>JBANSL010000003.1:57159646-58587979 GCA_037127255.1 Persicaria tinctoria | reverse complement strand
TCGATACACACCTCCATGACCCCAGCCAATCCCGACACCAGTTGTCAGAGCTCCAACACGGAAGAGGAACGCCAAAAGCAACAGGGATCACAACCAAGAACCACCCTAGAAGCCGCGCACCTTGAATCCTTTCAGACGAACGAGACTTTATTTAAACCCTAACGGGATATTCAAGCCCTTACGGGATTTAGGCCCTTTCGGGGCATGCTCACAGAGTGGTTTCAACCCTTTCGGTTTTTTTTCCCCTTCCTAAACCTTGGGCCCGAAGGACCCGAAGCTTGGGCCCCAAGGACCCGAAACTTAGGCCCCAAGGACCCGAAGCTTGGGCCCCAAGGACCAAGGAGGAGCGGGCGGATATCAGCCCTGGATGCGGGCGAACACTAATGAGCAGCATATGCATGCGGCGAGGGCGAACGCCGATGATCAGCGTAGGCAGAAGGTGGGAGCCATCGCCAGCACGAGCAACCAAAGGAAACCAGAGCACCGGAAACCAAGTCGGCGACCCATACTCGCGAAAACAGTTGAGGGGAACTCAAAATCGGACACAGGAGGACGGATTCGGGGATGGAATCGAGATTAAGGGTTTGGTGGGGAACTGAAAAACGCACGAACACGGGGTTCCCGGGGGCTGACGATGTTGGTGTGGTGGTCGAGGACGACGCCAGACGGAGAGGGAGATGCGATGGTGGTGGACAAGGAGGCTGTGTGGTGGTGGCGGTGGTGGGATTGTGGGATGCTCATGGTTGTAGTGTTTGGGTTAGGGTGTTTTTAGAGAGAGGCCAGAACCTCTCTCTCCTAGGCCCCAATTTATTTTATTTGTTTGCATATATGTATTAACTTGTCGGGTTGTCAAGCCTCCATTTAATGAAAAAACAAAATTTATTTAAAGTACTTGTATTGATTAAAATGAAAAGTACTTTTATTGATTAAAATGAAAAGAAAATGAAGGAGGTTTGTGAGAGGGGATAAGATTGAGGATCAGGTACATATATTCGATTTTTCTATCTTATGCCCTTGGGGCATAGGATAATAGCACTAATTTGAAAATGTTTTTTACATTTTAATTAGTTTAACATTTTTTTAAAAATTAGATTCCTAGGGTCGTTTGCCTTTTTTTGTAAGGAATCTTTTTCAATTTAGGGTCTTATCCTATGCTCTAAAGACATAGGATAGAAAAACCGATATATATTATATCGTACATGAAATATGGATAGGAAAGGAATTAGTTACATAAACTATCATTTCTCGCAGTTCGTAGATGTATGTATTCCTGCTTAGTGTATTGATACGGTCCGGCAGGACGCCCTTGGGCAGTGGTTTAACTGCAGTTAAGCACCCCAAATCCTCGCCTTGTATCATAATAAAAAAAAAGTTACATAAGCTGTCAAAAGATCACCTTAGAGATCTCGTTGCTCATGGGAGCTTTTGAAGAGGCTGATAAAGTTCAATCATAGTAATGCAAAAACGAATCTTATTCTTCCCTAATAAAGTCAATTAGCCAACAAGCAAGCGATATACAACCAAAGTTACCCATATATTGTATGATATTTGCTGCAACTTCAAATTGGTCTATTTTATTCTGCAATCATCCAATACACAATAGTCCAAGCGCCTTGCATTGCACCCATCAGATTCTCTTCACTAATCCAGTGGCATATTATCATAAAATGGAAAGGCAAAGAGAAGTTTCCTAGATACATAAACAAAACCCATGTCATACAAGCACACACATGGCCCCTGACTGATGTGTTGACCTTGAGCGACTAATCGAAAATTTCAACCATATGACACATCAAAGCCTCGGATCAACAATTGTGACATGGAAGAACAAGTGCAATCTCAATATACTGATTTTTTCCGGGTGAACAAATAGATTATCAGGTAATATACCGAATAACCTGGAAACTACAATGTAGAAGTATACTAGGAACCTAAGCTAACAGAATAAGCCAACTTACAGCATTACATACGGTATGAAGGGCTCTTCCAGCTCAAAATCTGTATGGCAGAGCTGCGAGAGTGTCATGTTTCATCTGTATCCCTGTCGGCGCTATTTTACTCAATGAAATCTTGTGTAACGGCTTTAACTTCAGTAATGATCAGTAATGATGGTCAAGAAAAAGCAATCTGATCAAAAGGTTACTCACCCACTTTCTCTTATGCAGTTTTCAGGCAAAAGAAATTTTTACTTATCCGCATTCTCCAGAAGATATGATGGGAGATGCACAGCTGAGTAGGAACTAGGCACAGATCCCATTTTCCCAATTATTTCTCTAAATGAGTACTCCTCTGGTAGCATATCAAATAGGTCGACCCCTTTGCAGATCACTCGCTGAATTCTTTTCGGGTCCAAGAAGTGAGAGAATCTGACTCTGTCATTATGGCTATAAGCCTTCATTTTGAATACAAACTCACTAATATGGCGGAAACAGAAGCTGCAGTGCCACCCTGCATCTGCCAAAAGGTCATCAGTTTGTCGGTAATGAGCATATTTGGTTTTCCCCGTCTGGAACCTGTGAACTGAAGCTCTCCAGCTGTTATGGTCCATGAGAAACTCGAAAGAGTACTCTCCTTTCTTGAATCGGCCACCAATAGTCCCATATGTGAGGAGAGATTCAACAAACTTGAACTGTTCCCTGTACGCAGCAAAGACCAAAGGCTTTGGCAGGCCACTGAATGTGGAATTGGACTCAAGGAGAACGAATTGTGTGACATACGGGTACAGCTCTATCCATCTAATGGTAAGGATATCCACCTCATTGCTGAACAAGACAGCATCATAAACACGCCTAGGGTACTCCCGGATCCCCCAACCCTGAAGCTTGCAGAGGCTTTCCATCGTTACATTTTCATTGTAATAGTGAGGAATTTTGTGGAATGGCTTGGGTGGTTTCTCCCATAGTGGCCTTAAGAAATAGGAGATCTTCTGCCCGTGGAGGTAGATACCGAAAACACACATTGGAACGACAGCACATAGTAATATATAGGTTCTAATATCCAGACCTTGCAAAATGCAACATAGTCTTTCAATGCCCGATCTGCTGGACTCCTAGAATCAGAAAGCAATACGAAAAACATGAAGCCTGCTATATTTCTTCAATCTAAGCAGCATAGTTAAAACAATTCAGCAAGCCAAAAAGCCTTTACATTCCATATTATTCAAAAAATGGGTTACTCTCTTTACAGTGAGGGGATAGTTGAGGGAACTACATAAAACAATAGTTTGTGTGCTCCCAGAGCAACAAAGCAGAAGCCCTTTTTAGCTGAACAGTCAAAGAGCTGACACAAATGATTCTGGAAGCTGCAATTAAATCTACACCTGAAGCTCACTTGTTTCTCATACTTGCAATAATGGTCCGTATCTAAAAGAGAGATCCTTACATTTGATATTAGGGTTAAAAAAAATCCATACCTAATGAAGAATTGAGTACGTAAAGTAATTAACAGTAAGAGACAAATACTCTAGAAGGGGGGTTGAATAGAGTATATACGTTTTTCGCAAACTTGTAAAGAGCAAACAACTTCAAGGGCTGGATAATGGGTTTCAAGGCCTTGAACTCAGTCTCAAGATCTTGAACGTATTTTTCGTGCCTTGACAGTTCTGCAAATTAATCAGGCATTAAAAACAGACAGAACAGATAAACGTAAGTGCGGAAATTAGATAGATGAACACGAGAATTGTTAACGAGGTTCGGCTCTAAACCAGCCTACGTCCCCGCCTAGGGTTATCCAACCCGTAGGATTCAACCAATTTTATTCCTCTTTCCTTATGGATCCTAATAGCTCACCGAGAAGCCTCTCTCCTATACAATTGCAATCTAGTCACAACTCAGATCCCTTAGAGTCCTAGACCAATCTAGAAGAGCCCCACCTCTCTCAGCTATCTAGTACAACCCAAGATACAGAGAAATAAAAGTCCCCTTCGTCACACCGAAGTGTGATACGTTTGAGTATGAGATACTCTTAGTATAACAGGGATTGAATATAAAACTATGAAGCTCAAGACTTCCTAACTCTCAAAGATGATAAATAGAATACAGAATAGAGAGAGAAAGAAAGCAAATAAAATCAGAAATGGCGTTTGTAAACTCGAGAGCGTTTGATGCGCAGAGACGGCTTAGCAGAAGGTCTGTCTTTGAACGTTCTTTTTCTTCTCTCTTTATAGCCGAGAGCCCTTTATTGATTGCTGATTTTTATCTCCCCAAAACTTGATTAGTTGTAACAACTATTTGAACGTTGAATTTCTGGAGAGATATCCGAGATTGGTGCTGGTGAAATCTTCCTGGCTCTTTTGAATTTGAATTGACGCTGCTAGAACCTTCTGGCCGAGATCTCCTTCTTCCAATATGTTTGAAATAATCCTGTAACAACTTAATTCTAGAACCACAAATATATATCCAATATATTCTTAACCGAAAATTCAATAAAAGATGTGAGAAAAAAATAAATCAATTTAAATTAATTCCATCCGAAAATACTAGAAAACATATTGATAGAATTTAAACAATTATTCCAAAAAATCCGAAAATATATATATGGAAGGAAAAAATATGCAAAACTCACTTAACAAATTTGACTTCAATTTAAAAACCAATTTGAAACACGCATACGAAACAAATCAAATCCAATACCAAATCTCACGTAAGCCTATATTTAAAATCAATACTTGGCCTAATTAAAATAAATACTCCAGAGCAGATATAATTTTGTGAGCCAAATAAATATATTCCGAGAATAATAAATCAAATAAAACACCCACAAAATATAATTGATATTTGCATAAAATACTACCTTATTTGTCTTCCATCAACCCTACAAAAATATATCACATATTATCATCAAGGTGGAGTCAACAATCTCCCCCTTGATGGAAGACAAAAGAAATATCAATTATGCAAATAAATTTAGCACAAGTGGAATATCACATAACAAGTATAAGCATAAGCATCATATAACATTTCTCCCCCTTTTTGTCTTCCAACAAGCAAGGGAAGAAATCGAGTTTAAAAAGATAACAACCAAATAGTCTCTTACAGTCAAGACCTTGAAACCGATCTCAAGGCCTTGAGATGTTAGGAGACAGCATTATAAGAATTTCAATTCAGCAGTAATTGCTCCCCCTACGACAATGCTTCCTTGTTCAACATATCAAGCTCCAAAGAGAAATATTAAGCAAAGATAATCATTAGTAGCATATAAAAAAAAAAAAATTACTTATCACCAAGAACGATTGTTTCGATCCATTTATGCTCTTTGATCTTGGTGACATCCTGCAAAACAACAAAACTCAACCTTTTCGTCTAGACCAAGTTACAAACTTAGATTCTTAATCGGGATGGACCATGTTTGGTGGTCTAGTCCCTTTAGGAACCCAAATTTGCTTTACTTGTCCTTTTAAATAAAACAGAAAAGTATTACGAATAATATGCGGATCATTTCTACTATATGGACAAGTAGTTTTAACATGACCCTTTCTACAACAAAAATGACAAGTAGGTGTGCGCCAACTCCCTTTGGCTCTTACAAAAGTGGTATGGGCTTTCTTTGGAAAATTCTTGTTGTATCCAATACCACTTTTGTTGAGGGATGATTGGTGCTCGCCTAACATCCTATCGAGATTGGCCTTGGAATGGGTAAAACGAACAAGTTATGTCTGCTGGTCTCTACACTTCTCAGTCAACGAGATCTTTTCTTTCTCTAATTCCTTGGTGTAAAGACTTAGAGAAGAAAGATCTTGCTTCAAGACATAATTTTCTGTCTCCAAGGCCTTGACTTTAATGTCAAGGGCTGACCGAGAGGCTTTGAGATTTTTCATTTCCAGCGACAAATTACTCATGCGTTTCTCCTGTTCCAATAGCGTCTCTTTCAAGGTGTTAGTTTCCAAAATATAATCCTCTTCATTTATAATCATGTTTTGCAAAAATTCAGACAACACAACAATAGACTAGAAATCAAATTTCTTACGATAGTTCCAAGATGGTTCTTTGGAGTTTCCTCATGATCTGCCATCAAGCAAAGATTTGCTGGATCATTTTCCGAGTCCGATTCACTGGAGGAATCTGAATCATTCTTTCGGTGTTTGTTCTTCTTCTTTTGAGGACACTCATTTGCAAAGTGACCTGTTTCACCACATTCAAAGCAAGTTAGAATCTTTGATTTCTTACGAGGGTTAGAAGACTAATTACCTCGATGCTTTGAAGATTAAGAATATTCTCGATTTGAGAATTTCTTCTTCATTTTGAGTATTTGTGCTAGCCCTCTTGTGATGAGTTCAAACGGATCCTCCTCATCTTCACTCTCGTCGTCGTCTGAGGATGCTTCTTCCTTCTTAGCTCGTAGGGCCAAGTTCTTTACAATAGGGGTACTTCTCCATCTTCTTCACCAAGAACCATCTCATGGGTAATCAACTTACCGAGGAGATCGTCCAATGGCAAAGTTGACAGATTTTGAGCTTCCTCTATTGCAGTTACTTTTGGCCCCCATTTCGCCTTTGGTAAGCCCCTCAAGATTTTCCTCACCTTTTCTTCATTGCTGAAGGTTTTGCCGAGAGAGTCCAAGTTGTTGACGATTTGGGTGAATCTGGTGAACATCTTCTTTATGGTTTCGGTAGACAGCATCTTGAATAGCTCATATTGTCGTAGGTAGATGTTGATCTTGCTTTCCTTAACCTGGCTAGTACCTTCGTAGGTTACTAGAAGTTTATCCCAAATTTCTGTGGCGCTCCTGCAAGTTGAGACACGATTAAACTCATCAGTATTCAAACCACAATATAGCATGTGCATGGCCCGAAAATTCTTGGTCACATTCTCATGATCGGTCTGAGTGAATTCGGCTTCAGTCTTTTCGACATGTGATGATCCTGCTGTAGCGCCGGGCTTCATTGGAATAGTTGGTCCATTGACTATGCGTTCCCAGAGCTCCATGTCTTGATCAATGATGAACATTTTCATCAAGGATCTCCAATGGACAAAATTGTCGCCGCAGAACAGGGGAGGGCGATTTGACGACCTTCCTTGAGCGAATCCACCTTCTCCGACATTACTCATGATCGATCTCACAGATTGTTAAATCAAATAGTGAGTTAAGCTCCGATACCAATTGAAGAATTGAATACGTAAAGTAATTAACAGTAAGAGACAAATACTCTAGAAGGGGGGGTTGAATAGAGTACCGCTTTTCGCAAACTTGTAAAGAGCAAGCAACTTCAAGGGCTGGATAATGGGTTTCAAGGCCTTGAACTCAGTCTCAAGATCTTGAACGTATTTTTCGTGCCTTGACAGTTCTGCAAATTAATCAGGCGTTAAAAACAGATAGAACAGATAAACGTAAGTGCGGAAATTAGATAGATGAACACGAGAATTGTTAACGAGGTTCGACTCTAAACCAGCCTACGTCCCCGCCTAGGGTTATCCAACCCGTAAGATTCAACCACTTTTATTCCTCTTTCCTTATGGATCCTAATAGCTCACCGAGAAGCCTCTCTCCTATGCAATTGCAATCTAGTCACAACTCAGATCCCTTAGAGTCCTAGACCAATCTAGAAGAGCCCCACCTCTCTCAGCTATCTAGTACAACCCAAGATATAGAGAAATAAAAGTCCCCTTCGTCACACCGAAGTGTGATACGTTTGAGTATGAGATACTCTTAGTATAACAGGGATTGAATATAAACTATGAAGCTCAAGACTTCCTAACTCTCAAAGATGATAAATAGAATACAGAATAGAGAGAGAAAGAAAGCAAATAAAATCAGAAATGGCGTTTGTAGACTCGAGAGCGTTTGATGCGCAGAGACGGCTTGGCAGAAGGTCTGTCTTTGAACGTTCTTTTTCTTCTCTCTTTATAGCCGAGAGCCCTTTATTGATTGCTGATTTTTATCTCCCCAAAACTTGATTAGTTGTAACAACTATTTGAACGTTGAATTTCTGGAGAGATATCCGAGATTGGTTCTGGTGAAATCTTCCTGGCTCTTTTGAATTTGAATTGACGCTGCTAGAACCTTCTGGCCGAGATCTCCTTCTTCCAATATATTTGAAGTAATCCTGTAACAACTTAATTCTAGAACCACAAATATATATCCAATATATTCTTAACCGAAAATCCAATAAAAGATGTGAGAAAAAAATAAATCAATTTAAATTAATTCCATCCGAAAATACTAGAAAACATATTGATAGAATTTAAACCAATTATTCCAACAAATCCGAAAATATATATATGGAAGGAAAAAAAAATGCAAAACTCACGTAACAAATTTGACTTCAATTTAAAAACCAATTTGAAACACACGTACGAAACAAATCAAACCCAATACCAAATCTCACGTAAGCCTATATTTAAAATCAATACTTGGCCTAATTAAAATAAATACTCCGTAGCACATATAATTTTGTGAGCCAAATAAATATATTCCGAGAATAATAAATCAAATAAAACACCCACAAAATATAATTGATATTTGCATAAAATACTACCTTATTTGTCTTCCATCAACCCTACAAAAATATATCACATATTATCATCAAGGTGGAGTCAACACCTAAGTTGATTGAGAAGAGATAAAGAAGTTAAGGCCAGTTTAAAATTAGATAAAAGTGATGAAAGGGAAGATCACAAGAAGTAGAATCCAGCATTGGGAGCGAGGAATTCGAAAAGGCGCACAGCGAATGAAAAAGTTGAGATCAACGGGAATGACATGACAGATTCATAACAGTGTCAGGAAATAAGAAGAATCCAATCAACAAGAACTGAAGCGGCTAATGGAGATGCGGAATGTAGAAATAGGAGGGGATGAAACGATACACGAACGCCCGAATTACCCGGCAACAACAATCATCGCAATGAGAATCGGACTTCATGGAGCAATAATGGCCTCCTTCGCCTCCCATCATCAACATTCCTGTCTCTAAAATCGAAATGAGCTTGTAGCTGCACACTGATATCGATCGATCAGGAACAATTGGTGCAGCGGTCAGCATGTGAGATTATGAACTTGACTGATTGGTTTACCTTCACAAGACTTACAATATATAATACAATGGAGATCTTTATCTTTAGACTACGTGTGTTTGGTATGGTGTTTTGTAAGAGGTTTGGGAGGTGCAGGAGGTTAAAAAAAAAAAAAGCTATCAATCTACATGTTTGACAACAGGTTTTTCATGAGTTGTGGAAGGGGAAGGTGTAGGTTTTAAGAGGTTAAATTTGACATTTTTCACACCTTAGGACACCAAGCTTTGGGGAGGTTTTTTTTCTGGCCACTCCCATCATCTCAATTTTACCCCATTATAATACAATGTAGATCTTTATCTTTAGACTCGTGTGTTTGGTATGGTGTTTTGTAAGAGGTTTGGGAGGTGCAGGAGGTTAAAAAAAAAGAAGCTATCAATCCACATGTTTGACAACAGGTTTTTCATGAGTTGTGGAAGGGGAAGGTGTAGGTTTTAAGAGGTTAAATTTGGCATTTTTCACACCTTAGGTCACCAAGCTTTGGGGAGGTTTTTTTTCTGGCCACTCCCATCATCTCAATTTTACCCCTCTCAATCTCTCTTCTCCTCTCACCTACAGATACCATCAACAAGGTGTTTGGGAGGTTCGCCGATGGGCGAGTCTACATGAGCGCCACTCAGCTGTGGCGGTTTCTGTTGGAGGGGCAGGGGATGGAAGCGGCGGCACCGACATGCTACTGCAGCACTGCTGTCCGGACCCTCGTCTCCCCCAAGCAAACCCCCTTCAGTTGAGATCCCAATCGTTGCGAACCCCCCGACACCGACGACCCTCAACGACTTGCTACTGCAGCTGTGTCCCGGTGGGGCTGTTTGTTGAAACGCAACAGAGCTCTCAACTTGAAATGTGAAAAGAGAAAGAGGGCTTGTGTGAGGGTAATTTATTAGGGGTATTTTAGACATTTTCACTACAAATACAATTTATAAACCTTATAACTACCAAACACCAATCAGATTTTTTACAAGGTTATTTAAAAAAAAAACTCCACCTCTCACACCTCCATAATACACAACTAAACTCCCCCTCCTAAAAAAACCCAACTCCTAAAAAACCCCATATTTGCCAAACACGCGCTAAGATAGATTGATATCTTCTATCTTAACAACTAACCTATCTATCTAAGTAGATTTAGTTCTATCTAACTTAGCCTAGGTCTTATCTAATAAAGCAAAGAAGAAACCAGATGAACTTCTTTCAAGAGTAGCAATAAGTCCCAACCATCAATTCTCTAGCCCTCGATTCTCTAGCCCCAGTCGGGGTGGTCTAGTGGTGTGGAGTAAGGGGTGGGAAGGAGGTCCCGGTTCGATCCCTGCCTCTGCTCCTTTCCTTGGGATTTCCATCCAAGTTTTACCTTGCTCTCTACTAGTGGGTCGAGCCAGTCGGCGCGAGCCGGTTTACCTTTTACGTGACTCTTGTCGGCTGGGTCACGTGCTCGGGGTTTACAACCAAAGGTGGGTTCCTCGTCATAAAAAAAAAATCATCAATTCTCTAGTAGCTAGGCTGGTCAAAACATAACCTGATCCGAAACCAGACTTGAACGTTCGGAATTTTTTGACGAAAAATTGAAGATTGAAGAATAAGAAACTTCTACAATGGAGGGAGAGAGTTTATTAGAGTGGTGATCGGAACTAATTTTTCTGTATGTTGATTCAAAGCTTCCAGACGTCTTACATCAATTACATTGGGCCTAGACTTTGGGCCAAACATTGGGCTAAGCCCATACATGATGAAGCTCGTTTTCCCTCTTTTATGTCTCAACGGCCCTCTTCAAGTTGGGGGCAAATTTGCAACTCCAAGCTAATCTAATATCAAAGGGAACCCAGCTCCACATGTTTATCCTTCGAAGCCACATGTTGCAATGCTCTCAACCCTTCGAGCACTTTCCCGCGGACATAATGGCAATCCAGCTCTACATGCTTCGTTCTCTCGTGAAATTCCTGGTTCCTCGCTATATGTATAGCGTCTTGGTTGTCACATTTGAGTGGCATTGGTGTTATAGTTGCTACTCCGAGCTCTGCTAATAATCTGGTCAGCCATGCTAACTCAGTGCACACACGTCTCATAGACCGATATTCTGCTTCGGCAGAAGAAAATGAAACAGTTGTTTGTTTCTTTGATTTCCATGAAATCAAACTTCCTCCCAGAAATATCACATACCCGCTCACCGATCTCCTGGTAATCGGGCATGATGCCCAATCGGCATCACAAAACGCCAACAAATCAAAGGACTCTGATCGAGAAAGAAACAAAGATCGATGTCGTGTTCCCTTAAGGTACCTCAGTGTTCTCAAGGCAGCTCCAAAGTGTTTCTCCCTCGGATTCTTAATGAATTGGCTGAGAAATTGTACAGCAAAGCTGATATCTGTCCTCGTGTGTGTGATGAAATTGAGCTTCCCTACAATCTTCTTGTACTCAGTGGGATTATCTAAGGGCTTTCCTCCATCCACAATCATCTTTGTGTCGACAATGAGAGGACTGCTGGCATATGTGCAATTGAACTCCTCAATTGTCTCTGAAATAAATTGTTTCTGACTTATGTAGATCCCCTCTTCAGCGTGTACGAACTCCATTCCAAGGAAGAGGCTAAGCTGACCCAAGTCCTTGATACGAAATTCGGAATCTAGAAACGAGCGAATGCTAGACACCTTCTCTTAATCATCACCGGTTAACAAAATATCGTCGACATAAATAGCTAGGTAAGTCACCTTGGTCCCATTGTGTTTGACAAAGAGGGAATAATCATTGAAAGATTGAGAATAGCCCTTGAATTGCAAGGCATAAGAGAGTTTGGCGTACCATTGACGCGAGGTCTGTTTAAGGCCATACAATGACTTCCGGAGTCGACAAACATGGCATGGAGGAGCAGTCATCCCTGGAGGAATATGCATAAACACAGTTTCGGGAAGATGCCCGTGAAGAAACGTGTTGTTAACGTCCAATTGAACCATGGACCAGCGATTCTTAGCAGCCACTGCAACCAGTGTACACACGGTAGTGATTTTGACTACTGGGGAGAAGGTCTCCATGTAGTCGATGCCTTCTCTTTGTGTGAAACCTCGGGCAACTAATCAAGCATTGTAACGCTCGATAGATCCGTCAGCTTTGTGCTTCACCTTAAAGACCCAACGTCAACCGATTGGCCTTGCCCCTCCTGAAAATGGAACCATTTCCCATGTTTTATTCAATTCGAGAGCTTTGATTTCTTCTTTCATTGCTGTATTCCAAATCGCAAACTGGCAGGCATCATGATAGTTTATGGGTTCAGTGTGGGGCTTGATTTCATAACAATGGGAAGAATTCAACTGCATTGTTGAAATGATCGTGTGACAGCAAACACATTAATGAGAATCTGTTGTTGCAGGAGGATGGTCAAGTATGAAATAAATTTAAAGTATAAATCAGAATGACTTCCCTGTCTCAGCAAATGAATACAAGACTTCCTCCCGTTGTAGTAAGAGAAAAGTCAGGATCGAATCCACGAGGAAGCACGTCAGCAGTTCTCAGGTAGCTATCAGATTCTCACAACAGCAGCAGAAAGACACAGAAACACAGAAGCAGAAAAGACAAATAACCCGGCAAGGGCAACTGAAATAAAAGCAAAGAACAAATAAAGACAAAAATAAAAGCAAAGCAAAGAACAAATAAAAGCAAGGCAACACACTGGTCGATCTCGACGACAGCAACTCGAGATAGACAAAGACAGTCGACAACAGTAACTCAGAATAAAAAACGAAGCAACTCGACAAAGGCAAGTCAACTCGATCTCGACCACTACTACTCGACTTCGACAAAGGAAAGCAAAGACAGAAACTTTAAATCGACAAAAGCAGAAGAAAAGACAACTCGACTAAGACAACCCTTCCTCGACCTCGACAAGATGCTACTCGAGGTCGACAAAGTTTCGTCTAGGTCGATGAGAAATAGAAACACAAAATCGCAGATTTTTTACAGAATTCAGAAATTTGACAGAAAATAAACTCAATATATAAAAAGACCTCCAAGGCCAGGGTTTCAACACCGCAACGATAACCATCAAATAACTTTTCGTCATTAACAAATAGGCATATAGAGGCTCTCGCATAAACCCTAATTGTTACTAACCCTTTTTCACATAATTAATCCAAGTTGCATTAAGATCACTTTCACTTCAATAACACAAACAAGGATCACCTTCAACTCTCGTAAAAGAATCATGCTCATAAGGATAGAAGATGAATCACACAAAAGATCTGACCTTTATCGCATCGCCTCACATGGCCACCGTCGGGCTCACCCCAGCCCCAGAAGTGGGTGGACTACTCACGCCTCATTGCAATCGCAGACATTCAATTGATGAAAGAAACTAACTTGCATAAAAATAAACTCCAACTTACAACCTCTTCTCTTTATGTAACTAACTAATCGTCTCTGAATATTGGATCTAGAATTGAATGATTAAAATTGAGCCCCTAGGGCCTTATTTATAGCCTTCATTCCCTAGCTATTCTAGGAAAGAAGATATCTATCTATATCTAAATTTATATCTAAAATGCTAAAAGATAAATAAATGTTTTAACGGAAATAAATCCATAAGGAATAGATAAAACTAATTAGGTAATATGTCTTCATCTTGATAGATTCCGCCTTCCATAGATAGGACTTGATAGCTCCGGATAGATTTCAGCAACTTCGGATAGAATCTTCCGCCTTTGGCATCAAGCAACTCCAATCCTACTCGGACAAGCCAAGTCGAGAAGATTCTGGAAGCGACTCTACTCGACCTCGACAAGGTCTCCTCGACCTCGAGTTGGGTGGCTCGGCTTGGCTTGACTCTGCTCGATGTGGCTCGGACTCTGGCTCACTGGTGCTCGTCGACCTAGACCACGCCTAGTCGATCTCGAGTACGGTTGGTCTTATCGACTGGCTCTGCTCGGGTAACTCTAGTCGACTGGCTCGGACAAGGAGTCAAGCTCTCGTCGACTTCGACAAGGGCTCCTCGAGGTCGAGTTGGGTGTTGCTTCCGCTTCCGCGAGCTGGCTCTTCCGCTGGCAGCGTATGGCTTTGTCCGCGGGTGGATCTCCTCGGCCAGCTCTCCTCGTCGACTCCGGACGTGGGCGTCTGGGCTTCGTCTACCTCGACCAGGGCTTGTCGAGGTCGAGTTGGCTTTGGAGGCTCGGGTTGTCTGGCTTCTCGAGCAGGCTTGCTCGACTATGTCTTGCCCGGCCATGGCTCGTCTAGGTCGAGTAGGGTTACTCAATGTCGACTAGCCTCGACTCTCAGACTTGTTCCGCTGCTTTGACCTTGGACTTCTGTAGTGGTTTAAACAGAAACTGGTGTAAATGCCTCGATTTTTGCGATTTAAACAGAAACTGGTGTAGATTCCATAATCTGGCGAATAAACATAAACTACACAGATTCTGTACTATCTTAGCCCAAATGTATAAAATGTATACAGAAATCGATATAAAAGTTACTGTAAAACATGGCAGATTCCGCTCACAACAAACACCCCATACTTAAGCTTGCTTGTCCTCAAGCAATACTTTTATTTGTCATTCAGGGGAAGTAATTAAAACTCTCAACATCTTAGATTCATTGCCATATAACCCTGCAATCAATTACCATCCTCGAAAAGGTACTAGTGTTACAGATCCATGCATGTGCAAATATATCAAAGCAACATCTACTCACAAAAGGAGGGTTATGCACAAACAACTTATATGTGACAAAGCATTGATAATCAAGAGGACTTTAATTTAAGCTCAACAAGGAGTAGATTGGTAAAAGGCTAAAGGTGGGCAATTTCTGGCAATGTGGTGCTTTTAATCCGGGGAAATAGAGTATTTCCAAATTGAATTTCCACATTCCTTCTTCCATTTGATTCATCACCTTTCATAATGCTTTTCTCAATAATAATGCTTTTACCTCTCTAACCTCAGCACTGCCTTCTCGCGAGTCGCAAACATGGGTATCATGAATGGCCCCGGATACTTAGTGCGTCGGACTCCTCACAATGTGTCCCATCTCTCCAAACTATTATCTTAGAGAGCAGGGTCAATCTACCTTTATCTCCTGAGGTGATTGGATTTTCTTTCACTCATTAAATTTCCCATATATTTCAAACAATTTCCTTCCAAACTCCAAATATGATAATAACAACACAAACACCATATGACATCTCCATAATGTAACATCATTTTCAACATAATCCCCGGATAAGGTAAAGAATGGCAATATTTGGGAACATGTGGAGCAAATATTTGAAATAAGGCATAATATGGCTTTTGTGATGCGTAAGCATAGGTAAGGCTAGGATATAAACAATATGAGCATTATATGGAAATATAAAGTCCTCCATCATCTTATCATGCAACATGTCAAAAGCAATTTCAAATTTTACCTCCTTTCGTGGTTTTCAAGAAATAATGCACTTCATTGTGACTTCCCTTTACTAGGCAATTTCATGCTATATCTCTAATGAATCCAATTTTGCATCGTCGAGTTCAATTTAAAGCTTCCATGACATTATTCAAAAATTTCAATGGGGGTCATTTTTCTCAAATTTTTGGAAAACATGCATATAAGCACATAAATAAATACTGCATTCCAAAATAGCCATGTAGCAATTCCAAGAAATAATGCACACATAATGTCAAGTATGGAAAATATGCATAATGTAAGCCCTTTCCCCACCCCATACTTAAACATTACAGTGTCCTCACTGTATAAAAAAACAATGTAAAGGGTAAAGAAAGCAACTCACAAGACATGTGTGTAGAGCTGCAAAATTTCGAATGGAGCACCTCTTAGTCCGAGTAAGCTTTGGTTCTATCCATTGACCTAAAAAAGTAGAAGACATATACCCATAATAGCAAAAACAAAAACAAAGTCTCAAATGTCCTAAAAAGTCTATGTACATGCTCTAGATTTTATAGTCGCTAGGCCGACTTTCCATTTAGCTCAAGGTGGCATCTGCAGGGCCCATGTAGCTTGGGCCTCAAATAAGACTCCATTCTTGTCCATCAGCTGTAATCCCCCATAATGGATCTTGTTCACCACGAATGGTTCCATCCGTTTCTTGTTGAATTTGTTAGGAAACCAATGATCCTTTGATTTAGAGACATAGAGCTTGTCTCCAATTTCATACTCCTTAGGCTCATCATTGGAAATCCTGCACAATCGCACATACCAAGGCAGACCTCTCCCATGTATAGATAAATCTTTGATAGAAATAGGAGAAGAAAGATCCATACCTTGACTTACATTTGCGGAAACGGAATCGGGCACCACGGTGTTTGGTCGATCTCGACTAGGGCTCCTCGAGATCGACGAGACTGCAGGCTCTGGTGGTGTCCTGGTCGAAGAGGCAGAAGTCGACGAAGAAGTCTGGTCGACCTCGACAAGCCTACTCGAGGTCGAGTAAGGCTCTGGCTCTGGTGGCTTGCTCCTCGAGAAAACAGGGTCTGGTGGCGCCGCCTGGTGGTCGATCTCGACAAGCCTACTCGAGGTCGAGTAGGGCTTTGGTCCTGGAGTCACCATCGTTGAGGAAGAAGAAGCCGAGGCCGTCGAAGGGTGGTCGATCTCGACAAGACCCTTGTCGATCTCGACTAGAGATGGTGCGTCAGGCGGTTTCTGTGTCGAGGAAGCAGGAGTCGTGTTGGCTGGGTTCTTGTCGACCTCGAGTAGCCTACTCGAGATCGACGAGGGTTTGGCTTCCGTCTGGCTGCTCGACGGAACTGGCTCTAGTGGAGTCTCCTTGGTCTGGTCGAGATCGACTAGGGTTCTACTTGATGTCGAGGAGCCCTGGTCGATCTTGACCCCATACTTAGCTCCTGTCAAGGCATCCGAAAAATAATGAATCCACAAGGACTTACCTTGGTCTGTGTCAATGGGATTCTCCGTGTTTTCCTTGAGGATTGCCATGATCTCCTCCACCTGGGCCTCCATGTCCCTTTTTTCTATCTCCTCAGGGGTCATATTTCTGACTTTGGGTTCCCCGCAGGTGATGTAGCCAGCTGAGATAGATTTGACCTCTTCCATTGGACCTGTATGCCTTTCAGTTTTATTAAAGGAATACTCAATTACCTCATCGCTGATGTTGAAGGTAAGCACTCCTTTCCTTACGCTTATGTTGGCATCCACCGTTGCCAAGAATGGTCTCTCTAGAATAATTGGACAAGCAGGATCTTCTTGCATATCAACAATTAAGAAATCAGCAGGAATGAAGAATTTACCTACTTGAACTGGGACATTTTCCACCATTCCTGTTGGAATGACCACCGTGTTGTTGACCATGTAAAGTCTAGCATCCACAGGTTCCAGGGCACCTATCTTAATCTTGGACCAAATCGTTAAAGGCATAATACTAACACTAGCTCCAAGATCACATAGGGCATTAATTTTGTAAGGACCAAATCCAATAGTTATAGCAAACTTACCTGGATCCGGCCTCTTCTCCAATATGTCCAGATGGCTGCACTCCTCTGTGATTTCTGCCATCGATCGCTTTTTGCTCAGAATCTCCTTCAGGAACTTGACGTAGGACGACATTTCATTAAGAGCTTCTGTGAAGGGGATGGTGACGTTGAGCTTCTGAAGCATCTTGATGAAGCGCTGAAACTTTTTCTCCGCTGGGTCCTTTAGAGATTTTGTGGGGAAAGGCAGCTTCCTTTTCTGAGTCGGAGCCAGAACAGATGTCGGAGGTGCTGCAGATTTCTCGACCAAGGGCTCCTCGACATCGACAAGGGTCTTGTCGAGATCGACTGGATTGGGTGCAGTCGAGTTGCTGTTCGGCGCAGACGAAGATTCTGGCAATTTCTCCTCGAGGTCGACGAGAGTCTTGTCGAGGTCGAGTACGGCCTTGTCGAGATCGACTACGGACTTGTCGAGGTCGATTTGATGTTCTTCGTCGTTCTGCTGCTTTCCAACCTCTGGCTCTTGCAGTTGATGGCCGCTTCTGAGTTTTACAGCAGCGACGTGTCCAATCTTTCCCTTAGGATTTGGTTCTGAAGATCCAGGGAGTGCTCCTGACTGTCTGGGGATTCCTGCGGCTAGCTGACCAATCTGTGTATCAACTGTTTTCCGCCAGATATCAATTTCCCCAAGCCTAGAGTTGACACATTGCATCTGAGTATAGACGGAGTTGAAGGACTGCCTAGTTTCTATGTGGTTTCTCCGTATTTCTTCCAGGACCAGCTGTATATCATCCTTCTTTTGGTCCCTTTCTGGATGTCCTGGAGCTCTGTAGGGCGGGGGATTCCTAGGGACACCTTGGTTCCACTGTGGTTGCTGAAACCTTTGGTCCCCCATGTAGCGATTGGGTCCCCTTGCGTAAGCTGCATCCTCATGTTGCTCTGCCAATTTGACTTGCTCTGTGTGTGGGCACTCAGGAGTGGTGTGCCTTTGCGATCCGCATTCTATGCAAGGCTGGTTGACAGAGAGATATTTGACTTGCTTGATGAGCTTCCTATTCTGGTCTCTATAGTATTGCTCCCTGACATCTGGATCGATCTCCTTTGATGGCTCATAGAGGGGCATGGATGGTGCTGGCCTGGCGTATGGGTTCTCTTCATAAGTTGCAGTAGACCCATATTTGTTGTCGTAGGTAGTGAGCTTCTCCAGCACTCCCCATGCGTCACTTGGCGGCATTGTCAGATACTCGTAGCGAGTATAATTGTTGATTCTGTCCTTAGTGACTTGATCAAGAGAGTTGAAGAAGATCTCCTGAATGATGTAGGGTGGCTGTCCATGAGTAGGGCAAGATCACAGAAGTTCCTTGTAGCGTTCCCATGCCCTTGCTAGCGGTTCCCCTTTCTGCTGTATAAAGGCGGTGATTTTCTGGCGGAGATGTGCTGTTTTGGCAGGTGGGAAGAATTTGTTCAGAAACTCTTGCTCTACTTGGGCCCAGGTTGTGAGCGATTTTGCTTTCAACCCTTCCAGCCATTTCAGTGCAGGTCCAGCGAGAGACCAGCGAAAAGATTTCATCTTGACATATTCCAAGGTTGTGCCTTCTGCAAGAGTACGACACATATCATGAAAATTAGTAATATGTTCAAGAGGACACTCATTAAATCTGCCGTAAAAGGCATTATTTTTAAGCTCTATAAGAAATTGAGTGCGAATTTCAAAAGAGTTTTCAGGGATTAGAATCGCCGATTCAGGCACGACGAGAGTTGGGTGCATGTAGTCCTCTGCCATGGTTGGATACTGGGCAAGCTCAGCTTGTGCTTGTTCCCTTGCTGCTCTCTCAGCGGCGATAGCAGCATCTTTAGCGTTGATAGCGGCATCCCTTGCGGCTAGTTCCCTGGTAAGCCTAGCGATCAGCTGTTCCTGTGTTTCAGCGGCCGACATGATCCTTTTGAGTTTGGAGTGGATGTGTAGGTAGCGCTCCGGTTCGTCTAAGCTGTCAAACTTAGGTGTTTGACCAGAACGACGCATACACCTGCAATCTAACTCAAAGAGACAGTGAGAACTGACTACCTAAGGCGCGATTGATTGCTTCCCCGGCAACGACGCCAATTTGTTGTTGCAGGAGGATGGTCAAGTATGAAATAAATTTAAAGTATAAATCAGAATGACATCCCTGTCTCAGCAAATGAATACAAGAGTTCCTCCCGTTGTAGTAAGAGAAAAGTCAGGATCGAATCCACGAGGAAGCACGTCAGCAGTTCTCAGGTAGCTATCAGGTTCTCACAACAGCAGCAGAAAGACACAGAAACACAGAAGCAGAAAAGACAAATAACCCGGCAAGGGCAACTGAAATAAAAGCAAAGAACAAATAAAGACAAAAATAAAAGCAAAGCAAAGAACAAATAAAAGCAAGGCAACACACTGGTCGATCTCGACGACAGCAACTCGAGATAGACAAAGACAGTCGACAACAGTAACTCAGAATAAAAAACGAAGCAACTCGACAAAGGCAAGTCAACTCGATCTCGACCACTACTACTCGACTTCGACAAAGGAAAGCAAAGACAGAAACTTTAAATCGACAAAAGCAGAAGAAAAGACAACTCGACTAAGACAACCCTTCCTCGACCTCGACAAGATGCTACTCGAGGTCGACAAAGTTTCGTCTAGGTCGATGAGAAACAGAAACACAAAATCGCAGATTTTTTACAGAATTCAGAAATTTGACAGAAAATAAACTCAATATATAAAAAGACCTCCAAGGCCAGGGTTTCAACACCGCAACGATAACCATCAAATAACTTTTCGTCATTAACAAATAGGCATATAGAGGCTCTCGCATAAACCCTAATTGTTACTAACCCTTTTTCACATAATTAATCCAAGTTGCATTAAGATCACTTTCACTTCAATAACACAAACAAGGATCACCTTCAACTCTCATAAAAGAATCATGCTCATAAGGATAGAAGATGAATCACACAAAAGATCTGACCTTTATCGCATCGCCTCACATGGCCACCGTCGGGCTCACCCCAGCCCCAGAAGTGGGTGGACTACTCACGCCTCATTGCAATCGCAGACATTCAATTGATGAAAGAAACTAACTTGCATAAAAATAAACTCCAACTTACAACCTCTTCTCTTTATGTAACTAACTAATCGTCTCTGAATATTGGATCTAGAATTGAATGATTAAAATTGAGCCCCTAGGGCCTTATTTATAGCCTTCATTCCCTAGCTATTCTAGGAAAGAAGATATCTATCTATATCTAAATTTATATCTAAAATGCTAAAAGATAAATAAATGTTTTAACGGAAATAAATCCATAAGGAATAGATAAAACTAATTAGGTAATATGTCTTCATCTTGATAGATTCCGCCTTCCATAGATAGGACTTGATAGATCCGGATAGATTTCAGCAACTTCGGATAGAATCTTCCGCCTTTGGCATCAAGCAACTCCAATCCTACTCGGACAAGCCAAGTCGAGAAGATTCTGGAAGCGACTCTACTCGACCTCGACAAGGTCTCCTCGACCTCGAGTTGGGTGGCTCGGCTTGGCTTGACTCTGCTCGATGTGGCTCGGACTCTGGCTCACTGGTGCTCGTCGACCTAGACCACGCCTAGTCGATCTCGAGTACGGTTGGTCTTATCGACTGGCTCTGCTCGGGTAACTCTAGTCGACTGGCTCGGACAAGGAGTCAATCTCTCGTCGACTTCGACAAGGGCTCCTCGAGGTCGGGTTGGGTGTTGCTTCAGCTTCTGCGAGCTGGCTCTTCCGCTAGCAGCGTATGGCTTTGTCCGCGGGTGGATCTCCTCGGCCAGCTCTCCTCGTCGACTCCGGACGTGGGCGTCTGGGCTTCGTCTACCTCGACCAGGGCTTGTCGAGGTCGAGTTGGCTTTGGAGGCTCGGGTTGTCTGGCTTCTCGAGCAGGCTTGCTCGACTATGTCTTGCCCGGCCATGGCTCGTCTAGGTCGAGTAGGGTTACTCGATGTCAACTAGCCTCGACTCTCAGACTTGTTCCGCTGCTTTGACCATGGACTTCTGTAGTGGTTTTCCGAGCTTTTCCGACCTTCTGTAGAATTGCTGTAAATGCCTCGATTTCTGCGATTTAAACAGAAACTGGTGTAGATTCCATAATCTGGCGAATAAACATAAACTACACAGATTCTGTACTATCTTAGCCCAAATGTATAAAATGTATACATAAATCGATATAAAAGTTACTGTAAAACATGGCAGATTCCGCTCACAACAGAATCCACATGGGAACAAATGTAGTCATGTAAATGATGAGGAGGGACAACCATTCTTGTGGAACGACGAGGTTCAACAGAAGGAATTGAAGGGGATGGAGACTGGGAATGCTGGGGTTGTGTGGGTGAAGACGGCACTTGAGGTTCATCATCAGACCAAGTGTTATCTTGCCTTGAAGGAAATATTGGAGCTGAGGAAGATTGAGAATGAGACAGAACACGATCTCGATAGGGAAAGTGTCTTTCATAGAATGTTGTAGGAGGAAATCGAGTTTAAAATATAATAAAATAAATCAAACCAGATTCGTTCCCAAACAAATAATTACAAGACTTCCTCCCTATGCAACAATGGGAAGTCAGGATCGATCCACGAGGAAGCGTGTCAGCGGATCTCATGTAGTTGTAATTCTCACAGACAGAAAAGCAAAGAGAAAGACAGAAAGAAAGATGGAAATAATAAACAAAGGCAGAAACTAAAGCAAAGACAGCAGCTTGGTCGATATCGACAAACACTACTCGATATCGACTAAAACTATGTCGATCAATAGAGACAGAAATCGACCAACAGACAGAAGACTCAGCAAAAGCAGTGTCGAGTAAACCCTCCTCGATATCGAGTAAGATCAACTCGATAACGACAAGAACGTCCTCGGAATCGACAAAAGACAGACACTTAAAGGTGCAAACTTTGGAACACAGAACACAGATTTTCAATGAAATAAATTCAATAAACTAAAGACTTCCAAAGCCAGGGTATCAATACCACAACGATAACCATGCAAAATAACACATAAAGGCATAAAAGAACATGCTTTCCATCAAATAACTTTCGTTATTAACAAATAGGAATATAGAGGCTTTCGCATAAACCCTAATTGTTACTAACCCTTTTCACATAATTAACCCAAGTTGCATTAACATGACTTTCACTTCAATAATACAAACAAGGATCACCTTCAACTCTCTCAAAAGAATCATGCTCATAGGGATAGAAGAGGAATTGCATAAAAAGATCGTACCTTTACCGCATCACCTTTACATGGCTACCGTCGGGCTCATCCCGACCCTAGAAGTGGGTGGACTACTCGCTCTTCATCGCAATAGAAGACATCTTTGATGAAAAAGAACTAACTTGCATTAATAAACTCAAACTTACAACCTCTTCTCCTTCTCTCTCTATGTGACTAATTGTCTCTGAAATTGAATGAATAAAACTCATCCCCTATGGCATTATTTATAGGCTTCCATCCCTTGCTAATCAAGGTAATAAAGTCTATCTATATCTATATCTAAATATCTACTTACTTAAAGATAAATAAATGGAATAAAAAAATAAAATCCAAAAAGGTAAATCCTCCATGTGTGGGTAAATCTCCTCTCCATAGATAGAACTTGATAGATCTTGGATATAATCGGACTCCCTTCGACTCCAAGCAATCCAAAACCGCGTCGGACAGCTCACCGGTTAACGCGGCTCAGGATAGATCTCCTCGATATCGAGTAAAGTACTCGATATCGAGTAACTTGTGTCGTCACTTTGGCTGGCTCGACATCTCGAGTAGCTAGTTCTCGATCTGGCTCGGGCAGGTGTGTCTTGAGTGGTCGATATCGAGGAAAGTACTCGATATCGAGTAACTGGTGCTCGGCAACTCCAGCTCTCGACTTCTCGACTTGGCGTTGCTTCCTCGACTCCGGGCATGATCTTCAAGGTTTGTCGATATCGAGTTAACTACTCGATATTGAGTAGAGCTCCGGAGTCGGGTTGACTTCGTCTTCAACTCCTCGATCAGCTCCTACTCGACCAGGCACTGCTTACATCGAGTAAAGGTACTCGATATCGACTAACTCTTGGCTCCAGCTTGATTTGTCCTGGTTTCGTCGTTCTTTGACTTTGGACTTCTGTAACTGACTTCCGAGCTTTTCGTCCTTTCTCAAAACTGTTGTGAATTACCTCGAATTCTGCGAATTTAAACAGAAACTGGTGTAGATTCCATAATTTGGCAAATAAACATAGACTACATAGATTCTGTATTATTCTAGCCCAAATGCATGAAATGTATATAGAAAACGATATGAAAGTAACTGAAAAACATACAGCTCACAACATAGAACACTATGTCTCGAGAAATCTGAACCTTGTGAGTGTCCAGATTTAATACTCTATACCCTTTAGTGCTTGTATGATATCCAAGGAAAATACAAGGGCTTGCTCGTGACTCAAATTTGTGACGCCCTTGTTTGAGTGTAGAGCAGTAGCACAAGCAACAAAAACTCCTAAGTGTCCCATAGTGTGGTTTTCGTTTGAAAAGGACTTCAAAAGGAGACACACCTTTGAGGACTGAGCTTGGAAGGCGATTGATGATGTGAACTGCAGTGAGGACAACCTCACCCCAGTACTTGATAGGCAACTTAGATTGGAACATCAATGCACGAGCTACCTCTAAGACATGCTTGTGCTTGCGCTCCACCACACCATTTTGTTGTGGAGTGGCAACACATGATGTGTGGTGAATAATTCCTTTTCTAAGGAAATACTTAGAAGAGGCATAGCTTAATCCCAACTCTTGAGCATTATCAGTTCAAACTGTCTGAAGACGACAATCAAACTGGTTTTCAACCAACTATACAAATGGTTTAACCACAGAGAAAGCATCACCTTTAGAACTGATCAAATGCAACCAAGTAAGACGAGTGTAGTCATCCACCACCGTGATAAAGTATCTATTACCATTGTATGTTTGGATTTGAAATGGACCCCAATCACCACCGTGAAAAGGCTTGGTGGTGGTGATAGTACTCGTGGGAAACGACAATTTATGCTGTCTTGCTCTAGCACATACATCACAAGGTGAAAGAGTACCAATACTGTCAATATGAGAAAACAAACTTTGCAACATTGAAGATGGCAAATGCCCAAGTCTGTGATGCCAAGTTTGTGTGCTGATGGAAGCTGCAACAACCTTATATGTAGTATTTTTTACACAAAACTTAGCAATGTTATTCTCTAAGAAATAGAGCCCTCGATCACATTTTCCAAGCATAAGAGGACTCTACCCCTGCATACCCTGCATCAAACACATTTTAGGAGTGAACAAAATAGCACGGCTTGTATCTTGTACAAGCTTTCCAATCAACAGCAGGTTGCATTTGAAATAAGGTACGAGAAGCACTTATATCAAAATCAACCCGTCTGCTAGCTTGACAGTCCCCATGGTGTCCACTGTTAACGAAGTACCAGTAGGCAACACTATGGAGAATGGCTTGGGTATGGAAGATTGTGTCAAGAACAAGGACCTGTTGGTGCACATATGATTGTTTGCACCCGAGTCTAAAATCCAGATATCAAGGTTGCTACGAAGAGCTGTACCTGCAAATCCAGCAAATTCCCCTCCAGAACCTGTCATCACATCTCTGGCCTTGGTGTCTTTGACATTTAGAAGATCAAGGAGCTGCGTGTACTGAGCATGTGTGAGGTCTGGAATGCTCATTGTATCTCCAGCATCAGATACTTGAGCAACAACTCTCTTGCGTTTGTTCTTCTTCTTCTTCTTCTTTGAAAATCCATGAAGAAAGTAACAATTCTCAATTTCATGATTTGTTTTCTTGTAATGAGTGCAAAACATCCCCGATTTCTTCTATTGACACTGCACTTCAGGCTTCTTAGCATCAACATTGAACGACGAAGTCAGATCTGCACTCATTTGTACATGATCTCTTGAATTCGCGTTGTGATTCTTCCTGTGAAATCATAGAATAGGCAAGGCTAACACTAGGGAGAGGCTGCATCATCAGCACAGTGCCCCTAGTAGCAGTGTAACTCTCATTCAAACCACACAAAAACTGCATTAACTTATGTTCTTCAAAAAAGTTTGCGTTGTCCTTCCCAGATCCATAGTTGCACGGTTGTGCTTTCCTCATATTATCATATTCCTCCCATAGTTCTTTGAGTTTGTTGAAGTAGGCTGAAATTGAGGACGTACCTTGAGTGAAGAAGATGAGATCTCGATGCAAAGCGTAAAGCCGAGCACCATTGGTCTGGCCATAGCGAGATTCGAGTTCCTCCCAAATCTCCTTGGCAGTGCTTGCATACATGACGCTGCTACGAATCTCGTCATCCAAGCTGTTCAGCAACCAGGAAATCACCATGTCGTTGCAACGATCCGAGATTTCAGCACGAGCCTCATCACCATCAGGTCTGGGGAGCGTTCCGGTAACGAACTTGAGTTTGTTTTTCGAGTTCAGTGCAATCTTAGCCGATCTCTTCCATTTCCCGAAGTTCTTTCCGTCGAAGGTTCCAACAATAATGGCGAGACCGGGGTGATCGCTTGAGTGAAGGTAAAGTGGATATGTTGGTTCAAGCACAATTGCTGCCGCCATTGAATTCAGACCCTCAATCGAGAAATGAAATGGAAGAAGAACAAAGAATCTAGAATGGAAATTAGATCGAAAGAACAGAAAACGAGCTCTACTGCTCTGATACCATGATGGAAAATTGAAGATTGAAGAGCAAGAAACTTCTCCAATGGAGGGAGAGAGTTTGTGAGAGTGGTGATCGGAATTGATTTTTCTGTATGTTGATTAAAAGCTTCCCGACGTCTTACAATATGTAATGTTATGTAATGTAAACACCAATTACATTGGGCCTAGACTATGGGCCAAACATTGGCCTAAGCCCATACATGATGAAGCTCGGTTTCCCTCTTCTATGTCTCAACATTTTTTGGGTCAACACCCGAATATTTTGACCCATATATTTTTTTTGATCCGAACTAAAAAAACTAGTATTTTTCTGGGTCAACTGGGTTTCGACCCGGTGACTCGACTGACCCGCCCGATTTGTTAAAACAATACTTTGAATATGGAAAATGCCCAAGTCTGTGATGCCAAGTATGTGTGCTAATGGAAGCTGCAACAACCTTATTTGTAGTATTTTTGACACAAAACTTAGCAATGTTATTCTCCAGGAAATAGAGCCCTCGATCACATTTTCCAAGCATAAGAGGACTCTACCCATGCATACCTTGCATCAAACACATTTTAGGAGTGAACAAAATAGCACGGCTTGTGTCTTGTACAAGCTTTCCAATCAACAGCAGGTTGCATTTGAAATAAGGTACGAGAAGCACTTCTTTCAAAATCAACCCGTCTACTAGCTTGACAGTCCCCATGGTGTCCACTGTTAACGAAGTACCAGTAGGCAACACTATGGAGAATCGCTTGGGTATGGAAGATTGTGTCAAGAACAAGGACCTGCTGGTGCACATATGACTGTTTGCACCGGAGTCTAAAATCCAGAGATCAAGGTTGCTACGAAGAGTTGTACATGCAAATCCAACAAATTCCCCTCTAGAACCTGTCATTACATCTCTGGCCTTGGTGTCTTTGGCATTCAGAAGATCAAGGAGCTGCGTGTACTAAGCAGGTGTGAGGTCTGGAACGCTCACTGTATCTCCAGCATCAGATACTTGAGCAACAACTCTCTTGCCTTTGTTCTTCTTCTTCTTCTTCTTCTTTGAAAATCCATGAAGAAAGTAACAATTCTCAATTTCATGATTTTATTCTTGTAATGAGTGCACAACATTCCCGATTTCTTTTGTTGAGACTGCACTTCAGGCTTCCTAGCATCAATATTGAACGACGAAGTTAGATCTGTACTCATTTGTACATGATTCTTGAATTTGCGTTGTGATTCTTCCTGTGAAATCATAGAATAGGCAAGGCTAACACTAGGGAGAGGCTGCATCATCAGCACAATGCCCCTAGTAGCAGTGTAAATCTCATTCAAACCACACAAAAACTGCATTAACTTATGTTCTTCAAAAAATTTGGCGTTATCTTTCCCAGATCCATAGTTGCACGGTTGTGCTTTCCTCATATTATCATATTCATCCCATAGTTCTTTCAGTTTGTTGAAGTAGGCTGAAATTGAGGACGTACCTTGAGTGAAGAAGATGAGATCTCGATACAAAGCGTAAAGCCGAGCACCATTGGTCTGGCCATAGCGAGATTCGAGTTCCTCCCAAATCTCCTTGGCAGTGCTTGCATACATGACGCTGCTACGAATCTCATCATCCAAGCTGTTTAGCAACGAGGAAATCACCATGTCGTTGCAACGATCCGAGATTTCAGCATGAGCCTCATCACCATCAGGTATGGGGAGCGTTCCGGTAACGAACTTGAGTTTGTTTTTCACGTTCAGTGCAATCTTAGCTGATCTCTTCCATTTCCCGAAGTTCTTGCCGTCGAAGGTTCCAACAGTAATGGCGAGACCGGGGTAATCGCTTGAGTGAAGGTAAAGTGGATATGTTGGTTCAAGCACAATTGCTGTCGCCATTGAATTCAGACCTTCAATCGAGAAATGAAATGGAAGAAGAAAAAAGGATCTAGAACGGCAATTAGAAAGAACAGAAAACGAGCTCTACTGCTCTGATACCATGATGGAAAATTGAAGATTGAAGAGCAAGAAACTTCTCCAATGGAGGGAGAGAGTTTGTGAGAGTGGTGATCGGAACTGATTTTTCTGTATGTTGATTAAAAGCTTCCAGACGTCTTACAATATGTAATGTTCTGTAATGTAAACACCAATTACATTGGGCCTAGACTATGGGCCAAACATTGGCCTAAGCCCATACATGATGAAGCTCGGTTTCCCTCTTCTATGTCTCAACATTTTTTGGGTCAACACCCGAAAATTTTGACCCATATAATTTTTTTGATCCGAACTAAAAAAACTGGTATTTTTCTAGGTCAACGGGGTTTCGACCCGGTGACTCGACTGACCCGCCCGATTTGTTAAAACAATACTTTGACTAATTAATAAAAAGCCAAGAAAATCTCAAAGTCATATTATGATAAGTTTAGTAATTAATATATTTTAAAATTACTAATTCTGAGTTCGCTCCGTCGTCCTGGGGTTCTAGTTCGGAGTTCCAGACTCTCGTCCATAGGGACGCACTTAGTTAGTGGTACAACCGCAGCTGACACCCCAAAACTCTCGCTCGTATATATATATATATATATATATATATATATATATATATATATATATATATATAGTCTTTAAACACGCGCACCTTTCCACCACAACATGTGTATCTGAAACCCTTGTCGTCTAACAAAATCAGGGATATCAGATTCTTCGACATAGATGGCACATATTAAACTTTCTTCAATATAATAAACTTCTCATCGTCTGTCAGAAGCCTAATTTAACCGATCCCAACAACCTTGCAGATGGTATCGTTTCCTACAGAGACATCACCCTTATTTGTACATCTATATGTTGTAAACAACTCTCTTCTAGGACATATGTGACAAGACGCACTTGAGTTAAGAAACCCCACATCATGATGTGTGCGATTATATGCTAGTACAACAATACCTTCCTCAGAAGTATTTCCACCATCAACTACTGCTATAGACCCGAATTTCGCTCTTGTTGTATCTTCTTCATAGGATAGTCATTCTTCCAATGACCTTTCTCCCTATAGTACTTACTGACATCATTTGGTTTAGGGCCTGATTTTATATAACTGATGCGCTTCCCTTCAGACGCAACTCTCTGCTGTAAAGCAACGACCTTCCCTCATCCAACGTGATGGTATCCCTCCCAACGACAAACGACTGAACAAAGTTCTCATATGTAGGGGGTAGAGATACCAGCAAAATTAGGGCTGCGTCTTCGTCCTCTACTTTAACATCGATATGACGTAACTTGAGTAATAACGTATTAAGTTGATCAAGATGATCTCTGAGTTGCATTTCTTCATGCATACACAACCCGAACAACCTTTATTTCATAAGCTACTTTTTTGTTAGAGACTTTGTCATGTACAAACTCTCCCAGTTCTGCACAAATTTAATAGGGGTTTCCTGATTAGAAACCTATGTTATGACATTGTATACGAGACACAACATGATCGTTGAATGAGCCTTCTCCTCTACAAGGTCGTACAATGCATCTTAATTTGCCACAAACTGAAAGCATTTCTTCTAGTAAACTTGTCAATCTTCACTACAGATCTAGACATCATTCTCAACGGAAATCTGTTGTTAGAGGAAATTGAGACTATCAATAAAATATAAATAAATCAAAGCAAACAAGATTTCGTCTCTTGCAAATGATTACAAGACTCCCTCCCTATGCAGTAGTGGGAAGTCAGGCTCGATCCACGAGGAAGCGTGTCAGCGGATCTCAGGTAGCTGTAAATCTCACAGACAGAATAGCAGAAAGACAGAAAGAAAGAAAGAAATAACAAAGCAAAGCAGAAAAATAAAGCAAACACAAAAACTGGTCGATATCGACAAGGAGGTACTCGATATCGACAAAAACCAGTAACAGAAATCGATGACGGAAAGCAAACTCAGACACAGAAACTCGATCTCGACAACCCTTACTCGATATCGACAAGGTGCTACTCGATATCGACTAAAACTCCCCGAGATCGACAAACAGCAGAAACTTTAAATTGCAAATTCTCGAACACAGAACTTAGCTTTTCAACGAAATAAATCAATATACTAAAAGACTTCCAAAGCCAGGGTATCAACACCACAACGATAACCATGCAAAGTAACACACAAAGACATAAAAGATCATGCTTTCCATCAAATAACCTTCGTTATTAACAAATAGGAATATAGAGGCTTTCGCATAAACCCTAATTGTTACTAACCCTTTTCACATAATTAATCCAAGTTGCATTAAGATCACTTTCGCTTCAATAACACAAACAAGGATCACCTTCAACTCTCGCAAAAGAATCATGCTCATAGGGATAGAAGACAAATTGCATAAAAAGATCGTACCTTTACCGCATCACTTTACATGGCCATCGTCGGGCTCACCCCGACCCTAGAAGTGGGTGGACTACTCACTCTTCATCGCAATAGCAGACATCTTTGATGAAAAAAAACTAACTTACATTAATAAACTGAAACTTAAAACCTCTTCTCTTCTTGTAACTAATTGTCTCTGAAATTGAATGCTTAGAAATCAGCCCCTAAGGCCTTATTTATAGGCTTCATTCCCTCTCTAATTAGGAAAGAAGATCCTATCTATATCTATATCTACTTACATAAGATAAAATAATGGAATAAATAATTAAATCTAGAACTATATCTAAAGTAGATAAAATATCTTCTCCCTTGACTTGATAGCTCTTGATAGACGTTGATAGAATTTGGTCTCGAAAATATCACCATCGGCTTCGGTATAGAAACTTAACAAGATACCCGGATAGCTCAGAATTCGCCACTGAGACATCCCCGATATCGAGTAGGAGTCCTCGATATCGACTAGCATTTTCTTTGTCTTGTGCTCAGCAACTCCATGTCCTAGATATCGAGTAAAGTTACTCGATATCGACTAACTTCTACTCGGCTCCCCAGCTTCTCTTGTCGATTTCTGGGGTCTTTACTCAATCTAGGTTACTCGATATCGAGTAAAACAACTCGATATCGACTAAGTCTCTCAGCTTTCTGCTATGTTCTTGAAACGCACTTTCCCGAATCATCGTTCGTCGGATTGACGTATATGACCATGCGTTGGAAAGCTCTTTTCGAGATCTACAACACTCATGAAGACATAAAAGTTTGATTCAGAATGATGAATACCAAAAATGGCCTTTTCTCCAGCTGCACCATCCTTAGCTTCTTCATGACTTTCCTTTAAGCTCCAAAGTGCGTTTGATTTCTGCGAAATATAACAAAAACTTGTGTAGACTCCATAATTTGGCAAATAAGTGTAAACTATATAGATTCTGTATTAATCTAACCCAAATGCATGAAATGCATGCAGAAATCGATATAAAAGTAGATGTAAAACATGGCAGTTTAGACTCACAACAAAATCATAACCAAGCTCTGATACCAGTTTGTTGTAACGAGAATGATAAACAGACAAACAATGACACAAAGATTTACTTGGTCCGGCAACAGTGTGTTACCTACGTCCACGTCGGGGAGCTCCGCACCCCGAACCCCGTGGTAAGTCCACGGGCAGAAGAATATGACTCTTTTTTATGGAGGCAAACAAGAAAACTAGTGTTATAAATTGTTAGGTTTCATTAGCATATATAAGAAATCTTGAAATATTAGTTAGACTATGGGCCTAAACCAAAAACAAATAATAAGCCAAATTCAAGGCATATTAACAGATCCATCTCCCCACCTAACCGACCATCCATATCCACTTCACTCATATCCATTTCACCCATTACCAATCGGGTGACATGGGTGAAATATATGTGGTTTTTCGCCCATCATTCTCAACGGAAATCACAACCAAACTATCCCCAAATCACAAATTCAATTCACAACATTGATTCTTAAAATCACAAACCATAATCAAAATTTTACGAAATTGAATACCAAAATCGCAAACCCTAATTTTATAAAATTGGTTTTCAAAATCAAAAAGTTAAATTCTCATATACATATAAATTGAATATCAAATTAATATTTAGAGCACAAATTGACAAAGTATAAATTATAAGTATGAAACACTAACCTTTCAATTCAACTTTAAACCAATTTGGATTTGGGAATTGAAATTAGTCACTATTCGGAGGGAAAGACTCAAAAAGTGAAGAAGAAAGTGGTGAAACCCCTTACATTATAATTATAAATAAAAAGAAGTTTTCATCCGTGGACCTAACTAAAGGCTATAAAAACAAGCAACAAATGTCCAAAGCATTATATTGACGTGTATCCCATTTTAGGGAAGTGTGGCTATAAAAGCGAAACTGAATTACAAAGAAGGGGCTTTTGAGAGATAGAGAACGGGAGGCCCTAGAAAGGATCAAACACCGTCCGCGTCCAAAGGAATTGCCATTACCAAAACAAGATAAAAGTAAGCATATCAACTCTTGGCTAAAACAATTAAAAGTGACAGATAAATGACGTGGATAATGAAAATATTCGATATTATCGAGGTTTCAGTTCTTTTTCTTTTAATTAGCATTGATGAACTTGAAGATAGTGAGAGGAATAGATTTACTTGAGATTTTAAAAGGTTTAGCGGCCTAGAAAATGATATATAAGCCTTTTAGGGTTTAATATGTCAAGTAAGATCGTTGATCATATTCGGAATTATCTTGACTGATTCGGACCCCATCTGTCTGTGGGGTTATAATGTTTAGGGTTTATCATTGACGCCATTTGTGGTGACCTTTTCACGATAAGAGTTTCCTTGATAAGATTAATTTGGTCTTATTAAATATTATAAAGAACTTTACAATTATAATTATTAATGCTTACAAATATTAGCATTTAATGGGTTTTAAAGAGTATCACAGGTAAAAACATCATGAACTACGACGCGCATGGTAATTTCGGTGATGATGGAGTTTACCTTGGACATGCTGGCTCTATGGATGCATCCTCATCGGCTACTCCGATCGCGGAGGGAATGAATCCCCCATCTCATCAACCACCTCCTCAAGAGTATGGCTACCAGGAGTGGACATACAATATGTACTTCCAGAATCCGTATGGACTATACTACGCCAACTTCTAGGGACATGCCCCCCCCCCCCTCCCCCCTTACGGGTACTCATATGGAGAATTTCATGATCAAGGTCACCAGGGGCCGGCCTATCACCAGTTCATCCCAACTTTGAATGACTAAACAGCTGCCGGAGTTGGGGCAACCTGCAACTCCCCATCATAACACCGGAGAGTTGAAATGTCAGTTGATGTGTCATCCTCAATGAAGACCAGTTCTGCAAGTATGATGGTAGATTTAGAAGATAACTCCATCCCATCTGCGTTTACAATTGAGATCTGCATGGCACCTGTCCCGAAGAGATGGAGGGATTAGGCCTGATGAAGTATGATGGGGCGACTGACCCCGATGATCATTTATGTAACTTTGTGACATCAATGGGAATCAACGAGTATAATGACTCAAAGATGTGCAGAACCTTCCCATCGACTCTGTAGAAGATTGCTTTGACCTAGTTTACTAATCTGCCAAGGAACTCCATTGGCTACTTTGCTCAGCTTAGTTGTGGTTTTAAGTCTCACTTCGGAGTGCTTGCTCAAGAAAGAAAACCATCCTGGACCTTAATCCTATTAAGCAGGGAAAAGAAGATACTTTGAGTCATTTCTTCGCTAGGTTCATTAGCGTTGTGGCTCAGATTTCGGACTTCAACCAGGAATAAGCCATTATCATCCTTATGGGAATTTTGGCGGATGGGGGTTTCAAAACATATTTATTCAGAAAGCGTCCATTGAATTATGACAGACTCAGAGAGTTGGTGTCTAAGGAGATCCATGTCGAGGAAGCCGTCGCGTCCAGTTCACGAGCCAACAACGATAAGACTTTATTCGGTAAGCTGACTAGAAAGTTATGAAGGAATCATCCTCAATCACGGTGAGAGGAAGTACAGATGAGTCATGATAAAAAAATTCATCGGCGACGTCATCAAGAACTTGGTTATCAACCGAATAGGCAAAGAAGCCCCAATCATCGGTCCTACAGACTAGAACAGGGTCGCGGAGGTGATCAAAGGCACGAGCGAGGATGCATGAGCGAGTGGGAGCCTGAAAGGCAGTTGCCTCCCCGACATGACTACCCACAGGGTGTGCGGAGAAAAGGAAAAAATCGAGGCTGCAGAAGATGGAGAGGACAACCGTGGCGAGAACAGGATCCCCATATGCAGGCCTCTGTAAACCAGGCTCCTCGTAACCTCTTATGAACAGAGGAAAATACAACAACACACATTCATCAACTAGATGGGTGTATGAACACCATTTTAACAAGACCATCAACCTTAGGATCAAGTAACCAAGAGCGGCGGTCATATGAAAGAGAAGGGCGTCAGCCTCTCCCAACCTTGAATAGGTAAATAAAGAGCGGCCATTACGGGGTTCAAACCGGGGACCTATAGGTACTACCCACAAGTCCTTTCCGGTGATCCATTCCGGAATGGTTAGCCTCTCCCAACCCCTAACATGAGAAGGACCACGGGCATCCACACTGAGATTATCTTTACGGCTGATGATGCCGGAGAAGTCCGAATGCCACATTTTGATCCTCTGGTGGTGCATGCTCAAATGTCTTCAAACACAGTAAAGAGGGTTTTTATTGATACTGTATCTTCAATTGATATTCTTTTCTGGGAAGCTTTTGAGCAGTTAGGTATCTCGGCCACATTGTTAAGGTCGTATGCTAGGAAAGTGATTTTTTTTTCTCAAGAGATGAGGTAGATGTGGCGGGGACCATAGAATTGTCAGTAGTATTTGGAACTGCACCACTGAGAAGGATGGAGAGCGTTGTTTTCACTGTAGTACGTTTGTTGACTGTTTATAATGCAATCTTAGGCAAGGTTACCCTCTTTAAGTTCTAAAGGGCCATTTCTCTCTATCATTGGTGGGAAAATTCCCTATCCCCGTCGGGGGAATATGTGAGGTCTGAGGACATCAGCCAGAAAGTCGAAGTTACTATCTCACCTTAGTAAGAAGGAATCGAGATGTTTTATGTGTTAGTGGATCAGCTGTAGAAAATATGGAGGAACAAGATGAAAGGATTCTGTAAGTTCCTTTGTGGAAGACAGTCAACCCCAACTGGAAGAAGAAGAGTTAGAAGTTCGGCCACATGCAAAGGAAATTCCGACTGCGGACGGTAAATAGGTATGTTGGCCCTTTGCTAACCCAGATGAAGTCATCCATCTAGGGTATTGGAAATTATCTACAGGTCCAAAGATGTATTTGCCTGGTCACCGGGGGAACTCAATGGGATCCCCAAATATACCGCTTTGCATACTTTGACAATTCATCATGGATCCCGAGCAGTTAAGCAAAAGAAGATAAAAATGGCAGCAAAAAAAGCCAAAGTAGCACGAGAAGAAACTAACAAGTTATTGGATGCTGGTTTTATTGAGGAGGTAGAAGACTCAGAATGGTTATCTAATGTGGTCCTTGTAAAGAAGTTTAGTGGAAAATGGAGAATGTGTATGGATTTTCCGGATTTGAAAAAGGAATGCCCATAGAACAACTATTTATTACGTTCCATTGATGAATTAGTTGATGAAACTTTAGGGCATGAAGTATTAAGTTTCATCGAGGCATATTCAGGCTATACTCAGATACAAATGTGTTAAAAACTGAGATTCGAGATAACGAAAATGATTTGAGCGGAAGCGAGTGATAAAGAACGAGAAACTGAAACAAAACATGCAAGAACGAACACCAGAGTTTTACGAGGTTCGGCAAAAGATGCCTACGTCCTCGGGGCCTCAAGAATCGGCCGAATCCACTAAGTAATCGTTCAATAGAGGTTTAAAATCAAGCAATGCAAAGATAAACCCTAGATCTAGCATGTATGAGCCTCAGAGATATGGAGAGAAGAAGATCCCCCTGTGTGGGATGACCGGAGATCGAAGAACACTTCGATACTCCCAAACCCTAGATCTCCAGACATGAGAGAAGCAGCAACCCAAGCAAGGAGCTTCGATGCGCCACCACCAGAAGATCACCGAGATCAACCAACGCCTTCGCCTTCACAATCGCCGGGGAGGAGCCAGAGACAAACCCTAGAAACCCTTTGAGAGCTTTTGTGAAGAGACGGAGGAAATTGAGAGCCAATCTGAGCATCTAGGACCTGGAAGAGATCTTATATAGCTAGGTCATCGGATCACAGGTGAAGCCAATGCCAAAATGCAGCGCTTCACTCAAGCTGGATCAGGCTACCAGGCTCTCTCCAACATTTGGAGAAATTGGGCTCGGTAATGGGCCGAAAGCCCACACATCCGGGTAAGTCTTCTTACATACATATATATATATATATAGACACACACACACACACACACACACACACTATAGGTTATACACTATACCCCACTATTGTCCATTAGACTCGTTAGAGGATCAAGTCGATAACTCGACTCAATACGACTCAGTGGAGTCAAAATACAACCATGCATTCATGTATACCTTAGTATATAATATATACGTTATATGTACACTCATCATACACACATACATGATACAAGCACATAACAATATTACATGCAACATATATGAAAGCAAGACATAGGGAAATAAACACATAGCATTAAAACAAATCTCCCTCTATTTTTCTAAGTCTTGCTCCAGGCAGACCATAACCTAGCAAAGTGGATTCAAAGCTGGTCCGTCCTCAGCCCAGACATGCAAAGATCACCCATGGACATCCTCAAAATGGAGGAAGTTCCTGCAGAACACAAATTTATCATAAGGAACAATTTTAGTGCCAAAATCTGCAGGGTTAAGTTTACCATCAATCTTCTTAACATGTATGACATTATCTTCCACTTTCTCACAAATAAAATGGTATCTAACATCAATATGTTTAGTACTCTCATGGTACATGGGGTCCCTATGGAGATAGAGTGCACTTTGACTGTCAATGTTAAGACAGTAGTGTAGTGCTTCCTCTCTATCTCCTTAAGGATGCCTTGCAGCCAGATAGCCTCCTTGCAGGCCTCTGTAGCTTCTATGTACTCAGCTTCAGTGGATGAGAGAGCAACTATGGGTTGCTGCTGAGACTTCCAAGAGATACAATTACCTACCCATGTATACATATAGGAGGTAATAAACTTCCTGGTGTCTTTATTTGAAGCCTAATCAGCACCCACAAAGCCATGTAAGTCATAAGAGGAGGAGTGTTCAGCATATAACAAACACAGGTTAGCAGTACTAAGCAAATATCTCAAAAGGTATTTCATAGACACCCAGTGCTTCTCAGTTGGTTCAGACATGAACCTACTGAGAGTGCTAATAGAAAAAGAAAGGTCGGGACGAGTAAAAATCATAGAGTACATCACTGAACCTACAACAATATCATAAGGAATAGATTTCATTATGTTAAGCTCAGCAACAGATAACTTTCCTTTTATTTTAGTGAGATCAAGATGAGCACCCAAAGGAATATTGTTAATCTTGTCACCAGAAATATGAAACCTGTCAAGAACCTTATGCACATAATCACACTGATGCAACAAAAGTCTTTTATGCTTCCTATCTCTAATAATAGACATGCCTAAAATCTCTTTAGCAATGCCTAAATCTTTCATGTCAAAGTGCTTTTGTAAGTTTCTTTAATATCATGAACATCATCCACAGATTTAGAAATAAGCAAGATGTCATCCACATATAAAAGCACATAAAGCACATGACTTTTATTGACACCTTTGAAGTATAAACAGGTATCAAACTTGCTCCTTTTAAACCCTAGACTGAATCTCATTCACTTGTCAAATTTAATATTCCATTGTCTAGGTGATTGCTTTAAACCATAGATGAATTTATTTAACAAGCAAGCATGATTAGGATGCACAGAATCAATGAAGCCTTTGGGCTATCTCATGTAAATAGTCTCATCTAGATCACCATTTAGAAAAGTTGTTTTAACATCCATTTGTTCTAACTCAAGATCATAAACAACAGTCAGGGCAAGCAACAGTCTCAAAGTTTAATACTTAACAACATGAGCAAATATTTCATTGTAATCCTCACCCTATCTTTGAGTAAAACCTTTAGCAACCAACATAGCTTTATTCCTAAGAGGATCAGACTTAGAAATGCCTTCCTTAAGCTTGTAAATCCACTTACAGTCAATTAATTTAGCATTCATAGGTTTAGGCACCAAAGTCCAGGTTTTATTCACCTTCATAGATTCAATCTCCTCATTCATAGCATGTTTCTAATTAGCAGAGTGCACACATCTCACAACTTGTTCATAGGTTTCAGGGGTATAAATTTTCACGACATCAGAAACCAAGCATGCAAACTCAACAATGTTATTAATGAACCTTCTATTTGGTATAACAATCCTAGGACTTTTATCCCTAGTCAACTGAAAATTAGTCAGATCATGCCCTTCAGTGACTAGAACCAGAGGAACCAGAACCAGACACAGGCAAAGAATCAACAACATTATCCTCATTCACAGAAATAGGAGAAGTAGAAGAGGAATTAGGTTCATTATTTACTCCCCCACCCAATTGACGAGGTTGCAAATCATCAAGTTGCATAGCATCAGAAACAGTAGCAGAAGAAGTAGACAAAGATGAATCAGGTGCAGAGAGAGTAGAGGAAGAAGAGGGAGAAAAACCCCTATCAAACTCATCATCAGTATCAACATCATTGTGCTCAGACACAAAGAATTGATCCTCTTGTACCTGAAGGTTAGCATCTGTCACAGCAGAGGAAGCTTTCTTAAAATGAAATTCATGCTCATTGATAAAGACATTTCTACTCACAATTGTTTTATAAACACCAGGTTGAACAAGAAGCAACTTATAACCCTTAACCCCTTCAGGATAACCCAATAACACACATTTTTGGGACCTAGAATCAAGTTTACCTTGGTTAACATAAGAAAACACAGTGCAACCAAAGGGTTTAATGTGGTCTAAGTTTGGATTTCTTTTAGTACACAACTCATAAGGTGTTTTAAAATCAATTACAAAAGAAGGAGTCCTATTTATCAAGTAAGCAGCAGTAACAACAGCTTCACCCCACAAGCAATGTTTCAAGCCAGAAGATATAAGCATGCATCTAGCTTTTTCAAGGAGAGTCCTGTTCATCCTCTCAGCAGTAACATTCTTCTGGGGAGTTCCAGGAATGGTTAAGTCTCTCTTAATACCATTAGACTTGCAGTACTCATTGGACAAAGAATTACAGAACTCAAGACCATTATCAGTTTTTAAACATTTAACAGTCAAGCCAGTTTCATTTTGAACTCCAACTTTCCAATTTTTAAAGGTTTCAAAAGCCTCATCTTTAGTTTTAAGCAAATAGACCCAAACCTTCCTACTGTAGTGGTCAATGAGAGACATGAAATATCTCTTATGACCTATAGTAGGAACAGGAGGGGTCCCCACAAATCAAAATGTATATATTCAAGAGGTGCAGCAGCAACATAAGATGAATACTTAAAACCTTTTCTAGCATGCTTCCCTAGGATACGATTCTCACAGAGATCAATCATGCAAGGTTTGGAGTTGATGATGCCAGTTTTATGCAGATGTTCTAAGCCTTTATTGCATATGTGACCGAATATATTATGCCACAACATAATATCATGCAAAGACATAGTATACATAAAAGCAGTAAACGCAGAGGCAGGATAGTTCACAATAGGAGTAGCCAACACTTCATAAAGGCCTTTCTTTCTAAAATATTTAATGACAGACTTCCCATTTTTAGAAATAATCCTAACACCATTAGAACTGGAAATATCATAACATAATTCTTCAAAAGCACTTTCAGATAGCAAGTTTCTCCTCAAATCAGGAACCCATTTAACATCCTTAACAATTCTAATCACATCATCAAACATTTTCAAAGCAACAGATCCAACACCTTTAATTTTAAGAACAGAGTGATCACCCAACATGACAGTACCAACATCAAAGCATTTAAGATCAAAGAACCAAGACTTATGAAAGGTAGCATGCATGGTATACCTAGATTCCAAAATCCAAGTAGTAGAATCAGTGTCACTTAATAATGCAAGAACTTTATGAGTAACATAAGGATGAGATTCACAGACAGTAGACACATTTGGTTTCTTACCAGCTTTAATATCCCTTTTTCTTTTTAAAACAATGCTTCTCAAGATGGCCAGTTTTATTGTAGTAAGTACAAAAAAGATGAGATTTATCAGGTTTTTCACCACTGGATTTATCATAAGACACATAATCAAATTTATTATCTTTATTTTCATGTTGCTTATTTTTCTTATTGCCTTTGTACTTAGACTTAACCATAAGAACCTCATCGTTATTTTCAAGTTTAGGATCAGCCTTATGACCACTCACAGTTTCAAACACCTTTAGATTTTAATTTTTCTGTATGATAGACTCAATAAGCTCATTTTTAGTCAACTTAGTAGTACCATACTGAACAACATCAACAAAGGTAGTAAACTGAGCAGGCAAAGAATTAAGCAACAAAACATACAATTGAGTCTCATCAACCTTGTCACCACATCTCTCCAGATCTTGTGTGATAGACAAAAATCTATCAAGATTATCTGCAAGAGTACAAGTAGTAGACATCTTATAATTGAAGAGTTTGTTAAAGAGATTTACCCTACTTGGTAATGATTTTACCAAGTATATTGTTTCCAACATCTCCCAGAGCTTATCAGTTGTTGTGCAAGTCAGAACTTGCCTAGCCACTTCATTAGAGAGTCTCAACATAATCTCACTATGTACCAATTTATCAAGACGTTTAATATCCTTCTTCTTGTCCTCATCATAGTCTCCAGTGACAGCTTCATAGTAATTTTCTTTGATGAATATGGCCTTCACTTTTACCTGCCACATAGCAAAGTCATTAGTGCCATTGAAGGGTTTAAGACGGTAGGATTCACCCATGTTTATAGTTAAGAACTTAAAAACATAAGAAAACATAACAAAACAAATAGCAAATCAAGCAAATGATTCTAGAAAACCTTGAACCTTAAGCAGAGCACATAATCAAATACACACAAGCCTAGATCTAACAAACAAGGCATCGTATGTCACGTAAGGGGGGTTCAGCACCAGTGATGTCGCCTTTTAGGTCTGCCCGAGCCCTTACATCCAGTCTCTATCCCTAGAACTCCAGAATGAGCCAGGAAACCGAGATTCGAGATAACGAAAATGATTTGAGAAGAAGCGAGTGATAAAGAACGAGAAACTAAAAAAAACATGCAAGAACGAACACCGAAGTTTTACGAGGTTCGGCAAAAGATGCCTAAGTAATCGTTCAATAGAGGGTTACAATCAAGCAATGCAAAGATAAACCCTATATCTAGCATTTACGAGCCTTAGAGATATAGAGAGAAGAAGACCCCCCTGTGTGGGATGACCGGAGATCGAAGAACGCTTCGATACTCTCAAACCCTAGATCTCCAGACGTGAGAGAAGCAGCAACCCAAGTCAGGAGCTTCGCTGCGCCACCACCAGGAGATCACCGAGATCAACCAACGCCTTCACCTTCACAATCGCCGGGGAGGAACACGAGAGAGACAAACCCTAGAAACCCTTTGAGAGCTTTTGTGAAGAGACGGAGGAGAGAGACAGAGTCAATTTGAGCATCCAAGAGCTAGACGAGAGCTTATATAGCTAGGTCATGGGATCACAAGTGAAGCCAAGGCCAAAACGCAACGCTTCACTCAAGCTGATCAGGCTACGAGGCTCGCTCCAACATCTAAAGAGATTGGGCTCGGTAATGGGCCGAAAGGCCACACATCCGGGTAAGTCTTCTTACATACATATATCACACACACACACACACACACACACACACACACACACACACACACACACACACACACACACACACACACACACACACACACACACATTATTGGTTATACACTGTACCCCACTATTGTCCATTAGACTCGTTAGAGGATCAAGTCGATAACTCGACTCAATACGACTCAGTCGAGTATAACTACAGCTGTGCATCCATGTGTACCTTAGTATATAATATATACGTTATATGAACACTCATCATACACACATACATGATACAAGCACATAACAATATTACATGCAACATATATGAAAGCAAGACATATAGAAATAAAGACATAGCATTACAACAAGATGGATCCGGTTGATAAAAAAGCGATTACCTTCATCACTAATCAAGGCGTTTTTTTATGAGGCACATTTTCATGAGGCGGTTTTTTATAAGGAATGGGAGGGACACTTTCCAAAGAACTGTGGACCACATTTTCATGAGGCAGATTGGGCGAAATGTTTCTATCTATGTAGATGATGTCGTGGTCAAAAGCTGGAAAAAAAAAAGAGCACGCAACTGATTTGCAAGAGACGTTTGATTCCTTGAGAAAAGGTGAGTTGTGCATCAATGCTGAGAAATGTCTATTCAATGTTGAGTCAAGGAAGTTTCTGGGATTCATGGTTAGTAACAGGGGGATAGATGTCAATCCTAACAAGGGGGTTCAGGCGTTTCTAGAATTTCACCTATACTTATTACCTCAAGGTGACAACAGATGTCCTTTATTACTTGCAAAGCCAACTAGGGAGGGTGCTTATATAAGTTCTTTGATATAGGTTGGCTCTTTGAAGATAATGTAATCTTCGCGATGATGTTCGTTCGCATTCAATGTTTATTGTTCAATCGTTGTCTTTATAGGAAGCTTGCCAAATGATATTCTTATTTTAGAGAAGTTCTTCTCCAATGAAAGGCTTCAAGAACTCAACTCCAAGGGCTTTATCTCAGGGAGGATTGCAGAGCTCTTCCTTCTCTCTCTTTAAAATCGGACCCCCCCCCCCTTGAGGTCTCAAGGGGGTATTTATAGTGTTACCAAGCGAGCAGCTAGCTGGCGACCTCGTTGTCTGACAGAGGACACTTGTAACGCATGCCCTCATGCCAGAGGGTTTGAGTTTCTATATGTGGCGACGCCAATGAAGAGGTGCTTGGCCAGCGAGCTGCTTGCTCTTGTTGTAGGGTGAGTTGATGTGTGGGCCTTTGTTTACTTAGTGTGGATGGTATGTTTCGCAAGTATCAAGGCCCTGACCGCAATCCCTGTGTAGTTTCATAAGGGAGTCCTTTGATCGCGATTTGACCGACAGGGAGCTCGCGATGGATGATATCATACCTAGTGTGACTTTCTACGTTGGGTGGCCTATTTATGACATCTTACCCTTATTAATTAAGGAGGCTATTTTCCAAGGCATCGCCAGGGGTAGCTATTCAAAACTTACAACCCCCGTAGGCGTTGAAGGAGGTTCAAGCCCTTAATGGGGCAGTGAATTATCTTCGTAGGTTCTGCTCAAAATTGGCCAAGCGATCTAAGCCTTTCTTTGCATTGTTGAAACTCAGAGGATCGGTCAAGTTGACTCTGTTGTAGGGAGGATATCGAGTATGAAATATAACAAATATAAATCAAACCAGATTATGCCCACGCCAAATAAATACAAGACCTCCTCCTGATGTAGCAGCGGGAAGTCAGGATCGATCCACGAGGAAGCGTGTCAGCGGATCCTAGGCAGTAGACGAATCTCACGGACAGAAGTCGACAACAGGAGTCCTCGAGCTCGACTACGGTCTAGTCGACAGAAGCTCGGACATTCGAACACAGCGCAACGGACACAGGAACTGGTGGTCGATCTCGACAAAGAGCTACTCGAGGTCGAGTAAGGCTCGTCGAGGTCGAGTTGGGGCTTCGTCGATTCCTGCACACTTAAGCAACAACGACTCTAGGTCGAGAATCAGTCGTCGAGGTCGACCAATGGGTGGTCGAGATCGACAAGGGCAGGGACGAAAACGAACAAAAATAAAGGAAATAAAGAACAAATGCTTTTAGGGTTTTGAACTAAACTGAATGTAAAAGGACTTCCAAGATTGGGGTTTGCAACGACAATAACCAAGCATGCATAAGGTAGAACCAAACAGATTATCATGTGAATCGCATTAAAGGATTAAGCTTTCGCCTTTTCCAACAATTAGACAACTCTCTCAAGAAACCCTAATTGTCTCTACCGATTTTATGTTTATAATCCAAGTTGTTAGCATGGATCTCCATTATATGGGCAACAAGTAGGAAAATGCTCAAAACATGATAAAGGTCGGATTTTTACCTCAATTACGCATGGCTATCGTCGGGCTCGCCCCAACCCTAGAAGTGGGTGGACTACTCGCTCTTCATCGCAAACTCAGACATCATTTGATTGAAAAGAAATAACTTGCATTGACTATATCCAACGATTTTACAATTCCGGCAATCAACTTTCGCAAATTGCCAAAACCCTAAAACCTTCGAACTCCCTAAATTTCTTCTTGTAACTACTTGTCTTCCTCTAAAATTGAATGAATAAAACTGAGCCCCTAGGGCTTTATTTATAGCCTTCATTCCCTAGCTATTCTAGGAAAGAAGATATCTATCTCTATATCTAAATCTATATCTACTTGCTAAAAGATAAATAAATAAAATAAAGGAATTAAATCAAAAAGGAAAAGATAAATCTAAATTAAGTAGTATGTCTTCATGTTGATAGATCTCGTCTTCCATGGATAGAACTTGATAGAATCGGCAATCTTCACACCCAAGCAATCCCAAGTCGAGTAGGATTCGGCAAACCGAGTAACGCGGCTCTGGAGGTCTACTCGATCTCGACCACGGGCTAGTCGATCTCGAGTAGCCCTCGTCTGTCTCGAGTAGCCCTCGTCTGTCTCGAGTAGCCTTCGTCTGTCTCGAGTAGGATTGTCATCGACGGGTGTGGCTCGGCTTCTCGGGTGACTAGTGCTCGACAAGGCTCCTAGCTGTGGTCGATCTCGACTAGCCCTACTCGAGATCGAGTAGAGGTGGTCTGCGTCTTCGTCCTCGGCTTCTCGGCTCGGCACAGCTCATCGACTCCGGACATGGCTCGTCGATCTCGACCAAGTCTACTCGAGATCGAGTAGGGTTCCGGGAGTCGGGTTGTCTCTGACTCAATGTCATCGATCAGCTCTGCTCGACCAGGTTTCGTCGACCAGGTCTCGTCGAGATCGAGTAGATGTTAGTCGATCTCGAGTAGAGTTTTCTCAGCTTTCTGCTCTGTTCTTGAAACGCACTTTCCCGAGTCCTCGTTCGTCGGATTGATGCATATGACCATGCGTTGGAAAGCTCTTTCTGAGGGCTACAACTCTCATGAAGACATCAAAACTTGAATCAGAATGAAGAATGGTGAAAATGGCGTTTTCCCCAGCTGCAACATCCTTAGCTTCTCCATGAGTTTCCTTTAAGCTCCAAAGTGCGTCCGATTTCTGCGAAATATAACCAAAACTCGTGTAGACCTCCATATATTGCAAATAAGTGTAAAATACACAGATTCTGTATTGTTCTAACCCAAATGTATGCAATGTATGCAGAAATCGATATAAAATTAAGTGTAAAACATGGCAAATTAGGCTCACAACAGACTCCCCAATTACAAGAAGCCTTTGATGGGATCAAGCAGTTCTTATCTGAGTTATCGACCTTGCATCAACCGAAAGAGCAAAAACCTTTGCTAGTATACTTATTTGTCGGGACCACAGCGTTGAGCTCAGTCCTCACTAGAGAAGCAAAATATATGGTCTACTATGTGAGCCGAATGATGTAGCACTAGTACAAAAATCACATTTTAACCCACTGTCTAATAGCCCGTATTTAAGATCTCCGGGCTTTAACATGATTAAAAGATAAAATTATGTATTTTTATTTTATTTTTATACAAAAATTAGTATATAACCCGGATCACAATAACACGCCCGGGCTATTATATTTAAAGAGTTCAAGCCATAACTTATCAAATATCTCGAATCCCCTAAATCCGGCCTATTATAAACACCTAATGACCCGGGCGTTTCTCTACTGAGTTGCTTCCGGCTAAATGAACCCACTCATTTCAAATAGAAGCCCCACTTCAAATAACCCATAAGTGATAGCTCCGGGCTGTAATAAATACTTAAATAAAATTCATCAAGAGTGAATTGGAAAGAGTTCAAAAATTAATGGTCAGATCTGAAACATAGCCAAATTAAGGGGAGAGGGGAGAGAGCCGAGAGGCGATTGCGGTGGCTAGGGTTTCTATTGAAACCACCGTCGGGTCAGAGATTCGCAAAGGAGAGCTTGCATGTTTCCTCTGCAACATCGAGCCACCTGGTTCGGCCAGATGTTCACTAGATCTCTCCATATCGACGCCTCGCAATGTTTCTCCTTCTCTCTCCTAATGCGACTCTGAACGAAAGTAGGAATGGCGGATGGAGGCACTGCTAGCCACACCTCCTTTGTCTGCCATCCATTTCTTTGTCAGTTCCAGGTTCGTCGCTTGTGACAAATTAATGAAACCCTTGATTTGGTATTGTTGCCTTGAATCAAAGATTTCCCCCAAATTCGATTTCTTAATATCCTTTGGACCTTTTGAATGTTGTTATTGTTCAAGCCGCTAAGAAATGAACTAGAGTTAATATCTTTTCAATGTTTTGGTTGTTCAATCTAGATATGAAACGAATTGAGCTTCGTTGTAGAGATGTCAACTGCAAAGAGAAGCTAGACTGGAGGTAAAAAAAAAAAGAGTCGGATCTTCTTGCAGTCACATTTTTCTAGTTAATGACTTGATGTAACTTATTTAATGTTTAATTTGTTTGGTTTTCACCATATCAGATCAGAACTAGAGTTAATGTTGCACAAATGGGTAAAATTGAGATTGAGGCATTGTTAGCAAACTCAATCTCTTTCTTTTGTCAGAGTAGTATTTGCCTTCTCAATCTAGCAAATCAAGTACTTTAATCTGCATGTGCTTTTTTATTTAGGTTTGCACATACCAATTCTAATCAGAAAGAGTGCAAACCACTGGTGTGAATTTGACTGATCTCTTGTGCCATCAGTTTATGTTATTTGTGCTTTTAATCTACCTGTGCTTTTTTTGTCTACTTGTGATTTTTCTTTGTTTATGGTGCCTTATGGCTTTTTTGTTTAGGTTTCTTCTCTTGTGGTGGGTATGAAATGTAAACATGAATCTTTTTTATTCTTGGACTTCTAGGATACATGGGAGGAAGTGGATCCATATGAACCTTCATATGAGGTAATTTAGATGTAGATTATGTTCTTTTTTAACCATTGGAGGAGTTTATTGAGTATGTCTTCAACTAATAACCTTCCTTTCACTTAATTTTGAATTTTTGAGTGATTTCCTTTTTAACCAATAATTAGCTAGATGCATGTATGCCTCAATTTTACTAATATACACTATGGGTGACCATATCAATGGATTGATTCTGGTAGGTCATGAACTATGTCAACTCACACCTCTAATGAAATTTATATTGATCAGTAGTACTTAGAATGAAGATTATACTTCTTTAGTAACAATAGTGATGAATTTGTTATGACAGTTGCTTAGGTTTTAATGGAGGCCTCACATCTTTATGTTGTAAGTTGGGTGTCGGATATTAGTCTGGAGTTTCAGCCAAATGATTACAAGAAGGGAGAAAAAGCTTGGTGGCAATTTTACTAGGTATCATCTCTTTGCTTACTTTCGATTTCAAATCTTCAATATGATTGTGCCTTTAGAAGTAGGATTCTCATAGCCTGAAAATTCAGAAATGGAATCAACATAGTAACTCACAAGCATTGATTACTTAGATTTGGATTATAAAATCCCAGGGAAGCAAAGTTTGTTTCATGTTTGAAAATAATAATAAATTTATATCTACGTTGCTTCTCTTACTATGTGTTTTCTTTGATCATTTTGTTGACCCTAATATCTTATTTTGAATTTCTATTGCAAAAGCACTCGGACAAGTATGAATTAGAGAGGGCAAAAAACTTTAGACTGGAGCGTAAAGGTATTTGGAAGAAATTAAGTGAGACCTTTATATTTGTTCTAAAGTTGCTTTGCTAAAGTGGTAGCTATGAGAAATGTTATCAGACTATGGATGAAACAAAATTAATGGCTAGCTATGTTTTGCTTAGATTTTCTAGTTCATACCATGTATTGTTGTTGCTGGTCATGAATCATGCTTCAACTATTTCCTTTTTTGTTCATACCATGTATTGTACCTAGTTGCTCATTTCAAAGAATTTGACTAGTCATTGTTTTAAATCTCTTACCGGGTTTGAGTATCCGTAAGTGCACGCATTTATAAAAGTTTAAGCAGCTGGAAACTAGAAAGGTGATCCTCAAGGAGTCTTATTCCTAGCCTATAAAGGTAGGTTGTATACTTGTATATGTTTATTGTGAAATAACTTGGTAAGTAGTAATCAAAGAACTTTTGAATTTCATCTCTTCTATTTTAGAGGTTGTAGCTGCAGGTTGTTATGTGTCGACAAATACGGAGCTTGGGTGGTACTAGGACTTAAAATTGAAGGAAATCTCATGAACTTGAAGCATGTAGTTTATCTAATGTAATTATTAACATTTTATTTTCCAGTATAGGCCTCGTTTTGATTTATGTATATTATGTACTTATGAATTAGAGTATAAATACAAGGCATCTGATGTCAAAGAAAAACATTATGCTATTTTCTGGTTTTTATTGGTGAGAGGGAGAGTGCTCAGTGGTACATCAATTGTTTTTTAAAAAAATAGACTTTTTAGCCCGGATCTGAGATATTCGGGCTAAAATGCTTTTTTTTAATCATCAAACAGACCTAATATCCCGGATCTACATTGATCCACTTTAGTTTTTGCTGAAAACGGATATCTAATAGCCCGGGCGTGTCTGAGAATATCCGGGCTATTTTTCTAATATCACATTGACGTGATGCCCGGACCAACTTTGGCTTATATCCGGGATAGAAACCCAAAAACGCCCGGGCTAAAATGCTATTTGTGTACTAGTGCAGGTTGCTGAGACTAGGTATGAATCAATGGAGAAGATCGTACATTGTTTACTATCAACTGTGCCTTGTCTCTATCCTTATTTTCAAGGGTATGCCATTGAAGTATTCACTGATTTGCCTCTCCAGCAGATCATCCACTCCCCTTGCCTCTCGAGAAGAATGAAGAAATGTGCAATGGAACTTGACGGAGGGAAAGTCGTTGATTTTCCTTATCAAAATAATTCTAAAAAAAAACAAACTAGTGTAGGATGCAAGTAAAGGGTCGATCCCACAGAGAAACAAGTGTTTCCAAGAATTATGCAATTATTGATTGAAAGGCAAAATATGGGAATAAAGTAAATAAAAGAAACTAATATAAACAAATGCAATTTATAGATAAAAGAGATGTTTCCACCCACAAATTCTCAACATTGGTTGGTATTGTTGGTCATCGAATCCAATTACAGTTGTTCTCTACGAATTCCTCTCATCTTAGTTGGAATAAATTAAAGCACAAAGTGTACAATTAATCCCTTACACCTAGACCTGTCAAACAGGTTGGGCGGGTCGGGTTCGGGTCGGGTTGTCTCGGGTTCGGGTCATTCACAGGTCGGGTCGTTTCGGGTTACGGGTCATGAAATGCTCAACCCAGACCCATATTTAACGGGTTCGGGTCAACCCAACGGGTCAAGAACGCCATTTTGAATTGTAGACTATTTACATATTTTAAAAGCTAAAATTGTTATATTAACTAACTAATCATTAATATATTAAAAAAATGATAATTAATGTTGTTAGAATAGATATATCTATTTTTTATATAGGTTTGCAAGTTGAAAAGTTGAAATATAAAGTGAAATTGATGATTAAAAAAATAATCTTCAAATCACGTAATATTAATAATAATATTTTTATTTTTATTAAATTTCAATGTGCCCAAATTCAAACTTAGGTTTCATAGTGGAAATATAAATAAGAATATAAAAGTTAACATGCTAAATAAACCTAAGATATTAAAAACTGATTAATTGATACTACTATATAACTCTCTGTTTAAGTGTTTACTCATCATCTTTGTCATCGTCTTCATCAGCTCTCGGGGCCATCTGAAACTCTATCCCTTCAATTTCTTGTTTCTCCTCAACTCCTGTATTGATCAAATAAATATAATTAAAAACAAGATTGCACTAAAATAAATTAAGTATTAGTTATCGGATTCAAAATTGCGTACCTTCATCTACATCAAATCCAAATATCCAAGAACGGGTAGTAAGTAAAGCGTTTGCAGTTTCTGGATGAAGAGAACCTCTCCACTTGGTTATCACCCGACTTCCCATACTAAAAGCAGACTCAGATGCTACAGTAGTTATTGGAATAGCTAAGATGTCTCTAGCCATTTCAGCAAGCACATGAAACCTTTTCTCATTATTTTTCCACCACATCAGCACATCCAAATCTTCATGGAGACTTGACTTGTATTCACTCAAATACATATCCAATTGAGACCTTGTAGTTGGAGTAGCACCAAAGCTTGCAAACCCCTGCAAAGTAGAATTAGTCAGTATTCAACCAACTAGTGCAAATGATAAAATATTCGGGCTTCGGATGTGTAGCAGTACTAGGCTGGGGTTTTGTTCTATTGTGGTTGCTTTTATTCCGCCTCCCTCTTTGCTTCTTCGTGCCTCTTTTTCTACTGTTTAGCGTGCTTTGATGGGATTGATATGTATACTATTTTGGGTCTATCGAAAACACTCTCTCGATGTATTCGGGGAAAGAGTGCGTACATCCTGACCCCCCAGACCCTGCTTAATTGCGGGATTTACTGGGTAGTAGTTGTTGTTGTTGTTAAATTAATGGCCCTTACATCAAGGTCGTCAAATGCCGACTCGTTTCGATAATCATCTGCACTTTCTCGAGGGGCATTTTTCACATACTCATTGAACAACTTGTAAAATTGGTTCTTCACATAGTTGGCCTTATCAACTGCACTTGTAACATCTAGCTCACGGAAACAAAATTCAACAAAATCAAACTTATAACGAGGATCCAACATTGCAGCAAAAGAAAGGATCAAGCTATAAGAATCCCAGTATTTGTCAAATTTCTCCTTCATCTTCACTGCCATATTCCTCAAAACTTCATCAGTAGAACCCACATATTTCAGCAGCAACAATTCGATCTTCCATACACTTTTCAGGTACAAATTTGCCGTTGGGTAATTTCTTCCCGACATGAGAGTTGTAATATCATCAAATGGTTTCAAGATCGCACATACTTTTTCGATTCTAGACCATTCTTCATCTAACAAAGGAGGAGGAGTGTTTGAGTCAATTCTCTCCATCCTCCTTATGTTTGAAAATGCAGCACGATACTTCAAAGCCCTTATAAGCATCTTGTATGTAGAATTCCATCTAGTTGGGCAATCCAAGCATAACTTTTGAGAGCAATCAATACCAGAAGCCAAAGCATTCTACCGAAACATCAATTTTCTACGTTCTGAGCCAACAATAAACCATCAATCACCAGCAATAAACCATCTTGTACAATCAAGTTCAATATATGTGCACCACATCGTACATGAAAATAATCACCATCACATGGCAAAGAAGAAAGCACAGAAAGACTATCAACTAGCATCTCTTGCATATTATCATTGCACCTAGCATTGTCCAATGTGATAGTGAACACTTTCTTAACGATTCCCCACTCTTTCAAAAGATTTAAAACTGAATCATGCAACATTGCCGCATTGTGAGGTGGTGGCACATGACAGAAATTCAGAATCTTAGCATGTAATTTCCACTCAGCATCAATATAATGAGCAGTCAAAGAAAGGTACCCTTGGTTCACAACTGAAGTCCACATATCACATGTTAAGCAAAATTTCCCTGGAAGTGAATGCATGAACTCTCGAAGTCGTTGCTGCTCTCTCCGATAGATTCTAATAACATGATTCTTGGCTGTATTTCTTGAGATAGGCTTGCACTCACTGTTCAAATATAAATGAACATTCCTATTCCCTTCATGTTCTGCATAAGTGAAAGGATATCCATGTCTGATGATTGCAAGCGAAACCATTTCTTTGTAGACGGAGGGATCAATTTTTCTTGCCAACATCCCACCTCTTGTTAATAATGTTTGTCCAATATCTGAATATGACCTTGAAGGACAAGTTTCAGTGTGACGTTTAAAGTTAGAGGTGTCGTTCGATGGAATAGCAATTTTTGGTCCTCCCTTGCAATACTTGCAAATTGCCCTTGCGATACCATCTTCGTGTTGATCTTCCTCTTCTATATCATAGTGATCCCAAACAGGTGAGGTCCATTTCCTCTTTCGATCGACCGTGCTCGATCCAGACTTTTCATTAGCATTTGGGGTTATTAAAGATGGAGACAAAGGTACGTCTACACAATGAAAAGAGATACAATTGACTAATTAACAAATGAACTGTAACTGTTAAACTCGGTTGGTCCTGGTGCGGGTCAAGACGCTGGAGGGAGGTCGTGTGTGCGGGCCCACATACGGGAGACTCGAACAACACATAAACCCGAACGGGGTTCCATCTCAAAACCAATTGGCAATAGGTGGGGTTGCCCACTAGGTTATATGCTAAGGCTTTATGTTTCACACTTTCAATGTGGGACATTTTGTCTCTTCACATCTCATTCTCAACACGCCCCCGCAAGTGCAACTAGGGTCGTCTTTCGCCTCTAGTTGACACTTGGACAACGGGTCTAGCATCTCATTCTCTTTTTAGCTAGCCCATGATCGAGAGTCGGGCCGTCTTTCGCCTCTAGTTGACACTTGGACAACGGGTCTAGCATCTCATTCTCTTTTTAGCTAGCCCAGGATCGAGAGTCGGGCCGTTTGGCTTTTCCGCTCTGATACCATACTGAAGTCCGTTGGGACTCGAGATCGGGGGTCGTGTGCACGTGTGCGCCCTTGCGCTAATAGCCTAGCACATAAGCCGAGCGGGGTTTCATCCTAAAACCAATTGGCAATGAGAGGAGTAGCCCACCAACCTTATATGTTGTTCAATGATTCTCTAGATAACCGATGTGGGACAACCACATTCCAAGAAGTTGCACTTGCCACATGCGCTTATATGGGAACCAATGCCCGCGACATGCCACAAGGCCAGCCAACGACCCCACCAATCCGAAGACCGAAACTAGCCGAACCCGGCTCTGATACCATGTTAAACTCGGTTGGTCCTGGTGCGGGTCAAGACGCTGGAGGGAGGTCGTGTGTGCGGGCCCACATACAGGAGGACTCGAACAACACATAAACCCGAACGGGGTTCCATCTCAAAACCAATTGGCAATGAGAGGAGTAGCCCACCAACCTTATATGTTGTTCAATGATTCTCTAGATAACCGATGTGGGACAACCACATTCCAACATGTTAAACTCGGTTGGTCCTGGTGCGGGTCAAGACGCTGGAGGGAGGTCGTGTGTGCGGGCCCACATACAGGAGGACTCGAACAACACATAAACCCGAACGGGGTTCCATCTCAAAACCAATTGGCAATGAGAGGAGTAGCCCACCAACCTTATATGTTGTTCAATGATTCTCTAGATAACCGATGTGGGACAACCACATTCCAACACGCCCCCTCAAGTGCAACGGCATTTTTAGCCAACAAGTTGCACTTGCCACATGCGCTTATATGGGAACCAATGCCCGCGACATGCCACAAGGCCAGCCAACGACCCCACCAATCCGAAGACCGAAACTAGCCGAACCCGGCTCTGATACCATGTTAAACTCGGTTGGTCCTGGTGCGGGTCAAGACGCTGGAGGGAGGTCGTGTGTGCGGGCCCACATACAGGAGGACTCGAACAACACATAAACCCGAACGGGGTTCCATCTCAAAACCAATTGGCAATGAGAGGAGTAGCCCACCAACCTTATATGTTGTTCAATGATTCTCTAGATAACCGATGTGGGACAACCACATTCCAACACGCCCCCTCAAGTGCAACGGCATTTTTAGCCAACAAGTTGCACTTGCCACATGCGCTTATATGGGGAACCAATGCCCGCGACATGCCACAAGGCCAGCCAACGACCCCACCAATCCGAAGACCGAAACTAGCCGAACCCGGCTCTGATACCATGTTAAACTCGGTTGGTCCTGGTGCGGGTCAAGACGCTGGAGGGAGGTCGTGTGTGTGGGCCCACATACGGAAGACTCGAACAACACATAAACCCGAACGGGGTTCCATCTCAAAACCAATTGGCAATGAGAGGAGTAGCCCACCAACCTTATATGTTGTTCAAGTATTCTCTAAACTACCGATGTGGGACAACCACCATTCCAACATGCCCCTCAAGTGCAACGACATTTTTAGCCGGCAAGTGACAAGTGCTTATATGGGAACCAATGCCCGCGACATGCCACAAGGCCAGCCACCGACCCCACCAATCCGAAGACCGAAACTAGCCGAACTCGGCTCTGATACCATGTTAAACTCGGTTGGTCCTGGTGCGGGTCAAGACGCTGGAGGGAGGTCGTGTGTGCGGGCCCACATACGGGAGACTCGAACAACACATAAATCCGAACGAGGTTCCATCTCAAAACCAATTGGCATTAGGTGGGGTTGCCCACTAGGTTATATGCTAAGGACTTTATGTTTCTCATATTCAATGTGGGACATTTTGTCTCTTCACATTGTTTCATTCTCAACAGTAACTCTGTAAGTTTTAAAAAAAGACAAACCTTGAGATTGGGATGAAGCTGGCACCGGGGCTGGAGAAGAAGCCGATACACCTTGGCCTAATCTCGATGACGGAACAACTGTTGTTCTTGGTGGACGCAACCTTCTCCTCGGTGGCATTTTCTAACAAAATAAAAATCATGAAATTAACATGTGCTTTGACTGCATAATGTTGTTTTATAATCATTGGCATGCGTAATTCCTTAATTCTAAGTACACCTGGACATGAATTTAAACATAGATGAAGTTTGCCATGTAAGCACAGAGTAGCCATTACTCAAGTGGAAAATACGCTTCATTTAACAAAATAACTAAGGGATTAAGTAGATCTCTTGTATAGTTGTATTCGTAATTTCGTATAGATGAAAATCAATCAATTACACAAGAAGTTTGATAAAAACGTACCAGGTCAAGTTGAATGGAAGACGTTGATGTTTTTCTAGGCAAGGGGAAGGAAGTCAGAGGAGGCATAGGGATTAAGAAGGGAGTTTATTAGGTTAAATTGTAATTTACACTTGTTTTTTATTTACCTGACCCAACGGGTGACCCACGGGTCGACCCAATCCGACCCAGGAATTTGCGGGTTGAACGGGTTCGGGTTGTTTCGGGTTCCGGGTTGAAATATTTTTGCCAAAACCCACGTTTTACGGGCCGGGTCGGGTCGGGTCGCATTTTGACAGGTCTACTTACACCTCTATGTAACCTAAGCACAGATAAAGATTTAACATAAAGATAGCACAAATTCCTAAGAATCTAGGGATATGAATAGCACTAAGTATGCAAGGTAGGGGTGGGCACGGGACGGGACGGGACGGGATTGGGCCGGGACGGGACTCGTCCCGCGAAATTTTTTCGGGACGGGATTGACATTTTTTTTTCGGGACGGGATGGTGTCTGGACGGGACGGGATCGGGACGGGACGGGCCTTGTCCCGCATATAAAAATAATAAAATATTATATAAGTTTGCAAAGTGAAAAATGCTTTCATAATTCATTATTTAGTATAATATGTTGAATACGGTATTATTCTCAACTATATTATTCAATAATAATAATAATAATAATAATAATAATAATAATAATAATAATATTATAATACTATTATTAATTCATACAATGATTGTACAATTAATTATAATGTTCAACATATTTGGCTACATTATCTTACTAGATCAGGACGGAAAGGAATTGAGATGAGATTTACCAATATTGTCTAATTATTGATTGATAGTTAGGAAGAATACCGTATTTAATTAGCTATTTGCCTCTTGTAACTCTAAATGGGCGGGATGTGTGTGTCGATCTGACGGGATCCTCTCCATTGACTCGGTCTGGGATTTCTGACTTTATGCCTGGTCGTGCTGTTGTTGATGCTGCTCGACGTAAGTGTGTCAAGTATCGAGATTTGTGTACGGCGGATGGTTATGGTTTCCTACCCTTCTCATTCTCTTTATTGGGGGAGTTGGATACAAATGCGGTTGCATTGCTTAAGCGGATTCAGAAATTCTCGGTATCTCAGGATTCTGGGGCTCGTGCTGCACGTTATATTTTTACTAGACTTGGCTTTGTTATCGCTAAAGGAGTGGGTGCCCAAATAGTATCTCGATTGCCCACTAATTTCTTGTAATCTGTTTTTATTATTATAATAATAATAATAATAATAATAATAATAATAATAATAATAATAATAATAATAATAATAATAAAAATAATAATAAAATAATAATAATAATAATAATAATAATAATAATAATATTAATAATCCCACATTATAATTAAAAATTAAATAAAATAATATTACTTATTTTTATTGTTATTATTATAAAATAATTATACTTTACAAGAAAAAAATATAATATGATATAATAATATAATAATAATAATAATAATTTTATTATAAATTAATATTATTATTAAATTATATTATAATATTATATAATAATACTATTATTATAAATTGAAAATTATTATTATAGTTATAAGTAATATTTGCTCAAAATAATAATACTAATAATATATTAATTCTATAATATTATAATAATAATATTATTATTATTATTATATGCGGGACGGGATTTGCGGGATCCCACCGGGATCGTCCCGCGTTTCGTCCCGCATAATTTTTGCGGGACGGGATCGGGACGGGATTCGCTATTTTGTCCTAAATCCCACCGGGATCGGGACGAGATCGGGACGGGACCGGGACGGGATCGGGATTTGCGGGATTTGTGCCCACCCCTAATGCAAGGTAACCGATGTTTAAGACACATGTTGAAATCCCTACTTAGTCATCATCAAACGAAGATTCTCACAAATTAGCATGCTACTACAAAATTCATTCAATGACAAAAGAACAAAACCTAGAAAGATACTATCATGGTGATCAATCATAATAATATCATCAATAATCGCAAGGGAAATCGAAATATATTAAAGAGAGTGATAATGCATATTTCATATAGGCATTATAGGTGTTTCTTATTGCTATTAGGTATTGGTTTTGTTATGTTTTGAGTCGAGTTCCGTTTATTACTTGTGAAGTATTTGAGTTCAGAATCCATGCGTTTTTAGTGTTTATTTTGCAGAATTACATTCCGACCTTGGAAGGACTATTGAAAGAGCTTAAGAAGCATGTTTTGGAGCACATAGGAGCTGAGGAAGAGCTAAGGATGAGCAAGGGCCAAGGAGCTAAGGATGAGCAAGAGCTAAGGATGAGCAAGGGCAAGGGCCAACGACGAGCACTACAGAGATGGCGCCCGCCGCCATTTCCACGGTGCATGTCATTACCCCAGATTTCTAATACGAGGTTTCGGATCCGAAGCCAATTAATTTATATTATTTCTATTATTTTCCTCTAGGGTTTGGTCGACCCATGTGGACCTTATTTAGGTTGTTTTCAGTTTATTTGGTCGTGTGTGTGGCTATTGTGTGAAACTATGAACACCATTAGAGAGAGAGAGAGAGAGAGAGAGAGAGAGAATTGGCTTATGAGTTGCTAAACTCATAGTTTCGCATGTGATTCGAAGACATGGTTGTTTGGATTGTGAGGATTTGAGTTTATTGGATTATTCATGTTCTTAGTTATCATCTTGTGCTTAATTTATATTTTTGTTCCTTTATATGCCTGATCAACATGTTAGGAATTGCATCTCTAGCTATGAATTCGTTGTTGTTTTCTTGATAGGAAAAAAAGGTATTGATGATAGTGATGTCTCTTTGTCTTTGTAGTGGGTGATTTCAGTTGATCTATTTTAAGGATATTTGATTAAGATTGAGTTCGGTATGTCCCTATTAGTCTTGATTGAATAGAGTTAATGTGTCAACTGATCTTGATTACTTGAGTTCTTAATGCTATTCTTTAGTGATATCGAATAAGATCACTGAATCTATGTGGATCTCTCAACTTTAGTCAAGTAGACCTAAGAATATGAATAATTGATAAATCAATCCGAGGATCATGAATTCCAACAATTGTCAGAGAATTACAGGTGAAATGTTCTTTCTGTCTTGATATCAATCTGCTTTGTGATTTGCAATTTGGTTACTTTTATATTTGCTATATGTATAAAGGTTATTGCTTTTTCTCTAAAGAGTCTTGTCTAGAGTTATTGAATAGAAAATTCCTTCATCCTGTGGGTTCGACACCGGACTTTCATCCTATACTAGTAGTCATTTGGTTTATCGATTGATTGATTGCCTAATCTATTGGTTGTGTGTTTAAGTTTGGATTTTTATCACTAGTTTGGGAAGGGCGAAATTGCCAACGACATTCGTCCCGCATCAAACTTCTTGGCGCCGTTGCCCGGGAGAAGAAATGAGTTTGCTTTTCTTTAACTCTATCAATTACTCTTTATTTTGAGTCTGTTTTGTCTTTTCATGGTTCAAACTAGATCTTCTAATTAATCGTCTTTGTCTTTTGATCCCGAGGTTGAAAGATCTTTCCGATTGAAAAGGAGGCTCGAGTTTGAGACAAACGAAGAGATGGAAAACGTTGTTGTTAATCCACCAAGAATGATCCTGAGAAACTTAAAGGAACCTGATTTGAGTGCTCAACCACTTGCAATTAGTCTTCTTGATCTCCCTGAGGGTTCAAGATTTGAGTTCAAGTCAAATTGGTCATCTATTTTGCCTTACTTTCATGGATTGCCTAGGGAAAAGCCAAACAAGCACCTTGCTACTTTTGCAAGCGTATGTGCTAGACTGAGACCCCAAGGTTTGTCTGACGACCAATTGATTCTGAGAGTGTTCCCCTTTACTTTGAAAGATACTGCAAGCGATTGACTTTACTACCTATCCCAAGAAAGCATTACTACTTGGGTGCAATTGAATAAAGCTTTCCTGCAAAATTACTTTCCTACGACTCGCCTCAACAAACTTAAGAAGGAGTTGTCCAGTATTGAGCAATCACCTACGAAGAGTCTTTATGAGTAAGTTGAGCGGTTCAAGAAGCTTAAGGGTAGTTGCCCGCAACACGGTATACCCAAGGATGATCTAGTGCTATATCTTTATGAAGGCTTGTTTGACACCGACAGGAGTTTCATCAATGCTACCAACGGAGGAGATATTTTGGATAAAACACCTCAGGAAGCAACGCAAATTTTTGAAGAGTTGGCTAATGCATCCCAACAATATGGGAGACACTAAGGAGTTAGAGGAGTTCATAAGTTGGATAGCTCGAAAGATGGACACAAGGATGATATCGATAGACTTATGGAGATCGTGAACAAGATGGCTATGCAAATTAATCAACCCCATCAGCCTAGACCTTATGGAGTTTATGGAGATCCAACTCATCCGAATGATAAGTGTCCCTTGATTCAGGAGGGCACACCTGAAGTGAATGCTATGGATTATGAACCTCGCCGCAACTTTGGTAACAATTACAATCAAAGCTCCAATTCAAACTACCAAAGTGGATTCTACGGGAGAGGCCAACAGCAACAAGTTCCTTTTCAAAGAGGACAATATGAGAATCGTCATATAAACACTCAACGAGATGAAAGAGATAAGACATTAAGGTTGCTATTGGACAAGATGAGTGTTCAAGAGAAGTTGTTGAGTCAAATGGCTTAAGGAGATTGGTGAATTGAAAGCGAAAGATTCAGGAAAGTTACCATCACAAGTGGTAGTGAATCCGAAGGAAAATGTAAGCGCCATGATCCTTAGAGGAGGTAAACAAGTGAATACACCCACTGGGAATGTTGAAGAGAGGCCTAGAGAGGAAGTTGATTTGGGAAATAAGGACAAGAGACGGAATTGGAGACACACTGCGAAAATGGCGCCCGCCGCCCCTCGCCACGGCGCCCGCCGCCATCTCCTTTGACGGATCCAACTTCTGGCGTTGTTCAATCCCCGAAGAAAGCTTCCAAAGAGTGGTCTTTTGAGGTTCCAAAACCTGCACCACTCTTTCCTCATCCCTTAAGATCTTATCGTAAGTGGGAAGATGAACAAATTCTTTATGACACCTTTGTTCATTGTGAGGTAAATATTCCACTCTTTAATTTAATTAAGACTGTGCCTCGCTATGAAATTTTTTCGAAAGAGTTATGCACGATGAAGCGCAAGGAAAGGATGAGAAAGAAGGAAAAGGTAAGTTTAAGCAAAAATGTTTCTGCTCTGCTTCATAAACGATTGCCTAAAAAATGCGGAGATCTAGGTATGTTTACTAGACCATGTGTGATAGGCAATGCTTGCTTCACCAAAGCTATGTTAGACCTAGGTGCTTCAATTAATGTTATGTCCTATAACTTATATATGTTTTGGGGTCTCAATTCTTTGTCTGAAACTCGTGTTACTATACAACTCGCTGATCGCTCTAGTATTAAGCCTAGAGGAGTCGTTGAAGATGTGTTTGTAAAGGTAAATGATTTGATTTTTCCAGCTGGTTTCTTCATTCTAGACATGAAACAATGTACACCTGAAACCCCGATTATCTTGGGAAGGCCATTCTTGCGAACGGTTAAAACTAAGATTGATTGTTTTGAAGGTTCACTAACTATGGAATTTGAGGGTAGAAAGAATGAATTTTCTATATTTAAGCCTATCGTTTCTTCTACTAATGATTCTATAGATGTTCTTGACTTTGATGAAATTAATCACAAGAATGAATCAAATACTTTGTTAGATGCTTTTGTTGAATCAATGAATCTTGAGTTCTCTAACAAAGATGAAACTGGATTAGGGAAAGAAACTGAAAAGAAAATTAAGAATTTGTCTAAGTCACATGAAAATGTGTCTCATTCAAATGATTCTATTACTATTCTCTGTGAAAATTCGATTCCTAATACTGCTGAGGCTTTCGCAATTGCAGAAAAACCTCCCGGAGTTACTTATGCCAAGGAGGAATCGAAGGATGCTATTGATGGCTATGTCAGAAAAGTTTATAAAGTTGCACCCCTCGTTCTGAAAAGGACAAGTGTGGGGGATCTTGGTGGAATAACTTGATCAAGAGTGCATCACGTCGAGCCAAAGACGTGAAACAAAGGCGCTTCTTGGGAGGCAACCCAAGGTAGTTAGGTAGTATTTCTATTTCTTTTGCATTTGTTTTTCAATTCAATAAAGTAGAATCAATCGTGTCAACGAATCTTGGAAGTTACGGTAAGTGAAACCGATGTTGGGTTTAAGTTTTGATTGATTGAAAAGACGGAGTGCATTATGTGAACACGTCGCCCGCCGCCTCTGTGTTCGTATGGCGAATTCGAATTTGGTAAATTTTGTTAAGGGAAGTTCTATCTTTATGTTTTTTATTATTTGCTGGATTATTTTTTTAAGACTAGATTATTTTCTTCTATTTTTAGTAGGGGTGGGCACGGGTCGGGACGGGACGGGATTGAGCTGGGACGGGACTCGTCCCGCAAAATTTTTACCGGATGGGATTGGAACGGGATTGACACTTTTTTTTCGAGACAGGATGGTGTCTAGACGGGACGGGATCGGGACGGGACAGGCCTTGTCCCGCAAATAAAAATAATAAAATATGATATAAATGCTTTCATAATTCATTAATTTGTATAATATGTTGAATACGATATTATTCTCAACTATATTATTCAATAATAATACTAATAATAGTAATACTAATAATAATAATAATAATAATAATATTATTATTATATTATTATTAATTCATACATTGACTGTATAATTAATTATAATGTTCAACATATTTGGCTACATTATCTTACTAGATCAGGACGGAAAGGGATTGAGACGAGATTCACCAGATACTGTCTCATTATCGATTGGTAGTTGGAAAGAATACCGTAGCTATTTGCCTCTTATAGCTCTAAATGGGTATAATAATAATAATAATAATAATAATAATAATAATAATAATAATAATAATAATAATAATAATAATAATAATAATAATAATAATAATAATAATAATAATAATAATAATAATAATAATAATAATAATAATAATAATAATGCGTTATAATTAAAAAAATATAATAATAATATTATTATGTATTTTTATTGTTATTATTATAAAATAATTATAATGCACAAGAAAAAAATATAATATGATATTATAATAATATAATATAATATAATAATAATAATTTTATTATAAAGTAATATTATTATTAAATTATATTATAATATTATATATTATTATTATTATAATAAATTATTATTATAAATTGAAAACTATTATTATTATTATATATAATATTTGCTCAAATAATAATAATAATATTATTATAAACACATATTATTATTATTATAAATGTAAGATTATGATTATAATTATAATTATAATATTTGCTCAAAATAATAATATATTAATATATTATTACTATTCTATAATATTATATTATTATTATTATAAAAATTATTATTATTATTATTATTATTATTATTATTATTATTATAATACGCGGGACGGGATGGGATTTGCGGGATCCCGCCGGAATCATCCCGCATAATTTTTGCGGGACGAGATTCACTATTTTGTCCTAAATCCCACAGGGATCGGGATTTGTGTCCACCCCTAGACTAATATTTATTATTCTTATGATTAGTATTTTTCTTCTATTAATTTTCTATTTTGTTTTAGGATTAGTTATTTCTCTTTAGGATTAGTTCCTTTATTTCCTAGGATTAGATTCTCTTCCTACTTACCATATAATATCTTCCCTATTTGTGGATCAATTAAACTTGCTTAAGAGGAATCTCAAGAATATCAAAAGCATACTGTAATCCAATCCGATTGCCTAAAACCTTGTGTTTCAAATCGATTCAATCCACCAAACCACTTTCCGCTACTACCCTACATCCACAAAAAATCAATCTTTGTCATTCCATTCCCTTACCTATCATAAAAGGACCCTTTTGAAACCCAATTGTTTGAGGAATTTGAGGTTTGGAAGAGTGGACATCGGTTCCCCAACGTTTTCTCTCGGATTCGTGGTTCTGCGTAAACGGCACCCACCGCCCCTACCACGGCGCCCGCCGCCTCTACAGCGATGTTCTCTGCCCCTATCAAGAACAAGTTGCCCCTATCAAGAACAAGGTTCCATCTTACTTTGATACACTATGATATCTTCCCCTATCAAGGCCGCCCCTACCACGGCGCCCGTTTTCTCTCGGGTTCGGTTTTTCTTGAAAATACACTATGTTGTATGCCCCTATCAAGAACAAGGTGTCATCTTACTTTGATACTAATGATGTGCTTTGCTGGAATGCACTTGGAACACGCACCTACACGTCCACTAATGATTGGGCTTGTTTGAGTCGGTGCTCGAGTTAATGGCACATGGAGGGTTGCGTGATCTCATTGGCAGAAGACCTCCCACCTACCCCTGCTTGGTGAAGGAGTTCCTTACTACGTTGGAGGTTATATCGCCCAATGATGTTTTTTTTCAATTTCAAGGAAGAGCTTGTAATTCGTCATATGCGGTGATGGGTGTTGCTTTTGGTGTTACAAAGAAGTGCTCTAGGAAGTGGAACAATCCCATGCGAGTTCTTGATGCAGCGAAGATTTGGAGGAAACTGACGGGAACACCTGAGAACTTCAAAGATTTCAGGCTTGATGATATGGTTACCATCCTGCTCTTCGTCTATGTCTGCGAGTTTTGGGCTCCACTTTCTATGATTTTGGAAACACTACTATTGTTGATCCTGGTGTGATTGATATCTTGTATTGCCTGATTCCTGAGTCTACAATAGTACCGGATTAAGTACTCATATTTCTGAATTTGTGTGATAGGGTTTGTGGCCAGCGCAGCGAGAATTTTCCTCTTGTACCCCTTTTGGAGGCATGATCACACTTTTAGCAATATTTTATGGTGCTTATGTGAGCTCACTGCAGCCTATGAGTCACTCTTATACTTGGGACATCGATGCTCTTGTGTCTTCACAAATGTTAGAAAAGCTGCAGTTACCATATGCCATTGAGAGATTTCGGTGATTATCCGGACCTCTGCAGTCTCATCATCAGTATGTACCTATTATTATACCTATGGGGTTGAAGTTAGTTGACTTCCGTCGGAGCCATGTTCCTGTTGATACTCAATTGCGGAAGACTAACGATCGTGTGGCCCTTGTGAATGATGTTGAAGACATGTAGATCGAGATGACACCGCTTACAGTTCAAGATACCTCGCACACTGGTTGGGTGTTGAGATTGCACTATATGCGAGATGATGAGATAATGAGTAAGAATTGGGATTCATGTTGGTTATGAGATACATTGGTTGGGTGTTGAGATTGCATTATATGCGAGATGATGAGATATGAGATTTTTGGAGTTATTTTGATGATATTGTGAGATGTTGTTGTTGTAGGAGGAAAGCGAGTATGCAAATAAAATATAAATAAATCAAAGCAAACCAGATTTCATCCCTTGCAAATAATTACAAGACTCCCTTCCTATGCAGTAGTGGGAAGTCAGGATCGATCCACGAGGAAGCGTGTCAGCGGATCTCATGTAGCTGTAAATCTCACAGACAGAAAAGCAGAAAGACAGAAAGAAAGACAGAAATACCAAAGCAAAAGCAGAAAGTAAAGCAAGTAACAAAATTAACTCGATATCGACAACAGCAAGTCGACAACAGAAACTCAGAAATCACAGCAGACAACAAACTTGATCTCGACAACCTTCTACTCGATATCGACAAGGTGCAACTCGATATTGACTAACAATTCTCGAGATCGACAAACAGCAGAAACTTTAGATTACAAATTCTCGAACACAGAACTCAGATTTTCAATGAAATAAATCAATATACTAAAAGACTTCCAAAGCCAGGGTATCAACACCACAACGATAACCATGCAAAATAACACATAAATGCATAAAAGATCATGATTTCCATCAAATAACTTTCGTTATCAACAAACAGGCATATAGAGGCTTTTCCATAAACCTTATATGTTACTAACCCTTTTCACATAATTAACCCAAGTTGTATTAAGATCACTTTCGCTTCAATAACACAAACAAGGATCACCTTCAACTCTCGCAAAAGAATCATGCTCATAGGGATAGAAGACGAATTGCATAAAAAGATTGTACCTTTACCGCATCATTTTACATGGCTACCGTCGGGCTCACCCCAGCCCCAGAAGTGGGTGGACTACTCGCTCTTCATCGCAATAGCATACATCTTTAATGAAAAAGAACTAACTTGCATTAATAAACTCAAACATACAACCTCTTCTCCTTCTCTCGCTATGTAACTAATTGTCTCTGAAATTGAATGAATAAAATCCAGCCCCTAAGGCTTTATTTATAGGCTTCCACCGCTTGCTAATCAAGGTAAGAAAGTCTATCTATATCTATATCTACTTTAACTTATAACATAAAGATAAAACATGGAATAAAAGAATTAAATAAACTACGATTATATCTAAAGTGGATAAATCTTCCTTGGACTTGATAGATCTTGATAGATGTGGATAGAATTTGGTCTCGAAAATATCTCCATTGGATTCGGGATAGAAACTTAACAAGAAGTCGGTTAAGCTCAGAATCCGCCGCCGTGGGTCCAGTCGATATTGACTTGGTTAAGTCGATATTGACCTGTGCTTCCTCGGTTTTTCTTCACCTGGTCGATATTGACTCCAGAGATGAAAATCGAGTTGATTTGTACTCGATATCGAGTTGAGTTACTCGATATTGACTAGCATGTTTCAGCTCCAGCTTTCATGACTCGATTCCAGGATGTTGACTCGATATGGGGCACTCGATATTGACTTGGTTAAGTCGATATCGACCACTGTTCTTCAGCTTTGTCGATTTTGGCCAACTCTGAGTCGATTTGGAGAATATCGACCTAAATCTGGTCGATATTGAGTGTGCTTAGTCGATATCGACCAGTATTCTCAGCATCATGCTCTGTTCTTGAAACACACTTTCCCGAGTCCTCTTCGTCGGATTGACGCATATGACCTTGCGTTGGAAAGCTCTTTTCGAGGGCTACGACTCTCATGAAGACATCAAAGCTTGATTCAGAATGATAAATGGTGAAAAATGCCCTTTTCTCCGGTTGCACCATCCTTAGCTTCTTCATGACTTTTCTTTAAGCGCCAAAGTGCCTCCGATTTCTGCGAAATATAACAAAAACTTGTGTAGACTCCATAATTTGGCAAATAAGTGTAAACTACATAGATTATGTATTATTCTAACCCAAATGTATGAGATGCATGCAGAAATCGATATAAAAGTAACTGTAAAACATGGCAGATTCAGCTCACAACAACACCCCATACTTAAGTTTGCTTGTCCTTAAGCAATACTTTTATTTGTCATTTAGGGGAAGGAATCAAAACTCTCAACATATTAGATTCATTCTTATATAACCCTGCAATCAATTACCATCCTCGAAAAGGTACTAGTGTCACAGATCCATGCATGTGCAAATACACAAAAGCAACATCTACTCACAAAAGGAGGGTAATGCAAAAACAATTCATGTGACAAAGCAACAATAATCAAGAGGACTTAAATTTAAGCTCAATAAAGAAGTAGATTGGTAAAAGGCTAAAGGTGGGCAAATTTTTGGCAATGTGGTGCAAATAATCCGGAGAAATGGAGTATTTCCAAACTTTCTCAACCACATTCCTTTTTCCTTTGATTCATCACCTTCCATAATGCTTTTTTTCAATAATAATGCTTTTACCTCTCTGACCTCAGCACTGCCTTCTCACGAGTCGCAAACATGGGTGTCATGAATGACCCCGGATACTTCGTGCTTTGGACTCCTCATATGTGTGTCCCATCTCGCCAAACTATTATCTCAGTGAGCAGGGTCGATCTACCTTTATCTCTTGAGGTGATCGGATTTTTTCTCACTCATTAAATTTTCCATATATTTCGAACATTCTCCTACCAAACTCCAATAATGATAATAACAACACAGCAACCATATAACATCTCCATAATGTAACATCATTCTCAACATAATCCCCGGATAGGAAATAAGGTAAAGAATGGCAAATATTTAGATCATGTGGAGCAATATATGAAATAAGGCATATTATGGCCTTTGTGATGAATAAGCATAGGTTTGGCTAGGATTATAAACAATAAGCATTATATGGAATTATAAAGTCCTCCATCATCTTATCATGCAACATGTCAAAAGCAACTTCAAATTTTACCCCCTTTCATGGTTTTCAAGAAAATATGCACTTCATTGTGACTTTCCTTTACTAGGCAATTTCATGCTATATCTCTAATGAATCCAATTTTGCATCGTCAAGTTCAATAAAGCTTCCATGACATTAATCAAAAATTTTCAATGGGGGTCATTTTTTCAAACTTTTGGAAAACATGCATGTAAGCACATAAATCAATAATGAATTCCAAAATAGCCATGTATAAGCAATTCCTGAAATAAATTTTAAAAATGCACAAATATGGTCAAATAAAGCCAAATATGCATAAAGTAAGCCCTTCTCCCACCCCATACTTAAACATTACAGTGTCCTCACTGTATAAAAACAAGGGTAGAGAAAGAAACTCACTACACAGGTGTGCTAATCGAGTGCTATGCTGCTGGGCCGAATCCAATTTAGTTTGCTTCTATCCCAGAGACCTGAAAAATATAAAAGACATATATCCACAATAGAAAAACTAAAAATGTTCAAAACCAAAAACAAAAAAAAAGGAACAATGTCCAAAAGTCCCAAAAAATAAATGTCTATTTATAAGCTCTAGATTTTATAGTCGCTAGGCCGACTTTCTCCATTGAGTTCAAGGTGGCATTTGCAGGGCCCATGTAGCTTGGGCTTCAAATAGGACTCCATTCTTGTCCATCAGCTGTAATCCTCCATAATGGATCTTGTTCACCACGAAAGGCCCCATCTTTTTCTTGTTGAATTTGTTAGGAAACCAATGATCATTTGATTTGGAAACATAAAGCTTATCTCCAACTTCATACTCTTTAGGCTCATCATTGGAAACCCTACATAATCGCACATACCAAGGCAAACCTCTCCCATGTATAGATAGATCTTTAATTGAAATAGGAGAGGAAAGATCCATACCTTGGCTTACCTTCGCAGAATCGGATGTCGGAAGCTCCTGAGGGTCTGGTCGATATCAAGTTAGGTCACTCGATATCGAGTTGTGCTGCTCTTCAGGTGGACTCTCGGTCGATATGGAGGGAGATGGGTCGATTTTTTCAAGTCGATATTGAGTAAGGTCACTCGATATTGACTTGACTGGCTCAATATTGACTAGCTTCTGCTCAACAGGAGGAATCGACTCAGGAGATGCAGGTCGATATTGACCAAAGGGGGTCAATATTGAGTTATTTTGCTTGATATCTGGTGGGGCTGTCTCGGCATATGGAGGTCGATATTGACCTGTGGTAGTCGATATTGAGTGCCTTTGTGGCTCTGTCGACTTCTCCGGGTCGATATTGACCCCATACTTAAGACCTGGCAAGGCATCCGAAAAATAGTTAGTCCAAATCGACTTACCTGGGTCTATTTCGATTTGATTCTCTGCCTCTTCGTTTAGGATGGCCATGATCTTTTCCACCTAGGCTTCCATATCCCTCTTTTTCAGCTCTTCAGGAGTCATATTTCTTACCTTAGGCTCCTCGCAAGTGATGTAACCAGCTGAGATAGATTTTACCTCTTCCATTGGACCTGTATGCCTTTCAGTTTTATTCAAGGAATACTCAATTACCTCATCGCTGATGTTGAAAGTGAGCACTCCCTTCCTTACCCTTATGTTGACATCCACCGTCGCCAAGAAGGGTCTTCCTAGAATAATTGGACAAGCAGGGTCCTCCGGCATATCAATAACTAAGAAATCAGCAGGGACAAAGAACTTACCTACTTGTACTGGCACATTGTCCACCATGCATGTTGGAATGACCACTGTGTTATTGGCCATGTAAAGCTTACCATCCACAGGCTCTAGGGCACCTATCTTAATCTTGGACCAAATTGTTAAAGGCATCATACTCACACTGGCTCCAAGATCACATAAAGCATTAAATTTGTATTGACCAAATCCAATGGTTATAGCAAACTTACCTGGATCTGGCCTCTTCTCAAGTATTTCCATGTGGCTGCACTCCTCTGTAAACTCATCCATTGATCTCTTCTTGCTTAGGATCTCCTTGAGGAATTTGACATAGGATGGTATTTCATTGAGAGCTTCTGTGAAGGGTATGGTGACATTGAGCTTCTGAAGCATCTTGATGAAACGCTGAAATTTCTTCTCTATTGGATCCTTTGGAGATATTGTTGGGAAAAGCAGCTTCTTTTTCTGATTCTGAGCCAGAACAGATGTCGGAGGTGTTGCAGATGAGTCAATATTGACTGGAGGGGACTCAATATCAATTGCAGTATGGTCGATATTGACTGGTGGTTGGTCGAAATTGACTGCTGGAGTCGGTTTCGGGTTCACTGGTGCAGATTGGTCGATATTGACCTGGGGTGGTCAATATCGACTAGGTGTTGGTCGATATCGACCATCTCTGAAGTGCCGTCTTTTTCTTCTCCGGTCTCTGTTTCGTGCAGTTTGCGTCCGCTCCTGAGCTTTACGGATGCGATGTGTCCGGTCTTCCCCTTGGGATTGGGCTCAGAAGATCCAGGGAGCGAACCTGACTGTCTGGGGACTCCCGCTGCTAGCCGGCCAATTTGTGTATCAATTGATTTCCGCCATATATCAATCTCCCCAAGCCTAGAGTTGACACCTTGAATCTGAGTGTAGACTGAGTTGAAGGATTGCTTGGTGTCTGAATGATTTCTCCGTATCTCCCCAAGCCTAGAGTTGACTCCCGCTTTACTTCAGCCCATGTCGTGAGGGATCGCGGTTTCAGCCCTTCAAGCCACTTCAGTGCTGGACTAGATAGGGACCAATGAAAGGCCTTCATCAAGATGTACTCCAAGGTGGTACCTTCAACAAGAGTACGACACATGTTGGTAAAGTTTGTAATATGCTAAAGAGGGCATTCATTAAATCTACCAAAGAAAGCATTATTCTAGATTTCAATATGGAAAGGAGTGCGAATTTCATAGTTATTTTCAGGGATTAAAATGGCCGATTCAGGCACTATGAGCGTCGGGTGCATGCAATCGTCTGCAGCTGTTGGGTATTAGGCAAGCTCATCTTTCAATAGCCTCGCACGCTCAGTTTCCCTTGTAGTGCGTGCTCTCTCAGCGGTGAGAGCAGTATCTTTAGCAGCTAGTTCCCTCGTAAGCCTCTACATCATCTGTTCCAGTGTCTCTGCAGCCGTCATGGCTCTTTTTAGTTTAGCTTAGATGTGTATAAGGCGCTCTGGTTTGTGTAAGGCGTCAAACTCAGGTGTTTGATCAGAACAGCACATATAGATGCAAAGTAACTCAAGAGAAAAGTGAGATCTGACTACCTAAGGCGCGGATGATTGCTTCCCCGGCAACAACGCCAATTTGTTGTAGGAGGAAAACGAGTATGCAAATAAAATATAAATAAATCAAAGCAAACCAGATTTCGTCCCATGCAAATAATTACAAGACTCCCTCCCTATGCCGTAGTGGGAAGTCAGGATCGATCCACGAGGAAGCGTGTCAGCGGATCTCAGGTAGGTGTAAATCTCAGATAGGGACCAACGAAAGGATCTTGTTCACCACGAAAGGCCCCATCTTTTTCTTGTTGAATTTGTTAGGAAACCAATGATCATTTGATTTGGAAACATAGAGCTTGTCTCCAACTTCATACTCTTTAGGCTCATCATTGGAAACCCTACATAATCGCACATACCAAGGCAAACCTCTCCCATGTATAGATAGATCTTTAATTGAAATAGGAGAGGAAAGATCCATACCTTGGCTTACCTTCGCAGAATCGGATGTCGGAAGCTCTTGAGGGTCTGGTCGATATCAAGTTAGGTCACTCGATATCGAGTTGTGCTGCTCTTCAGGTGGACTCTCAGTCGATATGGAGGGAGATGGGTCGATTTTTTCAAGTCAATATTGAGTAAGGTCACTCGATATTGACTTGACTGGCTCAATATTGACTAGCTTCTGCTCAATAGGAGGAATCGATTCAGGAGATGCAGGTCGATATTGACCAAAGGGGGTCGATATTGAGTTGTTTTGCTTGATATCTGGTGGGGCTGTCTCGGCATATGGAGGTCGATATTGACCTGTGGTAGTCGATATTGAGTGCCTTTGTGGCTCTGTCGACTTCTCCGGGTCGATATTGACCCCATACTTAAGACCAGGCAAGGCATCCGAAAAATAGTTAGTCCAAATCGACTTACCTGGGTCTATTTCGATTTGATTCTCTGCCTCTTCGTTTAGGATGGCCATGATCGTTTCCACCTGGGCTTCCATATCCCTCTTTTTCAGCTCGTCAGGAGTCATATTTCTTACCTTAGGCTCCTCGCAAGTGATGTAACCAGCTGAGATAGATTTTACCTCTTCCATTGGACCTGTATGCCTTTCAGTTTTATTCAAGGAATACTCAATTACCTCATCGCTGATGTTGAAAGTGAGCACTCCCTTCCTTACCCTTATGTTGACATCCACCGTCGCCAAGAAGGGTCTTCCTAGAATAATTGGACAAGCAGGGTCCTCCGGCATATCAATAACTAAGAAATCAGCAGGGACAAAGAACTTACCTACTTGTACTGGCACATTGTCCACCATGCATGTTGGAATGACCACTGTGTTATTGGCCATGTAAAGCTTACCATCCACAGGCTCTAGGGCACCTATCTTAATCTTGGACCAAATTGTTAAAGGCATCATACTCGCACTGGCTCCAAGATCACATAAAGCATTAAATTTGTATTGACCAAATCCAATGGTTATAGCAAACTTACCTGGATCTGGCCTCTTCTCAAGTATTTCCATGTGGCTGCACTCCTCTGTAAACTCATCCATTGATCTCTTCTTGCTTAGGATCTCCTTGAGGAATTTGACATAGGATGGTATTTCATTGAGAGCTTCTGTGAAGGGTATGGTGACATTGAGCTTCTGAAGCATCTTGATGAAACGCTGAAATTTCTTCTCTATTGGATCCTTTGGAGATATTGTTGGGAAAGGCAGCTTCTTTTTCTGATTCTGAGCCGGAACAGATGTCGGAGGTGTTGCAGATGAGTCAATATTGACTGGAGGGGACTCAATATCAATTGCAGTATGGTCGATATTGACTGGTGGTTGGTCGAAATTGACTGCTGGAGTCGGTTTCGGGTTCACTGGTGCAGATTGGTCGATATTGACCTGGGGTGGTCAATATCGACTAGGTGTTGGTCGATATCGACCATCTCTGAAGTGCCGTCTTTTTCTTCTCCGGTCTCTGTTTCGTGCAGTTTGCGTCCGCTCCTGAGCTTTACGGCTGCGATGTGTCCGGTCTTCCCCTTGGGATTGGGCTCAGAAGATCCAGGGAGCGAACCTGACTGTCTGGGGACTCCCGCTGCTAGCCGGCCAATTTGTGTATCAATTGATTTCCGCCATATATCAATCTCCCCAAGCCTAGAGTTGACACCTTGAATCTGAGTGTTGACTGAGTTGAAGGATTGCTTGGTGTCTGAATGATTTCTCCGTATCTCCCCAAGCCTAGATTTGACTCCCTCTTTACTTCAGCCCATGTCGTGAGGGATCGCGGTTTCAGCCCTTCAAGCCACTTCAGTGCTGGACTAGATAGGGACCAACGAAAGGCCTATATCAAGATGTACTCCAAGGTGGTACCTTCAACAAGAGTACGACACATGTTGGTAAAGTTTGTAATATGCTGAAGAGGGCATTCATTAAATCTACCAAAGAAAGCATTATTCTTGATTTCAATAAGGAAAGGAGTGCGAATTTCATAGTTATTTTCAGGGATTAAAATGGCCGATTCAGGCACTATGAGCGTCGGGTGCATGCAATCGTCTGCAGCTGTTGGGTATTAGGCAAGCTCATCTTTCAATAGCCTCGCACGCTCAGTTTCCCTTGTAGTGCGTGCTCTCTCAGCGGTGAGAGCAGTATCTTTAGCAGCTAGTTCCCTCGTAAGCCTCTACATCATCTGTTCCAGTGTCTCTGCAGCCGCCATGGCTCTTTTCAGTTTAGCTTAGATGTGTATAAGGCGCTCCGGTTCGTGTAAGGCGTCAAACTCAGGTGTTTGATCAGAACGGCACATATACCTGCAAAGTAACTCAAGAGAAAAGTGAGATCTGACTACCTAAGGCGCGAATGATTGCTTCCCCGGCAACAACGCCAATTTGTTGTAGGAGAAAAACGAGTATGCAAATAAAATATAAATAAATCAAAGCAAACCAGATTTCGTCCCATGCAAATAATTACAAGACTCCCTCCCTATGCCGTAGTGGGAAGTCAGGATCGATCCACGAGGAAGCGTGTCAGCGGATCTCAGGTAGCTGTAAATCTCAGATAGGGACCAACGAAAGGATCTTGTTCACCACGAAAGGCCCCGTCTTTTTCTTGTTGAATTTGTTAGGAAACCAATGATCATTTTATTTGGAAACATAGAGCTTGTCTCCAACTTCATACTCTCTAGGCTCATCATTGGAAACCCTACATAATCGCACATACCAAGCCAAACATCTCCCATGTATAGATAGATCTTTAATTGAAATAGGAGAGAAAAGATCCATACCTTGGCTTACCTTCGCAGAATCAGATGTCGGAAGCTCCTGAGGGTCTGGTCGATATCAAGTTAGGTCACTCGATATCGAGTTGTGCTGCTCTTCAGGTGGACTCTTAGTCGATATGGAGGGAGATGGGTCGATTTTTTCAAGTCGATATTGAGTAAGGTCACTCGATATTGACTTGACTGGCTCAATATTGACTAGCTTCTGCTCAACGGGAGGAATCGACTCAGGAGATGCAGGTCGATATTGACCAAAGGGGGTCGATATTGAGTTGTTTTGCTTGATATCTGGTGGGGCTGTCTCGGCATATGGAGGTCGATATTGACCTGTGGTAGTCGATATTGAGTGCCTTTGTGGCTCTGTCGACTTCTCCGGGTCGAAATTGACCCCATACTTAAGACCTGGCAAGGCATCCGAAAAATAGTTAGTCCAAATCGACTTACCTGGGTCTATTTCGATTTGATTCTCTGCCTCTTCGTTTAGGATGGCCATGATCTTTTCCACCTGGGCTTCCATATCCCTCTTTTTCAGCTCTTCAGGAGTCATATTTGTTACCTTAGGCTCCTCGCAAGTGATGTAACCAGCTGAGATGGATTTTACCTCTTCCATTGCACCTTTATGCCTTTCAGTTTTATTCAAGGAATACTCAATTACCTCATCGCTGATGTTGAAAGTGAGCACTCCCTTCCTTACCCTTACGTTGACATCCACCGTCGCCAAGAAGGGTCTTCCTAGAATAATTGGACAAGCAGGGTCCTCCGGCATATCAATAACTAAGAAATCAGCAGGGACAAAGAACTTACCTACTTGTACTGGCACATTGTCCACCATGCATGTTGGAATGACCATTGTGTTATTGGCCATGTAAAGCTTAGCATCCACAGGCTCTAGGGCACCTATCTTAATCTTGGACCAAATTGTTAAAGGCATTATACTCACACTGGCTCCAAGATCACATAAAGCATTAAATTTGTATTGACCAAATCCAATGGTTATAGCAAACATACCTAGATCTGGCCTCTTCTCAAGTATGTCCATGTGGCTGCAGTCCCTTGTAATCTCATCCATTGATCTCTTCTTGCTTAGGATCTCCTTGAGGAATTTGACATAGGATGGTATTGAATGGAGAGCTTCTGTGAAGGGTATGGTGACATTGAGCTTCTGAAGCATCTTGATGAAACGCTGAAATTTCTTCTCTGTTGGATCCTTTGGAGATATTGTTGGGAAAGGCAGCTTCTTTTTCTGATTCTCAGCCGGAACAGATGTCGGAGGTGTTGCAGATGAGTCAATATTGACTGGAGGGGACTCAATATCGATTGCAGTATGGTCGATATTGACTGGTGGTTGGTCGAAATCGACTGCTGGAGTCGGTTTCGGGTTCACTGGTGCAGATTGGTCGATATTGACCTGGGGTGGTCAATATCGACTAGGTGTTGGTCGATATCGACCTTCTCTGAAGTGCCGTCTTTTGCTTCTCCGGTGTCTGTTTCGTGCAGTTTGCGTCCACTCCTGAGCTTTACGGCTGCGATGTGTCCGGTCTTCCCCTTGGGATTGGGCTCAGAAGATCCAGGGAGCGAACCTGACTGTCTAGGGACTCCCGCTGCTAGCCGGCCAATTTGTGTATCAATTGATTTCCGCCATATATCAATCTCCCCAAGCCTAGAGTTGACACCTTGAATCTGAGTGTAGACTGAGTTGAAGGATTGCTTGGTGTCTGAATGATTTCTCCGTATCTCCCCAAGCCTAGAGTTGACTCCCGCTTTACTTCAGCCCATGTCGTGAGGGATCGCGGTTTTAGCCCTTCAAGCCACTTCAGTGCTGGACTAGATAGGGACCAACGAAAGGCCTTCATCAAGATGTACTCCAAGGTGGTACCTTCAACAAGAGTACGACACATGTTGGTAAAGTTTGTAATATGCTGAAGAGGGCATTCATTAAATCTACCAAAGAAAGCATTATTCTTGATTTCAATAAGGAAAGGAGTGCGAATTTCATAGTTATTTTCAGGGATTAAAATGGCCGATTCAGGCACTATGAGCGTCGGGTGCATGCAATCGTCTGCAGCTGTTGGGTATTAGGCAAGCTCATCTTTCAATAGCCTCGCACGCTCAGTTTCCCTTGTAGTGCGTGCTCTCTCAGCGGTGAGAGCAGTATCTTTAGCAGCTAGTTCCCTCGTAAGCCTCTACATCATCTGTTCCAGTGTCTCTGCAGCCGCCATGGCTCTTTTCAGTTTAGCTTAGATGTGTATAAGGCGCTCCGGTTCGTGTAAGGCGTCAAACTCAGGTGTTTGATCAGAACGACACATATACCTGCAAAGTAACTCAAGTGAAAAGTGAGATCTGACTACCTAAGGCGCGAATGATTGCTTCCCCGGCAACAACGCCAATTTGTTGTAGGAGGAAAACGAGTATGCAAATAAAATATAAATAAATCAAAGCAAACTAGATTTCGTCCCATGCAAATAATTACAAGACTCCCTCCCTATGTCGTAGTGGGAAGTCAGGATCGATCCACGAGGAAGCGTGTCAGCGGATCTCAGGTAGCTGTAAATCTCACAGACAGAAAAGAAGAAAGACAGAAAGAAAGACAGAAACAACGAAGCAAAAGAAGAAAGTAAAGCACGTAACAGAATTAACTCGATATCGACAACAGCAAGTCAACAACAGAAACTCAGAAATCTTAGCAGACAACAAACTTGATCTCGACAACCTTCTACTCGATATCGACAAGGTGCAACTCGATATAGACTAACAATTCCCGGGATCGACAAACAACAGAAACTTTAGATTGCAAATTCTCGAACACAGAACTCAGAATTTCAATGAAATAAATCAATATACTAAAAGACTTCCAAAGCCAGGGTATCAACACTACAACGATAACCTTGCAAAATAACACATAAAGGCATAAAAGATCATGCTTTCCATCAAATAACTTTCGTTATTAACAAATAGGCATATAGAGGCTTTCGCATAAACCCTGATTGTTACTAACCCTTTTCACATAATTAACCCAACTTGTATTAAGATCACTTTCGCTTCAATAACACAAACAAGGATCACCTTCAACTCTCGCAAAAGAATCATGCTCATAGGGATAGAAGACGAATTGCATAAAAAGATCGTACCTTTACCGCATCATCTTACATGGCTACCGTCGGGCTCACCCCAGCCCCAGAAGTGGGTGGACTACTGGCTCTTCATCGCAATAGCAGACATCTTTGATGAAAAAGAACTAACTTGCATTAATAAACTCAAACTTACAACCTCTTCTCCTTCTCTCGCTATGTAACTAATTGTCTCTGAAATTGAATGAATAAAATCCAGCCCCTAAGGCTTTATTTATAGGCTTCCACCCCTTGCTAATCAAGGTAAGAAAGTCTATCTATATTTATATCTACTTTATCTTATAACATAAAGACAAAACATGGAATAAAAGAATTAAATCAACTACGATTATATCTAAAGTGGATAAATCTTCCTTGGACTTGATAGATCTTGATAGATGTGGATAGAATTTGGTCTCAAAAATATCTCCATTGGATTCGGGATAGAAACTTAACAAGAAGTCGGTTAAGCTCGGAATCCGCCGCCGTAGGTCCAGTCGATATTGACTTGGTTAAGTCGATATTGACCTGTGCTTCCTCGGTTTCTCTTCAGCTGGTCGATATTGACTCCAGAGATGAAAATCGAGTTGATTTGTACTCGATATCGAGTTAAGTTACTCGATATTGACTGGCATGTCTCAGCTCCAGCTTTCTTGACTCGATTCCTGGACGTTGACTCGATATGGGGCACTCGATATTGACTTGGTTGAGTCGATATTGACCTGTGCTTCCTTGGTTTTTCTTCAGCTGGTCGATGTGGACTCCAGAGATGAAAATCGAGTTGATTTGTACTCGATATCGAGTTGAGTTACTCGATATTGACTAGCATGTCTCAGCTCCAGCTTTCTTGACTCGATTCCAGGACGTTGACTCGATATGGGGCACTCGATATTGACTTGGTTAAGTCGTTATCAACCACTGTTCTTCAGCTTTGTCGATTCTGGCCAACTCTGAGTCGATTTGGAAAATTTCGACCTAAATCTGGTCGATATTGAGTGTGCTTAGTCGATATCGACTAGTCTTCTCAGCATCATGCTCTGTTCTTGAAACGCACTTTCCCGAGTCCTCGTGAAGACATCAAAGCTTGATTCAGAATGATGAATGGTGAAAAATGCCCTTTTCTCTAGCTGCACCATCCTTAGCTTCTTCATGACTTTCCTTTAAGCGCCAAAGTGCCTCCAATTTCTGCGAAATATAACAAAAACTTGTGTAGACTCCATAATTTGGCAAATAAGTGTAAACTGCATAGATTCTATATTATTCTAACCCAAATGTATGAAATGCATGCAGAAATCGATATAAAAGTATATGTAAAACATGGCAGATTCAGCTCACAACAGTTGTGCATTTGTGAGCTTGATATATTTGAGTTGGTTTGTGTTATGTTGGGAATTTTGAAATCTTATTTTCCCACAATTTATTGCACCACATGACCAAATACAATTCCTTGCCCTTATGTTTCTACCAAGCCCCATTACAACCACGCCGAATGGAATCTTCAATGATTGTTTCCATTGAGCGAAAGTCCCCTTGATATTTTTATTTTTGCATTGACGTATCCGGTGGAGATTTTGTGATATAAATGTCAATATTCTAGTTGAGGCTTGTATATGGAATTGAGGTGAGTGTATGCTTAAAGCCTAAACACATGAGAGTGAGAGATACACATTTTATCCTTGGTAAGGTTGATTTTTGAGCATGCAAGCAACTTGATCCCATATATATATGTTATGACGTTTGTATGTTTGGTTATATTTTCACTATTTGATGATGTTGCTTTTGATGAGTAATGTTGTGAAAGATTTCCTGTGGGATGCGTAGATGATGTTTTTTCTTATGGTTGCTTGAGGACAAACAAGAGTTAAGTGTGGGGTGATTTGATAATGCATATTTCGTATAGGCATTATAAGTGTTTCTTATTGTTATTAGGTATTGGTTTTGTTATGTTTTGAGTCGAGTTTTGTTCATTACTTGTGATGTATTCGAGTTCGGAATCTATGCGTTTTCAGTGTTTATTTTGCAGAATTACATTCCGGCCTTGGAAGGACTATAGAAAGAGCTTAAGAAGCATGTTTTGGAGCAAATGGGAGCTGAGGAAGAGCTAAGGAGGAGCAAGGAGTTACGACATTGGAATTCGTTGAAGGAAAATGAGGAACAACGAGCACTGCAGAGATGGCATTGGAATTCTCTCTCTCTCTCTCTCTCTCTCTCTCTCTCTCTCTCTCTCTCTCTCTCTCTCTTTAATGGTGTTCATAGTTTCCTCTAGGGTTTTGCCTACCCTTGCGGACCTTATTTAAGTTATTTCAATTTATTTCGTCGTGTGTGTCGCTATTGTGTGAAACTATGAACACCATGAGAGAGAGAGAGAGAGAGAGAGAGAGAGAGAGAGAGAGAGAGAGAGAATTGGCATATGAGTTGCTAAACTCATAGTTTCGCCCGTGATTCGAAGACATGGTTGTTTGGTGTTGTAGGAGGAAATCAAGTTCAAAATATAATAAAATAAGTCAAACCAGATTGTGCCCACGCAAATAATTATAAGACCTCCTCCTGATGTTGCAATGGGAAGTCAGCATCGATCCTCGAGGAAGCGTGTCAGCGGATCTCAGGCAGCGGTAGAATCTCACAAGTGGTCGTCGACTTCAGAAGTACTCGACCTCGACTAAGGTTAGTCGACAGGGGTCAAGCACAGTCAAATCCGAGCAAGGAAAAGTCACTGCTTTTGGTCGATATCGAGGAGGCAACTCGACATCGAGTAGGATTTGGTCGTAGTCGAGTAAGCTGGTCGAAATCGAGTTCCTACAGAGACACAAGCAACAACGATCTTTGCTAGATCGAAAGTTAGAAGTCGACGTCGACCAATGAGTGGTCGAAGTCGAGCAAAAACCATAAAATAAAATAAAGAACAAAGCATTGCGGAATTCGGAATAAACTTATGTAAAAGAACTTCCAAGATCGGGGTTTGCAACAACTATAACCAAACATGCATAAGGCAAGATAAATAACGATAGTATGTTAATAATCCAAGTTGTTAGCATGGATCTCTATTGAATAGGTAATAAACACATAAAAGGTAGTAGATGCTCAAAGCTAAATAAAGGTCGGATCTTTACCTCAAACACGCATGGCTATCGTTGGGATCACCCCTACCCTATAAGTAGGTGGACTACTCGCTCTTCATCGCAATTGCAGACATCATTGATGAAAAAGAAATAACTTGCATTAAACTCAACCAAAGCTTACAACCGATCGAAGCCAACTTGTTCTCGCTCCTTAACTCCTCTCGGCCTCCACTCTCTCTCTCTCTCTACTCTCCTACTTCTCTTCCTAAGATTGAATGAATAAAAACCAGTCTTATAGGCTTTATTTATAGGCTTCCAATCCTTGGTAATCAAGGTAAGGAATATCTATCTAATATCTAAAGATAAAACTCTACTTGGAAATAAATATATCTAAATAAGTAAAACTAGATAAATCCTAGGGTAATTAATTGTTCAACCCTTAGGATAAATAAAAAGATAAAAAGATAAAAATATCTAAATCTTCATGTGTTGGGAATCTTCTCTCGGAAATATCTCCATTGGATTCGGGATAGAACCTTAACAAGAACCCGGACTAGCTCGAAATCGGCCACTGGGGTCAACTCGATATCGAGTAGCCTTACTCGATATCGACCAACATTTTCTCGTCTTCACTCCAGTAACTTGATTCCGGCCTCTAGGGTGAACATCGACTGAACTCAACTCGATATCGACTAAGTCAAGTCGATATCGAGATTTTCCTTTCTTCTTCAGCTTCTCAGGACGACTCTGGGATCTTGCTCGATTTTTGGGTTGGTCGACTTTGACCAGTTTTGGTCGATGTCGAGGAAAGTTGCTTGCCCTTGTCTTCTCGAGCAGTCTCTCCTTCCTCGAGCTCGGGTGTGCTTCTGGGTCTTGGTCGATGTCGAGCAGGCTTTGTCGACATCGAGTAAGGTTAAGCTCAAGTTGCCTTCGTCTTCTCTCCTCGACTTGGTTCTGCTTTTAGCTTTAGTCGACTTCGAGTAGCTTTAGTCGAGTTCGAGTAGATCCCATTTTTTGGTTTCGTCTCGGAATGGCTCCAAATTCTGTAATATTAATCCAAAACTTATGTAGACCTCTATTTCTTGCAAATAAGCATATACTACATAAATTCAACATATTCCCAGCCCGAAATATGCAAAGTATATAGAATAAGAAGCTAAAATGTATATAAAGACATGGTCACTTTAGTGGACATCAAATCACCACATACTTAAGCTTGCTTGTCCCCAAGCAATAACTTGGATGGTCATTCAGGGGAAGAATTCAAAACTATCAACATAATAGATTCATTCTCATATGTTTCTGCAATCAATTACCATCATCGAAAAGGTACTAATGCCACAAATCCATACATGTGCAATCAAAAGCAACATCTACTCACAAAAGGAGGTTTATGCAAAAACAATTCATGTGACAAAGCATTAATAATCAAGAGGACTTTAATTAAGCTCAATAAGGAGTAGATTGGTAAAAGGCTAAAGGTGGGCAATTTTTGGCAATGTGGTGCTAATAATCCGGGGAAATGGAGTATTTCCAAACATTCATACCGCATTCCTTCTTCATAAGATTTCTCACCTTTCATAATGCTTTTATTCAATATTATGCTTTTACCTCTCTAACCTCAACACTGCCTTCTCGCGAGTCGCAAACATGGATGTCATGAATGGCCCCGGATACTTAGTGTTTTGGACTCCTCACATGTGTGGCCCATCTCACTGAACTATTATCTCAGTAAGCAGGGTCGATCTACCTTAGCTTTATCTCCTGAGGTGATCGGATTTTTTCTCACTCATTCAATTTTCCATAAATTTGAAACAATTTCCTACCAACAACAACAACAACAAAAACCCAGTCAATCCCGCTAAAGCAGGGTCTGGGAGGTCAGGATGTACGCACTCTTTCCCCGAACAAGCCGAGATAGTGTTTCCGATAGACCCATAATAGTAGGATACAAGAAATACAGGCAAACACGACTCAGGGAAGTAAAGCATAATCAGGCACGGAGCTGGGACCAAAGTACAAAACATCAATGCCCAAGACAATAAACATCCGCAATAATTGAAACTCCAATAATGATAACAACAACTCAAATAGCATATAACATCTCCATAATGTAACCTCATTCTTAACATAATCCCCGAATGAGAATAAGGTAAGGAATGACAAATATTTAAAACATGTGGAGCAATAATTGAAATAAGGCATATTATGGCTTTTGTGATGCATAGGTAAGGCTAAGGATATCAACATAGAGCATATATGGAAATATAAAGTCCTCCATCCTCTTATCATGCAACATGTCAAAAGCAACATCAAATTTACCTCCTTTCATGGTTTTCAAGAAAATAATGCACTTCATTGTGACTTCCCTTTACTAGGCAATTTCATGCTATATCTCTAATGAATCCAATTTTGCATCGTCGAGTTCAATTATAGCTTCCATGACACTATTTCTTTAGATAATTTACAAGCATTGGGAGATGTATTCATAGAACTTTGAGTTTAGGAATTAAAATTTAAAATTTTACTCAAAATTCACCATGTAAAATAAAAAACAAGAATAAAATATATAATAATGATGATAATGAGCTCTTCCCCCACCCCATACTTAAAATATACAGTGTCCCCATTGTATAAAATAATATAAAAACAAGGGTAAAGGAAGGAACTCACCGAATAACGCGTTGAATAGGAAAAACAAGGTTGTCGAGTAACTGAGGTAGTCGACGTCGAGTAGCTCTTGGTCGACGTCGAGTACAGATCCTGCGTCGAGTGAAAGTCTGAAGTCGAGGAAGCTTCTGGGTTGGTCGACGTCGATTTGGCCTACTCGATGTCGAGTAGTTCTGAGGTGCTCCTTTTGGTCGATCTCGACTTGGCCTAGTCGATTTCGACTAACTGCCAGAGACTTCTTCTTCCTCTCTTTGCGATCCTTTATGCTTTTCGACCTAAAAAATGTTAGATTTTCGCACGAAGACAAGACCTTCCACATAAAGTGTTTAAAACCAAAAATAATAACAAACAAAACCAAAACCAAAAGTTTCAAAGTCCCAAAATTCAAAAGTTTAATGTACATGCTCTAGATTTTAGAGTCGTTAGGCCGACTTCTCCGCTTGTGCTTAGGCACCCTCAATGCTGGGCCCTCTTGTGGTTGGCCTTTCTCCTGGATCATCTAGGTCCTGATGGTAGTATGCAAACTCAGCTGATAGGTGGTCGCTTGCATAGTAACCCTTGCCTTCCTTCTTCTTTCAAGCTCTCATCCTTCGTAGATTAGCTCGCCATGGGGTCTTACCTACCCTTAAATATTTATTAAATTTATTAATGGACAGAGGAGGGGTTGAAATCATACCTGGACTTACCTTTTCGGGCCCAAAACTGAAATCATCGGGCTTAGGGTTGGTCGACGTCGAGTAGATCTGGTCGACGTCGAGTACAGGGACCCCATACTTAGGCTCTTGGCAAGTCGGGTGTGCAGCACAGGAAGTTGTTGTTTAGCGCCTTCCTCCATTGTTGTTTGCTCGCCCCCGTGGTTGCTTATGCTCTTCACCTCCAGCCATGAAACTTCCTCTTTTGCAGGGCCAAAAGAGAAATCTAAGATCTCGTCACCTATCGTGAAGGTGAGCAATTGCTGCTTTACGCTGATTTTAGCATCTGTAGTAGCTAGAAATGGTCTACTAAGAATAATAGGGCTAGTAGGATCTTCAACACAATCTATAATAAGGAAATCAGTGGGGACATAGAACTTACCAACCTGGATAGGGACATTATCAACCATACCTGTAGAGATGACCACTGTATTGTTCGCCATGTATAGTTTGGCATCCACAGGGTCTATAGATCCTATTTTTACCTTTTGCCAGATCGATAAGGGCATGATGCTTACACTTGCTCCTAAATCACATAAGGCTTCATAGTTAAATTTTCCAAATCCCATAGTAATGGAAAACATACCAGGGTCAGATCTCTTCTTAGGGAAGTCCATCCTTTTGCATTCGCTGGCGATTTCTGAGATAGATCGCTTGTTGCTAAGGATTTCCTTGAGGAACTTGACATAAGCAAGCATCTCTTGAAGAGCTTCTGTAAAAGGAATTGAAACATTCAGTTCTTGAAGCATCTTAACAAATCTTTTAAACCTACCAGCAGTGGGATCTTTAAGCGCCTTAGAGGGGAAAGGCAGCGTCTTTTTCTGTTTCAGAGCCAAACAGATGTCGAAGGTGTTGCAAAGTCCTCGACTTCGAGTGGATGTTCCTCGACGTCGACTAGATCTTCCTCGACATCGACCACTAGAGTCGACTTCGAGTTGGAGTGTTGTGCAAAAGATTCCTTGTCCGCTTGGAGCTGGTCGACTTCGGGTACCCCTACTCGATATCGAGTAGTTTGGTCGACATCTACTTAACTCTGCTCGATGTTGAGTAGCTTCTCAGCCTCGTCCTGCTGCTTTCCGACCTCTGGCTCGCGTAGTTTGTGCCTGCTCTTAAGGTTTACGGTCGCGACCTGTCCGGTCTTCCCCTTGGGATTTGGTTCTGTCTGCCCAGGGAGTTGCCTGGTCGGTCGTGAAATTTGCGCCGTAAATTGACCTATCTGGGTCTCAATATTCCTCTTCCAGATGTCCAGCTCTCCAAATCTTGTATTGATGTTCTGGAGCTGATTGTTGATGGCGCTTGTAGACTGTTGTTGTTGTGCCCGATTCCTCCTCATCTCGTCGAGGATCATCTGTAGATAATCTTTCCGATGGTCCCTCTCTGGATGTCCCGGAGCTCTATATGGCGGGGGGTTCCTACGGGCACCTTGGTTCCATTGTGGTTGTTGGAACCTTAGGTCCCCCATATAGCGATTGGGACCCCCTGCATAAGCTACCTTCTTGTGAGTTTCTGCCATCCTGACTTACTCTGTATGTGGGCATTCTGTAGTGGTGTGCCACTGTGAGCCACATTCAATGCAGGGCTGGTTGACAGAAAGATACTTGGCTTGCTTGAGGAGCTTGCGATTCTGATCTCTGTAGTACTGCTCCTTGACATCTTGATCAATCTCCTTAGAAGGCTCATAGAGTGGCATGGATGGAGCTGGCATGGAGTAGGCATTCTCGTCATAGTTTGTCGGAGCCCCATACTTATTGTCGAATTTTGTGAGCTTGTCGAGGGTAGTCCATGCGTCAACTGGTGGCATCGTCAGATACTCATAATGAGTATAATGGTTGATCCTATCCTTAGTGGCTAGATCAAGAGAATTGTAGAAGATCTCCTGAACGGCATAGGGTGGTTGCCCATGTGTAGGGCAGGATCGCAGTAGATCCTTGTATCGTTCCAACGCTTTTGCTAGCGGCTCCCCAGGCTTCTGCTTGAAAGTTGTAATCTTCTGGCAGAGGAGCGTTGTCTTGGCAGGAGGAAATAATTTATTCAAAAATTCTTGTCTTACCTCAGCCCATGTTGTGAGGGAACGTGGAGTCAGTCCTTCAAGCCACGTCAATGCTGGACCGGCAAGAGACCATCGAAAAGCTTTCATCTTGACATATTCAGCAAGAGTATGGCACATATCAGAAAAATTAGTAATATGTTCAAGAGGGCATTCATTAAACCTTCCGTAAAAAGCATTATTCATAATTTCAGTACGGAAAGCAGTGTGAATTTCAAAGTTATTTTCAGGTATTAGAATAGCCGATTCAGGCACGACGAGAGTCGGGTGCAAGTAATCCTCTACAGTGGTAGGGAATTGGGCAAGCTCAGCCTCTGCTTGCCTCCTTCGCTCAGCTTTCTGCTCAGTGCGTGCTCTCTCAGCGGCGAGAGCAGTATTATTGACTTATATCTCCGCTTGAAGCCTCTCTATCAGCTGTGCTTGTGTTTCTCCGGCCGCCATGGCTCTTTTCAATTTAGCGTGGACGTGTATAAGGCGTTCCGGATCGTCTAAGGCGTCAAACTCAGGTTGTTGACCAGAACAGCGCATACATTGCAAAATCAAAACTTAAAGGCAAACGTGATTCGTGCCCATTTGTTGTAGGAGGAAATCGAGTTCAAATTATAATAAAATAAGTCAAACCAGATTCGTGCCCACGCAAATAATTACACGACCTCCTCCTGATGTAGCAGCGGGAAGTCAGGATCGATCCTCGAGGAAGCGTGTCAGCAGATCTTAGGCATCGGTAGAATCTCACAAGTGGTCGTCGACTTCAGAAGTACTCGTCCTCGACTAAGGTTAGTCGACAGGGGTCAAGCACAGTCGAATCCGAGCAAGGCAAAGTTACTACTTTTGGTCGATCTCAAGGAGGCAACTCGACGTCGAGTAGGATTTGGTCGTAGTCGAGTAAGCTGGTCAAAATCGAGTACATGCAGAGACACAAGCATCAGCGATCTTTGCTCGATCGAAAATCAGAAGTCGACGTCGACCAGTGAGTGGTCGAAGTCAAGCAGAAACAATAAAATAAAATAAAATAAAGAACAAAGCTTTGCAGAATTCGGAATAAACTTATGTAAAAGAACTTCCAAGATCGGGGTTTGCAACAACGATAACCAAACATGCATAAGGCAAGATAAATAACAATAATCATGCAAATCGCATCGAAGGATCAAGCATTAACCTTTTCCAAAAATTAAGCAACTCTTTCAAGAAACCCTAATTGTATGTACCCATTTTATGTTCATAATCCAAGTTGTTAGCATGGATCTCTATTGAATAGGTAATAAACACATAAAAGGTAGCAGATGCTCAAAGCATAATAAAGGTCAGATCTTTACCTCAAACATGTATGGCTATCGCTAGGATCACCCCAACCCTAGAAGTAGGTGGACTACTCACTCTTCATCGCAATCGCAGACATCATTGATGAAAAAGAAATAACTTGCATTTAACTCAACCAAAGCTTACAACCGATCGAAGCCAACTTGTTCTTGCTCCTTAACTCGTCCTGGCCTCCACACACACACTCTCTCTCTCTCTCTCTCTCTACTCTCCTACTTCTCTTCCTAAGATTGAATGAATAAAAACCAGCCCTATAAGCTTTATTTATAGGCTTCCAATCCTTGCTAGTCAAGGTAAGAAATATCTATCTAATATCTAAAGATAAAACTCTACTTGGAAATAAATATATCTAAATAAGTAAAACTAGATAAATCCTAGGGTAATTAACTGTTCAACCCTTGGGATAAATAAAAAGATAAAACGATAAAAATATCTAAATCTTCATGTGTTGGGAATCTTCTCTCGGAAATATCTCCATTGAATTCGGGATAGAACCTTAACAAGAACTCGGACTAGCTCGAAATCGGCCACTAGGGTCAACTCGATATCGAGTAGCCTTACTCGATATCGACCAACCTTTTCTCGTCTTCGCTCCAGCAACTCGATGATAGTGATGTCTCTTTGTCTTTGTAGTGGATGATTTCAGTTGATCTATGTTGAGAATATTTGATTAAGATTGAGTTCAGTATGCGCATATTAGTCTTGATTGAATAGAGTCAATGTGCCAATTGGTCTTGATTATTTGAGTTCTTAAATCTATTCTTTAGTGATATCGAATAAGATGAGTGAATCTATGCGGATCTCTCGACTTTAGTCATGTAGACCTAAGAATATGAATAACTGATAAATCAATCTGAGGACCATGAGTTCCAACCATTGTCAAAGAATTACAGGTCAAATGTTCTTTGTATCTCGATATTAATCTGCTTTGTGATTTGCAATCTGGTTACTTTTATATTTGCTATTTGTCTAAAGGTTATTGCTTTTGCTTTAAAGAGTATTGTCTAGAGTTATTGAATAGGAAATCGCTTCTCCATGTGGGTTTGACACGGGACTTTCTTGCTATACTAGTAGTTATTTGGTTTATCAATTGATTGATTGCCAAATCTATTGGTTGTGTGTTTATGTTTGGATCTTTATCACTAGTAAATCCGAAGGCTTGAGGCTTCCATTTAGTCTAAAGGACCATGCCCTCCTCCCGATGGGCCAATTAACCCACTCGATGTCGACAACCATGTATGTCCTTCCTCGAATTTCATTCCGACTTTGCTACCTATTGTTGATGAATCATATGAAGGATCCCAAGATGAAATAGCACTAGAAGAAAAGAAAGCGGACATTGTTGCCCAGGGTGTTCCAAGGTAGCTTTTACTTTACAAGGTGAAGGCCATCCCCGATAATTTTGAGCAACCGATGTTCATATTTAAGTATGGGGTCCTAGCGAAGTGGCATGAAGTCGACTCCAGAGAATGAGGAGGAAATATCTCTTCCCGCAGTCTTGAAAGTGTAGATGAAAACAATGGAGAATTAGCCAAGCATGGCTTACCTAAATTCCTTCTCTTGAATGGAAAAGAAAACCTAAACGAATGAATCGAATAAAGAAAATGGCTGAGAATATGAATGTTAGAATGCCTTCAAACGGCTGAGAAAAGTCTCTTATAAAACCTAAAGACGTCGGTCAAACCCTAGAATAGAGTTTCCATAAAGATAGAATTGGGCCGCGTTGCGCAGATCCGAAAAAAACGATAACGGTGTGCGCCGCTTTGACAGCTTCGGTAGACCGAACTTGTAATGCACTTTCTGCAGTCTTCGTTTGTTGGATTGATGCATATGAATATAAGCTGGAAAGCTCTTTTCAAGGATTACAACTTTCATGAAGATCTCATAAGCTGAATCGAAATTCCAAGAAGCTTTAAAGAGACAATTTCTCCATGTTATTTCGTTTCTGCTCTTGTTCTCGTGCTCCTTAGCTTTGATTCCTTGCTCTATTGCTCCTTGGCTTGTCTTGGATCCTTCATGACTTGTTCCATGCTCTCATTTTTGGTATCTTCCCATGCTCTTCATCATGTCGGGACTATGAATCTACATAAATCCAATAAAATGGCGTAGTTTCCGAACTTTACCACTAAAAGAGTATAATGTGCAATTAACTATAAAACATGATTATATGACAATGAAATGCATCTGAAACCATCCTATAATGCCTACTAAAATATGCCTTATCAAACTCCCCACCACTTAAGCTTTGCTAATCCTCGAGCGAATAATAAAAAGCAACCGATACGAGTTCATCCTTCATGTATAGCCTCAATCAAAAGCAACATCAATTTGAAAGGGGCACATGATCAAGTGAAAAAACATCATAGCGTGTATTTAGCGATCAAAACATAAAAGTAGAAATCATCCAACCTCATTGGGTGTATGTGTTTCACTCATGCTCTCATGTGTTTAGACATTATGTTCAACTCCCAACTTAATCCAAAAAGCACTAAGCTCATAGAAATTGACAACAATATCACCAAATCTCCACCGAAATGTCATTACTTGCAGAAGAACAATACAAATACACAATCTGGCTCTAGACTTTCACTCTTTTTTTTCTTTTTTTTTTCTTTTCATTTTCGTTTCTTTTCTATTTTTTTCTTTTCTTTTTTTTTGGTTTCTTTCGGCTTTGGTGTATTTCTTATGCGAGTCAAAAACATGGGTGTCATGAATGTCCCCGGTCTATCAACACCCCAATTTACTTGAATAAAGTCCACGTGAACATCTTTTGACGTGAGTTACAAACATGGGTGTCATGAATGAACTCGGTTACTCAATGATCAAGCTTCCTTTCTTAGTGGATAATTTTCAACACTGTTTGGCGCGAATCATACCCATGGGTGTAATGCATAGATTCGGTTACTAAGTGTCTGAACCATTTCCACTTTATTTCAAAATAAACAAACTAAAGCCAAATATTAAACATAAAAGCATAAACTCCGCAAGCAACAAACATGTGAGTCAATCTTGACAATAGATAATGAAGTCAATATCAAGAGGTAGAAACATACGGAGAGTAAATCACACATATAAACAAAAGGAAATTATAAATGATTCCAATAAGGCTAAAACATTCTCACAAGGTTCATGTTTTGTAGGATTTCAATCATACTCAAGCTTAATCATACATGCTCAATTACATCACCAATCATGCTTCATAAGAAAACATTTTGGAACAATAAGGCTAAGCACTTCAAATTCATCGTAGGATTTACAAGTTCTTACCATAAGAAAATATAGAGTTTCACTAACTAAGATGGATGTTTGAAACATATATATTATGCAATGCATGATATTTTTGTTTTTTTTTTTTTGACATTTTTCTATTCTTTTCTTTGATTTTATGATGCCTAAATAAAAATAAAGACACTACTAAATTTAAACATGAAATGCATACAAGAATGCAATAACATACTTTTTGTCTAAAATATATCGTTTGAAACCTACAAAGTCAATATGCAACTTGTTGTTCTCTTAGCATGCAATATCGTGTAACAAGATATACAAACTTTAAACATGCATAATTTCACATATAATTATCAAATTTAGTAATATAAGATCTTATTTCGAAGCATTTGGGTTGAAATATATTACCAATTTAGTACAATATAAAACGATCGTGATTTATTAAAAGACTTTTGAAATAATTAATCCGTGTTTAACTTTTAAACGTCTATGTCCTTTTTACTCGGCTATGGGATTGAGGCTTATAAGATATCAAAATAAAGATATCGACGAGTAAAGCAAATAGTGATTTGTCAGATGAAGAGGTAGGAGGCGAGTGGACTCCTCACCCGCAAAGACCTATGAACTACGTACTAGGACTGGCCTAATACTCTACATTTAAAAGGGTAAAACGTACAATCTATGGTATGCATCACTATCTTCCCACAATTTGATGTTCTGTTGGTCAGCGGTGTCATTGCTTTGTGGAATTTGGCATCAAATCGTAGTTTATGTTGTCCCTGACGTATTGGGGTCAGGTTCGTTTGTTCGCATGGATCTGTTCGCTTGTCACTGTTTATATTGCACCCATTGTTCTAAATATCAGATATATCAGCCGATATATCGGCGATATATCGAGGATATTTAGAATCTGCTACGATATTGACATATCGGGTGAAAATATCGGTCAACGTGATATATCGTCAATATATCGGGTTAACACCGATATATCGGGTCAATATCGGTGATATATCAAGGATATTTAGGCCTTGTTTGGTTACTCAATTAAAAACCCTGGAAGTTCAAAAATCCAGGAAGTAGATAAACCCAGGAATTTTTTTATTTTTTTATTTTTTTTTTATTAGGTAAAAATTCGAAGGTCAGACATGCCTGGCTCATCGAGAGGCCGACCGAAGTCGGCAGACGGCGAACCGTCTAACAGAACAACCTAAAACATAAATACAAATAACAAGCGTAATGAACCAAACGGAAATAAACTCTACAACAAACGTTCCAAGAAGACCAAACACCCGAAAAGTTGAGGAAGCCACCGAAGAACGCAGCCAAGCACCACCAAACAGTAGCACTGCGGGCCAGTAGTACAGCAGGACTCTAACTCATGTGGGTAGTGCAGACGAACTCCAAGGAAACTCTATCCCGGATACGGAGACGCCCTGAGCGCACCACCACGACCCCAGCCAGTCCCGACTACAGACTCCACACCCCCCAACCAAGTAGAAGATCTCCTAGAAACATCGGAAGCAGAGCCGCAAACTGCTCGAAACAAAACGCCAACAAACTTTCACCTATAAAATATCGACAAGCCCTTGCGGGATTTTCTCCCTTTTTAATGTATTTTTCTTTGTTTTTCTATTTATATTTTTAAACACCAAAATTCAACCAAACAACTTTGTTTAATTCTATGGAAGTATATTTCACGGGAATTCAATTCATGGGAAGTAACTTCCCAAGAATTGTACTTCCCGCAATCAACCAAACAAGCCCTTATAATTGTCAACTTTTATAAGGCAACTTTAGCCTTTATGACCCGATATATCGAGTCAATATCGGTGATATATCGGGGATATTTAGAAATGCCAACTTTGATAAGGTAACTTTAGCCTTTATGAATTAAGTTGTTTTTATTTTGTCATGTTTATTTGATAATTTTGTAATTTAAATATTCATTTTTCATTTGTATTTTTACATTTTGAAGTATAAATATAATATTTATAATAAAAAATTAGTGAAGCCGGTAAATCCGATATATATATATCTCCGATATATCCCCGATATATCATTTTTACTCCTAACTGATACGACCCTGATAGGCGGTATTTAGAACCTTGATTGCACCTTCTCTATTTTAGGTGGTATATTTAATAGTTCGCTATCTGCTGACTTTAACAGTCAAGAGTTAGACATATGCAACCCTCGAATTCTTATCTTATTAAAAAAAAAACAAATCTTCCCACAATTTAACCTAAACTTTAGGTTAAAATAATGCATATTATTATGCTTAAATATAATTCATATGGCTTCGGATCGATATGGCTTCAGATTACCCAGATTGAAAACTGCAATTTAATTAGACCTCCAACAAATATAGAGATAAAAAAAAACGGTGGAAGATATGGCTTCGGATAAAACTCCAGGTCCTGATGGCTATCCCCCAGAATTTTACACTCACTACTTGAACATTGTGGGGCCTTATCTCTGTAAAACAGTTAAAGCTTTTTTCCACTCTGGAACCCTCCTTGGAGAAATTAACCAAACCTTCATAGCCCTTATCCCCAAAATAGATAACCCAAAAAATATAAATCACTTCAGACCCATTAGCCTTTGTAATACAATCTATAAAATTATAACAAAAATTCTGGCTAATAGGCTCAAACCAATACTTCCTAGGATCATTAGTCCTTTTCAAGGGGCTTTTGTGGAAGGCAGATCTATTCAAGACAACACACTTGTAGCGCATTAGATTTTTCATAGCTTTCAAAGGAAAAAGGGTAACAAGGGCTGGATGGCGCTAAAATTAGATATGGAAAAGGCTTACGACAAGATAAATTGGAACTTCATCGAAGCAACCCTGATTAAGTTTGGCTTCCATCCGACTTGGATTAATTGGGTCATGGCATGTATAACCACCACTACTTTCTCGGTTCTGGTCAATAATTGTCCGGGAAAACAGTTCAAACCCAACAGAGGTATAAGACAAGGGGATCCATTAATGGAAGGGTTAAAAACTTGCCAAAAACCTCGCCCAAGAGATGAGAATCCCGCTCTCAAAATCCATGGAAAAATATTTAGGAATCCCCATCATTAATGGAACGGTTAAAAACTGTGTATTTGAAAAAGCTATTGATAACCTCAAAAAACAATTATCGAAATGGAAAGCCTCTTCCCTGTCTCAAGCTGGGAGAGCAATTCTTATACAGGCCAATCTAAGCTCTAAAACAAATTATCTCATGCAAAACTTTATGCTCCCAAAAGGGGTTCTTAACCAAATTGATCAGATTAATAAAAAAAATTTCTGGAACAAATTATCCTCTCAACGTTACAACCCCCTTATCAGTTGGGAAAAGATTTGTAAACCAAAAACTGAAGGTGGTCTAGGCTTTAAGACAGTTGAAGATATGAACATTAGCCTACAAATGAAGCTGCTCTGGAAACTTTACTCTAACCAAGATAACATTTGGACCAATCTCATAAAAGAAAAATATCTACATACCGACACCATTCATCAAAGATCCTCACAAAACACCTCTTGGCAATTTGGTAGATTACTAAATTTGCGGGATAATTTCCACAAAGGACTTTTATGGCTCATTGGAAATGGGGAATCAATTAATGTCTGGGATGACCCATGGCTTATTGACCATAATCTAAATCCTTACAAAAATGATCAAAATAAACATCTAAAAGTCTCTGATTTAATTACAAACCAGTCCAGCTGGAATATCACTCTCCTTAGGAATTTGTTGCCCCAACACATAGTCAACAAAATTACTCAAATAAATATACCAGAATGGAGGCCAAAAGACCAACTGATCTGGAAACCTAATCCAAATGGTGACTTCACCACAAAGACGGCATATCAAATAATCAAAAAAACAAAACAAGAAGACTATGACTACAAGTGGATTTGGAAGCTCAATATCCCACCAAGACTAAAAAACCTCGTTTGGAAAATAGCTATTGACGGCCTAGCTACTAAAAGCAGACTTAATAAATATTTTAATAGGGTGCCTTCTCAATGCTGCCGTTGTAACATGGAGGAAGAAGATTCTCATCATCTCTTCTTGAAATGCCAAGTAACACAATCGATAATTAGAGCTTATGAGCAACTAACCAACAAATCATTCATACAGCTACGAACAAGAAATCTCTCTATTGATGATATATTTCTTCTTAGAAATCAAAATACAAATTTTGAAGACCTCTGCTTCATTTGGCTAATGATTTGGGAAACTAGGAATAATATCATCTTTAACAACATTAAACTAGACAAACCCTCAACCCTAGCACAACGAATTTTAAATGACATTACAACTTGGGATATGACTAAGGATGAGATATCTAAGACGACCTCTAGAAACAAACGTCAAAAGGCAAAATGGAAAAGACCACCAAATACACTAGTCAAAATAAACGTTGATGGTTCAGTGCGTCCCACTGGCCAGTGTTATGTGGGAGGAGTCATCAGGGACTCCAATGGTCATGTTATTGATATGTTTCAGCAGGAGATAATGCAGTGTTCAATTCTCCAAACTGAGGTCCGAGCTATTCATACAGGTATGCAGATAGCGTGTGAGAGAAGCATCAAGAAAGTAATAATTGAGGGTGACAACCTAGAAGCAATTAACGCAATTACTGGCAAGACCCCAATCAAGTGGGATATCCTGCGGCAAGTTGAAGAAATCAAGTATCTTTCTAGCTCTTTTGATCATGTTGAATTTAAGCATTGTTATAGAGAAGCTAATAGAGTAGCAGATTTTACTGTAAAGAGCAGAATAATCTGTAAGTTGTCTACACTCCCTTTGAACATGGATCTTTGTAACATCATCCATCAGGATGATCAAGGGTGTGTTATGTTCTTTTAAAACAGAACCTCCCTACTTATTGCCCACCGTAAAAAAAATAAAAAATAAAAAATAAAAAAATAAAAAAATTGTCATTGTCATTGACATAAGTGGACAGCCGACCAGTTATAAAATTAAATACCCTCATAATCAAACTTCCTTTTATGTACTATTGTTTTCATTATGTAATTGTTATCGAGGGGTGCATGACAAATGGCTTAATGACAGCCTCTCATTATGTAATTGTTTTCATTTTTTATTTCGAAATGATTTCGTTGACGCTCAAATTAGGCGTAACAAGAAGACAATCATGGAAGAGTACTTGTGGCCCTAAGGAGATGGGCGACTTGGCCGGTGATTCCTTTTTCCTTGGTAAAATAATGTGGGGTTACAATTTAAGGAGTACTCCGTCCCAAATTAATTGTCTTTTACTATTCATATTCATGTACGCTTTCTTAAAAAACTATATAAAATATTAATATTTTATTAAATATTTTTAGAATAATATCATACATATTACTAATAGGGTGATTTTGGTACTTGGCCTTTTTTTAATATTCAATTGGGCACTTAGGCCTTAAATCAATTTAATTAGTTTTGTCCTAGCCCCCTTCCCAATAGGGTAGGTTGGTCACTGGTCAACCGTTTGACCATTGACCGGTCAACGTTGACCAACCCATTTTGATGCCAACTTTTTTTTTATTTTAGTGATGCCATATTTTACTGTTTTGATGCCAAAATTTTATTACATTTTATTTTCATTTTGATGCCACTTTTCTAATGAAATGATTGGATGACACTTTTTTAATGCCACTTTTTTTAAACCTTGATGACATTTTTTGTTTACTATAATGTCACGTTGATCATTGATGCCATTTTTTTTTACTGTTAACGATTGATGCCACTTTTTTTATGTCAATTTTTTGATGATATTTTTTTTATCGTGATGCCATATTTTTGATGATATTTTTTCAAAGTAGTATTTTGATGACATTTTTTTCTTTAATGTGATACGACTTTTTCAAAATGGTGTTTTGATGCCATTTTTCTAATGTAATTATTTGATGCCATTTTTTTAATCAAATTGATTGATGCCACATGTTTTTAATTTAATCAATTGTATATCGATTTATTTTCATCGATTATACTTTCATTCATTGATGACACGTTTGTGATTACACTTCATTGATCCAATCACTTGTGGTGATATATTCATTAAATTTTTATTCATGGATGACATTTGTTATTACGCTTCATTAATCACAATTGTTTATGGTGACAATTTTATATAATTGATGACATAAGAGCTTAAAACGTGGAATCAAAATATTGTCACCGTATTGCACATATAAAAATACAAAGTCTTTGAAACTACGACATTAATATTGGTTGTATACGTAAAAACACCTATTATAACATGTCGTCAACTAAAAAAAATGCATCAATGTAAGTAATATAATGCGGAATCAATAAAATCAATACAAGGTGTCATAAAATCCAAGAATTATATACAACATTTCTAAAGATTCCACCTTCTCAAAAGTGGCATCAAAGTAGTTGCTAACAACATAACTCTTCTTCATTTCCATCTCTTCATTTCCATATTAATTCTACTTTTATTCATTGATGACAAGTTTGTGATTACACTTCATTGATGCAATCACTTGCAGTCTGCACATCTATGAGCTAATAAGGTGATTGATGCGGTAATAATGTGCTAAAACAAATACCTAATACGACATAAGTAAGCTAATATGAATTGACACTGCAAGTGATACCATAGAAGAGCATGATTAGGATTAGCACACTATGACCACCCAAATGCAGCCAAGATGAACTATTAGCACATAGATGTGCAGACTCAGTTATTACAAGTATAAGAATGCACCTCCCAAGTTTTCTGCAACAAACTTCAACCATACAGACTTGAGCGGGTGGAAATGGTGATGCTCTGCCAATGAAAGAGTTGTAGCAACAGTGATATCTTCACATAATTTCGATTCACACAACAGTTTCAGCCTTTCCAAACCAAAACCGGTCAAAAAATAAGATTTACACTTCTAAATCCACTTGCTCAACAACTAAACATGAATTTCATCGAATTTTGGATGATGAAAATGATTCAGTGTTGTTCATGATAATAAAAAAATCTAGTATATAGAATAAGTAGATGTTGCATCAAATATTTACACAGCTAGTATTTCCTATGAAGACTCGAACATGATATTTACACAACTAGAATCTCCAAAGCAAGAAAGCACATGATGGAAGTATCATCAAATAATTGAACTAAATGAGAGGAAGCATAAATTAGGAACACAAGGCATCACTTGGGCCATCAAACATAAATTAGGAACAAACAAGGTCATCCTCCATCTATAATCTTACTACAGAAATGATAGAAGAAGGCTACTATATATAAACGCAGCCTCAAACAGCTCCCCAAAAGCATAGAATTACTAACAATTCTTAGGAGGTAATTAAAAAAAGGAACCAAAAAATTACTGGTATTTTGTAGATCTTTGGTAAAGTGACATGAACCTCTGAATTTCGTGATTGATTGGACCAACAATCATCTACAGCCAAATAATGGGAAGTTAGATAAACTCAAAACAAATAAAGGATCAGTAAAAACACGGACCAACTGAGAACTAGGCAGACCAATGCTTACCTATATTTACAAAAGTATAGCCTAAATCACCCAGTCCTGTTGAAATCAGCGCATCCGCTGTAGGAAAAAAATACTAAAATTTTCAGTTCAGCTGTCATAACCCTTCGTTAAAATGGAGGAAAAGGCTATGAAGATAAGAAATCTGCAAATCAGATCCATCAATTGTGCTATTGCACCCTTGATTTCGCAATTGGATTCCAAATTAACCAAATTCGGTCTCAAATTCGATAATTCCAAACCCTAATCAACTAAACTCCGACTGGAATTGAATCAGAAGTCGAATAAGAAAACATTAGGAAGCTGGGATCTGAAAAGTACCTGAAATTCCACCATAAGGTCCTTGAGTTTGATCCAGAGCCCATTGGTGACGGCAAACGTGGTGCAGTCGATGGGCTCGCTGAGCTTCGCATACAAACGGTGATTCTCGGCGTTGGGCGTTGGAGCGGTCCATCTCGGCGAGCCGGGACTAAATCCTTTCAAACCCTAGAATTGGTACCGATCGGCATGGCCGCAGTGAGGGCAGACACGGTGGTGGCGACGGCTTACCCTGATTGAGATCATCTCCATCTGGAAGAGAAAGGGCAAACGAGAGATCGAGCAAGCAGAGAGGGTGTGATAGAAGGGGAAGGAAGAGGGTCTATCACGATTCACGCCTAATAAAAACTCAAGAAGGTCTAGGGCGGCTAAAATAATAATTAAAGAGCCTCACAACCTAATCAAATATCCATAAAGGTTTAAATCACCAAATTCCCTCTTACTAATAAGTATAGAATTATTTTTAAAAAACTAATTAAAAAATGGATTTTTTAATTAGTTTTTAGCTTTTTATAAAAGTGTGCATGAATAGTAAAAGACAATTAATTTGAAACAGATGGATTATATGGCAAGATCTTGATCTCAACGAACACATTTATTTTAGGACCTGTTTGGATGCATCTCCAAAAACTCAAAATGAGAATCGAACTGAATAATTTCGATATAATAAAAACTTGGAATCATTAATAATTTCTAGTAATAATTTATTTATTTATTTTGAGGCTAATTTTATTCCCATCAAAATACTATGGAATCCTCCATCCAATCTCATAATTTCATCCATTCTTTATTATTAGTTAGTTGGAAGCTAAGCCTCGTAAAAAAAAATATAATAATAATTTTTATTATTATTTAATATATATTATTTAATTATTATTTTTAATGATAATAATAATATTATTAATTATTGTATTATATATTTATTACTATTATTATTTTTACTATTATTTTATTATTGAAAATATATTTTACTTTTAATTATATTATTATATATTTTATTTTTATTTTTATCACTATTTTATTAAAAATATATTTTTATTTTTTATTATTTTTAATAATAATATTATTATTAAATATTATATTATATTATTAATATTATTAACATTATTTTATATTTAAAATATATTGTATTTTATTTTATTTATATTATTATATTATATTTTGATTTATACTACTCCCTCCGTTAAGAAAAACATGTCGTTTTAGGTATTTTGGTGTTCACTTTCCAAAATTACCCTTGTAATAACAAGACATTTGTTACTTGTAGTTTTCAATAAATTGGAAAAGTAAAGTAATAATTAGGGGTATAAGTGTATTTTTGTTTATTTTTATTTACTTTCTTAAAAAATGTGCAAATGTCTAAAACGAAATGTTTTAATTAACGGAGGGAGTATTATTTTTATCACCATTTTATTGTTTAAAATATATTTCTATTTCTATTTTTATTTTTTATTTTTTATTTTTAATTTTATTTAATTTTAGTTAATTTTAATAATAATAATAATATAATTATTAAATATTTTGTTTTATTTTCACTTCTTTTATTGTTTTTTATTATTTAAAATATATATTATTTTTAATTGTATTATTCATATATTTATTTTTATTTCTATTATTATTTTTATCATTATTTTGTTATTTAATATATATTTTGTTTTATTTGTTAAAATTACATTTGTTACTAATAGTTAATATATTATATTTCTATTATTGTGATTACTATTATCAATATTTTATTATTTAATGAGATGTATATTTTCTATAATAATAATAATAATAATAATAATAATAATAATAATAATAATAATTGTTTATTATTATTATAATAGTAATAAAAATTATTATTATTATTATTATTATTATTATTAAATAAAATAATTACATACGACATGAAATTAGTGGGTAGCTGAGATACTATCTGGGCACCCAACCCCTTAGCGATAACAAAGCTAAGTTTAGTAAAAATATAAGATGCAGCACGAGGCCCGGCATCCCGGGATATTGAGAATTTCTGAATCCGCTTCAGCAAGGCAACAACATCCGTATCCAGCTCCCACAAGGAATAGAAGGCGAAGGGTAGGAAACCATACCCAGTCGTCGTGCACAAATCTCGATACTTGGCACACTTGCGCTGAGCAGCATCAACAACAACACGACTGGGGATAAAATCAGACACTGCAGACTGAGTCAAGGGGAGGATCCCGTCAGATCAACACACACATCTTGCCCCCTGTCCCACGAATAAAGAAGCAAATCCGCTTGACGAATGAGCTTATCGTGCCTATTAACCAAACCGATATCAACCTCATTACCAGCACAAATCCCAGCCTTGAAACAGATATCCAATAAGGTGTCGCGCACGAGGTTATGCCAATGTTTAATGCCCACAGTACTAGCGCAGGACACAGCATGATTTCCATAGACTTCACCATCAAAGGCCCGAGAACAAGTCGGCTCGACATCGCAAACAAAGGAACACCCAGTCGATAGCTAAGCACACTACCACAGGTCCTTCCATTCATAGTTTGTCCCAACCTAGAAATAGGAACTGCACGCAACCAATCGGAGGAGTGAGCACCCTGCTGAGACTTCCACAATGCCACCTGCCGCGGAGCCCAATAGAAAACAGAGTCCGATGTAGTAGCAACCTTCGCGAAATATATATCTACCAATTTCTTCATAAGTTTGGGGCCAACGATTTCACCAGGATCGCATATAAGATCAGAACCCGTAGTCTCATTAAACGCGTGGCAGGCATCATCAAAAAATAAAAATGTAAAATGGAGCTTTTAAACTAACTTAGTCACTATCGAGTGTAATGTGGTTGTTTCTTTTTTTTTCTAGTAGTATAATGTGGATGCTATAAAGTTTAGTCATTAGCTATGTTACACGGGAACAGAAATGGAAATAGAAAGGGAAACGGAAACGGAAATAGGAAAATGACAATCTAAATTTTGTAGGAAACGGAAACACTAAGGAAATGATAACGTGAATTATATGTTTATTTAAAGGTCTAAATAAGAGTAATAGACATATCACCAAGTACTATATATAAAATGCAACATTATGCTAAAAAATAAAATGTTCAATATCGTGATAAACAGTGTCCTTACTCCTTAACAGAAATCAATACAAACATGTTAAACATTTTAAATGTCCTTACTCTTCTTCGACTCCATCAGCTGTAAAGTCGGTTTGTTGCTTTGTTCAACAATATGACTTCCGTTAGGACCGCTACTCACATTTGAGGATGACATTGTAAGAGCTGAGAGGAGGAGAGCACTGAGCAAGTGAGATTTTACCAGGAGGGCACACCAAGCAGAGGTAGAGGGTCGGTTGAAGGGAGGAGATGAGGGAAGACCAAAAATGGAGAAGTAGTCGGCAAGGCTAGAGGGAAACAAGAGTATCAGATGGGAGGAATGGGAAGCATGATTGAGAGGTTGGTTTTTTTTTTCAATTGTAAAATTAGTGAAAATGTCACTTGGCAAGACAGAAATGTTTTTGATCAAGCGAAAATGGTCAAGGTTTCTAACTTTTTTGGTCAAAGAAACGGTCAAAGTTTTTGACCTCACAGAAACGTTTTTATAAAGCATTTATTTTTGGAGTTTCACAATTTCTTTATATCTAAAAACGTGAAACCGCTTTGACATGTCCTTAACAGAAATCAATACAAACATGTCAAACATTTTAAATGTCCTTACTCCTCCCCGACTCCATCACCTGTAAAGTCGGTTTGTTGGCGTTGTTCAACAAAATGACTTTTGTTAGAACCGCTACTTGCATTTGAGGATAACATTGTAAGAGCTGAGAGGGGGAGAGCACTGAGCAAGTGGGATTTTACCAGGAGAGCACGCCAAGTAGAGGTACAGTGGAAGAGATGAGATGAGGGAAGACCAAAAATGAAGGAGAAGGACTAAAAACGTGAAACCACTTTGAAATGTAATTTTGGTGTATCATAGTTCATTAGTCACTGAATCTCTAGTCACTATCGACTTAATTAACGAAGGGAAGAAATCAGCATCAGATGTGAGATAGGGCCCCACACACCTAGCTATTTGCAATCTGCCCAGCGAATAACAACCAACTTTCGGCAACGTTTGTCCCGTTTTTTATGTGTCCAATGAATGCAAGATTGTGGAAAGTCCATTATTGGAGTCCATTCATTGCCAATAGATGAAAGTTTTACAACATGTATTTACAAACAGATTTTCTATCTTATGCTCTTGGGACATAGGATAATTAAGAAGTTTAATTAGGAATTATTTCCCTTAATTTAATTATTTTAGCCTTTACAAACGGATTTAATTATTTTAGCCTAATTAGGAATTATTTTCCTTAAGTTAATTATTTCCCTTAATTTAGTTATTTTAGCCTTTACAGCATATATTTACAAACAGATTTAGGGTCGATGCTTTATTGGTAAGGAATCTTTCCCAATTAGGCTTCTTACCCTATGCTCTTAGGGTATATGATAGAAAGACCGATTTACAAATATACTCTTTTCTTTCACATCACAAAACTTAATATTTTAGAAAGAATTATGTTTCGGATAAAAAAAAGAATTATGATTATTAAAAAAATTATTTTTAAATAAAAATTTAATTTTTTTTACTTCATAAAAGTATACTTCATTTGTTCGACAACTAAATCGTGTTTGTTTTAGTCAAATCTGGTTTTGGAAACACACTTTAAAAATTAAACCGTGTTCGTTTTAATAATTTTTTTAAGCATGTTTTACACGAAAACCAGGCTAAATATTTTTTTATAATTAACCAGAACGGTTTTATGGAAAAGCGTGTTGCTTTTAGTCTGTCCCCGGTACTATTTACACAGTAAATTTTTCGCATATTACACGGTTCGCAACCGCACATTCGCAATGCATCATCGTGCAAATTTTTTATATATATAAAAACTATGTACATGCATCAGCAATGCAGGTGCACATATATCCCGCAAGATCACTCAAATCGCTGAGAAAGAAATTGACTACTCTATATGGATAGCAACTCCCTCTCTAACTCGATGAGAAGTACATCTTACAGTTCCTTGCTAGAATGCCTTGTGGAAGAAGTGTACAAATTTTTTTTTTTAATTGAAGGGTGGGAGTAGACCAGGATCAAGTCAGTTTTCTAAAGTGTTAATATTAGAGTTACCTTAGGGTCGCCCTCTAAAGCCTTTTTCCCTAACATCGCAAGAAGCTTTTCAACCTCATTGGGAAGGAAGCGGGTCATAGTGGCTAGACGCATTCCAGATTGATTCACTTTGTCATAATGCTTTCCCTTATTCACTGATTAACGATCAGAGCTCGAAGCCTGAAAACTCAGGTCTTAGGCAAGGGTCAAGCTATTTATTTGGATGATTGGTAAGGTAATGCTCTTCCGAACATGTATTATCAGATGAATCAATTTTAGAAAAAAGTTGAGGTGTGACGTAGTTAAATAGTCATAGATGTTTCTCATAGCCATTAAGATTTACTCTGCATAGTTGCCAAAAATGGGACTAGATCAACTTAATAGTGCCAATTTACTATATTTTTTTCCCCAAAATAAATATGTGAATAAACATGGGTCTTTAGGATATTTAAAGATAGGTGTCTTTAGGATATTTGAAGACATATATATTTGAATATAGATGCAAACACATTTTTTTACCAATGAAGATAGATATTTTTTTCCACAAATACACGACGACAATCTCTTTATATACCATGCCGTCTTTAGGACACAAATATCGACAATTTTACACCTCTTACAAATATTTCAAATATCCTAAATTTCTCCCTATATCGTCGTCAAGTGAAGATGATCTTCCATTCAACCTATACAGTTACAACAATCCGCAAGAATGCAAATGAGTGAGCTCATTTTATGGGTTGAATTAAAAATATGGTGTTAATAACACAAAGGTCTTGGAAGAACAAGTGAAACGAGCTAGGTTTCTTTTGTTTGGTTTGAGTACTATGGCTATCCTAGAGACACACTCGAGCTGGATAAGGATTTCCCACCATCATCAATAGAGAAACAGAGTCAAAGAAAATGGATGTGCATCTGAGCTCGATGGTCATGAATACAAGATAGGTAAATGGAGAGTGTTTGTCGTATGTGGTTCTCACAACCATAATATTTTGAATAACTTGTTCGGACATGCCTTTATGGGAAGGTTTACTGATAAGCAGCATCAGAAGGTGCGACAAAGTGCCATGGTTGATTTAAAACCTCGGCAGTTGTTCAATATCCTTCAAGATGAATATTTTCAATGTGTGATAAGTATCTGTCAAGTGTACAATTCTATTGCGAAGATGAAGAAGGTTGAGACAGAGGATCGTGAGGATATACAACAAGCATTGCAGTCACTCGAAGAAAAAAATACAATGCATTCGTACGTAGAGTGCATGGGTATAATCAGTTGAGTGATCTCATGTTTTCTCACCTATACTCGCTACATTTATGGTGGTTATTTCCCTACATCATCATGATTGCTAAAACATACAAGTCAAATGAGTATGTTTATCTCTTTTAAAAAAAAATATACAAATAGATTTAAACTTAGTTAATTTTGTCAAACGATGATTTATAAACGTAATCTTCTTTTGATGTAGGTATAAGATACCATTGTTGGAAATCGTTGGGATCACTAGCACAATGAAGACATTTGCAATAACATTTGCGTGCATGGAGAAGGAGATCACAAACCACTATAGTTAGGTGATGAAGAGACTCCGACATCTTTGTAGACATAGAATGTCAAATGTGATTGTCACATATCTATCGAGAGTTGGCAATAACCAATGCCATCAATGAAGTGTTCCCAATCGTGAATCATATATTGTGCAGATGGCATGTAATGTCAAATATCAAAGCGAATGTGAAGATCACATGATCAATCGTAAAAGAAAATGAGTTTATTGGAGATTTTTACACCTTGTTAGAATCGATGTCAGAGTTGAGCTATGAGGGGCATCTCGAATCAATGAAGACTATGTGGGGTACACATTGAAAGCTAATGGAGTACATTGAAACCAATTGACTCAAGGACTTTAAGAAGGTACTTGTTAGAGCTTTGGTTGACTACTATCCCCACTTTGAGACTAGAACAACAAACTGGTGGTCCGATAAGAGATCGATGACGAGTTGTATTCGATGAAGAACGATATTAAAGCGTTGATCGATAATATTGATGTCAAGGATCCCGAGCCATGTGATCCAACGAGGTGGGTAGATGCACCATTGATTCCTTTGGCAACCACGACCCGATATCACCTTATTGTGGTTGTCCTAATTAGCAGGGTTGCTTCACATACATGTATCCTGATGATGACACATATAATGACCGTCGGGCCATCGATAGAGAGTACTATAATGGTGTGGTGTGGGCAAGGCCATCGACACCACTATGTTATAACTCTTATTTATAATAAGACAAATTCGCTAATGAGATTAACAAATAAAAATAATTTTTTCCCAATATGTTTTCACTTACAAACTTTAAAAATAAATTTTCATATCTATCTAACTCATTCAAACCTTAAGTAATTGTTTCCACACACATTAAATTTTCATCATCTTACCATTTTTAATATTTCATGCAACTTTTTCGTTTTTCAACTAAACATTATCATTATCATAAAACTTATCAAAACTAAAATTAACTTACCCCTCGAGCTGTGGTCTATATTTTAGTCATATTTCATAGTGTCTATTTGAGTTAACTTGAGTCCTTTTTATTAGTTATTGCGTTGGGTTTTATATGGTTTGAGTAGGTTTCCGTGTTTTGTGAGATATGAAGGTCTATACAAAATTTGGTGGTGGTTTGTAGGTTTTTGAAGCTTTTATGGAGTTATTTTGGAGCATAATAAAGAATGGAGGAAAGTTAGAAAGATGCACGAAAAGAAAGGAGGCAAAACGAGGCAAAATAAAGGAAGAATAAGGCAAAACTGGGTCATGCCGACCACCATACCGACCTTTTGGCCTCAACACCAACCTTCGAAGTGAGCTAGGAAGCAATAACAAATGAACATAGGGATACTGACCCGCCTACCGAGGAGCTTGGATCGGTACCGACCCATTGAGAGAAAGTATGAGAATAAATGACTGTCAAGTCGACACTTGTACTGAGCTGAGAGCCTTGGTACCGATCGAGCTACCAACCTTAGCGGCTCGGTACCGACCAATGACGGAGAGGAGAATTTTGAAGAGAAGCTACTCTTATTTTACCGAGCGAGCTACCGAGCCATGATGCATCAGTACCGACCCATTGGAGATTGAAGATAAGCGCTGGAGAAAACCTTACCGATGCCGAGAGGGTCGGTACCGACCCTGTTTAGTTCGGTATGGGCTCTTGGAATCCGAATTTGGCTTATTTTTATCCCAAATATTATCATATTTAGATCAATATTTTTAGATTTCATAGCAGCACTTTTTCAGCAACTCTGCACGTAAGTTTGGAGCGAGTTTGAGAGCGATTTCAGAGCTTTTTAGGGCGTGTTTGAAGCGAACAATATGGCACGCTTTGCGAGGCTATTTGAGACGCTTTAAGCATTATTTTTAGGTTTTATTCAAGTTTAATTTTAGTTTCTTCTACACAATTCCATGTCTTTTTTTATGCTCACCATGAATATGTGTGAGTAGTTTTTTTTCCCTAGGGTTAGGGTGAGCCCAATGATATTCTTGTGTGTTGGATGCAATGAATCTATGAATGGAATGTTTTTATCTATCAATATGCCTTTGTGCACGCTGAAGTTTTTCAATGAAAGTTAATGAATTTTCTTGTTTGCAATTAGATTGAAAGAAATAATTGTGAATTGGATAGTAATCAGGACTTTGAAATGAGAGTTTAAATAATCTAATTAAGAAAATGTATAAAAGTTAATTAATTTAACGAAAGTTGATTAATTGCTTTGCTTGGTTAATGAATGTTGACTCTTTTTTATAGGTAAAGACGCAATCTTTGTGTGATTCATTGTGCTTGCATGCATGCATGGGTATTATTGTGTGGTGATCTCTAAACCTTAGAAGCTTTTAACCTATTGATTGAATTCTTGAAATTTGCAACCAAACCCCCAACAATATATATTTTTCACATCTTCTCACTATTTATACACCTCTTTAAAGTAACTAAATTAGTAACTGACCGACTATATCCTGTGGACAAATCTGACTCTGCTATATTCAGTAGGGTCTTAATCTTATAAATTTATTTGCTTGCTAGATTGATCAAGAAACCCTCCCAACTCTGCTATATTCATCTTTTTCTAAAGGAGGAAGTGTGTGTTTAATTACTTTTCAAATTGAATTGTATTAAAAATTAGAGAACTACATAAAATAATAAATGATTATGATGTGTTAAAACATGAACAATTTGAAGGAAGTTTTTTTAACAAACAGAAACCATTTTTTTTTATGACGAGGAACTCATTTTCGATAGTAAAATTCGAGCATGTGACCTAGCCGGCAAGAGTAACGTGCCAGTTTATGACCTAAAACGCTCTCAAAGAGACCGGGGTTTGTTAGGCGTCGCCGCCTCTTACCTTCCTTCACCATCTTTGCCTGCAACAACTAGCCTTTGCCCGGCCTCCAGCGCTTCATCCGCGTTTAGCACCCGCCTCTGTGGTTCAACTCCTGAGCCCAGCCAGTAACCGATTCCGCCGATTTCCGATTCGGCTCCTGGCCTCCTACCGCCATGGTTCAGCCTCCTCTGCCATCCCCCGATCCAACCCTCAACGCCACCTTCCTTCACCGGTTTCTACCAGATTGCTTCCGGCGCCGTTCATTGTGCTTGCCTCCGCCTCTGACTTTCTCCATTTGGGTCGCAGCTCCCCACCATCTTACACAACCCTCCATTGTCTTGACCTCTGCCTTCATGTCATCGCCGCAACCATGCCACCAACAGCCTCGCCGACCGCCTTCCTCGGCTCCACCGCCATGACTTCGTTCTTTTGCTTCGGTTGGGTCCGTCGAAGTTAGAGAGTGTTAGCTCTCTGATTCTCTCTTTGCCTCGCTGGGTTTCAGCCACCATGGCTCCACCGCCTTCCGCTTTGGCTCGTTGCCTGTTGGGGCTTGCCACTGCCATCTATCGTGGTTCCGTTTCCATTTTCGTCTCCACCTCGGCTTGGTTCCGGCCTTCTCCCAGCCTTATCCCAGCCGACTGTCTCCGCACCTTCCTTGGCTTGGTGTCATCCTTTGTTGTTAGCCCCGACTTACTTCTCTATTCGTGCCCACCGATCGGTGCTCCGAGGAATCCTCTTGCGCAACCAGCCTTTTTGATTGTTGTAGTCCGCTCTTTCTTTCGCTTTTCGGTTCACCTATGCCCTGTTTCTCTTCCTTGTCTTGTTTTTTATCGCCTCTATTTAGGCTTATCCTTGTGGTAGCATGCCCACAATTTTATTATCGTCCTTGAGGGTTGAGATGAGGTCTTGGGTTTTGATTGTGCATTGGTGTGGTTTGTGGTTGAATTGCGGGTTAGTGTACTGTATTATTCTTGTTGTGCTGCAGGCTTCTTGTGAGCGACGGTTGATGTGTCATTTTCGATGACGTCGTGGATGTGCGATTGACATCTGAAAGCTCTTTGAGTCCATAATCTGAGGTGTCTGTTGGTTCCCAGAGTTTGTTGTGTGTGTTGTCCATTTGGCCGATCGATTCGTTCTTCTATTGGCTTGTGTTTCGCAGTGTACGATGGCTTGTACGTTCCTTGTTTTTAATTTTATGTCATTTACTTCTGTAATTTTATTTCTGTCATTTGCTTCAGTTATTTGCTTCCAGTTGTACATGATGGTTAGTCCATCCACCGGCTTGTCTGATTTCTTGGTTCTTCTAAGCTTGTCTTGAGAACTGAATTTCTTATCTTCCTCTAGGTAAACCTTAAATTTTTACACAAACAAAGAGGCGGAGGCAGGAATTGAACCTAAGACGTCCTCTTTATTTTTCCCCTTACTCCTTACCACCGGCCCACCCCGACTTCGGCAACACAAACCATTTTGAGACGGAGTAGATCACATCATTTAAGAAAGAAATTGCACAGTAGTTGTATTATTACTAGTATGAGTTTAGTTTCGGTTTGATTAAAATTTATCAAATTTAAATTTGATAATATATATATATATATATATATATATATATATATATATATATTAGTTATAATTTTAATTTGATAATTTATTTATATTTTATATGAGAAAAAAAAAGTGACATAAATAGAAATAATTATGATTTACACAAATATAATATCCATATACTCCCTCTATTCACTTTTAATTGTCCTTTTACTATTAATACACATTTTTTGAGGTGTTAAGATCTATATAAAATATTTATTTTTTAATTTTTTTTTTCAATAATATCATACTTATTACCCTATCGGTTAATCAAAACTTGTCATTTAAAAATCTACACTCTTTTTGAGAAAACAAACAAAAAAAAAATACACTTTTCTCCTAATTAATTATTACTCTACTTTTTACTTTATTACAAGTAAAAACTACAACTAACACCTATCTAATCAATCCAAGGGTCATTTTGTAAAGTGAATGGCAAAATAACTAAAATGACAAGTTTTTTTTTTTTAATAAGATTTACATTCTAAAACGACATCTTTTAATTAACAAATGAAGTACTAAAAAGTACCCCCTCCGTTAATTAAAACTTGACGTTTTACTATTCATGCACGCTTTTTGAGGTGTTAAAAACTATATAAAATATTAACTTTTTTAATATATTTTTTGAAGGTTCGATAATATAAAACTAAGTAATATAGAAATACCCTAGAAGGGGGGTTGAATAGAGTATGCCGGTTTTTCGCAGATAGTCTCAAGACTTTTGAAGCTCGTGCAAAACCCTTTGAGATTAGACTTAGTCTTTTCTCTGAAAACCTGATGAGTTGTTTACGAGGTTCGACACGAACTTGGCCTACGTCCCCGCCTAGGGTTCTTCCACAACCCTAGGATTCAACCGGCTTTTATTGATTCACAAGACTTAGGATCCTAGTAGCTCCCCAAGAAGCCTCTCTCCTATACAATTGCAATCTAGTCAACTCACGTTCCCTTGGAGTCCTAGACCAATCTAAAAGAGCCCCACCTCTCTATGCTATCTAGTACAATCCTCTTACACTTAGTGAATCAATCGCCTAGTGTTCACTTCCCGAGTTACAAACTCTCGAGTATAACACTATAACTGAATATATCCTATACGCTCACTGTGTAACTCTCAAATGCTTTGAAATGAAATAACAGACTCTTAGGACAAGAAGAGAGCACACGACGACAGATTTTTCTTGAAGGCTTGGAGTGTATGAAAGCTCGTGTTCAATGAATGTTTGTCTTCTGTCTTCATCTTCCTTCTCTTTATATTGAGACAAATCGGCGCCAATGATCTTCTCCAACGGCTAGACAAGATCATGGCTTGAGCTGAATCTTCTATCTTTGGAAACTTCGAAGGCCATAATCTTTCCGATTTGAATCTTCTCAAAACGCATCACAAGGAAGGAAATAATTCGAAAATACTTCCTGAAAGGTTAGTTAAGTATATAATAATATAATGGAAGTATATAATAATATTAAATAATATTCGAACATAACAACATATAGAACATGTTTTGTATTTCATCAACACTGTTAAAGCTCCAAGACCTTTGACACAGACATACTGTCAAGGCCTTTGAAACTTATTCCGATTTTCATCAAGGGGGGGAGTTATCATTTTTTAAATAATTTCATACTTATTACTATTAAGTATAAATTTATAAAAACAAATTAAAAAAAAGTTAATATTTCATATAGTTTTTATTGTTCTAAAAAAGCGTGCATAAATAGTAAACGATAAGTTTTAATTAACAAAGGGAGTATAAAATTATTAAAAAAAATTAATTTAAAAATTAATATTTTATATAGTTTTTTTCATCATAAAAACGTACGTTAATACTAAACGATAAATAAAAATAAAATTATAAAAGGAAAATACTATATGGTACCAGAGTATGAAATTATACTCGCTTAGTTCACTTTTATTTTTGTTAAACGAGCTCGGGTCGAGTTGAGCTTAGTTTTTAAAGGAGCTTTTTATATTGTTCAAGTTTGACTTGTTTAGAAAATTAACAAGCTCGAGCCGAACTTTTTTCGATCTTTAAGTAGTTTTACTTCGTTATAACATGTTAAATAAAAGAAAATTTTAGAAATTCCATATATTTCGAACTATTCGAACTTAATTCAAACGAGCCAAGTTTAAAATTATGTTCAAACTCGACTTGTGTAAATAAGTGAGCAACCTCGAATCGTCCTTTTTCAAGTCGATCCCAAACCGAGATATACGCTGCTACTTGAGTATTGGGGCTAGGGTTGGCATGGTACGGTAACCACCAAAAAAGGGTGATTACCACGTACCAACCACAAACTGGTGGTACGCAAATTTTCATACCATGTACCAACCACAAGTCGTGGTTACCGCATATGTGGTAACCACGACTTGTGGTTACCATCGTTAAATTACCATGGTTACCAAGCTGTAATTTTGTTTGTATTTTTTTGAAACCCCTTGGTTACCTTCCGGTAGTCATAATCAAAGTTATCGAACGAAAAAATATGATTACAAAAAATAATATGGTTACCACCTATTATAAGTTCAAATAAATCAAGTTCACAACCTAAATTACAAACCAATTCAAACCAACCAAGTTAAAAGTCTTGAAATAAACCAAGTTCAATTGTTCAAACATTCAAAATGTTCCAGCTGAAGAAACCCGTTTTTCGGAATCCCGTGTCGGCGGGTTCTGGGATCAAGTTGGACGCGGGCGAGCTCAGACGATCGGGCTTACCTGAGACGTGCGACGAGATTACCGTCGGCGTACCCAAACTTGTGCCGATCCGAGCTCAAGCCATACGCGGACCACCATCCTCCCAAGGTTCCATCAACGTCGGTTTTTTATCAGCCGAGACTAATCCCGCTTGAAAGGGGGCTCAAAGCTAGGGAATCTGGACTAAGCCGTTGGAGATCCTTATTTCCGACCCTTGATAATGAGGCCTCGACATCTTATTTATAGTGCTAAAACTCCTTCATGCAAGCCCACTTGTCGCCAAGTGTCACATGCCTCATGACATGTGGGTGGGGGGCATGGATGCCAAGTGTCACGACAAACATCTTGGATCCGCGAGCGGTTTATCGTCCGCGGACGTCTTAAGTCTGTACCTCGATTTGTATTTGCCCATTCTTCATGCTTATAAGGTTCTATTTGTATAGCGGGGAACCTTTATTTTTTGATTATATATATTCTTATTTACGCATGACATCGTAAATATTATTATTTATTTTTTGATGTTTCGTCACCAGCAAGTTCAAACAAAACAAGTTCAAAGTTTTCAAACATTCACAATGTTCCTAGTTCCTGCTGTTTCTAGTAGAAAACGTAGAAATGACCAATTTCGGTCAAAATCAAAACACAAAATATAAAGGGCGATTTTGGTATTGGGCCTTTTTTTAATATCCAATTAGTCACCTAGCCCATAAATCAATTTAATTAGTTTTGCCCTAGCCCCCTTCCCAATAGGATGGGTTGGTCAATGGTCAACCGTTTGACAATTGACCGGTCAACAGTTGACCGTTGACCGGTCAACGTTGACCAACTCATTTTGATGCCAACTTTTTTTTTTTTTTTTTTTTTTTGATGCCAACTTTTTTTTTTTTTAGTGATGCCATATTTTACCGTTTTGATGCCAAAATTTTACTATATTTTATTTTCACTTTGATGCCACTTTTTTTATGTCAATTTTTTGATAATATTTTTTTTACCGTGATGCCATATTTTTGATGATATTTTTTCAAAGTAGTATTTTTGATGCCATTTTTTTCTTTAATGTGATACAAATTTTTCAAAATGGCATCAATGGTCAACGTGACATTAGAGTAAACAAAAAATGTCATCAAAGTTTAAAAAAAGTGTCATCCAATAATTTAATTAGAAAAGTGGCATCAGATTGAAAATAAAATGTAATAAAATTTTGGCATCAAAACGGTAAAATATGACATCACAAAAAATGTCATCAATGTTTTAAAAAAGTGGCAATAAAAAAAAGTCATTCAATCATTTCATTAGAAAAGTGACAATAAGGTGACAATATTTTGATTCCACGTTTTAAGCTCTTATGCCATCAATTATATAAAATTGTCACCACAAAATGTTGGCATCAAAACGGTAAAATATGGCATCACTAAAAAAAAAAAAAGTTGGCATCAAAAAAAAAAAAAGTTGGCATCAAAAAAAAAAAAAAAGTTGGCATCAAACTGGGTTGACCGTTGACCGGTCAACGTTGATCAAGAGGGCTAAGCAAGCTAAAAAAATAATTAATGGGCTAAGCATTCTGAAAAAACAATTAATGGGCCTATCTAGCTAACCAAATATGCTTAAAGGACTTTTTTACCAAATTCCCTCAAATATAAATTAAAAACTTAAAACTTAAAGGTAATAACAGTAAACATTAAATAAAAAAAATTAATATATATATATATATATATATATATATATATATATATATATATATATATATATATATATATATATATATATATATATATATATATATATATACTTGATAACCATGATAACCATGATATTCAAATTTCATTACCATTACCGTACCACCTTCACGTGGTTACCACAAAGATGGGTACCACCATGTTGGTTACCACAAGTGTGGTTACCAACATAGTCGGTTTGTGGTTGGTACGCGGTTGGTATGGTAATTTCCGTAACATTTGTCAGCCCTAATTGGGGCTAGGACGGTGATTTGTCAAGGTGGGCGGTTACTACAATAAACATTTCTAAGTTGTAGGAAATGTTTATTTTATCTTTCAATATATCTAAATTAATAAAATTAAAATGCACTCATTGATCAAGTTCGAACATTCCACATAGTTCCAAAAGTCCGTGAATATAAATACCAACTCCACTCCCTACTCAGTTCATCCAACCCAACACAGCTTAATTAAAAGCACCTTCGCATATCCAACTACTTCCTCTGTTCTTAGTTCACATCCCAAATTATTCAGTTTTGATCAATCCATGGCAAAGGACATTGAGGTCGGAGACGAAAGAGAGGTGGCAAGGGACTACCAAGACCCCCCACCGGCCCCTCTCATCGACGCCGAGGAGCTCACCAAGTGGTCCCTCTACAGGGCTGTCATCGCCGAGTTCATCGCCACCTTGCTCTTCCTGTACATCACTGTCCTCACCGTCATCGGCTACAAGAGCCAGTCCGATACTAAAAATGGCGGTGATCAGTGTGGTGGCGTCGGTATACTCGGCATCGCCTGGGCCTTCGGCGGCATGATCTTTGTCCTTGTCTACTGCACCGCCGGAATCTCCGGTGAGTAATTAACATCAACTTGAATATTCACAACTGCTTTGAAATTGATGAAATTCAACCACATTAATTTGTGTTACATATATAATAATCAAATTTTGATTTGATTTGGTTTGCAGGAGGGCACATAAACCCAGCGGTGACATTCGGGCTGTTTGTGGCGAGGAAGGTGTCGTTGGTGCGAGCCATCCTTTACATGGTGGCCCAATCCCTCGGCGCTATCTGCGGTGTGGGACTCGTAAAGGCCTTCCAAAAGGCCCATTATGACACCTACGGCGGCGGAGCTAACGAGCTCGCCGACGGATACAGCAAGGGCACTGGCCTTGCCGCCGAGATCATCGGCACTTTCGTGCTAGTCTACACAGTCTTCTCCGCCACCGACCCGAAGCGTAACGCCAGGGATTCCCACGTCCCCGTAAGTCTTATTTACCAGAATTAACAGATGTTTTTTCCTTAAAAAAAAACTAAACTGAACTGAATTGAATTGATTTTAATGTGATGCTTAAATTGGATAATATAAACAGGTATTGGCACCGCTTCCAATCGGATTCGCAGTGTTCATGGTGCACCTGGCCACGATCCCGATCACCGGAACCGGAATCAACCCGGCCCGTAGTTTAGGGGCGGCGGTGATCTACAACAAGGACAAGGCTTGGGATGACCAGGTATGTATCTCTACTTGTAAAACAGAGTATTAATACACAATTTATTAATTTGGTGTAAATAATTGATGAGTGAAGTGAATGCTTTTTGTGGGATTGAATTTGGTATGAACAGTGGATCTTCTGGGTGGGACCGATGATCGGAGCGGCGATCGCGGCCTTCTACCACCAGTTCGTTTTAAGGGCAAGTGGTTCCAAGTCGCTCGGGTCGTTCAGGAGCGCCTCCATTTGATCGAACCATTCCAAGTGAATCCAACCACAACGGTTGGGGCAACAACTGCAATCCATCTGAAATTCAGAGCTGAAGTTGTAAATAGCTTAATTATGGGTGCTGTTTGTTAAATTTGGGGTGTGCTTCTTCTTCTTGTTCTTCGATCGGTTGGCACCATATATCTTTTCGTTGAGTGCCCCTGCAATGTTTTCCTATTATAAATTATTAAATAAATGGTTTGTCTTATTTGATCTTCTATACTCCCTCCGTTTCCTTTTAAATGACTTTTTCAAGTCATGCACGTAGTTTTATAACGATAAAAACTATATTAAATATTAATATTTTAAAAATATTTTTTTAATAATATTATACTTATCATCAATAAGTATGAGATTGTCGAAAAAAATATTTAAAAAAATTATTATTTCATATAGTTTTTCACACCTTAAAAAACGTGCATGAATAGTAAAAAGTCAATTAAAAGGAAACGGAGGGAGTATGTGATATTATGTCATTCATTGTTGGAAAATTTTATCAACAAAAAAAAAATTATTAAAATAATATATTTTAATAATTTATAAAAAAAGTGACCATAAGTCGCAAAATATATATAAAAACTATCCTTATCGGTTAAATTTAATTAAAAAAATGAAATTAAAAAATACCCTCAGGCGCACCTATCTTTCGTGGATTCCTCTTCGTTCTCTATCCTCTTCACGGAGTAATTGCCAGTAGATTCGCCGCCGACCGTTCTTTTTGGATCTCCATCCACCTCTCGATCCGCTTCGTGCATCCACGCAGCCTCCACTGCTCCAGATCGATCACCATCACTCCGGTAAGTACTTCGGCACGTCGATCGTCCTCGGCCCCAGGCTCGTCAACCAGAGGCGAGCCTCCAAGCTATGTTTCTCATTGGAGCCTCTTTTTTCCGCTATCGATGACGACGACATTGCAGACAGGGGCGGAGGGAGGGGGGCATGCGCATGTGGCCCCCTGGAAAAATATGTATATGTATATAGATTAAGTGACTTGGGAATAATACAGCACGCCAGCACAAGTGGTTAGAGGTTTGTATAGGTAGAGTAAAGGCCCAGAGTTCAATTCCTCCTCCCGCCCTCTAAAATCTGATTTTTTTAACCTTCAAACCCTCTGTTCGCCTCCTCTTTTCTTTTTTTAAGAAAATTTTCTTTTCTAAACCTTCTCTTCTTTTCTAAAACTTCTTCTCTAAACTTTCAATTTGCAATTTCTGAATTTGTGAAGTTAGAAATGTAGTTAGAAGATAGAATTTCAGCAGAAATTCTAACTTTTTTTTTTTGAACCCCCTAGGCATTTTTCAAAAGAATTTTAGCAGAATTTCATGAATTAGGAAAAAAAAAAATTGAGCCCCCCTAGAAGTATTCCTGGCTCCGCCCCTGATTGCAGAGGAGGCCGACGCCTCCCTCCCTGGCTGACCTCGTCAACGGAAAAGGCACCGTCAAGGTGTCGGAGTCGCGAACGTGGCGGTCAATGAGAGTGGAGATGGAATCGATCGGTCGCTCTGAGTGCGGAGCTTGCCGTCGAAGGTTTAGAATTGTCGAAGGCATCATCAAGGTTTAGAATTGTCGAAGAAACCATTTGGTTCACATGAGAGTATATGGGCCTCCAACTCTTACACCATATTAGGCCCAATATATGAATCCGTCCCATATTATGTATATCTTGAATTGGTAGATAAAGAACGACTATACTACTATAAAAATGAGGGAGAGTAAAATCAATCATGGACGTTGATTCACTATATGTATAATTATCTACGACTCACTTTTCCCTCCAGCTGCTTCTCTTACCTTTTTGTTTAAAATTAATCACAACCCTTTTTAGCATATCAGTATTATAGTTTTCGAAGGTCTAGATCAATTGGAGAGTGTAATGCCCTATTTAACCTTGAAAGTTTGAATTTAAAAATATTTATTCTTTACTTTAGATGGGCTTATCCGTCTTTACAAAAATGGAGCCGCGTTTCTTGACTTTCTTCTCCATCGCTTATTCATTCTCTTTCTTCGTCTGTCTTTCTTTTTGGCTTTTGATTTCTTCAGCTCTCTCAATGCAACTCTCAAAAGGAATCCCATGAGTATTCCTCTTTGCTTTTCGTTTGACGTCGTCCATCTTCCGTCTCCTCCCTGATTTCTTCGTCCCCGTCTCACTGGCTTTCTTCTTCCCTCGTGTGGTCTTGTTCGGCCTCCTCGTCGGCTTTTCTCCCTGGTCCGACTACCTCCTTCGAATTCATGCTACAGACGACCTTGTGCAACCATTGATCTCCAGTTTCTCACCGACCTCAGCTGTAATTTCGAACGAGGTAACCCTCTTCCTTTTTTCTCCTACTGATCGTTGTTTTTTTTACTGAATTGGAAATTGAACAGAAGTTAGGTTTGAGATTGATCAATCATGGTAGTATCAAATTTAGGTTGCTAAACTGATATTTTAGGGTTAGAGATAGACAGATTCGAATTTGTTTGTAAGATGTTAGAGATTTCATATCCGCCTACACGGTGTTCGATTAAATGCCTGATAGCTTTGAGATCTTCAAATTCTTGGTTATGACCTTCAAATGGATAATAAAGGCCTTTAAATTAATGATAAGAACCTTTAAATTTTAGGTTTGGGGTTGATCAATCGTGGTAGTATCTAATTTAGGTTGCAACGTACATAGTTTAGGGTTAGAGATGGATGGACTCGAATTTGTTTGTAAGATGTTAGAGATTTGATATCCGCCTACAAGATGTTAGATTAAATGCGTAATGGTTTTGAGATCCTCAAATCCAGGGTTATGACCTTCAAATGGAGAATTAAGGCCTTGAAATTGATGATAAGGACCTTTAAATTGAGGATCGGGTTGTGAAATTCAGTTAGAGGTGGCAATCGGGTGGGTCGGATCGGGTTCGGGTTCGGTTAGTCGGGTTTCGGGTTATTCGGGTTTCGGGTAATTCGGGTTTCGGGTCATTCGGTTTCGGGTAATGTCTAATAATTTGGTCATTTGGTTGGGTCGGGTTCGGGTTTCGGTTGTATCGGGTTTCGGTTCATTCGGGTTTCGGTTGTCTCGGGTTTCAGTTCTTTCAATATTCATTTTGAAAAATTTACTAGAATGTATCTTAAAGTTCGGGTTATATCGGGTTTCGGTTGTAACGGGTTCGGGTCTTAATGGGTTTCGGTTGAATCGGGTTCGGTTCATTCGGATTTGGGTGAGTTTCGGTTATCGGTTATTCGGATTTCGGGTCCAAAATGGGTCGGGTTGATCGGTGTTCAAAACAATCGGTTCCGGGTCGACCGGGTCGGGTTTTCGGGTTCGGGTCGGGTTTTGCCAGCTCTAGTTATGGCCTTCAACCTAATAATTGGAGAGTTCGAATTGAGACAGGGTCTTGATCTTTGGATTCAATTTGTTTGGTCGATTTGGTTGTAAGAATTATGCAATCAGTATCTTTGTTTTTATTCTGAATTAGTAATTGAAAGGAATTTAATTAGGTTTGGGATTGATCAATCTTCGTAGTATCAAATTTTGGTTACAAAACTGATATTCTTCTCCGGGAATAAAACCCTGGGTTGTTGAATATTAAGTTATTGAGTTCTTTTAATTCTTTCGAGGTTTCTACTGATTCTCAAGATTTTTTTTAAAAGCCTCTCTTTGTTGTCTCTTTCTGTTTTAGTACAAGTAGGTCTGGGTATCTATCTCTTTCAAGTGTTTCTTGCACTTTCCTTTTGTTTATTGATTCAATTGATTGATTAGTACCAGTTTCAAGTTTGTTTGGGTTATATTTAGATAAAAAATGGAATATTAGAAATAATAAAAAAAGGGTCCAATTTCAACTCTATCAAAGTTCGATTATCTGGGTCATGACATGGTTGCTCTTTCAAAAGAGTTACCATATTCACGAAAAATGTACAATCTTTAGGGTTTTCTAAATACAGTTTGTAGATATTGATTTGAAAAGGTACAATATTTAGGGCTTTCTAAGTATAGCTGCAGATATTGATTGACCAAATAAGAGTCTTCCCCTAACTGGATTTTAGGGTAATTTGATTGACCAAACAAGGGAATTTCCGGAGATTTAAGGGTTCATTTGAGTATGAATTGAGGAGGGGGAGTTTGAATGGTTAGTCACTCAACATTGGGATCTCAAGGTGTTGGTGTTGGTGTTGGTAATACTTCTGTCCCTGAGTCGATTTTAATTAAATGATTAATTGTTGATCAATTTCGTGGTTAACTATTCAACTAATCCCATTCTTTCATCTCTTCTTTTCACTTGAGAAGTTTCTTAAGTTATTTTTTACTTAAAATTTCTTTTACGTGGCACTGTAAAATTTCAGTTTTGTTCCTTAAGTTAGAGAAGTGAAAGGAAGTGCTACGAATGCTTTTTATAAATATGTTCTTCTTGCATATTTATTTTCTAAGTCTATATTGCTATTGTAAAACTATCTGGCTTGTTTCGAGTTTTGAACCTCAAGACAACGACCAGCTACATGAAAGCTCATTACTACTGTCATCTAGATATTATAGACAGTTAGACTTGGTGGGAATTTGTATTAACTTAGAGTGTTACTTTGTATTTTTTTAGAATTATTATTTAATTAATTAAATCAACAATTTCACCGTGCGGAGCACGATTTATATCTAGTTCATATAAATACAGCAAACACTTAGTATTTTGTTAAGTTTTCAGATCTGTAACAAACAAAGCTTCGTTTCTCATCAATGGTGAATTGAGCTTATAGTTTCAAGCTAAATCAGGAAGATTCGGAAGGTATATCGAATCTTCTTATGGTATCAGAGATGCATCTAGCTCGTAGTTAGATTTTGGTTTTCTTCCGCTGATTCGTATTATCGCTGAAGTAAAATGATTCCTGCGTTCTCGTGATTCAAGATTTCTTCAGTTTCGTTAGGTCGTTATTGCGATTTTATTCTGATCGCCGTCGTCGTTCGGTTTTTGGCTTCTCTAGTCTCGTAATTGCTTTGTCTAGGTCGTTTGATCGTTTATTTCGATCGTTCTTGGCACCGTGTTGATTGTCTGAGATTTGGAATTCTATCAGTTCTCTTGTGGAAATCGATTGATTCTTCTTGCGATGTAGATGTTTGAAGATCAGATGATTGTGAATGTTGTTAATTGTTAGTTTTGAGTCCGATTTTGGTTAATTGCTGCTGAATTCCGGTTGTCTGTTGCTGATTTTTGTTCAGTGATTACGATCTGGCTTTGAATCTTGATTTCGCTCGGTGTTCCCGATCTGGCTTTGAGTTCTAATATGCGATTTGATTTGGTTATCTGATTCGCTGTGCGCCTGCGAGTTTTTTTGAGATTGATTGCTGTTCTAGTTAAGTTTGATTTGGTTTGTGTTCTTGATTACTGATTAAAGCACAATCTGGCTCGAGTTGTTCAGGTTTGCTGTATCCATGGGAGATATTGGGCCTCATGATAGGACTACTCAGGTCGAAACAGGTCGTCGGGAAGCAGGGATCAATCTTGGAGGAAACAATATTGATCCTCTAATTCTTGCTAATTTAGATCACCCAGGAATGATACTGGTGGCAACCCCGTTCAATGGCACTAGCTTTCAGAGCTGGAGACGTGGGATACGAATGGCTCTTGGAGCTAAGGTCAAGCTCAGGTTTATCAATGTTGGATGTGAAAAACCCCCTGAGAACGATGCTGATTATGAACGATGGTTGGGATGCGACTACATGGTCACGAGTTGGATCATCAACTCTATGAAACCTGAGATAGCCGAGAACATTATGTATGTTCATTCGACAGGGAGCTTTGGGATGAAATTCTCGAAAAATTTGCTGAGTTCAATGCCCCACTTATTTACCAACTTCAGAAGGAGCTGAGCGACATTAAACAGGAAAACATGTCTGTCTCAGAATACTATGGTAAACGCAAGAGGGTGTGGGATGAATTACAAGCATTGGAGACCATACCTAACTGCACCTGCCTTATCCTTAAGAAGATTTTAGAGAGAGAGGCCACCAACAAGTTAATGCAGTTCCTTATGGGACTCTCGGACACTTACGAGCATGTTCAATCGAGTATTTTGGAAATGGATCCTCTGCCAACAGTCAACCATGCATATCACATGGTGACGCAGATTGAGAGGCAAAAAGGCATTACAGGGAATCTCAATCCTAACCATGAGGTTTTGGCTGCTGAAAGGACTTTTGATAATGGGAAAGGTAAGAGTGCTGACTTCAAGAGGGATGCCAAGCGTGCAAAAATGGAAAGGACTTGCACCTACTGTAAAGAAAAAGGGCATCTCCGTGACACCTGCTTCAAGTTAGTAGGTATCCCAGAATGGTACACAAGCCCAAAGGGGAAGCCTGGTGATAAACCGGGAAAATTTGTGGCGAATGTTCAAGATATCCAGCAAGAGAATCCCTTGGATGACGGTCAGGAAAGCAGAGTATTTGGTCATGGTTTAGCCGGGCCTTCTCATGATATGAGCCTGGTAAATGCTGTTGTTTCAGAGGTTATGAAGGCCATTCAAGGCAAAGTTCCAGCTGAAGGAACTTCTCAAGGATTTCTCAATTTCGCATGTAATGTGAATACTTCTATTCCATTATCCTGTTTGTCAAATTGCGTATGGATAGTCGACTCGGGTGCCTCGGATCATATTGCTTATGATCACAAACTATTTGCTGAATTGAGTCTAATGATGAAGCCTGTTTTGATTGGTTTTCCTGATGGTACTACTCAACTAGTCAGGCATTCTGGCAAGATTGTTTTGAGTGACAAATTGATGCTTCATAATGTGTTATTCATGCCGAGTTTTAAGCATAATTTGTTATCAGTGTCAAAGTTGGTTGATGAAGATGATCTCATGTTTGCTTTTTACAAACGGGAATGTGTATTACAGGACACTTTAGCTAAGTAAGTTTTAGCTGAAGGACGTCGAGATGGTGGATTATACAAATTTGCTGGATTTCAGTGCAAGAGGAAGGAACATGGTAATGTTGTTCAGTCTTTCAAAGTTTTAGATGATGTTTCTACTTCCAATAAAGTGTGTTCTGTTTCACACGATGTTTCAGACATTAGTTTACAATTGTTTCATAGTCGTTTGGGTCATCTTTCCTTGTCTAAACTTTAGCATCTTGATTTGTGTAAGGCTTCTAAGACCTCAACTTTAAACTATGATGCTTGCAATATGGCTAAGTTGCACAAATTGCCCTTTAATATAAGTACTACAATTGCTTCAGATTTGTTCGATTTGGTTCACATGGACTTATGGGGTCCCTTTAAATCTCATTCAATTTGTGTAGGTCGGTATTTTCTGACAGTAGTAGACGACTACAGTCGGAGCACATGGACGTTTCTGATTCGGAATAAAGAATAGGTGTTCAGAGTCATCGTTCAATTTCTCAATTTTATTGAAACACAATTTAACAAAAAGGTTAAGGCTATCCGGACTGACAATGGGACGGAGTTCGTTCATTCCCAATTGAACTCAGTATTACAGGATTGTGGGATCCTTCATCAACGTTCTACACCTGGTGTGCTTGAGCAGAACGGTCGGGTGGAGCGCAAACACCGCCAGTTGGTTGAGACAACTCGTGCACTTCGCCTTCATGCCAATCTACCGATCAAATTTTGGGGTGAGTGCATCTTAACGGCTACCTATTTGATCAATATTATGCCTTCATCCGTGCTTAACTGGAAGTCTCCCTATGAGTTGCTTTTCCAGAAAAGTCCCCCTTATGATAGCCTCAAGATCATGGGATGTCTATGCTATGCTTTGGAATCTAAGGTCCATCGATCAAAGTTTGATCCTACTGGCAAGAGATGCGTCTTTATTGGTTATCTACCAGGCCAAAAGGCCTACAAACTATATGATCTAGCCACTCATAAATTGATCATCAGTCGTCATGTCTTATTCATGGAAGATGAGTTCCCTTTTCGTCAACCATCTTGTTCTCATCCTACTCCTGTTATGTCCTTACCCATCGTTCCATTTGGTGATGATAGTGCTTCACATTCATCTCCTCTTATCCATACCTCCAATTTCCCTATCTCGGTTCATCAGGAACCTATTGCCTCTCCCCCTCCATCTTATTCAACATCAGTTGATACCTTCACTAATGACACATCCACATCTCAGACCTTACCCCACTTTATCATTGCTTCTAATTCATCCTCCACATCCATTAAATTAAATGTCAACTTACCTTCTAGGCCAATTTGTCATGTTATTCGGCCAACGAAGCTGCAGGACTATATCTGTGCTAATCTCCCTAGCAAAGCTGCTTCCAGTGCATCCTTATCTACTACATTTTCTGTTCTTCAGATTGAGGATTTTGCTAAGTATTCTGATGAATACATTCGATCCTTATTTCAAGTTCTCGGTATTCCAGAACCTACACCATTCCATCAAGTTACCAACGACTCCTCTTGGGTTGAAGCTATGGATAAGGAACTCAAGGCCCTTGAAGACTGAAGGTTCGATAATGTAAAACAAAGTAATTTAAAGATACTCTACAAGGGGGGTGGAATAGAGTATGCCGGTTTTTCGCAGATAGTCTCAACACTTTTGAAGCTCGTGCAGAACCCTTTGAGATTAGACTTAGTCTTTTCTCTGAAAACCTGAATCACAAAGTTAAACAATTCGAACCAAGTGCGGAAATAAGGTAAACCAGTAAATAAAGGACTCGATGAATTGTTTACGAGGTTCGGCACGAACTTGGCCTACGTCCCCGCCTAGGGTTCTTCCACAACCCTAGGATTCAACCGACTTTTATTGATTCCCAAGACATAGGATCCTAATAGCTCACCGAGAAGCCTCTATCCTATACAATTGAAATCTAGTCAACTCACGTTCCCTTGGAGTCCTAGACCAATCTAGAAGAGCCCCACCTCTCTATGCTATCTAGTACAATCCTCTTACACTTAGTGAATAAATCGCCTAGTGTCCACTTCCTGAGTTACAAACTCTCGAGTATAACACTACCACGAAATATATCCTATAAGATCACTGTGTAACTCTCAAATGCTTTGAAATGAAATAACAGACTCTTAAGGACTAGCAGAGAGCACACGAAGAAGACAGATCTCGCTTGAGAGCTTGAATGTATGAATGCTTGTGTTCAACGAATGTTTAGATGTCTTCTTTTCTTCCTTTTCTTTATAGAGAACAAATCAGCGCCTAAGGATCTTCACCAACGGCTAGAGAGGATCATGGCTTGAGCTGGATACTCCACAATCTTCTATCTTTGGAAATTCTGAAGCCATAATCTTCCGATTTGAATCCTCTCGATTTATAGCTTAAGGAAGAAGATAATATTCGAAAAGCTTCCTGAAATGTTAATATATATAAAATAATATCTGGAAGCATATAATAACATAAAATAATATTCGAACATAATATCATGGAGAACAGGTTTTGTGTTTCATCAACACTGATGTAGCTTCAAGACCTTTGACATAAACTGTCTGTCAAACATATATAATATAAGCAACATCGGACTAAGTACCTGCATGGGTTAGACGAATGTTGGATCATAATTTTAAAGCATGAAAAATAGCAGTTAAAAAAAAAATTCAAGTCTAAACCACAGCAGATCATCTCCCCCTTTTTGTCTTTCAACAAAGGGAGGAGGTAAAACAGTCACCAAAAGTTTTGAAACAGTTTCCAAAAACCAGCAATGTTTCAGATTTGGGGTTAGGGTAGGGTAGGGTAAGGCTAAGCTTCATCGTCCGGAGCATCATCAATGAGCAGCGACCTCAGATCTTGCAACAGCTTGGTTACCCTGCTCATCTCCGTCATAAACTCCTTGTGCAACTCCTTGATATCCAGGCGAACTTCCTCCAAGCCCAACTCTAGGTTGTCCATGCGTTCATCAACGGATGAGGCAGTGGGAAGAGCTTTTGAAGGGGAGGCAAAACTCCAAGTCCCTTGGGGGGACCGAGTGATGCCTATCTTTTCAAGGCTCTTGGAATCGAACTTACCCATATGACGCTGTTGTTCTTAATTTTTGAAATTGATTCCAGAAGCTTTGAAGATATGGGTCAAAAGGGTGGAAAAGGAGAGGGGAGTTCCTTTTCTGGCTTTTCTAGCGTGAGCCATGGATCCAAGGATAGTGTTGGCCAGATCAAGGTCAAGGCCATTTAAGATGCGGTATAGAAGGATCATGTCATTATCGGTAAGGAGAGAGCCAAAGTTTAGATGGGGTAAGAGGCAACGCACAATGATGTTAAAAATAATCTTTGCCTCTAGGGTAAGGGATGAGTGGGTGAGCTGCTTTGAGGTGCTGTTGGATGCTTCGGGTAGGAGATATTTGGATCGGGCAAGGGCTATGCATTGTTCGTTTGTGGGGTTCTCGGGAGAGGGTGGACAAGGTCTAGGCAGGCCAAGGAAATCAGCAAAGTCAATGGAGTTGAAAGAGATTCTAACCCCCTTGACGATGGATTCCAAAGACCAACCATCGGCATTGTGTTTGGCTTTTAGGTTTATGTAGAATAGGCGGGTAAGTTGAGGATAGTAGGTAGCTTCAAGGTTGAGAAGGGTCCAGGCAGGGGATTGTTTGAGTATAGATATGCATGGTAAATTCAAAGCTTCAAAGAACGCAAGATCTAAAAAATCAGAACAACAAATCTTACGAGTTCGAAACTCATCTACCCACTTTCCAGCCGTTTCAGCATCTTCAAACCATGAAGAGGGTAAGGATTGGTTTACCTGAATGTAGGCAGGTGGATCAGCATTCTTCCTTCGAGCCTGTGTTGGAGCAGCCCTCTTGGCAGGCGCCTCAAGGCTTCTGAGAGTGCCCTTCCTGGTACGCTTGGGAGATGGAGGCTTGGCAGCTGTTGGGGCTTTCCGCTTCTTTGGAGAAGGGGGAGGAGGAGAAGGAGAAGGAGAGGCAACATGTTCTGGCTCCTCTTCCTCCTCGTCCTTAGACCCCGAATCCTCAACGGACCCTTCAGCATCCTCATTGTCTCCTTCAGCATCCTCGTCATCGCCGGTCTCGTCTTCCTCTTCTTCTTCTTCCTCTGGTTCCTCATCGGTGGGAACCTCCTTCCCAGCCTCTTTTTGAGTTCTCTCAGCCTCCTCCTCGACCAGTTTCCTTGCCAGCTCGGCCTCTTCCTCAACCTTATTCTTTCTCAGAGCTTCTTCTTCGGCTTCCTTGGCGGCATCACGTTCCAGAATAGCGTCGAGATCCTCCCCTTCCTCCTCATCATCCACCTCCTCAACGATGATTTTCTTTTTCCCTTTTTGCTTCGCACTGAGAGGCTTCTTCGCTGAGCGTTTTTGAGAGCCCTTGGTTACAGTAGTCGTGCTCTCAGGGATGGTGCTCTGGACAACAACTGGGACGATTGTTTGTGGAGTGGGTTCAGGTTGAGGGGAAGTAGCAGTGGCCTGGCGTCCCTTGGGGGTGGCGCCAAGTCTTTTGGGTGTGGAGGCTTTCTTTGATTTGGGAGACATGGAGATTTTCGGCTAGGGTTTCAGAACAGTTGAGAGAATGAAGGAGAAGAAGAATTGGAAAGGTTTATATAAGTTTGAAGTGGTGAGAGAATCGGGTACATATTGAGGTTTAAGTAGAGTGAGGTGATGGAGTTGATTGGACGGGTTTAGAGTTCCAATGTGGGTAATGATAACATTGCCGATTTGAAAAAATATTTCAATTCAAAATTCAAATCTTCTCTTAATCATTTAAAATAGGATGGAAAAATCCGAAAATATTTTGTTCCAAAAATAAAACATGTACTCGGATGGGGGAATAAAATGTGTAACATATATAGAATTTTAAAATCCGTTAAAAATATACTTGATCAAATATCTAAAAAGATATTAACCAAATATATATGATCCGATATCTGTACTCTACCATTCAGTTCACAAACCTTGACATAAGTATCAAAGGTCTTGATACTGAGTAGAATTTATCTTTCGTAAAGGGAAAGCTCCGCCTACGAAAGTGCGTCCTTGTTAAGCATCCCAATCTCACGTCTAATGAAGGTGAACCCGTCCTCTGCCAAATGCTTAGTAAAAATGTCAACCCATTGATAATCAGTTGAAATAAAAGAAATGGACACATCACCTTTTTCAAAATGGTCTCTAATGAAATGATGCCTTACATCAATATGTTTTGTCCTTGAATGTTGAACAGGATTCTTCGTGATTGATATGGCACTTGTATTGTCACACCTAATGGGAATACCTCTGAGGTTGATGTCAAGATCTCTCCTTTGTTGAGCTATCCAAAGGATTTGGGAGCAACAAGCTCGAGCTGCTATGTATTCGGCTTCGGCAGTGGATAGAGCAAATGAGTTTTGTTTCTTAGAGTGCCAACTGATCAAGGATGCTCCTAAGAATTGGCAACATCCTGATGTGCTCTTCCTATCCACCTTATAGCCTGCAAAATCTGCATCAGAATACCCGATTAATGTGAAATCTTTTTGCTTTGGGTACCACAAGCCAAGCTTCTTAGTGCCATTGAGATATCGAAAGATCCTCTTCACAACTACGAGGTGAGATTCTTTAGGATCAGTGATGTGAGCCTAATTCGCCATGTTTTATAGTTACTTTTATATCGATTTCTGCATGCATTTCATGCATATTGGGTTAGAATAATACAGAATCTATGTAGTTTACACTTATTTGCAATATATGGAGGTCTAGACAAGTTTTTGTTATATTTTGCACAAATCGGACGCACTTTGGAGCTTAAAGAAAACTCATGGAGAAGCTAAGAATGGTGCAGCCGGAGAAAAGACCATTTTTCGGTATTCATCATTCTGAATCAAGCTTTGATGTCTTCATGAGAGTTGTAGCCCTCGGAAAGAGCTTTCCAAAGCATGGTCATTTGCGTCAATCCGACGAACGAGAACTCGGGAAACTGCGTTTCAAGAACAGAGAGAAGGCAAGAGAGAGGAGAGAGAGGAGAGGCGAGAGAGAAGGAGAAGAAAGGAGACGAACGGTTGTAAGTTTTAGTTTATTTTATGTTATAGTTAATTTCTTTCATTATGTTTTGTTTCTAATTTCATTCTTCTAGGGTTGGGGTGATCCCAACATAGATATGTTTGTTTGATTTATGAATTCATGATTTTGTATGTCTTTATTATCATCTACCTGTGTGCTTAATCCTTTGCGAGAGTTGAGGAAATTCCTTGTTCATGATATTGAAGCGAAAGTGAATTAATTATGAATTTGGATAGTAATTAGGCTTTGGTTGCGAAAGTTGGTTGATCCTAATTAAGAAAAGGGTAGTAACACTTAGGGTTTATGTGAAAGTCTCTATATTCCTATTTGTTAATAACGAAAGTTATTTGATATAAAGCATGCATCTTTATGTGATTTATGATCTGCACATATGTTTATTGTTGCGGTCATCCCTAACCTTGGAAGTTTGCATCTTTATTTATTTTATTTCATTATTTTTATCCTCCACAGTTACCTGACACCGACCACCTCTTCTCCTACCATTCCCTCGACATCGACCAAGTCTTAGTCGACGTCGACAACAACCCTCATCACCTCTTCCCGCTATCCCTGAACCCCAAAACACACTAAATCTAGAACCGATGACTTCTCTCCTGAGGACGAACCTGACTCCACTATCCTATAGCGGGGTCTTGACTATAAATTTATTTGGTCGAGAAACCCTCTCGTCAAATTGGCGCCGTTGCAGGGGAGATATCAATCGCGCCTAGTTTAATTGTGTTTAAGGTTCAGAAAAGGTCATCCCTTTTTCTTACCCTATCACATACCCTACCACCACCTACCTCACCGGTACCAACTGGGTGCCAAGCTTTTACCACTAATTTGTGTTCTTGATTGTGATTTCAAAGCTTAGGTACAAAGATGGAAGACTTTGTCGAAGGGAATCCTGCATGGGAAGAATGGTATCAAGATTTGAGATGGAGAAATAGGATCGCAGTGGAGGAGTCACGATTAAGGGAAATAGCTCGACTGGAAGAAGAAATCCGAAGGCTTGAGGCTTCTATTCAGTCTAAAGGACCATGCCCTCCTCTCGACGAGCCAATTGACCCACTCAATGTCGACAATCAGGTATGTCCTTCCTCGAATTTCATTCCTAATTTGCTACCTATTGTTGATGAATCATATGAAGGATCCCAAGGCGAAATAGCACTAGAAGAGAAGAAGTTGGACATTGTTGACCAGGGCATTCCAAGAGCGCTTTTACCTTACAAGGTGAAGGCTATCCCCGATGATTTTGAGCAACCGATGTTCATATTCAAGTATGGAGTCCTAGCAAAGTGGCATGAAGCTCCGCAAGATGAGGAGGAAATATCTCTTCCCTCTCCACCGTTCTGCTGTGGTGGAGATGCGCAACCAAGTCAACCTATGAAGCGGAAGAGGTATGATGATGAGGTGTGTATATTTTCTTTATATCTTCCCTTATACATGCTAGCTCAAGCCAGGGAAGATGAATGGGTGGAGCCATGGAGTGTCCACTCGGGGAGGTTTAAGCTTCTTCATATGACGCCCCCGGATGACATCCCACGCTTCTCACCACCAGAGGAACCACCAGATCCACCTATACCTCCGGACAAAGATGAGCCAGGCTAATGCTTAATGAAGAAGTCGGCCTAGCGACTATAAAATCTAGAGCTTGTAAATAGACATTTATTTTTTGGGACTGTTGGACATTGTTGCTTTTGTTTTTGGTTTTGTACTTTTAGTTTTTGTATTGTGGGTATATATCTTCTATATTTTTCAGGACCATGGGGATAGAAGCAAGCTAAAATCGGACTAGGCCCAGCAACATAGCACTCGATTTTGACGATCCTGCACATTTGTCTAGTGAGTTTCTTTCTATACCCTTATTTTTTATACAGTGAGGACACTGTAATGTTTAAGTATGGGGTGGGGGAAGGGCTTACTTTGTGCATATTTGATTTATTTGACATTATTTGTGCATTATTTATTGAATTGCTTATGTATGGCTATTTTGTAATTCATTATTGATTTATATGCATGTTTTCCAAAGTTTAAAGAAAAATCACCCCCATTGAAATTTTTTGATAAATGTCATGGAAGCTTATATTGAACTCAACGATGCAAAATTGGATTCATTAGAGATATAGCATGAAATTGCCTAGTAAAGGGAAGTCACAATGAAGTGTATTATTTTCTTGAAAACCATAGAAGGAGGTAAAATTTGAAATTGCTTTTGACATGTTGCATGACAAAAGGATGGAGGACTTTATATTTCCATATATGCTCATATTGTTATATCCTAGCCTTACCTATGCTTATCCATCACAAAAAGCAATATTATGCCTTATTTCATATTTTGCTCCACATGATCCAAATATTTGCCATTCTTTACCTTATTTCCTATCCGGAGATTATGTTGAGAATGATGTCACATTATGGAGATTATCATATGGTGTTTGTGTTGTTGTTATTATCATTATTGGAGTTTGGAAGGAAAGTTTGAAAGAAAAATATGGAAAATTTAATGAGGGAAAGAAAATCCGGTCACCTCAGGAGAAAAAAGTATATCGACCCTGCTTGCTGAGATAATAGTTCAGTGAGATGGGACACACATGTGAGGAGTCCAAAGCACTAAGTATCCGGGGTCATTCATGACACTCATGTTTGCGACTCGCGAGAAGGCAGTGCTGAGGTTAGAGAAGTAAAAGCATTATTATTGATAAACGCAATATGAAAGGTGATGATTCTTATGAAGAAGAAATGTGGAAATTCAGTTTGGAAAGTACTCCATTTCACCGGATTATTAGCACCACATTGCCAAAAGTTGCCCACCTTTAGCCTTTTACCAGATCTACTCCTTATTGAGCTTAAATTAAAGTCCTCTTGATTATTAATGCTTTGTCACTTATGAATTTTTTTGGATAACCCTCCTTTTGTGAGTAGATATTGCTTTTTATTTGCACATGCATGGATTTGTGGCACAAGTACCTTTTTTGATGATGGTAATTGATTGCAGGGTTATATAAGAATGAATCTTAGATGTTGAGGGTTTTGATTTCTTCCCCTGAATGACAATTAAAAGTATTGCTTGAGGACAAGCAAGCTTAAATATGGGGTGTTTGATGTGAGCCTAATTCACCATGTTTTATAGTTACTTTTATATCGATTTCTGCATGCATTTCATGCATATTGGGTTAGAATAATACAGAATCTGTGTATTTTACACTTATTTGCAATATATGGAGGTCTACACAAGTTTTTGTTAGATTTCGCAGAAATCGGGCACACTTTGGAGCTTAAAGAAAACTCATGGAGAAGCTAAGAATAGTGCAGCTGGAGAAAAGGCCATTTTTCGGTATTCATCATTCTGCATCAAGCTATGATGTCTTCATGAGAGTTGTAGCCCTCGGAAAGAGCTTTCCAACGCATGGTCATATGTGTCAATCCGACGAACGAGGACTCAGGAAACTGCGTTTCAAGAACAGAGAGAAGGGAAGAGAGAGGAGAGAGAGGAGAGGTGAGAGAGAAGGAGAAGAAAGGAGACGAACAGTTGTAAGTTTTAGTTTATTTTATGTTAAAGTTAATTTCTTTCATTATGTTTTGTTTCTAATTTCCTTCTTCTAGGGTTGGGGTGATTCCAACATAGATATGTTTGTTTGATTTATGAATTCATGATCCAGACTTTGTTCCTTTCAAATTCGTTAAGCTCACTTTGCATAGCAATGATCTAGTCTGGATCTTGAAGGGCCTCATCTACCTTCTTTGGTTCAATAAGAGAAACAAATGCATGAAAAGCACAAAGATCTTTAAGTTTAGAACGAGTTTGAACACTAGATGTAGGGTCAGAAATGATATCCTTTAATGAATGTGATGAGGAGTATTTGAATTTCCTTTTGCTAGTCTCAGCTCCTTGAGATTTTATCTATTTTCACTATATATGAATGTGATGAGGAGTATTTGAACACTAGAAGATATTAGATAATTTTAAAGACTATTATATAATATATATGAGATTTTATCTATTTTCACTATATATGAACATATTTATAGAAGATAATTATTTTTAATCAATATATCTATATATGCCAAGATAAAATTTTACCCAATTTGATTAGATATAGATATATTTTTTTAGAAGATATTAACTAAATTTAAAGACTTTTATATACGATAAGATTTTGTCTATTTTCACTATCTATGAACATATTTTTAGAAGATAACGATTTTATCAATATATTACATGATCATAATAATTAAATAACTTTATCAATAAATTCATCAATATGAACATGTTTTTATATGATAAAAAGTACTGACGAAATTGAAATAATACTTAGCATGGTCATACTAATTAAATAATGTTATCAATAACTTTACTAATATGAAGAAGATAATTTTTGTTAAAAAATTATCTTCTTTATATATGGATATAATTTTTGTTAATGTTATTTTTAAATGAAAAAATTTGCGAAATGGGCACAATAATTGGACATATTTGCGGAATAGACGCGGGTTTGGACAAATTTGCGAAATAGCCCCTATATATACCTAATTTACTTTTTCTCCAAATCTGAACCTAACCCTTACCTCTCCCGTGTTCCGTCAGATCTGCGCTTCCCTCGATCGTCGGCGACCTGGAACTTGTGGATCTCCTTCTCCGTTCCCCGCGCCGGCCAGGACTCCTTGGTGGATCTCGGATCCTTCCACCGTCCTCCTTCCTCCTCCGAGATCACTCCCTCTGCTCCGTTTCCAGATCTGTGGATCTCCTTCTCCGCCACCCACGCCGGCCTCGGCTCCTCGGTGGATCTCAGATCTCGGCCAGGGTTCCGTTTCCAGATCTCGGATTCCCTGCTTCTTCATCCAAGAGCAAGAGACAGCGAAGTGGCGGCGAGATCTCGTTCTATGGCAGTTCTGCCTCCCGAGGTTACTAACCGGCGATTTGGTGGTGTCTGTGTCCAAGGACGGTACCACCGACGACGATGAGCATGGAGAAAGCATGAGGAGCGTGCCTCTGCCTCCTTCTCCTCTTGTGCCTCCAGTCGGCGGTTTCAATTCCGTCTCTCTTCGATTTCAATCGCTCAATCTCAAGGTCTGTCTATTGATGCTCTTCTATTGCTGAAGTTTACATTGATGTTCAAATATGTTTTGCTGATCTACCATTACTGTTGTTGTTTCTGTTGGATTGGAATCTGTGGATTTGGTATCAATGTCTGGTGAGTTTCTTATTGCTGTCTTGTGTAAATATTGATTAGTACGAAAGGTATTGCTGTTTGGTGAGTTTCTTATTGAGAAACCAGTCTTGAACTAGAGTGAGTTCGATAGTTGGTTTTCATTCTGACATTGTTACGTTTTTCCACATTATTGCTTCTCAGTTAATTAGATCGATTGATAAGGAAAAAAATGCTGCATATAGTGCATATGGTGTGGATTTTTTTCTTCCTATTCTCTTTATCTTGGATAATTCCTCTGTGTACTTGCATTTGTAGAAAGCTAAGTATCTAAATTACATGCCTTGTGGATTCTATGGTTAATCCTTGCTTAGAGTTGCACAACTCGAGCTTAGAGTTGCACAACTCGAGCCTAGAATTGCACAACTCGAGCCTAGAGTTGCACAACTCGAGCCTAGAGTTGCCTCAGATTGTGCGAGTTAAATCAATCACTTTTGCCTTCTTTATGATCAATTCAAGTGGATTTAGAACTGTGTATTGTTTGCCTCAGATTGTGGGAAGTGGTATTTGGGATTTCAGCAGGTAGAATGAAGATGGTTTAATGATACTGATAGTATAAGAACATGTTCTAAAATCAACCTATATATGGAATCACTCAATTCAGTTTCATCATAACAAATAGGATCAAAGTACATGCTTTATTTATGATTTCACTGCACTTACTGTTTTCTTTCTCCTCAATGAGCTCGAAAGGGACTGTTGCATTACTTGGTGCATCATTAGCCACAATTGCTAATTTTCTTCAGGTTCACTTTTGATAGATGAGTGATGACATTCCATTAGTTGTTTACTTTGGTGGATCGTGAACGTTGTATTATTTAAGGATGCTGGGTAGTTTTGATAGGTGTTAGATTTTATGAAGTGTCTGCTGTGTAGTTAGACAACTAAAAAAATCATAAACAGAAAGATGGTATTCATTTGAGGCATTGAGGCATGCATATGATTTTTATGAAGTGTTGCACATATTCTAAGGAAAAATTGCAAGCGATAAAATTATGTAGTAAGGCTTTCTATCTTATCAACAAAAACTGTGATCAAAGATCAATTCTTTATTATAGTTCTTATGTTAGCTCACCTGGACTAACCCGACAAAGACTTCTCAAAAGTCAATAGATTGAGCTTGTTAATGCAGCAATACTACCAAATATGGAGGCATCGGCCTTTAAGAATAGACTGTATCTGTCTTTGTATTAGCTCGTGGACGGTATTGGTTCTTTCTCAATAGAGATAACGAGTTACTCATGTCAATGTCACATCCTACATGTGATGCCATCTTCAATTGTATATAGGCTTCTTTGGATTACATTTGAAGCTTTGGCTTGTACTTGTTGATAGCTTGTAAGGAGCTTATAAGAAGTGTATTGCTTGTGCTTAAAAAAGAGTTGATAAGAGCTTAAAATGTATAAGCAATTTGCGCCAAATAATAGTCTAGAGTCGTTTTCTAGCTACCATACGTCATTTCCATCATAGGCCTCATCTGTTGTGCATTTGCATGATCATATATTGAACATGTTAAATATGTGGGTAGTTTCTTTTGCTACGTTTCATCGCAGTATATCCTCAAAAACTCAATACATGGTACTTATCATAGTTGCGCTTTGTTTGCAGGTTCTAGTGCGAGGACACTCAAACCGGGGCGAATGAATCAAGTACTACTGGTGCGAGGACACTCAAACCAGGGCGAATGATGCTGGTGGTATTCAAAGTTCTGCTTTCTGATATTGTCTACAGTTGTCACATATCATTCGCCTCTCATGGATAATGAATCTTGGTTTTTTTTATGGAATCTTCTTTCATGATGTTTGCTCTGGCTGCAATCGATACAATTACAAATACAAGATACGTATTTGCTTCATGGCGATTTTATTGTCTAAACTATATGTTACCAAACACCCTTACAGATCCTACACTAGTAACATTTCAACGTTTTCTTTTCGGATCTGTATTTCAAATCTGTCGCGATAAAAGGTTGGGTCAGCGGTGTTTGCAATTTTAGTGCTGACAGAGTTATAAAGAAATAAAACTGATCAATACATTTTCATCACTAAAATTGCAAACACCGTTGACACTAGTTGTTTTCTCTGAATAACAAAATAGAAAAAGATGCTAACACTACAGTTGTGCAACTCTAAACTACGGTTGTGCAACTTTAAAATACAGTTTAAGAACCAAATTAGATTAAAAAGTGCAAGAATAATATTATAATGTGCCCAAATTAGATTTTTAGTTTAAGAAGAATCAAATTAGATTTTAGTTTGTATGAATAAAACTATAACTTTTATCCATAACACTATGAAAGTTTAGAGTTGCACGACTCTGTTTTAAGAGTTGCACGACTCTGTTGTAAGAGTTGCACGACTCTGTTGTAAGAGTTGCACGACTCTTTTTTACGAGTTGCACGACTCTTTTTTACGAGTTGCACGATTCTGTTGTACGAGTTGCACGCCTCTGTTGTAAGAGTTGCACACCTCTGTTGTAAGAGTTGCACGACTCTGTTGTAAGAGTTGCACGACTCTGTTGTATGAGTTGCACGACTCTGTTTTAAGAGTTGCACGACTCTGTTTTAAGAGTTGCACGACTCTGTTTTGCTCTACACGAAACTAAAAGCTACTATATAATATAAACTTTTTTTTATAGGATTTCATACTTATTGCTGATAAGTATGAAATTATATATATAAAAAATTAATTAAAAAATTGATATTGTTTTATAGTTTTTATCGTCATAAAATAATCCAACCTAATAATAAATGAAATATTTTTGCACAACATGCTCTTATTTTTGCTCAACAATTCTTTATTTTTACACAACAATCGAGACTTGTGAAATTGTGTCTCCACATAATCTTATTTTTTGTAAATATAATTTTATACTTTTTAATAGATTATTGCACAACACGGTTTTATTTTTGCTCATCAATATAGTAAAATTTCACAACATGGGGGATTGGTGAAATTTTGCTCAACATCATGTTATGTTTGCTCAACAATAGATTATTTTTTGCACAACAATAGAGACTTGAGAAATTGTTGTCACCATGATTTTATTTTCTCTCAATATAATTTCATACTTTCTCAATAAATTATTGCACAACATCATCTTATTTTTGCTCAACAATAGGTTATTTTTGCACAACAATCGAGACTTGTGAATTTGTTCTCACCATGATTTTATTTTCTCTCAATATAATTTCATACTTTCTCAATAAATTATTGCATGACTTTGTTGTAAGGGTTGCACGACTCTTGTTTTAAGAGTTGCACGACTCTCGTGTAAGAGTTGCACGACTCTGTTTTAAGAGTTGCACGACTCTCTTGTAAGAGTTGCACGACTCTGTTTTAAGAGTTGCACGACTCTTGTTTTAAGAGTTGCACGACTCTCCGGTAAGAGTTGCACGACTCTGTTTTAAGATTTGCACGACAATCGAGACTTGGGAATTTATTCTCAACATGATCTTATTTTAAAAAAGTGCTGACATGAAAAAAAATTATTTGAAAAAAGTGCTAACACAAATAGAATAAAAAGTGCACAAATTAGAATAAAATGCGCACGAATAATATTATAAAGCAAAACAATCGAGATTTCTGAAATTGTTCTCAACATGATTTTATGTTCTCTCAATATTATTTTAAGAATTGCACGACTATGTTGTAAGAGTTGCACGACTATGTTGTAAGAGTTGCACGACTCTGTTTTAAGAGTTGCACGACCATGTTTAAGAGTTGCATGACTCTGTTTTAATAGTTGCACGACTCTATTGTAACAGTTGCATGACTCTTGTTTTAAGAGTTGCACGACTCTCTTGTAAGAGTTGCACAATAAACTGTAAACGATTCAGAATAAATTGAAGCAAGTCTAGTTTTATTTTTTATTCTTTTTAACATTTTGTCGTGCAAATATAACCGTAAATTGTGCAAATATAATCGTATGTTGTGCAAATATAACATTTTGTTGTGCAAAAATAAAAATAAAAATATAGATTATGGATCCGATAATAAAATATAGATAGTTTTTTTTAATTTCTCATATTTGTAGGGTGATTTTTGTAATTATATCAAAATTCTACCTTCTTCCTCCGATCCCTGCGAAGATGATTCCATGGCGCTCCGCGCTCGACACCACCGCCGTCGGCCTTCGCTTCGGTGCTCGCTTCCATCCTTGCTCCGACGATCGCTCCCTCCCTCGCTCCGACGCTCGGTCACCACCGCCTCCCTCGCTCGCTCGCTCCTTCTTCAACCGTCGTCTCTCCAGATCCAGCGTTCGCAGGCATCCGGCTCCGCCTTCTGCTCCGCCTCCGGCTCGCTCGACCTCGCTCGGCCGTTGCTTGACTTCGCTCCGACATTATCGCTCTCCGACGCTCTCGATCTCCATCTCGAGCATTCTCGGTCGCAGCCTCAATCAGCTCATTGATTGTGTTCGGTATCCATAGAACCACACCTGAACCGGCTCATTGATTGTGTTCTGTATCCATAGATCAATTATTCAATTAATCGAATTCGACTTCGGAATCAATTGGACATATATGGCGAATTCAGATCTGGCCGGGGGAGGGTGCGAGGCGGCGCGAGGCGGAGCGGCTGCGGCAGCGACAAGGAGGAAAGAAGGAAGATGGACGGAATTGCTTCAGATCCGGCGCCGAAGCCATAGATCTCGACCTTGCTCACAATCGCTGTTGAGGAGTTCTGGATTGAGAAAGAGAGAGCGTGCGGAGAGGGAGAGGGCGGAGGAGAGAGAAAGGCGCGTGAAACTAAGGGAAATGGGGTTTATATTGCGTCTATTTCCCTAATTTGTCCCAAAACGCGACTATTTCGCAAATTAGGTCCAATTTCGTGACCATTTTGCAAAACGCCCCTTTTTAAATAACATTATTTTTAAATAATGTTATCAATAGCATGGTCATACTAATTAAATAGTGTTATCAATAACTCATGTAATTCAATATTTGTTAATATATTTTCCCCAATTATTTTATATATGGATATAATTTTTGTTAAAAAAATTTATCACAATTTATGAAAGACGATCTATCACGTTTGCGGATAAAGAAATAATTTTTTTCAATCTTGAAGGTATTGATATATTTATAAGATATATTTTTTGGATTTTATACATATATAATTATAAATAGATTTTTAGATTTTGACCTATATATAGTTTATATTGTTAATGTTATTTTTTTTTATAATTTTTACTAATTTTTTTTATATAAAACGATTTAAAGGGAATAAAGAATCACAAAAAATGCATAAACAAGGAAATAACAACAGTAACAGCTAGCAACCCCAAACCAGCAGCTAAAACAACCAAGTTTCACGAAATTTAAAATCGAAGACAAACCCCATATAATACCATTATGATCAGCAGACCCAAAAACATAAATACACCACCATTTGCTTTATACAATATAGTATTTAAAGTCTTATACCTTTGCTATCATAAACCTTTTAGTGTCATACTATGTCTTTTTTTTAATTGTATAATATTTTTTAGGAAAAACGACTCAAAATAATATCAACTATGAGATATGAACAAAAAATAATACGAACTAAAAAAAGTCTCAAAATAATACGTACAAACTATCCACCTATAAACAAAAAATTATACAAACTTTAAAATCAACCAAAAATAATACAATCAATGAAATTTTGACTTTAAATAATACAGACTTTTAAAATTGAATTAGGATAAGATCCAGAATAAAATTTTATTTATCAAAATTATAAAAAAAAATCTATAATTATTCATACTTTGCACAAATCCACCTTTTATATTTTAAATACATCAAACTTACTATTTGGTTGTTCAACTCTTTATAATACAATCCCAATTTTTAGAAATTACAAAAAAATACATTAATTCTATGATATGATTCTATTTTTGTTTTTGAATAATTATAGATAAAGTGGATGTGATTTTATTTAATTTCAAAATAAAAAGTGGTTTTTTGTAAAGTTGAGTAAATAAATAGTGGTTTGGTGTATTTAAAAATAAAAGGGGATGCATTTGTGTAAAGTTTGACTATATACACATATTTTTGTAATTTTGGTAAATAAATTTTGGTTTTGATTCTTCCCCTAATCCAACTTCAAAAGGTTGTATTATTTTGAGTTAAAATTTCATAGTTTGTATTATTTTTAGCTGATTTTAAAGTTTGTATTATTTTTTGTTTATACGTGGATAGTTTGTATTATTTTTTATTTATATGTGTATAGTTTGTATTATTTTGATACTTTTATTAGTTCGTACGTAGTATTATTTTTGGCTTATATGTGATAGTTGATACAGTATTACTTTTTAGTCATTTTTCCTTTTTTTTTATATCCCTTTGCTGTCATAAACCTCTTCCTTCCCCTCTATCTCCCAATCTCGTTTCCCTGTTTCCACCCAGCGGGACGCTCCGGCCTGCACCAGCCCACCACCATCGGCGACACCCTAGACCGGTAAAATAACTCCCCTCGCCTCCTTCACTCTTCCCTATACCTCACTCTCAGATCTCTTCCCCTCCACCCGCACTTGAACCCTAATCGCCCCTATCCACTGCCGACAGCACACCTCAGCCTTCGCCTCTTCTCTTTCTCCAGCGTCGGCCATGTGCTCTTCTCCTCGGCCACGACTGATTCACTTTCACAGTCGCCTCGACTTCAAATCCGGAGAGGTATATGCAGGTTCGACCTCTTTCCCTCGTCTCCCCCATCGAAGTGTCGTCCATTTAGCTGAATTTTATGAAAATTGAGTTTTAGTAGTTGTAGGGTTTAATTTGTGTTGCCGGATTGTTGCTGAATTCGTTGTTCTTTTTTCATGTGTTGGTTGATTGATTGTTGTTGCCCTGATCTGAAATGGCAGATTAATTAAGAGTTTGTTCAATTTCATCTTACCACCCATGATTAATGGATGGTTGTACTGCTGAAATTCCTGAATTTATTGTTCTCTCCTTTGTTCAATTGGTCTGAACTATAACGACTGGATTTGATCTTTGGTTTGAACACTTGAGTTGATCTTAATTTCATCTTCTCTTGTAGAATGCTTTGATTTTTGATAAGAGACTATAAGGCTGCCTTTGTAGGTCAAGTAAGCATAGTCGGGAAGAGAAAAACATGACAGTAGACTAATTTCACCAGCACATGAAATAGTGTAACCCTGTCACTGTAAACATACAGATATTTCAAATTATCTGTGCACAAAGCTAGAGGTATCAAGATAAGCAAAAACATGAAAATTCGAGAGCTAAAAATCATGGGGATAGTTTCTCAGTTTTGCTTTCACAAAATACTAGTAGAAGAATTTATGACTGATTTCCTATATGCTAGACATCAAGCCAAAGATCTTAGAAGTTTTCTTTACCCTTCACCGAGAATATAGAAAACCGTCTTGAGTGTTTTTCTGCCAGGTAAGGCTAGTGAACAATTTAGGGGGAAGAAATATGCTATGCTTTTACTTGGATATAAGAAGGTTACAGAAGCTCCATTGCAGCGATGAAATGATTCACAGATCGAAACCCAAAGAACACTATGTTACTATTAGGGTTACGATTGAAAATCTTTCAACTCGTAACCTGAAATAACCAACCCAAAAAATTCCAACACTAAAGCTATCTAACCAACTCAACCTAATTAATAGGTCTACCTATATACAAGTTATAGGAGGTACATGTACATCCTTTTACACTCCTGATGTTTATAAAGGTGAAGTGGGCTTTAGGCTATGAATTCTTTCTTAATTTCCACTGAAATAGAGCATTATCCTCTCATATACAAGTTGATATTACTATAATTTACTAAAATGCTTATAAAAACTTTTTTTTTCCAATCAAACTATGTTGCTGTTTTCTAAAAACTATTCCCTACAAATCATGAATGAATTCAAAGCAATATGAATACTAATTGCTACTAGTAGAATCCTAAATGGCTTCTTCAGTGGTCATTTTAAGTGGTAGGTTAGATGCCATTTTTTTATTGCTTCCTTGTCGGAAAGAGTTATGGAGGTAGTACAAACGAATCATGTCATCTTTATAGTGTCACACTCTGCATCTACTTGTTTAATAATGACATTTGTTCATAGGAACTTCTGATTTTATTATCAGGTCATCTTTCCTGCTCTTGATAATCGTGTGAAGATTGTAGCTTGAACTTACTCACTTGAGCATGAAGTGGAAAGTTTGCTTTTTGAACAGTTGTTTGAGTTACAAAATTCAAATATGCAAAATGAAGAAAACTACAGGAGAGAGTTTTGATCTCGTGCGGGGGCCCTTAAAACATCTATTAATTAGCATATGTCCAAGGAAGAAGAGAGGGTAATTTACAGCTCGGTTAGCATCATCATATATCTTTAATTTCTTCTTTACCTTGTGCTTGAGCTTCTGTTTGATTCTTCAATGTAGTTAAAGGAAGAACACCAAATGAAAATAAAGGCAAGCAATACTCACATTAGGAATGTGCTACTATTTATTTACTGATGAGAAAAGATTTGTGTTTAAAGTTTGAGGCAATTGTTGATTTTGCTTCACCATTATTGGAAGAGAGGGTCAAAATTGTGGTGTTATTCTTGGCATGGCTACTTGTTTATTTTTCCTGGGAATTCAAGTATGTTAAAAAATGTGTGGAGTGTAGAATTCTGTATTTTTATGTCAATTACCATTTTTTTGAGGTTTTATGAGGTGTCATGAGCTCTATTGAAGGCCCTTTTTATTTTAATTATTAATATTATTATCAATAGGCTTTGTGAATATGTCTTATTGTAACTTTTAGCACTGAAGTTTGCTTCATGAAATGTCTGAAATATGTAATCTAAAAAACTGTAATCTGTAATCTGAATTTGAAAACCTGCATTGGTCAATCTGCAATCTAAGAAACACGAAGCTGTAATAATCAGAACTCAACAGATCTTTGTTTGCTACGGTCCATCAGCCATCCTCAAGGTAATGTGTACGTGGCTGCAAACAAGCATTAATTTGGAGTAGGTGGAGGATCAAGGCAGCTCGTTTCTATTGTGGACAAGGGTGGTAATCTCCCTCTATTTCTTGATAAAGGCTGCTTAATAGTCTGTTAATCTATTATACCTCAAGCAAGGGCATAAACTAATTTAATATGACATTATCTTTAGGTGTTATGGATGGTAGCTTGATTGCTGAAGTGGCAGATGGCTCGTCAAATTTACAAGAAGTGTGGAAGTTGACATGCAAGCAGAACTAGCATTTTGATTGTTGAAGAACACCGGGTCTAAAAGTAGGTACGCTTAACTAGTCATTTTTTTATGAATGGTTTAGTAAGGTGATTGTTGTGTAGGATTTGCTTGAACCTAGATCCTCTGCATAGAGTTTGTTTTACTCTGTAGAAAGAATGAAGAAAAACATTAGGCAAGCATATTTTGGCTTTGCTCTTGATGGTTGCAGCTCCTGTAAAAAGAATCATTTTTTTTTTATCGCAAGCAATGTATGAAAAAGATTGTTTAGACTGGTTTAGACACATGAAATGAAAATCTTGGTTCTAAAAAACTGTCCAAATATGAGGAAATCCGAATAGTTTTGTTTTATTTTATTTTAGGTTCAAAGTAACATAATCAAAAGATCAATTGTAGACAAAACAACAATTGCTCTAGCTTACGAGAATCGGATAAGAAAGCATACAATTATTTTCCAGGAATAGAAGCTTGTGACAAGGGTCACTAACAATCAGATAACCAACTTCTTGAGTTCTCTATGCACCTACATATTCTCGAACAACCTCTGCTATAAGGGTTGGATGGATCTGGATAGCATTATCTACTAGTAGGGTGCTATTGCCTATTAGCTCAACTGGTAGAGTGATGTGCTCACGCACAAATTTGCGGGTTCAAATCCTGCATAGGCAAATATTAACTTAAATTAAATTATCATTCCTTCAAAAAGGTAATGGGCAACTTTCTTACATAAACAAAGTAGCAAAAACACCAAGGAATGTACACTTTCATCGCCTTTGATTTTTCATGGCTTTTTTTAAAAAATCATTTTTCCCCTTAATAATACACCAAATATGTATATTTTGCGATGAATTTATACTTTTGTAACCTTTGAATTTTGCGCTTGGGTCATAGTTTTTCCTCATACTATTAACGTAGAAATTAATACTTTCCCGGCAAGTAGTTTTTCATCAAACATTTTTTGCAATGAAAATATACTTTTGTCGTCTTACAATTATGCACTTGTGTCGTAGTTTTCTGCATACCACTAGTGACAAAATTAATATTCCTTGTTGAATGGTTGTTTCAAGGAGAAAAATCCTCCTCGTAAAATATAAACTTTTGGTGAGGAATTTAAATTTTTCTCACAATTGAATTTGGGGCATTTTCTCAATTTTCATACAAACAAATAACGACAAAAATTGAATATCCTCACTAATTGATATTTTTAGTGACAAATTCTTTTCTCTAGAAACACATACTTTTAGCGAGAAATTGAAATATTTATCGCTAATAAATTTGGCGGGTTTGCATGATTTCCACCAAATATATAACGACAAAATTGAAATTTCCTCGATAAAGGTATTTTTCACGATGAAAATATTTCTCATTAAAAACTTCAAATTTGTCGCCATTACTCCTACACTTTAGACAACTACAATATGGTAGCAATTAGCGATGCATTGAAAATTTTGTCGTTGATTGTCGTTTTTGGCGAGGAATTTAGATTCCTCGTTAATGTTCTCGTGCCATTTTACGAGGAGTGGTTATGTTCGTCGCAAAAGACTACATTTGTCGAGGAAGAATAATTTGTCACTAAAACTTTGGTCGCTAATAACACTTTTTGTTGTAGTGATTCGTCACACCAGCAGGATTGATTTGTGGTACATCTGACTCCGTGGTCCTGTTAGGTTCAATTACAGCAGTTTTTGACGTCTCAACACTGTTGGATTGGACACCAAGGGCTTTGGACAAATCTTCAACTCCTTGGGCCAGTTCTTCAGTGTTGAGAATCTGTTCCTGCATGTTCCTCTTCTCTGTGTTCTTGGTAGCAGCATCATCACCTTCCTCGTTCTCTGCATGGATGTTAAGATCTATATCTTTTTGGGTTTGAAAGAGGTACGTGTTTGTTTACCTCGTGTGCATACATTACACATATCAATACCTTTGAAGTCCATCTCAGGTACTCCTCTTACAAGCCCTTTAGACACAAGCTTCTGTAGTGTATGTGGACTCACATGACCGAGTCTCCTGTGCCAGAGCATTGGATCATCCGTCAAACCCTTTAGACAAGTTAAGCTTCCTTGTGCCACTTGATCAGCATTTACATCGTATATATTGTTGTAACGATATGCAGTCAGTATAACTTCACCTGTATCTTCTCTGCACACTAGACATCTTTTCTTGTTAAATCTGACATTATTGCCACTATCACATAATTGAGAAACACTAAACAAATTATACTTTAAACCATTCACAAGATAGACATTTTTAATACTATGGTTGGAATCACTCCCAACACTACCAATACCAACGATGTCACACTTTCCTTTGTCACCAAGAGTGATTGTTCCTGTGGATTGCTCCTTTAGATCATGAAAGAGAGAACTCTTCCCACTCATATGCCTTGAGCATCCACTATCAATAATCCATTTTTGCTCCTTCACCTTGGTGATCTCCTCAAGCTTCTCATCGTGGGATTCATCTCCTGAGGCCATAAGGCAGACATTGGCCTTCTCATCATCGGAGTCAGAGTCAGAATCACTCCAAGTTCCCACCATGCTTTCTTTTTCCATTTATCACCCTTCTTGGACTGGCTCTTCGTCTTTTGAGGACAGTCTTTTATAAGATGATCCGTTTCACCACATTTAAAACAAGACTAGGTGATAACTCCCTCCCTTGATGAAAATCGGAATAAAGTTTCAAAGGCCTTGACAGTTTGTCTGTGTCAAAGGTCTTGGAGCTTTAACAGTATTGATGAAATAAAAAACCTGTTCTATATTTTATTATGTCCGAATATTATTTAATATTATATACTTTCATTATATTATATGCCTAACTAACCTTTCAGGAAGTATTATTCGAATTACTTCTTTCCTTATGGTGCATATTGAGGAGATCCAAATTTGAGAGATCATGTCTTTGAACTCGAAGTGTCCAAAAATAGAAGATCCTTGGGCGCGCCATGATCCGAACTAGCCATTGTTGAAGATCCTTAGGCGCCATGTTGCTTCTATATAAAGGAAAGGAAGAAGAAGATAGAACACACCGCTGAACACAAGCTTTCATTCATTCAAGCGAGATTTGTCTTCCAAGTGTACTCTCTGCTATCGCTCAAGAGTTTGCTATTTCATTTCAAAGCCTTTGAGAGTTACACTGTGAGCTTATAGGATATATTAATTTATAGTGTTACTCGAGAGTTTGTAACTTGGGAAGTAAGCACTAGGCTATTGATTTGTGAGAGTAAGAGGATTGTACTAGATAGCTGAGAGAGGTGGGGCTCTTCTAGATTGGTCTAGGACTCCAAGGGAACGTGAGTTGACTAGATTGCAATTGTATAGGAGAGAGGCTTCTCGGTGAGCTATTAGGATCCTAAGATTTGCGAATCAATAAAGCCTTTTGAATCCTAGGGTTGTGGAAGAACCCTAGACGGGGATGTAGGCCAAGTTCGTGCCGAACCTCGTAAACAATTACTCGTGTCCTTTATCTATTGCTTTACCTTATTTCCGCACTTGGTTCGATACGAGCTCCAAAAGTCTTGAGACTTTCTGCGAAAAATGGGCATACTATATTCAACCCCCCTTCTAGGGTATTTCTATATTACTTTGTTTTATATTATCGAACCTTCAATTGGTATCAGAGCCTTACTCACTGTTTTTGATCTAACAATCTTGTGAGTTTTCAATCATGTCTGGTGAAGCAAGCAGAGGATTTGCACAGGGAAGGTCCACGAGCAGACCACCACTCTTTGTAGGAAACAACTTTGTCCACTGGAGATCCTTGATGAAAATGTTCATTATAGATCAAGATCTGGAACTTTGGAACATTATAGAGAATGGTCCGAAGATTCTAGAGAAAAACGGACCAAATGGAACCAAAGTCGCAAAGAAGGAGTCTGAATACGTCCAAGCGGATATTGAACTCGTCTCCAAAAAATACAGGGCTATTAACTTACTTTATTGTGGTCTTAGCATTGATGAGTTAACCGTATTTCATCTTGTACGTCAGCTAAAGAGATTTGGGACAAACTGGTCGTCACCTATGAAGGAACGAGCCAAGTGAAAGACACCAAGATCAGCATCTTCCTTTGAAAGTATGAGCTCTTCAAAATGAAGTCTGATTAGTAAATCAAGGCCATGTTCACACGATTCACAGAAATCACCACCAACCTTGACTCTCTCGACAAGAGCTTTACCAACGTTGAAAAAGTGAGGAAGATACTGAGGTGCCTCCCAAAAGAAAAATGGGGTCCAAAAGTAACAGCTATAGAGGAAGCACATGACCTCACTACTCTACCCCTCGATGACCTGCTTGGGAAGCTGATCACGCATGAGATGATCCTTAATGAAGACGATGGAGAACTTCCAGCTAGCACTAAGAACTTGGCACTCAAGTCTAAGAAGGATGAGCCTAAAGATGGATCTGATTCCGAAGATGAGGATGACGATGAGGATGGTCCTTTTGCTCTTATCACAAGAGGCCTTGCTCGAATTCTCAAAATGAAGAAGCAATTCAACAAAAAAGGATGGATCAGAGTCTTCAAAATTTCGAGGTAAGTCTCAATACAACAAGTATGAAAAGAAAACTAAACCGTTGTCTTGTTTTGAATGTGGTGAAACGAATCATCTTGTGAAGGACTGCCCTCAAAAGACAAAGAGCCAGTCCAAGAAGGGCGACAAATGGAAGAAGAAAGCCATGGTGGCAACTTGGAGCGATTCTGACTCTGACTCCGATGATGAGAAGGCCAATATTTGTCTCATGGGCTCAGAAGATGAATCCCACGATGAAAAGCTTGAAGCTACTGTAAGAGAACTTATGGCAAGTCCAAAAGAGGTATTATCGGAATTCCTTTCCAATATGATTGCCAATGAAGAGAAACTTATTGCCCAGACTAACATTCTTATTAAGAGAACCGTGGATCAGGAAAGAACTATTGAGGATCTGTCTATGAGGGTTAAAAGTCTTGAAGCTTCTTATTCAGGTCTTGACATTAAAGTCAAGACGCTTGACTCAAAGAAATCTGAAATCAAGCAAGATCTCTCCTCTCTAAGAAATGAGCATCATGACTTAGAGAACGAGAAGATCTCCCTGAATAATAAGATTCAAGATCAACAGACAGCCCTCATAAGTTTTACCAAATCCAAAGGCACTCTTGATAGGATTTTGGGTGAGCAACAAAGTTCTCTAAACAAAAGTGGTATTGGTTACAATCCAAGATTTTTAAAGAAGCAACACATTACCACTTTTGTAAAGGCAAAAGGAAGCAGAACCTCTCCTATATGTCACCACTGTGCTTGAAAGGGACATGTAAAAGAGACCTGCCCCTATAAAAGAAAGGATCCCTATATCATTCGCAATACTTTTCCTGTTCATTTGAGAAAAGAACGAATAACACAAGTTTGGGTTCCAAAAGGCACTATTTTACAAAATATGGTTTACCCCAACAATGGATCCAAATTTGCTTATTGGTCTAGCCACAAAGGTTGATGTTTGTCTTGCAGGAGATCACCAAGGTGAAGGAACATAAATGGATTATTGATAGTGGATGCTCGAGGCATATGAGTGGAAAGAGTTCTCTCTTTCACGATCTAAATGAGCAATCCACGAGAACAATCACTCTTGGTGACAAAGAAAAATGTGACATCGTTGGTATTAGTAGTGTTGGAAGTGATTCCAGCCATAGTATTAAAAATGTCTATCTTATTAATGGTTTAAAGTATAATTTGCTTAGTTTCTCTCAATTATGTGATAGTGGCAACAATGTCAGATTTAACAAGAAAAGATGTATAGTGTGCAGAGAAGATACAGGTAAAGTTATATTAACTGCATATCGTTACAACAATATATACGCCGTAAATGCTGATCAAGTGGCACAATGAAGCTTAACCTGTCTAAAGGCTTTGACGGACGATCCAAAAGTCTGGCACAGGAGACTCGGTCATGTGAGTCCACATACACTACAGAAGCTTATGTCCAAAGGGCTTGTAAGAGGGTTACCTGAGATGGACTTCAAAGGTATTGATATGTGCAATGCATGCACACGAGGTAAACAAACACGTAGCTCTTTCAAACCCAAAAAGGTTGTAAGTTCTTCTAGACCCCTTGAACTTTTACATATGGATTTATGTGGTCATATGCGAGTCAAATCTCCCAATGGTAAAAAGTACATGCTAGTTGTTGTTGATGATTTCTCTAGATATACTTGGGTTGCATTTTTAAAAGAAAAATCAGAGGCCTTATTTAAGTTTTCAAAACTTTGTAAGGAGTTGCAAAATTTAAGAAACGAGCTCATAGTGTCAATTCGGAGTGATCACGGTAGGGAGTTTGATCAACTTCAGTTTGATTTGTTTTGTGCTAAATATGGAATCTCCCATAACTTTTCTGCTCCTAGGACACCTCAACAAATGGGGTTGTGGAACGCAAGAACCGCACCTTAGAGGATATGACCAGGATTATGCTTTTAGAAAATGCATTACCTAAAACCTATCGGGCTGAAGCTGTTAACACAGCTAACTACATTTTGAATCGTTGTCTTATTCGTTCCATCTTAAAGAAAACTCCTTATGAACTTTTCAAAGGCCGCAAACCACTTATATCTTATTTAAAACCCTTTGGCTGTACTTGTTTTGTTCATAACAATGGAAAAGATAACCTTGGGAAATTTGATGCGCGTAGTGATGAAGGTATATTTCTTGGCTACTCCACAAGTAGCAAAGCTTATAGAATCTTCAATAAAAGAACCCAGTTAGTTGAAGAAAGTATACATGTTATATTTGATGAATGCAATGACGATTCTTTGAGTGAAAGTGTTGCAGATATAGATCTTAACATCCATGCAGAGAACGAGGAAGGTGATGATGCTGCTACCAAGAACACAGAGAAGAGGAACATGCAGGAACAAATTCTTAACATTGAAGAATTGGCCCAAGGTGTTGAAGATTCGTCCAAAGCCCTTGGTGTCCAATCCAACAGTGTTGAGACGTCAGAAACTGCTGTAACTGAACCTAACAGGACCACGGAGTCAGATGTACCACAAGCCAATCCTACTAGTGTGACGAATCAAGGAGCTGAGACTAGCAAAAAGAAATTCAAATACTCCTCATCACACTCATTAAAGGATATAATCTCTGACCCTACTTCTAGTGTTCAAACTCGTTCTAAACTTAAAGATCTTTGTGCTTTTCATGCGTTTGTTTCTCTTATTGAACCAAAGAAGGTAGATGAGGCACTTCAATAGCCAGACTGGATCATTGTTATGCAAAGCGAGCTTAACGAATTTGAAAGAAACAAAGTCTGGACCTTGAAGCCAAGGCCAAAGCATCAATCAGTCATTGGCACACGATGGGTATTTCGAAACAAGCTAGATAAGAATGGTAAGATCGTGAGGAACAAGGCAAGGCTTATTGCTCAAGGCTACAATCAAGAGGAAGGTATTGACTACGAGGAGACCTTTGATCCCGTAGCCAAGCTTGAAGCCATTCGCATTTTATTAGCATTTGCATCTTTTATGAGCATAAAGTTATATCAAATGGATGTCAAGTGTGCTTTTCTTAATGGTTTCTTATAGGAAGAAATATATGTGGCTCAACCCCCAGGATTTGAAAGTTTGGAATTTCCCAATCAAGTTTATAAACTTGACAAAGCGCTTTATGGTTTGAAACAAGCCCCAAGAGCTTGGTATGAGCGCTTGTCAAAATATCTTTTAGAAAATGATTTTAAAAGGGGGTTGATCGACAAGACTCTTTTTATCAAGACCAAAGGAAAGGAAATTTTGGTTATTCAAATATATGTTGATGATATATTATTTGGTGCTACTAACACATCTTTGTGCAAGGAATTTTTTGACATCATGTGCAGTGAATTCGAGATAAGCTTGATGGGTGAACTCAACTTCTTTTTGGGATTACAAGTTCACCAATCCAAGAAAGGGATCTTTGTCAACCAAAGCAAGTACACTAAGGATCTCTTGAAGAAGTTCAAGATGGATCAATCCAAAGCAGCCAAGACTCCCATGAGCTCAACATTATCTCTAGATCAAGACATGACTGGGAAAAGTGTCAATCAAAAGGAGTATCGAGGAATGATTGGATCTTTATTATATCTCACGGCTAGTAGACCTGACATCATGCTTAGTGTTTGCATGTGTGCTAGGTTTCAAGCTGATCCTAAAGAATCTCACCTCGTGGCTGTAAAGAGGATCTTTCGATATCTCAATGGCACTAAGGAGCTTGGACTATGGTACCCAAAGCAAAAGGACTTCACATTAATTGGATATTCTGATGCAGATTTTACAGGCTATAAGGTGGATAGGAAGAGCACATCAGGATGTTGCCAATTCTTAGGAGCATCCTTGATCAGTTGGCACTCAAAGAAACAAAACTCAGTAGCTCTATCCACTGCAGAAGCCGAATACATTGCAGCTGGAGCCTGTTGCTCCCAAATCCTTTGAATAGCTAAACAAATGCAAGATCTTGACATCAACCTCAAAGGCATTCCCATTAAGTGTGACAATACAAGTGCCATCTCCATCAATAAGAATCCTGCTCAGCATTCAAGAACCAAACATATTGATGTAAGGCATCATTTCATTAGAGACCATGTTAAAAAAAGGTGATGTGTCCATTTCATTTATCTCAACTGATTATCAATGGACTGGCATTTTTACTAAGCCTTTGGCAGAGGACAGGTTCACCTTCATAAGACGAGAGATTGGGATGCTTAACAAGGATGCACTTTCGTAGGGGGAACTTTCCCTTTACGAAAGATAATATCTACTTAGTGTCAAGTCCCTTGAGAATTATGTCAAGGTTTGTGAACTAAATGGTAGATCTCATATATCGGATCATATATATTTGGTTAATATATTTTTAGATATTTAATCAAGTATATTTTTATCGGAATTTAATATCTTCTATTAATGTTAGTTTTTAACCGTTGAGATATTTTTGGAGCAAAATAATTTCGGATATTCTTTCCCTCTTATTTTTGGTTAAGAAAAGGATTTGAATTTTGAATTGGAAATTTTCAAAATTAGCAATGTTATGATTACTCCCCTTGGAACTCTAAACCCGTCCCATCACTCCATCATCTCTCTCTACTTAAACCCAATTATGTACCCGATTCCATCACAAACTCAGAACTTATCCAAATCCTTTCACCTTCTCCTTCTTCAACCTCTCAACCTGTTCTAAGAAAACCCTAGCCGATTTCCTCCATGGCACCCAAATCAAAGAAAGCTTCCACACCCAAAAGACTTGGCGCTACCCCCAAGGGACGTCAGGTCACTGCCACCTCTCCCACACATGAACCCACTCCTCAAGCCATTGACCCAACTGTTGTCCAGAGCACCATCGTTGAGAGCACGACCACTGTTACCAAGGGCTCTAAAAAACGCTCTGCTAAGAAACCCCTCAGTGCGAAACAGAAAGGAAAAAAGAAGATCTTAGCTGAGGAGGTGGACGAGGAAGAGGAGGAAGATGATCTCGACGCCATCCTGGAAAGAGATGCTGCCAAGGAAGTCGAAGAGGAAGCCTTGAAGAAAAAGGCCGAGGAGGAGGCCGAGCTTGCAAAGAAACTTGCCGAGGAGGAAGCTGAGAGGATTCGGAAGGAAGCCGAAGCCGAGGAGGTTCCATCTGAAGAGGAGCCTAAGGAAGAAGACGAAGAGCAAGACGGATCTGGAGAAGACGAGGAAGCTGAAGGAGATGAAGCGGGGTCCGGTGAGGACTCGGGGTCTGAGGAAGAGGAGGAAGAATCTCCCTCTCCTTCTCCTCCTCCCCTGTCTCCTAAGAAGCAAAAATCCCCAATTGCAGTCAAGCCTCCATTCCCCAAGCGCACCAGGAAGGGCACCCTCAGAGGTCTTGAGGTGCCTGCCAAGAGAGCTGCTCCAACGATTGCTCGCAGGAAGAACGCCGATCCACCTGCCTACATCCAGGTAAACCAATCCTTGCCCTCCTCTTGGTTTGAAAATGCTGAGACTGCTGGTAAGTTGGTAGATGAGTTTCGAACTCGTAGGATTTGCTGTTCTGATTTTTTGGATATTGAGTTCTTCGAAGCTTTGAAGCTACCCTGCATTGATTTTCTCAAAAAATCCCCAGCCTGGACCCTTCTCAATCTTGAAACCGTTTACTATCCCCACCTTACCCGCCTGTTCTATATAAACCTAAAAGCCAATGACGACGCCAATGGTTGATCTTTGGAATCTGTTTTCAAAGGGGTTAGAATCTCTTTCAACTCCAATGACTTTGCAGATTTCCTTGGCCTACCTAGCCCATGTCCACCCTCTGAAATACACCCCTCAAAAGAAAACTGCATCATCCTTGCCCGAGCCAAGTACCTCCTACCCGAAGCATCTAACAGCACCTCAAAGCAACTCACCCACTTATCCCTTTCCCTTGAGGCAAAAATCATATTTAATATCATTGTTCGATGCCTCTTACCCCGTCTTAACTCTGGTTCGCTCCTTACTGACAATGCCATGGTCCTCCTTTACCGTATCCTCAATGGCCTTGATCTTGATCTGACCAAAACCATTTTAGGATCCATGGCTCACACAAGAAAAGCCAGGAAAGAAACCCCCCTCCCATTTGCTACCCTTTTGACCCCACTCTTCAAAGCTTCTGGAATTGATTTCAAAAATGAAGAACAACAGCGTCATATGGGGAAGTTCGACTCCAAGAGCCTTGAAAAGATTGGCATCACTCGGTCTCCCCAAGGGACCTTGAGTCTTGCCACTCCTTCAAAAGCTCTTCCTACTGCTTCAGTCGTTGTTGAACGCATGGACAACTTGGAGTTGGGCTTGGAGGAAGTTCGCCTGGATATCAAGGAGATTCACAAGGAGGTTATGACAGAGATGAGCGGGATAACCAAGATGCTGCAAGGTCTGTGGACGAGGCTCACTGATGATGCTCCGGACGACGAAGCTTAAACCCTACCCTACCCTATCCCATCCCTGAAATCTAATACATTTCTGGTTTTTGGAAACATTTTCAAAACTTTTGGTGACTGGTACCTCCTCCCTTTGTTGAAAGACAAAAAGGGGGAGATGATCTATGGTTGTTTAGACTTGAAAACCTTTCTGATTGAAGGTCTTGGAAGACCTTGGTTTTTGATTTTTGGTTTTCGGTTGGATGGCTTTTTCATGCTTTAAAAATTTGATCCAACATTTGTCTAACCCATGCAGGTACTTAGTCCGATTTCACTTATATTATTTATGCTTCACTAAGTTGCAGGGATGCACAGGTTTTGTGTTTCATCAAGGGGAAGATTGGTAACTCCCTCCCTTGATGAAAATCGGAATAAAGTTTCAAAGGCATTGACAGTTTGTCTGTGTCAAAGGTTTTGGAGCTTTAACAGTATTGATGAAATACAAAACCTGTTCTATATTTTATTATGTCCGAATATTATTTAATATTATATACTTCCATTATATTATATGCCTAACTAACCTTTCAAGAAGTATTATTCGAATTACTTCTTTCCTTATGGTGCATATTGAGGAGATCCAAATTGGAGAGATCATGTCTTCGAAGTGTCCAAAAATAGAAGATCCTTGGGCGCGCCATGATCCAAACTAGCCGTTGTTGAAGATCCTTAGGTGCCATGTTGCTTCTATATAAAGGAAAGGAAGAAGAAGACAGAACACACCGCTAAACACAAGCTTTCATTCATTCAAGCGAGATCCGTCTTCCAAGTGTACTCTTTGCTAGCGCTCAAGAGTTTGCTATTTCATTTCAGAGCCTTTGAGAGTTACACTGTGAGCTTATATGATGTATTCATTTATAGTGTTACTCGAGAGTTTGTAACTCGGGAAGTAAGCACTAGGCTATTGATTCGTGAGAGTAAGAGGATTGTACTAGATAGCTGAGAGAGGTGAGGCTCTTCTAGATTGGTCTAGGACTCCAAGGGAACATGAGTTGAATAGATTGCAATTGTACAGGAGAGAGGCTTCTCGGTGAACTATTAGGATCCTAAGCTTTGCGAATCAATAAAGCCTTTTGAATCCTAGGGTTGTGGAAGAACCCTAGGCGGGGACGTAGGCCAAGTTCGTGTCGAACCTCCTAAACAATTACTCGTGTCCTTTATCTATTGCTTTACCTTATTTCCGCACTTGGTTCGATTGTCTAACTTTGTGATTCAGGTTTAATCTCAAAGGGTTTTATACGAGCTTCAAAAGTCTTGAGACTTTCTGCGAAAAACGGGCATACTCTATTCAACCCCTCTTCTAGAGTATTTCTATATTACCTTGTTTTATATTATCGAACATTCACTAGGGTTTAGTCTTCTTCTCATATTTGTTGTATTGAGACTTACCTCGAAATTTTAAAGACTCCGATCCATCCTTGTTGTTGAATTATTTCTTCATTTTGAGGATTCGGGCAAGGCCTCTTGTGATAAGAGCAATAGGGTCATCCTCATCGTCATCCTCATCTTCGGAATCAGATCCATCTTTGGGCTCTTCCTTCTTAGACTTGAGCGCCTAGTTCTTAGTGCTTGCTGGAAGTTCTCCATCGTCTTCATTAAGGATCATCTCATGCGTGATCAGTTTCGCAAGCAGGTCATCAAGGGGCAGAGTGGTGAGGTCTTGGACTTCCTCTATGGCTGTTACTTTAGGACCCCACTTTCCTTTTGGGAGGCACCACAATATCTTCCTCACTTTCTCAACGTTCGTAAAGCTCTTGCCAAGAGAGTCAAGGTTGTTGCTGATTTATGTGAATCGTGTGAACATGGCCTTGATAGACTCATTAGACTTCATTTTGAAAAGCTCATACTTTCGAAGGAAGATACTGATCTTCGTGTCCTTCACTTGTCTGGTTCCCTCATAGGTGACGACCAGCTTGTCCCAAATCTCTTTAGCTAACCTACAAGATGAAATACGGTTAACCTCATCAGTGTTAAGACCACAATAAAGTAAGTTGATAGCCCTGTAGTTTTTGGAGACGAGTTCAAGATCCGCTTGGATGTATTCAGACTCCTTCTTTGCGATTTTGGTTCCATTTGGTCCGTCTTTCTCTGGAACCTTCGGACCATTCTCTATAATGTTCCAGATTTCCAGATCTTGATCTATCATGAACATCTTCATCAATGATCTCCAGTGGACAAAGTTGTTTCCCACAAATAGTGGTGGTCTGCTGGTAGACCTTCCCTGTGAAAATCCTCCTCTTGCTTCACCAGACATGATCGAAAACTCACAAGATTGTTAAATCAAAAGCAGTGAGTAAAGCTCTGATACCAATTGAAGGTTCGATAATGTAAAACAAAGTAATGTAAAGATACTCTAGAAGGGGGGTTGAATAGAGTATGCCAGTTTTTCGCAGATAGTCTCAAGACTTTTGAAGCTCGTGCAAAACCCTTTGAGATTAGACTTAGTCTTTTCTTTGAAAACCTGAATCACAAAGTTAAACAATTCGAACTAAGTGAGAAAATAAGGAAAAACAGTAAATAAAGGACTCGATGAATTGTTTACGAGGTTCGGCACGAACTTGGCCTACGTCCCCGCCTAGGGTTCTTCCACAACCCTAGGATTCAACCGGCTTTTATTGATTCACAAGACTTAGGATCCTAATAGCTCACCGAGAAGCCTCTCTCCTATACAATTGCAATCTAGTCAACTCACGTTCCCTTGGAGTCCTAGACCAATCTAGAAGAGCCATACCTCTCTATGCTATCTAGTACAATCCTCTTACACTTAGTGAATCAATCGCCTAGTGTCCACTTCCTAAGTTACAAACTCTGGAGTATAACACTACCACGAAATATATCCTATAAGCTCACTGTGTAACTCTCAAATGCTTTGAAATGAAATAACAGACTCTTAAGGACTAGCAGAGAGCACACGAAGAAGACAGATCTCGCTTGAGAGCTTGAATGTATGAATGCTTGTGTTCAACGAATGTCTAGATGTCTTCTTTTCTTCCTTTTCTTTATAGAGAACAAATCGGCGTCTAAGGATCTTCACCAACGGCTAGAGAGGATCATGGCTTGAGCTGGATACTCCACAATCTTCTATCTTTGGAAATTCTGAAGCCATAATCTTCCGATTTGAATCCTTTCGATTTATAGCTTAATGAAGGAGATAATATTTGAAAAGCTTCCTGAAATGTTAGTATATATAAAATAATATATGGAAGCATATAATAACATAAAATAATATTCGAACATAATATCATGGAGAACAGGTTTTGTGTTTCATCAACACTGTTGTAGCTTCAAGACCTTTAACATAAACTCTCTGTCAAAGCCTTTGAAACTTATTCTGATTTTCATCAAGGGAGTGGAGTTATCAAAGACAATCATACTTGGGATCTTATGCAACTCCCTGAAGGTCACAAACTGATCGGCTGCAAATGGGTATACAGGATTAAATACCGACCGAATGGACAAGTTGAAAGATTCAAGGCTCGATTGCTTGCCAAGGGTTACAACCAAATAAAGGACAAAAACTACAAGCATACCTTCTCCCCGGTAGCCAAGTTCACGACAATTCGAACTCTCATTGCCTTGGCTTCCTCTAAAGGATGGAATCTTCATCAACTAGACGTCAACAACGCCTTTCTACATGGGTTCTTAGACGAAGAGGTATATATGACTCCGCCATCAGGCTTAACAAAGGCTCTTCTGGGACAGGTTTGTCGGCTGCGACATTCCTTGTATGGGCTAAAACAAGCTAGTCGATAGTGGAATATAGAGCTCACGAAGCATCTCTAGCATCAGGGATTTATTCAGTCCAAGCAAGACTATTATCTTTTTGTTCACATGAGAGGCAGCAAGTTGGCAATTGCTCTCATTTATGTGGACGATATGCTGTTAACATGGGACGAAGAAGAGATCATTGCCCATACAAAGGCTTCACTGCACAAGGAATTCACCATCAAAGACCTTGGATTTGCTCGAAATTTTTTGGGTATGGAGATAGCACGATTGATAGGGTCTATTTTAGTCATGTAATTGCATATTATATTAGCTAATTTTCATGCATATTTTACCTATTTTATAGTTAATTTGTATTATTTGATTTTCGGAGTCTACACTAGTACTTTTATACATTTCAGGTATTTTGAGACTGAATCGCGTAAATTTGGAGGTTGCTCATAACATATGGGATAGTTTCAATTTATCATTATGTTATATATACTTGCTTGATATACGTGCACAAGAGTTTGACAAATTGCTGAGGGCGTTAACAATGTCTGATCTTAGAGATTGTGAGGCAACTAAGGTATGTTTTTTTTACAATCGTTTTTATTTTTTTTAGTTAGGATTAATTTATATATTTTTTTATTTTCGTTAAAAAAAAAAGAAGGAAAAAAAAAGGACCGAGCCTTCCTCTTTCCTTTCTTCCTCTCCCAAGCCGGCATCTTCCTCGCCCTCAGGCCTCTCACCATCGCCATCACCGCACCTTCCCATCCGGCCAGCTCCGACCGTCTGCAATCGTGCCACTTCGGCCATCTGAAGCCGCCGATCGCCACCACCGCCCCTCTTCGCCTGAACCCTAGCCGGCGCCGCACAATCAGCCCAATGCCCCTCGACCTTCCTCTCCTTCCCAGCAGCATCTCCGTCATCGCCATCCCCAACACCCTCCCATGATCCCGCTTCCACCCTTTCTCTCTCTCCTGATCGCATCTTCCCACGCCACACCACCACTCTAATGGAGCCATCAAGGAAGAATTCAGGGGACAGGACCGATGATTGGACACTCCTCATGCGGGCCTGCCTCAGATAATATGGCCTATTCAATCCCGAATTAGAGTCATCAGCTTCGATTTCCATCGGTTACGCAGAGGTTAGTCTCTCTGTGTTTCGATCTGCAGTGTTGTTCTCATAATTATTTAGGCAATTGCATTGTTCTTAGACAGTTATATGGCTGGTAGGTTGAGATGCTTTCCTGAATGCATTTCTATGGTAATATTGACTCATATTTGTGGTTTTTGGTCTTGTACGTCTTTGATGCCACAAATCATATTCCTGTCTTTGGTGTTTCCTTTATTTCAATATGCATGAACTTTAAGCTTGCTTGTTCAATTGGGTTTGACTAGTTGACTCCTTTTTATTAGGTCCATACTTTAGCTTATGTTGTTGCTATGAGTTTCTTTTTTCAGGGGTTGATTTGCTGCTGTGTATGGGTATTAAAACTTGACACTTGATAGTGAATTCATTGTGTTTTAATGTGATGGGAAGTCTTCTGTGCTGATATTTGCATTCGAAATTGCCTTCATATGTTGTTAAACAAAAATTTGCAACTAGTTTGGAGATTTTCTTGCTTGCATCTTGAGCTTGATGTTTGAGACTTTGGAGTGATAATGTACTCTCTGTAGCTGATCGGGTTATTCTTCTCATGTCTAAAATCAACTGAGTTATTTTTGCTACTCTATAAATTAGTTAGGTTGTGCTTTATGTTGGCCTAAGTGATTTTTATGATTGGTTCTTGTCCACTTGCTTGTCTCTCTCTGTACCCATCAAAAGTTTCATGATTTTACTTTCGAAAGATGGATGAGCCTGAGCATCAGGGCTGATTTTTGGTTGATTTTTTTATTTGGTTTGGATGGTCTTTGTTGTCCTTCATTCTTGGATGATATAATTTTCTTGGATGTTGGAATGTGTTTGGTTGTGGTGTGTTTTCTTTGTCTTTTTTTTTTGGCCAGGACAAATTGCATAGGAGATTACCTATATTTTTTCGACTCCAAGAAGGCCCACGAGTGCCAATTACATCCAAGTTGCTGGTGAAAGTTTCTGAAGAACATCTAGGGCTGTAATTTCTGCTCTTTTATGATGTTTTAAGGGTGTTAGTACTTAGGAATAGTCACCTATCTTGCTGAATTTTATGTTGATATTCCTTTGTTACTTAACTGATTTGGCAGATGATTGCTATGCAAGTTTTGCTTGTTTTTGCCGTTGTTGTCTGTGTTGAACAAGTCTTATACCTATGAGAAGTTGCTGAATTTTATGGTCTGTTCAGAGGCAACACCACTATCTACTCTTGAGTCGAAGATTAGTTTTGGAATGCCTGATTTGTTTGGTGCGTTTCATTTACCTCTTTTATTCATTTTCTTTACCTTGAGGACAAAGTAAAATTTTAAGCATGGGGTGGAGAATTCAAGTGTAGCTTCATATTCATATAATCATATATGTGTTAGTTTATTTTTTGTTAATTTTTTTTTCATTTATTTTGTTATGCATTTCCTTTCATTATAGGTTGCATAATACGTGTTTGATTATTATCTCATGGTCGTAGTAAGTTATTGAGTCTTTGTTTTTTATTTGTTAGATTTTCTTTTAGTTGTGATAGAGAGTTGTTTCTATGATTGGTATGACCTCGATGATGATATATGGTTTTTCATGGCTTAAGAGTTAATAAACTTGAATTTTAATTGAATAACGACACTTGTGGGTTTCCCATAGATGATCTACATTATGAGCTTTAATTATAACTTGATTATTGGTTGGATGTTCAGTTTAGAGCAATCTTTTAAAAATTTATACGATTTCTATTGTATATGTCTAAACCCCTGATGAAAAGCACTAGTAAATTCGGTTATCTATTTGATGTGATTTTTGATGTGCGTTGATATATGTCGGGTTGATGAGTGTAAGGATGATAAAATTCACTTACACCGCTCGAGGAGGATAAAATTCACTCGAGTGAAAAGAATCATCAATAAACAAATGTTCGAGGAGAATAAAATTCACTCGACACTATAAGAATTGAGAAAAATAAATATGGTTAGTAACCGATCCTGTTTGTGGAGAATAAAATTCACGCAAGGAGAAAGGAAAAGTGTTTAGAGAAACAAAGAAAGAAAGAAAAAATAAGAGCTTTATTGAAAATCCGAAGTAGAAAATGTCTAGTATTCTATGAGTGTTATTTTTTTTATGTTCTTAATGAATTTGATTACTCAATACATTCTGAATGCAAGCATCATCTGAACCTAATCGGAGTTTAAAGCAATGAGTGTGAAGGGTTTGATGTGGGTCTCATTGTGTCATAACTATTTTGATCATAACATAATAAACACTCCTGAAGCCATGAGGACTATACTGATGAGTGATCATTCATACAAATTTCTTTGAGTCTCTGGTCTTCCGTTTTGAGTCTGCATTTGTCGGTGATAGTTTGCATGGGGACAAGCAAAAGTCTAAGAATGGGGTAGTTTGATAGGGTTTATTTTAGTCATGTAATTGCATATTATATTAGCTTATTTTCATGCATATTTTACCTATTTTATAATTAATTTGTATTATTTGATTTTCGGAGTCTACACTAGTACTTTTATACATTTCAGGTATTTTTAGACCGAATTGCGTAAATTTGGAGGTTGCTGATAACATATGGGATCGTTTTGCAAATAGGAAGGCAAGATGGACCGGCTACATGAATGGGGCCGGGCTGATGAATGGCGATGCGGAGATGGGGCTGATGAATGGCGACGCGGCTCCGGAGGAGGACCTGTGCTCCACCAAAGCATTACTAGTTTCTTCATATATTTATATTAAATTAGATACTCCGTATTATTTATATTGTTATATATTTTTAAATTATGAGATATTAGATAGATTGATTAGGTTTTATTTAGCATAGGATATATATACATTCATACGGACGTCGTGACTGAGGGGAGCCGACTAACTTTCCACCCTAAACTCTAATTACGTTTTGTCTTATTTTTATGGAGATCTAAACTCTTCCGTTTCGTCTATAGATTGAAGCTTTGGTTTGATAAAGTTGTGAGATTTCTTTTCTTGTTCTATTCATATTGATTCGTATTGATTCTTTTGCGAATATTGTTGATTTCTTCTAGTCTGCGCAACTAGTTGAGATTATTGCTAGGATTTTGTAGATTCCTCGTAGCGAATCTTAATCCGTACTGATGCCTTTTTAGGACTCGTAGGACTAAACTAGTGTGTAGAGAATCAATTATATGTTAAATGCTGACTCGTAGCTTGGTGTTGCATATGTCCTGGTTAATCCTTAATCTTAATGCTACTATTAGGTTAAATCTTTACCGTGTTAAGGTTATCTAATTAGTAAGGGTTACTAGGACTCGTAGGACTAGTAATTTACACAAGATCAGGACATGAACAATAATAGGATGAAAAGAGAACCTGAGGAAGAATCAAGGATCAACTAGTCAAACTAAAGTGGATGTTTGTAGATGAAACTCTATTCTTAATTGTTATCTCCATTAATTTGTTTATAGTTTAGTTTATTTTCTTTCTAATTTCACCACTCAAAAACCCCCCGTTTTGTCTTAATTGGTAAATAAGTTTAATTTACGAATAACTTGATTCTCTGTGGGATCGGCTCGTACTTACTACACTACATTAGTTAGGTAGGTTCGAATTTATTTTGATACGGTTAACGCGACTAAAAACCGTCCATCAACGATCATCCTCTGGTATTCTTCTCAACCAACGTAAGTACGTTGTTGATTTGCTCACTGATTCTGGATTTGCCGACAACAAAATAGCCAAATTCCCAATGCAGCGAAATCTCCGTCTATCCATAGATGAAGGTGAGGAATTGGAGGATCCTGAATCCTATCGGTGACTTGTCGGTAGACTCCTCTATTTGACATTAACGCTTCCGGACATATCCTTCTCTGTTCAACAACTCACCTAGTTCATCTCATCTCCACGCATTCCCCACATGAAGGCGGCTCAATTTTTACTCAGATATCTCAAAGGCACCATCAACTGTTCGCAGTCCACCTCGAGTGACTCAATACTCTCTCTCCGGGCATATTCCGACGCCGATTGGGGTAACTGTCCCTTCTCTGCTTGCTCGTTATCTGGTTACTGTATATTCATGGGCGATTCTCTTGTGTCTTGGAAAACCAAGAAACAAAAGACGGTGTCCAAATCGTCTACCGAAAGCGAATATAGGAGCATGTCCACGGCTGGGAGTGAAATCGTTTGGTTGTCCGGGCTTCTCAGCGATCTTCAGGTTCCCTTTGTCATGCCGATTCCTCTTTGTTGCGACAACAAAGCGGCTCAACACCTATATGCGAACCCGGTGTTCCATGAGCGCATGAAACACCTCCGGATAGATTGTCACATCATCAGGGATCTCGTCCAAGAAGGGATCTCCACTGTCCATGTCCCTTCAAATCTGCAGATAGCCGATATCTTCATAAAGGCACTAGGCGCCGATCAACACCTCTTCCTCACTTGCAAGCTTGGCCTGGTTTTTTTCCCAGTCCACCTTGAGGGGATGATATGAGCCTCCAACTCTTAGATCATATTAGGCCCAATATATGAATCCAACCCATATTATGTATATTCCTATAAATACAGCAAACACTTAGTATTTTGTTAAGTTTTCAGATCTGTAACAAACAAAGCTTCGTTTCTCATCAATGGTGAATTGAGCTTACAGTTTCAAGCTAAATCAGGAAGATTCGGAAGGCATATCGAATCTTTTTAGTTCAGACATAGAGTCATGGAGATTGAAAGATGATGGTGTTCTTCCATAGAAAGCCAATGGTGTGCTATGATACAATTAAAAAAAATTGTAAATCTTCCGATTTTTAAAAAAGATTTTATAATGGAGATGCAAGTTTCGTATAAAGTTACTGTAAATGCTTTTAAAAAAGATTTTAAAAGAGATTTTGGTTTACTGTGGTTCACTTGATTCACATGATTTGTCAATCACTCTTTGGTTTATTAATAATGATTAACATTGGTTCACTGGGTTTGGTTCACATGAATTGGTTAAGATTGGTTCGCCGGGTGTGTTTCACTGGGTGTGGTTAATAGGATTTGTCAGTCACTCTATAATTGGTTCATTAATAATGGTTAAGATTGGTTCACTAGGTGTGATTCACAGGATTTGGTTAAGATTAGTTCACTAAGTGTGGTTCACTGGTTGTGGTTCACTAAGTGTGGTTCACTGATTTTGGTTCACTGGGTGTGGTTCACTGGTTGTGGTTCACTTGGTGTAGTTCACTAGTTGTGGTTCATTGGGTGTGGTTTAACCATAAATGATTCCCTTCTTGTTAATTTTTTTTTCTACAAAACATATACAAGTGGGTGTCTGTGAAATGAAAAACATAAGGGCTACTGGCAAGACCTCGAAACGACTATTGACAAGACAATTTCAATTAAATTACATACCAGTCTTTCCCATTATCAAAGATAATTAAAGATCTGCCCGAGACAAAATTAAAAAAATCCCCAAATCCTTCTCCATTACTCATTCGAATGGACGCTTGTTCAACATCACCGAGGGCCATGAAGACATGTATTCAACTGTTTTTTATTGTTATTGGGTGATTTGTGAGAGATTTCAATCATTCTATCAAGTTTAAGATGATATTTTGCATTGGTGTGAAGTTTTTTGGATAAAATTTTAGGTTTTTTTTTAAATTGAAATTGAGATTAATAAAATTGGTAGATGTTTATGAGTTTCCAGTGATAATTGTTTGATTGTTGTTATGGGTGTCGATTTTTGAGTCAAAATTTCAATCGAGAGAGAGAGAGGAAATTAATGGAGTAGATGTTTGCGATATGTGTGTATGTATCATCGCCTAAAATTGGTTTTGCCACCCAACATCAAAGTTCAGTCTTTAATTATACCAAGTTCCTTGGTGGCTTTACTAATCTTGAGAGGTTGAAGGTATATTACAACTCCACAAAGGTAACAATCAAATATCTTTCGGAGAGCCTTGCACTGATCGATTCTTATTCTTGTTTGATTTGTTTGCAGTATTTGAGCATTGAGATTGAGTTTTTATGACCATTCCTTGATGTTTCATTACCTAAAGTCCATTCACCTATATCAAAGTGAGTTTCAAAGATAAGAAACAACTATCAGTTGATCAATATGTGCTGCAATCACTTTTGATCTTTACTTTTGTGCAGGAAGGTTATTCTTTGTGGACAGAAGTTCCATCAAATATTCAAATGCTCCACCTATATCTTTCTTGGATTTCAGTTGCACACCAGATTACACATTCAAGATGGAATTCATTGAATATTTGCTTAAGGTTTCACCATTTTTTGTTGCCGAGGGTGTTTGATGCGTCGGGGTTCGATTGGTGCTGAGGGTGGGGTTCGATTTCCGTCGGGGTTCAGTTGTTGTCGGGGTGGAGTTTGGTTGCGTCGGGGTTGGATTTCCGTCGATTGGTGCTGAGGGTGGGGTTCGATTTCCGTCGGGGTTCAGTTGTTGTCGGGGTGGAGTTTGGTTGCGAGTGGGTTCAATTGCTATCATGGTGGGGTTGGGCTGCTGTCGAGGCTGTTGTGGGGATTATGTTTTCTCTTTCACCAAGTGGCTTCAGTTGCTATCAAGGATTTGTCATGCAATTTTATAAAAACAATCTTGTCAATATCCATTTTGGCATCTTGTCTATAGCCTCACTCAATGAAAAATTAAGGGAAATTTCACTTGGTACCCCTGTGGTATTGCTTATTTCACGCGGTGTACAAAAGATTCACTAAATTCGCGTGGTACCCCTGAGTTTTATACAAATTTTGCCTAATACCCTTGCCCGGTTAAAAGTAACAGCAGCTGGAATCTCCGTTAGATTTAAATAATTAAAAAAAACGAGGTTAGTGTTGAAGGCGATATAGAGGGGGCGACAAGTCAATTGCTACACGAGAGGCGCCGAAGGAGGGTCGTGGAGGCGCCGGATTGCTGCAGTTGTTCAAGTATGTTGAGTTTCAGTTCTTCGATTAGGGTTTATCTGTTCGAAATGGGGGTTCGAATTGGCTAAGTTTTAACGCTTAGATTGTTGAGTTTCGAACCTCTTTTAATTTTTTGTGCTGCGATTTTGGATGGTTATCCTTTTGTTTGTGGAAATGCCAATTGATTTCAATTTTCCTTTGATTAGTGTTTGCCAATTGATTTCAATTTCGAACTTTGAATTGGGGGCTGATTAGTTGTTGAGGTGGTGTTCTGTTTTGAATTTTGGGTTTCAATTTGAGCATTGGCACTAGGGTTTACCGGAAAAATTCACAGTTGGTGATAATCGCAATGTTTCCATGTTAAAATATCACAAAAAACTCATATTTGCAGCTCCGATGATGGGGATTCTGCAGTTTGCTGGTGTGCTTTATATGTTTATGACCAGTAAATTAATTGCCTTGTTGAATGCTTGAATGTAGTTGATATATTGTTCATGGGTTTTGTTTCTGAGTAGAAAGTCCAGTTACAGGTTGATAGAATGAATTGTACTATCATCAAAACTATGTAACTCCATTTTTAGGTTGATGGAGTTAAGTGTATTTTCTTTAAAATTATTCTATTAGCTCAATTGGGAGAGTAATATGTTAGGCACAAAGATTTGGGTTCGAATCCCACATAGACTATCTAATCAACACTAAACTTAAATGTTTGACGGTGATGCTCTTAACCCAAGGATAGAGAACAAAGGCTTGGAGGTGTGGGGCTAAGGGCCGACTAGTATTTAGAAGTGAGTTATTTATAATAGGAGCTCTTTTACTAATGACTTCTTGGGTTCTTGTTGCCCTTGTGCTGATAGCTTCTTGGTGCACAACAAATTTTTCTTCTTGTTAGTATATACTCGTGGTGGTAGCAACACTTTGAATCGTGTTTGATTAATAAAGGGATTTGAAAGCCTTTATAGTTTGTGTGGGATTTGAAAGCCTATACGGGATTTGAACCCGTATCTTTGTGCATACGCACATTGCTCTACCACTTGAGCTAATAGGCTTAAAATTTGTTAAGGTAGAATTAGAGCATTTCAAATAATAAATCGAACAAGTTTAGCAAACTTACACATATTCATTCTTAAACACAGGAATTTGAGTTATACAAATTCTCAAGCACAAGAATTTTTCAAGAGTTCAAATCGGAAAAGTGTATTGTCTATAAATGTCGTATGTAACTTGTGTCTTGAGACTCTAGTTTCTGGAAAATAGGCGACCAATGAAAGCATAGAAGGTATAATAAATTTGAATTTATATAATCAGTAAGGTAGGAAAGTCACTTACATTGATGAAAGTTTTATTTGTGCTCCCAAGGTCCATTATATAAGGATTTACTTGCACTGACATGGTACCATCAAGTTTCTCCTTTTCAACTTGTCTAAATTAAAGGATGGCATGTTGCTTGCTGCCCGAGGGGTGATCATTCTGTAATGAAAATTACTTTTCAAGAAAATTGATGGATCAACTTTAGTGATAATTCAGAAAGGTCAAAAGCAAGGTACTTTGAAGTGATTTGAAAGGAATTAGAATGGATCTTGGGGTATGCCGATATGGAATGTTTATTCACATTAGTTACTGGACCTTGAGAGGGGTTTATCTATTCCTAAACACAATATAATTGGGTACCTAGATAAAATAAAACGAGCACTCAAAATTACTTAAAAAGTGAAATAAAATGAGCAATGGTGGGGAGTGGCCTAGATTTGGTGTATGTGTCCTTGTATTGTTGTTCTTAGCTTTAATTGATGACATATAAGCATTCCACTTTGTCTTTTCAGTTGTAAAAGGAAGTATAAGTTTTAAAAAGTGAAACAAAAAGGATGTATAACTCCTACTGGATTGTATCTTATGAGAAGGGAGTTTGTACTTTACTGCCATTCTATTCTAATGCACTTATACACTACTGCAAGTGCAGAGGGCTGAACTTGGAGAATTTCATACTAGATCCAAGCATCTGTCCAACAATCGGTTGTTTTATGTTTATTATTGATGTTTGTTGTTTAATTATTGTGTATGGCTGAGATGCAGAGATGTTATTTGCTTAACTGACATTCACAATAAATTAATGGGATGACCAACAATCATAGTATGTCAAGATGTGTGATCGTACCTTCAAGCAAAGATAATACAAGAAGGCATCAATCCGCTCCTAGTGTGGAATTGACAGGCTCCACAAAGTTGCTTGAGGTGTGAGGAGCAATTGAAGCTGTATGTCATCAGTTCAGTAGAGTATTCAAAATTTACAGCTTAAACGATTTAAATTAACCCTAATTCAAACTAACCCCAAATCGAAGCCCCAAATCACCTAACCCCAAATCCCCAATCAAAGTTTTAATTGCAAACACAAACCCTAATTCGAACTAACCCCAAATCAAAGCCCCATATCGAAACCCCTATTTGCAAACTTACCTGGCTGGATGGCGGCTCTACCACCACCACCTTTGTCGAGTCGAGCAGCTCCTCCTCCTTCCCCTTCTTCGACAGACCGGGCTCGGGCTCCCTTCACCACCACCACCTCTTGACTCGGTTCGTTTGGTGTTGTCGATCCCTCCCCTCCAAGTGTTCCTCCAGGTCGGGCTCAGGCTGTCTTCGCCGAAGGTTCTCATCCGGTGCCGTTGGGCTGCCTTCGCCGGTGGTTCCTCAGTCCCCTTCTCCTTCTTCGTTCTCCAGATGCCTAGCTTCGTTTTTGGAATACAACTGAGAGGAAAGAACAAACGGGGGCAACGAAGTCTGATAGTTTTAACTCACTAGGGGCACGAGGCGAAATTCGTATAAATTCTGGGGTACCACGCGAATTTAGTGAATCTTTTGTACACCACGTGAAATAAGCAATACCAAAGGGGTCTTAGGTGAAATTTCCGAAAAATTATTGAATTGGTATGTGAGGGAGAAACAGTTATTTGGATTGTGGGTGAAAGTATCAACGTGTATTCCAAACGCCAAAGATTGATTTTTCATTCGCACTGTAGGCAATAAAATCTTTTTTAATTACCTCACAACTTGGCGTGTGTATTTGATGCGCGGAGAGTTGTGGAAAGTGAGAGTGGGAATCACATGCACATGGAGAATGGTTAATTTGTTGAGCACGCCGACCACTTATAATGTTTTTTAATTACACGTGGACCACTCATATCATTTCTTTCGGTCACACCGATAGAGGTGCTCTCACCCAAACCCAGAGGCGGAGCTAGGGGGTCCTAGAGGGTCACGTGACCCCCCATCAGCCGACAAAATACCGAGGTGTATTCTCCTCGTCGATAACTTCGTTTTGATATATAATACGTACGCCCTAATCTGAAATCTGAGTAAAAAGTTATGAATGTTTGAAAATTACAGTAGTATTAATCACTTTACTTTTATTTCAATATACTATAATACTTTATTATTTTACTTAAATTGATATTCACATATTATGATTTATCTCGAGAGCTTTGATGTCTCCAAAGTAGCCATGTCATTATGCATATTTTAGTTCCATATTTTTTACATTTTGCATATTTCACATTGGGAATATGTCGGATTTATGTAGTATATGCTTATTTGTCAGAAATGGAGATCTACATAAGTTTCTGTTTAATATTGCAGAATATAGAAACATTTAGGGCGAAAACCAAGAAGCAAGAGCCGGAGCTCAAAGCTACTCGACATCGACTAAGCTTAGTCGATCTCGACAAGCTATTTCTAGACACCTTCCAGGATCGAGGAGGATCATGTCGAGAAGCCGAAGACGAACAACCCGGCTCCAGCAACCTACTCGAGATCGAGTACCGTTACTCGATGTCGACAAAGCTGCACAAACACCCAAGAGTCGAGAAAGTCACCCAAGGATGCCGAGGAGAGATCGACCAACCATGCTCGGACATCCTTACTCGATGTCGACAAGAGGTACTCGAGGTTGACAAAGCCGAGGAGCCATGACCGAGCACATCGAGAAGACTTGCCCGACCAGTCAAGCCAGACCTAGTCGACGAGCCTCTCTACTCGATGTCGACAAGGGGTCCTCGAGATCGACGAATGCCAGGAGTCATGTCCGAGCCTGTCGAGGACCACCTAGCCGAGACGACAAGCCAAGCCCAGATGACAACAATCCTACTCGAGATCGACAAGATCCTTGTCGAGATCGACGACGCTTCCAGAAGCCGTGTTACGCGGTTTGATCAATTCTACTCGGTGTGGGATTACTTGGGCTCGAAGATTGACGAGTTCTATCCGATCTATCAAGTTCTATCATGATGAAGAGAGATTTATCTACTTGAGACACTTTAGATATTATTTCCCTTTAGATTTAATTTCTTTGTTGCTTTTATTTATCATTAAACTTTTTAGATATAGTTTTAGATATAGATAAAGATTTCTATCCTTGAGTAGCAAGGTTTAGAAGCCTATGAATAAAGCCCATGGGGCTAATTTCTAGTAACTCAAGGCCAGAGAGAAGTAAGTAGGAGAAGTAGAGAGAGAGAGTGAGCGGCCGATTGGAGTTGTGAAGTGAGAGCGGAATTTGCTTCAAGCGGTTGTAAACTTTGGTTTATTTTAATGCAATTAGGTTTCTTTCAATCGATGATGTCTGAGTTTGCGATGAAGCGCGAGTAGTCCACCCACTTCTAGGGTTGGGGCGAGCCCGACGATAGCCATGCACGCTTATGGTAAAGATCTGAATTTTATCATGTTTTGAGCATCTACTACTTGTTTATGTGTTTATTACCCATCTAATGGAGATCCATGCTAACAACTTGGATTGTAAACATAAAATTAGTAGAGACAATTAGGGTTTCTTGAAAGAGTTGTCTAATTGTTGGAAAAGGCGAAAGCTTGTCCTTTGATGCAATGCACATGATTATCTGTTTATCTTTACCTTATGCATGCTTGGTTATCGTTGTTGCAAACCCCAATCTTGGAAGTCCTTTTACATTAAGTTTAGTTCGAAATCCCAAAGCAATTGTTTTTACTTTCTTTCGTTTCGTTTTAGTTTCTGTCTCCTCGATATCGAATAGCACTCGTCGATATCGAGTACTGATTCTCGATCTAGTATCGTTGTAGCTTCTGCGTGCAGGTGCTCGACAAAGCCCAACTCGAAGTCGACCAGGGCCCTACTCGATATCTAGTAGCCTCTAGTCGAGATCGACTACAACTTGTGCTTGCTGCTGCGCTGTGCTCGACTGTCCGATCTTCTTTCGACTAACCCTAGTCGAGATCGAGGACATCTGTGGTCAACTTCCGTGAGATTTCTCCGCTGCCTAGGATCCGCTGACACGCTTCCTCGTGGATTGATCCTGACTTCCTGCTGCTGCATCAGGAGGAGGTCTTGTAATTATTTGCAAGGGACGGAATCTGGTTTGTTGTGATTTATTTATATTTTATATTTGCATTCTCGATTTCCCTCTTACTAGAAATTGGCGCTGTTCCCGAGGAAGCTATCATTCGCGCCTTAGGTAGTTAAATCTCACATCTGCTTTGAGTTACTATACAGGTGTATGCGTCGTTCTGGTCTACCACCTGAGTTTGACAACTTAGACGAACCGGAGCGTTACCTACACATCCACTCTAAACTCAAAAGGATCATGGCAGCCGCTGAAACACTAGGACAGCTGATCGCAAGGCTTACAAGGGAGCTAGCTGCAAAGGATACTACTATCGCCAATGAAAGGGCAGCGAGGGAACAAGAAGCTGAGCGCGCAAGGCAAGCAGAAGCTGAGCTTGACCAATATCCAACTACTGCAGAGGATTATATGCATCCAACTCTCGTCGTGCCTGAATCAGCGATTTTAATCCCTGATAACTCTTTTGAAATTCGCACTCAGTTTCTTATAGAGCTTAAGAATAATGCTTTTTATGGCAAATTTAATGAGTGTCCTCTTGAACATATTATAAATTTTTATGACATGTGTCGTACTCTTGCTGAAGGTACAACTCTGGAACATGTCAAGATGAAAGCTTTCCTCTGGTCTCTCGCTGGGCCTGCACTGAAGTGGCTTGAAGGGCTGAAACCAAGATCACTCACCACATGGGCCCAAGTAGAGCAAGAGTTTCTGAATAAATTCTTCCCACCTGCCAAGACAGCACTTCTCCGCCAGAAAATCACCGCCTTCAAACAGAAGCAAGGGGAACCGCTGGCAAAGGCATGAGAACGCTACAAAGAACTGATGCGATCTTGCCCCACTCATGGACAACCACCATACGTCATTCAGGAGATCTTCTTTAACTCTCTTGATCAAGTCACTAAGGACAGAATCAACCATTATACTCGCTATGAGTATCTGACGATGCTACCAAGCGACGCATGGGGTGTACTCGACAAGCTCACTAACTACGAAAACAAATATGGGGCTCCTACAAACTATGATGAGAACGCCTATGCCAGACCAGCCCCATCCATGCCTCTCTACAGAGACCAGAATCGCAAGCTCCTCAAGCAAGTAAAATATCTATCTGTCAATCAGCCTTGCATCGAATGCGGATCATAGAGGCACACCACTACTGAGTGCCCACACACTGAGCAAGTCAGGATGGCAGAGACACATGAAGAGGCAGCTTACGCGGGGGGTCGCAATCGCTACATGGGAGACCAAAGGTTCTATCAACCATAGTGGAACCAAGGTCCTCCTAGGAATCCCCTACCCTACAGAGCTCCAGGACATCCAGAAAGGGATCAAAAGAAGGATGATCTGCAGCTGATCCTTGAGGAGATGCGTCGGAATCAGGGCACCATCAACAACCAGTTCCAGAACATCACTACAAAATTTGGAGAACTGGACATCTTGAAAAGAGGAATAGAGACCTAGATGGGTCAAATCGCTGCACAGATGCCACGACCGTCCGGACAGCTCCCTGGGCAAATAGAACCAAATCCTAAGTGGAAGACCGCACACGTCGATGATATCAAACTCAGGAGTGGGCATCAATTACACGAGTCAGAGGTCGGGAAACAGCAAGGCAAGGCAGAGCAGCAACTCGAGACAGAGCAACATCTACTCGATCTCGAGGAGACCATACTCGACCTCGACAAGAAGCTACGCGACCAAGACCAGAAGCTGAGCTCGGACTCCACTGCGTAGACCACCCAACTCGATGTCGAGGATCCCGTGGTCGAGATCGAGGAGCAGCATCTGGCCGACGTCGACGACTCTGCAACACCTCCGACAACGATCTGGCTCCGAAACAGAAAAAGTCGTTGCCTTTCCCTTCAAAAGCACAGAAAGATCCCAATGCAGGTAGGTTTACCAGATTTGTTAATATGCTGCAAGAACTGAATGTTTCTATCCCTTTTACAGAAGCCCTGCAAGAGATGCCTGGATATGTCAAATTTCTAAAGGAAATCCTGAGCAAGAAGCGATCCATCTCAGAGATCGCAGGCGAATGCAAATGACTCCACTTCCCTGAAAAGAGACCTGAACCTGGTAAGTTTTCTGTTACTGTGGGTTTTGGACAATATAAATATGAGTCTCTGTGTGATTTAGGAGCAAGTGTAAGCATCATGCCTCTATCAATCTGGCGGAAGGTCAAAATATGATGCATAGAGCCTGTGGATGCCAAGCTATACATGGCAAACAATACAGTAGTCATCCCTACAGGTATAGTTGAGAACGTCCCTGTCCAGGTTGGTAAATTCTTTGTTCCAGCAGATTTCCTTATCATTGACTGTGCTGAAGATCCTACTAGCCCTATTATTCTTGGTAGACCATTCTTAGCTACTGCAAATGCCAGAATTAGTGTTAATAATCGCTCGCTCACCTTCATCATAGGCGAGGAGGTTTTGGATTTCTCTTTTGGCCCTGCAAAAGAGGAAATTTCCTGGCTGGAGGTGAAAAGCATCAATAACCGCGGGACCAAGCAAACAGCGGAGGAAAGCGCCAGCACTGTCCTCGAGGTCGACAAGAGCTGCTCGATCTCGACAAGGGCGCTACTCGATCTCAACCAAGACTTGTCGATGTCGACTTCCACTGATGAGCCACTGACTTGCCCAGAGCCTAAGTATGGGGTCCCTATACTCGAGGTCGACCACCTATACTCGATCTCGACTAGCCCCAAACCCAAAGACTTCTGTTTTGGGCCCGAAAAGGTAAGTTCAGGTATGAATTCTACTCCCCCTCAGTCCATAAAGAAAATTATCAATGATTTAAGGGGAGATAAGACACCGTGGAGAAAGAATCTGCGAAAACTAAGAGCTGGAAGGAAGAAGAAGAAAGAGAAGGGAGATGATGCAAGCAACCACTTGTCAGCTGAGCTGGCATACTACCATCAGGACCTAGATGATCCCGGAGAAGGGCCAAGCATGAGCGGGCCCCACAATAATGGTCCTTGAGCGCAAACGGAGAAGTCGGCCTAGCGACTCTAAAATCTAGAGCATGTATATAGAACTTTTTGAATTTTGGGACTTTTTGAACTTTTTGGTTTTTGTTTTTGGTTTTGGTTTTATGTCTTTTAGAATATTTCATGTGGATAGTCTTGTTTCTTGTGCAATCTAACACTTTTAGGTCGGCAAGCATATAAGGATCGCAAAAAAAGTGGAATAAAGAAGTCCCTGAAACCAGTCAGAATCGACGAAGGCCAAGTCGATTACGACAAGGAGGAGAAGCCCAGAAGTTACTCGATCTCGAGTAGACGTACTCGACATCGACCAAGCCAAGACGCTCCTCGACTTCAGAATCCACTGGACGCAGAAAAGCTCCTCGAGATCGAGTAACATGTACTCGAGATCGACAAAGATGTCTACTCGACCTGCACTGATCTGCCCTCCTTGATTGGTTATCCTGTGAGTTCCTTTCTTTACTCTTGTTTTTATTTGATTTTATATAGTGGGGACGCTGTAAATTTTAAGTATGGGGTGGGGGAAGGGCTCATTATCATTATCATATGTGTTAGTCTTGGTTTTGGTTTTGCATGGTGAAATTTTAAATTTTTATGTTATGCATTCATGCTTAAATTTTATGCCTTTTTCTTTCGTCATACTTTAGTTTTGATTTTTGAAAAAAAAAATTAAATAAATAAAAAAAAAAAATAGAAAATGTCGAAAAATGAAAAAAAATATGCATGTTTAAATTTTTGCATTGTTTTATACCCTAACTTAGATGTCCTATGATGATAAATAATGACTGACTTGATCATATAAATCCTATGGCATTTTTGGAAGGTTTAGCCTAAATCCTCGAAATGGTTTTTATGTGGATTGTGAACTTGTGATGAAATTGAGCACATATGATCCTAAGCTAAAGGTTAAAATCCAACAGACATTGTCCTAGTGAGAATTTTGGCCTTATAGGGAGAACATTAAAAATCCCTCTGCTTTCTTGAGTGTATTTACTCTTCCTATGCATCTCTAAATGTTGTGATAGTTATTCAAAACCAATGCATTTATATGTTTATGTTGATGAGAATTAAATGATGGAGGCACCTTTTTAGCCAATTTTATCCTCTCTTTACCTACCCTGCATTATCCCTGTTTGAAGCTAGAACATTAGCCTGAGACTTTTATTATGAACTCCACAAAAATATCCTTAGCCAAATTGAGTCTGACCCCCATTTAGGAATTAAGACTTAGAGTTGGTTGGAATGATGATTTGTGGAAAGAATAAGCTTATGTTGCATTTCAAGAAGAAAGGATTGTTGAAATTATTGAGATATGGGTTGGTTTTTATCTTGCTATGCATACTATGTAAAAGGATTTTTGGCTCACATTATAAATGCACTATTAGTGTTAATTGGTTTTTATTTTCTTTCAAAAAAAAATCCGAAAAAAAAGTAGAAAAAAGTACATATGTTTGTGAATAAAGTGCATGAGCCAAATTTACCTTATTTTTTTCATTATTTGCAAGATACACACTTTGGAGAGGTTGAGGAAGTTTGAAAGGTTACATACTTCATTGAGATAAATTGGAGAGTTTGGTTGATGCATATGATTGAGAAGTTATGGTTTGGTTGTGTTAGAGATTTAGGAGTCTTGATTCCCGAATTTTATTAAGCACCACATGGCCAAATAATTCCATTCCTTATTATTTCTTACCAAGCCCCATTACAACCCCGCTGAATAGAATCTTCTTTGAAGACTTCTATTGAGCGAAGTCCTCCTGATATTTCTTGTTGCATTTTCATAATTGGTTGCGAAGTGGATTCATGTTTAAATTGGAATGTTTATGAGATTATATATGGAATTGAGTTGAGAGATGATCTACATAGCCTAAAACACATTGAGAGCTGAGTGTAAACACATTATCCCTGTGAGGTTGGATTTACACTACCTGTGCCTATGGATTGCTCATATATGTGTGATGACGTTAAATTCACTTGTCTTACATTGCTACTAATTGAGATGTTTCTTTTTGACAAAGGCGAAGACTTGAAGGACGTGTTGTACGTCTTGGTCATTGTTTGGTTATTGCTTGAGGCCAAGCAAGTCTAAGTATGGGGTGATTTGATGTCTCTAAAGTAGCCATGTCATTATGCATATTTTAGTTCCATATTCTTTACATTTTGCATATTTCACATTGAGAATATGTCGGATTTATGTAGTATATGCTTATTTGTCAGAAATGGAGATCTACATAAGTTTCTGTTTAATATTGCAGAATATGGAAACATTTCGGGAGAAAACCAAGAAGTAAGAACCGGAGCTCAAAGCTACTCGACATCGACTAAGCTTAGTCGATCTTGACAAGCCATGTCTAGACACCTTCCAGGATCGAGAAGGATCATGTCGAGAAGCCGAAGACGAACAACCCGGCTCCAGCAACCTACTCGAGATCGAGTACCATTACTCGATGTCGACAAAGCTGCACAAACACCCAGGAGTCGAGAAAGCCACCCAAGGATGCCGAGGAGAGATCGACCAACCATGCTCAGATATCCTTACTCGATGTCGACAAGAGGTACTCGAGGTCGACAAAGCCAAGGAGCCATGACCGAGCACATCGAGAAGACTTGCCTGACCAGCCAAGCCAGACCTAGTCGACGAGCCTCTCTACTCGAGATCGACGAACGCTAGGAGTCATGTCCGAGCCTATCGAGGACCACCTAGCCGAGACCAAGCCCAGACGATAACAATCCTACTCGAGATCGACAAGATCCTTGTCGAGATCGACGACGATTCCCGAAGCCGTGTTACGCGGTTTGATCAATTCTACTCGGTGTGGGATTACTTGGGCTCGAAGATTGCCGAGTTCTATCCGATCTATCAAGTTCTATCATGATGAAAAGAGATTTATCCACTTGAGACACTTTAGATATTATTTCCCTTTAGATTTAATTTCTTTGTTGCTTTTATTTATCATTAAGCTTTTTAGATATAGTTTTAGATATAGATAAAGATTTCTATCCTTGAGTAGCAAGGTTTAGAAGCCTATGAATAAAGCCCATGGGGCTAATTTCTAGTAATTCAAGGCCAGAGAGAAGTAAATAGAAGAAGTAGAGAGAGAGAATGAGCGGCCGATTGGAGTTGTGAAGTGAGAGCGGAATTGGCTTGAAGCAGTTGTAAACTTTGGTTTATTTTAATGCAATTAGGTTTCTTTCAATCGATGATGTCTGAGTTTGCGATGAAGCGCGAGTAGTCCACCCACTTCTAGGGTTGGGGCGAGCCCGACGATAGCCATGCACGCTTGAGGTAAAGATCTGACTTTTATCATGTTTTGAGCATCTACTACTTGTTTATGTGTTTATTACCCATCTAATGGAGATCCATGCTAACAACTTGGGTTGTAAACATAAAATCAGTAGAGACAATTAGGGTTTCTCGAAAGAGTTGTCTAATTGTTGGAAAAGGTGAAAGCTTGTCCTTTGATGCAATTCACATGATTATCTGTTTATCTTTACCTTATGCATGCTTGGTTATCGTTGTTGCAAACCCCAATATTGGAAGTCCTTTTACATTAAGTTTAGTTCGAAATCCTAAAGCAATTGTTTTTACTTTCTTTCGTTTTGTTTTAGTTTCTGTCTCCTCGATATCGAATAGCACTCGTCGATATCGAGTACTGATTCTCGATCTAGCATCGTTGTAGCTTCTGTGTGCAGGTGCACGACAAAGCCCAACTCGACGTCGACGAAGCCTACTCGATCTCGAGTAGGCTTTTCTATCTTTATAACTCAACTCCGGGGGTTTTAAGTACGGGGGATAATCAGAGCTCTTATGCTTTTCTATCTTCAGAATCGAATCCCTTACTCTGAGATCAGAGGGGGGTATTTATAGGGAAACCAAGCGAGCAGCTGGCTGGAAACCTCGTGGTTCTATGTGGGACACGTGTAACGCATGCCCATATGCTTAGGGGCATAGGCAGTACAGGTGGATCCGTTAGAGGCGATGTGCTGGAGCTAGCAAGCTGCTTGCTAGGACTTCGAAGGCTTACGAGACATTTTGGAGAGTTCACTCTGATTCTTACACTGGGTTTGAGTCGCGAGGGAAATAAGGGTTAATAGTTCTCAGGAGCGCTAAGCCCATTCCTTCGGGCTTGGTTGGATTCTTTGTTCACGATGTACTAATGGTGGGACCGACCATCCTTCTGCGTTGGGTGACCTATTGATGACGTCATATTCCGTGTTTATTATATAGCCTATTTTCTATGGCATCGTCATATCTCCTCGTAACCGGATCGCGAGTGATACCCCATTCGCGATTAGGTTTCGACAAATACGATGCTCCCTGCCAAAGCTTTTAGCTTATTGGATGGGCCTTATCTGGGCCTATCGTGCTCTTTGGCTCATTGGGCGGATTGGCCCCACAGGGACCTATAAGTGGGGCTCTTACCCTCGCTCCTCCTCATTCCACATTTCTGAGTTTTCAAAGAGGAGGGAAGAGAGAGGAAGTTCAAGGGTTTCCTGTGCTTTTTGAATAACCGAGATCGGAGTTGGGTGGTGGTCCATTCTAAGTCTCCTACGTTTTCCGGCGCTTCCCTCTCGTAGTTCTTAAGTAAGTCGTCTCTGATCTTTCTTTTGCCCTTTTTAATTTCTAGGCTTGTGTTATCCTCTCGAGACATTTGGGGTTAGCCGGGAAAATCGAAACCAGCGGCGGTTATGGGGTGGTGATCGGGGTACGCCCTGGTGTCTCATCCCTTACTTTCCCCTTTGCTTCCTTAGTCGTAACTGATCTTTGTGGAGTAACAGATGGATAGTTTAGTAGTGGTGGGTTGGTGTTGAGTGGGAGTAGTATTGCATTTGAGTTTTTTGGATTTCTTCTGATGTCTTTTTCAGACTTTTACAGGAAATCTCCGACAATAAAGGGTGGAAGAAACCTTTCATCTCTCCTTCTTGCCTTTCTCATGGGTGATTTCTCGAGAATCGAGAAATCCTTATGGAGGAGGTGGAAATGCGCCTTTTAGCCGTCGTCCCGTGGAGGGGGGGGGGGGGGAGATGTCGTTTCAACGTCCCTTCGGGGGGCGCATGAGGTGCCAACATGAGCCTCCAAGAGGACTTTTTGGCGCCAAATTTATTTACTTCCGATGTTGAAAAGGTAGTTTCCCCTTGTTAATATTTCCTTTTTCTTGCATCTTGTCCAGGGGGTTTTTCCTTCGTTTTTAGAGTTGAGATGTCGCAGGAGAGCGATAGCGAGAATCGTAGCATAGGCTATGATTATGAAGAAGTCAGTTCCTCGCGAACCCGGTCCCATGCCGGGGTTAGCTCGGAGTCTGTGACGATTCCGGCTCCTCATCCAATAAGTAAAAAACCTCTCGAGGAAAAGAGAAAAAGGGTGAACCTCGGGGCTGGTCCAAGCGCAAAGAAGAGGAAGATGGTGGGAACCATTAAGCGTCCTTTAAAGAGGGACAACCCTGAGTATTGCCACACCTCGGAGTCTATAAATGACATGGGAAAGAGTGAGTCGTCTCGCGTACCCCATGAGTCTAAAAAACCTACCCGAGTGGTCCCGGGTGACTTCGCCCTACCTCCTTATGATTGAACGGAGGTTGACAGTTGTAGCTTTTGCGAAGGTCATACTTTCGCAACTTCCCCTCATCCTCTGACAATATTCTTGGATCGCGTAGCTCATACGGTACCAAAAACGCTGGGTGAGGGGTCAATTTTAGATGTTCAGCATCTGGAAGAGGTGGCGAAGCTTTATCCGTGGCCGGTTGGGGTGGAGATAGGTCTGGCCGTTAGCGGTGGTGGGTGCTTGAATGAATACAAGGAACATGTCGTCGTCCATCTGGGAAGCTTGCTTAAAGGGTTCCATCTCCCTCTCCCCCCGATGTATGTAGACTTTTTAGCTCATATAAACCAATGCCCTGCCCAACTTGCCTTTAACGTATGGATGTATTTGGCGGTATACATCATGCGTTGGGCTACCATTAAGCAAACGCCATCATTAGATCATCTTTTTTCTGTTCTTTCCTTGAGGCATGTTGAAAGACTGATGTCCGCCTCCCTGGCTGGAAAGATCGTTGAGAGGTTGTCCAGTAGCCCGGGATGGAGGAAAAAGTGGTTCCTCATTCGCAATCCAACCAAAACTATCTTGAACTTCGTGATCAAACCCGACAAGTATGTTGCGCTTGGTGATAAGCACGATGCAGCGGATAGGTGGAGGGCTGTGTTTGAGATGGGGGTTATAGGAAGGTTGTGACCCCGGTTCGCTGGGAAATGGCCAAGCTTAGCCTTCCCCATCGGCCGGGTCGGTGTCCAAGAATTTTTTACTTTAAATCCTTTGGTGTTTTGGCCGTGGTTTTCTATTGTCCTGACTTGTTCTAATCTTTCCCGCAGATATGGTAGTTGACAAGTCGAAGGTTTCCGCGTTTGCGAAGAAGAAAAATGCCATGAGAGGTGGTTCCGGGGCGGCTCTTACTGTCACCCCGCGTCCGGGCGGTGGTCGTCAAAGTGTCCCCCGCGGGTCTCCTACTGCGGCTAAGAGTTCGAAAGGGAAAAAACCGATCGAGGACCAGGAGAGCATTTCGTTTGATGACCAACTGTGGGCCCACCGTGGGCAAAAACGACCAAGGGAGGGTACAGAGGGCACCACACTTTTAAGCTCTGAGCCGATTACTCGTGTAGGGATGTCAACGATGGCTTACCGGCTTCCTGGATTTGACCCTATTGATATCAAGAAGTTGGATATCCCTCCGAAGAGTTGTTTGGCCGAAAGAGACTATCTTCATCATTTGACGGATGAAGAATTAGCTGAACATGGCCGAAAAAGCAGAGGCTGGGTAACTTTCGTCGTGATTCATATCTTCATTTCTTCTTTCTTTTCTTACATATGCATTTATTTTAATCCGCATGTTGTCGTAGGAGAATTTGCAATGGTTTGAAGTGGCTCTACGTTGGAGAAGCTATAATGACAAAGTGAGGGAGTTGAGGACGATTGTGGCCACTCTGAAGACGAAGATGGAAAAGTTAAAAGACGCGGAGCTCCGGGAGGTAACCATCGAGAGCCTCAATGATGCTTTGACGAAGTCCCAGAAAGACGTGGAAGTTGCGAAGAGTGAGTTAGATCTATCACGGGTTGAACTTGCGAAAGCTCAAGAGGTGGGGGCTCGGCATGAACTGGAGGCTACACGCTTGAAAAGTCATCTCAAAGATCTTGAGGGTGAGTTGGGGGTGGTTCGCGAGGAGTTGGCTGGTGCGAAGAGCCAGTTGGAGCGTTTTATTTCTAGTGATGAGGTTGTTCTTTCCAAGAATTTGCTCCGTGAGTTCATGCTTAGTGAAGAAGGCCAGGGGTGGCTATCTGGTTTCTTGGGGGGTGTCGATCGGGGTTGGCTTGATCGCTACCTTGAGACGGACGGAGAGGATGTCCTTAATGACAAGGTTTTCGATGCGTGGATGGACGGGATCATGGGTGGTATCACTCAGAGTGTTAAACGCTTTGCTCATCTTGGCGACGTGGTGAGTATGTTTCCTCCTAGCTACGAGGATGAAGACCTGAAGCTTAAGGATCCTCAGCGTGAGCTGCCTCTCCCTATGATGCTCCCATTAATGATGCAGCAATCCTTGACCCTCTTCCTGATGGTGAGAAGACCCCCGAGCCTGCTCACGTAGACTGTCCTCCTACTGATGTTTGACTTGGCCGTTATTCCATTTTCTTGTAAAGATATTTTATTTATGGGGAAGTTTGAAAACATTTCTACCCGTGGTGAGAGTCTCGTACTCTGCTGCGGTTTGTGTATCCGTTTCTTGGATGACAAATATTTTCAGCCCTACGGTAAGCGATGTCTTATCATGGTTTTTTGTGAATAATTTATCTTTTGAATTTACCGTGGTTTCCTTTATATCTATTGCTTGTTTTTCTTACTGGGTTGTCCTGCCGATTTTTCTTCTGTTTTCTTATGTTTAAATCTTGACCTGTTCACCTTGTCTACTAATTTTATCTGTAAGATAAATTCGCGACACCCTTATCCATCTCCTGTCGTTGATCGTTTTATGGAATAAATCGTGAAATGAAAAAAAGTAGGATCCGCGTATTTATTAGATGTTATGCAGAATGATAGGCCGAACTTAAAAACTTCTTAGCGATGAAATATAATAGGAAATATATTGGAGTATCTTTCTTGTAGTTATATATCCTCGTAGCATATGTATTCAAGCAAAATATCCCCATTCTCGTCGGGACATGGTTGCTCTGTTGCCATATCAAAGTGGGATTCTCCCCGGTACTCGAAGGTGGGGTGGCTCCTTGTTCTGAGGTTCATAATGTTCGCAAAAGATCTCCACCCTTCTGATAGGGAGAACCAATCCCCCTCCTCTCGTTCGACTAGGATTAAGAATTCTTGGTTTGAGGGAGAACATAGATAGATGTGGTTTATTATTTCCTCCCCGAATTGTACAAAGATATATGGCAACGGGAGCCTGTGTAAGTGGCTCTCCCTAAGGATTATTCTGGAGAATTTAGGATGTGGAAAAAACATAGTGTTTGTGACGAAAGTTGGTGGAGGTGTTTCTGGTGGAGAGAGCTCTCCTGAAACCATGTCGAAACTTGGCATTGTGTTTTTAGGTAATTCAAATTGTTCTCCCAATGTTTTTATTTACACTACTTTTATGCAAAGTGGATATGGATGCTATTCTTGCAGAATTATCTCTTAATTACGGTGAAGCAGGGTGGTGCGTGTTACTGACATATCTTTTGTGTAGCTTAGTGTATGAATTTCTCTTATAACTTTCTTCACCGCCTGGATTGAATTTGTCCCTATCAGATGTGTTTTGTTGTGTTATCTGATATTTGTTGCCCTCGTGGTTCAACTGGGTGGTAGGCGGTTTGTTTATTATCTGAACCATACTGACCTCGTGGTAGCACTTAGGTGGTAGGCGGTTTCCATTGATGTTTTTTCTTTGCAGTGGTTAGTATAAGAAGGTAAGAAGCCCAAGGCTTTATTGTAGTTTGTCTGTGAAAATGGTGCCTACGACGCCAGTCGACATTTCCGATGTATATCTTCCTCGCGTGAGGGGTTTCACTCGGGATATTGCCATTGAGGGGCATTTATATAGGCCGGTAAGCTATATTTATTCGATTAGTTTTTTGATAAATAAAGCGTTTCTCATGTGTTTGCTTTTTTTGTAGCCTTTACCCTCCATATACCGGGATTATGGTTATGATGCCCTTGGATTTGTCCATTTATGGACACGGTCGGACGAGGAATTTATGGTGAGGGTGGAAACCTTAGGGCCCAACAACTACTGGTTTACTATTGGGTGGCCAGAGTTTGTTGTTTCGAATGTACTTCGAATTGGGACTCACTTGATTTTTGAGTATGAAGGACATTCTTGCTTTGATGTTGTTGCTATGAACCATGGTCCTGATCAAAATGGTGATGTGGATTTCTCATTTCAATGCTGATCGTTCCATTTTTATTATGTTTGCTGTTGTTATATCGTTTTGCTACCAGCGAATGGTTATGTTTGGTGTATAATTAATGAATTATTAAGTTATCCTATTGCTACTTGTTTGTGGTTATCGTAAACGTTGGTCAATCCAATGAACAAGTGATTTCCAGTGTGATGTTTGCGATTAAAAGATTTCAATCTCCAGCGTGAGATTCGTGTTTAAGAGATAACTATCTCCAGCATCCTTAGATGTTGGGGAGGAAAAAACCAAGAGATCTCCAGTGCGAGATTCGCGTTTGAGAGATAACTATCTCCAGCATCCTGAGATGGCGGGGGAGGCAAGAATCAAGAGATCTCCAGCGCGAGATTCGCGTTTGAGAGATAACTATCTCCAGCATCCTTAGATGGCGGGGGAGGAAAAATCAAGAGATCTCCAGCGTGTTGTTCGTTAATGAAGAAGCCTCAATCTCCAACGTCCTCAAATGTTGAGAATTTTCTTTGAATCGTTATACAAAGATTGTTGAGAAATCGAATCTTAAAGAAGCGAATTTGTATTGATAGGACGAGCTTTTCTTAAGAAATTTAAAATGAAACAACTTTGCCTATCGAACTGGTCCTGGGGTCTAGTGGAAACCATTTGTTATTGGACCGTCGTAGTCGCTATCGTAAAGCTCATCCTCTATGTAGCGACCTTGTTTGTCGAAGAAATGGACTTTGAACCTTTCTTCTCCCAGGTGGGTGAACATTATTGATGTTTCCAGGTGTAGTCGGTGGTTCTCAACAAAGTCCTTCCATCCGCGTGCAACCCAGTAAGATCTGTAATCGCACCCTACGATGTGGACAAGGAAATCCTTGGCGACGCGAGTGGTTAACAAGATCTGTTCGAGAAGATGGGGTTGGAAACGTCGGCCGAATTCATAAGGCAATATCATGTGTATATATTGCTCCTCCGCTATTAAATAAATATCGAAGATAATGGGATTGTTTGGGTTTTGATCATCGATGTTTGTTGCCATATTTGTGTTTTTTGGAAGGACCGGAAATGAGAAGATTGTGTCTTTTATGTCGTAAGAGAAAAGAGCTTTTATAGTGGCTTCATATGGTTTGAAAATGCTCTTGTGATAAATGACTATTTTCGGATTTGAAATGCGCCAGTGTACTTGGTCTGTTTCTAAAGGGATTCTTTGTCACGTGTAGGACATGTAGAGTATCTTGGGAAATCCTTCTCGCAGATTCTTTGTCTAGTTTCAACGTATGCAATAAATGCTTTAGACGATTTCCAAAGTGTGTACCCTCTTTTTTCTGAGTATAAGAAGGCGTGGTGTTTTGTTGAAATCTTGTAGTTATTGGGTTGCTTTCTTGAGCATTGTTTTTCTAGCAAAGGGATGACATCTCCCAATTCTGGAATGCGAGATTTTTTCCATTGGGTTGATGAAGAGGAGAGGATGCATCGTCTTGTAAGTTGTACACGTTCTTCGTGCTTTATACTTTTTCTTGGGTCTGAACTGTTCATTGATTAACAATGTTCTTTCGTATGCAGCCTCTTCCTGATGCTTTTGAGAGGATGTATAGTCATTTGGTGTCTGACCACGTTAGTTTAGTTTCTACAAATGGTGAAACCTTTCGTGTCGAAGTCTCCAACGATTGCTCTAATCGTTGGTGGTTATCTGGTGGCTGGGATAGATTTGCGACCAACAATGGCGTTAAGGTTGGGACATCGATGGTGCTCTTTCAATATGTGGAAGGACATTGCTTCAAAACCCTTGTTCTTGAAGATGAAGATGAGTAGATGTTTTGGATTTTCTGTACTGGTGGTGTTAGCAAATATTTGTTTTTATGTTGCGCTTTTATTAACCTTTAATCGCGTGCTTCGGTATTTGTAACCGTGAATATTTTTGTAATGATATTTTAATGTTCTGAATGATTTTGGTCTGTGTTTCTGTGTTTTGTCTTTTTTCGACACGGATGTGACCTCTGCTAACGTGATAATGGCGCTCTGGATTGCAAAGATGGGCTCTGAAATTTTTTCCACTTGTTTGGCATGTAGTTGGTTATGAAAATGTCGATTTGGACAGATATTCGGTGACGAGACAACACTGCCTTATTTGTTTTATTTGGTGATAAATAGCAGATGTTCGGATTAAATCTGATGTAGTTGTCCTTGGTCCTCGTTTAATTTAGAAGTATTCTTGTAGTGAGGGATCATGACCTTCCCTCATCCTTGTCGTCGTGATTTTTTCCGTTCCATTGATTCTGAAGAAAAAATGGAATATTTGGTAGGTTTCTTTACCCTCCTTTTGTAATTTTTGTGATTCTTACTTGATATTTGGTTTTGTGGTTTGCAGATTTTGCCTGAAACTCTCTCCCACCGGGAGAGAGTTTCGAGTAAGGGTGTTTCGAGATAGCCAGGGCCATTACATCCTTACCGAAGGTTGGCGTGCTTATGCTGTGGACAACGGTTTACGCGTCGGGGGGTCTCTTATTATCTTTAAGTATGAGGGGGTAGTCGTTTTACAAGTATTGTTCTAGAAACGAACAAATGAGCATGGCATGGAAATGTACTATGCATTCCCTTTTTGAAGTTTCGTTTGTATCTCGGCTTTTATACGTATTATGTCGAACTTGTTTTCCAAGTTTGTTTTAATGATATGATTAGAATAGCTCATATGTCTGATCTTAAAGGGCTATTTTAACGATTGCTTGATGTCATAGTCGAACAAGTCTGAATCGTAAATATAGTAGAACAAAACATAACTTTTTTTTAATTTTCCAGATGACACGGAAACTCGTTGACCTAAATCATAAACAAAGTGATGGCATCTAAAATTTATTCTACAAGGTTATTTTTCTCAGGAAGAAAAACTAGAAACATTCTACGAGCATTCTTGATTTCCCTCCTCTGAGGCCTGGCCGGGATAATCTGAGTCCTGCCCTGACTTAAACGGGATCCATTCGAAAGCGGACCTTCTAAGTGAGGAGGAGCCCATTCTGCATCTACCTCATCCCCTACCGCATCCAGGATACGAACCTCGAAATGAACCCCTTCTTTGTAAATAAAGGTTACAGAGGAACCGACATTGATACTATGTTAGCAGGCAAAATCGTTCCACCCGCCACCCAAGTAAGGAAGCATATAATCTCCGCGAATAACTTCTACAGAAAAATCCCGCAAAATTCGGGTTGATAGAAGAATGTTCCTGGGAAGGTCCGAATGAAATTCATCTTCAAAATGCAATAGAAGAGAAAAGCGTTGTAATTGCTCCGGGAAACGGATGGGCTCAGAAAATGACCAAACCGTCTGGTTTGAAGTAGTCCTAGAGAGAAAAAATAGGATTAAAGAAAGTAAGTGAATGAAATACTCCCTAAATGTCTTTTCTTTATAAAGGGACATCTATGTGAGCGGCTCAGGATCACGGGTAATGGAAAATAGGGCATCCTGTATGCCGAGACAGGATAGGGACGCAAAGATCGAAAACACGAGATGCAAAGATCGAAACAAGTGAAATCGTGACTTAGTTTGCAGATAAACACAGTGCATGGGGATGCCCATAAACCTAGCAATTTCATAGTAAACTCAGCATTGACAGAAGAGTCATGATTTTGCTAAAGGTAAAAAACCATTTGTGGAATGATCTTGTGTGGTTGATTCCGCGCGATTGGTAACTCGACCTTCTTCGTTCAAGTTCTTGACCTGAACTCCAATGGGTACGGCCATTATTGGTGAAAACCCATGGGCGAACCTATTTCGAAGTCATTGGATTCGACAAAATCAAATCGCTTGGTTTTATTCTCCTTGGAGGCTTGCTTGCATGTGTATCCGTGTTTAAAGTGCACGCGATTGCTAAATTTATTCACCTCGGAGGCTTACTTGCACATCCCCGTGTTCGAAAGACACGTGATTGCTAAATTTATTCTCCTTGGAGGCTTACTTGCACATCCCTATGTTTGAAAGACACGTGATTGCTAAATTTATTTTCCTTGGAGGCTTACTTGCATGCGTATCCGTGCTTAAAGCGCACGCGATCGCTAAATTTATTCTCTTTGGAGGCTTACTTGCACATCCCCGTGTTCGAAAGACACGTGATTGCTAAATTTATTCTCCTTTGAGGCTTACTTGCATGCGTATCCGTGCTTAAAGTGCACGAGATTGCTAAATTTATTCTCCTTGGAGGCTTAGTTGCGCATCCCCGTGTTCGAAAGACACGTGATTGCTAAATTTATTTTCCATGGAGGCTTACTTGCATGCGTATCCGTGCTTAAAGCGCACGCGATCGCTAAATTTATTCTCCTTGGAGGCTTACTTGCACATCCCCGTGTTTGAAAGACACGTGATTGCTAAATTTATTCTCCTTGGAGGCTTACTTGCATGCGTATCCGTGCTTAAAGCGCACGCGATCGCTAAATTTATTTATATCGACAATGTTTTTTGGGCTTGAAACTTTCATTTATATATATATGAAGAGGTGTACCCAATCCGGAATCCTATTGACCCCTATACATAGAAAATCCAAGTCACCAGGTTTTTAATATGTCTAGCTTTTACGCAAAATACGCCTTAAGATTCTTGGCGTTCCATGATTTTGCGAGGATCGCGCCTTCCGAATTTTGAAGCTTGAAGGAGCCCCTACCTACTTCTTTGTTGATGACGTATGGACCTTCCCACTTATGTTCAAGTTTTCCCCCAGTCGTTGCCTGTCGAAGGACCATATCTCCTTTTTGCAGGGGTCGTACAAAAACACGCTTGTTGTATCCTTCCGCCAGGCGACGTTGATACTCATTTGCTTTGAGACAAGCGGTATCCCTTCTTTCTTCACGTAAATGTAGTTCTAACTCATGGGCCTCGTCATTGGACTCTTTGCTGAAATCGATAATTCTGGCCGATGGAATTAGCAGCTCCTCTAGTATGACAGCATCCACCCCAAAAGCCATTGTGAATGGTGTTTCTCCGGTGGGACTCTTAGCTGAGGTTCTATATGTCCATAATACCAGGGGCAAAATCTCAAACCACTCTCCTTTTGCCGTTCTCAACCTCTTTTTAAGGCATTCAGGATTTGGCGATTTGTGGTTTCAGCCTATCCGTTGGATTGCGGATAAGCCACTGATGAGAATCGGAAGTATATACGGAGGCCGACGCAGAAGTCACGGATTCCCTCGCAGTCAAATTGGGGATCGTGATATGTGATGATAGCTTGAGGGACTGTTGTTAGGAGGAAATTGAGAATTGCAATAAAATATAAATAAAGTAAAGCAAACCAGATTCCGTCACTTGCAAATAATTACAAGACCTCCTCCTGATGTAGCAGCGGGAAGTCAGGATCGATCCACGAGGAAGCAAGTTAGCGGATCTCAGGTAGCGGCGAATCTCACGGGTGGTTGTCGACTATAGTGGTACTCGACCTCGACCAAGGTTGGTCGACATGGGTCAGGAACAGTCGAATCCGGGCAACAGAAGACGCTGGTGGTGGTCGACGTCGACCAGGCTCTACTCGACGACGAGTACGGTGGTCGTGGTCGAGTAGTCTGTCGAGTATTGCAGAGACACGGAAGCAACAACGGTCTTGCTCGATCGAGAAATCAATGGTAGACGTAGACCAAGGGGTGGTCGACGTAGAGTAGGAACAGAAAAACAAAGAACAAATCTTGCGGAATTCGGAATAAACTATGTGAAAGGAAACTTCCAAGATCAGGGTTTCAACACCACAACGATAACCATGTAAAATAACACATAAAGGCATAAAAAATCATGCTTTTCATCAAATAAGTTTCGTTATTAACAAATAGGAATATAGAGGCTTTCGCATAAACCCTAATTGTTACTAACCCTTTTTCGCATAATTAACCCCAGTTGTATTAAGATCACTTTCGCTTCAATAACACAAACAAGGATCACCTTCAACTTTCGCAAAAGAATCATGCTCGTAGGGATAGAAAATGAATCGCATAAAAAGATCAAACTTTATCGCATCACCTCACATGGCCACCATCGGGCTCACCCCGACCCTAGAAGTGGGTGGAATACTCGCTCTTCATCATCAAGAAAGACATCAATAATAAAAGGAAATAACTTTGCATTAAATAAAACTAAAAAGAAAGCTTACAACCGATTGAAGCCAAATCGTCTCTCAACTCTCAACTCCACTCGCCACAAGCTCTCTCTCTCTCTCTCTCTCTCTCTCTCTCTCCCTTACTTACTTGTTCTCTCTGAAATTGAATTGAATTGGAATAAGATGTCTAATGCTCAGCCCCTACGGCTTTAGTTATAGCCTTCTAATCCTTGCTATTCAAGGATAGAAATCACTATCTATATCTAAAGATAAAACTTAAATAAAAGGGAACGTTTATCTAAAAGGAAAATAACTAAATATCTTCAAGTGGATAAATCCTTCTCTTCCATAGATAGATTTTGATAGAATTGGATGAAATCAGCCTTGCTTCGTGCCCAAGTTGTCCACATATTCTCGGAATGGCCCAACAGTCTCGCGGCCCAAAGATGCGTAGTCGACTTCGACCAAGCCTGGTCGACTTAGAGTAGGTCGTACTCGACTTCGAGTAATCTTCAGCTTGTCGATCTGGTTCTCTTCGTTGAGCTTGGTCAGGTTCAATTCTGGTCGACGTCGAGTGGGGTGTACTCGACGTAAAGTATGGCTCGTGGTCAAATTGTCTTCTTTTTCCGTCCTCGATCAAGTATGCTTCAACCGTAGTCGACCTCGAGTAGAACCTGGTCGACGTCGGGTAGCTGTGTCAGCTCTCAGCATTCTGCTCAGTTCTTGAAACACACTTTCTCGAGTTCTCGTTCGTCGGATTGACGCATATGACCCTACATTGAAAAGCTCTTTTCGAGGGCTACAACTCTCATGAAGACATCAAAGCTTGATTCAGAATGATGAATACCGAAAAATGGCCTTTTTTTCCAGTTCCACCATCCTTAGCTTCTTCATGCCTTTCCTTTAAGCTCCAAAGTGCGTCCGATTTCTACGAATTATAACAAAAACTTGTGTAGACCTCCATATATTGCAAATAAACATAAACTACACAAATTATGTATTATTCTAACCCAAATGTATGAATTGCATGCAGAAATCAATATAAAAGTAACCATAAAACATGGCGAATTAGGCTCACAACAAACACCCCATACTTAAGCTTGCTTGTCCTCAAGCAATACTTTTAATTGTCATTCAGGGGAAGAAACAAAAAACTCTCAGCATATTAGATTCGTTCTTATATAACCCTGCAATCAATTACCATCCTCGAAAAGGTACTAGTGTCACAAATCCATGCATGTGCAATTAAAAAGCAACATATACTCACAAAAGGAGGGTTATGCAAAAACATTCATTCGTGACAAAGCATTAATAATCAAGAAGACTTTAATTAAGCTCAATAAGGAGTAGATTGGTAAAAGGCTAAAGGTGGGCAATTTTTGGTAATGTGCTGCTAATGATCCGGGGAAATGGAGTATTTTCCAAACTGAATTTCATACCACATTCTTTCTCATAAGATTCATCACCGTTCATAATGCTTTTTCTCAATAATAATGCTTTTACCTCTCTGACCTCAGCACTGCCTTCTCGCGAGTCGCAAACATAGGTGTCATGAATGGCACCGGATACTTAGTGCTTTGGACTCCTCACAATGTGTCCCATCTCTCCAAACTATTATCTCAGAGAGCAGGGTCAATCTACCTTTATCTCCTGAGGTGATTGGATTTTTTCTCACTCATTAAATTTTCCATATTTTTCAAACAATTTCATACCAAACTCCAATAATGATAACAACAACACAACAACCATACACTAATCTCCATAAAGTAACATCATTCTCAACATAATCCCCGGATAGAAAATAAGGTAAAGAATGGGCAATATTTAGAACATGTAGAGCAATAATTGAAATAAAGCATATTATGGCTTTTTGTGATGCGTAAGCATAGGTAAGGCTAGGAATTTAAACAATGAGCATTATATGGAAATATAAAGTCCTCCATCCTCTTATCATGCAACATGTCAAAAGCAACTTTCAAATTTTACCTCCTTTCATGGTTTTCAAGAAAATATATGCACTTCATTGTGACTTCCCTTTACTAGGCAATTTCATGCTATATCTCTAATGAATCCAATTTTGCATCGTCGAGTTCAATATAGCTTCCATGACATTATTAAAAAATTTCAATGGGGGTCATTTTTTCTAAATTTTGGAAATCATGGATATAAGCACATAAATTAATAATGAATTCCAAAATAGTCATGTATAAGCATTTCAAGAAATAAACACATAAACATGCACACAACTAATGTCAAATAAAACCAAATATGCATAAAGTAAGCCCTTCCCCCACCCCGTACTTAAACATTACAGTGTCCTCACTTTATAAAAAAACAAGGGTAAAGAAAGAAACTCACTAGACAAGTGTGCAGAGCTTCAAAATCTTGATTGAACATGCATGGACCGAATCCGAATATAGCTTGCTTCTATCCCATAGACCTGAAAAGTGTAGAAGACATATACCCACAAAAACAAAAACAAACAAAAGCAACAAAGTCTCAAAAGTCTCAAAAAGTAAATGTCTATTTACAAGCTCTAGATTTTATAGTCGCTAGGCCGACTTCACCATTAAGATTAAGGTGGCATTTGCAGGGCCCATGTAGCTTGGGCTTCAAACATGACTCCATTCTTGTCCATCAGCTGCAATCCGCCTGAATGGATCTTGTTCACCATGAAGGGCCTCATCTTCTTCTTGTTGAATTTGTTAGGAAACCAATGATCCTTTGATTTGGCGACATAGACTTTGTCTCCAACTTCATACTTATTAGGCTCATCATTGGAAATCCTGCATAATCGCACATACCGAGGCAAATCTCTCCCATGTATAGATAAATCTTTAATTGAAATAGGGGAAGAGATGTCAGTACCTCGGCTTACCGTTGCGAAATTATCTTTTGGGACTTCAGGTTCTACTCGACATTGAGTAGAACTGGTCGATATCGAGTACGGTGTTGCGTCTGGTGGTTTACTGGTCGAAGATGGAGAAGTCGAGGACCCATGTGTCTGGTCGACGTCGAGTAGGGTACTCGACGTTGAGTACGTTTCTGGCTCGGATGGGTTGCTCGTCGAAGAAGAAGGAGTCGAGGAAGAAGGGTTCTAGTCGACGTCGAGTACGGGCTCGGCCTCGGGTTGTTTACTCGATGTTGATGCAGTCGGTGGAGTGCTCGGGATCTGGTAGACGTCGACTAGGGTACTCGACGTCGAGTACGTCTGGTCGACATCGACCCCATACTTAGTACCTGGCAACGATTCTGAATAAAAGTTAGTCAAAATTGACTTGCCTTGGTCGACGTCATGTAGATCGTCTGCCTCTTCGTTCAGAATTGCCATGATTTTCTTCCAGCTGGGCTTCCATAGCTCGCTTCTCCATCTCCTCGGGGGTCATATTTCTTACCTTAGGTTCCCCGCAAGTTATGTACCTGGCTGATATAGACTTGACCTCTTTCATAGGACTTGTGTGCCTTTCAGATTTATTAAAAGAGTACTCAATTACCTCATCGCTGATGTTGAAAGTGAGCACTCCCTTCCTTACGCTTCTATTGGCATCCATCGTCGCTAAGAAGGGTCTTCCTAGAATAATTGGGCAAGCAGGGTCCTCCTCCATATCAATAACTAAGAAATCAGCAAGGACGAAGAACTTACCTACTTGTACTGGCACATTGTCCACCATGCATGTTGGGATGACCACCGTGTTGTTTGCCATATATAGTTTTGCATCCACAGGCTCTAAGGCACCTATCTTAATCTTGGACCATATTGATAAAGGTATTATACTCACACTGGCTCCAAGATCACATAAAACATTAAATTTATATTGACCAAATCCAATGTTTATAGCAAACTTACCAAGATCTGGCCTTTTCTCAAGTATGTCCATTTGGCTGCACTCGTCTGCGATCTCAGCCATTGATCGCCTCTTGCTCAGAATCTCCTTTAGGAATTTGACATATCATGGCATCTCATTAAGAGCTTCTGTAAAGGGTATGGTGACATTGAGCCTTTGAAGCATCTTAATGAAACGCTGGAACTTCTTCTCTGCCGGATGTTTTGGAGATTTCATCGGAAAAGATAGCTTTTTCTTTGGCGGAGATGCAGAAGGGTGGTCGACATGTGCAGAAGGGTGGTCGACGTCGAGTACGGGCTGGTCGACGTCGAGTACGGGCTGGTCGACATCAACTACTGTAGTCGACTTCGGGTTGGGCGCAGAATTCTGGTCGACGTCGAGTTGGTGTTGGTCGATGTCGAGCAGATTGTGGTCGACATCAAGTGGCTTGGTCGACGTTGAGGAGTCTTCTGCAGCTTCTCCTTCTGTGTTGGGCTTGGGCTTTTGCATCTGTCGCCCACTCCTTAGGTTCATAGCAGCTACATGTCCAGTAGATTTACCTTTAGGGTTAGGTTCAGAAGATCCAGGGAGCGTACCTGACGGTTTAGGGACACCTGCGGCTAGCTAGCCTATCTGAGTCTCCATCGATTTCCTCCAGATATCGATTTCTCCAAGTCTAGCGTTGACACCTTGTATCTGAGTATAGACAGAATTGAAGGACTGCTTGGTGTCTGAATGGTTCCTCCGCATCTCCTCAAAGATGGTTTGTAGGTCATCCTTCTTCTGGTCCCTTTCTGGATGTCCTGGAGCTCTGTAGGGCGGGGGGTTCCTAGGGGCACCTTGGTTCCATTGTGGTTGCTGAAACCTTTGGTCCCCCATATAGCGATTGAGACCCCCTGCGTAAGCTGCCTCTTTGTGGTATTCTGCCTGCCTAACTTGCTCTGTGTGGGGGCACTCAATAGTGATGTGCCTATGTGATCCGCATTCGATGCACGACCTGTTGACAGACAGATAATTTACTTGTTTGAGGAGCTTCTTATTCTGATCTCTGTAGTACTGCTCCCTTACATCTGGATCAATCTCCTTAGGGGGCTCATAGAGGGGCATGGATGGTGTTGGCCAGGCATAGGGGTTCTCCTCATAGTTGACTGGAGTCCCATACTTGTTGTCATAGTTGGTTAGTTTATCGAGAGGAGCCCATGCGTCAGCAGACGGCATTTTCAGATACTCATAGTGAGTATATGTGTTGATTCTGTCCTTTGCAGCCAAGTCCAGAGAATTGAAGAAGATCTCTTGAACTATGCAGGGTTGCTGTCCATGTGTAGGGCATGATCGCAGTAGATCCTTATAGCGTTCCCAAGCCTTTGCCAGCGACTCCCCATGCTGCTGTTTGAAAGATGTGATCTTCTGGCGAATGAGCGCTGTCTTAGCAGGAGGAAAGAATTTGTTTAGAAATTCCTGCTTCACTTGAGCCCATGTCGTGAGAGATCGTAGTTTCATCCCTTCCATCCATTTCAATGCAGGACCAGCGAGAGACCAGCGGAAAGCCTTCATCAGGATGTACTCCAAGGTGGTACCTTCAGCAAGAGTACGACACATGTCAGTAAAGTTGGAAATGTGCTGAAGAGGGCATTCATTAAATCTACCATGAAACGCATTATGTTTAATCTCTATTAAGAAAGGAGTGCGAATTTCATAGTTATTATGAGGGATTAGAATAGCCGATTCAGGCACGACGAGTGTCGGGTGCATGTAATCCTCTACAGTGGTAGGATATTGGGCAGACTCATCTGCCAAATGCCTCGCGCGTTCAGCTTCTTGTTCCCTTCCTGCTCTCTTAGTGGCGAGAGCAGCATCCCTGGCGGCTAGATCCCTTGTAAGCCTCTCAGTCAACTGTTCATGTGTTTCTGCAGCTGGCATGGCTCTTTTGAGTTTAGCTTGGATGTGTATAAGACGTTCCGGTTTGTCTAAGGCGTAAAACTCAGGTGTTTGACCAGAATGGCGTATATACCTGTAAAGTAACTCAGAGAAAATGTGAGAACTAACTACCTAAGGCGCGAATGATAGCTTCCTCGGCAACGACGCCAATTTATTGTTAGAAGGAAATCGAGAATTGCAATAAAATATAAATAAAGTAAAGCAAACCAGATTCCGTCCCTTGTAAATAATTATAAGACCTCCTCCTGATGTAGCAGCGGGAAGTCAGGATCGATCCACGAGGAAGCGAGTCAGCGGATCTCAGGTAGCGCCAAATCTCACGGGTGGTTGTCGACTACAGTGGAACTCGACCTCGACCAAGGTTGGTCGACAGGGGTCAGGCACAGTCGAATCCGGGCAACAGAAGACATTGGTGGTGGTCGACGTCGACGAGGCCTTACTCGACGTCGAGTACGGTGGTCGTGGTCGAGTAGTCTGTCGAGTATTACAGAGACACAGAAGCAAAAACGGTCTTGCTCGATCGAGAAATCAGTGGTGGACGTGGACCAAGGGGTAGTCGACGTAGAGTAGGAACAGAAAAATAAAGAACAAATCTTGCGGAATTCGGAATAAACTATGTGAAAGAAAACTTCCAAGATCAGGGTTTCAACACAACAACGATAACCGTGTAAAATAACACATAAAGGCATAAAAAATCATGCTTTTCATCAAATAACTTTCGTTATTAACAAATAGGAATATTGAGGCTTTCGCATAAACCCTAATTGTTACTAACCCTTTTTCACATAATTAACCCCAGTTGTATTAAGATCACTTTCGCTTCAATAACACAAACAAGGATCACCTTCAACTTTCGCAAAAGAATCATGTTCGTAGGGATACACTACTAAAAAAACAGGAAATAGCTACAGATGGTTAGCCACGGATTATAGGCGACCTTGTATTCGTGGCCATTAGCGATGACATTGGCCACGATTGTTCCTGACCGTGGCTATATTCGTGGCTAATACTCATCCTGGTTTGACATGCCAAAACATTCGTGGCTATTAGCAACAACCCAGATGTCCGTAGCTGATTTCGTGGCTCGATATTTGTCAGTGTTAGTAAATAGCCACAGACGTAGACACGAATAGGATTGTCGTGGCTGTTTTCGACGCTGATATGGCCACAACACAATATTCGTCGCTAAATCTGTGGCGATTAATAATCGAAAATCAAATAAACATATGTGGTGAGTGGGCCTTGAGTCAATAATTGTAGGCGGGCCGGATATATATAATGAATGGGCTATCCGATGATAATCAATCCGTGGCTAAATCCGGATACAAACTCTCCAAACATTTATGGGCTCGGCCCATTAGAACCTATTGAAAGCCCAATTATCTTATCTCAGCCCATTGAATGAAGTGGTGATTTAGCGACGACTGAATCTGTGGCTAAATTCGTGGCTAAATCAGCCCAAATATGACTATATTTTCCTGATTGGCCCATGGACGAGCCCAAATATGCATATGAATTTTTTTTTATATAAATTAATAAGTGTTAAAAAAAATATATATTAACTAATTAATAAATTCTTATGAGAATATCATAAGGGTATGTTTTGAGAAAAACTCATATAAGTGACTAATAAAACCTTATATTGAGTAATAAAATCTTATTATAATACTATAAGGTTATGTTTTGAGGAAAACTCATATAAGTAGTTAACAAAACCTTATATTAAGTAATAAATTCTTATTAGAATACTCTAAGAGTATGTTTTGAGTAAAACTCATATAAGTAACTAATAAAATCTTATATTAACTAATAAATTCTTATTAGAATACTCTAAGAATATGTTTTGAGTAAAACTCATATAAGTAGCTAACAAAACCTTATATGAGGTAATAAATTCTTATTAGAATATACTATAAGGTTATGTTTTGAAGAAAATTAATATAAGTAACTAATAAAACTTCATATTAACTAATAAATTCTTATTAGAATACTATAAAAGTTTTCAAGAAAACTCATATAAGTAACTAACAAGTGTTGAACAGAATCATATACTAACTAATAAATTCTTACAAAAATACTATTAGAGTATGTTTTTAGGAAAACTCATATAGGTAACAAATAAAACCTTATATTACCTAATAAATTCTTATTTGAATACTCTAAGAGTATGTCTTGAGTAAAATTCATATAAGTAACTAATAAAATCTTATTTGAATACTCTAGGGTGAGATGTAGAGGGGTTTCCCTTTTTGGTATAGTAGTCATACCCCGTTTTACGTAAGACCCGTTGTATGGTCTTACACTTTTGTACATCTTGGTGTTACCACCACAGCTATATATTTACCCATTCAGAACTAATAAAATCTTATATTAAGTAATAAATTCTTATTAGAATACTCTAAGAGTATGTTTTGAGTAAAAGTCATATAAGTAGCTAATAAAACCTTATATTAATTAATAAATTCTTATTGTAATACTATAATGTTGTGTTTTGAGGAAAACTCATATAAGTGGCTAATAAAACCTTATATTAACTAATAAATTCTTATTAGAATACTCTAAGAGTATGTTTTGAGGTAAACTCATATAAGTAACTAATAAATATTTAATAAAACATTATAAGTTCTTATGAAAATTCTATAAGAGTATGTTTTGAGGAAAATTCATATAAGTGTCTTATAAATAGTTAATAAAACATTATGTTAACTAATATATTCTTATTAGAATACTATAAGTGTATATTTTGAGGAAAATTCATATGAGTAACGAATAAATGTTTAATAAAACCTTTTATTGAATAATAAATTCTTATTTGACTACTTTGAGAGTATATTTTGAGGAAAATTCTTATGAGTAACGAATAAATGTTTAATAAAACCTTTTATTGAATAATAAATTCTTATTAGACTACTTTGAGAGTATGTTTTGAGGAAAATTCATATGAGTAACGAATAAATGTTTAATAAAACCTTTTATTGAATAATAAATTCTTATTAGACTACTTTGAGAGTATGTTTTGAGGAAAACTAATATAAATAATGATACTATAAGTAACTAATAATTGTTCAAGAAACTTTTATTAGAATAGTATAAGGTTATGTTTTGAGGAAAACTCATATAAGTGACTAATAAATGTTTAATAAAATATTATGTTAAATGATAAATTCTTATGAGAACAATATATAAGTAATTTTATTTTTACAATTTCTGATAAATTTTTAAAAAGTATTTGACTTTGTTATTATTTTAAAAGATATCTCAACTTTTATTAGTATTTTATAATATCAATATTTTATATTTTTCTAATATGATTCAAAATAGAAAAATTCAATATATATAGAAAAAGAGAATATATGTTGAAAAATTTGTATCAACATTTGGCGGAATTGGCACATAATCTAATTTTTTTTGGCGGTATAATTTAGTTTTGAGGGGGAAATTTTCGGGCTTTCAAATTTTAGTCTTTTAGGTGTGTGGGCGCATATAAAAAGGAAACTTTACACTTCCTAACCCTAGCAGCCACTTCACACCGCCTTACCGCCCCCCTTCTTCACAGTTCACACCGCCTCTCCTTCTTCCTCCATTCTCGCCTCTGGTCCCTCTCGCCTTTCCATCCCGTTTGCCCAGTCGACATACCAGAACTCTTGCCCACTCGGTTTTCCAGCACTCTTGCCCCCTCGCCGTTTACTGCTGATCTCTAATCCCGTCTCCTGGAACAGCGGGAAGCACCTTCGCCGTCTACTGCTGATCTCTGCGCCGCTGGCTGCTGTCTCACATTCCGACACGCTCCGCCTTTCCTTGCCCTTGACTCCCAAATCCTCCAAGGTGTGTCCCTTTCCTTCACCTCTTGTCCATTCGATTTTCCAATTTCGTGGTTCTCTAATTGGTTATATATGTAAGCCGGTGGACGGCGAGGATGACGATACCGGCGATAAGGCCGCTTGCTGCAGCTTTTTCATCCGACCGGCGAGGGCGAGCAGGAGTTGGTTGGTGCCTATGAGCATGTGGCTCAACATGGCCGCCTGGTGCATCTTCTTCATTTCTTCTTGGTGTTTTTGAAGTGTCAGATCCAAATTTCTTCTAAACAGGTTTCGACATGGCCCCCCTTCTAAACATGTTTCTTCTAAACAGGTTTCGAAACTAATTTCGATTTCGTTTAATTTCTTGGTGTTTTAATTATCAGATCCAAATTCCCTTATTAAACTAAATTTCAGAATACTTTATTTCTTCTAAACAGTTTAGAAATCATATATTTTGGGTTTATTGGTTTAATAAAAATTTATTTCATCTTACAGGATATGAAGATCATTAGGGGTGTCAATTGGCTTCTAGAGTGTGTTCCTGCTACCCATCATCTTACTGCTGCAGATCATTAGTGTGTCAATGGGTTCAAGGAATTATATGAAGATGATGTGTCAATAAAAAAAATGGGATGTTTTGATTTCTTCTTTTGTAGTTTTTTTTTTATCTAGAGTATGTTCTTTATTTTTGTCCTTTATTTATGTATGTTTGGATTTGCTATTTCTTTGGATGTATCTATCAAATTTTTGCTACAAAATCACGAAACAAATGAAAATTAACACCAACTATGACTTTAGCCTAAAAAATGGCAATGACATAAATAGTGGTGTTATCATAGCAACAACATTACCCCTAAAACGAGCAACAACCATACCCACGGAATCAGAGCGATGGCCTGTTTGCAGTAACAAAACCAGCCACGAATTCCGCAATGACTTTAGCCACAAATGCAGCAATGGCCTCATTCCGAAGCTGAATTCGTTGCCTCAGCCACGACATTCAAATGTCCATCGCCAGCCACGGAATTAGCCACGACCTGACAATTTGTTGCTAAATCCATTGCTAAACAGCCGTCGCTATTAGTCACGAGGCATATGGCTACGGAAGGCCCACCCGTGGCTATTTCCGTGGCTAAACCGGTTAGCCACGACCATTCGTGGCCAATGCCGTTGCTATTTTCCGTAGCTATTTCCTGCATTTTTAGTAGTGATATAAGATGAATCACATAAAAAGATCAAACCTTTATCGCATCACCTCACATGGCCACCGTCGGGCTCACCCCGACCCTGGAAGTGGGTGGACTACTCGCTCTTCATCATCAAGAAAGACATAAATAATAAGAAAGCATACAACCGATTGAAGAAAGCTTACAACCGATTGAAGCCAAAGCGTCTCTCAACTTTCAACTCCACTCGCCACAAGCTCCCTCTCTCTCTCTTACTTACTTGTTCTCTCTGAAATTGAATGGAATTGGAATAAGATGCCTAATCCTCAACCCCTAAGGCTTTATTTATAGCCTTCTAATCCTTGCTATTCAAGGATAGAAATCTCTATCTATATCTAAAGATAAAACTTAAATAAAAGGGAACATTTATCTAAAAGGAAAATAACTAAATATCTTCAAGTGGATAAATCCTTCTCTTCCATTGTTAGATCTTGATAGAATTGGATGAAATCAGCCTTGCTTCGTGCCCATGTTGTCCACATATGCTCGGAATGGCCCAATAGTCTCGCGGCCTAAAGATGCGTAGTCGACTTCGAGTAGGTCGTACTCGACTTCGAGTAATCTTCAGCTTGTCGATCTGGTTCTCTTCGTCGAGCTTGGGTCAGGTTCAATTCTGGTCGACGTCAAGTAGGGTGTACTCAACGTAGAGTACGGCTCGTGGTCGAATTGTCTTCTTCTTCCGTCCTCGATCAAGTATGCTTCAACCGTAGTCGACCTCGAGTAGAACCTGGTCGGCGTCGAGTAGTTGTGTCATCTCTCAGCATTCTGCTCGGTTCTTGAAACGGACTTTCCCGAGTCCTCTTTCGTCGGATTGACGCATATGCCCATCCTTTCGAGGGCTACAACTCTCATGAAAACATCAAAGCTTGACTCAGAATGATGAATACCAAAAAATGGCCTTTTTCTCCAACTGCACCATCCTTAGCTTCTTCATGCCTTTCCTTTAAGCTCCAAAGTACGTCCGATTTGTATGAATTATAACAAAAAACTTGTGTAGACCTCTATATATTGCAAATAAACATAAACTACACAAATTATGTATTATTCTAACCCAAATGTATGAAATGCATGAAGAAATAAATATAAAAGTAACCATCAAACATGGCGAATTAGGCTCACAACAGGCACCCCGAATCGGCATACCATATTTTTCCATAGGAATTTACGCACTTTCTCCGCTGTGATGATGGCCATGGCTTCAGCTTCCATCCACTTCATAAAGTAGTTTACTATCACAATGATGAAGCGCAGTTGGCCTGGTGCCGTTGGGAAAGGGCCCAAAATATCCATTCCCCACATTGCAAATGGACATGATGCGGAGATGGTTTTCAATGGATGAGGGGGACGATGATTGAGTGACGCGTGTCGCTGACAAGGATCGCATATGTGGATGACCATTTCCGCGTTTGCCCTAAGGGAGGGCCAATAATAGCCTAAGCGTGTGATTTTAGACGCTACAGCTCTCCACCCCTGGAGGTTGCTGCAGAGGCCCGCGTGTAATTCTTGCACGAGATTAAAGCCTTCCCGGTTTGAGATGCACAGAAGATCCGGGAGGTTGAAACCTCTTTTGTATAGTCGGCCATCTCTGACTCGGAAGCGGGCCGCTCTCCTTCTGGTATTTTGAATGTCCTGTATCTCGCTTGCTATTGCCCCTTCAGTTATGTATTCCAGGAGGGGTATACGCCAGTCTTCGAGGTTACATATTCTGAATACCCCCTGATGGATTCCTCAGACATGCCTCTATTCGATTATCATGTGATCACTTAATCCTAGGTGCAGCGTGGCCCCCATTGTGGCCAATGTATTGGCGCGCTCATTTTGCTCGCGAGGTATGGACGTGATAGAGCACTTCTCGAAGGCGGCAGTGAGTGTTTTTACACGGGCCAAATACTAAGGCAGCATTCCGGTCTTTTCTTCGTATTCCCCCTTAACTTGCAGGGCGACCACCTCTGAATCTGTAAAAATTCGAACTTGTCGGGCCCCTTTAACCAAGGCTTTCTCTATACCCGCGATCAAGGCTTCATATTTTGCTTAATTTTTGGTGGCTTCAAACAATAATTGGAAAGATAAATCGATTATCTCTCCGCTTGGGTTAGTGATGGTGAGCCCTTCACCACACCCTCCCGCTGATACCGATCCATCAACATTAATTACCCATTCCTCGCCATTGCGATCTTGAGAGTCTGTAAAGACGGCTTTGACAACGAAGTCCGCCAATGCCTGGGCTAAACGAGACTTCCTGGGTTTGAAATGAATATCGAATTCGGAAAGCTCTACTGCCCATTTGAGCATCCTTCCGGAAAGAGATGTTGAGTGTAGGATCTGATGGAGCGGCAGGTCGGAGAGTACTTCAATGGTATGGGTCTGGAAGTAGGGTCTTAATCTTCGCGCCGTGAAAACTATGGATGAAGCCATCTTCTCTATCGGAGTATATCGGGATTCAGCGGGTTGCAATACGCGGCTGGCGAAGTAAATAGGAAATTTTGACTCCCTAGTGAGTACCGCACTAATAGTGGTGGATCCGACAACGAGGTATAACTGTAAAGGTTAGTGCTCGCGTGGAAAGTGTAGAGTGGGCAAAGCGGCTAGATAATCCTTCATGCTCTTGAAAGCCTTATCCAAAAGGGTAGTCCATTCGACCGAACTTTTCTTCTTTAGCTGCTCGAAGAAGGGCAGTGAATGATTGGCTAATCGTGAACAGAATCTGCTCAAGTAGTTGACCAACCCATTCAACTTTTGGATGTCGTCCAACGACTTTGGAGGAGCCATATCGATGATGGTTTGTACCTTTGAAGGGTTCACGTCTATTCCCCGATGGCTTATCATGAAACCTAGGATTTCCCAGAATCGACTCCAAAAACGCATTTCTCCGGATTAAGGCAAACGCGATTTCTCCTTATAGTATCGATGGTTTCTTGTAAATCTTTGCAATGGTCCTCCATTGCAATGCTCTTGATCACGATATCATCGACGTATATAATGACATTTCTTCCGATCTGGGACGCAAACACTTTCTCTATCATTCGCTGAAAAGTGGCTCCTGCGTTTTTGAGCCCAAATGACATCACCTTATAACAAAAGGTTCCCTGGTTGGTGATGAAGGCGATACTTTTTTTTGTCGCGAGGACTCATCTTAATCTGATTGTAGCCGGAATAAGCATCTAGAAAGCTTAGGGTGGCATGTCCTGCTGTGGTGCCCACCAGCTTATCGATGGACGGTAAAGGATAACTATCTTTTGGGCATGCCTTGTTCAGATCTTTGAAGTCTACGTACATCCTCCACTTGCCACTACTTTTTATGACTAACACCACATTGGATAGCCAGGTTGAGTCATTAATCTCGTGAATAAATTCGGCTTGCAGAAGCTTGTGCACCTCTTGCTTTGCCGCTTCTGATTTTTCAACGGCCATCTTTCTCTTTCTCTGGTAGACGGGTTTTGCCTCGCGATTTAGTCTTAGAGAATGATCCGCGATTTCTCGTGGAAGCCCTTTTAAATCTTGTGGCAACCACGCAAAGATGTCTCCTGATCCTTGCAACAAATTCTTGAGGCGCTCTAAAGTGGTACAGGGTTTCGGCCTTGTTTGGGAAAAGAAAGAAAGCGACTTTTTCTTCCACAATTTTTTCAGCTATCTTCTCTGGTCGAACTTCCAAATTCGCATGTTATTGTTCAGATGTGGCCTCTTGTTCTCGCTGGTCATTTGCTTCTTCTTTTAGAGATCCCCGAACGCCCCCTTTAATCGCGAATATTGGATTATGGCCCTTTCTTAGTGAGGATAAGTAACAAATTCTATTTTCGGCTTGTTCTCCCCGTGTTTCACCCACCTTTCCATCTACGCATGGAAACTTGACACTAAAAAGATATATAGAGCATGATATTTGGAACATGAATAGACTTACGTGGCCCATGATGGCGTTGTAGATGGACGATAGTCGGACCACCGTGAAATCAATCATGTGGGTCCTTCTATTTGGCATGGTCCCTAGCGTTAGAGCAAACTCGATCATTCGAGCTACTTAAACCTCGTCTCCGGAAAAAGAGACTAATTTCCCTAAGTAGCGATGTAGGGCGCTTCCGGCGATCCCGAGTTGCGCAAAAGCGTCCCAGTAAAGGACATCCACAGATGAACTCGTATCTATCATGACGCGCTTGACGGTCTTGGTTCCTATCTGTACATGGACGACCATGGGATCTGAGGGAGGCATTCTGAGATCGCGAGCATCACGGGTATCGAAAACAGAGAAACTCAGTATAGCGTGCGCAGTGGATGCTTGTTTGACGCTGACCTCACATGGGGGGCATCTAGCTTCTCTTTCATAGTTTTTCCTTTCTTGATTGCTAGTGCCAGATGTTGCGGGTCCTCACGCGATGATGTTGATGCACTCATCCGGAGAAGGAGGCTTCCGGTGATCCCGGTTGAATGCTCAGGTCGGTTGGACGAGGAGGTCGATACCCTCCTCCTCTTCCTCCATTCCTTCCTCCCCTGATTTGGGGGTAAGTTTCCCTACCCCTTCCCCTAGTCGCATACTGAGGATTGTAGGGTCTTGGTGGTGCATTAGGCAGCTTATATTGTTGGGGAGGGACCTCAAGAGGACGATGTTGTTGTGGTATTGCTACTGGATTACCAGGATTTGATAGTGGGGCGCAAATTTCAAGGGGTGTCTTTTTTTGGGGAAGGGCTAGCGGAATCCCATAGACCGGGGGTGAGATATGGTCAAGATGAGCCATCATTACGTTGGTTGGGGCACCAAGTGGATCAGGTCCTGATCTGTGGTTGTATTGTACTTCTTGGACTAGAGGGCATGGTGGGATGGCCGGGTATTGCCAGGGAGGATTGCGAGGTTCTTGATCCCCTAAGTTTTCTCTCCCCCTAGCGTTTGTTGGGAGGCCGGTCGTAAGATGGTGGACGGAACAATTGTTGCGATGGGAAATCAACCACAAATAAAATACCTCAATTCCCACTATGTAGATAGCGGAAGTCGGGATCGTTCAACTAGAGAGAGGACAACATTTTCTAGAGTAGTTCCTGTGATCTAACAACTCACAAAAATCAGCAGCAAAGGCGGTCGATATCGACTAGAGAGGTCGATATCAAGGGGATGGTAGAGAGAAGTGATGAATGTCGAATGGGTGTTTGTTTTCCAGCAGCAAAATAGAACAAATAGTAAGGGATTTTAGGGATGTAAACAATATAAAAAGAACTTCCAAATTCAAGGGATAACCACAACAACAACCATGCATGAATCACACAAGTATCATAGAACAAAGATCTTGTTTTTATCATCAAAAGAAAGCTTTTGCATACTTCAAAGTATCACCATGAGCGATGGTGTCACAAATATCCAAGAACTCGCGCACATGCTCCATAGGGCACTCCGTTAGTTTCCCCGAAAATTGGATCTTCTTGACCATGGCAATGAAGCTTGTCTTGATCTCAAAATTCGCGGGAGCGTCGGGGAAGACAATAGGTGATGCGGGCACCCTTAGAGGTGGGTGCATATATTGCCGAGCATTGCGAGGAATCCTAGCAAGTTGTTCCTCCGCTTGACGTGCCCTCTCGGCCTCTTGTTCTCGAGCATGATTGGCCTCTTGGTTCTCCCTTCGCAGCCTTTCCACCGTTTCCTCAAGGGTCTCACGTTCTTCCATGATTCCCTTTAGCCTTTCTCTTAGATGAAAGTAACGCTCCGGTTCGTCTAAAACCTCAAACTCTATTATGCGATCAGCGTGTTGCATACACCTCTCAAAACAAACACAAGAAGCAAACAAGTAGCGTTAGAAAACAAGGAGGAGGTGGGCTAGTCCCAACTCCGAAAATCAACTACTCTTGATGGCGATTGTTACCCTCCCCGGCAACGGCGCCAATTTGTTGCGATGGGAAATCAACCACAAATAAAATACCTCAATTCCCACTATGTAGATAGCGGAAGTCGGGATCGTTCCACTGAAGAGAGGACGTCACTTTCTAGAGTAGTTCATGTGATCTAACAACACGCAAAAAGCAGTAGCAAAGGCGGTCGATATCGACTAGAGAGGTCGATATCAAGGGGATGGTTGAGAGAAGTGATGAATGTCGAGTGATTGTTTATTTTCCAGCAGCAAAATAGAACAAATAGCAAGGGATTTTAGGGATGTAAACAATATAAAAAGAACTTCCAAGGTCTAGGGATAACCACAACAACAACCATGCATAAACCACACAAGAATCATAGAACAAAGATCATGTTTTTATCATCAAAAGATAGCTTTCGCATACTTCACAAATAGAGAATAGAGGCTTTCGCATAAAACCTATTCGTTCTACCTTTTCTTAATTAGATCCCTTTTACTTTCGTCAAAGATCTCTAATTACTATCCAAATTCATAATTAAATCCACTTTCGCTTCATAATCATAAACATGGAATTGTTCTCAACTTTCGCAAAGGATTTAAGCACAAGATAGATGATGATAAACTCATAAAAACATCATAGATTCAAGCTTTCATACATGGCTATTGTTGGGCTCACCCCAACCCTAGAAGATGAAGAACTACTCACACATAGCTATAGCAAACATGCTGAAAATTGAATTAAACATAATCTGAAATTGCATAAAATCAAACCTCAAAACCAATTTCAAAATCCTTCAACCAAAAACTCTAAACTTGCCGTCCCTTGCTGCTGTAAATTCAGTGTATCTTCTGATGTGGAGAGAGATACCTAATTAGCCTCTAATTGGCTTTATTTAAAGATAGAAATTAAGAATTAATCTCCAAGGAAAGAGATTTTATCTTAGGAAAATAATATAATCTATCTAAGGAATGATAAAATATCCCAAGTCTATCTAACTAAAAGTTCATAAAAAGGAATTAAATAGAAACCCTAATTAAAAAGCCCAAAAATCAATTAAATCAGTACGCCAGAAAAATTCTGCTGGTGTGCAGATTCGCACAGGGTATCGGCGCCGAGGTCTGGGTGTCGGCATCGAGGTATCTGTTCGAATGCAGTAAGTTCTGTTTTTCTCCAGCTTTTCGTCTCTGTCTTTAATCACACTTTCCCGAGTTCTCGTTAATCCGATTGACGCATATGAATATGCGTTGGAAAGCTCTTTTCAAGGACTACAAATCTCATGAAGGCTCAAGAACTTGAATCGAAGTGATGGATGGCGAAAATAAGGCTTTTCTCCAGCTTCACCTCTTTCCCCTTTTGCTTGGCTTCTCCATTGCCTTCATGATTTTTCCTTAAGCTCAAAAGTGCGTCGAAACTCTTCCAAATCAGCTCCAAAACCTATAAAATCACACCAAAGCTTGTGTAGACTCTATATCTTGCAATATTAAGCATAACTACACATTTTCCTTACTTTCCCAACATAAAAGCTAATAAAAGGACTTAAATGGAATAAAAACATGATGCAAAATAAGACTAAATATGCGGACATCAAAACCGAACAATGGCTTATACTTGACAGGTCGCGAGCTAGATCCCGCAACATCCATGGCGTGGATCTGCTTAGTCACAAGTTCTCTCAGAACGTCGTAGTTTGCCGGCTCCTTTCGAAATAGGAAAATTTTGAAATCGCCTTCGGCCAAATTACCTATTAGTATTGTTCTTGCAGATTCTTGGTTGAACCTCGGGATTTGTACCACCATATTAGTGAATCTGCTGAAGAACTTTCCCTAGGGCTTGGTTGCGCCTTGCTTGATGGAATTCAGGTCCAACATGGTTCTTTTTCTTGTGCGAGCGCTGCCGAAATGAGCCACGAATGTACCTGATAGCTGCGCGAAGTCGCTGATAGATGACCGGGCCAGATTTGTGAACCATGTCAAAGCTCCCCCACTCAACGTGGATGGAAATGAGCTGCAATACATAGCATCATTGTCCTCGTTCATTCCCATTGCCGTGGTGAATTGGTTGAGGTGATCGTTCAGATCAGTATCTCCCTTGTACTTGGCGGCGGAGATTTTCCTCCACCTCTTGGGGATGGGTGCCTCGCGTATTTGTCTGCAAAAAGCCGATGGAAAGGTTGGCTTACCTTTGCAAGTTCGTCCAGCTGCCTCAGTGGAGTTTGAAAGCGAAGACACGTTCCGGGCCCTACCAGAACGGTCGACCTTGTTGATGTTTTCGTCGGGTTCTGGATCGGGGTTGAGAGGGCAACCAGCAGGGGTGGGAAAATGGTTGACCGTTACAGGCACTAGTCCTTGTTGTTTGTAGTAAGTACGGGGGTCGTGTTGGTGGCATCCCGTTCACCTGTTGGAAACGCACCCTGTTCGCTTGTTGGTGTAAGTACATGCTTTGCGGGTAGTTCCGCGAGAAGAATTGGTACGGGGGATAGCCGCCCCACATTCCGTAGGGAGCAAACGGAGGTGGTTGCGCAGTGTCCCACGTCGGCTGTTGAGGGGCGCCCTCGTTGCCGTTGTGCAGGGCTTCCTCGTTGGGGGGAGCATTGAGGTTGAGGCCGTTTGTTTCCTCGATATCATGGTGTTGGTTCTGTTGTTGCAGGAGGATGTGTCAAGTATGAAATAAATATGAAATATAGTTCAGACTGACTTCCCTGTCTCAGCAAATATATACAAGACTTTCTCCCGTTGTAGTAAGAGAAAAGTCAAGATCGAATCCACGAGGAAGCACGTCAGCAGTTCTCAGGTAGCTATCAGATTCTCACAGACACAGCAGAAAAGACAGAAAAACAGAAAGGAAAGAAACAAATAAACCCGGCAAGGGCAACTAAAACAAAAGCAAAGAACAAACAAAAGACAGAAATAAAAGCAAAGCAAATAAAGAACAAAGCAAAAAAAACGAAAGCAAAGACAAAAAGTAACTCGAGGACACAGAAGCTGGTCGATCTCGACAAGCTGTCCTCTAGGTCGACAAAACAGTAACTCAGAATCGAAAACGAAGAAACTCGACAAAAAAAGCCAACTCGATCTCGACCACTACTACTCGACTTCGACAAAGGAAAGCAAAGACAGAAACTTTAAATCGACAAAAGCAGAAGAAAAGACAACTCGACTAAGACAACCCCTCCTCGACCTCGACAAGAGTAACTCGAGATCGACAAAGGCTGGTCTATGTCGACTAAGAACAGAAACTTAAAACTTTGCAGAATTGAAGACAGAATGCAGAATTTTGACAGAAATAAACTTCAATATATTAAAAGACCTCCAAGGCCAGGGTTTCAACACCACAACGATAACCATGCAAAACAACACATAAAGGCATAAAAGATCACGCTTTCCATCAAATAACTTTCGTTATTAACAAATAGGCATATAGAGGCTATCGCATAAACCCTAATTGTTACTAACCCTTTTTCACATAATTAATCCAAGTTGCATTAAGATCACTTTCGCTTCAACAATACAAACAAGGATCACCTTCAACTCTCGCAAAAGAATCATGCTCATAGGGATAGAAGATGAATTGCACAAAAAAGATCTGACCTTTATCGCATCGCCTCACATGGCCACCGTCGGGCTCACCCCAGCCCCAGAAGTGGGTGGACTACTCACGCATCATCGCAATTGCAGACATTGATTGATGAAAAGAACTAAATTGCATAAACTAAATTCAAAGCCTTTTACAATCTTGGCAATCAACTTCCGCTGTAAGCCAAAACCTTAAAAACCTTAGAACTCCTAACTGTATCTCTGAATGGAACTACTTACTTCTCTCTCAAATTGAATGATTAAAACTGAGCCCCCTAGGCTTTATTTATAGCCTTCATTCCCTAGCCATTCTAGGAAAGAAGATATCTATCTATATCTAAATTTCTATCTAAATTGCTAAAAGATAAATAAATTGTTTAATGGAATTAAATCCAAAAGGAAAGGATAAAACTAAATAAGGAAACATGTCTTCATCTTGATAGATCTTGTCTCTTTGGATAGAACTTGATGTAATCGGGATAGAATCTTCCGCCTTCGCGACCAAGGAAAGCCAAGTCTACTCGGACAGGTCATCGACGACGCGTTTCTGGGCACTACTCTAGTCGACCTCGACAAGACTTGGTCGACCTCGAGTAGGATTCGTCGTCTGGTGCTCGATGTGGCTCGTAATGGCTTCCTGGGCTCGTCGACCTCGACAAGACTCTTGTCGACCTCGAGTAGGAATCCTGGTCGACTTGGCTTGGCTGGCTTCTCTGCTCGACAGGCTTGGACTCTTGCTCACATGTCTAGTCGACCTCGACCACCCCTGGTCGACCTCGAGTAGGGTTGTGGTCTGCGTCTTCGTCCTCGGCTTCTCGGCTTGGCACAGCTCGTCGACTCCGGACATGGCTCCTCGATCTCGACCAAGGCTACTCGAGGTCGAGTAGGATTCCGGGAGTCGGGTTGTCTCTGATGTCCTCGATCAGCTCTGCTCGACAAAGTTGGTCGACAAAGTTGGTCGATCTCGAGTAGATGCTAGTCGATCTCGAGTAGAGTTTTCCCAGCTTTCTGCTCTGTTCTTAAAACGCACTTTCCCGAGTCCTCGTTCGTCGGATTGATGCATATGACCATGCGTTGGAAAGCTCTTTCCGAGGGCTACAACTCTCATGAAGACATCAAAGCTTGATTCAGAATGAAGAGTAGTGAAAAATGGCCTTTTCTCCAGCTGCACCATTCTTAGCTTCTCCATGAGTTTCCTTTAAGCTCCAAAGTGCGTCCGATTTCTGCGAATTATAACAAAAACTTGTGTAGACCTCCATATATTGCAAATAAGTGTAAACTACACAGATTCTGTATTATTCTAACCCAAATGCATGAAATGTATACATAAATCGATATAAAAGTTACTGTAAAACATGGCAGATTAGGCTCACAACAGGTTCCCAAATTCCTCTCCAAATAGGGTAAAATTCATGATTCCTGCAAGTAAAAACATCGGTGTTTAAGAAGGAAATAAGCACTATTCTTAGTTTATTTTAGATAGAAATTATGCAGAATAAAAAAGAATAAAGCGGAAAAAAGGGATAAAATAAAAGAAATGGAAAGAAAGTTATGTAAAGAAGGCATATTGCTACGCGGAACCTCTCATCGTGAAAGGTTCCCACAGACGGCGCCAATGACGCGTTCATGGGATTTTACCTATACTTATTACCTCACTTGTGACGACATAATGCTTTAAAATACGTGCAAGCCTTATCCTGGGGGAATGATGATCAGGTTGTACGCTTATTAATCCAATCAATGATCAGGTTGTACGCTTATTAATCCAATCAATGCTTTAAAATAACGTTCTTCTCCGACTGAAGATCTTTAGAACTCAACTCTAGGGGTTTTATGTCCAGGGGATAATCAGAGCTCTTATGCTTTTCTATCTTCAGAATCGGATCACTTACTTTGAGATCGGAGGGGGTATTTATAGGGAAACCAAGCGAGCCGCTAGCTGGCAACCTCATGGTTCTATGTGGGACACGTGTAACGCTTGCCCACACGCTTAGGGGCATAGGCAATACATGTGGAGCCATTAGAGGCGAGGTGCTGGAGACATCGAGCTGGTTGCTAGGACTTCGGAGGCTTACGAGACATTTTGGAGAGTTCACTCTGATTCTTACACTGGGTTTGAGCCGCGAGGGAAATAAGGGTTAATAGTTCTCAGGAGTGTTAAGCCCATTCCTTCGGGCTTGGTTGGATACTTTGTTCGCGATGTACTAATGGTGGGACAGACCATCCTTTTGCGTTGGGTGATCTATTTATGATGTCATATTCCGTGTTTATTATATAGCCTATTTTCTATGGCATCGTCAGTGGTATTTTCGAAACCATAGGTTGACACTAGTTTGTACTATCGAACACGTTGTCTTTTACGATTTTTTTCTCGATCTTATTGTGGACTACTATGGTGACCCCCCGCTCTAAACTTTCTAGCTCCGCCCCTGCCCGAACCCTACCTTTTATGTATGTATGTATGTATGTATGAATGCATGTATCCATGTATATAGGGGTGCGCTCCGGTGAAAACCAAAATTGCGGTAAAAACCGGTGAGGATCGGCTTTTTAGCCCGTTTCACTTGCTTTATAGCCCGGTTATGAATAGAACCGATCTATAAAGTCAAAAATTTTAGCCCGATTCTGAATAAAATTGAGCTATAAAGTCACTATGTAATTTTAAAATATGAGTTTTTTAGCACGATTTTTAGGCTTGGCCTAACTATAAAGTCATGTGTTATTTTAAAATTGGAGTTTTTTAGCATGGTTTTTAGGTTGAACCGAGTTGTAAAGTCACCGTGTGATTGAAGTTTTTAGCATATGTTTCAAATAAACCAAGTTATAAAGTAGTCCTCATGGTTTTTATCACAATTTAAGGTTTTCACTAGAGTCAATCCAAATATATATAACTTTCTGGCTCCGCCCCTGCCCGAACCCTGCCTTTTATATATATGCATGTGTCTGTGTGTTTGTGTGTGTGTGTGTGTGTGTGTGGTGTATATATATATATAGGGTTTACTTCAAATGTAAAAACTCCTTAACGTGTAAAATTTGCTTATCGGGTAAAATTAGCTAATGGGCCTAATTTAATTACTAATGGGCCTAATTTCATAAGTAGAATGTCTGCCCCCCCCCCCCTTGCCCATGCGTGTGCCCCCCCTTCTCGGACCCGATTTTTTTTTTTTTTGCCCAGAATTTTTTTCTTCGTGGTAACACTTTCTGCTATGCAAGTATAACTTGCTTTTGTGCACATATAACATCTTATTGTGCAAATATAAGTTTATTTTGTGCAGACAAATAATTCATTATGGGGTAAATAGGTAAATGTGCCTATTTCAATTATAAAAATTTATAATTGAAATATGTTTAATTTATGGGTAAATTGGTAAATATGTCTAATTTTATGGGTAAATGCACTTTTTTCCGTTTTCGATACCTTTTGTGCAACTGTGAAGTGCATTTGTGGAACTGTGGAGTGCATTTGTGGAACTGTGAAGTGCATTTGTGCAACTGTAAAGTGCATTTGTGCAACTTTAATTGTGCAAATTTAAAGTAGGATACAATTGTGCAAATTTAAACTACAATTGTGCAAAAGTAAGATACAATTGTGCAAAAGTAAGATACAATTGTGCATATTAAGAATACAATTGTGCAAATGTAAGATCATAATGTGCATTAATAAGTCAAAAGATGAGCTTTTGAAATCGATGTTTTAATTTTTTTTTTTTTTTTTACTTTTGAGAGTTTGGGTTCACCTCTCGGCTAATTTAGGTTGATAGATGTAAGTTTGAAATCGATTTTTTTACGTATAAGCTTTTAAAATTAAAGTGCATAAATAAGATTAAAATGTGCATAATTAAGGTTAAAAAGTGCATAACTTAGATTATAATGTGCATGATTAACAATTTGCGATTGTTGCGCTCTTGTGTATTATGTAACCTATGTGGGATTTGAACCCACATCTTTTGTGCAAACGCACATTGCTCTACCAATTGAGCTAATAGGCTAAATTATGATTTTTATGCTAAAATAGAAGAACATAATCGACCAAAAGCATATTGCAATAAAATTATAAAATTCAATTAGCTCATGATTCACAAACAATTTGACAATGTTATAAACATGAAATTAGCTCCAAATCAACCCAACAACACAACCATATCATCAATTTCAGTCAATTTGGTTGTTGGCAAAAAACCCCAAATTCTAAAGCATATCGCAATATAAAATTCCAAACTTCAATTAGATTATGATCCATAAACAATTTGACAATGCTATGAACATGAAATTAGCTCCAAATCAACCCAACAACACAACCATATCACCAATTTCAGTCAATTTTCCTTTTGGCAAAAAGTTTCAAATTCTAAAACATATCGTAATATAAAATTCTAAAATTCAATTAGCTCATGATCCATAAAAAATTTGACAATGATATGAACATGAAATTAGCTCAAAATCAACCCAACAACACAACCATATGATCAATTTCAATCAATTTGGCTTTTGGCAAAAAGCCCCAAATTCTAAAACATATCGCAACCTAAAATTCTAAAATTCAATTAGCTCATCATCCATAATCAATTTGACAATGATATGAACATGAAATTAGCTCCAAATCAACCCAACAACACAACCATATCATCAATTTCAATCAATTTGGCATTTGGCAAAAAGCCCCAAATTCCGCTCATAAATCAAACCCTAGATTTTCAATCTCAACCTAAATATTTCAAACAATCTAAATAATTGTAATAAACAATTTTAGGGTTAGAAATCATACAAAATTCGAGTTGAAACAAAGAGAAAATCGGGTTTTCGAAGGTAAATCGAGCTAAAAACTTCGAACAGGTATGTCGGTAGAGATGGGCTCGGTGTGAGCTCGGCTGGGCTCGAACCATGGGGGTTCCGGGCTCGGGGGGTGCTCCTGATGGAGGGGGTTCGAGCTGGTGGGGGATGGTGGCCGGAGGTGGCTTGTGGGTGGCGTGGGAGGCCGACGAGCGAACATACGACGTGAGCCTTCGGATGGGCATGGTGGGCGCGTCTGGGCTCGAACCAAGCCAAGTCAGGGCTCGAGGGGTGCGCCCAGGGGTTGGCTCGAGCGCGGCCAGGCGGTGGTGGCCGGAGGTGGCTCGACGTGGGATGGGTGTGCGGCAGTGGGAGGCCGAGAGAGAGCCGTTGTACGTTGTCCAGTGAAGCGCGTGTTGATTTATTAAAAAAAATTAGATTTTACACGTTAAGGAGTTTTTACATTTTAAAGCTTCCCTATATATATATATGATATATGAATTGTGCACACCCCTTAGGGTGTACTTTGTGCACAATTGTGGGTCATTGATATTTTGGGATGGACGGCCTAGATCAAAAAGAGTTTTTGGTTATTTTTTTATTAATGAGAAGTGAGACCTGCATGCAAAATCAGCCACACTCTCCCAATGTGTGCGCGTGTTGGTACCGGAATGGGGTGAGTAATAATGGTGACTAGTGGGACCCCCCACATCAATTAAGAATCAAAACAAAATCCATGATTTCCGTTTTGTTTTTTTTTTCTTTTAATTTATAAAGTAGTTTATCCATATTTTTTTTATTTGTAAAGATTTAAATTTAGATCAAAATAAATTATTAATTTGATTCACAATTTCGGTTGTTATGCAATCAAAGATATTTGTAGGTTCTTCATTACTCCATATAAATAGGTTGTTTTCGTTTGTTTTAAAAAAAATCACGTTTTTTATTTCTTTTGGGCCCAGTGGAAAAAAATTCACATAATCCCTCTTGCCGCGTTTTTTATTTCAGTTGTTCTAAAATTTTGGCAATTCTAACGAATAATATTTCGCATGCTACCGAATAATTTTATGTTATCTTTTCCATCCGGTTCAAATCAAAATTTACTAATTCTATTGAATAATTTGTCACATGCTATACTATCGAATAATTTTTTTTGTTAATCAATTTTAGATAAAAGAAACTCAAACTCTCCTTAAATAATTCTTACGATTTATACGAATAATGCTTAATATTTCAACGATTTCGGCTATATACACCGCAAATCCACACGTTGTTAAGGACGTGCATGCACGTCAAAAGAAACGTGCATGCACTTCCTTAAGGACGCGCAAGTGGGTTTGTAGCCACCCAAGTCCGGACGTCCAATTTGTTGTTGCAGGAGGATGGTCAAGTATAAAATAAATATAAAATAAAGTTCAGACTGAACCCCCTGTCTCAACAAATAAATACAAGACTTCCTCCCGTTGTAGTAAGAGAAAATCAGGATCAAATCCACGAGGAAGCACGTCAGCAGTTCTTAGGTAGCTATAAATTCTCACAGACAGAGTAGCAGAAAGACAGAAACACAGAAACAAGGAAAGAAACAGAAATAAAAGCAGAAAATAACAAACAAAAGCAATGAACTAAACGAAGACAAGAAAGACCAAGTAAAGCAGCATAAAAGCAAAGCAAAAGCTAGTCGATCTCGACCAACAGCTACTCGAGATCGACCACAGGTAAGTCGACAGAAACTTGAAATCGACGACAACAGAGAAAACTTCAACTCGACCTAGACAAGTCCTACTCGAGATCGACAAAGGCAGTACTCGATCTCGACAAGCTCTAGTCTATGTCGACAAAAAACAGAAACTTTAAAATGCAAATTTTCAAACCCAAACTCAGATTTCTGATGAAAATAAATCAATATAATAAAAGACTCCCAAGACTAGGGTATCAACACCACAACGATAACCATGCAAAGTAACACATAAAGGCACAAAAGATCATGCTTTCCATCAAATAACTTTCGTCATTAACAAATAGGCATATAGAGGCTTTCGCATAAACCCTAATTGTTACTAACCCTTTTTCACATAATTAATCCAAGTTGCATTAAGATCACTTTCGCTTCAATAATACAAACAAGGATCACCTTCAACTCTCGCAAAAGAACCATGCTTATATGGAAAGAAGATGAATTGCACAAAAAGATCAGACCTTTATCGCATCGCCTCACATGGCCACCGTCGGGCTCACCCCAGCCCCAGAAGTGGGTGGACTACTCACGCCTCATCGCAATCGCAGACATTGATTGATGAAAAGAACTAACTTGCATTAAAACTAAATTCAAAGCCTTTTACAATCCTGGCAATCAACTTTCGCAGAAAGCCAAAACCCTAAAAACCTTACAACTCCTAAACTGTATCTGTGGAACTACTTGTTTCTCTCTGAAATTGGAATGAATGAAAAACCAGCCCTAATGGCCTTATTTATAGTGATCAAACCTCGCTAATCAAGGAAATAATCATCTATCTCTATATCTAAATCTATATCTAATTTGCTAAAAGATAAATAAAATGCTTAATGGAAATAAATCAATAAGGAAAAGATAAATCTAATTTAGGTAGGTCTTCATGTCTTGATAGATCTCCTTCCATAGATAGAACTTGATCAAATTTGGATAGAATCTTCCTCCTTCGGCCCCAAGGAATCCCAACTTGACTAGGACAGCTCTCGACGACACGTTTCTGGAATCGGGTCTACTCGACCTCGACAAAGCCTTGTCGACCTCGAGTAGGACTCGTCGTCTTGGCTAACTGGTGCTCGATGTGGCTCGATCTTGGCTCCTGATGCTCGTCGACCATGAGTAAGCGTAGTCGACCTCGAGTAGGAAAGTCTTGCCGACTAGGTCTCCTCGGGTAGGTGTACTCGACAAGCTCGGACCTGGGCTCTGGGCTTCGTCGATCTCGACAAAAGGTCGTCGATCTCGACCAGGGTTCGCCGAGTTGGGGTGTGGACTTCTTGTCGAGCAGCTTCTCCTCGGCATGGACTCGGACTGGCACTGGGTGGCTCGTCGATCTCGACAAGGGCTTCGTCGAGATCGAGTAGGATTGTGCTCGGCTTCTCGTCCTCGGCTTCTCTCCTCGACTCCGGGTGTGGTGTCTGGGCTTCGTCGATCTCGACCAAGGTCTTGTCGAGATCGAGTTGGGTCCGGAAGTCGGGTTGGTCTGGCTCTCGACGTTACTCCTGGTCGACAAGGCTGTGCTCGGACATGCTCGTCGAGATCGAGTAAGGCCTACTCGAGATCGAGTAGCCTGGGTTCTCGGCTCGATTCGACTGGTTCCGCTGCTTCTTTGACCTTGGACTTCTGTAGTGGTTTTCCGAGCTTTTCCGACCTTCCTTAAAATTGCTGTAAAACGCCTCGAATTCTGCGATTTAAAAAGAAACTGTTGTAGATTCCATAATTTGGTAAATAAACATAAACTACATAGGTTCTGTACTATCTTAGCCCAAATGAATGAAATGTATGCAAAAATCGACATAAAAGGTAATGTAAAACATGGCAAATTCAGCTAACAACAAACACCCCATACTTAAGCTTGCTTGTCCTCAAGCAATAATTTTAACTGTCATTCAGGGGAAGAATTCAAACTCTCAACATATCAGATTCATTCTCATATGTCCCTACAATCAATTACCATCCTCGAAAAGGTACTTATGTCACAGATTCATGCATGTGCAATTATACAAAAGCAACATCTACTCACAAAAGGAGGGTTATGCAAAAACAAATCATGTGACAAAGCATTGATAATCAAGAAGACTTTAATTTAAGCTCAAATAAGGAGTAGATTGGTAAAATGCTAAAAGGTGGGCAATTTTTGGCCATGTGGTGCTTTTGATCCGGGGAAATGGAGTATTTCCAAACTGAATTTCCACGTTCCTTCTCCATAACATTTATCACCTTTCATAATGCTTTTATCAATAATAATGCTTTTACCCCTCTAACATCAACACTGCCTTCTCGCGAGTCGCAAACATGGGTGTCATGAATGGCCCCGGATACTTAGTGCTTTGGACTCCTCACAATGTGTCCCATCTACCTTTATCTCCTGAGGTGATTGGATTTTCTTTCACTGATTAAGTTTTCCATATATTTCAAACACTTTCCTTCCAAACTCGGATAATGATAATAATCACAAACACCATATGATAATCTCCATAATGTAACATCATTCTCAACATAATCCCCGGATAAGGTAAAGAATGGCAAATATTTAGATCATGTGGAGCAATATATGAAATAAGGCATATTATGGCTTTTGTGATGCATAAGCATGGGTAAGGCTAGGATTTAACAATATGAGCATTATATGGAAATGTAAAGTCCTCCATCATCTTATCATGCAACATGTCAAAAGCAACTTCAAATTTTACCTCCTTTTATAGTTTTAAAAAAAATATGCACTTTATTGTCACTTCTCTTTACTAGGCAATTTCATGCTATATCTCTAATGAATCTAATTTTGCATCGTCGAGTTCAATATAAGCTTCCATGACATTATTCAAAAAATTTCAATGGGGGTAATTTTTCTCAAACTTTGGAAAACATGGAAAACATGCATAATGTAAGCCCTTCCCCCACCCCATACTTAAACATTACAGTGTCCTCACTGTATAAAAACAAGGGTAAAGAAAGAAACTCACAAGACAGGTGTGCATCTCAGATTGCGGAGCACATCTCTAGTGCGTCTCAACGCTTCTCATCTTGGGATACTCAGCAGCAACAAGATCGTCTACAGCTCCAGCAAATTATGGTGATGTCCCAGCGCAACTATTATCATCTCCATGGACATCATTTCGACCCTTGCGCCCCGTACCCTCCACCACCACCTCCACAGTAGTAGTGTCTTTGTGAGTACCTTCTCATCTTTTTTTTATTTTCTACATTGGGGACAATGTAGGGGTTAAGTATGGGGTGGGATGTTACTCTTGTATGTCTGCATTTGTCATTAGTGTCTTGAGTCTTTCTTTTGGCTTTCTGATGTATTTTGGTAGTCTAGGTTGATGACAGGTGTCCCCTGAACATGTTGTGTAGGCTACAATGATGGGATAATTGTCTAAGATGCTAATATTCGCCTTAATCTGTATGTGTCATGTCTTGAGACAAATTGCCTAGCATGAAGTTCTTGAATGAGTTTGCATGATTAAGTCCCTAGACAATTACCTTGTGAGATTCTGAGCCTTATGGAAAAATCTTGATGAATCCTTTCATTTCCTATATACTGTGTGACACTCACTTTGTGCTTGATCTCTAGAACTTGCTTTAGACTCTTTATTGAGGTCGTATTACTTGATCTGTGCACATAGCTTAAATATGATTGAGGCAACACTTTTTGTTAACCATATCTCTCAATGCCTATCCTTGTATATGGTCCTATGCTTGAAGCAAATTTGAGATTTATTAGCCTATTCATTTGATAAACTCCACAAAATCTTCATAGTCAATTATTAGCCTTTGACCCATCCGGGAATTAGGAAATAATGTTGCTTATTTTTATAAGTGGAGATGCTTTGAGTGTCTGGTAATGTTTGGTTTGGCATGCTCTATGAGATCTTGAGACCTGGGGAGGATAAAATTCACCCAGGGGCAAAAGTCAAGAAAAAAAATACGGTTAGTAACCGATCCTCCTTGTGGAGAATAAAATTCACACAAGGAGGAAGATATGCATGTAACGAGGCTGAGACACTTAGTAACCGGGTGCATTCATCACAAATGTTTGTATTCGCGCAAAACGGTGTTGAAGCTAGAGAAAAGAAAAGAAAGGGAGATCGAATGTGGTTCACAAAAGTTGAGAATGAAAACATTATTGTGATGGAGTTGTATGGTGGTTTGGTATGAGTTTCTGTGAAGTGGTTGTTTTTCTGGTTGGTTCCTAACCCTTTTTCCCGGATTTTAGCACCACAAGCTCAAAATTTTCCATACCTTGTCTTTTTTCCACCTTGGCCCCATCACAACTTTATAGAAGGCCCTCATGATTTCTGTTATGTGCATGATCCTCAACGGTGGAGATTTAGAACGCTATTGCAAGCATATGGTAGATTAAGCGAAATGGTTAAGACCGAGCGTAATGTTAAACCTTAAACACATTTGAGTGAGTGTGTCATTAAGAGAAAAAAAAATCCTTGTGAGGTTTAGGGGCTTTTGATTGCTGTGTATTAATGATAATGAGCAAACATGTGATGATGGCAATTGTCTTAAGCTTCTGATGACTAAATATCATTTCAAAAATGGGCTTGAATAAGTTGAGGCAATAATCCTATCTTACACTTGTGGTTTATTACTTAGTGAGTCTTGCTTGGGGACAAGCAAGGTTCAAGTATGGGGTATTTTGCTGTCATCACAGTTTGCATTATTTAGGACATGCATTTAGCATAGGTTTGTGTCATTTCTCATGTGTTTTATGTCTTTTTAGATGTTTTTCGTTTAGTTTCTAGGATAGAGATCTACTGTCTTTATGGTGGTGTTTTCAGGAGTTTTCGGGACCTAAGCGGAGATTGCTAGAGGACATGTGAGATGGGTACAGAAGCTAAGAAGAGTCGAGCGGAAATCATATAGGATGAACGAGGATAAAAGGCGAAGAAGCAAAACCATAAGGAGCAAGGCGGTCGTACATCGTGGGTTTCACGGCAGAACAGAAGTGCACGGGCGTGCACATTGGCCGCACGGGCGTGCAGAAGATCGACCAGAGAAGAAAGCCATCAGAGGATGGGTGCGCGGGCGTGCACCTTGTCTGCGCGGGCGTGCACTGTTCAGTTCGGACCAGAAAGTGCGTTTTTGGACCCGGTTTCTTTTGACATTAGTTTATTATTATTTTAGGGGTTTTATAATATTATATTAGCGGATGTCCCGAACTATAAAAGGGGACGGAAACATTTCTTTAAGTCTCTCGAAAACCCTCGTTGGAACCAGTCTCTTTTGAAGAACTTTTGTTGAGTTAGATTTGGAGAACTTTGGACAGATTTGCTTGGAGATTGCATTGTTTCAATTCAAGATTGGTATTTCCCCTTTAGTCTTTGTTTTTCTATCTATTTCCATGTTTCAATTTAGTTATTTGATAATGAATTCTTCCATGCTTGGCTAAATTCTCCATTCTAGGGTTAGGACGAACCCGACAATGTCGCAATTTGTTTGATTTCGATGGTTGCTTGAACTTTATCTGAATTCTATGAATTGATTTAATCCTAGTTGCTTTACCTAATTGATGTAAATCGATTATAATCCTTTTTAGATTCGAGATGCTACCGCTGAGAATTGAAATTGGATATTTGGATGGACTTCATGAACCCGAAAGGAGAATTGTGTCTATTGGAACCCTAGGATTGAACTTGAGGAATCGACAATTGTTATTGTGACATTTAACCGATTGTTGAGGACTCTTGAGGATTAATAAATTATCGTAGATTCTTAGGTTTGAATCGGTTAGGCGGAGCGCGACAACGAACGTTTAATTGATTTTCTCCTAAGGTCTATAAAGAACTTAAAGGGTCTAGATTTTGTTAATTTAGACACAATCACTACAACATGCGACAGCTGAGTAGTGATGACTTTAGATAATTTACCTTCAATTTGACTTATTAAGAAGATGAAGTTCGAGTGAACATCGGGTTGAATTCTTTGTGGCATTGTCGTCGGAATCCTTAACCCTGGAATCATCATACATATTTTATTCATAATCTTTGCTTGTTTTTCTAGGTTTAGTTGAAAACCAAATCTCTCTTTATTGGCTTAGCTTATTAGTTCAAGATAACAATTGGTACATATACAATCCCCGTGATCGATATCCGTATACTGCAATTGATCTCGTATTCTTGCGAGGTTGGTTCAGGCTACACTATTCTTGTGTTGGTTTAGACCACATCAGAATGTCAGGATCGAATCCAAGAGGAAGCGTGTCAGCGGATCCTAGGCAGCTGTAAATCTCACAAAAAAGCAAACAGAAGATAGAAACAAAGGAACAAAGAAAGAAAGACAGAAATAACAAACGAAAGCAAGAAATAAAACAAAGGCAGAAACTTTACTCGATCTCGACAAGCAGTAACTCGAGATCAACAACAGAGCTGGACAACAGAAACTAAGAAATCGCAGCAGACAGCAAACCCGGAAAGGGCAACTCGATCTCGACTAGCCTAACTCGAGATCGACAAGAAATAGCAGAAACAGAAATTGCAGAATTGAAAACAGAAACATAAACTCAACTCGACGTAGACAAGAGCCAACTCGAGATCGACTAAGGTCCTACTCGATCTCGACAAGCCTCTCCTCTGTCTCGACTAAAACACAGAAAATATAAATTCTAGATTCGAACACAGATTTCAGAATTTCGACAGAAATAAACACAATATAATAAAGAACTTCCAAAGCCAGGGTATCAACACCACAACGATAACCATGCAAAGTAACACATAAAGGCATAAAAGATCATGCTTTCCATCAAAATAACTTTCGTTACTAACAAATAGGCATATAGAGGCTTTCGCATAAACCCTATACGTTTTTCACATAATTAACCCAAGTTGCATTAAGATCACTTACACTTCAATAATACAAACAAGGATCACCTTCAACTCTCGCAAAAGAATCATGCTCATAGGGATAGAAGACGAATTGCATGACAAGATCTGACCTTTACCGCATCACCTCACATGGCCACCGTCGGGCTCACCCCAGACCTAGAAGTGGGTGGACTACTCGCTCTTCGTCGCAATAGCAGGCATGCATGTATAAAAAGAAACTTGCATTAAACTAAATTCAAAGCCTTTACAATCCCGGCAATCCAACTTTCGCTGAATGCCAAAACCCTAAAACCTTTGAACTTCCTAAAACTTCTCTGTGGAACTACTTGTCTCTGACTCAAATTGAATGAATGAAAAACCATCCCCTAGGGCTTTATTTATAGCCTTCTATTCCTTGCTATTCAAGGATAGAATATATCTATCTATATCTAAATCTATATCTAAAGGCTTAAAAGATAAATAAAAGTAATTTAGGAATTAAATCAAAAAAGAGAAATTCTATCTAAAGAGCAAAATCTTCCATGTGTTGATAGGTGTGGATAGATGTTGGTAGATCTCGGATATCTCGGATTCCTTCGGCCCCAAGGAAAGCCAGCTTGACACGGACAGCCAAAGCGCGTATCGCGGTTTCAGGACGCGGCTCGTCGATCTCGACCTGGGCTAGTCGATCTCGAGTAGGACTGGCGTCGACTTGGGTTGGCTGGCTTGTTCGGGTAACTCTGCTCGACAAGGCTCGGACTGGGCGCTAGTGGTCCTCGATCTCGACTAGTTGTACTCGAGATCGAGTAGGGTTCCGGGATCGGGTTGTCTCTGACTTAGTGTCCTCGATCAGCTCCGCTCGACCAGGTGTGCTCGGACATCCTTTGTCGAGATCGAGTAAGTGTACTCGAGATCGAGTAAAGTTCTCTCAGCTTTCTGCTCTTTTCTTGAAACGCACTTTCCCGAGTCATCGTTCGTCGGATTGACGGATATGACCATGCGTTAGAAAGCTCTTTCCGAGGGCTACAACTCTCATGAAGACGTCAAAGCTTGATTCAGAACGAAGAATGGTGAAAAATGGCCTTTTCTCCAGCTGCACCATTCTTAGCCTCTCCATGAGTTTCCTTTAAGCTCCAAAGTGCGTCTGATTTCTGTGAAATATAACCAAAACTTGTGTAGACCTCCATATATTGCAAATAAGTGTAAACTACACAGATTCTATATTATTCTAACCCAAATGCCTGCAATGTATGCAGAAATCGATATAAAAGTAAGTGTAAAACATGTCAAATTAGGCTCATAACAGGATATTCTCAAATAATTATGTTGAACTATGGTTCAACATATTCATACAAAATATGTTGAACTATTGTCATATACATGTGGTTCCAAGAAAAGAGAATTTTGTGTTCACTTAAGAAATCAATATATGGCTTTAACAAAGTATATTTGAAATGTTATGAGAATGTGACCAAATTGTGTTGAAGTTTTCATTTTGTGTATGTAATGCATGTTTTATGCCAAGATGTGTTAAATTGGTTATGTGCCTTTATGTGGATATGAGATGATATTTGACTCTAGCATGCACATGATAAATGAAACTAAAAATTTGTTTCCTCTCACTTTGAAATGAAAGATATGAGTGAAGTTGATATATTTCTAAGTGTTAAAGAAACTATAAAAAAATATTGCTTTATCTCATTATGTAGAGAAATGTTGGGAACATTCTAATTATGATGATGTTATAGCTCCACTAGTGGTTTTTTTTTTTGACATTATGTGGTGGTGCTATATTTTGAAAATCATCAAAATTGTCATGTTTCCTACATCGACTATGAAATATATATGAGATCATAGTTTTAGATTTAGCCGGACAAGAGATTGAGTGGTTGAGAATGTTTCTGGCTTACTTATATACCTTTTTGGGGGCATGAAGCTCTATATAATTCTCTACATTGGGACTAACATCTGCTTTTTGTGTAGCTAGTAGCAATACATAAACTGGCAAGAAGAGACACACGCATATTTGACATGAAGCTATGAGATAGCTGATTGCGAATGGTGTCATCTATTTAGAGAATGTGAGCTCCGAGAGGAACTTGATGGTCTTTTGACAAAAGGGCTTAATGAGAGACTAACCCTTGATTTGTCTAATGGAATGAGACTCAAACCCATATGAGGAGAGATACACCACGTCTCATTCCCATGACAGGTGTATTGAGAAAGGTTGAGTCATGTACTCTTAATGAGTCCATAGCCAATAATTTGGTGGTCCTATTGAGAAGGACTTAATGGATTCACCGAATATGGAAGAGGATGAGCATAATGCTCTTAATGCTTTCATAGCCCTAATAAGGGCGGTCTATGTGATATAGACTTGATGGAGCTACCTACGAGAGTGTGAAGGGGTAGGTCACCTTCTCTGGAAGACTAGCTAGGGTGGTCTTTCTAAAACACTCTTCATCACCGAAGGTATGAGATGACTATATACATATATGAGGAACTTATAGCGGAATCACCAGGATCGTGTTGAAGGTATGTGTTGTTGAGGTCAACTCCCGAGTCTGGAAGTTCAAGATTCGTTCACTTCTATGACAAGCGAGACACTCAGCTTCACTATGTGTTGCTTCAAGATTTGTTCACCAACATTTAAGTATCTTCTCCATAAAACTAGCTCAGAACGTTGTTTGCAAAGTTGTTTTAGAAAACCTATCACATTTATGGGGGATTGTTGGGAATAATGCTTAAATAAAGGTTTATAAATGGGTTTTATTCTCCGCAATTTTATGCAAGTTAAAAAGAAAAAGAGGAAAAAATATTTTTAACTGTTTTTGATGATTTTCCCAACTAAGGAGGTTGGGGTGAGAGTGGGGAACTAACACACGTTCGAAAACAGGTTTTTAGGGTTTCAAAAAGTAACACGTGTTTCCCATTTCTTCTTCTTCCTCTCTAAGAAAAGTTTATGAGTTCCTGGAATGATTCCAAACTTCCTTTAGCAAGTGCACGCTATCGGATGTGCTGTGTAACCTTGGGGGGGCGATGCCTGAAGTCGACTAGCACCGTGGTCGGGGCGAAATCGCTTCTAAGGCCGTGGGTTCGGATATATACCACGCCACAACAATTCATGTTTTCATATGAGTTTTCTACTTTGATTTTCAATAAGTTTGATCAATTTTAGAAATCAATTGATGGTCTTTACTAACACGAACCTCCACTAACTGCAACATTTAGAAAGTGGATGACCTTCTGCATAATCCACCTTCTGGTTCAAATCCGCCAAAGCCGAGGACGACAAGAGGGAAGAAGAAATAGATTTAAGCTTACCCATTAATGGAGGCATGAAGCTCGATGACAGCGCGCACCAAACGAAGACCACAACCGCCCCCTCGCAGCCCCTTGGACTCGATTCGTATGGACACCGACTTGATTCACCAAGTGGACTCGATTCGACCCTTGACCGGAGAGCTCGACCTTCAAAGTGGCCTCCTGGACGCCGTCTCAACACAGCCTTTGAGTTGCCTCTAATTTACCCCCATGCGCCGCCGCCTAAACTCCGGTCTTCTCCTCCTCGAATCGCCGTCAGATAAGCTAAAAGCAAGGCCCCTCGCCGGTGAAGAAGACAATTGGGGAGGGTGGTGGAAGCGTCACTCTCTTTTAGCCGACGCGTTGACACTTGAAGAGGAAGAAATCAATTGGGGGTAGGGTTTTTCCTAATTGTCTCACGCGCTTCATGCATACACCACAGGTTGAAGTTTGATTTTTTTTTTAATTATCCGTATACATGACGGAATATAAGCCCTCCATTCTACTAAGATCAATGGTTATTATTTGTGCACAAGCTACACTATAAGAGGTATGCACCCGAGAACCACCCCTATATGTATATACATGTATATACATGTATATATGTATATACATGTATATATGTATATACATGTATATATGTATATACATGTATATATGTATATATGTATATATGTATATATGTATACATACATACATACATACATACATACACACACCTATATATATTAATAAAATGGAAATTTCGCGTGGTACTCCTGAGGTAATGGGTATTTCGCACAGTGTACCAAAGTTTAGCATAATTCGTGTGGTACCCTTGAGGTTTTGATTTATTTTATCTCGTGCCCCTTCGTTGCCTTCCGTTTGATTTTTTAAACTAAATTGTTAGCTTTTAAACTAAAAAGAAAACAAAATGAAAAAGAAAGCTTTCCTTTTGTTGTTGTCTGAGCAAGAAGACAAGGGAGGGATAAAGCTCAGAATAGGGAGGCTAAGCCTGCCGTTCCTGACGTCGGTGGAGACGGGAGGCATATACGCGAGGAGGGAGAAGGCAGGCGACTTTGAGATTTCTATGCGAGAAGGAAGAAGCAAACGACTCCGAGCTCTCGGCATACGCGCGCGCACGTGAGATGTAGAGGGAGAAGGAAGAAGCAAACGACTCAAGATTTCGGCGCCGGTGGAGCCACATATGCGAGGAGGGAGGAGGGAGGAGGTCGACGCTTGTGAATCCTTTGAAGGTATGGCTTGTTTCGTTTTCCACATGTTTTGGGGTATACAATTTGGGGATTTAGGTTTGTATAGAATTGTGTTTTTGGATTGGATTAGTCTTATGATCTTCAAATTGGAGTTTTAGCATTATCAAATTGGAGTATGAAGGTTAGATTCAAAGATAAATTTATTTCAATGTTGTTCTATTTGGAGGGTTATGTGACCAGTTGAAGTACAGACCCGAATTAGGCTTCCAATTGGTGTTCAAATTAGAGGGTTTTGTCAATGCTTTTGATAAATTGATTTTAGGGGACACGCCTAGAGGAGTTTTTAAATTTGGTGTTTTTGTTTTGGAATTATGATCAACAAATTGATTTTAGGCTTCCAATTGTTGTTCCAACTAAGGAGGTTTAGGATCATCAAATTGGAGTATGAAGGTTAGATTCAGAGATAAATTGCTACTGAAATTTTCATCCGACAATCAACCTAGGTGCTTGTGTTTTTTTTTACACGTTGCTACTAATTTTTTGCATTCGTGATTACTTGAAAGTAGTTCATATTGTCAAAAAATCTTTACATCGCACTACCTAAGATGTTGATTCTTGTAATGACTTGGCTATGCTTGGTGTAGTCTTGCTTCTTTTGTAATAGTTGTCCATGGCCTTCTTTGATTCTTTAGTTTTTGGTGGAATCTTTGATTCCGTTGTTTGTGAGTAGAAGTATTTCTTTGGTACGACAACAAACTATTTTAAGCCTATTAGCTCAAATGGAAGAGTATTGTGCTCATACACAATGATGCAGGTTCAACAGCCATTGTGAGTAGAAGTATTTCTATGTTTGTGGTGTTATGATTAAGTAATATAGGCAAATTCTTCAACAGCCATTAGGGAGTATAAGCTATAATAGTACTTTTAGTTTAAATATAAGAAAATTCCACCAAGCTATAACTATGGTAATTTCACTTTGAAGCAGCTTTTGCTAAATAGCATAAAGAATAGAGTTTCTGATTGATAAGATTAGTGGATTTCTGATTTTATAACAGCAACTTACAATAGTTTATGACAACAAATTGATAAGCTTATTCATATGCTCATGCAACTAATTTTTTTACAGTAAGGACATACACTAATTAAGGAGCTAGTCAAGCAATCAAGCTTCATGTGATTCTTGATTGGGTCATAGGAAATGAAACATGTTGCGAGACAGAAAAATCTAACGAGCTATACATGCAAGGAGAACACCTACTTCTCTGATTCAGATAATGGTCTCGGATATAGATGCAACTAACCGCGACTCAGGATATAGAGGGAACCTTTACCTCGTAAATGGTTGCCAAGATTAGCCCTTTTTCCATGCCATATATTTAGTTTCTAAACTAAGGATATTTGCTTGTCTAGCTAATTTTCATAAGCTATTGTTTCACTTCAGATATAAATGAAGGCAAGCTATATCAGCCCTGCAATAATACATGCCTAAACTTGCTTGGAAGCTACCAAGTGAATTTTTCCTCAAGGTTTAAATCGGTTAATCTCATTTTTTGCATTAAGTTGCTGTCATAAACCCACACTATTTTATCTCACTTGATGTCTTGTTTGAACCCTTACTAGTTACTACTAAATCAGTGAAGAATTAGATCAATTATCATTCTCATAGTTTGTATAAATGATGTAGAAACAACATAACATTTATGCATTTTATCTAGATAGTCTATGTAGGATTTGAACCCACATCTTGTGCCTAAGCACATTGCTCTACCGATTGAGCTAATAGACTAAAAATTTGAGACCAATAGGCCAAAATTTTAAAACCAAAGAGTAAATAATTTGCCATTCAATATTTTCAACTACAATTGAAATTAACAAAATTCAAAAGTGTTCGGCAATTATAGGTAAAATATCAATGCAACTAGAGAGTAAACCCCCATTTGACTTGCATTAATTCAACAAGTGTTTTTCGATTTCATCATGAACAACTGGGAACAGATGACAGAAACCCCGATTGGAACAACAACACATAAAATTATTCCCTAAATATAAACCCTAGATCCCAATTCGAAGATCCTTAAATTATAATCCAACCCAAAAACTCCAAATTCAAAACAAGCTCTAATCCCGAAACTCTAAATCCCTAAGGCGCGAGAAGAACTTACCTCTACAGTCGTCACCACATTCGATTACAATCTCGGTACCCTCCTCTCGTCAAAGTATGTCTTCTCTCATCATGTCCTCTCTTTAACAAAAATATTAACAGAGACCTAACGGAGGGGCACGAGACAAACTAAATCAAAACCTTAGGGGTACCACACAAATTATGCCAAACTTTGGTACACCATGCGAAATACCCCTTACCTCAGGATTACCACGCGAAATTTCCGTTAATAAAAATATGAACCAAAATTGTAACGTTTATATGATCCTCAGGGTTAATTACTCTTTATCAAAAGTGGAAAAAAGGTAAATAAAATCACTGAGAGAGGTAATAATTATCAGTGGGAACACTGCAAAATGGTGGGTCGACTTGGGTTATATGCCTTATATTGCTCGAGTCGAATCAATCACACATTGGTATGGGCATGGATAAAGTGGGCTTGAATTATGGGTCTGACGCCCATTCATAAGAAGATCAATTTTAATAAATTGAAATGTCCTAAATTATTAACCTAGTCCGAAAGAAGGAAAACGTAACGCGATGATAAAAAACTGAAGTACTCAAGTAAGGGATAATCAATGAACGTTCCCTATTTACTACCGTTGATAGCCTAGAGCTTCCCACTTGCATCAACGTCCATCAAACTTCCAACAATAAGAACCCATCAAAAATCCAACAGAACAGTGACCACAAAAAAGATACGATCGCTGATCCGTCAAGTGTTGGTATAGTTCCCCTCCAACCTTCTCTGATTTGAGTTTGAAACCCAGTTGCAATCACTATTCTATTCAATTTCAGATTGTTATGAACAAATTTTTTGTTTGTATGACTTGTGTGCAATAATTTTTTTGTTTGCTTGTTAGTTTAAATCAGAGGTATTACCATTCTACCTTAGATCTTAAGGAGATTTCCAAAAGTACAAAGGTTCGCTAAATCTATCTTGAAATATATACCGTCTACATTTGATTTGGTGCAATGACTTGTAAATTATGTGGGCATCAATAACAATAAATTGATTTCTGGTATAATAGACATAGTTTCACGTCCGTAAATGTTCGGCTGAGGGTAAGCAAGTGCATCTTCAATGTTCATTGAAAAAGTTGTTATTTTTAGGAATAACTGTTATTATTAGACGTCAATTGTTATCAAGTTGAAAGTATTTATCCCGGACATACCTTATATGCGTTTATTTAAGGTAGAAATGGACAAGAGAGGCTTTATCTAGTATAACTCAGATGAATCAAGCAAGGATTACCCAGAGGCTCAAATATACGAGTTCAAATAGGGAGACTACCTTAGAGACGATGCATATATGGCAGACTCCACCGATGATGGTTTTCTTTTCCTTCGATGACTTTAGGTAATTCGGAGAACCGGAAGCCTACTCGAAGTCGACTCCTGACAAACGCTTACAACATCTATTTCGAGCATCTGCACGTCTGTCTAGTAAGTTTCTTCCTTTACGCTTGTTATTATACAGTGAGGAAACTGTAATATTTAAGTATGTGGTGTGAAATATCCGAAGGGCCGTTAACGAGGGGAAAACACGTGTCGGGTTACATTGATTTAATATTATTATTTTTGCGATTATAAGGTCGGGATCCACCAACTTAACACAAAAGCTGAAGCTATAGTGTAGAGTTTCACCCTTCCTTATAACCCATCATTTTTACTCTTTTTATAATAAATGTGGGAGGGACACTCCCATATCAAACCTCTCAACACGCCCCCCCTCAAGTGCGACTCGCACTTGACAACGAACCCATATTTGAGCATATTTTATCATATTTCTCGAATTGTTCATACATGGTCACTTTGGATTTAATATTTCACCTATGTACTTACAAGTGTTTTCCAAAGTTTATTTTTATCACCCCCTAAAATTTTTTATTAGTGTCATGTAAGTTATATGGAACTCGACGATGGAAAATTGGATTCATTAGAGATATAGCATGAAATTGCCTAGTAAAGGTAAGTCACATTGAAGTGCATATTTTTATGAAAACCATGAAAAGAGGTAAATTTGATGTTGCTTTTGACATGTTGCAAAATAAGAGGACGGGGGACTTTATTTTCCATGTATTATTACCTTAGCCTTACCTATGCTTATGCATCACAAGCCATATTATTTCGTATTTTGCTCCACATGTTCTAAACAATGCCTATTTCTTTAGCTTATTTCCTTATCCGGGGAGTATGTTAAGAATGATGTCACATTATGGAGATTATTATATAGTGTTTGTGTTGTTGCTATTATCATATTTGGAGTTTGGCAGGAAATTGAAAAGTTTATGGAAAATTTAATGAGTGAAAGAAAATCCGGTCACCTCAGGAGATAAAGGTAGATCGACCCTGCATGCGTTGAGATGTTAGTTCCGCGGAATGGGAAAACATGGTGAGGAGTCTGACGTACTAAGTATCCGGGGCCATTCATGACACCCATGTTTGTGACTCGCGAGAAGGTAGTGCTGTGGTTAAGGAGGTAAAAGCATACAAGTGAAAAAAGCAAAGAGTGAATTCTGAGAGGATGAGTGATGTGGAATATCTTATGAAAGAGAAAGTGCATCAAAGCAAAAAAGCAAGTTTGAAGAATTCTCCCCGGATTTAACACCACATTGACCAAAAATAGCCCACAACATTGCCTTTCCCTTTTCTTCACCAAGCGCATAAAAATCCTCTTGATTATTAATGTTTTGTCACTCATTAATTATTTTTGCATAACCCTCCTTTTGTGTGCGAAATTTCTTTTATTCACAGGCATGAATTTGTGACATTAGTACCAATATGAGGATGGTAATTGATTGAAGGGAAATATGAGAATGAATCTTTGATGTTGAGAGTTTAAATTCTTCCCTGTATGACCATTAAAAGCATTACTTGAGGACAAGCAAGCTTAAGTATGGGGTGTTGATGTGCGCCTATTTTACCATGTTTTATACTATCTTTTATGTCGATTTCTGTCCATATTTTATACTTTTATATTGAGAAAGCATGATATTTGTGTAGTTTATGTTTATTTGCAATATATGGAAGTCTACACAAGTCTCTGTTTAATTTCACAGAAATCGGACGCACTTTAGAGCTTAAAGGAAAGTCATGAAGACATTAGAGAAGCTAAAGAAGAGCACATGATGGCGCAACTGGAGAAGCTAAAGAAGAGCACTGATGTCGTCATGAGAGTTGTAGCCCTCAAAAAGAGCTCTCCAACACATACTCGTATGCGGCAATCGGACGAACGAGGACTTAGGAAAGTGCGTTTCAAGACGGATGCAGAATGATGAATGCTGACAGGACTAGTCGACGTCGAGTACCTTTTTGGTCGACTTGCCTCCTAGAAGTCGAGATCGTGCACGAGCTGAGCACACCACTCGAGAGCACAGAGACTACTCGACGTCGAGTACTCTACTCGATGTCGAGTACATGTCTAGTGCAATACGAGCCCACTTGTGCCGGAACTCGTCCCTCTTACTGCAACAGTCTGTAGTCGGTATTCATGGAGAAAGTAGATACCATTGCCTTGTCCGAATCTCCTACTGAAGGTAAGTATTCCGAATCTGTAATGGCTTTTTGTTATTTATCACCTCTACTGAACGATTTTTGCTGTCATGGCCCCTATTCGGAATACTCGTCCCTCCTGCTGCAACTCTTGTGCTCTTTGCTGTCATGGCTCCTATTCGGAATACTTATATTGCTCTATTGTTATCTTCTAAAATGGATCCTGTTGTTATCTTTCTCCATTGCCTTGTCTCGCACTATTCTTTTTTGTGCTCTTTACCTCTACGGCTCTACTGAACGATTCTTGTTATCACCTCTGCTGTCATTGTTTTTGTCCAAAATCTGAACGATTTATTATCACCTCTATTGTCACTGTTATCACCTCTGAACGATTTGTTATCACCTCTTGTGAAATCTGAACGATTTGTTATCACCTCTGCTGTCATTTTTTTGTGCTCTATTGTTATATTTTTAGGCTTCTTGTTAATGACTTCATGTTAATGGCTTCTTGTTAATCGCTATTGTTGTTCAGATTTTTGAGTTAGTTACAAATTTACAATATATCTTTTCTAAATTTCTAGGTACAAGAACATCTTCAATGGCTGAAAATTCTGCAATGGGTGAACTTGAACCCGTGAGAGAAATTCAGGAAGATATTGATTCCCAAATCAAAGAAGAAGATGCTAAAGAAATAGAAAAATGCCGAAAGCTGAAACATTTAGTAGTTTGGAATAACTACAATCTTGAGGCTCAACCTTCAGGTGGGGTGCTGGCTGTTTGTATGCATTGCAAAGTCGCCAAATATAATAGTAATGGCCAGACTGGGACAACAAATCTGCATAGACACTTAACTCGATGCACTGAATACAACAAGAAGGTGAACAACAAGGAGACTCGAGGCAAGCATATTGAGCAGTTTGAGTATCGAAGGCTGCTAGCCGAGGCTATTATAGATCATGGGTATAGTTTCTCTTGGGTTGAACATCCAAGAAATAGGAAATTGCATACACGTCTGAATGATGTTGTGTAACTTGTGTTTATTTATTGAGTTACTGCTATGGACTTTGGCTTATTTTGCTTTTTTTCTAAACTGTCCTCAAATTTACAAGTTATGGTAAATTTAACTTTGTTCAATGGAAAGCACTTACGCACTAATGGTTTTAAATTTTCATTTTTATCAATGAAAATTTTATTTTGTTCAGAAATAACATTAACTATCAATAGCTCGATAATAGATTACAATAATTTTTTTTTTGTTTTATAGTATAAATGTATAATAGATATCAATAACTCGATAATAGATTACAATAATTTTTTTTTGTTTCAATAGCTCGATAATAGATTACAATTATTTGGATCAAGGATATTCGGGTCAGGTTGGGAGTCAGTCGGGTTAAATTTCGGGTCGGGTTGGAATTCGGGTCGGGTTCGGGTTGAGTCGGGTTTGCCTGTATTCGGGTCACTTCGGGTTTCTAGTCGACATCGGTCGGGCTTGGTTTCGGGTTCGGGTTATGCATAACGCCAAATTTTCGGGTTCAGTCGGGTTTTGGATCGGGTGAGTCGGTCGGGTTTCTCGGGTCGGATCAGGAATTGCCAGCTCTATAAAGCATGCTTTTTTATGTGATTCATGATCTATACATATGTCACTACAAAAAAAACATTTTAGCAACGGCTCTTTACCGTGGCTAAAAGTCAATTTGCTGTGGCAAAAGGTTAGTTGCAACGTCTATAGCCACGGGGAATCAGCCGTGGGGAAAACTTTGGTGGCAAAAGCGTCTAGCGACGGCTACAGCTGTGGCGAAACCTTTAGCCACGGCAAGTTGCCGTTGCTATCTTATTTCTGAAAAAAAAAACCTACTTCTTAGCCCGGACCCTTTAGATCCGGGCTAAAAAGTCCCATATTTAAAAAAAATAATATCCACGACAAATCCTATTCTAAATACATTATTCTATCCGAAAGAATACAATAACTAGTGTTTTCAATCATATTAAAATGCATAACAATGTAAATGTAATACAATAGTATACAATTAAGCTAATCTACTAGAAAATGAGATCTCATAAGAACAAGATAAATAGGCGGTTTCCACATGCAAATCAACATAATTTCAAAAGCTTCCATATGCATTTATTTACCTACAAAAAAAACCATGGGGCTAATTAACTCTATGTTTCAAAGATTTTTTTTTCTCCATGTCAGTTAGGTATAATCTTCCTAGATTGAAATATTTTTCAATGAATTTGAAAAAAAAACGGGAGCTATAAAAATACAATGCAAGTTTCCAAGAAGTCTAATGTGAGCAGCTCATCTTCACCTTAAAGTTTTAATATAAGTCCCTGCCTAAAAGAGATTAAAAACAGCAAGATAATTTTAAATTATAATATACCTCCTTGTGAGGACCTTGAATTTTGTGACATATCAGCATAGGACTCCTCACAGTAAGAAATAAGGATACAGTCTGAAAGCATTACAAGGACTGAAGGAATTACCAAGTAGTTGTCTTACCTGGTTTTCCACCTCAAAGTATGTTACTTTCTGTGGGCCTCTTAAGATGTTACTTTCTGTGGGTTCCATGCCGATTACCTAATGTCACACATGAAATAGTTTTTAATGTTATTATAATGTTTTTTGACAACATTTAATATGTGCTTATATACAAGGCTACCAATAACATGATTAAAGTGCACATCCATCTGAGATTAGCTACAATGGAATACCTTTACACTTGGTTTGCGTTATTTAATATATCGACCAACTCCAGAGATGGTCCCTCCAGTTCCTATTTATGCAACAAATTTATCCACCTTTCCATTTGTATCTTCCCAGATCTCTTGTCAAAATATATCTACACCAGGAATGCAAGATAAGATTCAGAAACTGTGAACTTCTACTTGAACTCACTAACTTTAATTCTTAGCAGAAAATGTGAAGGTTGTTTCTAGTCACACATCTAATCTTAGATTGGTATATAAAAAAAAAAAAGGGCTGGAAGGGGCGAGGGAGAACCTATCTCACCTAACCCCATTTATAAATTCAAATGATAATTGAAGATCAAATTTTACAAAATTTTACTTCAAACTTCCCAGAAATGTGCCCATAGACAGATAAGGAGAGGCGATGTATGTGCAGGAAAAAGAAGAAACAACTCCTACATCAATCACCAAACCTATTTTTAGCAGCAAACCTTGGGATTTGCAGGGTTGTTGAACTGTTGAAGCATGTAAGAGTTAAGAGTGCTCTTCAAAATCTGATTAGCCTTTTCAAGTGCACATTTCATTCCCTTGGCAGGATCAGTCAAAGCAAGCCTAGCTCCAAATGCTTTTAGAATAACCCTTCTTTCCATACTCATAGAAGCTGGCATTGTCAGGATTAATTTATATCCTTTTGACGCAGCCATGAATGCAAGCCCTATGCCAGTATTTCCACTGGTGGGCTCCACAAGAACACTCTATGATGTCAAAAATCCAGGAAGAGTCATCGAAATATGATCAATAAGCAATAAATGAGGAAAAATGGAACTTTTTTCCACTCATTTGCATGAACATTTTATCCTAACTAGTTGCCCACCCGCGTGCCAAACACTCGGTGTGAGTGTTTGGTTGTCTATACAATATAGTATGAGAGTGAAAGCAAATAAATAGTTATCCAACATTAATATTCACCTTTTAATAGCTCATCTTGTAGAGAAAATAAGAAAGATACATGTTGAGCTATGGTATTGTTCTTTGCAAATTTACGGATGACTTCAACCTTTCTCAAGTGTTGAATAAATTTGGCATTGGAGTTGGTGAGCTGGTTATTGGCAGCGGTGATGCAACACTGATTTAAGATCCGGGAGCAGCTCATAAGCCTACTAGCTCACTTGCTATTTCTTGCCTCTTCGGTTAGAGTCTCTGTATGATCAATAAAGGTGTATCCATTAACAAGAACATAGATGAAAACCTTTGAAGACGGATTTAACGGAAATGGGTAACACATCATGATGCATTACAACCTATGTCTTCCAATTTGGCAAATGTAAAATTACACTATTTTCATCTCTTCTAAAATGCAGCATTCATAAATGAATATGGTTCAAATTTTCAAACACAATGAAGCTTGTAAATCAATCAATGGAGGGTCTCATATTAGTTTACAACATGTGTCACACATTATGCAATTAGATTAGCAAGGTTAAAATATGAAATTTTGGCCTTGAGCGGTTAGACATAGCATAAATACATAAAGATTCCCTATTAAATTTTGAACAGATAATTAAGGACTTGAGGTATGCAATTCAATTCAAATTTCAGCAAACTCTCAACATAAAATTTTCACAGATTCAGCACAATTTAAGTCACATTCAGCATTTAGCCTGAATCAGTTTGGAATACGATTAAATTTCAAGAAACATTCCTTAATAAAATTTTATATCTAAATAAGTGAATCAAACAGAGGATATTAATCCTTAAAATTATAGAAAGAAGAATGAGAAGTCACATTCAGCATTTAGCATGAGAAGTGGCAATTTTGTAAATATAAAAACACAATCTGAAGGACTAAGGGCAAAATCGTAACTCAACTTTTTGCCACACTCCGCCTTTTATATATATAGAGAAGTAGGTGAAACATGTTTGTGAAGAAGCGAAAGTGCAAAACACTGCTAAGACTATGGTGCACATAAGAAATTGAGGGCTGGACCATTCCATTATGGGATGGGTCATTGGGTCCTGCAAGGAGGCTATAATCTATTTTGGTTATTTGACGATTAAGGAGAGGTTTATATCATCTGAAGGTCAAAATTAGGAGTAGAAATGGATAAATGATGATATTATTTTCTTTCTTGATAATCCACCTTTCCCTTTATTTCCTTTCTTAAGTTTCAAACTTTAAGTTATAAGATATCACAGATGAGATAATGCATCACTGGTTAATCAACAAATATTGCTAAGATGCATATTGTGCTACCTTTCCAGGTGTTATTAATCCTCTCTGCTCAGCATCAGAAATCATACTATATCCAATCCTGAAAGAAAATAAAGAAGGAACAAGAACTTTCAATAGTTTTTTCCAAACATGAAAAGGTGATTCATTAATGCCAGTTCAAAGTTAACAAGACAACTTCTAGTACAAAGGATTGTTCATACACACGAGAAGACATTACAAGTCTAGAGTACTGCATGTTATGACAAATTTGAGGGGATGAAAAAGATTAAATCACCATTGCACGGATTTGAGGGAATTTTAACTGGGTAGTCTGGGTTTAAGCTTAATTCCCACCCATGGTACCTAATATGTGGTACACACTCAACTCACAAACAAATTATGGACAGGTAAAATTTACCTCACACGAACTTTGGTAGATTGAGGTAATACATTTCATTAAAATGCTTTAGAAACATCTGAATGTTGCTACTAATATCTTTCTAAGTAATACTGAGTATTTAAAAAATATGAACATTAAAAAATTAAACAAACACAACCCAAATTTAAACACTCCTAACAAATTTGTGAAGGAAAAGCTAAAAGAAATGATGATAAGAGTCTCTCCAGTGTCTATTCCCATTTCAAGCCATAAATGTTAGTACTAGACCAAATTCGATTAAAACCGTAAACAGAAGAACAAAATAAGAGTTTGCTCCTATACGTTCCATTTTGTTTCTGAATTCCTTAACCCCATCTCTTCATGATTATAAGTTATCAAGACAACATCATTTTCCAGACTGAAATAATATTGCATTTTCCAGACTGAAAAGGCCAATGAATTTAGTTTCTTTAAGTAGAGATTATTAAATCAGATCCATTATACATGTATTCAAAAATATCTACAGATATACGACTTTGATTAAATTTGTATGTGCAAATGTAGAAAGAAAAGTGCTATGTTATCTTTACCATATCCATGGCAATGCTTACGTGAGAAGATTCGAGATCCAAAATTAGTTCAAGAGTGTAATCATAGAAAGGAACTTGGCTACTTAAGCCAGACAGGTTGCAAAACCGTGAGATCCATGATGCTGTTGAAGCCATATAGAAAAATTCATTTGTACAAACATAAGATGCTACTCACGTCTACATATCAAGCTAAAAATTACAATAAGCATTATTTATGGTTTGAATTACGAAAATAAGCTGATAAATTAGATCAGACCCTAGAAATACCCTTTTTAGTAAAATCAAGCCCTAAAAATTTTAGGAACCCACTTCCCCCAAATTAAACCCTAACCAAACACCCTACCCTGAAGAGGTTTCAAGAAATTACCTGCTAATTGATGTCGGAAAGCTTGTTGGGGAGTATTAACGAAGGTTGAGCGAGCACATAGGAATGAGCACAAAGAGCGGAGTGATTACAAGGAGCACAGGGAACAAGTACAGCTTAGGGTGAAGAAGACCTTGGCACCGGCGAGGAGGGAAAAAATCGGAGAGGGAGGGAGAAGAACGGAGACCTTGACACCGGTGCATACAGGGATTCAGCACCGGCGAGTTAACGGGAGAAGATAGGAGGTTGAGCGGGAGAGTGAAAATGAAATTCGGGATGGAAATGTTTAGGATCCGTACCTGTATATTAGCACTCCCTCCGTCCAACAATACAACGGTTTTTAGATGTAAATTTTTGTCCAATAATAGATAGGCTTTTAGGTTTTCTAGGTAAAAAGTTGTAATGATTTGTATTGGTTTGTGTGTTGTTGACTTCTTAAAATAATTTGATTGGTTAAAATGTGTAGTGGGTGTTAAAAAATAATAAAATTTATGAAAAAGTTAGTGCAATGATGATGTTTTTTAAAAGTAAGGTGTTTTATTAAAACTTGTGCAAAATGCTAAAAGGCAATGTATTTTTAGACGGAGGGAGTATATGTTTACTAATTTTTATTTATATATATTTTTTTGGGGGGGGGGGTCAAACGGTGTTTTGGTAAAATTGTGGTCTTGGCAAATTTGAGCAATGGCCACGGCAAGGAGTTGTCGTTGCTACAGGTCGTGGCTAAATCTACCCAACGGCCATGGCGAACACTTTCCGTTGCTATGGGTCGTGGCTAATATGTTTTTTTTTTGTAGTGTGTTTATTGTTGTGGTGATCCCTATCCTTGAAAGTTCACATCTTTATTTGTTCTATTTTTGTTATTTTAATGTTCGTACGCCGCCACACGATACCGACCACCAATTCCCTCTCCATCTCTCGATATCGACCAAGTCTTAGTCGACGCCGACAACAATCCTCACCACCTTTTCCCGCTATTCTTGATCCCTAAAACACACTAAACCCAGAACCGCTGACTTCTCTCCTGAGGACGAACCTGACTCCCCTTTTCTATAGCGGGGGTCTTGACTATAAATTTATTTGGTTGAGAAACTCTCTCGTCAAATTAGCGCCATTGCCAGGGAAGCAATCAATCACGCCCTTTTTAGTTCCTTTTTACTCTCTTTTTCTTTTTCTTTTTGTTTTGCAGGTGCAGGCGTAGAACTGATCGCACACCTATAGACCGTATTCTCGAACCAGAGCGATACTTCCATCTTCGACAAAGGTTAAGGAGGATGTCGTAGACACACAACGAGAATGAGGTCCAGCTCAAACCAGCGCAGGAGCTTGAGCAACTCCGCCTAAGCATTGAGGAATTAACCACCAAAGAAGCGGAACACGCCCGACGAGAGGCGGAATATACACAGAATCAACAAAGGTGGGAGGCAAGGGTAGGTCATGAGGTCAACGCGAGAAGGGAACTTAAGGAGTAGATTGGGAATGTCCCAGCCAACGCAAAGAAGTATCTGCATCTTACTCTAGAAGTTCCAGAATCACCGATCGTTCTTGCCCTTGTTAATTATGAAATTCGTCCTTCTTTTGTTACTGAAATTAGGAGGAGTCAATTTAGGGGAAGACCCAATGAAAGTCCTTTAGAGCATGTTACAACTTTTCTAGATTTATGTGAAGCAATTACAGATGATGCTAATCTAGAATACCTAAAACTAAAGGCTTTTCGTTGGTCCCTTGCAAAATTAGCCTCACGGTGGCTGGAAGGATTGCCAGCACGATCAATTCGCACTTGGAATGAACTACAGGACTTGTTCCTTAACAAGTTCTTTCCTCCTGCAAAGACAGCTACGCTCGGACAACATATCACGACTTTCAGATAGAAGCCAGGGAAAACATTAGCACAAGTCTGGGAGTGCTATAAAAGGCTTCTGAAATCCTGTCCTACGCACGGATAGCCACCCTACGTCATCGAGGAGATCATCTCCAACTACTTGGATGCACCTACTAAAGACCGGATCAACAATTACACTGCATATAGGTATCTCGAGTACACCACACGACGTGCTTGGAAGACCTTTAAGACGCTGGCAAATTATCACAATACATATGAGACTTCTGCGGCCTCTAGCGATAAAAGGTCTGAAAGGCATGCCCCATCTATGCCTCTATATGTGCCACCTAAAGAGATTGATCCGGACGTAAGGGACCAGTTCCACAACGACCAGGTACGTCGCCTTACCAAATAAGTTAAGTTCCTTTGTAAAGATAAACCTTGTTTGGAATGTGGGTCTGTGAGTCACAACACTACTGTGTGTCCACATGGAGATCAAATACTCATGGCTGAAACCCCCGAAGAGGCAAGGAATGCAGGGGGAAACTACTCAGGCCGGGCAGCATCAGCAACAGTAGAACTGGAGCCACTATCGCCAACCCCAACATCAAAGAGACCCCCCGCCCTACAGAGCTCCTGGTCACCCTGACAGAGAAGGTAAGAAGGATGACATGCAGGTTATTCTTAAAGAGATGCGGAGGAATCATTCAAGCAATCGATAAATTCCATCCACACTCAACTGTATGGCATCAACTCTAGACTTGGGGAAACTGATATCTGGCGGACATCTATTGAGACCTAGATTGGTCAATTGGCAACATCCGTCCCCAAGCAGTCAGGTATGCTCCCTGGATCCTCTGAACCTAATCCTAAAACTAAATCTACAGGACAGGTAGCTGCTATGAATCTAAGGAGTGGGCGACAGACACAAACTCCCGAGCAAAAAGCGGAGTAGAAGGATGAAGAAGACTACTCGACGTCGAGTAAGCCAGTCGACATCGACCAGGCTCAACTTGACGTTGAGGAAAACTTAGTCGACATCGACCAGAACATTCCACCTGCCCAGAAATCGACTACTGTAGTCGACGTCGAGGAGCCTCTAGTCAACGTCGACTAGCCTTCTACCCATGTCGATAACACTCCTGCACCTCCGAAGAATAAAATGCTGCCATTCCCAACGAAATCTCCAAAGGACCCAGCAGAAAAGAAGCTCTTCATGAGATGCCGTCGTAAGTAATGTTCCTCATGGAGATTCTAAGCAAAAATGCCAGATCTAGGTAAGTTCGATATAACCATTAGATTTGGTCAATATAAATTTAATGCTTTGTATGACTTAGGAACCAGTGTAAGTATTATGCCTCTATCAATCTGGTCCAAAGTCAAGATAGGTGCCTTAGAGCCCGTTGATGCAAAATTATACATGGCAAACAACAATGTGGTCATCCCACCAGGCATGGTAGACAATGTACCGATGCAAGTAGGTATGTTCTTTATCCCTGCTGATTTTCTAGTTATTGATATGGCGGAGGACCCTGCTTGTCCAATTATATTAGGAAGGTGCTTCTTAGCGACGGTGGATGCCAACATAAGCGTACGGAAGGGAATGCTCACTTTCAACATAAGCAATGAGGTAATTGAGTACTCTTTCAATAAAATTAAAAAGCACACAAGTCCCATCGAAGAGGTGAAATCCATATCAGCCAAGTACATCACTTGCGGGGAGCCGAAGGTAAGAAATATGACTCCCGAGGAACTGGAAAAGAGTGACATGAAAGCTCAGGTGGAGGAAATCATGTCGATTCTGAACGACGATACAGAAGATCTACTTGACATCGACCTAGGTAAGTCGATATCGACTAACTTTTATTCAGAAACTTTGCCAGGTCTTAAGTACGGGGTCGATGTCGACCAGAAGTACTCGATGTCAAGTACTCTAGTCGACGTCGACAAAGGCCAACCACCACCATCGAGCACACCATCGTCGAGCAACCCACCCGAGGCCAAACAGTACTTGACGTAGAGTAGGTTACTCGACGTCGACCAGACCGGGAACTTGACACCATCTTCCTCGACGAGCAAGCCACCAGACGACGAAACATACTCGATGTTGAGTACCACTACTCAAAGTCGACTAGACCAGGAGGTCCTGGCCTGAACGCCAATTTTGTGACGGTAAGCCAAGGTAACGACATCTTTTCTCCTATTTCTATAAAATATTTATCTATACATGGGAGAGGTTTGCCTTGGTATGTGTGATTATGCAGGGTTTCCAATGACGATCCCAAGGAGTATGAAGTCGGAGACAAAGTCTATGTCTTCAAATCAAATGATCATTGGTTTCCCAACAAATTCAACAAGTAAAAGATGGGACCTTTCATGGTGAACAAGGTCCATTCAGGAGGACTGCAGCTAATGGACAAAAATGGATTCTTGTTTGAAGTCCAAGCTACATGGGCCCTGCAGATGCCACCTTGACCTTTAAGAGAGAAATTCGGCCTAGCGACTATAAAGTCCAGAGCTTGTAAAAAGACAATTAACTTTTGAATATTTGGACATTTGTTTTTTGGTTTTTTGTTCTGAAACATTATTTTTTAGGTTTTTCTATTGTGGACATTTCCTTTTTGACGATTTTTGCAGGTAAGATAAGCTACAGAAGTACTCGACGTCGAGTACTTTACTCGACGTCGACCATCCATCACGAGGAACGGAGCATGTGGTCGAAGAATGGCCATCCTAAAGTACAACTGCACTTGATGTCGAGTAGTTGTAGTCGACGTTGACTACTTCTCCTCGATGTCGAACACTCTATAGCAACATTTGCACTCGATTCTGACGATCTGCACACCTATCTAGTGAGTTTCTTTCTTTACCCTTGTTTTTATGCAATGAGGACACTGTAATATTTAAGTATGGGGTAGGGAAAGAGCTTACTTCATGCATATTTGACTATTTTTGACATTTTGTGTGCATAATGAAAGTTTATTTCTCAAATTGCTCATGCATGGTTACTTTGGATTTCATATTATATCTATGTGCTTACAAGTGTTTTCCAAGGTTTATTTTTATCACCCCCATTAAAAAATTTTATTAGTGTCATGCAAGTTATATGGAACTCGACGATGCAAAATTAGATTCATTAGAGATATAGCATGAAATTGCCTAGTAAAAGGAAGTCACAAAGAAGTGCATTATTTTCTTGAAAACCATGAAATGAGGTAAATTTGAAATTGTTTTTGACATGTTGCATGATAAGAGGATAGAGGAATTTGTATTTTCCATATAATGCTCATATTTTGATACCCTTAGTCTTACCTATGCTTATGCATCAAAAAACCTGTATTGAGCCTTAATTCATATTTTGCTCCACGTGATCTAAATATTGCCCAATCTTTACATTATTACCTTATCCGGGGATTATATTGAGAATGGAAGTTACATTATGGATATTGTTGTATGGTGTTTGTGTTGTTACATATCGTTATCAGAGTTTGGTAGGAAATTGAAAGTTTATGGAAAATTTAATGAGTTAAAGAAAATCCGGTCACCTCAGGAGATAAAGGTAGATCGCCCCTGCCTGTGTCGAGATAATAGTTCTGCATGATGGGAAACCAAGGTGAGGAGTCCGAAGCACTAAGTGTCTTGGGCCATTCATGACACCCATGTTTGCGAGAAGGCAGTGCTAAGGTTAGGGAGGTAAAAGCATAATATTGAAAATAACATTGAGCGAAAGGTGAGAAATCAAAGGAAGAAGGAATGTGGTATGAAAATTTGGAAAATACTCCATTTCCCCAGATTACTAACACTACATGGCCAAAAATATCCCACCTTAAGCCTTTTACCAATCTACTCCTTATTGAGCTTAATCAAAGTCTTCTTGACAATTAATGCTTTGTCACGTATGAATTGTTTTTGCATAACCCTTCTTTTGTGAGTAGATGCTGCTTTTATTCACAGGCATGAATTTGTGACATTAGTACCTTTTCGGGGATGGTAATTGATTGCATGGATATATGGAAATGGATCTATTATGTTGAGAGTTTTGATTCTTCCCCTGAATGACCATTAAAAGTATTGCTTGAGGACAAGCAAGCTTAGGTATGAGGTATTTGTTGTGAGCCTAATTCGCCATCTATTACATTGACTTTTATATCGATTTCTGTATACATTTCATACATTTGGGTTAAAATTGTACATATTCTATATAGTCTACACTTATTTGCCAAATTATGGAGTCTACACTAGTTTCTGTTTAATTTCGCAAAAATCGAGGCATTTAACAGCAATTCAGAGAAATGATGAAAAGCTCGAAGTCAACTACATAAAGTCCAAGGTCAAGGAGCAGCTGAGAAAGGACAAATCGAGCAAGAAACAAGAAAGGATCAACTCGACAAGGCTAGCCGATATCGAGTAACACTACTCGATTTATAGTACTACTAAGCCCAGCATTTCACACGAAGTCGAGCAGAGCCACTCGAGGAGCACAATTCTACTCGACGTCGAGTAACCCTAGTCGACGTCGAGTACACATGTCGAGTCCAGAAGGTGCCCGAGCTCGAGTGCAACCCAGAAGACGAACGTTAGTCGACATCGAGTAGCTCTACTCGAAGTCGAGTACGCCAGTGACGAATCCGAGTCCGAGATCGAGTGGAGTACGAGAAGTAGACTACTTGCAAGAGAAGATATATAGAATTCTATCAATCCACATGAAGATCTATCAAGTCACAGAGGGATTCATCCACATTAGATAGTTTCCTTATAGATTTATTTCCTTTAATCATTATGTTTTATCTTATGCTTTTAGATAGGAAGTTTTTAGATATAGATAGATTGTTCTTCCCCAGATTAGCTAAGGTTGAACACTATAAATAAGGCTTTAGGCGCTGGGTTTTAGAATCATCCAATCCAAGCCAAAAGCAATTTCATATAGTTTTTCGAGAGTTAGAGAGAGAGAGAGAGAGAGAGAGAGAGAGAGAGAGAGAGAGAGAGAGAGAGAGAGAGAGAGAGAGAGAGAGAGAGAGAGAGAGAGGCCGAGTGGGGCAAGGAAGCGGAAGTAGTTTGGCTTTGTTCGGTTTGTACTTTCTTCAGTTTTCATTAATGCAATTTACTTCCTTTTTGTTATTGATGAGTTTATTTATGATGAAGAGCGAGTAGTCACCCAACTTCTAGGGTCGGGGTGAGCCCAACAGTAGCCATGTAAGGTAATGCGATAAAGGTACAATCATTTGATGCAATTTCGTCTTCTATCCCTATGAGCATGATTTTTTGCGAAAGTTGAAGGTAATCCTTGTTTGTGTTATTGAAGCGAAAGTGATCTTAATGCAACTTGGATTATTTATGTGAAAAGGGTTAGTAACAATTAGGGTTTATGCGAGAACCTTTATTTTCCTATTTGTTAATAACGACAGTTATTTGATGAAAAAGCATGATCTTTTATACCTTATGCGTTATTTTATATGGTTATCGTTTTGGTGTTGAAACCCTGATCGTGGAAGTCTTTTATTTTATTGATTTTATTCCCACCTATTTCGTGTTTACTTCCGTTTTACTGCAATTTAAAGTTACGAATTTTGGTTCTGTAGTACTCGATTTCGACGACACTAGTCGACGTCGTGTGCTACAGTAGTCGACGTCGAGTACCCCTACTCGAGATCAACCAGCTTTGATTTGCTTTCTTGCGTTTCTTTGCTTTTGTTCTCTGTTTTGCAGATTTTTACTTGACTGAGTAGTCGACGTTGAGGACACCAGTCTACGTCGAGTTCTTCCTGGGTGAATTTCGAGAGTTTCCTGGACTAAAAAGGCGGGCGCTGACACGCTTCCTCGTGGATCGATCCTGACAACCTTCTACTACAACGGGAGGAAGTCTTGTATTTATTTGCTTGGGAAGGAGTTGGTTTGCTTTTATTTAGTTTAATTTACTGTAATACTTGACTTATACTCCCACATCAACATTGGGATTCAGAGTATAATCACTCGGAAAGAGCGGATGCTGTGAATTCATGGTCGATTGACACAGAATTGAGTTACAGAAAAGATGAAACAATGGAAAACTGCATAACAGAGGAGAAGAAAACCAGATGAGAGATGAAGGAAATGATCATTGATGAAGTTGTTGTTTTACATCTTTCACGCCTCTCCTTGTATAGAGAAGGAGGATAACAGATTCTGTTACAAGAGAAGTGGTCGTATACAACACGAGTCTACCTATTGACAATGGAACCTTACCAAACTCCTAGCTGATCATCACAATGTAACTCAACAGCTGCCAACAGGAATGGAATCCATCTGTAATGCTATCATAATGAAGAGGACAAGTGATGACATAAATTTAACGGGAGTTTTTAAATTCATTGGTGTTATCTTATTTATATGGACCTTCCACTACAATTCTGACCATATATGTTGGACTTATTTTAAATTTTATGATATGAGAGCCCCAACCCATTTTCTTTACTTTATCCATTGTTTGAACTTACTTCAGCAAATTCCCAAGTCGTTTCATCTCCCCCAACTCTCTTCCCCATTATCGTTTTCTCTTTATGAGGGATGATCCCACTTTTGGTATGTAGCCCTTTCCTTTCCCTTCCTCTGAAAATAAAAGTGATCGGTTAGTGTTGATGCACTCTTTCAGCAAATTTTTTATTGTTGTTTTGTTTTTCGATTTTCGATTACCTTTCCATTACATTTTAGTCGATCAAACGCATATATTGTTGTTTGTTTTGGTGAGTTGCTAATGCATTATTTCTGTGATTGTTGTTTGTTTTCTACTGAAAATAATAGTGGTCGGTTAGTGTTGATGCATTCTTTCAGAATTTGTTTTTCTGCTTTCTGTGACTATAATGTTTCGATTACCTTTCCTGTAATGTTTGATTATTAAGTGATTGGCTAGTATATGAGTGTATGTTTATTTTATCTGTGTAGGTCTTCTCTCCTTAAATGGCATTTCCAATTGTAACTGAAGTAGGTTATGACGACAGTGTTGGTTCGTTTGAAGTGGAACTGTCAGCAACCGAGTCATATTGGTATGGACCGAGTCAACCGATGGTGTCCATCAATTCTGATAGCCTTACTCTGACCATTAATAAGTGTTCTGCTTGGAACGGTGTGCTAATGACTTTAGCCCGCTGCAATGAAGTGTTAAGTGACGCAGGAATCACCAGTGTGGTTCGAATGCAGGTAGCCAATTAATCAGCTCTTAATGGAATATACTAGCAGTTGGTTTCCGGCCGACGCTGATTTGGTTGAATATGGTCTCTGCCCGAACATCACTTTGGATGTACACTTCATTTTCGACTTTTCGTCTGATTCAAGGTCTAAATCCGACATAAGCTCTGACTCTGACATGGAGGTTGACCACCTAGATCATCCAGCAACTACAGAACGTATTGACTCCCTAAAAGAGATATATCAACTTGATCAGGATGGAGAGAAATGTACAATATGTCTGGACCCGATGTGGGCGTCGATGGCCGTCCTTGCCACGCCATGCGCACATTTCTTCCACCTAAAGTGTTTCCGAACTTGGCTTACAGTTCAAGGCATTTGTCCGCTTTGTCGATTAGCACTCTAGCTATAGGTCTCTTGCATATTCGAAGCAATCATCATTTAGTTTTTGTGTTGGGATCGTCATGTTATTAAAAGACAGTGTAGTGGCAACTTTGGGGGGGGGGGGACTTGATGTAAGCAAATGTAGGATATCAATGGAATTTTTTATTTGATAATGTTTGTATCTGATTTCCATTCAATCATATCAGTGTAGTTTAAACCTTTTGGGGGGACTTGGGGTAAGGAAATTGACTTGGTCGAAGAATATGTAGGAAATGGATGGGATTTCTTTTTGATCATGTTTGTATCTGATTTTCATTCTATGATATCAGTGTAGTTTGTACCTTTTGTTTGTGATTTCCATTCAATCATATTTGTTCTGACGTTTGAGTAGGACATTGGCTTTTCTTTGACAGAAAAAGACCATCTGTACCTTTATGAATTTGCTCATATATCATGGCTGGATTTGAAACAAATATGTAACTTATTTTCCAAAAATTCAAAGAAAAAATTCTACATTTTAGATATAATATTCCCTGTTAAACTATATGAGAGCATGCGAAATTTCATACCTTATACGTAATATCATAACATCCGATAAATGTTATTGGTGATTTTTATATGATTTTTAAAAAATCATGCGTGTTTGCGCATGGCTACTGTATAGTTGAAGTTTATGTGGTGACACTAGGTGGTGAAGACCCAAAGTAATGTTGACACTGATATAAGTTACAAGTAGTGGTGACACTAGCCTTGTATTTTTTATTTATTTTGAAGTGTATGTGGTGGCACGACGTGGTTAAGGCCCAAAGTATATGTTGACACTGTTGGTTAGTGTAGTTCGAAGTATTGGTGACACTAGCCTTGTATTTTTTGATTTTGAAGTCTATGTTGTGACACTAGGTGGTTAAGGCCCAAAGTAGTGATGACACTGACATTAGTTACAAGTAGTGGGGACAATAGCCTTGTATTTTTTAATTTTGAAGTGTATGTGGTGACACTAGGTGGTCAAGGCCCAAAATAGTTATGACACTGATATTAGTTAGTAGTGGTTACACTAGCTTTATGTTGTCTGATATTGAAGTGTATGTGGTGGTGTTTTCTGTTATTGAAGTTTATGTGGTGACACTAGGTGGTTAAGGCCCAAAGTATTGCTGACACGAGTTGGTTAAGGTCCAACACTGACAACTGTAACTCATATAACTGTAATCCGTTTACAGTTTTTACAGTTTTTTACAGTTACTTTGTAATGAAGGGACCCAAATAACCGTCACAAGGAAGAAAATTGTATAATTATTGGCTATATATACCTATAAATAATTCTTTGCTCTCCATTGGTTTCTGCAAACTGATTTTAACAGAAATCAGGATACCAAACTTGTATTCTTACTTCTAACACATTCCCCTCCAAAAAGATGGATTATGGTAACAATGTTGAGGTTTGCACAAGATTCCACCAAATGATGGATGAGCTGGATGGTGTTGTATACTGTGGGTATCACATGACCCTCATTGATGATGCACGTGAGACTAATAAAGAGGCTCGCACGGTCGAGTTGATGGAAGCCGTTTTCCTTCAATATACATTATATGATGAATTACAAAGATCAATTCCAAAGATCAATATTAGCAAACGAATATCGTATTCGCAGTGCACCCAAAGATGAAGACGTTGAAGCACTATCAAAGGTGATATTGAAGTTTTATCCTTAACCCCCCCCCCCCCTCTAGTCTTAACTCTTATATTTTATGTTTTATATAGGGGAAACAAGAACTTGGACAACAAAGACAAATGTTGGAAGAGGCGAAGGACAACTTTATGCAGTGCGTTAAAGAAGTTTAGATGCAGAAATGGAAAGGAGGAGGAAGATTGATGAATTTTTAAGCCTGTAGTTCTAGTATATTAATAACTGATAATATTGGAACTTATTTATATGCTCAATGTATTTCAGAATAATTAAATGTATAATATCATATTAGTTATATGTATATTTTGTAATTTTGTACCTCGTATTTAATATTATAAAAGTGTTACTGAAGTTTTACGCCTATTATTGGTTGATACTGCGGCCACATTAAGTAATTTGGGGATTGTTTTGGTAAAAGTAGTGCTGACACTATTTAACTAATTTTTTACGTTATTTGTAATTTGGTGAAATTAGTGGTGACACATCTCTGTTTTATATTTTGACACTATTATATTATATGTTCACATCCCAATTCTCTAAAATTATTAGTCTCATGAGCATTAAGACAGGGAGAACATGTTTTGAAAAGCGAGTTTTATTTTTTAGCAATTAGTGTATGGTTTAAAATTAGTGCTGACACAGATTAGAAGTAGCGGTGACAGATAGAAATGTGTAACTGCTGACATTCATTCATTGATGATTTTTCTTTTGTGCAGCTACCTTTCTCATCAAATAAGAAGTTGCCTGCAAACCAATTTATAAAGCTTAGTTATTTGGCATAGATTGAAAGTTTCTAAATAATATAATAGGCATAAAGTGTTGGAATTATCGTAATAGAGTTATAGTTGTATGCAACTTGACAAATATTATCTAGTATGTCTTATACCCATACCAAAACCACTTAAAATCATAGGCAACACAATTGTTCAGAAGTAGAAGATATTAATGCAGAATACACAACTGTCTACGCCCAAATACATTCCAAAGTTTGCAAAAAAAAAACATGAAATTGTGTTGTAGCTGTTCAACTAAGATTTAGTTTCTGGCCCTGCATCCCCTTTGAAGTCATTTTTGCATATGATTTCGTTGCCTTCACAACTTCTGTGTTCACTTCATTCACCCCTAAGCAGACAATATTTGTTATGTACTTCACCCGTAGCTTTAAGACATTCTTGAAATTGACTTTTTCTAATCCACACTTGTAAACTTTCTCAATCCCAAAGAAGGTCTCCATGTGACGCATAAGGCATACTCCAGAATGCAAAAGTTTCTCTTCTCCAACCAATGTGATGGGGACTGGTGATGTTGGTGCATTTGATACTATGTATGCCTTTGCTTCAAGTCCCTTTTCATTTAGATACGCAATTAGGATATCCCGCTGCATGAATTGAATTATAAGGCATGTAATGTTTAATTACAAACTGAGATGATATTGGATTTTAAATAATACAAGTCAAGAAGGTTTTAGACATCATTAATAAAACTTACCAAACATTCGAAGGGGGATGCAAAGGTGCAAGTTTGATCAGGACAAGATGGGGTGATATCTATGATTTGGATGACTTTTTGTTTCAAGTTGAAGGCAACCATGATATAAATCTCTTCGCGTTGAACCCCAAATACAAACTATTCACCATAATATTAAACAGATAGCAACACCGGAAACTAGAGATAGAAGCCCTCAACCAGAGAAACCCTAGAACCCAAACCCGTCGCCGCCGCCTCAATGACCAACACCGGAAGAGCGAAGACCCAATCGTCAACGATGCTTCGAGGCTCTACGAGACTGAAGAAGAAGATTACATATCCATGCTTCTCAAAATCAAATCGAAGGAGATGTCATTCAAAGAAACCAAGAAGCGTGAGATACAAGATGATGAACAGAGGGTTCACTCCAAAATCACCCTTTTGAGACAAGGCCACACGATTTCAAGCCGGATGGTCCTAAAGGGTGTCGTCCCTGATGCTTGTTTCTAGATTATGTCAACGAAAAAGAAGGCAACTAAGGAGAAATAAGAAAGCGAGGTTAGATGCAAATTCAAACTAAAAAATCCGAATGAGATTTATGCGAAGGCGAACCACAAAGTGATCGATGGGCAGCTCTTGTGGTGTCGACGGTCAAAGTGGAAGCGGCGGCGAGTTCGGTGTCGGGGGTTCTCTGATTCCTCTCTCCCACGAGCGGTGTGGCTGGAATCTCCTGGTTCTTCTGTCCCTATAAGGTTCGATGGCTTGCCCCTTTCCAAGTTTGAGCATTATATGTGTATATGCTTGACCATAGAATAAAAAGAACAAAATTTATAATTCCATGAAGACTATTACCATTGAAAGCCATAGTGATTGCCCCATGATGCTAGTTTGCTTAAGCCTGTGTATATGGATGCTGAAATTTGGAACTTTGTCTCCTTGTATTGATAGCTTGAAAGTGGGATTTGATCTCATTATTCTCGATACTGACTGATAACTCCCTCCCTTGATGAAAATCGGAATAGATGTTTCAAAGGCTTTGGCAGGTTTTTTGTGTCAAAGGCCTTGGAACATTAACAGTTGATGAAATACAAAACCTATCTTAATTATTCGTATATTATTTTATCTTATTATATACTTCCATTATATTATATATATATATGTATGCCTAACCATTTCAGGAAGTATATTCGAGATTCTATCCTTCCTTACTTCATATTGAGGAGATCAGTTCAAAATAGATCATGGCGTTTCAAAGTATCCATAAATAGAAGATTGAAGATCAATCTGATTCCAAAGATCCGTTGGAGATCTGGTGGTGAAGATCCTCACGCTCCATGCTCTTTTATAAAGGAAAGGAAGGAGAAGACAGATGACAAAAGTGCTACACACGAGATTTCATTCATTCAAGCGATCTATCTTCCAAGTGTCTCTCTGCTAAGCGCTCAAGAGTTTGTTGTTTATTTCAAAGCCTTTGAGAGTCACTGTGAGCTTATATGATATATTTATTTCAAGTGTTACTCGAGAGTTTACAACTCGGGAAGTTGCACTAGGCTATTGATTTGCGAGAGATAGAGGATTGTACTAGATAGCCGAGAGAGGTGGGGCTCTTCTAGATTGGTCTAGGACTCCAAGGGAACGTGAGTTGACTAGATTGCAATTGTATAGGAGAGAGGCTTCTCGGTGAGCTATTAGGATCCTAAGCTAAGCAATCAATAAAGCCTTTTGAATCCTAGGGTTGTGGAAGAACCCTAGGCGGGGACGTAGGCCAAGTTGTGCTGAACCTCGTAAACCATTACTCATGTTCTTTACTTATTGCTTTACCTTATTTCCGCACTTGGTTCGAATCGTCTAACTCTGTGATTCAGGTTATCTCAAAGGTTTTGGTACAAGCTCCAAAAGTCTTGAGACTTTCTGCGAAAAACGGGCATACTCTATTCAACCCCCCCCTTCTAGAGTATTTCTTATTACATTGTTTTTACATTATCGAACCTTCAATTGGTATCAGAGCTTTACTCACTGTTTTTGATCTAACAATCTTGTGAGTTTTCGATCATGTCTGGTGAAGCAAGCGGAGGATTTGCACAGGGAAGGTCCACAAGCAGACCGCCACTCTTGGTAGGAAACAACTTTGTCCACTGGAGATCTTTGATGAAGATGTTCATCATAGACCAAGATCTAGAGCTTTGGAACATTATAGAGAATGGTCCGAAGATTCCAGGGAAGGATGGACCAAATGACACCAATGTTGCAAAGAAGGAGTTTGAATACAACCAAGCAGATCTTGAAACCATCTCCAAGAACTACAGGGCTATTAACTTACTTTATTGTGGTCTTAGCACTGATGAGTTTAACCGTATCTCTTCTTGTAGGTCAGCTAAAGAGATTTGGGACAAGTTGGTCGTCACCTATGAAGGAACGAGCCAAGTAAAAGATACCAAGATCAGCATCTTCCTTCGAAAGTACGAGCTCTATAAGATGAAGTCTGATGAGTCAATCAAGGCCATGTTCACACGGTTCACAGAAATCACCAACAACCTTGACTCTCTCGGCAATAGCTTTACCAACGTTGAGAAAGTAAGGAAGATACTGAGGTGCCTTCCAAAGGAGAAATGGGGTCCAAAAGTAACAGCTATAGAGGAAGCCCAGGACCTCACCACTCTACCCCTTGATGACCTTCTTGGAAAGCTGATTACGCATGAGATGATCCTTAATGAAGACGATGGAGAACTTCCAACCAGCACTAAGAACTTGGCACTCAAGTCTAAGAAGGATGAGCCCAAGGATGGATCTGATTCCGAAGATGAAGATGACGATGAGGATGATCCTTTTGCTCTTATCACAAGAGGCCGTGCTAGAAATCTCAAAATGAAGAAGCAATTCAATAACAAGGATGGATCAGAGTCTTCAAAATTTCGAGGTAAGCCTCAATACAACAAGTATGAAAAGAAGACTAAGCCGTTGTCTTGTTTTGAATATGGTGAAACAGATCATCTTGTAAAGGACTGCCCTCAAAAGACAAAAAGCCAGCCCAAGAAAGGTGACAAATGGAAGAAGAAAGCCATGGTGGCTACTTGGAGTGATTCCAACTCTGACTCCGACGATGAGAAGACCAACATTTGTCTTATGGCTTCTGGAGATGAATCCCACGATGAAAAGCTTGAAGCTACTGTAAGAGAACTTATGGAAAGTCCAAAAGAGGTATTATCGGAATTCCTTTCAAATATGATTGCCAATGAAGAGAAGCTTATTGCCCAAACTAACACTCTTATTAAGAGAACTGTGGACCAGGAAAGAACTATTGAGGATCTGTCTATGAGGGTCAAAGGTCTTGAAGCTTCTTATTCAGGTCTTGACATTAAATCAAGACGCTTGATTCGGAGAAATCTGAACTCAAGCAAGATCTCTCCTCTCTATGAAATGTGCATCATGACTTAGAGAACGAGAAGATCTCCCTGAATAATAAGATTCTAGACCAACAGACAGCCCTCATAAGTTTTACCAAATCCAAAGGCACTCTCGATAAGTTGTTGGGTGAGCAACAAAGCTCTCTAAACAAAAGTGGTATTGGTTACAATCCAAAGTTTTTAAAGAAGCAACACATTACCACTTTTGTAAAGGCAAAAGGAAGCAGAACCTCTCCTATTTGTCACCATTGTGCTAGAAAGGGACATGTAAAAGAGACCTGCCCTTATAGAAGAAAGGATCCATACATTATTCGTAATACATTTCCTGTTCATTTGAGAAAAGAACGGATAACACAAGTTTGGGTCCCAAAAGGCACTATTTTACCAAATATGGTTTACCCCAACAATGGATCCAAATTTGCTTATTGGTCTAGCCACAAAGGTTGATGTTTGTCTTGCAGGAAATCACCAAGGTGAAAGAACACAAATGGATTATTGATAGTGGATGTTCGAAGCATATGAGTGGGAAGAGCTCTCTCTTTCATGATCTAAAGGAGGAATCCACGGGAACAATCACTCTTGGTGACAAAGGGAAATGCGACATTGTTGGTATTGGTAGTGTTGAAAGTGATTCCAACCATAGTATTAAAAATGTCTATCTTGTTAATGGTTTAAAGTATAATATGCTTAGCGTTTCTCAATTATGTGATAGTGGTAACAATGTCAGATTTAACAAGAAAAGATGTATAGTGTGCAGAGATGATAGAGGTGAAGTTATATTGATTGCATATCGTTACAACAACATATACGCCGTAAATGCTGATCAAGTGGCACAAGGAAGCTTAACCTGTTTAAAGGCTTTGACAGATGATCCAAAACTTTGGCACAGGAGACTCAGTCATGTGAGTCCACATACACTACAGAAGCTTGTGTCCAAAGGGCTTGTAAGAGGGCTACCTGAAATGGACTTCAAAGGTATTGACATGTGCAATGCATGCACACGAGGTAAACAAACACGTAGCTCCTTCAAACCCAAAAAGATATGGATCTTAACATCCATGAAGAGAACGAGGAAGGTGATGATGCTGCTACCATGAACACAGAGAAACGGAACACGCATGAACCGATTCTTAACACTGAAGAATTGGCCCAAGGTGTTGAAGATTCGTCCAAAGCCCTTGGTGTCCACTCCAACAGTGTTGAGACGTCAGAAACTGTTGTAACTGAACCTAACAGGACCACGGAGTCAGATGCACTACAAGTCAATCCTACCAGTGTAACGAATCAAGGAGCTGAGACTAGCAAAAGGAAATTCAAATACTACTCATCACACTCATTAAAGGATATCATTTCTGACCCTACTTCTAGTGTTCAAACTCGTTTTAAACTTAACGATCTTTGTGCTTTTAAAGCGTTTGTTTCTCTTATTGAGCCAAAGAAGGTAAATGAGGCACTTCAGGAGCCAGAATGGATTATTGCTATGCAAAGTGAACTTAATGAATTTGAAAGGAACAAAGTCTGGACTTTGAAGCCTAGACCAAAGCATCAATCAGTCATTGGCACTCGATGGGTATTTCGAAACAAGCTGGATGAGAATGGTAAGATTGTGAGGAACAAGGCAAGGCTTGTTGCCCAAGGCTACAATCAAGAGGAAGGTATTGACTACGAGGAGACCTTTGCTTTCGTAGCCAGGCTTGAAGCCATTCGCATTTTATTAGCATTTGCATCTTTCATGAGCATAAAGTTATATCAAATGGATGTCAAGTGTGCTTTTCTTAATGGTTTCTTAGAGGAAGAAGATTATGTTGCTCAACCCCCAGGTTTTGAAAGCTCAGAATTCCCCAATCATGTTTACAAACTTGACAAGGCGCTTTATGGTTTGAAACAAGCCCCAAGAGCTTGGTACGAGCGCTTGTCTAAATATCTTTTAGAAAATGATTTTAAAAGGGGGTTGATCGACAAAACTTTTTTTATCAAGACCAAAGGCAAGGACATTTTGGTTATCCAAATTTATGTTGATTATATATTATTGGGTGCTACTAACACATCTTTGTGAAAGGAATTTTCTGACATCATGTGTAGTGAATTTGAGATGAGCTTGATGGGTGAACTCAACTTCTTTTTGGGGTTACAAGTTCATCAATCCAAGAAAGGGATCTTCGTCAACCAAAGCAAATACACTAAGGATCTCTTGAAGAAGTTCAAGATGGATCAATCCAAGGCAGCCAAGACTCCCATGAGCTCTACATTGTCTCTAGATCAAGACAAGACTGGAATAAGTGTCAATCAAAAGGAGTATCGAGGAATGATTGGATCTTTATTATATCTCACGGCTAGTAGACCTGACATCATGTTTAGTGTTTGCATGTCTGCTAGGTTTCAAGCTGATCCTAAAGAATCTCACCTCGTGGCTGTGAAGAGGATCTTTCGATATCTCAATGGCACTAAGGAACTTGGACTATGGTACCCAAAGCAAAAGGATTTCACTTTAATTGGATATTCTGATGCAGATTTTGCAGGCTACAAGGTGGATAGGAAGAGCACATCAGGATGTTGCCAATTCTTAGGAGCATCCTTGATCAGTTGGCACTCAAAGAAGCAAAATTCAGTTGCTCTATCCAATGCAGAAGCCAAATACATTGCAGCTGGAGCCTGTTGCTCCCAAATCCTTTGGATAGCTCAACAAATGCGAGATCTTGGCATCAACCTCAAAGGTATCCCAATTAAGTGTGACAATACAAGTGCCATATCCATCACTAAGAATCTTGTTCAGCATTCAAGGACCAAACATATTGATGTAAGGCATCATTTCATTAGAGATCATGTTGAAAAAGGTGATGTGTCCATATCTTTTATTTCTACTGATTATCAATGGGCTGACATCTTTACTAAGCCTTTGGCAGAGGACAGGTTCACCTTCATTAGACGAGAGATTGGGATGCTTAACAAGGATAAACTTTCGTAGGGGGAGCTTTCCCTTTACGAAAGATAAACTCCACTCATTGTCAAGACCTTTGAGAGTTATGTCAAGGTCTGCAAACTGAACAGTGGAGTACATATATCGGATCACACATTTTTGGTTAATATATTCCTAGATATTTAATCAATTATTTTTCAAAAATCCGTTTTTATCCTTGAACCGTTGAAGATATGTTATTTTGGAACAAAATCTTTTCAGTTATCTCCCTCCTAAATATTTGGATTATTTGAAATTTTAATTTGGAAGGTTTTAAATTGAGCAAGTATCATTACCTCCCCCCCCCCCATTAGAACTCTCAACCGTCTCATCAATCCGTCACCCTCTCTCTCTACTTAAACCAAATCTTGTACCCGATTACTCCTCACCTCAGAAATTATCCAAACCCTTTCCACTTCTTCATCTTCAACCTCTCAATCGCCTCTCAAGAAACCCTAACCGACTACTTCCATGGCACCCAAAACTAAGAAAGCTGTCACTCCCAAAAGACTTGGCGCCACCCCCAAAGGACGCCAGACCACTGCTACCTCTCCCACACCCGAACCTGCTACTCAAGCCATCATACCAACCGTTGTCCAGAGCACCATTACGCCGAACACGGCCACGGTTCCCAAGGGTTGTCAGAAGCGCGCTGCTAAGAAACCCCTGAGTGCTAAACAAAAGGGGAAGAGAAAGATCTTGGTAGAGGAAGAGGAAGAGGACGAGGAGGAAGACGACCTTGATGCCGCCCTGGAAAGAGATGCTGCCAGGGAAGCCGAGGAGGAGGCCTTGAGGCAGAAAAAGGCCGATGAGGAGGCCGAACTTGCTAAGAAACAGGCCAAGGAAGAAGCTGAGCGGATTCGGAAGGAAGCCGAAGCCGAGGAGGAGCCTGAGGAAGACGAAGAAGAAGAGCAAGAGGGATCTGGAGAGGACGAGGAACCTGAAGGAGATGACGTGGGGTCCGCTGAGGACTCGGGGTCTGAGGAAGAGGAGGAAGAATCTCCCTCTCCTTCTCCTCCTCCTCCTCCTCCCCCGTCTCCGAAGAAGCGGAAAGCCCATGTTGCTGTCAAGCCTCCATCCCCCAAGCGCACCAAGAAGGCACTGTCAAGAGTCTTGTAGCGCCTGTCAAGAGAGATGCTCCAACAGTTGCGCGCAGAAAGAACGCAGACCCCCCGGCCTATATCCAGGTAAATCAATCCTTGCCCTCCTCTTGGTTTCAAGGTGCTGAGACTGCTGGTAAGTGGGTAGACGAGTTTAGAACTCGTAAGATTAGTTGTTCTGATTTTTTAGATGTTGAGTTCTTTGAAGCTTTGAAGTTACCTTGCATTGAGCTCCTCAAAAAATCCCCAGCCTGGAACCTTCTTAACCTTGAGACTGTTTACTACCCCGAGCTTACCCGACTCTTCTACATTAACCTAAAAGCCAAAAACGACACTAATGGTTGGTCTTTGGAGTCTGTCGTCAAAGGGGTTAGAATCTCTCTCAACTCCAATGATTTTGCAGATTCCCTAGGCTTACCTACACCAGTTCCACCTGCTGAAATCCACCCCTCAAAAGAAAATTGCATCATCCTAGCTCGAGCCAAATATCTCCTACCTGAAGCATCCAACAGCACCTCAAAGCAACTCACCCACTCATCCCTAACCCTTGAGGCAAAAATTACCTTTAACATCATTGTTAGATGCCTCCTACCCCGTCTTAACTCTGGCTCACTCCTTACCGACAATGCCATGGTCCTGCTCTACCGCATTCTCAATGGCCTTGATCCTGATCTGGCCAACACTATCCTTGGAACCATGGCTCATGCCAGAAAAGCCAGAAAAGGCTCTCCCCTCCCCTTTGCTACCCTTTTGACCCCTATCTTCAAAGCTTCTAGAATTGATGTCAAAAATGAAGAACAGCTGCGTCATACGGGTAAGTTCGACTCTAAAGGCCTTGAAAAGATTGGCATCACTCGGTCTCCCCAAGGGACCTTGAGTCTTGCCACTCCTTCAAAAGCCTTTCCCACTGCTCCAGCTTTCGATGAACACATGGACATTAAGGAGCCGCGGAAGGAGGTGATGACGACGATGAGCGGGATTTCAACGATGCTGGAAGGACTGTGGACGAGGCTCACTGATGATGCTCCGGATGACTAAGCCTAAACCTTAACCCACCCTATCCCACCCCTGAAACTCGGTACTTTGCTGGTTTGTTGGAAACGTTTTCAAAACTTTTGATGACTTTTTGGTGACTGTTTTCCTCCGCCCTTTGTTGAAAGACAAAAAGGGGGAGATGATCGTTAGACTTTGAAAACCTCTGCTTAAAGGTCTTGGAAGACCTTGGTTTTTGATTTATGGTTTTCGGTTGGATGTTTTCTTACTTTAAAATTTTTGATCCAACATTTGTCTAACCCTTGCAGGTACTTAGTCCGAATTCCATTGTATTATCTTTTTTTTACTATGTTGCAGGGATGCACATGTTTTGTCTTTCATCAAGGGGGAGATTGATAACTCCCTCCCTTGATGAAAATCGGAATAGATGTTTCAAAGGCTTTGACAGGTTTTTTGTGTCAAAGGCCTTGGAACATTAACAGTTGATGAAATACAAAACCTATCTTAATTATTCGTATATTATTTTATCTTATTATATACTTCCATTATATTATATATATGTATGCTTAACCATTTCAGGAAGTATATTCGAGATTATATCCTTCCTTAATTCATATCGAGGAGATCAGTTCAAAATAGATCATGGCGTTTCAGAGTATCCATAAATAGAACATTGAAGATCAATCTGATTCCAATGAGCCGTTGGAGATCTGGTGGTGAAGATCCTCACGCTCCATGCTCTTTTATAAAGGAAAGGAAGGAGAAGACAGATGAAACAAGTGCTACACACGAGCTTTCATTCATTCAAGCGATCTGTCTTCCAAGTGTCTCTGTGCTAAGCGCTCAAGAGTTTGTTGTTTATTTCAAAGCCTTTGAGAGTCACTGTGAGCTTATAGGATATATTTATTTCAAGTGTTACTCGAGAGTTTACAACTCGGGAAGTTGCACTAGGCTATTGATTTGCGAGAGTTAGAGGATTGTACTAGATAGCTGAGAGAGGTGGGGCTCTTCTAGATTGGTCTAGGACTCCAAGGGAACGTGAGTTGACTAGATTGCAATTGTATAGGAGAGAGGCTTCTCGGTGAGCTATTAGGATCCTAAGCTAAGCAATCAATAAAGCTTTTTGAATCCTAGGGTTGTGGAAGAACCCTAGGCGGGGACGTAGGCCAAGTTGTGCTGAACCTCGTAAACAATTACTCGTGTTCTTTATTTATTGCTTTACCTTATTTCCGCACTTGGTTCGAATTGTCTAACTCTGTGATTCAGGTTATCTCAAAGGTTTTGGTACAAGCTCCAAAAGTCTTGAGACTTTCTGCGAAAAACGGGCATACTCTATTCAACCCCCCCTTCTAGAGTATTTCTTATTACATTGTTTTTACATTATCGAACCTTCACTGACCTCTTGGACTTTGAGGATTGGAAGTTGATTTTTTCTTGTGAACCAAAAGTGAATTTATATTTGATCAACGATTACACTGTAACTCCTTGTTGGTATGCTACTTGTCCCCCCCCCCCCCCCCCCCCCCCCCCCCCGCTGAGAACGGTGTTCAAAGAAATTTTTTGTGAACTCTCCCTTGATTCATATGTTAGAAAGAGGAAACAATGAAATCTTCAGAACGAACAAAAGCTACCGAACAAAACAGTATGACATAAATCAAGGCCCTTACTTAGACTATTGTGTGGCTTTTTGTTGTGATCACTGAAGTGATTTGGGTTTAAGACCCGTCTTTTTTTCTCTCTCTATCATAAATTTTAACCTTTACATTTTGTTATGGTGCTCCTCGTTTGACAGGGAAAACTCGAAAAAATGGATGAATGGGAAGACAACAACTGGAACAAATTCCAAGCAGACCATTACGAACACAATTATGAACCTCGACCCCATTATGAACCCAAGGAATTAATCGAACATGAAAAAGTTTAAGACCTCGAAGCCTTGCTACGTTAGCTTGAAGATTGTGACAAAATCTTCTCATCTCTGTACAACAATGTGGATCAGCCCTCTTTTCAATTCGATGAATCAGGAGCGGAGATCAAGAATGGAAAATCCCAATATAAGAGACCAAATTGGGAAGGACCAACAACTGCAAATCAGGTACCCTCGGTTCCAAATTTCACTCACGCGACCCTATTGTATTTTCTTTGAATGGTTTAGGCACCATCGATCCTTTGGTATAGAATCTGTAATGAACTACGAGAACGAGAGGAAAAGATTAATTCATTACAACGAGGACCTGTGCATAAAATGCTTGGGGAACGCAAGAAAAATTCTTAACAGAAAATATTACAGGGACATGAACCCTTTAGAAAGACCTGTGCATAAAATGCTTGGGGAACGCAAGAAAAATTCTTAATAGAAAATATTACAGGGACATGAACCCTTTAGAAAGTATACAAATAGATTGTGAGAATCAAAACTAGAACCAAGAAGCAGAAATGATATTTGGAAAAAATCCCTTATCTTTTTTCCAAGGATATCGAAATGACTAAATTGAGCTACACATTTTTCCTTTCAAACCTCTTGTTAGTGAATAAAACCGACATGGAAAAAGAATCCTTGATAATTAAAAAATTGACCAAGATTTATGAAATTTTTTTAAAGGTAAATTCTTCTTCTGGGATTTGTTTCTATCCTACTTTGATTATAAGAGTAGTGATATATAGAACCCAAAGAGACCGAATGAGTATTGAAACTCATAGAGAAACAAAAACAAATTTGGAAAACATGCATAAACAAATCCAACTCATCCAAATAGAGCGAAAAAAGATATGGAAACAACATGTTTACATAAAATCAAAACAAGAATACCAAGAAACAGAAAAGGAAAGAAATGACCCAAATTATATCTATCAAATAAATGAAGATTAGTACATGGAATGTGTGCGGTATCGCACGTAAAAATCTCTAGACATAAATATGTCCCTTTCTGAAAAATAGAAAACATTCAAGTGATGGCACTCATAGAAACCAAAAAATTTGGCGAATACCAGGTTTTGATGCAATTGAATGGATCCCCGTGATAGGTCGGGCCGGGGGTATATGCGTTTTATGGAAAAATCACCAACTACGTAATGAGAAAATTGAAATCGTTCGAAAGGAGAAACGATTTGTTTCGCTAAAAATCTCACTCCCCCACACGATCTCTTTCTCTTTATTTCTTGATATAATCTATGCTCCACCAAATGAGGCACACAAAACTGAAATCTGGGTATCCCTTATAGAATATATCATGGAGGATTTCAATGAAATTAAATTGACAACCGAAAAGAAGGGGGGATGTACCCATGTGCAGAGCAGATTTCAAAGACTCACGGAATTTAACAACGAGTGTGAGCTACTGGAAATCCCCACAAGGGGAAATGAATTTACTTGGAGGCGAAATAAGACTGATATAAACAACATCTATGAGAAGCTTGATAGAACCCTTGTGCACCCTGAAATCTTACACAAATTTCAAAATCTGGCTATAACTACCCATGCATTCACAACTTCAGACCACTGTCCAATTTCACTATACATTAAAGATGAATTAAACCACAAATGTAAACCCTTCAAATTTGAAAAAAATTAGCTATCAAGACCAGACTACAAAAATATTGTGAAACAAGCCTAGAGGACAAATGTTACTGGATCGCAAATGTTTAACCTAGTAAAAAAAACTCGCCGACTTAAAAGACTCACAAAAGATTGGAATAAAAGAGCATTTGGAAATATTTTTTCTCAACTTAAAGTTATATAAACTAAGTTAGTGGACATACAAAAAGAAAGCAACACAAACAGGAATAGAAATGACACTATCCTAGAGAGACTTCTACGGAAAAAAGAAAAACTATTAGAATTCCATAAGATCTACTGGAGTCAAAGGGAAAAATCTAAAGCTTGTCGATACGAATTCCGGGTATTTTCATAAAGTTGCAACCGGAAGAAGGAACATGAAATTAATAAGAAATATAACAACTGCAGAGGGAGCCCAAATTGTAGGAGAAGACAATATTGCATCAGAAATAAAGAAAGACTTTCAAAAACGATTTAGAAAAGAGAGTATAAACAAAGAACTCTTAAAGGAGTACCTCCATCTGATCGGAAGAGAAATAACACCTACCGACAACGAGTTTCTAACGAAAAGGATATCAAACCAGGAAATCAAAAAAGCAATCTTCGCAATTGGGAAGAACAAATCCCTAGGACCTAACGGTATGATTGCATAATTCTACCAAACCTACTGGGAAATCGTTGGACCGGACGTCACAAGAGTTATCAAGAGTTTCTTCCACTCTGGGAGGATCCTAAAACAAATAAACCATACTTTTATCTCACTTATCCGAAAGTGTTACAACCCGAACTCGACAAACCACTACAGACCAATAAGCCTTTGCACAACTATCTATAAGATAATTGGGAAGATCTTAGCGGACAGATTAAAACAAGTACTTGGAAAAATAATCCATCCCCTTCAAGGGGCTTTTGTAACTGATAGAGCAATTCAGGATAATGTCCTAATTGCACATGAAATATTTCACTCATTCAAAAAAAAGAAAAGCAAAGAAGGTTGGATAGCCGTGAAACATGACATGGAAAAGGCCTATGACAGGGTAGATTGGAACTATCTCTTCCAGATGTTAACAAATCAGCCTTTCAAGTTACTCCAAGAGTCTCGGCCCAACAAAAATAGAGAATCCAAAGTATCCTTCACATCACGAATCTGGCAACACTTGTCAAATATCTTGGATGCCCAATTATAAACGGTAAGGTGAACAGAGACACTTTTGAAGAAACGATTAAGCAAAACACAACTCATAAAATGGAAGGCAAATGGATTATGCCAACAAGGACGAACATTTTTGATAAAATCAAATCTCGCAACGAAACCAAATTTTATCATGCAGAGCTTCATGCTACCAATAGGAATCCACAAGGAACTGGACCAAATTAACAAAGGGTTCTTTTGGAATAAAGATCACACCTATAAACCACTTATAGGATGGAACAAAATATGCAAACCCAAACGTTGTGGAGGATTGGGGCTAAATAAATCAAAGGACATCAATAAAGCATTACAAATGAAACTCTTGTGGAAAATTCTTGCGGAACCAGAAAAGATTTGGGTTAAAATTATAAAAGAAAAATACCTCAAATCCGAATTCCTATGGAACTATAACAAAAAATAAAGAGAATCTTCCTGGCAATGGAGAAAACTTATGGAACTAAAAGAGGAATTCTGCTCAGAACTTATTTGGCAAGTTGGAAATGGAAAAACAATTAGATTCTGGATAGATGCATGGATAAAAAGTATCAAATTAAATTAATATAAAATAACATCAGATCCAATTGAACCAAATGAAAAAGTTGAAAATTTTATGGGACCAGATAAACATTGGAAGTTAGAGGAACTTTGTGCCCTTCTTCCAGATAATATTATTGAAAAAATAAAAACCACGAAAATCCCGCTAAATGAAATGGAGGATCGATTGTATTGGAAACCTAGTAGAAACGGGTGGTTCACCACAGCATCGGCGCTGGAAAGCATTACAAAAACTCAAACAACTCTATACCAACATAAAGTGGATTTGGAACTTGGACTGTTTTCCAAAGGTAAAGAACTTCCTTTGGAAGCTTGTCATGGACGGAATACCTACCAAAGAAAAGACTTTCTGGGAAAGAGGTTGCAGTTCCCCTCTCGTGCAGTGTATGCGATCTCAATGACGAAGACACTGAACACATTTTTATAAACTATCAATACATAAAGGAACTCATTTGGAAAATAGACTAACAACTTGGTAGGAAAATTCAAAACACACAAACAAGAGACAAAAATATGAAAGAAATCACAACAGAGATCATTGCAAAGCTGACTGCAACACAAAAAACAAAACTTGCCATTATTTGGTAGAGCATGTGGACAATTAGAAATAAGATTATTTTCGATGATCAGGGGTTTGCAAATAGAATAAAGCAGGATTAATACATAAAACATCAATTACTGCAATGGGAAGAATCCAAAAGATAATTCTGGGAAGATACAGATAAAAAGAAAAATGTCACACTACCGACTCAAAGAAGAAGGAAAAATTAAAGATGGCAAAAGCCTGTAGCTGGAAGTTTCAAATTAAATTTCGATGCTTATGTGCTGTCTTCCGGCGACACTTCTACGGGAGTTGTTATTCGCGATCACCATGGCTCTGTCATTTTTTTGCACGGGTTCCCTGTGTGGTGAGATGTCGGCGGTGAAGGTTGAAGCTCTAGCCCTTCATTATGGGCTTGTGGATGCTCACTAGCAAGGTATTTATAGGATCGAGGTTGAAGGCGATTGTCTTGCGGTTATTAACGCCATTAATGATGTCTGGAGTTGCCCTTGGGAGATTGAAATGATTATATCTGATTGAAAGCGTCTTCTCCAGAACTTCCAATGCTCCTCCTGTCTGCATGTTTTTAGAGAGCTCAACCAGGTCGCAGACAAGGTGGCGCATCTTCGGCATTAACTCGATGACCATTTGCCTTTGCATCATTCCGAGCTCCAAGCTCTCGTGCAAAAGGACGCTTTTGGGTGGTGGATCAGCAGGGTCTGACACCGCCCAAATCCTTTCCTTTTATAAAAAAAAATAGATAGGAATTAGTGATGGAGTTTGTTAACTTTGATCTCAAATTCAGACTTTAGAGAACTTTATTCTGGGCTTCTCAAAGATGCAGAAGGTTTATGTGCTCTCTTTGCAGCTTCTTCTCACTTTGTCTCATTAAGTTTTTCTGTAGCATTCACATCAGCTGCGTTGACACGTGGCGACCTCTGTGGTGGCAAGGGAGCAGGGGATTTGCATTTTCTTTTGTTCCCCAAAGGCTTCCCTGGTGGAATATCAGTTTCAGATGAAGTGGGGAGGGGATTGGCAATAGTGCATAATGTGTCTCCAGTTTTAGCTTGAACATCCTGTTGTATTGGAGGATGACCATGGCCGTCTGCAGGAGTCTCTTGTGCGTAATTAGCATTATCGTTTGCATCTACAGTGTTCTGCGCCATGCCTTTATCTTCCTCAAAAGCAAGATCACTTCGAAATAAATCAAAGAAAAAATTATCATCTACTTTGATATTTTATTTCAATTTTTCCTTATTCTTATAAGCCAGCTCAACCTAAGTAATGCAATCTATGAAAGTAGGGTCTGACCAGAATGGGTGCTGAGAGTTGTTAAAAATTATGTTTGGAGAGTCCTCCATATAAGACCTATCAGCAGTCTCTGTAGCAGGCTTAGAGGTAACATCTTCCATCCCTAGAAGCTGGTTGGATCAATGCAGAAGTGTTTTCACCTTGTCATCTTGTTGTAGTTCAAGCGGTACATTTGTAGATCACTAAGCAAAATCGGATATAGCAGATGCAAGCATAGAAGTTTTTTGAGCAAAAGACTATATCCAATTCTAGAAGATAACAACACATGAAAAATAAGAATTAAAAAATATCAGTAATTATCAAAACTTGCTACACTGTACCAATATTAGATTGAATTGGTTTAAAAAATTCATATAAACCTCAACTGGGGGTGGTTGTTTTTCTGGATTAGCAGGGTGACTGGTGCCTTCATCGTTTTGTGTAGTAGTGTGCGGACAAGCTGTAGGTGGTATGTCTTTATGGGGATGACTAAGCGACAACCAAAGCCTCCGGTACTAATATTATCAGTTACTCGTTTGCGCAAAGGTTTGTAATTCATGCCAACAAACACTGGGAAAGAACGGGGCATTCTTCTAATTGCAATGCTTGAGAATAGTTTCACCCTATCCATATAAAACAACTTCCACACCAAAGGGATAAACATATATCTGTATAATGATGGAGTAGGGACTGCTGACATGAAGAATACTGTAGATACGAAGGTAAAAATAGGCATTGCTGACATGGGTACTACCGACATGGTAAAGAAATTAATTTAACATCAGAGGAAAGGTTTGAAAAAAATACTTACAACCAAGAATAATATAGGCCCTCTGAAATGTCCATTCTTTTTATTTTCCCAGCTTTTTTTTGCGTCAACCAAACTTTTCAACACGAGAGCACACCAATATAGGTCTTTCATGTCACCCAATTCAGGAACTACTCTTATTAAAATTTGGTTGGCATGTCCGTTTCCTAGAGTATCAACAAAGAAAGAGTCGAATATAAGAATAAAGTTCACGACGAATTTGCCACCACAGTCAGTGTCAGCTATCAATTTATCCATACCCATAGCTGTTGTTATATTATCCTGAACCTCAAATGTGTTTCTCCAATCCTTTACAAGATTGAAATTCTCTTTAGCTGTTTTTCTTCCAACTAAAACCTTCCCCATTGGCAAACCCAATGTGATATGCACATCTATTTCTGTAATTTCATGTTCTACTCCATTAGCAAACACCAATCAAGACTTGTTAGGATCAAAATGACCCACTAATCAATATGAAAGATATGGTGGTAGGGAACCAATATCCAAGTTGAACAAAAATCCAAACCCAATATCTTGAATGAATTTCTTCTGCTTGTCATTCATTTTTTGAAGTGATGACACCAGCAAGCGTGGGCTTGAACGTGCTTTCAAAGACGGGAAATGTTTTTGTCTGGTGTTCCTTTAGTTCCTCACAATCATCTGCATTGTTTTCTGTGTTAGGTTGTATGTCTATGGGTTCCGTTTGCTCATCACATGTGATGTTATGCACAATTGGGTTTACTGGTTGAACAACCATCACATTAGGTGAATGGTTATGCAACCCTGAAATTTCAAGGGTTTCCAAAGCAACAGTCCTAATAGGAAGAACAATCATACGGAGGACTTCTTTCTTACTGTTTTTCCGAACAAGCGTTTGCAAATCCTTGGATTCAAGTGACCGACAACCCTCCCCTACTTCATAGGCTTTATGAGGCTCAGTATCATCAAATAGTTCATCTTTGACGGGAAGTGAATCTCTAGATAAATCAACTACCGAAGGTTTAACTCCAGATCTTTTCGATCTCTTGGAAATTCGATTTGGACTGTGTAGAACAGCTGAATCACTTAAACTCTATGGGTGTTTACCAATGGAATGAATACCGACAATCAATTTCTACAAATATTGGACGTAATGACATTGTAAAAGAAGGCAGTTTATACCATATAAATTTCAAAATTGAATGATAAAGCCATCACATTAACTACACATTCTAACGCGGAAGTAATTAAATTAGCAAAGGTAGCTCTTGGAAGGCTGAATAACTGCTTGATTATAAACATTCAAACCTCTTGAATAAGTGCCATTTCCTGATATTCGTGAAAACTAAACCCTAAACCCTACTCGTTCTAATTTAAATTGTAATATACGGAAAATAGGAAATCTAACCTTTCGGATCTGATGATATGTTGATGTATATGGTAGATCTCGTCCCAACAAGCCTATAATCAAATGTGAAGCAAACTCGCAGAGCAAGAGAGAGTAGGTTTAGGTGAAGGATGAAACAAACGGTGGTGATTGACAACTTCTAGAATGAGAAAAGCGTTTTAGACATTTATACTAGGTGCTTTTTCTATTTTTTGAGGGTAAATATTTTTTCTTTACTTTTTTTTTGTAAAAATATGGAAAGTGTGTAATACCTTATTTATTTCTTATTACTTAGCTCATAATTGCACACCTTAAATTTATTTTTTCATAATATGATTATTTATTTTTCAATAGACGACGATTGCACAACATGGTGTATTGGTAAAAATTTTCTAAACAACATATTATGTTTGCTTAACAATAGTTTATATTTGCCCAACAATTGAGGCTTGTGATTTTGTGCTCAACATGATCTTATTTTTTATGAATATAATTTTATACTTTTTCAATAAATTATTGCACAACATGGTCTTATTTTTGCTCATCAATAGAATAAAACCGCACAACATGGGCGATTGGTGAAAATTTGCTCAACATCATCTTATTTTTGCTTAACAATAATTTATGTTTGCACAACAATATAGACATGGGAAATCGTTCTAAACATGATCTTATTTTATGTCAATATAGTTTTATATTTTCTCAATCGATTATTGCACAACATGGTCTTATTTTTTCTCATCAATAGAATAAAACTGCACAACATGGGCGATTGGTGAAAATTTGCTCAACATCATCTAATTTTTGCTCAACAATAGTTTATATTTGCACAACGATATAGACTTGGGAAATTGTTCTCAACATGATCTTATTTTTTGTCAATATAATTTTATACTTTCTCAACAGATTATTGCACAACATGTTCTTATTTTTGCTCATCAACAGAATAAAATTGCACAACATTGGTGATTGGTGAAAATTTGCTCAACATCATCTTATTTTTGCTCAAAAATAGTTTATATTTATTTGCACAAGAATCGAGACTTGTGAAATTGTTGGCAACATGATCTTATTTTTTCTCACTATAATTTTATACTATCTCAATATATTAGTGCACAACATGTTATTATTTTTGTTCATCAATAGAATTAAATTGCACAACATGGGGCGATTGGTGAAAACTTGCTCAACATCATCTTATTTCTGCTCAACAATAGTTTATTTTTTCACAACAAAGTAGGCTTGTGAAATTTTGCTCAACATGATCTTATTTTCTCTTAATATGTTTTCCTACATTTCAATAGATTATTGCATAACATGGTCTTATTTTTGCTCATCAATAAACTGTAATTTGCTCAACATCATCTTACTTTTGCTCAACAATAGGAATTTTTTTTCAAAATATTCACAAAAAATAATTATTTAACAAAATATTTAAACTTTTAAAATATTTACAAAAATATTCATTTTTTGCAGGTCTGCTAGAAAACGCGGTTTGAGACTGCGTTGTATTCACAGGGTAAAAATTTTAAAATCGAAGGAAAAAGTGACAAAAAATTTACAATAGAAATGCGGTTTGAGACCGCGTTTCTCCTGTTAATTTTTATTTCGGACTAAATTAAGTAAATTGTTAATTTTTTATACTAGAGACGCGACCTGAGTCCGCGTCTCTCTCTTTTCTTTTTTTCTTTTTTATCAAAGTTAACGGGGGAAGCAGAAGAGAGGAAGACGATGGACTGGCATGAGGACTTGGAGAAGAAGGGATTGTTTGGGGTCAGAATGGAGGGTGAGACGATTCGATCAAGCAATTGGGTGCAATGGTGGACGTAGTAACCCATCCTGACTGCAAATTGAGTAGGAACGGTCGACAGCCATCAGAAGAGAGGAAGAAGGAGGCCGTCAGAGAGGTCGGAAGAGAAAGGAGGAGAGGTCGAAGGTCGGAGCCTGGCGGAAGGAGGAGAGGGCTTAGGTCAGAAAGGCAGTTAGAAGGGGGTGGGCGGGGCTTAGGTCAGAAATCGAGATCGAGAGTAAGAAATGGACAGGCCAAAAGCGAGATCGAAACGGAGTTAGAAGGGGGCGGCGTGAGACGGACGAAGGCGGAGAAGGGATGAATGGAGGGAGCCTTCAATGGCGGCAGCGAGGAGATGGGATTTGAAATTGAGAGAAGAGGGGTGGGATTTGGCAAGAACAAGGGTCAGAGGAGAAGCAATGAAAGGAGGAAGCCGAAGGGGTTGGCCGCAGTGACGTGGTCGCAGGCGGTGGCCCTCCAGCTCCTTCCTCTGGGCTCCGGCGGCCCTCTTCTGTTCCTCGGGCTCCGACCTCTGACATCTCCAACTTCCTCCTCTGAACTCTCGGTGACCTTTGCTCCCCCCATTAACTTTGAAAAAAAAGGAAAAGAGAGGGACGGGGACTCAGCTCGCGTCTCTAGTATAAAAAATTAACAATTTACCTAATTTAATCCGAAATAAAAATTAACAGGAGAAACAGGGTCTCAGACCGCGTTTCTTTTGTAAATTTTTTGTCACTTTTTCCTTCGATTTTAAAATTTTCACCCAGAGAATAAAACGCGGTCTCAGGCCGCGTTTTTCTAGCAGACCTACAAAAAATGAATATTTTTGTAAATATTTTACGCGTTCCCTATATACACCGCAAATGGTTCGTCGGATTGGACGTTGCAGCAACGATGGATTACACATTGCTACAACATCCAATTTGATGTTGCATTTGTTGGTAAAAAGTGCCCAAGGGAAGGGGATCCGACATTGTAACAACGTCGGTACGGGCGTTGTTGCAACGTCGGATCGGACGTTGCAACCTGGATCCCAAACGGGCTCCGTCGGGCTTAGCAACGTATAAATCCCCAAAGGTAAAATAAGGGCGGGCTTGGTAACGTTTATTTTGACGTTGTCACAACGTCGGATTCGGCGTTGTCACAACGTTGGATTCGGTGTTGTCACAACGTCAGATTTGACGTTGTGACAACTTCTAAATTTCCCCAAATCAACCACCCCTATAAAAGGGAATGAGAACCTTGAATAACTCGACACAACAATTCCACATTCTCATTCCTTCCACATTTTCATTCCTTCCACATTTTCATTTCGTCCACTTTTTCAATCCTTCCATGGAGCCGGTTACATCTGGAATAGTAGGCTCCACGGATAGAATTGATTTTGTAATCGAAAGGGTTCCGTACCCAATGCCCCCAGAGGAGTCCAAATGTGCTTGCAGCAGTCCAGAATATAGAGGCATGCATCCATGCGCGCTGTTTCGGGTCGTTTGTGAAAAAGGGAATCACATTTCTGCACCCTTGTGGCTCTGGTGTCTGGATTGCAATGATTTTCATCCGGCCATTCATGGAGCCTACGAGTGGAAGGTTGGAGATCTTCTGCTTCAACATATCCGGTCATTCTTCGCCGATGTAAACAGATGTGACTACGTTGACGTGGCTCAAACGGTAGGGATACTTGTGAGGGAAGCAAATATAGTGGTTGGAAGCTTTCCATTCAAAGAGTTAAAGATTAAAATCATTCCGAAGACGAATTAAGAATAGGCTGGTCGATATAAAGAAAAAATTATGTTAATATCCATATTTTATTTGTTAGTTTTGGTAATGCCTCGATGTATGTAATTTGTTAGTTTTAGTAATGTCTCGATGTGTAAGCTAATCGTAAACTAATCGTTATCTATGAAGTGAAGTGTTTGCATGTGATTGTTTTTTGTTGTGATCGGGTAGAAACCATCGAAAATAGTAACGCAAACAACACAAAATACAAAATATAGTATACCGATAAAATACAAAATGTATGTCATAAACAAACCGACTATAATGTATCTACTGTAGAGATCGAATGTAGCCCATGAAATGCTCATACATCTGGTCTAGCTTGGGATGCCTGACTAATACCTGAATGGCCTGGGTCATCTCGTCGACCCGGAGCTAGCGCGCAGTAGTCTCGGCCTCATCCACATCACCATCTAGTCCGATGACGTCGTCTGGGTCGTTAGGCGCAGCCGGAGGAGCGTCAGGTGGTACCACTGTCATGGGCAACACATGACCTCGACTTTGGGACTGGAACCAAGCGAGGTAGTTAGCTGAGACGCCTCCCTGACAGCTCTCGATCGTCCTCCGGTGACCGGTGACAGGGTAGAATCTCTCATCGTCCTGATCTGCCCAACGTTGGTGCTGCATGTCGAACGTCACGATGTAACGCCTTTGCAGGCGAAACGGTCGATGCACGAAGGACGGAGAGATGACGACCAATGGCTGCTCCTGCATGCGGCCGAACTGTCGAAGCACCCTGTCTGGCATGTACGGCTGAAAGACGCCACAGAATCTGAGGGTGCCTCGATAGGTGGAGGCGCGAAACTGTCCTGCAAAATCCAAATCTCTGCAAAAAGGCATCCACTCGACCTATGTTCAAAAAATGATATAAGGGAAACAATTTTACTCGACATACTTAATTAAAATCAAAGAAAGTGAGAAATAGGTTACCTGATCGATGGTCATGCGCTCTAGTTGTGCTCGAAGCCTCCTCTCACGCTTGTGCCTCTCCCTGTCGTTCCCCCTCTTCGCGGCCTTCGACTGGTCAAAGCGTGCCATGTATCAGGGATCATCAGTAAGTGCATCCTTGTCCAGGCGAAGCGTACCTGCAAAACAAGGGAAATACGACCAGATCCAACCCTGAAAATTATAAACCATTAGAGCACTTATTAAATGTAACTCGCAAGCAGAGGAACATATTTACCGTATTAAAGAAACAGGTTACCTGCAACAGTGCAGCACACCCACGTAACCCCTTAGCATCGCCTCTCGTGGTCTCCCCTAATTCCCGGTAGAGGAAGGCAAGCACTCCTGCTCCCCAAGCTAGCCTCCCGGAGTGCGGTGAATCTCAAACTAGCCCTAACAACGAGAAGTGTACACGACTATGTGACTTGTCGATTAAGAGCGTCGCAACCAGCAAAGTAGCCAAGAAAATAACGACGAGGTCGTGCTGGCACTCTCTGCCTTCTGGTGTAAGGTCGTTCCACTGGTCCCGACGGTGGTAGTGCCTCTCCTCCCACGAAGTAGTCAACTCCGGGGTGGGCACTCCGCAAGCCTTCCTATGCTTCTTCAGCAGGGTCGCGTTCCAATCAAACAACTACTACAGCAGAGGCTCCAGCTATAGTGGAAGATAGTCAGGGAGAGGCGCGCAAGGCAGTCCCTCAATCGGCAGCCCCATCAGATAAGCGACGTCGTGGAGGGTGATGGTCATCTCGCCCCATGGGAAGTGGAAAGAGTTCGTCTCCGGCTGCAGTGCTCAATGAAAACAGTCAACAACTGGGCATCCACTCCGTCCCACTTCAAATCAAGCAGCCCTAGTAGACCAGACTGAGTTGTCGCCTGCACCCATGTCCCGGGATCCTCGTACATGTAGCGCCGGAACGAAAGGAGGTGTGAAGCCCGGTGATGAACCTTCAGCAATTTATGCCGAAAGGTCGGGTCCGTCAAGAGCTAGTGAGCCCTATGGTGCCTAAACGAGACCAAAAGATCTATTGGAGGCAAGGCGCCATCGGGGAGCTCATCGTCCCCCTTCTGCTCTGCCCCCTACTGCTCGCCCCCCTCCTGCTGCTCGTCCCCCTCCTCCTCCTCCTCGGACCCCTCCCCCTTCCCCGGGACCCGCCGCCTGGGGTGGCGGCTCCTGCACATGTCCTCCCCCATCCTCCTCCTTACCAGCCATTAGATGATCCTCCTCAACCTCCTCATCACTATCATCATCGATATCCTCCATATCGAAATGAAGATCCTGCGATCCATCCTACCGCATGTCTCCCACAATAGGGGTGTAGCAGAGACTGATGGCTGCGAGGATCTCAGACCAATCAGCGTCTCCATGAGCGTGTCCGGAGGTACTAGCATGAGCCCTAGGATCCAAAAGCCCAGTAGTCAAGCCAAAGAAAGTACCATTAGCGTCCACATGATCCACCGTTGTCGACCGCGTCGGGTGTGTACCAGGCTCAACCGCCGTACCCCACGTGGTCATAGACTCCTGCTCCGCGTGGTCCGCAAGAGCCATGAGATCTGACGCCGTCTGTGAAGACGAGTCAGTGATGATGATCTCCGCCGAATCGTCACCCGCCGCCGCCTGTGAAGGCGCATTGGGTCTCGCCCAAGAACGATGCGAACGGTCCCGTCAAACCGCCTCATCCGAGAATCCTATTAAATTTTGAACTACTTTTTAAATATATTATTTCATTTAATTTGAAATGTGCTATTTCATTGATAATTTTAATTTTCGATCCGCTTACAGTAGTTCACTTTATTTCATTTTAGTTCTAACAATTCTTCGATGTAATTTCTTTTTATCTATTTTGACAATCTATTTCTTTTTAAACATCCTATCTTGTAATAATTTATTTATACAATTTGTTTTCGTATGTTTATATAATTTGTGTCTAAAATTTTTTAGGAACATCTAAATTTGTAACAATTTAGTTATTCGATATAAGATTAAACAATAAAATATCAAGGTAAAATGAAACATTAAATCGATAAAATAAAAAGACAAACATTAAATAATTTCATACTAACCGATGGAGTACTCGTCGGGGGAGAAACCTCCTGAGTACGCCTCTTTCGTCCAGCACCGGCTCTCCCACCACCACCCCCATCACCGGCAGTCCTCCCGGCGCCACAACCGCCCCATGACCTCGGCCTCCACCACCACCAATCCCGGCGCCACCACCACCACCACCCCCTACTGCTCGGCCGCCACCACCTCGCCCAGATCCACCTCCACCGCCACAGCCTCCTCTCCCCGAGCCTCCATCGCCACCGCGCTCCACACCTCAGGCACCACCTCCTCGGCCGCCTCCTGGCCCTAATCCTCTGAGACCGCCGCCTAGACCAACACCTCGGCCTGTTCCTCCTCGGCCGCCTCCATCTACAGCCACCGTCTCCTCTACCCCACCTCACCCAGATCCACCATCGTCAGCGCCTCCATAACCTCTTCCTCTAGATCTCACCATCGATCTCTTTTGCCGGAATTGAATCGCTCTCTCGCTATATCTCACTCTTTCCTGAATCACAGGAATCGGCTGCTCGCTCTCTCTCCCGAATCGGTTGCGTGTGGAGGAAGAAACACAACGTCGGATTCGACGTTGTTGACAGGTGGACAACGTCCCATCCGTGTCCTTTCACATTACAAAGTCTGTTCCGACGCTGTAATTGAAATTACAACGTCTGTTTGGACATTGTAATTCAATTTACAAAAATTCAAATTACAACGTTTGTTTGGACGATGTAATTTGAATTTTGTAAATTGAATTTGAACTTGTAATACAATCCATAGGACAAATCTACAGTATGAATTAATAAAATAAACTTGAATTCGAGCTTTGGCGCATCTGATGTTACGACCAGGGGAGGCACGATTCACAGATATGAAAGGGTTATTGTGCAACCATTTGGAGCATAACTATCACCTTTACACTGGTTGTTGCATGGGAGGGTATTCGGTGGGAGATTTTATCGACCTGTAGAGTTACTCCGGCATAGTGGGAGGTGACCGGAGATACTGGATCGAGTTGTCGATCATGGGTCTTGTGTTCGCAACCGTCTACGAGGTGCCCCTTATCGTACTATCTTGGTACATGCCGTTCACATGCCTTCATATGTACGCCGAACAACCAAATGGCGCACCACACGAGGCCATACTAGGCATGGCCTGCATCGACTACCTAGATCATTTCGCAGCGGTGAGTCTGATATGTGTTACTCTCGCTCTAACCATAAATTAACTATCATTAATTACCCCACTTAACATTATACTATACTTTTTTCCCTTTTTGCAGATATGGTTACATCCCAACGCCCCTTTACCTCCTCTAATGCATGAATGGACGACATACCATCACACAAGCATCAACGAATGAGAGACTCCCTTCCAAGACCAATTTGATAGATTTAGAGCATTGCGGATTCAGGAAGGTCGCCCTCTACACCATGTTTAGGAGTCATGATAGATGGAATTATCTGTGTTGTATTTATTTGTTTTTTTGTCTATGATGTTAAGCGTTGACAGTTGAATGCACTACTAGAAATTTGTTATTTAACATCGGTTAATAGCCGATGTCTTTCAAAAAAAAAAATCGATGTCTATGTGGGGGATGTAAAAAGTCAAAAGTTTTTCACATCGGCCAGAACCCGATGTCTTTGTATGTTATAACATCGTTTATATTTTTAAATCCGATGTCTTTGTTATCCTATAACATCGATTATAAAATATAACCGATGTTATAATGTACAAAGACATCGGCTATTACCCGATGTTAAACAGTTTTGACTTTTTACATCCCCCACATAGACATCGATTTTTTTAAAAAAAAGACATTGGCTATTACCCGATGTGAAATGACATATTTGCGTTTTTTTAATTATTATCGTAGCCTATGCGGGATTTGAACCCGCATCTTTGCGTTTGAATGCAATGCTCTACCATTTGAGCTAATAGGCTTTAAATTAGATTGAAAGGTCTTACATAATATAGCAAAAAGAGCATGTAAAACCAAGTGTCAAATACATGATCATATATGAACCTATATATAACTATAAACCTGTAGAGGATGCAATGGAGCATGCCCAACACCATTAGGCAAAGTGAATCAACAAAATAAAAACATCCCAATTAACCAAAACCGGCATACCTACGGCCTTTAGAGCATTAATGAGATTAATGAAGCAAATAGTGGAGGGGTAGTATTCCCTACTTGTTTCTATCTCGTTTAACTCATACTGCATACCATAAACATGCATGCAAAGAGCAACAATGATGAGATTATAGAGCTCTAGAAGTTAAAGCAGAGGAAGAATTCAAGTCAATAACCCATTATAACTCGCTCTTAAAAAAAAGCACTTAATTATCTAACTTTTCAAAATCTTTTTGAATAAAAAGTTAATATTGCTCTTTATATATAGAATCATTCTACTAAGGTAAGTACTGCTAGAAGCATGCTATTATAATTAACAATACTCACTGAATTGGAATAATAATAATAATAATAATGTCTAATAATTATGGTTTCAGATTACTGAATTTAGAAATGAAAAAAATATCTAGACTTGACCTCTTCAAGGTTGGTTGCATGAGCACCCTCAGCTGCCTTTGCAAAGTCTGCAGGAGTCACCTTCACAACAGGCTTGCTTGAATCCATGAAACCAGCCTAAGGTGAAGAAAAATGAAGAAAATCTATATGAAATAATAACCTGAGTTGTGTTTTTAATGTTGGTTTTGATTGGAGAACGAAAAGAATACCTCTGCTGCTTTGTACATCGAAGAAAAACGAAGCAACGAAGAGATCGAGTCAGAAGATAGCACAAGTGTAGATTGAACTAAGATCAAGCCAGAAAAATGGTTCCGCAACTCACGTTCTTCCTGCAACAACACAAAAGCAATAATAAATAAGTTGAGTGTCTTAATATATAAAAGCAATCCAACTATTTTGTAAACAAGAATGTTGAATCTATAATATGAACAGAAACCTTGTTAAAAAATTTTGATTCGTTAATGATTGCTAGTCACCAAAATGGTTAAAATGTTTCCTATAGATTTGTAAGTATTTGTGTTGGTGGGCAATTGCCTTAGCTCCTCCATGGTTAAGTATGCACACTTCTTTTCTCCTTCCTTATTTCGCATTTGGTTTTTTACCTAAGCAAATACGCCAATGCAAGGTATTAATAAATTAAAATATTTAGCTATCACTTAAGGAAAAAAGGAAAACTTGATTTCCAAAGTTTAAAAATATTTAGCCAATCATTCCTAATAAATATTTATTCAAAAATGAAAATTAGATCAAGATAACATCCACATTTGATCCACTTAAGATAAATCCTACTCAGTTTTCAGCTATTTAACCAATTAATCACTTTTTTCACTCAAATAAACAATAAGAACCCACAAAATGGATGTACAGAAATCAGATTCATATGCCTAAACAGAATACAGATTCAGAGATTCTATTAATGAGACATCTCAAACTGCGGTGATTTTTTTTAAAAAGGAACAATCACCTAGACACAAATAAGTGCAGCCAAACACGATTCATTTGACGTATGTTCTATATACTTCCGCCACAGACTACAGTTGGCAAAGTTTTCCATATTATTAGAAAAAAACTTGCTTTGATGGAAATGTGGAATAAAATATCGAAAGGAAGATCCAAAAGTGACAAAACCTAAGAACATGCTAGGAGTCAGTAAGTACATACATGTCTGACAATTGAAGCCAATGACAGAATTCTCCAGGTGAGACCATCTCCAGCTGAGGGAGTAGTACCTCAGTTACAACACGCATCAGAGGAAACAAAAAGTATCTCCAAGCGGCATCAAACATCTCTTCGGCCTGCCAAAGACAGTAATTGGCGTTCACCCTTTAAAGCAAGAAGAATACAATTCATTAAGCATGAATATAGCCATGTACCTGATTTGGATCAATATCCCTCAATCCATCTATGTACCTTAATCAAGAAAGAAGAAAAAAGAACATGACACGCATCATTGGATATAAAACAGGATGCAGACAAACTAAAGAACAAGTTAACCTCAAATTAATATCATAACAAAATGGTATAGCTTTATGAGAATAACAACACTAGCAAATATCAGAAGGGCATTAGAAAATTTAATCATTAAAAAAACTAATGCTAAGAGCGGCTTGATTGCCCAATCCATGTATATGCAGCCAAAATTTCACCAAATAACTTTAAATATCAATCTAATTAATATCTCAACATTATAAGCAGAGCATAAAGTAGAAAAAACAAGAGGAAGCTTACATAAACTTTTGACTTCTCCAATCTCGTATGTCAGTAAAAATTCACGTCTTTAACAATAAAAGGATTGTGAAACAAATGAAAATCAAGCTTGAAGGCTTCACGTCTTTTGCCTTTGCTCAGCATCTGCTTTACTCATGTCAGAAATCACAATATCTTGAAGGCATTTCTTTGAAGGCTTCTCCTGCAATAAGTATCAAGTCACTAGACTCATCTGTCATCACATTGTCAAAGAGGGCTAAACGATCTCTAGATGGAAGGAAGAAGGCGTATGAATCTTACTTCTAAAAAAATCCTAACTGCTAGCAATATACAATCCCGGATGGAAGAAGCCTAATTTCCTAATGCAACATCAATTAAAAAAATTTAATCCAAAGTAATCAAGAACATTCAAAAGATCAGGTCAAAAGAAGCTCCAAAATTCAAGGAAAATGACAATAGAAGCCAAAAACAAGCAACAAAACAAAACCCTAGGTCCAATTGAAAAGAAGAGAAGTAAGCAAGCAAGAAACTGTAGTCAAGAACAATTGAAAGATTAAGTCAAAAACACAAATTAATGGTAGCTAGAAGAAAATTCGATCTAGAAGTCAAAACAAGCAAGAAAACAAAACCCTAGGTCTAGTTGAAAAGAAGAGACCCAAGGATTGAAGGAATACAAAGAAGAACAAGGAAGGGTTCGGTGGAGACTACGACGGATGAAGTCTTCTTCTTCCTCTGCTTTGGTTGCCATGGCATCAATACTTGATAAGAGAAGGAAGGGTTCGCTGGAGGATGCCATGAAAGAAGTCTTTTTCTTCCTCTCCCTCGGTTGCCATGGTGTCGATACCAGATGAAAGAAGGAAAGGTTCTGTGAAGGCTGCCATGGATGACGTCTTCTTCTTCCTCTTCGGCTGCCATGGCTTCGATACCAGATAAGAGAAGGAAGGGTTCCGTACTTTGGTGGAGGCAGCTCAAGAGAAACGAGGTGAGAGATGGGAAAGTGAAAAGTAGATCTGAAAATGGAGAGATAAGCGGATGTGGGCGGGTGTTCAAATAAATTAGGTTTAGTTCCGTGCTTTCTAATTTTTTTTAAAACATATCTTTAACATCTGTCGAATAAATGAGACGATGTCTCTACTTTTATTTACATCGCAAATTTAAAAACCGATGTTAAAAAATTATTTAACATGGCAGGTTTTTCTGACTGATGTTAATGAACCGATGTTAAATAACAGAATTCTAGTAGTGATGTTTGTTGTTATGAAGACGTTGAGACAATATAAAAAAGCAATCATTCAACCAAAACGAACATCAGTTGGCCCCATATCTAAAATTACAAACGGTTTTAAACGTTACATTTCAGCAAGGGTTGTTGTATTAAACGGAATAACTACCGACCGACTCTTCAGGAATGTTTGGGTATATCCGAATATGGAACTGGTGGAATGCATATGTCGTCATCAGATCTTGGGCAGGGCGCACTACTGTACCAACTGCATACTGTGCTACTCTGCGACAGTGCGACGGAGACACGTCGTCGTACAAAACGATCAGTATATCCGTTATCTGCTCAATCATCCGTGTATAGTACGATGCAGGGTCGTTGTCACACTCCTGACACCCGAACTGCAACTGTGTTGACCTCTCCAGGAAGCGGCAAACCTACATAGAAAATAGATTTCATCGAAAATAATATGTATAGTTAATGTGCTTGCAGTTGCAAGCATCCTCCTTTGGCGGACGACTGTCTCTCCCCACTTCTCCCCACTTCAACAATGAAATGGGTTCCATCATTGAACATGCCTTATTTAACAAAGCAATTTGGGCTTGATGCCATTACATGTGTTTCGTGTATGCCAATAATGAAACGCAAATGTTGCTGTATTTATAGATGGCCTAATTAGCAACGTCCAATTAAACGTTGTTATCGGAGTTCAAATAACACAACGTTTAATGTAACGTTGTAACGACGTCAAATTAAACGTTGCGGTAACGTTAAATGTAATGTTTCAACAACGCCATATTCGACGTTGTATGTACGAACCACCATAAAAAAACGAGAAAGGATTTCCCACTATAAATTAGGCCATGAGAGGGTCAAAATTACAACATCTCGTTTGAGGGAAGAAGAGATGGCGGCCGGTAACACACCAAGACCTTTCTTCTCGGTCACAGGGAGCGGCCCTAGGGATTTTTTCTGGTGGGTAGAAGACGTCTCGCTCACACAAATACTGGTAAGCCCCCTTCGATCTCACATCCAATTTACAATAATCCCAACTCACTAAATAGGTATTGACATCTGCAGCCTATGCCATCCAACTTCGAGGAAGAATACGGGCTGGCGGGCGTCGAAAGAATAATGCTGACAAATGGGCCCGGGAGGAGAGGCACTAGCATCCGGGTAGAGCGCAACAGCTCCGGGGCACTCTGGCTCGCACAAGGATGGAATACGTTCGCGAGATCGCTTGGCGTGCAGGTAGGCGCGGGTTTGGTTTTTAGCTACTTAGGCAACGCTCGCTTCCGGGTCGTCGTAGTGCCGTCGGAGAATATTTCACCATCAGAGGAAGAGAACAACAATGATTCCCTCTAAGGTGGGACGTGGCGGCGGCCCCGGAAAAACTTTTTAACTAAGTTATTTGATGTAATCTTCTATCATTAATATGCGAACTTAGGCAATCTAAACGTTTTCAAGTAAAATGTTTTTTCCTGAAATAACCACAAATCATATTTGAAAACACTCCGCGAGAGGTTAAACGGCCCAACAAAATAAAAGGTGCAGACATCACACAAAGTTTTCACCAACATACTGCCCAACAAAAACAAAGATAATAGAACTTCAAAGTTGATCCAGTGTTGTTGTTAACAACGTCCGATTTAACGTTGTTTAACCTCTATTTTTCATATTGCAACGTTGAATTTAACGTTTCTATCGGGCCCGGCGAGGCCCACTTTAGCAACGTCGGATTGGACGTTGCTAAAGTGTCCGACCCGCCCACCATCCTCCAATTAAAAACGTTGTGTAGGACAAATGACAACGTCGAAACAAACGTTGCTGAAACGTTTAATCCAACGTTGCTAAAACGTCACATTCGACGTTGCATTAGCAGCGCTAAACGCATATTTGCGGTGTATATAGGGAGACCCATATTTTAAAAGTTTGAATATTTTGTTAAATAATTATTTTTTTGTGAATATATTGAAAAAAAATTCCAACAATAGTTTATATTTGCACAACTATCAAGACTTGTGAAATTGCGCTCTACATGCTTATATTTTTTATTAATGTTATTATATAGTTGCTCACTAGATTATTTCTCAACTATGTGTTGTTTTTTAAGTAAAAAATAATGATAAAATCTGAAATTCGATGAGTACCGATGACAAAATTGTGCTGACATAGAGAAAAGAATACACAAACCTGTCTTATTATAGGATAAAATCTAAAATATTTTTCTATAATATTGAATTAATGTTTATTTTGGAACATAAATGTCATTCATAATGTATAAGATATATTATTTCCTAGTAGTACTTTTATATAGTACCGATGACAGAATTGTGTTGACAGCCTTATTTTGAATGCTTTATCCTCCTCTTGAACTCTCTCATTGAAAGCTTTCTCTTGCACGGTGGTCTTCCTGGTCTCTTTCTTACTACAGGGGGTAACATTTGATAGATTTTATCACATCAGGGACCTTCTCTTCATCTTCTTCCAACACCGGATATATTGTTTCTACATATGCCATACGCCAAGCATCATTGCTGTAAAAATTTACAACAAAATCAAACACATTTTCCTTTACGTGTGTAATGGCTAATAGCAAACACATTTTCCTTTATGTGTGTAAAAATTTGCAACAAAATCAAACACATTTTCCTTTATGAGTTTGATTACGTGTGTAATCAAACACATTTTCCTTTACGTTTGTAATGGTATTTTCTCGACATCAAATACCCTACACGTACATGTCTTCGCTAATAGATCAACTATATCTACAACTTATTCGCCTTTGATATCAAATTGTGATGCATTCATCCTTTTTACTATGTATAATCCAACTTGCTCTTGTGATTTCCTTATCACCTTAAGGATTTTAGGAGTTATCCTGTCCTGGTTTTCTAGTGATTTCTCTCTTCTTTCTTGGAACCATGATGTGAGCTTTCCTTTAGCAAACTCCATAAGTGCCACAATAGGATAATCCTTTTTCCCTTTGAAAATGGAGTTCAAGCTCTCAATATTGTTGGATGTCATCATATTGTATCTATTGCACTTTACATGTGTTCTGGCCCATTTTTCAAAACGTGCTGACACTAAATATTCTGATAGCTTTGGACAGGTTGCTTCTATTTGTGCAAGAAAACGGTTGAATTCTGGGATAGTGTAACTCTCTGCTGCTTCCTTGAACATTTTTGCCAGTTGTTTTTTCTGGAATGTTTCTTTGATGTTTTGTTTCAAGTGCCACATACATATGCAATGTGTAGCTGTGGGGTAATCTAAAGATATAGCCATTGCAATGCTAGCATGGCTATTAGAGACAAACACTAAGTCATTTGAGGGAGGTACAACCTTCAGCAGCCGATACAAAAATCATTCCCAAGAGCTGTTGTTCTCGGAGTCAACAATACCAAAATCAAGCGGGTAAATATGTCGGTTTGCAGCTTGCGCAACTGCTCCAAGCAACGAGCCTCTATATTTTCCAGTTAAGAATGTCCCATCAATAACAACAACCTGGCAGACAATGAAATGAAATATCTAATCATATTGAATTTATGAAAATCAATGAGAGCAGAATTTATGCTGACACTGAGTAAGACATACCTTCTTTAAGAGGGGGAATGCACTGATGCATTGTCCAAAGGAGAAGAACAAGTACTTAAACTTGTCTTCTTTGTCTGTTTAAATTAATGCTATAGTCCCATTGTTTTTCTCCATAAGCATGTGGAAAAACGATGACAAATCTGCATAATTGGATTCTGGTGTCTCCTTAACAATTTCGTTTGCAATTTTTGATGATTTCCATGTTGTCAAGTAGGTAATTATCATCTTCTTTTCGGTTCTCATCTTATCCATTATCAGTGTTGGTTTGTATCAAGTGTCGACACGGTGTAATTATATTGAAATTAGAATACATAATATATTAAAAGCAATATTAAATTTAAATACTATTTCTTACAAAAATTACTCACCTTGATTTGATGATGCTTGCAACCATTGAGGATGGAGGTTGTTTGTAGTGTTTTGTTATGATATCCCACGTGCATGTGTGCTTGTCATTGTATACTGTAACCTCATGCCAAAATTGACCAAATGTTTTGACATGTACTTTCCAATTGCAGTTAGGATCTACACAATGTACCCTATAATACCTGGGTTCCGATTTTTCCACACGAAAACCAAATATCTCGGTTATTTACAAGATTCTCAAAGCATTCTTAACAGCTTTCTTGGATTCAAAGCTTTTGCCTATGTACATCAATTTTTCTGAATTCAGATTCAGACTAGGCACGGTAGAGCTGTCAGCATCCTAATCTTTTAGTGTAGTTTCTCTCTTGTGTGTTGAAGAATAGAGGGTTCTCCATATTTCAGCTGCAGAATCTTCATCACTATCATTATCAGTGTTTCCAGAATACATGTCATCTTCCATATCTTCTAACAACACACCCTTCTGTTTCGAGCTGAATCTGCCATGTTTTACAGTAACTTTTATATCGTAGTTTGCATACATAGCATGCTTTTGGATTAGAATAATACAGAATCTATGTAGTTTACACTTATTTTCCAAATTATGTAGTCTACACAAGTTTTTGTTATATTTCGCAGAAATCGGAGGCACTTTGGCGCTTAAAGGAAAGTAATGAAGAAGCTAAGGATGGTGCAGCTGGAGAAAAGGGCATTTTTCACCATTCATCATTCTGAATCATGTTGATAGGAGGAAATCGAGTTTAAAATATAATAAAATAATTCAAACCAGATTCTGCCCACGCAAATAATTACAAGACCTCCTCCTGATGTAGCAGCGGGAAGTCAGGATCGATCCTCGAGGAAGCGTGTCAGCGGATCCTAGGTAGCGGAGAAATCTCACAAAAGTCGACCACAGGTGTCCTCGATCTCGAGTACAGCAACTTGACAGAAGATCGGGCTAGTTGAACACAGCAGCAGCAACTCGGCAAGGGTGGTCGATCTCGACATGGCCCTACTCGATATCGAGTAGCCTTCGTCTGGGTCGAGTGGGTCTGGTCGAGTTCCTGCACACAGTAAGCTACGGCGACTCTGGGTCGAATATCAGTGGTCGAGATCGACCAGGGTTTGGTCGAGGTCGACGAGGGCAGAAACTTAAAACGAAAACGAAAGAAAGTAAAAACAAATGCTTTGGGGTTTCGACTAAACTTACTGTAAAAGATTTCCAAGATTGGGTTTTGCAACAACGATAACCAAACATGCAGAAGGCAAGACCAAACATATAATCATGTGAATCGCATTTAAAGGACGAAGCTTTCGCCTTTTCCAAAAATTAGACAACTCTCTCAAGAAACCCTAATTGTCTCTACCGATTTTATGTTTATAATCCAAGTTGCTAGCAGGGATCTCCATTAGACGGGCAATAAACACAGCAACAAGTAGGAAAATGCTCAAATCATGATAAAGGTCGGATCTTTTACCTCAGTTATGCATGGCTATCGTCGTGCTCGCCCCAACCCTAGAAGTGGGTGGACTACTCGCGCCTCATCGCAAACTCAGACATCCTTAATTGAAAGAAAACAACTTGCATTAAACTAAATTCCAAGACTTTACAATCCCGGCAATCCAACTCTCGTCGAATGCCAAAACCCTAAAACCTTCGAACTCCCTAAACTTCTCCTTGGAACTACTTGTCTTTGACTGAAATTGAATGAATAAAACTGAGCCCCATGGGCTTTATTTATAGTCTTCTAATCCTTGCTACTCATGAAAAGAAATATCTATCTATATCTAAAATTATATCTAAAAGGCTAAAAGATAAATAAAATGTTTTAAGGAAATAAATCAACAAGGAAAAGATAATTCTAAAGTGGGTAAGTCTTCATGTCTTGATAGATCTTGCTTCCTTGGATAGAATTGATCAACTTTGGATAGATCCCGACCAAATTGACTTCCTTCACGCCCAAGGAATCTCAAGTCGAGTAGGACTCGTCACGTCGATGCGTTTCTGGAAACTGGGCTACTCGACATCGACAAGGGTCTGGTCGACCTCGAGTAGGATTCATCGTCGACTGGACTTCTCGGCTAGATCTGCTCGACAGGCTCGGACTCGGTTTACGGTGCTCGTCGAGGTCGAGTAGACTGGCTATGTCGACTGGGTCTTCTCGGGTGGCTCTACTCGACAGGCTCGGATCTGGACTCGGAGCTCGTCGATCTCAACTAGGGCTCCTCAAGATCGACTAGGGTGTGGCCTTCTCTGGTCGAGCAGCTTTTCCTCGGCATGGACTCGGACTGGCGTTGTGGGGCTCGTCGATCTCGACTAGAAGCTTGTCGAGATCGAGTAGGATTGTCCTCGGCCTCCTTGTCCTCGGCTTCTCGATCAGTTCTCTCCTCGACTCCGGGTGTGGCGCTGGGCTTCGTCGATCTCGACCAGGTCTTGTCGAGATCGAGTAGACTTCCGGAGCTGGGTGGTCTGGCTCTCGACGTTGCTCCTGGTCGACAAGGCTGTGCTCGGACATACTTGTCGAGATCGAGTAAGGGCTACTCGAGGTCGAGTAGTCTGGTTTCTCGGCTCGATTCGACTGGTTCCGTTGCTGCTTTGACCTTGGACTTATGTAGCTGTTTTCCGAGCTTTTCCGACCTTCCTTATAAATGCTGTAAAACGCCTCGAATTCTGCGAATTCAACAGAAACTGGTGTAGATTCCATAATTTGGCAAATAAACATAAACTACATAGATTCTGTACTATCTTAGCCCAAATGAATGTAATGTATGCAGAAATTGATATAAAAGTAAATGTAAAACATGACAGATTCAACTCACAACAAACACCCCATACTTAAGCTTGCTTGACCTCAAGTAATCCTTTTATTTGTCATTCAGGGGAAGAAATCAAAACTCTCAACATATCAGATTCATTCTCATATAACCCTGCAATCAATTTCCATCCTCGAAAAGGTACTAGTGTCACAGATCCATGTATGTGCAAATATATCAAAGCAACATCTACTCACAAAAAGAGGGTTATGCACAAATAATTCATGTGTGACAAAGCATTAATAATCAAGAGGACTTTAATTTAAGCTCAATAAGGAGTAGATTGGTAAAAGGCTAAAAAGTGGGCAATTTCTGGCAATGTGGTGCTAATGATCCGGGGAAATGGAGTATTTCCAAACTTTCATACCACATTCTTTCTCATATGATTCATCACCTTTCATAATGCTTTTATCAATAATAATGCTTTTACCTCTCTAACCATAGCACTGCCTTCTCGCGAGTCACAAACATGGGTGTCATGAATGGCCCCGGATACTTAGTTCTTTGGACTCCTCACAATGTGTCCCATCTCTCCAAACTATTATCTCAGAGAGCAGGGTCAATCTACCTTTATCTCCTGAGGTGATTGGATTTTCTTTCACCCATTAAATTTTCCATATATTCAAACAATTTCCTTGCCAAACTCCAATAATGATAAAAATCACAACACAAACACCATATGATAATCTCCATAATATAACAACATTCTCAACATAATCCCCGGATAAGGTAAAGAATGGGCAATATTTAGAACTTGTGGAGCAATATTTGAAATAAGGCATATATATGGATTTTGTGATGCATAAGCATAGGTAAGGCTAGGAATATAAACAATGAGCATTATATGGAAATATAAAGTCCTCCATCATCTTATCATGCAACATGTCAAAAGCAACTTCAAATTTTACCTCCTTTTATGGTTTTCAAGAAAATAATGCACTTCATTGTGACTTCCCTTTACTAGGCAATTTCATGCTATATCTCTAATGAATCCAATTTTGCATCGTTGAGTTTAATAAAGCTTCCATGACATTTATCCAAAAATTTCAATGGGGGTCATTTTTTCTCAAATTCTTCAAATTTTGAAAAACATGCATATAGGCACATAAAGCAATAATGCATTCCAAAATAGCCATGTAGCAATTCAAAGAAATAATGCATATATATGTCAAATATGATCAAATATGCACAAAGTAAGCTCTTCCCTCACCCCATACTTAAAATTTACAGTGTCCTCACTGTATAAAATCAAATAAAACAAGAGTAAAGGAAGGAACTCACAGGATAATGCATCGAGGAAGGTGAAACTGGGCATGTCGAGTAGGGGTTCTCGTTGATATCGAGTACACTGTACTCGATCTCGAGTAGCTTGCTCTGCGTCTAGTGGTTTTCTGAAGTCGAGGAGTGTTCGTTGGCTTGTCGATGTCGAGCACGTCTACTCGATCTCGAGTAGCTTCGTCTGGGCTGCTTCTCTTTGTCGTCGTCGACTTGGCCTTCGTCGATTCTGACTGGTTCTTCAGGGACTTCTTCCTTCCACCTTTCGCGATCCTTATATGCTTGCCGACCAAAAAGTGTTAGATTCCACAAAAACAAGACTATACATATGAAGTACTTAAAAAGACGAAAAACCAAAAACAAAAACAAAAAACAAAAACTAAAAAAAAACAAATTCAAAAGAATTCATAAAGTTTATATACACGCTCTAGATTTTAGAGTCGCTAGGCCGACTTCACCGTTTTGCGCTCAAGGACCATTATTGTGGGGCCCGCTCATGCTTGGCCCTTCTCCTGGATCGTCTAGGTCCTGATGGTAGTATGCAAGCTCAGCTGACAGGTGGTTGCTTGCATCATCTCCCTTTTCTTTCTTCTTCTTCTTTGTAACCCTCAGTTTCTGCAGGTTGTCTCGCCACGGTGTTTTATTTCCTCTTAAATCATTAAAAATTTTATTTATGGATTGATGAGGAGTAGAATTCATACCTGAACTTACCTGTTCGGACCCAAAACAGAAATCTTTGGGCTTGGGTCTACTCGATGTCGAGTACTACTGGTCGAGATCGAGTACAGGGACCCCATACTTAGGCTCCTGGCAAGTTTCTGGCTCAGTGGTGGTGGTCGACATCGACGAGTCTTCATCGATCTCGAGTACAGTTTTGGCTCCTTCCTCCGCTGTTTGCTTGGTCCCGTCGGTGCTGATGCTTTTCACCTCCAGCCAAGAAATTTCCTCTTTTGCAGGGCCAAAAGAGAAATCCAAAACCTCATCGCCTATGGTGAAGGTGAGCGAGCGATTCTTAACACTAATCCTGGCATCTGCAGTAGCTAAGAATGGTCTACCAAGAATAATAGGGCTAGTAGGATCTTCAGCACAATCAATGATAAGGAAATCAGTTGGAACAAAGAATTTACCAACCTGGACGGGGACATTTTCAACTATACATGTAGGGATGACCACTGTATTGTTAGCCATGTATAATTTAGCATCCACAGGTTCTATGCATCCTATCTTGACCTTTCGCCAGATTGATAAAGGCATGATGCTCACACTTGCTCCTAAATCGCATAGAGAATCATATTTATATTGTCCAAAACCCACATAATAGAAAACTTACCAGGGTCAGGCCTCTTTTCAGGGAAGTGGAGTACTTTGCATTCGCCTGCGATCTCTGAGATGGATCGCTTCTTGCTCAGGATTTTCATCAGAAACTTGACATATCCAGGCATCTCTTGCAGGGCTTCTGTAAAAGGAATAGAAACATTCAGTTCTTGCAGCATATTAACAAATCTGTTAAACCTACCTGCCGTGGGATCTTTCTGAGCTTTGGAAGGGAAAGGCAGTGGCTTTTTCTGCGTTGAAGCCAGATCAGCTGTCGGAGATGCTGCAGAGTCGTCGACGTCGGCTTGCTGCTCCTCGACATCGACCAGGGGCTTATCGACATCGACTAGGGGCTTGTCGACCTCGACCTGGGTTGTCGACCTCGGGTTGCTGGTCTGTGCAGCGGAGTCCGAGCTCAGCTTCTGGTCTTGGTCGAGTAGTGTCTTGTCGATGTCGAGTACAGCCTCCTCAAGATCGAGTTGGCTTTGGTCTGACTCGAGTTGCTGTTCTGCGTTGGTTTGCTATTTTCCGACCTCTGGCTTGTGTAACTGATGCCCACTCCTGAGTTTGATAGCTGCGACATGTCCGGTTTTCCCCTTAGGATTTGGCTCTGTTTGCCCAGGGAGCTTGTCGGATGGTCGTGGGATCTGTGCAGCGATTTGACCCATCTGGGTCTCTATTCCCCTTTTCCAGATGTCCAGTTCCCCATCTGTGGGGCTCGTCGATCTCGACTAGAAGCTTGTCGAGATCGAGTAGGATTGTCCTCGGCGTCCTTGTCCTCGGCTTCTCGATCAGTTCTCTCCTCGACTCCGGGTGTGGCGCTGGGCTTCGTCGATCTCGACCAGGTCTTGTCGAGATCGAGTAGACTTCCGGAGCTGGGTGGTCTGGCTCTCGACGTTGCTCCTGGTCGACAAGGCTGTGCTCGGACATACTTGTCGAGATCGAGTAAGGGCTACTCGAGGTCGAGTAGTCTGGTTTCTCAGCTCGATTCGACTGGTTCCGTTGCTGCTTTGACCTTGGACTTTTGTAGCTGTTTTCCGAGCTTTTCCGACCTTCCTTAGAATTGCTGTAAAATGCCTCGAATTCTGCGAATTAAACAGAAACTGGTGTAGATTCCATAATTTGGCAAATAAACATAAACTACATAGATTCTATACTATCTTAGCCCAAATGAATGTAATGTATGCAGAAATCGATATAAAAGTAAATGTAAAATATGGCAGATTCAGCTCACAACAAATCAAGCTTTGATGTCTTCATGAGAGTCGTATCCCTCGGAAAGAGCTTTCCAACGCATGGTCATATGCGTCAATCCAACGAACGAGGACTCGGGAAGGTGCGTTTCAAGAACAGAGCATGATGCTGAGAAGACTGGTCGATATCGACCAAGCACACTTAGTATCGACCAGATTGAGGTCGAAATTCTCCAAATCGACTCCGAGTTGGCCAGAATCGACAAAGCTGAAGAACAATGGTCGATATCGACTTAACCAAGTCAATATTGAGTGCCCCATATCGAGTCAACGTCCTGGAATCGAGTCAAGAAAGCTGGAGTCGAGACATGCTAGTCAATATCGAGTAACTCAACTCGATATCGAGTACAAATCAACTCGATTTTCATCTTTGTAGTTAATATCGACCAGCTGAAGACAAAACCGAGGAAGCACAGGTCAATATTGATTTAACCAAGTCAATATCGACTTAACCAAGTCAATATCGAGTAGACCACGACGGCAGATTCCGAGCTTAACCGACTTCTTGTTAAGTTTCTATCCCGAATCCAATGGAGATATTTTCGAGACCAAATTCTATCCATGTCTATCAAGATCTATCAAGTGCAAGGAAGATTTATCCACTTTAGATATAATCGTAGTTGATTTAATTTTTTTATTCCATGTTTTATCTTTATGTTATAAGATAAAGTAGATATAGATATAGATAGACTTTCTTACCTTGATTAGCAAGGGTTGGAAGCCTATAAATAAAGCCTTAGGGGCTGATTTGTAAGCATTAAATTTCAGAGAGAACAAGTAAGTAGTTACATAGAGAGAATAGAGGAGAGAGTTTGTGGCGAGAGAAGTTGGAAAGGCGAAAGCGGATTTGGCTTCGATTGGTTGTAAGCTTTCTTTAGTTTATTTAATGCAAGTTATTTCCTTTTATTATTGATGTCTTTCTTGAGGATGAAGAGCGAGTAGTCCACCAACTTCTAGGGTCGGGGTGAGCCCGACGGTGGCCATGTGAAGTAATGCGGTAAAGGTTTGATCTTTTTATGCAATTCGTCTTATATCCCTATGAGCATGATTCTTTTGCAAAAGTTGAAGGTGATTCTTATTTGTGTTATTGAAGTGAAAGTGATCTTAATACAACTTGGATTACTTATGTGATTGTATTATTCAAGCAATCAATGTATAATGTATCAAACTTTAGTGAATGCAAGTGTAGTAATGGATTGAAGCTCGGTAATGCTGACACGGTAATGTGAATGCAATTGTAGTGATGGAGTCAAGCGCAGTGAATGAAAGTGAAGAATTGAAGCATCAATTGAACTGGATTCATTTTAGTAATCACATTATTCGAAGGTATTTGATCTAGATATATGAATGTTATATATCAATGAGTATAAAGAAGCATGGATTCAAAAGAAGACTTCAAAATCTCATCCAATACATCAAAAATCAAATAAAATTTGCATCTTCGACGAACATTTTCTGTAATTTCATTGCAGTAATCATTGAATTCGAATGTATTTGATACAGATTTAGCAATATAACATATATAACGAGCATAAATAAGCATAAACAAGCACAAATTCGATTAGAGACTTGAAAATCACACATATATAGCAAAAAATAATCATAATCAGTAATTGATGTTTCAAAAATCAATCAAAATTTGCGCCAAAGGCGCAAATTTTGAGGAATTCCATTGCAATAAACACTCGATTCTACTGTATTTCATACAGATATAGAAAAAATGAACTTAAAGAAGCTCAGATTCGGTTGTTTTCAAAATCGTCTTCGATAAGTCAAAAAATTGAAGAAAATTTGCGCCTTTGGCGCAAATTTTTTGTGATTTAATGGACTGATTAATATTATATAAAAAATAAACATTTTTATCCTTAATAGTGCATATAGATAAAATTAATACTATTTATCTTTTGTTCAAAAAGAAACGCGGAAACTATATACACCTAGACAAGCGTACTCGAGATCGACCACAAGCTACTCGATCTCGACAAGCCCTCCTCTATATCGACTAGAATGCAGAAATTTAAATTGCAAATTCTCGAACCCAAACTCATATTTTCGACGAAATAAATCAATTTATAAAAGACTTCCAAAGCCAGGGTATCAATACCAAAACGATAACCATGCAAAGTAACACATAAAGGCATAAAAGATCATGCTTTCCATCAAATAACTTTCGTTATTAACAAATAGGCATATAGAGGCTTTCGCATAAACCCTAATTGTTACTAACCCTTTTTCACATAATTAACCCAAGTTGCATTAAGATCACTTTCGCTTCAATAATACAAACAAGGATCACCTTCAACTCTCGCAAAATAATCATGCTCATAGGGATAGAAGACGAATTGCATAAAAAGATCTGACCTTTACCGCATCACCTCACATGGCCACCGTCGGGCTCACCCCAGCCCCAGAAGTGGGTGGACTACTCACGCCTCATCGCAATCGCAGACATTGATTGATGAAAAATAACTAATTTGCATAAAATAAACTCAAACTTACAACCTCTTCTTCTTCTCTCTTTATGTAACTAACTAATTGTCTCTGAAATTGAATGAATAAAACTGAGCCCCTAGGGCTTTATTTATAGTGATCAAACCCCGCTAATCAAGGAAATAATCATCTATCTATATCTAGTTAAAGCTTAAAGATAAATAAATAGCATAAGGAAATAAATCTTTAAAGGAAAACTATATCTAAACTAGGTAAGTCTTCACGTGTTGATAGATTTCCTTCCATGGATAGAATTTGATCAAATTTGGATAGATCTCGGCCATTCTCGGATTTCTTCGTGCCCAAGGATTCCAAGTCTACTCGGACTGCTCAAGTCGACTCGTCTGCGGAAACTGGGCTACTCGACATCGACAAAGGCTAGTCGATATCGACTAGGACTCATCGCCGACTGGACTTCTCGGGTGGCTCTGCTCGATGTGGCTCGGACATGGGTTCCTGGCACTCGTCGACCTCGAGTACACCTAGTCGATCTCGAGTAGACTGGTCTTGCCGACTAGGTTTCCTCGGCGGCTCTACTCGACGGGCATGGATCTGGTCTCTGGGCTTAGTCGATCTCGACTAACCCTAGTCGACATCGAGTAGAAGTGTGGACTCCTGGACGAGCAGCTGTCCCTCGGCATGGACTTGGACTGGCACTGGGTGGCTCGTCGATCTCGACTAGGGCTTTGTCGAGATCGAGTAGGATTGTGCTCAGCGTCTTCGTCCTCGGCTTCTCGATCAGCTCTTCTCCTCGTCGACTCCGGGTGTGGCACTGGGTTTCGTCGATCTCGACCAGGTCTTGTCGAGATCGAGTTGGGTTCCGGAGCTTGCTTGGTCTGGCTCTCGACGTTGCTCCTGGTCGACAAGGCTGTGCTCGGACATTCTCGTCGAGATCGAGTAAGGGCTACTCGAGATCGAGTGGCTTGGGTTCTTAGCTCGATTCGACTGGTTCCGCTTCTGCTTTGATCTTGGACCTCTGTAGTGGATTTCAGAGCTTTTCCGACCTTCTTTAGAATTGTTGTAAAATGCCTCGAATTCTGCGATTTAAACAGAAACTGGTGTAGATTCCATAATTTGGCAAATAACCATAAATCACATAGATTCTGTACTATCTTAGCCCAAATGCACGAAATGTATGCAGAAATCGATATAAAAGTAAATGTAAAACATGGCGAATTAGGCTTACAACAAGAATAAAGCTTGATGATAAGGCATAAAGGTGTGTGTTTATTGGATATGCTTCTCAGTCTAAAGCATATAAGTTGTACAATCATGTGACCAAAAGAACTGTCATCAGTAGGAATATGGTGTTTAATGAGGAAGCTTAGTGGGATTGGATGAGAAATGAGGAAGGAAGTGTGGTACATGGTGTGATCACCATTGAGAGCTCATCAGAAGAGGTGAATGCCGATGATGTAGATGATATAAATGAGCTCAATACAGACTCTCATCCAACACAGTCTCCACAAGGGAGTCCCTCAAGAAGTAGTGCTGGCTCTACATCTTCAGGATCTTCAGGAGAGTCTCCTCCTAGGAAATACTGATCTCTGTCTAAAGTGTATGATAGAAGTGAAAGATGTGGATTTGATTTGATAGCAGCTGATCCTCAAAGCTTTGATGAGGCAAAGGATGAGAAGAAGTGGTAATCAGCTATGGAAGAGGAGATTAGATGTATTAGGAAGAATGAAACCTGGGAGCTGATGGAGCTACCTCGGGGAAAGAAAGCAATAGGCCTGAAGTGGGTATATAGAACAAAGTTCAACACAGATGGTGAGGTGCACAAGCATAAGGCCAGGCTAGTAGTGAAAAGGTATGCTCAATAGGAAGGAATTGATTATGAAGAAACCTTCTCACCTGTAGCAAGAATGGAAACAGTGAGAGTGGTGTTAGCATTGGCAGCTCAGTGGAAGTTGCAAGTGTTTCAATTGGATGTGAAATCAGCTTTTCTAAATGAGGAGTTGCAAGAAGAAGTGTATGTTGAGCAAAATTGATTCATTCTTTCTGAGGAATGAATTTGAGAGGAGCATGAATGAGCCTACACTCATGTGAAGAAGACAGATCGTGAGTTTATTGTGGTATGTTTGTATGTAGATGATATAATCTACTTCAGCTCCTCAACACATATGCTCAAGGAGTTCAAGAAGTCCATGATGAGCAAGTTTGAGATGACAGATCTGCACCTATTGAAGTACTTTCTAGGATTAGAGGTCAAGCAGTGCAAAGAAGGGATTTTTGTATGTCAAGAGAAGTACATCAGAGACATGTTGAAGAAATTCAACATAGAACAAAGTGATGCTCCTAGAACACCAATGAATACAAATGAGAATCTGAGAAAGGAGGATGGAACTCCAGCTGCAGATGAAATGCTTTACAGAAGCATGGCTGGTATTTTGAATTACCTCACAGACACTAGGCCTGACATTGCCTATAGTGTGAGTGTGATTTCAAGGTATTTACATGGTCCAACAAAGCAGTATCTTGGTGCAGCTAGAAGAATTTTGAAGTACATTGCGGGAACCTTCAGATGTGGGATTTGGTATGAGTGTGTGGATGACTTCAAGCTCAGAGGATACACAGATAGTGACTGGGCAGGCTGTCTTGACGAAAGAAGAAGTACATTAGGCTCTGTGTTCAGCTTAGGCTCAGGTGCTGTCACTTGGAGTTCAAAGAAACAAGAGACAGTGGCACTCTCGTAGTCTGAAGCTGAATATGTAGCAGCTGGCTCAGCTGCTAAGAAAGCTATGTGGCTAAAGAAATTTCTACTTGATCTAGGATGTGATCATTCAAAGGCAATTGAGTTGTGGTGTGATAACAAATCTGCCATAGCAATGACAAAGAATCTAGCTTTTCATGCTAGGACTAAGCACATAGATGTGCAACACCACTTCATAAGAAGACTTGTAGCAGAGGAGAAGGTGACATTGATGTTTTGTGGAATCAATAGCCAAGATGCTGATCTGTGTACTAAGGCTCTTAGTAGTGCAAAGCATTTCTTCTTTATGGAGAAAATTGGCATTAAGGAATTCTAAATTAAGGGGTGGTGTTGAGTTTGTAATCTAGAATTCCTAATTCTTATCTAAGCTAAGGCAGTTAGCTTGTAGTCAAGTAAAGTTAGTTAAAGTTAGTTATGATTTCAGATTTGTAAGAAGTGTCGTGTGGACAGTTTCATTATAGTTTTTAGAAGTCTTGTAGTGGGCTAGGTAGTGGATAGAAGTTATGAGTTGGTTAGTGATTTCAGAAGGTGTATGTATGCAAGTTTCAATTCAATCAAGGGGTAAGGCAATTATCAAAATTCAGTGTTCAAAGTTCTATTCTATTCCACAGAAGAACTTGTCTTTGATGTCTTCGAAAGTAAGCAAATTCAGTGTGAATTTGAACCTTGATCCACCTCCAATTTCAACATTTTATAATTCAAGAATTGAATGTTTAAAATGAATATCAATATATCGATGCGTTTTCAGTTTACCCACATGCGACCCATTTCCGGGAGAAACTATGTGATAAGAAATGTAGCACGCCAATTACACATTTGGTTGGATAACCTCTATTCCCTCAGAAGGATTTATGTTGCCTATTTCGTTCAAAAGGAAAAATAAAGAAACGTAGATGAAGATTTGTTGAATAAAAGGATGAAAATATTTGAGCAATGAATTGATAAGAGAGAGCGCATATCATGTACAGAAACAGTTGTTTCCAAAAAAAGGGCACATGCGCCCAAAACATATCCCATAGCAAATGTTGGTTGATACATGATTCTTTAGAAAATGTCCTCAAAATAAGTTTTCAAACATGAAAATCAATCATTAATCACGTTCACTTTGGGATGCTCAGGTGATTCAACCTCTCGCTATCCAGTAGCCTCTGGATCCTTTCCTAGCCTCCCATCTAGGTCAAATGTCTCGTCTTGTTCCACGGATTTCTCTGGCAGAAGTCCCTAGTCATTTGGGTTCATACTCGCCTTCAATATGGCTAAGGGCTCGCATGGATTTATGGTCGCTCGTTGAACACTCTGAAAGATACTCGCATCCATCCCCTGATGAAAGTACGTAGTCAAAGCAGTGGTCTTTCATAAGCTCAATACCCACTTCAGTGGCCATACATTTTTCCTTGGATGGAGACAAGAAAGTACGGCCCGCTTTCGTGTTCAACCATTCTAGAGAAAGGTAACTCATGCCTCCGAGCATGGCCAACTATTGTACTGCAGCATTCTAACTATAGCAAGCCCTCAATCATATCCCTCGATCCAATTCTTTTTGAGACTGATGCATCAATTTACCAAATCCATGTTCTTGTTACGGAGAACGAGAATAGATTCCTTTGTTGCTGCAAGTTTTGTCTGCAAGGAGGCTACGACACCTTCTAGGTTGTTCAGCCGCAAGAAGTTTGTCCGATAACAGCTTCCTCTCTTCACGAACCTCGCTCAAACAGCGACAAAATTTCTCTATTTGCTGAGGGGTGCCCTTGGAGATTCATAGGGTTTTGACCTTGTGAGCAAGGTTTATCCGTTCCTCCACTATCCCAAAATTGGCGCTCTCAAGCTGACGTATCCACGCCCCAACGTTGGATGTGTAAAGTCAACCTTGTGTGTAAAAAGACTTGCTGAGAAAACAAAAACATGGAGGTGGAAGGAAGAGGATGCCACGGAAACGTACCCATTGAATCTAGCGGTCCAACTCCATGTCTAAGTTATCCGAGGTGAGATATTTAACGTATCTCTGGTCAGGGAGGCACACTATAGGCTGGAAGCTAACCTTGATGAGTTCGTTGATACCTGGTGGTGCTAGAATGTCATGTGTTCTATCAACCCAAATAGTAATATCTCTACCTTCAACCAATAACGAGTATTGACAACAAGTAAAGGTCGATCCCACGAAGAGTGCTTGTGACTTTGGCTAAACGTAGTATGTAAGCAAGAGAATCATAACAATAGCAAGAGAAATAAGAGTAATAGTAACAATGATTATAACAAGAGATTATATAATATGATGAGAATATAACTTTAGTTTTAATCGCAAAATTAGTAACTCCAAGATCTCTTGCATCGGGTTGTTTTGGTTATGCTTAAAAACTGTGGTGTCGGTTTGTGAACCGATTTGTATAGCTTCGTATTCGATCACTACCAACTCCCTAAACTCTGGCATAAGGTTCGAGAAGCAATAAGTCCCTAATCATCTAAGCATGTAATTCATGTAATTCCCACATAATTCGACGTGTCCCTAGGTTGTCAACCAAACTATCACTTTCGTTAAGAATAACACTTAATTACATGTCATTACTCTCACATGTGCATGATTTCAAACTTGTTCATCAAGATATGTTTGCGACTTTACAGGATTAAGGTCTGCAATAGCGGATATAACTATAATCACTTAGCGCGTTGTTTTCCAAAGCCAAAATTCTACATTCGACTATACATAACACAAAATGATAAAAATGATAAAAACATATCAAATCAATTAAAGACGTAGAATGTGTTGTGGAAAAAAAAGTCTTTGACATGTAAAGCTTTTGTAATTCGCGGTCTACTTAGACAAGATCATGCTTCGTAGAAGCGTGAAAAGAATTTCATTGCCTTTCAAGGCCTGTGACTTTATAAACTAAGAAGGAAAATTTGCCCAACGAGTTTTATCAATTTACAAATTCTTCCTCGACTAGTTAAAAGAATGAAATTGGTTATCTATCCTAGTGGTTAGTTAAGACGAATAACCAGCATAAACATGTGAAGAACAAGAGTAATGAATAACCAAATAAGCATAAACCATAAATTAACTATAGAATATTATAGATTATAGAAACAACCCTTACATGTCCTAAACCAATGCACTGAATATAAGAAAAACTATGGAAAAGGTTTAGCCGAGCATGACGTACCAAAAAGCTAAGAAAAGAGAGATGAGAGACGTGTGTCGAATGTTGTGAATGAGTGTGTGAGTTCGATTCTTAATTGGATGAGATTAGAGGGGTATTTATAGTGTTAGGAAACTGTAGGAGTCGGCACACTTAAGGTAGAAGAAAAGCCAAATGGGCCGAATTCTCCCGCTGAGAATCTGCTTAAATACGAGATCGGCAGACGTCGATGGCCAGTGGTGAGTGCCGACTAAGCAGGTGCTCGCGATCTTTTGTGGGTGTTGTTGGACCGGCGAGCGCCGCTAGTGGGCCGCAGGCGTCGTCTTTGCAGAAACCTTCTTCTTCATTTCTTCTCATCTTGACTTCTTCCGCTTCTTATCATGTCTTCATCCTGACTCTTCTTAGACTTTCATAGCTCAAGAATGTTGCTTCGTTGATCCTCTCCTTAGACTTGGTTCCAAGAATATGTATAAATAGGCATAAAACACGTAGATTCTGAAATGTGTAACTTAAGAGACAATGAATGCACTTTATGCTAAAACGCCTCTAAATGCGACCTAAACGACTTAAGAGCTACCTAAAATGACTATATGAATCACGCATTATCAAATCCCCTACACTTACTTTTTGCTAGTCCTCGAGCAAAACAGATTCAAAGATAAAATCAACGCATCCTACAAACATAATTTTTCATGAGATAGCCTTTATCTAAAGCAATATCTTGAGTAAGTGCAAACAATAGTAAACTAGAGTAATATCCTAGCATGTATATAGGTGATCAAGTAGCCTGCATGCCTTATCCATCCAACCTCACAGAGGAAAAATGTGTTTCGCTTGCTTTCATGTGTTTAGACTTTAAGATCAATTCTCAACTCAATTCATTACATAAAAATCTTCTTAAACATTGACATTTATATTGCATTATCTCCACCTAATACTTCAAAACAAATGAGTAACATCAAGATTCCAAGATTCTCCAATATTAATGTGTTTTGGTAATGAAACTTGGTAAGGATTCATATTTGGCTATTTTGTGCTTTCAATTCCGGGAACTAAGATTCCAACATTCTCCAATATTCACCAAAAACAACTCAAAAGTACACAAGCTTCCATGATAATAAAGCACAACTCTCTTTGCCATACAACTTATCCAACTCTCACATATAGGAAACTTACTACGGCTCTTTATTGCAATAACATACTCCCTCCATTAATTAAAACATGTCGTTTTATGAAGTAAATTTTGTTAAGAAAAACATGCATGTCGTTTTATGTATTCTGTCACATACTTTACAAAATTGCCCTTCTAAGTATTAGGTAGATGTTAGTTGTAGTTTTCTAGAAAATAAAAAATTAGAGTAATAATTAGGGGTATAAGTGTATTGTTGTTTGTTTTCTGAAAAAGTGTGCAAAACTCTAAAATGACATACTTTAATTAACAGAGTTAGGGAGTATATTTTTTTCTTTTTCTTTTTTCTTCGCTTTCCATTTCTATTCTTTTCTATTTTTTTTTTCCTTTTTAGAGCCACCTAATGAAGTACAAAATGTGAGGAAATAAATCACATAACATTACATCTTTCTTGAAACTTTTTGACATTATGCATAAAGGCTCTGTATTGGCAGATGGTTCAGACTTATTATCGGCTAGGGATATATTGTATTTTGTGGAGCTTTCAAAGAAAAAGGCTAAAGGCTCTGTATTGGCTTCAAGCAAAGGTATAATGTCAGGTAGATATGGATAAATGTGGCTAAAAGGTGACTCAATCATATGAAACTTATAAGCAATATATGTGTTATAATTGGTCTCAATAATAAATAACTATACCAATTCTAAGAGATTAATGCATAAGAAGAATAAATCACATAGCAAAAACAGAGGAAATAAATGTAATCCCTATAAGAAAAAAAAATCTCACTAGGACAAGTTTTTGTTGGATTTCAATCATGCCTATGAACTTAGATCATACATGCTCAATTATGCCTACCTAATACGTTTCACAGAGAAAAACGAAATTTTGTGTGACAAGGCTAAACCAATCCAAATATGTTATGAGATTTATGTGATCAAAATCCTTCAAAAGTATATATTTAAGAACTAACTACGATAGATGAATATTTGAACAATGATACAATTTATGTTCAAATCCATGATATTTTTGGTATTCTAAACATTTTTATTTTTATTTTTTTTCTTCATTTTTATGGAATAAGCAAAATAATTCAAATATGCTCTAAATACATAAAAAAAATTGAACTAGACTCTAGACTTAGATAAACCCTCTCTCCCTCACTTAAATATTTCATTTTCCTAAAATAACAAGCATAGACAGAAAAAAATAAAAATAAAAATAAAGAAAACAAATAACACAAGGGAAGAATATGGGTAATTAACCGCTTCATTGTTCTTGGCCCTCTTGGGGCAAGTGCGGCTCAGACACTCACCTCATGTTTAACACTTGGATCATCTCATCCATCTTGAGATTCATAGATGCCATAAGTCTTGTTTGATCTTGCCAATCGCGATGGTTTTCATGTCGAGCTTTCTTAATTTCTAAGGAAGCTTCTCGTTTTTCTCTTCCAAATCTCGCAGCTTTCTAGTGATGTATTCCACAATAACTGTAGGATATTTATTCATCTTATCCTCCTTTTCCTTCTTTTCCTTTCTTTGATAGTGGATGGCAGAAGCATTGGCGGGACATAGATATCTGCCATCTTCTAGACCTTCGATAGTTTTTGACGAGTTAGAAACTCTGAATCACTCTAGCCATAAGAAAATGTTGAAGCGCACATATTCTCTGGGTGATATTTCCTTTTGCCTGCTTAGATTTATGTAAGCTTTGTTTGTTTCCTAGCACTGAAATCCTCTAGTTCTAGCATGATGCTTCGATTGAAAAACAATCATAATATTAACTAGTTATATCTTTATTGTTTGATAACTATTCTGTATTACTTCGATGTTTTTTAGGCCATGTTGCCGATGATATCTTCCACTGGCAGACAACACTTATAGGTCATCCTAACCGTCCTTAAACATAAGGAGTATTCATTGTGTCTATCCACCTCCCTCCTGATTATCCATTTGAATCAACGAATGGGACAATGCTACCATTACTGATTTTCATCTCAATCTCTTTCTCTCTGCCTTTTGCGATTTTCTCCCCTTGTCCCTCAACTGTTCTCTTATTTTCTTTTAGTTTTAATGTTTAGCTGATGTTTCATGACTGTCATCGATCCTTTTAGTTTCTAGATTGGAGGGAGTTCAATAATTTGGTTTCTTCTCCATGAATTCTATCCAATGAAGGTTTTGTTTTCTAGTATAACCCGTTTGATTACTCAGATTTTAGATTCAGAGCCTTTGAATCGCCATAAATTACATATATTTTTCTAAGGCTATATTTAGTTTTGGGTGTCAACTTTGGATCAACGGGACTCTATAATTGATCTGTTACTCCCTTTTTTAGATGTTTTTGGACCACGCTTTGACTTAGGAAAACCCAAGAGATGAGGGAAAAAGATTAATAAATACACTCCTATTTTGTTTTTAACTTTCAATTTGATTGATTGTTATCGTGACTTCTTTCTTACACCTTAGGATGATGATTATGATGTGTGGTTGATGACTTGATAGAAGCTGATGAAAGTTGTTTCCTTGTGTTATTGCCACATGGGCTATTTTATACATAAAGAAAGAATTGACTTGCAATCAGAGCCCAGCATAGAAGGCTCAATTGTGGTTATGTCCCTTATCGGGGCAGTATTGGTTACTACAGCCGTTGAGCATGCACTGGTTGTTGGTGTTTGAATCCAACTACCATAGTAGGTACATTTTGATTTTACAGATAAACACTCTCCTTTCATTATCTTCTTTAAGCATATTCCATTTGCCGAACTCTTTAGCTTTACAATACTTTAGATGTTCTTGTGCACGTATGTTTCCCTATATTTCCCTATGATTGTAGGTATATATAGGTTTATGAAAAGAATCCCACATTTCTAACTATTAGAATACACCAAAGAATATGGTGCATTATATTATTGTTCACATTATCTCTTTAAGAAAAGAATAGGCTTGCCGGGATATTGGACAAAAAGGTTCAGGAAGCATCTCTTATACTTTGTTCGATCTTTTAAATATATTAATTGTTCAAATTTGTTCAACATTTTGATAAATATATATATTTTTCCTTTCCCTTGTAAGTATATAAAATGTTATCCAGAAGAGTATTTTATTTTTACTACTACTTTATTCGCAGAGAATCGATATTTGAGCAAAAAGTAATAAGCCACAGAGGAGCGGAATATGAAAGATCAAGACATGAGAGACAGGAGCGTATTGCGCATATTTTGCAACAACGCGGACATGATAGGGAGATCAAGAGAAGATGCTTTTTTTTTTGAGATCAGAAGAGGGAAGATTAAATAAGCTGAAGGAAGAGGAAGAAGCTCTCTAACGTGAAGGTATGCTCTTCCTGTACGTGAAGGTATGCTCTTCCTATACGTGAAGGTATACTCCAAATGTCATGCCGTGTTTCTGATCGGGGTTGGGTTGAGAGTTGATGGAATTGGTTTAGACTTGTAGATAAATTTAATATGTGACAGTTTCAATTTTTTACTTAAGGGCATGTTTGCCATAAGAAACTAATGTGCTCATGGACTATGATGCTCTCAAGGTTGTCCAGTTAGTCAGGATTGGGGACTGTAGGTCTGGGGGCTGCAGTTGTTATTGTCATGGTTAAATCAACTGACTTTATAGATGCAATTGCAAGGTTCTCCTACTTTTACAAGCATGGAAGTTGTGTGAACAATGTACCCCTTGTAGGGAAGGAACTGGAATACTAGATGTTTATGGAAGATGATGAAAGTTGGGGCTAAGCATGAAAGTTGTCAATACTTATATTATATTAGGAATATATAATTTGTAATTGGTTTCCTATACTTACTATACTTGCTATATACGATTCCTAAATGGCTTCAAGTTGAATTAGAATGCACCAACAATAGGGTGCCTGTGCATTATACTATTTTTTTTTTAAAAAAAATTATGGCTTTTTCAACCCGGGTTTTCTAAATCCAGGATATTTGTATTTTTTATTATTATTTTGGGATAAAAAACCGCCACATTAGAGAACAAAAGTGTTACGTAGATAAAAAAAAAAACTGCCACTATAGCTCAGAAAAACCCCTACAGTTGGTATCCTATTGTGGCGGTTATAATAGCTATAATGGCGGTTTTTAGCGTTATTAAAAAACCGCCACAATAGATAGTGAAAACCGCTACAATAGACCTAATGCAACTCGAGCAACAGAAGCGGTCAAAAACCACCACAACCAGTCAGCTAGTACGGCTTGATAGAGATAGGAAAAGATAGAGATACTAGAGGTTGAAACAAGGATCGAATTCATCAATCGAAGTGATAAATTGTAGGTGAACCTCCACTGCATTCTACAATCTATTTACTTTGTTTGCTTACTTCCGCTTTGATAAAAGACGGACCTTTTACACACCAAAAAAACCCCATATTCTCTATTAGCGATTAGAATTATACTTGAATTGAATAGATTTCTCTGTGTATCGATCTCTTGCTTACACACTATACTAGTTGTGAGTTTGAGTATTATTTGGCAAGAACAATGACAGGTTTTCCTCTTGTCAAATTTGGCGCCGTTGTCGTTGATCCAATATATCCAATCTATACAAACCTAAAAACAGAAGCACTTCTCTCCTATGTGGCTTTACCTCAGAGCAGTATTCCAGGTGTCAAAAGCAGGATGGGCGTTCCTCTTTCCCTCTCCATCTCATACCAACGTGGCACTCATGTGGCAACGGTTATCTTTAGATGCTCGGCCTCCCACGTTCTCCAGTCCTCCCTCCATACTCGGCCTCCCACGTTCTCCACTACGTTGTAGTCTTTGCCATCGTCGGCTTCAAGGATGGTGAATGGTACCGGGTTTTCTTCTTCCTTCTCTGCCCTAGGCTTTATCTTATTCTTTCTTATCTAACTCTTAACCCCCTTTCCCTAAAATCCCCTTTCTCCAATCTCCCCGCCGTCGTCCGATTTTTGGTTTCTGAATTTTTAGTGTTTCGGTAAGGTCGATTTTAGTATTGTAGATCTTCCTCTTCTTGAATTGGTGTCATCACATCTTCAATTTGCTTCTCTACTGTCCGTCCTAGAGACGATGACTACAGTATTATTGGGTTTGTCAAACTTCCTTCGCCTCCAGTTGAGATACTCTTTGCAAACGAAGACGTTGTAGGGAGAAAGAGCCAGAAGGAGACAGTGATAGCTCTGCCGAATAGGTGAGGTTTGAGAAATTGGACTTCAACTGTTTCAAATTCTGTTTCTTACTAAAATCTCAACTTTTTGGTACTCCAATGATGAAGATTATGTCAATGATTGAAGGTCCAAGGTTCGATCTTTTGGCAAGGTTCGATCTTTTATCAAGGTTATCTTTTATTTTCTTTCATGGTCTTTTACGCTGTGCTTATAGTTTCTGCCATGTTCTTATTGATATCCTAGAATTGAGCCTACATTAACACTAGATATGAATACCTGTTCGTAGAGCCGGCACTTAGAAGTTCAGTTACTATGCGACCAATATGGCAATGCTGCAGCCTTGCATAGCGGTGATTGTAGTGTGCAGAGGCGGCATCAGAAGGTGAAACTAAGATTCTCCATTACTTGATCTCCATTTCAACCACATCTGAAAATTTGTTCACTAATTCATATCTCCACGGAGCAGATCATTGAAGAGGGTCCTATAACTATTGTCACACCAAAGATGGTAAAGAAATTGGAGCAGACGAAATGCGTTAACTATGTGGGAGCAGCTAACGTGGAGTATTTATTTAGTATGGAGACCGGTGAGTACTATTTTCTAGAGCTCAACCGCAGGCTGCAGGTTTGTTACATTCTGCATTTTGTTTCTTCCAGAATACATCAATCCCAAATCCCAATAGAGATTTTTAAGTTTGGGGTTCTTCATGATTTATCGTTAATTTTTTTTATGATCAAGTAGGAGGATGAAGCTCTAGATGTTGCTGATAGATGGAGCGGGGATGTGGTGAGTGTCCAATTATACAATTGCTTATTACCCTATCATCATCTTATTATTCCTCCTCCTCTAAACATTGAACCAAAAAATGTATGTTTCTTTTAATAATTACAAATGTTTGAATAGTCACCATTGTCACACACTAAATAGAATTTGGAGGGAGCCTTTTCTCTCTCTTAAGGAATGTTATTGTGAATCTGGCATATTGGGTGCAAGTTCGCAAAGTTCAAATCTTTTTGGTTACATTCGGTACTCATACAATCAAACAAGGGGCATCCAAAGCTGCCAAATAGTTTTTTGTTCTGTTCCTGTTTTATTATGTGAGACTGATGTAGGTGTGATGCCTTTCTGTGTAGATAACTGTTGAGAAAAATGTGTTGGAGCAAAGCTATAGCCGGTATGAACTTCAAGGTGAATATGTGTTGCTTGGCAGCCGAGAACAGGGTCTATTACAAGAACAGGGTCTACTACAAGTCCTTGGAGCACATTGAATTTGCTCGAGAGTGTGCCTTTTTGTGTATATAATTGTTGAAAAAATATGATGTGAACGATCCTAAATGTGTTAAGAGGTATTGAATTTAGTCATTCTATTCATTGTATGAAAACTTGGTATCTAAGTGATACATTTGGTTTGAAGGTATAAGATATTTGGATTAGTTCTCTGATCATATTATTTTCAAACTTTCAGGATTTTGGCCAAGCGTAAATCTGTTGCTCGCTCAATGGAGCGAAAGGTGAGTTACATATCAGAGTTGGAGCATAAGGTCCAGGCTCTAGCTATAAAACGAAGCAACAACACTCATTGCTCAGCTTACAATGTTACAAGTAGAATTGTTTAATTCCTTATTAGACTATTGGTTTCTTGCCCTTTAATTAGATATGCTATAATGATTTTGTTTGCTGATGGAAGTGATATTGATTTGCCGTTTCTAGATGCAAGTATGACCCATGTAGTTCTGGATGCAAGTATAACCCATGTAGTTTCTTTTGATGCTCTAGACGCAAAATGTCATAGTTTCTCAGCTTGTGTAGCTAATGCATATGCTTGCTGGGACGCAACCAAATTGGTGGAGTAGCATATAAGGGACATGAGGAGAAGGATTTTGATGAGGGAAAGGAAATGCATTGTAGGAAAAAGGAATTCACTCTTTCTTTGGTATTGGCAAGGGATTGGTATTTGATCACTTTTTTCATATAAAGGATTTGGAAGTTGGTATGTGAATTTTATTGATGATGACTTTTAACATGATAAGGGGATTGAGAAAGGGAATTGTGGAGAAAATGAGATTCTGTGTGGAGGAGGGTGTATTTAGGAACCACTAGAGGGCTTGCTCACATATATTGCTTAGAGGACATTATTGGTGAAGATAATATAAACTATGGAAACAGTCAAAGATTTGATTTGCCCATTTTTCTTATGGTTGTATTTGTAGCCTATTGTCATGTTCAGACGTGGGGAATGATTGGCAACTGGTGAAAGTATGCATCATACTTACTGATCAATATTTGATATTGTGAATTTGAATTGATATTGATAAGCTTAGACATTTAGAATATATACTTTTCATACATATATTGATGTTGAGTCCTATACATAGGATTTGATCAAAGGCCTTGAAGGGCTGCAAACTGGCATTTTTCTTGATGTCTACACATTTTAGTTTGCTATAGAAAATAATAAGCCAAGGAAATGACCAAGGGCATCAGTAGAGTTGTTAAAGTCTATCATGTGCAGGTTGTGACCAAGGTCCCAGGCACAAGTCTGATTGTAAAGAAGCAAAGTGCTCGGTAAGCAATTTTCGATGATATATTTATTTTTATTTTTTCTTATGTCATTTTTTTATTCATTCCATTTTGGTAGCTACAACTTGGAACTCATCTGGAAAAGTGTCTTTCCATTTACTGATTTTGTTGAGGTGTTAAGAACATAAAATTGTCCCTATCAGGCAGATTTGATAATTAAAATAAGAAAGTTTAAAGATTTGGGGAGCTGAGATGTAAACCTGGAAAGATATAAAGGAAGCCAGAGATTTACAGAACCGTAATTTTTCACTGCATTGCATCAGTGACTGAAATGTGTACATACAAAGAGGACAAGGATGGTATTTACCAAGTGAAAGTGAGGATATGAGACACATTTCTCTTCTACCAAGGCAACTACAGGAGGAACAAGGGGGTCATTAGGTTTTATGACAGAAAACAGGAAAGGAGTTACACAAGAAAATGTCAGGATCGGGGATCATTGCATCAACAAGACAGGGTGTGACAATTACCAGTTGAAAGTTGTTAGCTTGGCTTCAAGGCATAACACAGATTCAAGAAAGGAAGGTAAGTTGTTGTCTTGGGATTAGACTCATGTATGACAGTAAAAGGTACGAATTAAAATTCTGCAGGAGAGTGTGGTGCAAAGGTTGAGAGAAATGCAGGGGGAAGAAAAAAGACAGGTAAAGGTGAAAAAAAATCGACATGTACAGGTGCTGATGTGCTGCGGTAGATGGAGGAGGCGGTTGTACAGAAAATGACAAAGCATAGTGTCATTAACACAAAGAGCAATGGAGGGGGAGGAGGTTCAAGTCAGGAACTCTTTGTGGATCCCAAAGAGCTCCCAAAGGTAATCACCTATCCTTTGGAGATAGTTTTTGGAGGGGTCTCGAACCCTACTATGACAATATGACATTATCGCAGACTGAAGTCGAGGTCTTGAGGAAAGACTGCGAAAAGAGTCAAGAAGAATTTCACCTCCGGTTCAAAAATCCAAAGGTAATCCTCCACTCATTAGTTGTAATTGCTAAGGTTGAATTAGAAGGAATGGATGAATTGGCTAATGTCTTGCCTGGATCGATCAAAGACTAAGTGGGCTGATGGTAGGATGAAAACAGTTGATTTTTTTGGAAATTAGATTGCACCCAAGGTGTTTGTAGAAATGTTCGCCCATGCTGAATTATCATTTGTTGACGCTGAAGCCATAGTTAGGCATAGAGTACAGGACTTGAAATTGGTCGTTGACCCTGGAATTGTTAAAATTTGTACTGAATTATACAAAATCTTGAAGACTTCTCTTCCTACGGAATTAAGAGCCAAGATGAAGTGTGGCAATGTTGGCTATGGTAGGGTGCAAGCACAAGAATTTGAGATGGTGGATAGTATAGGTCTTGCTCAAGACTTTGAAGAAAATTAAGGGGGTCTTGCTGCAGTTGGTGATGGATTATTGGAAGACTGATTGATCGACTTTGATGTCGAAATGCGATGCCTTCATACAGAGGAAAAGAGAGCGGTGTGGCTCTTCATGTGCAGCTGGGTTTTTGGAAGCCAACGGTTGATCTAAAGATTGTGGTGATTCTTGTTTTTGATCCAGGTGGTAGTGACAAGATCGAACAGGATGCAAGTTGTTTAAAATTTGTTGCTTGGTGCTCCTGTGTTTTTTTGTTTTTGTTTTTTTTTTAAATAGCTCCTAGTAATGTTTCTGTGGCCCATGTGAGCTGCTGCAGAAGTTGAGCATAGTTCTTGTGAGCTAGCCACATATGGGTTTTGTTCTTGTGGGAAACGGTGAGAGGAGTTGAAAATGAAGCATATGAGTGGCACTGATTGGGTTGTCATAAGAAGGGTGTTCATCTCTTAAGGAGTTGGTCCTAGAAGAGCTATTAGTATCATCAGCTGAGGTCCAGTACCTATTAGTATCATCAGCTGAGGTCCAGTACTCATGTCAATACGTGCTACTGTATTATTGGGGAAGCTAGCACCTGGAGAGGGTGCAATTTGCTATTGCACATGTATGGGATGGCTGCACCAGTTAATGAATTGCCATTGTTTTGTTTCAAAACATGTTTTCCAAGGTTGTAATAATGGGGTATATTTTCCAATGTTTCGTTTCATCCTTCCTAGATACTTAAGTCATGTATAGTTTTTGTTTTCCATTTCATTAAGCTTTGAGGACAAAGCTTTTATAAGAGGTGAGTAATGTCATATATGAGTTATATGGGTGGATTATAAATACCCTTGTAGTGTAATATGGAGATATACATCATATAAATATAATCAATTAATAGTAATAAAAAAATTAAATATATTATATACTACCTCCGTTGCAAAATATAAGGCCTTTTGTTTTTTGACACATTTTTTAATGAGCTAAGAACTTTATGAATATTAATTTTTTTTACATAGTATTATACATATTAACAAGGTATTTTTTAACTCTATATTAAATGATTATGTACTCTCATTAATTCCTGGAGTGGAGATGGTATTTTTGAGTTAAGATAGTCTTTGCAAATGATATCTTAATATAGAAGAACAAAGAGTTATTTACTCGGCCAAATATTTGAATACTATAAAATGTTCAGGGATACCAGTGATGTTAATATAGAAGGACAATGAGCTACTTGAATAACATCAGAATCAAGGTAGGGGTTTCGGTAATGTTACTTTGCAACTTGGAGCAATCTCTTTGCTTATGTAATGGAACTCGACTAATCATTACACAATTGGAAAATCATATATTGGAAGAAAAAATTATGCCTGGGATGCATATTGGTCATAAGGTCCTTACTCCTTATACCTCGCATGGTGTTATCACCTTCGGACACATTGTTGCCATTCAAGTTTCAATGCCGACAATTTCAATTGATGGTTTCATTTGCTATGAACATCAATAAGAGTCAAGGACAATCTCTTTCACAAGTCGGTCTCTTCCTATCTAAGTCAGTATTCACCCATGGACAATTATATGTAGTTGTGTCTACAGTTACCAGTAGAGTTGGATTAAAAGTCTTATTTTCCGATAGTAAAGGTAATGCTTCATCTGCTACCACTAATATAGTGTATAAAGAAATTTTTTTAAGAATGTATGAGGATGTATTATGTAATATACAACCCTTTGATCTCATGTTATTCCAATGGTCATTTTATATGTGATGGTTATCAATTTTGCTAATTTATCGTTATTTTTTCCTCATCTATATTTATTTGACATTTTTTATTTATTTTCTATTTATAATGCTTTAGAAAGTGTTATCGCGGTTGGGTTGAATTGCTAGTTGTGCTACTTGATTTGAATATTCGACCGTTGATAAACATTATATCATTTCATTTCAATTGGTCCAATAAATATACATTATAGTTCGGATAGAAAATGCTTTATATATTTGTATAAGATTACATTGTATTATACAATCAAAAGATTTTGTACCCGTGCCTCAGGCACAGGCCTTACACTAGTATATCCTTGAAAGGAAAAGAAGGAAAAGAACCGCTACAATTGCCCTATTGTGGCGTTTTTTATACCTTTTGTGGCGGTTTTGAACCGCTATTAAAACCCTTAATTGTTGTAGTGCAAGTAAACGATTGTTTCTAGCCATCCAATATATCCAACCTTCTCAAAGAAGACATTGAAAATAAGAACTCTTCATCTTCAACTAGGACGAGTTCGTCGCAATTGACATAAGTCGCCTCCCAACAAGCATCTATGAACATCTCTACCCAGTTCGAGATCATGTCTACCTTTGATATTAAGCAATAGAGGCGCTCCCATTCAGAAAGGAAGATCTTATTGGTATCTTCATTCCCAAAGGAATGAAGATTACATTGTATTATACAATCAAAAGATTTCGTACCCGTGCCTCAGGCACGGGCCTTACACTAGTATATCCTAGAAAGGAAAACAAGGAAAGGAACCGCTACAATTGACCTATTGTGGCGTTTTTTATACCTTTTGTGGTGGTTTTGAACCGCTATTAAAACCCTTAATTGTTGTAGTGCAAGTAAACGGTTGTTTCTAGCCATCCAATATATCCAACCTTCTCAATGAAGACATTGAAAATAAGAACTCTTCATCTTCAACTAGGACGAGTTCCTCGCAATTGACATAAGTCGCCTCCCAACAAGCATCTATGAACATCCCTACCCAGTTCGGGATCATGTCTACCTTTGATATTAAGCAATAGAGGCGCTCCCATTCAGAAAGGAAGATCTTATTGGTATCTTCATTCCCAAAGAAAGTGTTATTAAACACCTTCAAACAGATCCTTAATGGTGGGTGGTGACGAGAGGGTTTCTCGACCAAATAAATTTGTAGTCAAGACCCCGCTATAGGATAGTGGAGTCAGGTTCGTCCTCAAGAGAGAAGTCAGCGGTTCTATGTTTAGTGTGTTTTGGGGTTCAGGGATATCAGAAAAAGGTGATGAGGGTGGTTGTCGACAAAGAAGAGAGGGGTCGATGTCGATGGGATGGAGAGAGAATGGTGGTTTGATATCGAGTAGAATATGTGCCGAATAAAAATAATAAAATAAAACAAATAAAGATGCAAACTTCCAAGGTCAGGGATCACCACAACAATAAACATATGTGTAGATCATAAATCACATAAAGATCCATGCTTTATATCAAAGAATCGACTTTCGCAAATTCCAACAATTTAGGTGATAGAGGCTCTCGCATAAAAACCTAATTTGTTTCTACCTTTTCTTAATTAGGATTAGTCGGCTCTCGCAAATAAACTCTAATTACTATCCAATTCATAATAAGATCACTTTCGCGTCAATATCATGAATAAGGAATTTCCTGAACTCTCGCAAATGATTAAACACATAGGTAGCTGATGATAAAGACATATAAATTGATGGATTTATAAATCAAACACACATATCTATGTTGGGATCACCCCAACCCTAGAAGAAGGAAATTAGAAAGAAACCATAATAAAAGAAATTAATTTTAACATAAAATAAACTAAAACTTACAACTGTTCGTCTTCTTCTTTCTCCTTCTCTCTCGCCTCCAACTCCCCCCCCCCCTCTCTCTCTCTCTCTCTCTCTCTCTCGCCTTCTCTCTCTCTCATCTCTCCTTGCGCCCTAAGACAACTTGACTTGAATGAATGAAAATCAACCCCCTAGGGCTTTATTTATAACCTTCATTCCCTCTCTAATTAGTAAAGAAAACTATATCTAAATCTATATCTATCTATCTTTTATCTAAAGATTAAAACATGGAAATAAATAAATAAATCAGCTAGGACTATATCTAATTTGTGAATAAATCCTCCATGGACTTGATAGATCTTGATAGAATTTGCTCTTGCGGATATCACCATTGGATTAGGGATAGAACCTTAACAAGAATCCGGACTTCTCGACTTCGGCTTCTAGGTGTTACTCGATATCGAGTAACTTCCTCGATATCGACCAAGGTTTGGTCCATCTTCCGCTTCTTCGTCGATCTCGGACACGGACAGCTTCTGGAATCTTCTCGACGTCAACCAATTTCCTCGATGTCGAGTAGATTTCTTCAACTCGAGTGGTCTTGTGCTCAGCTCGTGCTCGATCTCGTCTTCTGGAACAAAAGTCGAGTAGAATATGGTCAATTTCGACCAGTTTAGTCGATTTCGAGTAACTCTGTCGGCTTTCAGCATTCTGCTCCGTTCTTGAAACACACTTTCCTGAGTCCTCGTTCGTCGGATTGACGCATATGAACATGCGTTGGAAAGCTCTTTTCGAGGGCTACAACTCTGATGAAGACATCAAAGCTTGATTCAGAATGATGAATATCATTGCCCATGGTGCTTCAGGGTCCCTTTTATCTTACAAGGTAAAGGTCATCCCCGACGATTTTGAGCAACTGATGTTCCTGTTCGAGTATGGGGTCCTCGCAAAATGGCATGAAGCTCCACGTGATGAGGTGGAAATATCTCTTCCCACTACACCATTTTGCTATGGTGAGGATACACGACCAAATCAACCAATGAACCATAAGAGATATGATAATGAGGTATGTAGATCTTCTTTATGTCTTCCTTTATGCAGGCCAACTGGGGCTCGGGAAGATGAATGGGTGAAGTCATGGAGCGTTCACTCGGGGAGGTTTAAACTTTTTCATACGATGCCCTCGGATGGCATCCCACGCTTCCCAGCACTAGAGGAACCACCAGATCCACCTATACCTCCGAAAAAGGATGAGCCAAGCTAATGCTTATGGGAGGCAACCTGCTATTATTATTTTTCCTTTAATAATTATTTTTCTTTTATTTTGTTTTCTTCGTGCAAGGTTTTCTTTTTCTTTGATGACATTAGGCAACTCGGTGAACTGAAAGTCTACTCGACGTCAACTAGTACAGTCAACGTCTATTGGATTCGCAAGCAGACAGAGGTGCTCGGATAACACACGACGGAACCAAGGCCACTGAAGAGTGACTCGATATCGACTCATCCAATCGATATCAAGTGAGCATATTGAGTCGATCAATATGCCCTTCACTTGATGCCCTTGGAAGATGATATGCAGTCGATATCGACTCATATTGAATCGACGTCGACTCTTGGTAGTGTTTTACAACACCTATTTTCGAGTTTTTGCACTACTGTCTAGTACGTTTCTTCCTTTACTCTTGTTTTATACAGTGAGGACACTGTAATCTTTAAGTATGTAGTGGGGGAAAGGCTTACTTTTATATATTTTATGAATATTTCTCTAATTGCTCTTTACATGGTTACTTTGGATATCTTTATTTATCCATATGTGACAGGAGGAAACTGTCGTTGTTTCTATCAAAAGTAAAACTCAAACCTACAAACTAGTATAGTAACCAAATAAGAGGTCGATCCCACAGAGAATCAAGTATTCCTAAGCAATGTATATTTACCAATTAGTAGGAAAGAGGGATAGTTTTGGTGATTGAATTAAAGAAGATAAGATAAGCTTCAAACAAGTTAATAGAGATAACAATTGAGAAAACAGTTTCATCTATAAACATCCACTTTAGTTTGGTTGATTGATCATCGATTCTTCTCCAAGTTCTCTTTTCATCCTATTATTTTTCCTGTCCTTATCTTATGTAAATTACTAGTCCTACGAGTCCTAGTAATCCTTACTAATTAGATAACCTTAACACGGTCAAGATTTAACCTAATAGTAGCAGTAAGACTAAGGATTAACTAGGATACATGCAACACCAAGCTACGAGTAAATATTTAACATGTAATTGATTCTCTAAGCACCAGTTTAGTCATACGAGTCCTAAAAAGGCATGATTGCTACTATGGATTAAGGTTCGCTACGAGGAATCTACAAAATCCTAGCAATAATTTCAACTAGTTGTACAAACTAGAAGAAATAAACAGTATTCACAAAAGAATCAATACGAATCAATAGGAATAAAACAAGAATATGAATCTCACAACTTTATCAAACCAAAGCATCAATCCATAGACGAAACGGAAGAGTTTAGCACTCCATGGCCATGGAGGCTCCTCTTTAGGGTTCTCTCAATTGATAATCTCTAAGTGCATAAACTAAAAAATTAGATGATTAAAATAAAACCCTAAAACGTCTTTAAAAATCCTCAAAGAGTCGGCCAAATAATAATTCTAAAAACCTAATTAAAGAGATAAAAAGACCATTCAGCAGATTCAGCGTTTCTGCAAAGGCCGCGGGGAAGCCAACCCAGGCCGCGGGGCAGCCAGGCGATCAGCGAAATCCTTCGTCAGAGCTTCGGGCCGTGGGGCAGTTTGCTTGGCCGCGAGGCGGCTTTTACTGTTCACAGTGATTTTTCCTCTTCGAATTTGGTCCCGATGTCAACATGAATGGTGTAGATCTCGGCAAGAGATTTCCAACTCATGCTTATAATAGTCAATCGAACCACCGAGACCTCCAGAGAGTGCGAAACAAGTTCAGCATGTCTGGCGACAACTTCTACGGACATGTTCTTCACTTAGGCTCTCAAACTTCGATTCCGCTCTCGGGCTCTTCACTTTTCCTCCTCCTCTTCACTCTTCTTTCATCCATGAGCTTCCTCATTCCTCTTCGGATCCACATATACCTGAAATAATCCATAAAAGCGTGTAGATTCCGACTCCAACAACAACACAAGTATAGATACAAATCTAGCATAATCTATGCATTATATAAATCTAAATCATGCTAAATGCATCCTAATATGCCTACCTAAATGTGTGCTATCAAATTCCCCCACACTTAAGTCTTTGCTTGTCCTCAAGCAATTACAACCAAAATCAAATCAACACCCCACAAACATGCAATTCATGTAATACCTTTTGGTATAACACTTAAACACTCAAAGTAGGGAAACGAAGATTGACAATTAACGTCATAACATGTATAGGTGCAATCCAAGGAATAAAAAAAGCATATTCATTCAACCTCACCAGGAAAATATGTTTTCACTCTTGCTCATGTGTTTAGGGTTAAACATTCACACTCAAACTCAATCCTTGAAAACTTAGCTACGACAAAATTGCATCAGCGGTCTAAATCTCCACCGCTAGTGATTTCACATGCAACCAAAATCATGAGGTCTTTGTATAGGATGTAATGGGGTCAAGGTAGGAACATAGGGTATGGAAATTATTTAGGTTATGTGGTGCTAAAAATCTGGGAAAAAAGGTTAGTAAACAACCAGAAAAACATCAACCCCAAACACTTCAAATACCATTCCAATAACATGTACTCCTTCACAATACAATGCAAGAATACTTCTTAAATAACCACACAAACTCATTCATTTTTTTCTTTTTGTTATGATTTTTTTCTTTTTCTTTTTCTTTTTTTTCTTGACATTTACCTCTAAGTGAATTTTATCCTCCTTAGGTCCCAAGTAATAAGCACATAAAACCCATCTCTCTGAAGTACAAATGAATCACCCAACATAATTTCTCAACTCAAATTTTACATGCAAAAATAAAACTCAAACCTATCGTTGTTCCTATCAAAAGTAAGACTCAAACCTACAAACTAGTATAGTAAGCAAGTAAGAGGTCGATCCCACAGAGAATCAAGTATTCCTAAGCAATGTATATTTACCAATTAGTAGGAAAGAGGGATGGTTTTGGTGATTGAAGTAAAGAAGATAAGATAAGCTATAAACAGGTTAATAGAGATAACAATTGAGAAAAGAATTCCATCTATAAACATCCACTTTAGTTTGGTTGATTGATCATCTATTCTTCTTCAAGTTCTCTTTTCATCCTATTATTGTTCCTATCCTGATCTTATGTAAATTACTAGTCCTACGAGTCCTAGTAACCCTTACTAATTAGATAACCCTGACACGGTCAAGATTTAACCTAATAGTAGCATTAAGACTAAGGATTAACCAGGATACATGCAACACCAAGCTACGAGTCAATATTTAACATGTAATTGATTCTCTACGCACCAGTTTAGTCATACGAGTCCTAAAAAGGCATGATTGCTACTATGGATTAAGGTTCGCTACGAGGAATCTACAAAATCCTAGCAATAATTTCAACTACTTGTACGGACTAGAAGAAATCAACAGTATTCACAAAAGAATCTATACGAATCAATAGGAATAGAACAAGAATATAAATCTCACAATTTTATGAAACCAAAACATCAGTCTATAGACGAAACGGAAGAGTTTAGCACTTCATGGCCATGGAGGCTTCTCTCTAGGGTTCTCTCAATTGATAATCTCCAAGTGCATAAACTAAAAAATTAGATGATTAAAATAAAACCCTAAAACGTCTTTAAAAATCCTCAAAGAGTTGGCCAAATAATAATTCTAAAAACCTAATTAAAGAGATAAAAAGTCCATTCAGCAGATTCGGCGATTCTGCAGAGGCCGCGGGGCAGCCAACCCAGGCAGCGGGGCGGCCAGGCGATGAGCGAAATCCTTCGTCAAAGCTTCGTGTCGTGGGGCGGTTTTCTTGGTCGCGGGGCGGCTTTTACTGTTCACAGCGATTTTTCCTCTTCGAATTTGGTCCCGGTGTCAACATGAAAGTTGTAGATCTCGGAAAGAGCTTTCCAACTCATGCTTATAATAGTCAATCGGACCACCGAGGCCTCTAGAAAGTGCGAAACAAGTTCAGCATGTCTGGCGACAACTTATACGGACTTGTTCTTCACTTAGGCTCTCAAACTTCGATTCCGTTCTCGGGCTCCTCACTTTTCCTCCTCCTCTTCACTCTTCCTTCATCCATGAGCTTCCTCATTCCTTGTCGGATCCACATATACCTTAAATAATCCATAAAAGCGTGTAGATTCCGACTCCAACAACAACACAAGTATAAATACAAATCTAGCATAATCTATGCATTATATAAAAATCTAAATCATGCTAAATGCATCCTAATATGCCTACCTAAATGCGTGCTATCAATATGCATGATGTTTTATCCAAAGTTTATTTATCCAATTGCTCTCCAATTGCTTTTGACATGTGCATGATAAGAGGAAGAATGACTTTATTTTCCATATATTCTTACCTTATTCCTAGCCTTACCTATGCTTATATGCGTCACAAAGCCATATTTATGCCTTATTTCATATTTGCTCCACATGTTCTATAAATTGCCTTTTTTTTTTACCATATCACCCATCCGGGGAGTATGTTGAGAAATTGATGTCATGTTATGGAGATTATCATATGGTTGTTATGTTATATCATTATATTTGGAGTTTGGCAGGAGAATGATCCTTTTATGGAAAATTTAATGAGAGAAAGAAAATCCGGTCACCTCATGAGATAAAGGTAGATCGATCCTGCTCTTTGAGATGTTAGTTCGGCGAGATGAGACACCAAGGTGAGGATTCCGAAGCACTAAGTATCAGGGGCCACTCATAGCAGCCATGTTTGCGACTCGCGAGAAGGCACTGTTGAGTTTAGAGAGGTAAAAGCATACAAGTGGAAAAAAAACAAAGAATAAATTAAGAGAGGATGAGGGATGTGGAAATATCATATGAAGGGAGAAAGAGCATCACTGAAGCAAAGTTTGAAGAGTTCTCCTCGGATTTAGCACCACACTACCCAAATATAGCCTAATACTATACCTTTTATCTTTTCCTTCACCATGTGCATAAAAGTCCTCTCGATTACCAATGCTATGTTACATATGAATTGGTTTTGCATAACCCTCCTTTTGTGTGTCAGATTGCTTTTATTCGCATGCATGGATTAGGTGACATTAGTACATTTTCGAAGATGGTAATTGATTGCAAGGTTATATGAGAATGAATCTATATGTTTAAAGTTTTTTTCTTCCTTTGTATGACCATCAAAAGTATTGCTTGAGGACAAGCAAACTTAAATATGGGGTGTTGATGTGCGCTATTGTGTACAGAATCTATGTAGTTTATGTTTATTGGCAAAATTATGGAATCTACACCAGTTTTTGTTTATTTTGCAGAAATTGAGGCGTTTTACAGAAATTCTACAGAAGGTCGGAAAAGCTCGGAAAACCACTACAGAACTCCAAGGTCAAAGCAGCGGAACCAATCTGAGAGTCAAGGCTACTCGATCTCGAGTAGGCCTTACTCGACATAGACGAAGCCTGTCCGAGCAGCCTTGGTCGACAAGACCTGATCCAGAACCAGACCAACCCGGGCTTCGGACCCAACTCGATCTCAACAAGCCCTAGTCGAGATCAACGAAGCCCAGACACCACACCCGGAGTCGACGAGGAGAAGCTGCCCGAGAAGCCGAGCAACCCTGGTCGAGATCGACGAGACCTTGAGCCATGTCCGAGTTTGCCGAGGAGAGCCACTCGAGGAGACCTAGTCGATGATCATCTCTACTCGAGGTCGACAAAGGCTACTCGAGATCGACGACGCCCAGAGTCCAGATCCAGGCTTGTCGAGCACGCCAACCCGAGGAAGCTTTGTCGATGACCTAACCCTACTCGACATCGACTAGCTCTTGTCGAGGTCGACGAGCACCAGTGACCAAGTCCGAGCCACATCGAGCAGATCTAGCCGAGGAAGTCCACTCGAAGAACCACCCTACTCGAGGTCGACGAGCCTTACTGGAGGTCGACTAGAGACGTGTCCAGCAGCTTCTCGACGAGGAATTGTCCGACTAGACTTGGGATACCTTGGGGCCGAAGGCGAGAGATTATATCCGATTCCATCAAGTTCTATCATCAAGGAGACAAGATCTATCAAGACATGACCTACCTTAATTAGTTTTATCTTTTCTTTATAGATTTATTTCCTTAAAACATTTATTTATCCTTAAGCGTTTTAGATATAATTTTAGATATAGATAGATATCTTCTTTCCTAGAATAGCTAGGGAATGAAGGCTATAAATAAGGCCCTAGGGGGATCAGTTTTATTCATTCAATTCAGATCACAATTCCAATTCCATCAACGATTCAATTCCAGTAGAGAAGTTTAGGAGTTCTAAGGTTTTTAGGGTTTTGGCTTTCTGCGAAAGTTGATTGCCAGGTCTGTAAAAGGCTTTGAATTTAGTTTAATGCAAGTTTCTTTTCATACATCAATGTCTGTTATTGCGATGAGGCGTGAGTAGTCCACCCACTTCTGGGGCTGGGGTGAGCCCGACGGTGGCCATGTGAGGCGATGCGATAAAGGTCAGATCTTTTTGTGCAATTCATCTTCTATCCCTATGAGCATGATTCTTTTGCGAGAGTTGAAGGTGATCCTTGTTTGTGTTATTGAAGCGAAAGTGATCTTAATGCAACATGGATTAATTATCTGAAAAAGGGTTAGTAACAATTAGGGTTTATGCGAAAGCCTCTATATGCCTATTTGTTAATGACGAAAGTTATTTGATGGAAAACATGATCTTCTATGCCTTTATGTGTTACTTTGCATGGTTATCGTTGTGGTGTTGAAACCCTGGCCTTGGGAGTCTTTTAATATATTGAGTTTATTTCTGTCGAAAATCTGCGTTTGTCTTTAATTCTGCAATTTTAAGTTTTTCTGCATTCTTGTCGAGATAGACGAAAGCTTTGTCGAGATCGAGTTGCATCTAGTCGATCTCGATGAGGTCCAGTCTTAGTCGAGTTGAGTTTCCTGCTTTTGTTTCTGTCTTTGCTTCTCTAGTCGAGATCGAGTACCTCTTGTCGAGGTCGAGTAGAGCTTTGTTCGTCGAGTTGTTTGTTTTCTGTTTCTGAGTTTTTGCTGTCGACCACCTTAGTCGATCTAGAGGACAGCTTACTCGAGATCGAGTAGCTTCTGTGTCCTCGTTTTATTTGTTGTTTCGCTTTGTCTTTTCTTGCTTTGTTCTTTGCTTTTATTTTGTTTGCCCTTGCCGGGTTTATTTGTTTATTTCCTTCTTGTGTTTCTGTCTTTCTGCTATTCTGCCTGTGAGATCTGTTGCTACCTGAGAACTGCTGACGTGCTTCCTCGTGGATTCGATCCTGACTTTTCTCTTACTACAACGGGAGGAAGTCTTGTAATCATTTGCTGAGACAGGGAAGTCATTCTGATTTATACTTTAAATTTATTTCAATACTCGACCCTCCTGCAACAACAAATTGGCGCCGTTGCCGGGGAGGCAATCAATCGCGCCTTAGGTAGTCAGTTCTCACTGTTTCTTTGAGTTAGTTTGCAGGTGTATGCGTCGTTCTGGTCAAACACCTGAGTTTGAAAGCGTAGACGAACCGGAGCGCTACCTACACATCCACTCTAAACTCAAAAGGATCATGGCGGCCGCTGAGACACAGGAACAGCTGGTCGCTAGGCTTACCAGGGAATTGGCCGCAAAAGATGCTGTTATCGCCGCTGAGAGAGCAGCAAGGGAACAAGCACAGGCTGAGCTTGCCCAGTATCCAACCACGGCAGAGGACTACATGCACCCAACTCTCGTCGTGCCTGAATCGGCGATTCTAATCCCTGAAAACTCTTTTGAAATTCGCACTCAGTTTCTTATAGAGCTTAAAAATAATGCCTTTTACGGCAGATTTAATGAGTGTCCTCTTGAACATATTACTAATTTTCATGATATGTGCCGTACTCTTGCAGAAGGTACAACCCTGGAATATGTCAAGATGAAATCTTTCCGCTGGTCCCTCGCTGGGCCTGCACTGAAATGGCTGGAAGGGCTGAAAGCGAAATCACTCATAACCTGGGCCCAAGTAGAGCAAGAGTTTCTGAACAAATTCTTCCCGCCTGCCAAAACAGCACATCTCCACAAGAAAATCACTGCCTTTAAACAGCAGAAAGGGGAACCGCTGGCAAGGGCATGAGAACGCTACAAGGAACTGCTACAATCCTGCCCTACTCATGGACAGCCACCCTACATCATTCAGGAGATCTTCTTCAACTCTCTTGATCAAGTCACTAAGGACAGAATCAACAATTATACTCGCTACGAGTATCTGATAATGCCGCCAAGTGACGCATGGGGTATGCTAGAGAAGCTCACTGCCTACGACAACAAGTATGGGTCTACTGTAACCTATGAAGAGAACCCATACGCCAGGCCAGCACCATCTATGCCTCTCTATGAGCCACCAAAGGAAATTGATCCAGATGTTAGGGAGCAATACTACAGAGACCAGAATAAGAAGCTCATCAAGCAAGTAAAGTATCTCTCTATCAACCAGCCTTGTATAGAATGCGGACCGCAAAGGCACGCCACTCCTGAGTGCCCACACACAGAGCAAGTCAGGCTGGCAGAGCACCATGAGGATGCAGCTTACGCAGGGGGTCCAAATCGCTACATGGGGGACCAAAGGTTTCAGCAACCACAATGGAACCAAGGTGTCCCTAGGAATCCCCCACCCTACAGAGCTCCAGGACATCCGGAAAGAGAGCAGAAAAAGGATGATATACAGACGGTCCTGGAGGAAATACGGAGGAACCACTCAGAAACTAGGCAATCTTTCAACTCCGTCTATACTCAGATGCAAGGTGTCAATTCTAGGCTTGAGGAAATTGATATCTGGCGGAAAACAGTTGATACACAGATTGGTCAGCTAGCAGCGGGAATCCCCAGACAGTCAGGGACACTTCCAGGATCTTCAGAACCAAATCCTAAGGGAAAGACTGGACACATAGCTGCTATAAAACTCAGAAGCTGCCATCAACTACAAGAGCCAGAGGTCGGAAAGCAGCAGGACAACGAAGAACAGTTAGTCGACCAAGGCCTAGTCGATCTCGACAAAGGCCTACTCGACCTCGAGGAGACACTTCCAGAATCTTCGTCTGCGCCGAACAGCAACTCGACTGCACCCAATCCAGTCGATCTCGACAAGACCGTGGTCGACATCGAGGAGCCCCTGGTCGACATAGATAAGTCTGTAGCACCTCCGACGTCTGTTCTGGCTCCGACTCAGAAAAAGAAGCTGCCTTTCCCCACAAAATCTCTAAAGGACCCGGTAGAGAAAAAGTTTCAGCGCTTCATCAAGATGCTTCAGAAGCTCAACGTCACCATCCCCTTCATAGAAGCTCTCAATGAAATGCCATCCTATGTCAAGTTCCTGAAGGAGATTCTGAGCAAAAAGCGATCGATGGCTGAAATCACAGAGGAGTGCAGCCATCTGGACATATTAGAGAAGATGCCGGATCCAGGTAAGTTTGCTATAACTATTGGATTTGGTCCGTACAAAATTAATGCCCTAAGTGATCTTGGAGCTAGTGTGAGTATAATGCCTTTAACGATTTGGTCCAAGATTAAGATAGGTGCCTTGGAGCCTGTGGATGCTAGACTTTACATGGCCAACAACACGGTGGTCATCCCCACAGGCATGGTGGAAAATGTCCCAGTACAAGTAGGTAAATTCTTCGTCCCTGCTGATTTCTTAATAGTTGATATGCAAGAAGATCCTGCTTGTCCAATTATCTTAGGAAGACCATTCTTGGCGACGGTAGATGCCAACATAAGCGTAAGGAAAGGAGTGCTCACCTTCAACATCAGCGATGAGGTAATTGAGTATTCCTTTAATAAAACTGAAAGGCATACAGGTCCGATGGAAGAGGTCAAATCTATCTCAGCTGGCTACATCACCTGCGGGGAACCCAAGGTCAGAAATATGACCCCTGAGGAGATAGAAAAGAGGGACATGGAGGCCCAGGTGGAGGAGATCATGGCAATCCTCAAGGAGAACACAGAGAATCCAATCGACACGGACCAAGGTAAGTCGTTGTGGATTAATTATTTTTCGGATGCCTTGACAGGAGCTAAGTATGGGGTCAAGATCGACCAAACCCTAGTCGATCTCGACCAAACCAAGGAACCTCCACCAGCACCAGCATCGTCGAGCAGCAACACTGAAGGGTCAGGCTCGTCGAGATCGACCAGCCTTGTCGAGATCGACAAGACTTGCCCTAGATCGACTTCTCCCTCCTCGACGCTGAGACCACAGGAGCCAGGAGCGTCGTCGATCTCGACCACCCTTGTCGAGGTCGACCACCACCCGGTGCCACCAGACCTTTCTTCCTCGACGCCACAGCAACCAGGAGGAGAGCCCTCGTCGAGATCGACTACCCTAGTCGAGATCGATCAAGATCCTCTGGCACCGTCTTCCTCGACACAGAGGCCGCCTGACGGACCAGCCTACTCGATCTCGACAAGCCTTTTCGAGGTCGACCACCACCCGGCGCCACCAGACCCTGCTTCCTCGACGTTGGAGCCATCAGGAGCGAAGCCCTACTCGATGTCGAGTAGGCTACTCGATGTCGAGTAGGCTACTCGAGTTCGACAAGACCTATTCTTCGTCGACTTCTGCCTCTTCGACCAGACCACCACCAAGACCAGCAGTCTTGTCGAGATCGACTAGCCCTAGTCGAGATCAACCAAATACAGTGGTTCCCGATTCCGTCTCTGCGAAGGTAAGTCAAGGTATGGATCTTTCTTCACCTATTTCCATTAAAGATTTATCTATACATGGGAGAGGTCTGCCTTGGTATGTGCGATTGTGCAGGATATCCAATGATGAGCCTAAGGAATATGAAGTTGGAGACAAGCTCTATGTCTCTAAATCAAAGGATCATTGGTTTCCCAACAAATTCAACAAGAAGCGGATGGGACCGTTCGTGGTGAACAAGATCCATTCTGGAGGATTACAGCTGATAGACAAGAATGGAGTCCTATTTGAGGCCCAAGCTACATGGGCCCTGCAGATGCCACCTTGAGCATTAATGGAAAGTCGGCCTAGCGATTATAAAATCTAGAGCATGTACATAGACTTTTTAGGACTTTTTGAGACTTTGTTGTTTTTTTTTTGGTTTTGAATACTTTTAGTTTTGCTATTGTGGGTATATGTCTTCTACTTTTCAGGTCAATGGATAGAACCAAGTCTTACTCGGCCAAGAGGTGCCCTATTCGAAATTTTGAGGCCCTGCACACCTGTCTTGTGAGTTTCTTTCTTTACCCTTACCTTGTTTTTATACAGTGAGGACACTGTAATGTTTAAGTATGGGGTGGAGGAAGGGCTTACTTCATGCATATTGATCATATTTGACATATATGTGCATTATTTCTTAGAATTGCTACATGGCTATTTTGGAATGCATTATTTATTTATGTGCTTATATGCATGTTTTCCAAAATTTGAGAAAAATTACCCCCATTGAAATTTTTGAATAATGTCATGGAAGGTTATATTGAACTCGACGATGCAAAATTGGATTCATTAGAGATATAGCATGAAATTGCCTAGTAAAGGGAGGTCACAATGAAGTGCATTATTTGTTGAAAACCATGAAAGGAGGTAAAATTTGAAGTTGCTTTTGACATATTGCATGATAAGATGATGGAGGACTTTATATTTCCATATAATGCTCATATGTTTAAAATCCTAGCCTTACCTATGCTTATGCATTACACAAAAGCCATAATATGCCTTATTTCAATTATTGCTCCACGTGATCTAAAAATGGCCATTCTTTATCTTATCCGGGGATTATGTTGAGAATGATGTTACATTATGGAGATTGTCATATGGCGTTTTGTGATTGTTATCATTATTTGGAGTTTGGAAGGAAAATTATTTAAAATATATGGAAAGTTTAATGAGTGAAAGAAAATCCAATCACCTCAGGAGATAAAGGTAGATTGACCCTGCTCTCTGAGATAATAGTTTGGAGAGATGGGACATATTGTGAGGAGTCCAAAGCACTAAGTATCCGGGGCCATTCATGACACCCATGTTTGCGACTCGCGAGAAGGCAGTGCTGAGGTTAGAGAGGTAAAGGCATTATTATTGAGAAAAGCATTATCAAAGGTGATGAATCAAATGGAGAAGGAATGTGGAAATTCAAATTGGAAAGTACTCCATTTCCCCGGATCGTTAGCACCACATTGCCAAAATTTGCCCACCTTTAGCCTTTTACCAATCTACTCCTTCATGAGCTTAAATTAAAGTCTTCTTGATTATTAATGCTTTGTCACGTATGAATGTTTTTGCATAACCCTCCTTTTGTGAGTAGATATTGCTTTTACATATTTGCACGTGCATGAATCTGTGACACTAGTACCTTTTCGAGGATGGTAATTGATTGCAGGGACATATAAGAATGAATCTAAGATGTTGAGAGTTTGAATTCTTCCCCTGAATGACAAATAAAAGTATTGCTTGAGGACAAGCAAGCTTAAGATGTTGAGCGTCCTCTCGATTACCAATGCTATGTTACATATGAATTGGTTTTGCATAACCCTCCTTTTGTGTGTCAAATTGCTTTTATTCGCATGCATGGATTAGGTGACATTAGTACATTTTCGAAGATGGTAATTGATTGCAAGGTTATATGAGAATGAATCTATATGTTTAAAGTTTTTTTCTTCCTTTGTATGACCATTAAAAGTATTGCTTGAGGACAAGCAAACTTAAATATGGGGTGTTAATGTGCGCTGTTGTGAGCTGAATCTGCCATGTTTTGCAGTAACTTTTATATCGATTTCTGTATACATTGCATTCATTTGGGTTTAGATAGTACAGAATCTATGTAGTTTATGTTTATTTGCAAAATTATGGAATCTACACCAGTTTCTGTTTAATTTGCAGAAATCGAGGCGTTTTACAACAATTCTACAAAAGGTCGGAAAAGCTCGGAAAACCACTACAGAAGTCCAAGGTCAAAGCAGCGGAACCAATCTGAGAGTCAAGGCTACTCGATCTCGAGTAGGCCTTACTCGACATAGACGAAGCCTGTCCGAGCAGCCTTGGTCGACAAGACCTGATCGAGAACCAGACCAACCCGGGCTCCGGACCCAACTCGATCTCGACAAGCCCTAGTCGAGATCGACGAAGCCTGGACACCACACCCGGAGTCGACGAGGAGAAGCTGCCCGAGAAGCCGAGCAACCCTGGTCGAGATCGACAAACCCTTGTCGAGATCGACGAGACCTTGAGCCATGTCCGAGTTTGCCGAGGAGAGCCACTCGAGGAGACCTAGTCGACGATCATCTTTACTCGAGGTTGACAAAGGCTACTCGAGATCCACGACGCCCAGAGTCCAGATCCAGGCTTGTCGAGCACGCCAACCCGAGGAAGCTTTGTCGATGACCTAACCCTACTCGACATCGACTAGCTCTTGTCGAGGTCGACGAGCACCAGTGACCAAGTCTGATCCACATCGAGCAGATCTAGCCGAGGAAGTCCACTCGAAGAACCACCCTACTAGAGGTCGACGAGCCTTACTCGAGGTCGACTAGAGACGTGTCCAGCAGCTTCTCGACGAGGACTTGTCCGACTAGACTTGGGATTCCTTGGGGCCGAAGGCGGAAGATTCTATCCGATTCCATCAAGTTCTATCATCAAGGAGACAAGATCTATCAAGACATGAAGACCTACCTTAATTAGTTTTATCTTTTCTTTATAGATTTATTTCCTTAAAACATTTATTTATCCTTAAGCGTTTTAGATATAATTTTAGATATAGATAGATATCTTCTTTCCTAGAATAGCTAGGGAATGAAGGCTATAAATAAGGCCCTAGGGGGATCAGTTTTATTCATTCAATTCAGATCACAATTCCAATTCCATCAACGATTCAATTCCAGTAGAGAAGTTTAGGAGTTCTAAGGTTTTTAGGGTTTTGGCTTTCTGCGAAAGTTGATTGCCAGGATTGTAAAAGGCTTTGAATTTAGTTTAATGCAAGTTTCTTTTCATACATCAATGTCTGTTATTGCGATGAGGCGTGAGTAGTCCACCCACTTCTGGGGCTGGGGTGAGCCCGACGGTGGCCATGTGAGGCGATGCGATAAAGGTCAGATCTTTTTGTGCAATTCATCTTCTATCCCTATGAGCATGATTCTTTTGCGAGAGTTGAAGGTGATCCTTGTTTGTGTTATTGAAGCGAAAGTGATCTTATTGCAATTTTAATTAATTATGTGAAAAAGGGTTAGTAACAATTAGGGTTTATGCGAAAGCCTCTATATGCCTATTTGTTAATGACGAAAGTTATTTGATGGAAAACATGATCTTTTATGCCTTTATGTGTTACTTTGCATGGTTATCGTTGTGGTGTTGAAACCCTGGCCTTGGGAGTCTTTTAATATATTGAGTTTATTTATGTCGAAAATCTGCGTTTGTCTTTAATTCTGCAATTTTAAGTTTTTCTGCATTCTTGTCGAGATAGACGAAAGCTTTGTCGAGATCGAGTTGCATCTAGTCGATCTCGAGGAGGTCCAGTCTTAGTCGAGTTGAGTTTCCTGCTTTTGTTTCTGTCTTTGCTTCTCTAGTCGAGATCGAGTACCTCTTGTCGAGGTCGAGTAGAGCTTTGTTCGTCGAGTTGTTTGTTTTCTGTTTCTGAGTTTTTGCTGTCGACCACCTTAGTCGATCTAGAGGACAGCTTACTCGAGATCGAGTAGCTTCTGTGTCCTCGTTTTATTTGTTGTTTCGCTTTGTCTTTTCTTTCTTTGTTCTTTGCTTTTATTTTGTTTGCCCTTGCCGGGTTTATTTGTTTCTTTCCTTTTTGTGTTTCTGTCTTTCTGCTATTCTGCCTGTGAGATCTGTTGCTACCTGAGAACTGCTGACGTGCTTCCTCGTGGATTCGATCCTGACTTTTCTCTTGCTACAACGGGAGGAACTCTTGTAATCATTTGCTGAGACAGGGAAGTCATTCTGATTTATACTTTAAATTTATTTCAATTCTCGAACCTCCTGCAACAACATGCGCTCATTTCACCATCTTTTGTGCCTATCTTTTTTGCCAATTTTTATGTTATATTTGCATTCTATAATGAGATTATTAGGAATTTGTGTAGTTAAGCTTAATATTGCAAGATATGGAGTCTACAAAAAGTTTGATTTGGAGAAGTTTGGGCGCACTTTGGAGATTAAAGGAAAACCATGAAGACATTGGAGAAGCTAAGGAAGAGCGCAAGATGGTGCAGCTAGAGAAACGCCCAATTTTTGTCATTCATCATTTTGAATCAAGTTCTGATGGCTTCATGATAGTTGTAGCCCTCGAAAAGAGATTTCCAATGCATAGTCATATGCGTCAATCGGATGAACGAGGACTTGGGAAAGTGTGTTTCAAGACGGAGCAGAATGTTGAAAGTTGACAGTCCGAATTAAAGGGAGATTACTTAAGCACGAAGTTGAAGATCTTTTATCTTTTGATGAACATTTATCCTATTGGGTTAATTCCAATTTTACCTAGGGGATTTTATTTCTTATATATTTATTTATTAGGAAAGATTTATCTTTAGATAGATTTAGATAAATGATAGATTTGCTCTTTCCTAGATTAGCAAGGATTGAACCCTATAAAAAAAGCTCTAGGGACTAGTTTTTTTATTCATTCAAGCCAAGTCTTTTTTGGATGCACATAGTTAGAAGGAAGAGAGGTGAGAGAGAAAAGGTGGAGGAAGGAACGAATGGTTGTAAGTCTTAGATTTAGTTTAATGTTAAATTTATTTTCTTTTATTATGTCTTGTTTCTAATTTTCTTCTTCTAGGGTCGGGATGATCCCAACATAGATATATGAGTTTGATTTATGAATTTATGAAATTTTATGTCTTTATCATATTCTATCTTATTTGTATAATTCTTCTACGAGAGTAGTAGGTAATCCTTATTTATGATATTGAAGCGAAAGTGATCTTATTATGAATTTGGCTTAATTATAAAAAAGGGTAGTAAAACTTAGGGTTTATGTGAAAGCCTCTATAATCCTATTTGTTAATAACGAAAGTTATTTGATATAAAGCATGCATCTTTATGTGATTTATAATCTACACATATGTTTATTGTTGGGGTGATCCCTAACCTTGTAAGTTTGCACCTTTATTTGATTCATATTTATTATTATATTTCGTTATTTACATTCTACACTAGAAAACCATCTGACATCAACCCCTCTGTTCTTTGTCGACATCCATCTTTTCCCGCTATTCCCGAACCCTGAAACCAACTAAACCTAGAACCGGTGACTTCTCTTCTGGGGAGGAACCTGACTCCACAATCCTATAGCGGGGTCTTGACTACAAATTTATTTGGTCGAGAAACTCTCTCGTATGTGATGAAAAAGGAAAGCAAGTTGAGTTTGATAAGGAGAAAGAGGATGATCAGGACACATAGTGTAAGAAGGAGAAGGAGGGTGATTAGGGGGGTGACGAGGGGGATAATCCTCGGGTTGAGGAGGTGATGGATGAGGAAGAGGATAAGGAAGTGGAAAGTGATCTGAACAATGATCAAAAGAGGGATGATGAAGATGAAGGTATTCTAATGGACAATGAAGGGATGGGTGAGGTGGTACAAGATGTGAACTCTGATGAGGTAATTTAACTTCCCTACCTACCAATCTACTCGTGTTTTCCATTTGGGATGTGGTCTTAATTGGCATGTATTCAGTGTGAATTTGATATATATATGTTTGTGCAGTCGGGGAAGCTAATGGAGGGGAAGGTCTTACCATCTCATTCTGAAGCGGAACCTACTTTGGAAAAGGTAAATGGATTTCGGAAGGAGGATAATTTAGTAGGATAAGGTTGTTCATTTGGTAAGATAGGTTTGACCATATGGCTGGATAGGTTTGATCATTTGGGAGGATAGGTTTGATCAGTTGGGAAGCAAACTTAATTTCTGCTTTTCAAAACACTTGTACGTTGTGATTCTCAACCCGAGGCGTCACACAAGTCTATGAAAGCTCGCAAGCAACGAACCTATCTTCAAGATTGCAAGTTAGAATAACTGGCAAAGCAGACTCGAACCAAGGCTAAGGTCATCCTTCCATAACAAGACGCGGTGGATGTAACGGCCCGGGATTATGATTCCCGAGTTATGTTTGGAGGGATAAAATCCCTCGTTAGGATCTTGCGTCCCGAGTACAGGTTCAAGGTTTGAAATCGAAGATTAGTAGTTTAAAGTGAGATTTCGCACCCAAATTAATAAGGTCCGTTGGAGACCCCGTGATAAACCCATGTACCTGTTCTAAGTCTACAACGTGGAAAATCCATTTCCCATGCAGACCAACATAAGTTCTGAAAACGATACAACGAGTGTCGCGGCTGAGCCGGGTCAAACAGGGCATAAGTAGTATGAAATCCCGAATGTATAAACTGGTGAAGTTAAAATCTCAAGCGCTCACTCTTCGCCATGTAAAAGGACCCCGTCATAACAGCACAGAATCAATCAATGGAACGGATACCTGAAACTATACCATAAAATCAGGCCAAGTGTTCGCCCGCGGACCCTAAAGACCGCGTTGAGGACATATAATACGTCTATACCTAGATTAAAGAATGCTCTAATGTCGTACTAAAATATTAAACATACTAGCATGCTCGTAGTTCATATGCGCAGAATATTAAGTAAGGCGTTAGCAAAGAATACCAAGTGGTATATCCCTTTCCTACCACCCCCCCCCCCCTTTCCAGATAGGGTGGAGACTGGCCAGTTCGATGCTATAGCATATCAAATCTCATCGTCATATCGCATCTCATGCTCATCTTGTATCTCATGATATATAAATGACTCAAGGAGGACAACCAGGGTCGGCCCTAGTGTTTTTAGGGCTATAGGCGGAAAAAAAAAATAACAGAGCTCTTTGCTACAAATTCAGTCACGGATTATACTTTCAAATAAATTAGTTTAAAATATAAACTTTAAACTTAATTTGGTAAATTGGAGTTTTATTTTCATCACTACTTAATGATTCGTAGTATACATCCAATGTTATAAATTGTCATTATACGATTCAAAGTAACAATTTTATAGCATTATACTTATTTACTTGAAGTTAATAGATTTTCCTATTAGTAGTATAAAAAAATTGAGAGACTTTGCTAGTGATAAATAAAGTTAAAAAAGTATTTTTTTTATACTGTCTTTTTTTTCGATTGATAATTAAAGTTAAACTTAACACGTAGCAATATCAAATTTGGCCATACAAATAAAATCTTATAACCACTCAAATAAGGCCATTAAAGGTCTTAAATCGAATATATATGCTTAAATTTTTTTACTAAAAAAAAACACCTTTTATTATTGGTTAAAATCGAAATTAAGATAAGGCTATCTTGGACTATCCGTCATTTATTCACTTATATTGAAGATTAAACGAGCTAACAAGTTATGTACTCTGTAACAAATGTACTTGTTTTGTTTATATCAAAAACATTGATGAGTTTTTTTTACATATACATATAAAAATAATTATATACATATTGTCTTAATTATATACATTATACATTTTTTTTACAAGGCCCTTACTAGATTGGGAGCTCGAGGCGACGACCTCTTTGGCCTATGCCCAAGGCCGGCTCAGAGAACAACACCCAATGAAGTTGTGCTTCCCTATGACCCTAGCAAGGACTCTAGGACTCAAAGATAACGTTTGTTCCGTCTTCAAACGCATACAGAATAAGAATAATCATTCTCTTGTGCAAGTTCTAATTAAGCGTGATACTTCATGGCATACTGTTATGCATATGCAGCACCTACATACTATATGACACATGTAAAGACCTGGAAATTTTAGAATATTAAATTATTAAAATAGTGATTTATAATCATTTCGATTTATAAGATTTGAGAGGTTTGTAATTTCCGTCCTTGAGCTATTGGTTTTATTATAAATATTTCAAAACGAGTTCCGACATTATTTAGTTGAAAATTTAAAATATCATTTATCTCGCTTGCATATGCGAAAATTTAAGATAGTATTTGGAGTTCTTTATTAAATTCGGAATTGGAAATTTGAAACTCTTTTTAGTTGGGTCAGATAACGTCGAAAGAGCAGGTTTCGAGTATTTGAAAATTTGCTTTTGGGGACCACTTTGATTTCTTTTGATCATCTCCTTCTTGTCTTCTTGCCTGCATCTCTGTATGCCTAACACCCCAAGCTCCCTCCTGTTTTCCTGAATGCAGCCCCACATCTATGCATTCTGTCCGATTCCAATCCCCCTCCTCCCCTCAATTGTTTTCAAAAAAAATCTCCCCTTATCCATCCTATTTCAAACAGCTATTTCCCTCATTTCATTTCAAGAAATTCCCAGAACAGTCACTTTATTTACATCCATTCCAAAACCCAAAGCTTTCCTCATCCTCTTCTCTTGGGATAATAACAACCACTACAACATTGTTAGTCATCCTCTCCTTCTTCACCTAGTTCAACCGGAGGCATACACTACCCCTGATTCGAAAACCCCAAGTTGTCGAGCAGCGTTCTAGCCATTCGCTCCAGCAGCCACCAGTGCCACCACGTCGAGCCATTGCCGCCAGTAGCCAACGTCTCCACTCCTTGAGCTCCACCAGTAGCCAACCCCGCCAGCAGCTCCGACACCTCCCTCTAAAGGCTGAGTGCGAGATCGAGCCGTCAGCAGGAGCCCCCGAAGCCGCCGTCGAGCCCTATTCCTCCTCCTCTCCCTCCGCAATTCTCTGTCTTTCTCAAATTCGAGCAGTAAAGGCCTGTCCCCTTCTCTTTTACTTCCTTTCACCCTTGAATCAAGTAAAGGTGGACCTTTAAGGTTCCTTCCTCCTTCTCAGGCAAACCCGGTGATCGATCCATCTCCGACGAGCGAAATCGACTTCCGATGAACGGTTTCCAACGAGTTGAAGACCTCTGGTGAGCTCCTTTCTTCTCCTTCCTTTCTAGCGATGTCGTTTACGCCTTGATCTGTTCCTTGAGTCGGGTTAGGGTGGGTGAGAGAGATATCCTGGAGCGAGAGCTAGGCCGCCGGCGAGGAGCCTGCTCTTTCTTCCCTTCAGGCTTTGAACAGGAGAGAACCGTAGGGGTGGGTGAGAGAGATATCCTGGTTAAGGGGTTGGTTTGAAATAATCGGTTTATTGTTTTGGTTGGATCCGGATTTTAAAATAAGAATGGGCCTATCCTCTTGGGCCTATTTTCTGGGCCTTGTGTCTCAGATCCGGATTCCCTTCTTTCCTCATATCTGTTGGATGTCTTGGGCCTATTTTAGACCCGAATCCTTTTCTTTCCGGATTATGGGCATATCCGGCCCTTCCTTTCACTCTCATTCATTCAGGTTTAGTTCGGGCGGGTCCGGGTCCCTTGTTCCGTCCGGGTTGGGCTCTCAGACAGGCTTCCGGGTTGGGCCTATTGATTTTGGATCATTCTTTAAATTGGTTGGGCTGATGAGTGTTGGGAAGATTGTTATAATTGTTTCTTAAATCCTCTTATATGTTATATTACATGCTGGTATTTAAGTACTAATCGTATTAGTATTATTATTGCTACATTATTCGGTTTTGGGAAAGTAAATTCTGAAATTTTATGAATTATAAGATTATTTTGATAATGATATTATGTGATGATTTAATATGAGGTTTTAGAATTGGAAAAGTAAATTGGTATTGTTGTTTTATAAATGTAAGTTAATAAAATGGATTTGTTTTTGGTGATTTCTTATATTTTAAATATTATTTGGAGTAGGTTATTAGATGTTGTTTATAAATGGGATTTAAAGTGATTGTCGGGATTGATTTATAAATGGGGTTTATAAAGATGGATTTACTTTAGAAATGTTTATCAATGCCTTAAATTACTCAAAACATTGAAGTCAAGGTTTTGAAATAAAATGACGGGACTATTTCTATAATATGATTTTGAGATATTGGTTTTAAGGTTTAAACGTTTAATGTCGGGATTTTGTCTTGGTTTGATGATGTTGGTTTTGAGAAGAAAATTGGAAGAATGGTTTTGGTTGATGTTGATCATATTAGAAAGGTTTTGGAAAACGGTTTCACTATCGGTTGGTTTTAAGTATGTTCAGAACTTGAGTTTCGTACGTATGAATGTTGGCCCGGTGGCTTATGGAAATGACTTGATGATAGGTGTGTATTGCTTTTGGATTGCTTTGGACTTGCATTTGGGCCCTTGCTTGTGTTATCCTGCTGTTATGCATCTTCAGGTAAGTTCCTTATGGGGCTTACTCAGGTTGGACATTCATGCCTGTTGTTGCATTTTATGTTAGGTGTTGCATATGCATAAAAGCATGCCATGTAGTATCCTGTTTAGGTTGCACTAATTGAATGAGCATTTGCTTACTTTATGCGTTTGAAATAGAATGGCTGTTATCTGTAATAGTCCTAGAGTCTTTACTAGGGTCATATGGTAGCCCAGTCTCATCGGGTACCGTCAGTCAATCGAGTCTATATGAGCATGATATGATAGCCCAACACCATCGGGCAAGCGATGAGATGATATGATATGATGATGTCGTGGTTTGTGCACCACCACGAGGAAATTGCTATGCTATAGCACCGAACTGGCTAGTCTCTACACTAACGGGAAGGGGTGCAGAGGTAGGAGAGAGATATGCCACTTGGCATTGTCTTGGGCCCTTTACAGTATTTTTACACATTATTATGACTAGGAGCATGCTAGTGTGTTTGACTTTCGTACTGCATTAGAGCATCTTTATTAGGTATAGCACATACTATGTGGCCTCAGCGAGGACGGCCGGTCCCGCATGAGTGGCTCGATCTGACTCCTTTCCCCGTTTTTCTTTTAAAGGTATTTTCTGCAGCTTTGAGTGCTCGATGTCTATATGACGGGGTTCCCTTTTTGCGAATCGAAGAATCTGGCTAATTCTATAACTCGTTATAAATGGTAATCACCCACTTATGATTTGGTTTTGACCCGGCTCTACCGTGGCACTTGTATCTTTACCTTGCTTCCGCTTTACTTCCATTTGAAATGGATTCCACGACATAGTCTTAGGACAGGTTAAGGGTACCCAATGGCCCTTCGAGGTTTTTAGGGTTTGAAATCCCTCTTTCTACTAATCTTAAATGAGTTTGAAACCTCGACCCATACCTGGATTGCAAGATCCAAACAAGGAGTTTTATCTCTTGAAACGCAGCCCGGAAATCATAATTCTGGGCCGTTACAACACATCAGGCATGAGATCCTGGTTACTGAGTAAGCACCGGAGGACTTACCTAGAAAAGCGCAGAATCCAAACAATAATCAGCAATGGCAAGCAATCCAACAGATCAGAGATCACCTAGTAATCCCATAAATAACATAATCAGTCTAAGTCTAATTTACGAAAGGCACACAAGTCACATATGAAACATATAAGATACACATAAATATGATAACTCGACCGTCTCATCATTTTTAACATCATCATCTCATCTTCAATCCTCATCTCGCATCATCATATCTCATAAATTAACATCTTTCTCAATTCAATCATAACATCATTCTCATCAGCTCATGACAACCTCCATATATACAATACTTAGCCAATTTCACACATTACCGTTTCATACTCACACTTGGCATACGAATATATATATCACCAACATCATAATATCTAACATTTTATTTCCTAGAGTAAATCACCACAAGTCATGCTATTAGTCATACATATCATGCCATTAGTCAAACGCTCATATTATCATTAGAGCTGGCAAAACCCAACCCGAACCCGAAAACCCGACCCGGTCGACCCGGAACCGATTGTTTTGAACACCGATCAACCCGACCTATTTTGGACCCGAAATCCGAATAACCGATAACCGAAACTCACCCAAATCCGAATGAACCGAACCCGATTCAACCGAAACCCATTAAGACCCGAACCCGTTACAACCGAAACCCGATATAACCCGAACTTTAAGATACATTCTAGTAAATTTTTCAAAATGAATATTGAAATAACTGAAACCCGAGACAACCGAAACCCGAATGAACCGAAACCCGATACAACCGAAACCCGAACCCGACCCAACCAAATGACCAAATTATTAGACATTACCCGAAACCGAATGACCCAAAACCCGAATTACCCGAAACCCGAATAACCCGAAACCCGACTAACCGAACCCGAATCCGATCCGACCCGCCCGATTGCCACCTCTAATTATCATGCGAATTAGTCATCGAATAAGTCTTATTCCCAAGTTAGTTTCAAAATTGTTTCAAATTCGAATTAAATAGTTAAGAATTTCGACCCTTGAAAATACTCGTTAAATTCCTTTATAAATTATATGATATTTTAAATACCATTTATTAAACACCATTATAAATTATTTCCAAATCCCCTAAAATCCAAAATATTTTTATTTAATAAACCAACCCTTATAATTCTCCCAAAATAATATTGTATCTTTTAAAACCTCAATTAATATTGTATATATATAATAATTTTAATTCCATTAAATAGCTAAATAAATAGACGGATAAACCCGAGCTGAACCGAACCGAACCCATATTATAAATCCCAAAACGGTTTAAATAAATAAATAGGGTAAATTACAGAAAACCACCCTTAAAATATGTGAGTTTTCACAAAACCACCCTTAAAATAATTTTTTACAGAGAACCACCCATAAACCTATTTTTCTTTCAAATAACCACCCTTAACCCTTATTTTTATGTGTAAAAAGTGTTTTAAAATTTTTAACTTCTCATTTTTTTGTATTCAAAGTGGCCTAATTATATAATAAAATAACCAAAACATTTAAGAAAATATAAAAACTTTTTTAAAAAACTATAGCTTTTTACAAATAAAAATGGTCATGGGGTAATTTATCTTCCCCATAAAAGATAAGAGATGGAGAACGCGCCCCACCAGGCGCCCCCATTCTCTACCGTCAAACACATTTCTCTAACCCAAGCTTCTGCAAATTCTTCACCCAAATCACCTCATGGTGCCTCCTACCGGCCTAATCTCTCCCGGATTCGGTCTATGCACCCCTTTCCTCCTGAAATCGGGTTCCAATTTAGGGCAAATCTTAGCCTCCTCAACAAATTTCTGTTCCGCCGGCTTACCGTTGGGTGTAGATCGGTCGCGGGTTGGATGCCTGGTGGCTGGCGAGGCAAGTGCTTGTCGCCTGGTTGTAGATCTAAGGACTGGAGGGTGATGAACTTCAGAAAAAGAAAGAAGGTTCTATCCGGGGGAGTGGTGGGCGGTGTGCGGATGGTTCGATCGATTGTAGTTGGGGCGTGCTTCGGGGTTGTGCTTCCTCTGAGTGGTGGTTGTGCGTGGGTGTTTGCTCTCTTTTCCGGCTCGTTTGGCGGTGTTCTGGTGGGGCTTTCTTCTCCCGTCACCACCTTTGTGCTTCTATTGTCATCGAACAGGTCAATCTATATAATCTCTCATCTGATTTTACTTACTTGTATCCTCATGTCCAGAAAAATCACCGCCTTTTGGTGGTTGAAAAAACCGGTGTTAGAGGCTTTTGCCTCTTCACCCCCTACCCCCCGTTTATCGGGCCTTGAAAAAACCGTTGTGTTTGGGGCTGTTATGGCTCCTTCCCTCGGCTTGATTGGAATTTTGGTTAGCTCTGTATCTGTTTCTGAAAGTATGAATTGGGCTTCGGCCATGGCTGTTCGGATAGCTATTAATGGGGTACGCATAGTTGCCTTAGTTCAAACTTACCCATTCCGGGTCTCTATCCCTTATGATGCTAGTCAGGGGACTACGAGGTTTAGATCCTCGTTGAACATGTTTTGCAATACTGGGATGTTAGGAAAGAGGCTTGAGCATGATGCTAGACAAACGACCAAAAGGTCTGCTAAACTACTTGGTAAAATTTCTTATGGAGTTTTACTTAAGGATGCTCATTCTAGTCTTGCTGATTCGAATTTTATTCCTACTGTTGCTCCTCGTGGGTATCAAGTTCGGTACCATGGGTTTGAGCAGCTAGGAGTATATGGTTTCTGCCATTCCGCTCCTGGTCTTTGCATCTCTATTCTTTGTGAATGGATTTCATCATCCCTGCTGAAGGGATTGTGCACAAAACTATTTTCTCGTGCTCTTCCGCACTATCACACTATGATTGACTGGAAATTTTCGCTTACCATAATATGCGCGTGTACTGTTTATTATATCTTCTGTCTCGTTGATAGAAACCATCCATTCCGGGTTTATTTTCCTTGTGTTACTTTACTCTGCAACAAGTTTACTTCGTTCCTACGAGTTTTGGTATCTCTCCTATATTATGTTATTCATTTTGTGAAACTCGTTTTCCTGACGGGGTGTTTGGGAGATTTTTATGCTGGGAGCCTTTGTCTTGCTCCTAAAGGTTGTGTTTTCCCTATTTGCAATATTATTAATATGGAATTGTGGTCTCAAATTATTCTTCTCAACTTTCTCTTCTCACTGTTCTCGGTTATATCTCACCTACATTATTATACTAATTGGCGTTCTTCACATTTGTTTGCTATATATGCCTCGGACATGTCCGAAGGACAGAAAAATTTAGGGGTCTCCTCACACGAGCCCCTATCGAACACCCCCCGAAAGGGCCCTAAACCCTCTGTTGAGGAAAAACTTGTAGCGGGTTCATCGGAGCTTAGCTATGGTGAAGACAGGAATTGCAAATACTTGAATAGAAGGGGATCCATGAAGCTCTCAGTGATTTTGGTGGATTTGAAGTCCTTCGTTAGTAGCCCCTACAAATTTGATTCGGATTCTTTCCATCTGCAGGGATTGGCTACCAATTGCTCAAGTAAGTGGTTAAGTGGTTGTATGTCCTCAGCTTGTCGTAGATGTACAATATCTTCTATTGGTAAAATTGTTTCATGCTTCGGTCTTAGCATGGAAAATCATTCATTGTATAATTGGGCAAGTGAAATGTTGTGGTCAATGAGTTATAAAAAAATGATGACAAAAGAGAACAAAGATATTTGTACTGATTCTCCTTGCAAAAGCTGGGCTAGCCTTTATGGTCTTAGCTTACTTGATGTTTCAATTCCTTTAGAGAATTTGTATATTGAAAATCTTGTAAATGCTCCCTGTATTATAAATCTTTGTAGGCATTATGTTTTAATTCCTTTAGAGAATTTGTATATTGACAATTTGTGTTTTCTAGCGGGGGCTAACACTTGGATTTGCATGATCTTGTTGTTAGTCAATAAGATTGAGGTGAAATACTTGGTGCCATGTTGTGTTATTTCTGATGAACCTTTCTTCAATGATCTTCATTGGAGTTGTTTGGGCCGTGGCCTCTATACATGTCTATTTGAGTTACAAAAGTTCCAACTAAGATTGAAGAGAATCATTAGCGCAAAGTGGATCAATTACTTAAGAACAATGCGGATAAATACCCCCCTTGAGGGTTGTAATCAGTTATTGGAAATTGGTCTTAATATCATTATGCTAATCCTAATGCATTTTTTAGTGGTGATGTCTTATATACATAAAAATGGATCAATTCCATGCTTCGGTTCTGATCGACCTTGTGTGTGGACTGTTCTTAGGATGGAAAATCATTCTTTGTATAATTGGGCAAGTGAAATGTTGTGGTCAATGATTTATAAAAAAATGAGCACAAACGAGAACAAAGGTTTTTGTGTTGTTTCTCCTGGCAAAAGCTGGGCTAGCCTTTATGGTCTTAGCTTACTTGATGTTTCAATTCCTTTTGAAAATCTAGTTATTGCTCCCTGTATTATAAACCTTTGTAGGCAAAAAAAATTAATACCGGGCAGTTTTTGTGTCCTCAACATAAGGCTCCTTAGGAGTATTTACAAACTAGATTATCAAAATTGTGTAGATGAAAGGACTCCGCCTCCCTGTCCTTTCATCACCAATGATGTTTTATGAAGATATGCTTCTGGAACTGCCGTGGAATAGGAAAACGTACATTCTGGACGGAAATAGATTCTCTATGTAAAAATGAACACATCCAAATCTTGTCGCTAGCAGAAACAAAAGCGAAAAATATTTCGGACGATAAGTTGTGGAAAAATATTGGGTTTGATGAAGGGGTTTGGTCGCCATCCATTGGGAGATCGGGCGGCATTGGGGTCATTTGGAAGACTCACCAGATGCTTAATGTATCAATATCAGTGTCAGTGCACACCCCCCATATCAGTGTCATTTGGAAGACTCACCAGATGCTTAATGTGCAGTGGGGTTTTCCGATTCTGGCGCTCTTCGTTTATGCTCCACCAAATCTAAATGATAAAGATGCCTTCTGGGAAACATTAATAACAATTGTAAACAACTCCCTTATTCCGTGCATGGTCTTAGGGGACCTGAACGAGATACTTTGCAGTGCTGACAAAGTAGGCGGAGCCACTACCCAACCATCAAGATTTTCTCGGTTAATCTCCTTCAAAAACGATTGCAACTTGTTTGATCTACCCACGTTTGGAAACCAATTCACATGGAGAAAGATTGTGGAGGATAACTTCAACACCCACGAAAAAATCGATCGGGTATTAGTTCACCAACAGATTCTTACGTCTTTCCCAAATATGATAACCCATAACGGTGCATTCTCTTCCTCGGATCACTGTCCAATTTCTATATCAATCGACGACGGGCCTTCCTTCAAAGCCCCACCTTTTAAATTTGAGAACGTTTGGCTTTTGAGGAAAGACTTTCGCAATATTGTAAAGCAATCCTGGCGGGCGTCCTGCCCAGGCTCGGCTATGTTTCAACTATTGTTTAAACATAAACTATTGAAAAAAAGGGCAAAAGAATGGAATAAAAACAATTTCGGTAATATCTTCCGCCAACTAAAGGAGTTAGACTCTGAACTCTTGCTCATCCAGTCCTCGGGATCATCGACAAACTCTCAAATTTATCAAACAAAGGAGAAACGCCAAATTTTGAAGCGAGAAAAGCTAATTATATTCCAGAAATCATATTGGAGCCAAAGGGCAAAAACGAAACACCTCAAACTCTCAGATTCGAACACGGCCTACTTCCACCGAGTGGCTTCGGGACGGAGACACAGGAAACAAATTCGAAACATAACCTCTTCAAGCGGAACACTGATTCTGGGCGAGGAGAACGTTAGAAATGAGATAAAAAAGGAATTTGAAAACAGATTTAAAAAAGAGTCTATTGATGATGGGCTTATGTCTAACTTCCTGGACCTAATTCATCCTTTCATCTCGACAGATGAAAATAGTTTCCTTATTGCACTACCATCAAACCTAGAGATTAAGACGGCGGTGTTCAGTCTAGGCAAAAACAAGTCCCCAGGCCTGGATGGTTTTACTGCTGAATTTTATACAAAACACTGGGACATAGTCGGGAAATCAATGATCTGTGCGGTCAAGGGTTTTTTCCGCTCAGGGAGAATACTCCGTCAAATAAACCACACTTTTATCTCACTGCTCCCAAAAGGGGACAACCCAACCTCCACCTGTCACTACAGGCCTATCAGCCTATGTTCTAATATATACAAAGTAATCTCCAAAATATTAACTGAAAGACTAAAAAAGGTAATCGGGAAACTCATCCATCCTTTACAAGGAGCTTTTGTGTCAGACAGGGCGATACAGGACAATGTCCTAATTGCCCATGAAATTTTAGACTCATACAAAAACCGTAAGGGACGTGAAGGATGGCTGGCAATAAAATTAGACATGGAAAAAGCATACGATAGGGTAGACTGGCACTTCATAAAGAATGTGCTCCTCAGATTTGGATTTCACGACACTTTTACTTCATGGATTATGGAGTGTATAACAACCGTTTCTTTTTTTGTACTTGTTAACAACGGCCCTACAGAACTATTCTTTCCATCCCGAGGAATTCGCCAGGGGGACCCTCTGTCCCCTTTTCTTTTTCTTTTTTTTTTGAAGCCAACCCCCTCGGCTGTCCCCTTTTCTATTCCTGTTGGGTGCTGAGGTACTAGCCCGTAAACTTGCAGCTGAAGCCAGCCTGGATAGACCACAAATTGGCTTTCCAATTGGACAACACGGGCCGCGTATTCCGTTCCTGTCCTTCGCAGACGACATCATTATCTTCTCCAAAGGAAGCGTGAAGGCGTGGTGTAGAGTAAGATCAATAATTGACTCGTACTGCCGGGTGTCGGGCTAGAAGGTCAATTACCAAAAATCTAGTTTTCAAGCGTCGCCTGGGATTCCAAACCATAGAATCCTTGAATTATGTAACTGCCTCAACATTACAAACGAAAACTCTATAGAAAAGTATCTGGGCTGTCCTATTATTAATGGTAGAGTCACCAGCAGTACATTTGAAGATATCGTCTGCAAATCGAAACAACAACTATCAAAGTGGATGGCCAATGCGCTTTCCCAGCAGGGTCGTGCAACCCTTATCAATTCTAACCTATCGGCTAAACCTCTGCATGTAATGCAGAATTTCATGCTCCCCGTAGCTATACATAAAGAACTAGACCAAATAAACCGTTCTTTCTTCTGGAACAAGGATTTACATTATCGGCCGTTAATTAGTTGGGATAGGATCTGCAAACCGAAGCAGCATGGCGGGTTGGGAATTTGCAAATCGGGCGAAATGAATGTCGCTCTTCAGATGAAACTTTTGTGGAAAATACTAGCTGAACCGAACAATATCTGGGTAACATTAATCAGACATAAGTACCTACGTTCTGCTAGTATTTTCGAGTACAAATGATCGGGAGCCAGCTCTTGGCAATGGGCTAAGCTTGCTAACTTAATTGACACTTTTAAAATAGGCCTTATTTGGTCGGTAAGAAACGGACGCTCAATAAAATTCTGGACCGATAATTGGATCTCTACCTACACGTTAGAGTCTCGGGTGGGTAATATCCAGGGATTCGATCAGAATGAGACCGTTAGTGACTATATTATGGGGGGGAAATGGTGGTGTGAAAAGTTGTAGAAGGTACTACCAAACAACATTGTAAAAGAAATTTTAGACATTCCTATTCCTGAATCAAATCTACAAGACCGCCTATACTGGTGGCCAGATAGGGAAGGATGGTTTACTACAGTAAGCGCTTACAAACTGATAATAGCACAATCCTCAGCTCCGACCGATACGAACGCTTGGATTTGGAAAACTGATGTTCCCCCTAAGGTGAAGAATTTCCTATGGAAGATTGCACAAAATGGACTGTCCACTGCGGTGCGCCTATTGTGCAGGGGGGTCGGTTGTCCCAACTACTTTCTCACTATGCAATACGGCTCCCGAAGACGAGGCCCACCTGTTCCTGGAATGCCCTTTCATACGGAAAATATACCGGCTTATGAGTCAAGAACAAACAACAATTACAAGAATGATCATTCAGTCCCGGGATTTCAGGCCCATTCTATCTAGCCCATTTTAACGACTGCCGCTCTGACTGATCTATCCTTCGCTTGGTGGACTACCTGGTACATCAGGAACCAAAACTTATTTCAACAAGCACCAATCCCCCATCACCAAACTGCCGTCCATATGGGCAGATCACACGTAGATAACTGGAAGAGGACATCCGCGATCGATGGTGATGGTGATGACGATATGCATCCCTCTTCAAGAGTCTATCCAAGAAAGACCGGCAAACAACGTCCAATTAAATGGCGCAAGCCTCCGTTAAGGTGGTTCAAACTTAATTTTGATGGTTCGTCTTCAGCCAACGGTGATAGTACGGCAGGTATCATTATCAGGGACTGGATTGGCCGCCCTGTCGCCATCGAGCACAAAGTACTAGGAAAACAGCAAGCCATCATGGCAGAAGCTCTCGCCCTCAAACTGGGAATCCAGAAGGTACTACAACTGCACATTGAAAGAATCCAGGTTGAAGATGACTGTAAAATAATCATAGACTATCTAAACAAGACGGCTAAATGTCCTTGGGAGATTGAACTAATCCTCTCCGATATTCAAGTCATGTTGTCAACTGTAAAAGAAGTAGGTTACTTTCATGTACCTCGTATGGGCAATAGAGTGGCTGATAAGGTTGCACACCTTAGCCACTCTGCCCGAGGTAATGATATTCACAACAATCCAGGTCTTATTGACCTCATCCGCAAGGATGCTGCCGGGTAGGGCTTGCCCACCCGAACCTTTTCCTAATCAAAAAAAAAAAAAATGGTCATGGGTGGTTCTTTGAAAGACAAGTAAATTTATGGGTGGTTTTCTGTAAATTTTTATTTTAAGGGTGGTTTTGTGCAAACTCACCTATTTTTAAGGAGTTGGCCCAACACATTCTACTTCTTCTTCCTCCAATTCAAAAGGAACTCCCGCCCGCTTGGCCGATGGAGCTCGACCCCGCCAGCGATGTCCTGGCCTCGCGCCCAGCCGTGGTTCACCGGCTCTGACTCCATGGTCCTTACCCGCCCTCATCTAACTCGCACCCCCTCCTGCCCGCTCGGACTGCTCCCTCACTCACGCTCTCATCCCCGCCAGCCTCGCCTTGCTCTCGTCTCGCACCCTCGGCCTCGCTCTCGAGCTGCCGGAGCTCTCAACCTTGCCCAATCGTGCCGCACTCAGCCCTCACTCTGTCCAGAATAATATAATCATTGAATAAAGCACGAATTCGAATCAAGGAAGGATGGAAACGGTGGAAGCTCAGCGAGGATGTTCACGAATTCGGAGTTCTCGATCGGAATTCTAGGCGTCGTTGGAGGCTCGCGATGGCTCGTCGAACCTGCGTTGGAAATGGGCGAGTGTGATGGTGTAGCTTGAGGATGGTTTCGATCAAAAATGGATGAGAACGGCTTACCGAAACGTAGTTCGCGCTCGAACAAGGGAGCTGATGGAGAACGGTGCTCGTGGATCTCCGGGCTCGTGGTGGCACTGCTGCTGGCATGGTGTGTCGTACGGAGACGCAAGGATGTTGTTGTAAGCCCTTGGTGGAAGGAGAACGAGGGAGGAAGAGGTGGCTTGGGATCCCTTCCTCTCGGCAAAACAGGGGTGAAGTGGGAGCGGGGCTGCGGTGGTGGTAATAGCGACGAACTGGTGGCTGCTGGTGGAGGAGACGGTGATGGCGTGAGATGGATAACCGATGGGAGCGGGAGAGTGAGGATGGGTCGATGGTGAAGGATGAAGGTGACGTCGTGGGATGGTGATGGCTATCATCAGAAATGGGGATGGAGGAAGAGGGATGCATTTGAAAGGGTATGGTGAGGTGAGGGAGTGGTTGAGTATTGAGTGTTGAATTGGGTAACCAATCAATAGCCGGAATTAGAGTTGGTAAGTCGGTCGTTTGGGTTAGGCTTGCTCGGGTCGGGTCAATTCGGGTAAAATTTATGGTCCGGTATTAGTCGGGTCGGACATAGGTCGAGTCGGGTTCTGTCATAGTTAATTTTAGATTGTTCGGGTTTCGGGTTATGTCGGGTCATCTCCATTCGGGTTCGGGTCAAAGACGGTCGGTCTCGTTCGGGTTTCAAGTCAAGAGGCGGGTCAGTCTCATTTGAGTTTCGAATCAAAGTGGGTATAGCGGTATAGTTGGTTTGAGTTTTCAGTCGAATCATATTCGACCCGTTTGGAATTTGGATAATTAGGTTGATTTTGACTCAGTTGAATACTTAAATATGTAATTTACTTTATATAAATGATTTTAACTCGGTTGAATACTTAAATATGTAATTTACTTAAAATAAATAATTTTGACTCGGTTGAATACTTTAATATGTAATTTTGACTAAGTTGAATACACTCATTGTTATTGACTCATCGGTTGTCGACCGATTTTCAAAAAAGTCATAATCGGAAATTCAATATTCGGCAACATCGTCCTTTTTTAAAACATTTAAACTAATTGATCGGTGCTATAACTAAATCAAATTAATTGTACATTTAGGTTTATTTTAACTAGCAAGTTGCAAATGGACTTATTTGTGGTTTGACTATATCATTGACCCATATCATTTTCAATGCCCACTTCATTTTTAGCTTTTGCCCCATTAGTGTTTTTTTCATTATTATTATTAGTTTTTAACAAATCCAGATGTTAATAATTAATTCTATCAAAATATAATAATATAGATAAAAATAAAATAACAACTACAAAATTATTGATTTGGATATAAATAATTCTTTCCACAAAAATATAGAATTATTATACTTATATTTATAAAAAGAATTATTCATAACCATAATTATGAAATTTAATAGAATTATTATACTTATATTTATAAAAAGAAGTCCATTTATAAAAACCGAAAACAACAAGAATTAATAGAATTATTAACACTAATAGTCTAATATAATTTTTTAGGTGAAAAACCCCCTTAAGGGTTAGCTTTATGAAAATTAATAGAATTATTAATACTTAGTTATGAAAACCAATAGAAGTATTATATTTATACTTATAAGTTATACCTATAAAAAGAAACACGTTTAAAAAAAACCCAAAGTTATAAATAAAACTTATAAATAATTCATCTTCGATGGATTCGAATATTCGATGTATTTAAAGTCTTGATATTTGAAATTTGAGATTGACTTATCTGCTTGACTCATTTACTTATCTACTTATCTATTGATTTTACTTGAGTTCTTATTCATATGATAACAATTAACAAAAATAATTGGTGTTTTATATGTTAAAGTATAATCATATACTTGTGTTAAAATAAATAAAAACATTTAACATTCAAGTTTTCAAATGTTAATGTTAAATAACCATTTCAATTCGGGTCGGGTTGAGAGTCGAGTCGGTTCAAAGTCGGGTCGAGTTCAGAGTCTGGTCGGGTTTGGGTCGGGTAGGGTTTATCTGTGTTCGAGTCTGTTTCGGGTTGGGTCAGGTTCGGTCTCGGGTTCGGGTTATGAATGACTCCAGATTTTCGGGTCCCGGTCAGGTTCGAGTTCGGGTGAGTCGAGTCGGGTTTTCGGGTCTGGTCAGATTTTGCCAGCTCTACCCTGAATAAATTTCAAATACGCAAATTTCGAATCCCGAAATTCGTTCCCGAATGTTAGTTTTCCCGATCTCGTTATCTCGATCAATTAGATTTTTAAAATCGAAACAGATATCGCCATCGTTTGATTATTTTAAATTTTCGAGGAAAAAGGACGGAAATTGTTCCTCAAATCTTATATTCCGGTTGGAATCCACTCTACGAGTTTTAAATCCGATTTAAATTCATTTTTAATTCTCTTTTTCTCAAAAAAAAAATTAGGATTTGAAAACTCATGCCTTTACATCACCCACCTCTAAAAAAAAGTCTCGTTCGGAGACTAAAATCATTTTAAAATAGGGGATAAAGTTTGAAATTGGTGAGTCCAAAGATTATTCCATTGATCCCATAAGTACCTCATAAGTGCCCCTATGAGATCCTCACAATACCTTCGTCATGATCATAATAACCCTGATAGGTCGTAGCGAGAATGTAATATGAGCCCCTACCACATCTTTACCCCGACTTCTCAGTTATATCATAACTCGAAGAGCATTAAAACATCTCCACTAGGTCTTAGCAAGCACTCTATAAGGGCCCCTATAAAATGCATGTATCCACTTCGTGGGGCGTCATAATGCAAGTTCGGTCGGAAAATTTTAAGAGGGGTCCTTAGTTTATAAAGGTTTGGTCTCAAAATCATTGAAGTTATCGATCGCGTTCGATTTCTCAAAATCCAAGTTAGTCCTTTTTAAACACCATTCAAAATTCCCTAACCCGGCGTTAGTCAAGCAATTTTTAAATCTCATGAGGTGGAATCATCCACCTCTAATGGCTAATCTCATATTTCCTTCCTAGGTTCCAAGTCTGAATCAAATCTCATCGATTCGGTTCTATCAACCTAGAAATTCCAATTCAAGTCATCATATATCATAGCAATTGTTCAACATAGCAATCGTATCACACATTCGTAACCAGGTCATACTTCTGTCACGGAAAGTCACATACCATAACATATCTAGCATTGTATCGTTCATGGTAGGATTTATGACATCATCTCACAGAAGTTACACACCATATCAATCAGATAAGCACGTCATATCAATCAGATAAGCACATCATATCAATCAGATAAACACATCATACTCATGCTACTACCAAGCGTCATCACATTAGAGGCAAACAAGTACTTTCGTACATTAGCATTCCATCGAGTTCAGGGGATAACTATGTTAGTACTAACAGTTCACTATTATCAACGACGATACATCATAGAATCAACATCGTCTATAACATAGAATTCACAGCACATTCGACCCCATGTACTACATACGCTAGATCGCATCCTCAAGAGAACCTGCCTATAACTACCAATCATGACAAGACACAACCATTACCCATCAGCTCTTGCATTAAAATCAACTTCACCGAGGTCTACCAACTCAATCCACTACTAGTTCTTGACACCATTACATCCAGCTCACATACAACCTTTCTAGCCTCATAACTACCCGCAATCAAGGCCAATTACCCAAACCGACTACTAGGTATTCCAACTCTTATGCCACCAAGCCATCTAAGTGCTAATCCACTTCGACATCCCGATCTCAAGTCCTACCTTCCATTCGACCATTTAAAACTATCTCTCGGAGTTACCATATCACAAAATTCCCTCATTCCGACAAGCTGAACAACTCGATCTACTACCAAGACTCCATATAGAACACGTCCTTGCCCTAGGGATCCTATACCAATCCCATATTTACCCTCCAAGAGAAATCCTGAGTCTTCAACTGAACCACCTTCACGATTGATCTGGACGCTTCTTAACAATCTCGCTTACTCTTCCTAGGCTCTCAAGACTCCGCCTAAACATCATCTCCCAAAGAGACATCTCGAATCACCTTGCTAACCTGATATTACTCCCCGCACCCCTAACCACTCTCACTAACCATCCACCTTTAAGAACCCAACTCATACCGATCTTCTCACACCTGTCACTCTCGACCAACTCTAACGCAAATATCCCTCTCATGCTACTCCCAATCACGAATTACCAAGACCCTCATCACCAGCGTCTATCCTTAAAAACCAACCACTGATTTTACCTACTCACCCCATTCCAAAACTCACAAAACCCGATCCACTCATGACTTCTCAAGGTAACCTACCCTAGATCCTCTTCCCACCATTTTTTGAATTTACCTCAAGTTACCACTCCTTAACCACGAACATTCTCCCCAAGGAAACCTTATGTCACCCTAGCTCGAATTACCTATAACATCGCAACTTGACCAATTCTCCCACGATTTTCCAACCGATAGAATTCTCACAGAACTCCTATGACTTCCTCATCCGAATCTCCCAAGTGTCGTAACTTTGCCAATCTTCCAAAACCTTCTTCCTCTAGCATTCTCAATGCCTTCTGCCTTGCCTAGTTCCCAGATCCGTGCTTAGAATCCCCATATCTCAATATCAAGCCCACAGTCTCACTAAAAGCTCAACGACATACTTGCCTAGCTACCCATCTTTCCTCGAAGATTCATCTTACACTTCAAATACCTCAATAGCCACAATAATCTCCCCACATCAATCTCGACTTCTTCCTGATACTAAATTTCCTCCAACATTGCATCTAGAAATCCTTTCCTCGTGAATTCTCCAAGCATTACCAATCATACCTAGACAACCCCAATACTCATCACACATGCAGCCTAGTATGAACAACCTAACATCCATGACCGATGATTTCCCAAGCAATCTTATACTACTCTTCCTTAGCAATTCCTCAACCTCATCCTTTACCAAAAACCGCTCCTAATGACCACACACAGAACCTAGTCCCCAATTCTACGGTTCCTTGGATATTCCTCAACCGATCATCCTCAATGCCACCCACGATTCGCTCCTAAAGTATCTAGACACTCTCCCCCGGGCATACTAACCCGCCTCACAACACTTCCCCTCAAGAATCCTCCTTATCCACTCCCAGCTCTCTCATCCCCCTCTAGAACTACGCCAACTGCCTATACTCACACTCACTCTCAAGTTCACCCTCATGGAACTAATCTAGACCTCAGCCGCTACCCTCCTATCCTAAGCGCTAACATCACGCACCCACTACCTATCGACACTTCTAGCTAGGACATCTCCCTCAAAATCTCGCCATACTAGCCCCACTCCCTACCTAAGACCTACCTGGAAAGCTGATCTATACTCACGGACCACTATCTTCGACACATCCCAACTCACTCAGCTCTACCCAAGCTAACGTATCCTTCTTGCACCCCATCTCACACAACCAAAGACCCAATCCGAAGACCTCAATCCACCTACTACTTTCCGACCCGTCTCATCGAATAATCTCACGACTCAAGCTCAAGAAGAAAGCACTAATACATATATAACCCATCATCTATTTCCCAGGAAATCAGTGCACCAAGTATCGAGGCTCACCATCATAGAAACAAGTTAGTCAAATAATCACTCGCCACCAGTTTAGCATATCAGTCATCGCATGCCCATTTATGTTAGCTTCAGGCCTATTGCACTATGACAATTCCAATTGATATAGAAGAATTCACGATTTGATTGAAGAACGCCCTTCCTTGAGTCATCTAAGAGAATCACGTCCACGGGTACCATCTTTGAAATGTGTTGCGCCGCTCCGATGCCACTTGATCGTCGGTCCTTTCTTGCATGTCGGCCCTCATCGAAGGATCGCAAAGGTTAGAAGTTACGGAGATAGGGGAGAGACAAGGGCGGACAACATGGCTTCCTTAAGGGTTCAAACATGGACCAATACTAGGGACGATGAGATCAAGGATAAGATCCCAACCCGAGAGTTACAACGATGCCCTTAAAATTATGGCACGCAAACACATTAAAATCAAGAGATATCATCATATTATTTCACACTAGTATGCACCTATCTCAAGGAATATCGATTTATCCATTCATTACATGTTCATAGAATCATCTTTATATGTGTGCGGAACAAGCTAGCAACCTATCATTTCATTCACCAATCATTCTTGACAGACTAAGAACATGTATGCACAGACTGACATGTGACATATATGGCAGACTGACATGGGACATGTATGCACGACTTATCACTCATTTAGGGCTAACGTTTCCTTCTTGCACCCCATCTCACACAACCAAAGACTCAATCCGAAGACCTCAATCCACTTGTCACTTTCCGACCCGTCTCATCGAAGAATCTCATGACTCAAGCTCAAGAAGAAAGCACTACCACATATATTACCTGAAGGTTCGATAATGTAAAACTAAGTAATGTAAAGATACACTAGAAGGGGGGTTGAATAGAGTATGCCGGTTTTTCGCAGATAGTCTCAAGACTTTTGAAGCTCGTGGCAAAACCCTTTGAGATTAGACTTAGTCTTTTCTCTGAAAACCTGAATCAAAGAGTTAAACAATTGGAACCAAGTGCGGAAATACGGTAAAGCAATAAATAAAGGACTCGATGAATTGTTTACGAGGTTCGGCATGAACTTGGCCTACGTCCCCGCCTAAGGTTCTTCCACAACCCTAGGATTCAACCGGCTTTTATTGATTCACAAGACTTAGGATCCTAGTAGCTCACCGAGAAGCCTCTCTCCTATACAATTGCAATCTAGTCAACTCACGTTCCCTTGGAGTCCAAGACCAATCTAGAAGAGCCCGACCTCTCTATGCTATCTAGTACAATCCTCTTACACTTAGTGAATCAATCGCCTAGTGTCCACTTCCTGAGTTACAAACTCTCGAGTATAACACTATCACGAAATATATCCTATATGCTCACTGTGTAACTCTCATATGCTTTGAAATGAAATAACAGACTCTTAAGGACATCAGAGAGCACACGAAGAAGACAGATTTCTCTTTGAAGGCTTAAGTGTATGAGGTGGCAATCGGGCGGGTCGGGTCGGGTTTAGGTTCGGTTAATCGGGTTTCGGGTCATTCGAGTTTTGGGTAATTTCTAATAATTTGGTCATTCGGTTGGGTCGGGTTCGGGTTTCGGTTGTATCAGGTTTCGGTTGTATCGGATTTCGGTTGTCTCGGGTTTCATTATTTCAATATTCATTTAAAAAAAATCACTAGAATGTATCTAAAAGTTCGGGTTTTTTCGGATTTCGGTTATAACGGGTTCGGGTCTTAATGGGTTTTGATTGAATCGGGTTCGGTTAATTCGGATTTCGGGTCCAAAATAGACGGGTTAAATCGGTGTTCAAAACTATCGGTTTCGGGTCGACAGGGTCAGGTTTTCGGGTTCGGGTCGAGTTTTTCCAGCTCTACTTGAGTGTATGAATGCTTGTGTTCAACGAATGTCCTGTTCTTCTTCTTCTTCCTTTTCTTTGTAGAAGCCAAATCGACGCCAAGGATCTCCACCAACGGCTATAGCAGATCATGGCCTAAGAGAGATTCTTCACAATCTTCTATCTTTGGAAACTTCGGAAGCCAAGATCACAATTTGATTCTTCAGATTTGAACGCTTAAGGAAGGATATAAAATTCAAAAAGCTTCCTAAAAGGTTAGTGAATATATAATAATATAATGGAAGCATATAATAACATAAAATAATATTCTAACATAATATCATATGGAACGGGTTTTGTGTTTCATCAACACTGCTAAAGCTTCAAGACCATTGACAAAAACAGATTGTCAAAGCCTTTGAAACTTATTCCGATTTTCATCAAGGGAATGGAGTTATCAATCTCCCCCTTGATGAAAGACAAAACATGTGCATCCCTGCAACTTAGTCAAACATATATAATACAAGTGAAATCGGACTAAGTACCTGCATGGGTTAGACGAATGTTGTATCATAAGTTTAAAACATCAAAATATCCAACCAAAAACAAAACCAAGGTCTTCCAAGACCTTTGAATCGCAACAGTTTAAAAAGTCTGACACCATAGATCATCTCCCCCTTTTTGTCTTTCAACAAAGGGAGGAGGTAAAACAGTCACCAAAAGTTTTGAAAAGGTTTCCAAAAACCAGCAATGTTTCAGATTAGGTTAGGGTAGGGTAGGATAGAGTTAAGCTTCGTCGTTTGGAACATCATCAGTGAGCCGCGACCACAGACCTTGCAACAGCTTGGTTACCCCGCTCATCTCCGTCATAAACTCCTTGTGAAACTCCTTAATATCCAGGCGAACTTCCTCCAAGCCCAACTCCAGGTTGTCCATGCGTTCATCAACGGCTGAGGCAGTAGGAAGAGCTTTTGAAGGAGAGGCAAGACTCCAAGTCCCTTGGGGGGACCGAGTGATGCCTATCTTTTCAAGGCTCTTGGAGTCGAACTTACCCATATGACGCTGTTGTTCTTCATTTTTCAAATTGATTCCAGAAGCTTTGAAGATATGGGTCAAAATAGTGGCAAAGGGGAGGGGAGTTCCTTTCCTGGCTTTTCTAGCATGAGCCATGGATCCAAGAATAGTGATGGCCAGATCAAGGTCAAGGCCATTTAAGATGCGGTATAGAAGGATCATGACATTATCGGTAAGGAGCGAGCCAGAGTTAAGACGTGGTAAGAGGCAATGCACAATGATGTTAAAAATAATCTTTGCCTCTAGGGTAAGGGATGAGTGGGTAAGCTGCTTTGAGGTGTTGTTGGATGCTTCGGGTATGAGATATTTTGATCGGGCAAGGGCTATGCATTGTTCTTTTGTTGGGTTCTCGGGAGAGGGTGTACAAGGTCTCGACAGGCCAAGGAAATCAGCAAAGTCAATGGAGTTGAAAGAGATTTTAACCCCCTTGACGATGGATTCCAAAGACCAACCGTTGGCATTGTTTTTGGCTTTTAGGTTTATGTAGAACAGGCGGGTAAGTTGAGGATAGTAGATAGGTTCAAGGTTGAGAAGGGTCCAGGCAGGGGATTGTGTGAGAAGAGATATGCAAGGTAAATTCAAAGCTTCAAAGAACGCAAGATCTAAAAAATCAAAACAGAAAATCTTACGAGTTCGAAACTCATCCACCCACTTTCCAGCCGTTTCAGAATCTTCAAACCATGAAGAGGGTAAGGATTGGTTTACCTGGATGTAGGTGGGTGGATCAGTATTCTTCCTGCGAGCAAGTGTTGGAGCAGCCCTCTTGGCAGGCACCTCAAGACTTCTGAGAGTGCCCTTCCTGGTACGCTTGGGAGATGGAGGTTTGGTCGCTGGTGGGGCTTTCCGCTTCTTTGGAGACGGGGGAGGAGGAGAAGGAGAAGGAGAGGTAACAGGTTCTTGCTCATCTTCCTCCTCGTCCTCAGACCCCGAGTTCTCAGCGGACCATTCAGGGTCCTCGTTGTCTCCTTCACCATCCTCATCATCACCAGTCTCGTCTTCCTCTTCTTCTTCTTCCTCTTCCTCTAGTTCCTCCTCAGTGGGAACCTCCTTCTCATCCTCTTTTTGAATTCTCTCGGCCTCCTCCTCGGCCAGTTTCCTCGCCAGCTCGGCCTCTTCCTCGGCCTTTTTCTTTCTCAGAGCTTCTTCCTCGGCTTCCTTGGCGGCATCCCGTTCTAGAATGGCGTCGAGATCCTCCTCTTCCTCCTCATCATCCACCTCCTCAATGATGATTTTCTTTTTCCCTTTCTGCTTTGCACTGAGAGGCTTCTTCGCTGAGCGTTTTTTAGAGCCTCTGGTAACTGTAGTCGTGCTCTCAGCAATGGTGCTCTGGACAACAGCTGGGACGATTGCTTGTGGAGTGGGTTCAGGTTGAGGGGAAGTAGAACTGGCCTGGCGTCCCTTGGGGTGGCGCCAAGTCTTTTGGGTGTGGAGGCTTTCTTTGATTTGGGAGCCATGGAGGTTTTCGGCTAGGGTTTTAGAACAGGTTGAGAGGTTGCAGGAGAAGTAGAAATGGAAAGGTTTGGATAAGTTTGAAGTGGTGAGAGAATCGGGTACAGATTGGGGTTTAAGTAGAGTGAGATGATGGAGTTGATGGGACGGGTTTAGAGTTCCAAGGATGGGTAATGATAATATTGCCAATTTGAAAAAAAATTCCATTCAAAATTCAAACCTTCTCACAATTTAAAATAGGAGGGAAATATCCGAAAATATTTTGTTCCAAAAATAAAACATGTACTCGGAAGGGGGAATAAAATGTGTAACAAACAGAATTTTAAAAACCGTTAAAAATATACATGATCAAATATCTAAATGATATTAACCAAATATATATGATCTGATATCTGTACTCTACCATTCAGTTCACAAACTTTGACATAATTCTCAAAGGTCTTGACACTGAGTTGAATTTATCTTTCGTAAAGGGAAAGCTCCCCCTAGGAAAGTGCATCCTTGTTAAGCATCCCAATCTCTCGTCTAATTAAGGTGAACCTGTCCTCTGCCAAAGGCTTAGTAAAAATGTCAGCCCATTGATAATCAATTGAAATAAAAGAAATGGACACATCACCTTTTTCAACATGGTCTCTAATGAAATGATGCCTTACATCAATATGTTTTGTCCTTGAATGCTGAACAGGATTCTTCGTGATTGATATGACACTTGTATTGTCACACTTAATGGGAATACCTCTGAGGTTGATGCCAAGAGATCTCTCATTTGTTGAGCTATCCAAAGGATTTGGGAGCAACAAGCTCCAGCTTCTATGTATTCGGCTTCTGCAGTGGATAGAGCGACTGAGTTTTGTTTCTTTGAGTGCCAACTGATCAAGGATGCTCCTAAGAATTGGTAACATCCTGATGTGCTCTTCCTATCCACCTTATAGCCTGCAAAATCTGCATCTGAATACCCGATTAATGTGAAATATTTTTGCTTTGGGTACCACAAGCCAAGCTCCTTAGTGCCATTGAGATATCGAAAGATCCTCTTCACAGTTACGAGGTGAGATTCTTTAGGATCAGCTTGAAACCTAGCACACATGCAAACACTAAACATGATGTCAGGTCTACTAGATGTAAGATATAGTAAAGATCCAATCATTCCTCGATACTTCTTTTGATTGACACTCTTCCCAGTCTTGTCTTGATCTAGAGATAATGTTGAGCTCATGGGTGTCTTTGCTGCTTTGGATTGATCCATCTTGAATTTCTTCAAGAGATCCTTAGTGTACTTGCTTTGGTTGACAAAGATCCCTTTCTTGGATTGATGAACTTGTAATCCCAAAAAGAAGTTGAGTTCACCCATCAAGCTCATCTCAAATTCGCTGCACATGATGTCAGAAAATTCCTTGCACAAAGATGTGTTAGTAGCACCAAATAATATATCATCAACATAAATTTGAATAACCAAAATGTCCTTTCCTTTGGTCTTGATAAAAAGAGTTTTGTCGATCAACCCCCTTTTAAAATCATTCTCTAAAAGATATTTTGACAAACGCTCATACCAAGCTCTTAGGTCTTGTTTCAAACCATAAAGCGCTTTGTCTAGTTTATAAACATGATTGGGAAATTCTGAACTTTCAAAACCTAGGGGTTGAGCCACATAAACCTCTTCCTCTAAGAAACCATTAAGAAAAGCACGCTTGACATCCGTTTGATATAACTTTATGCTCATAAAAGATGCAAATGCTAATAAAATGCGAATAGCTTCAAGCCTGGCTACAGGAGCAAAGGTCTCCTCGTAGTCAATACCTTCCTCTTGATTGTAGCCTTGAGCAACAAGCCTTGCTTTGTTCCTCACGATCTTACCATTCTCATCTATCTTGTTTCGAAATACCCATCGTGTGCCAATGACTGATTGATGTTTTGGCCTAGGCTTCAAGGTCCAGACTTTGTTCTTTTCAAATTCGTTAAGCACACTTTGCATAACAATGATCCAGTCTGGCTCTTGATGGGCCTCATCTACCTTCTTTGGTTCAATAAGAGAAACAAACGCGTGAAAAGCACAAAAATCTTTAAGTTTAGAACGAGTTTAAACACTAGATGTAGGGTCAGAAATGATATCATTTAATGAGTGTGATGAGGAGTATTTGAATTTCCTTTCGCTAGTCTCAGCTCCTTGATTCATCACACCAACATGATTGATTTATGGTACATCTGACTCCGTGGTCCTGTTAGGTTCAGTTTCAGCAGTTTCTGACGTTTCAACACTATTGGATTGGACACCAAAGGCTTTGGACGAATCTTCAACACCTTGGGCCAATTCTTCAGTGTTGAGAATTTGTTCCTGCATGTTCCTCTTCTCTGTGTTCTTGGTATCAGCATCATCACCTTCCTCGTTCTGCAACACTTTCACTCAAAGAACCATCATTGCATTCATCAAATATAACATGTATACTTTCTTCAACTAACTGGGTCCTTTTATTGAAGATTCTATAAGCTTTGCTACTTGTGGAGTAGCCAAGAAATATACCTTCATCACTACGCGCATCAAATGTCCCAATGTTATCTTTTCCATTGTTATGAACAAAACAAGTACAGCCAAAGGGTTTAAAATAAGATATAAGTGGTTTGCGGCCTTTGAAAAGTTAATACGGAGTTTTCTTTAAGATGGAACGAATAAGACAACGATTCAAAATATAGTTAGCTGTGTTAACAGCTTCAGTCCAATAGGTTTTAGGTAATGCATTTTCTAAAAGCATATTCCTAGCCATATCCTCTAGGGTGCGGTTCTTTCGTTCCACAACCCCATTTTGTTGAGGTGTCCTTGGAGCAGAAAAGTTATGGGAGATGCCATATTTAGCACAAAACAAATCAAACTGAAGTTGATCAAACTCCCTACCATGATCACTCCGAATTGACACTATGGGCTCGTTTCTTAAAGTTTGCAACTCCTTACAAAGTTTTGAAAACTCAAATAATGCCTCTGCTTTTTCTTTTAAAAAAGCAACCCAAGTATATCTAGAAAAATCATCAACAACAACGAGCATGTACTTTTTACCATTGGGAGATTTGACTCGCATAGGACCACATAAATCCATATGTAAAAGTTCAAGGGGTCTAGAAGAACTTACAACCTTTTTGGGTTTGAAAGAGCTACGTGTTTGTTTACCTCGTGTGCATGCATTGCATATATTAATGCCTTTGAAGTCCATCTCAGGTAGCCCTCTTACAAGCCCTTTGGACACAAGCTTCTTTAGTGTATGTGGACTCACATTATCGAGTCTCCTGTGCCAGAGCTTTGGATCATCCGTCAAAGCCTTTAGACAGTTTAAGCTTCCTTGTGCCACTTGATCAGCATTCACAGCGTATATATTGTTGTAACGATATGCAGTCAGTATAACTTCACCTGTATCTTCTCTGCACGCTAGACATCTTTTCTTGTTAAATCTGACATTATTGCCACTATCACATAATTGAGACACACTAAGCAAATTATACTTTAACCCATTCACAAGATAGACATTTTGAATACTATGGTTGGAATCACTCCCAACGCTACCAATACCAACGATGTCACATTTTCCTTTGTCACCAAGAGTGATTGTTCCTGTGGATTGCTCCTTTAGATCATGAAAGAGAGAACTCTTCCCACTCATATGCCTCGAGCATCCACTATCAATAATCCATTTTTGCTCCTTCACCTTGGTGATCTCCTACAAAACAAACATCAACCTTTGTGGCTAGACCAATAAGCAAATTTGGATCCATTATTGAGATAAACCATATTTGGTAAAATAGTGCATTTGGGGACCCAAACATGTGTTATCCGTTCTTTTCTCAAATGAACAGGAAATGTATTGCGAATGATATGTGGATCCTTTCTTCTATAGGGGCAGGTCTCTTTTACATGTCCCTTTCGAGCACAATGGTGACATATAGGAGAGGTTCTGCTTCCTTTTGCCTTTACAAAGGTGGTAATGTGCTGCTCCTTTAAAAACCTTGGATTGTAACCAATACCCCTTTTGTTTAGAGAACTTTGTTGCTCACCCAACATCCTATCAAGAGTGCCTTTGAATTTGGTAAAACTTAAGAGGGTTGTCTGTTGGTCTTGAATCTTATTATTCAGGGAGATCTTCTCGTTCTCTAATTCATGATGTTCACTTCTCAGAGACGAGAGATCTTGCTTGAGTTCAGATTTCTCTAAGTCAAGAGTCTTGACTTTAATGTCAAGACCTGAATAAGAAGTTTCAAGACTTTTGACCCTCATAGACAGATCCTCAATAGCTCTTTCCTGGTCCACAGTTCTCTTAATAAGAGTGTTAGTTTGGGCAATAAGTTTCTCTTCATTGGCAATCATATTATAAAGGAATTCCAATAATACCTCTTTTGGACTTGCCATAAGTTCTCTTACAGTTACCTCAAGCTTCTCATCGTGGGCTTCATGTCCTGAGGCCATAAGACAAACATTGGCCTTCTCATCATCGGAGTCATAGTCAGAATCGCTCCAAGTTGCCACCATGGCTTTCTTTTTTCCATTTATCACCCTTCTTGGACTGGCTCTTCGTCTTTTGAGGGCAATCGTTCACAAGATGATCTGTTTCACCACATTCAAAACAAGACAAAGGTTTAGTCTTCTTATCATATTTGTTGTATTGAGACTTACCTCGGAATTTAGAAGACTCTGATCCATCCTTGTTTTTGAATTGTTTCTTTATTTTGGGGATTCGAGCAAGGCCTCTTGTGATAAGAGCAAAAGGATCATCCTCATCGTCATCCTCATCTTCGGAATCAGATCCATCTTTGGGCTCATCCTTCTTAGACTTGAGTGCCAAGTTCTTAGTGCTTGCTGGAAGTTCTCCATCATCTTCATTAAGGATCATCTCATACATGATCAGTTTCCCAAGCAGGTCATCAAGGGGCAGAGTAGTGAGGTCTTGGGCTTCCTCTATGGTTGTAACTTTGGGACCCCACTTTTCTTTTGGGAGGCACCTCAATATCTTTCTTACTTTCTCAACGTTCGTAAAGCTCTTGCCAAGAGAGTCAAGGTTGTTGGTGATTTCCGTGAATCGTGTGAACATGGCCTTGATAGGCTCATCAGGCTTCATTTTGAAAAGCTCAAACTTTTGAAGGAAGATACTGATCTTGGTGTCCTTTATTTGGCTGGTTCCTTCATAGGTGACGACCAGCTTGTCCCAAATCTCTTTAGCTGACCTACAAGATGAAATACGGTTAAACTCATCAGTGCTAAGACCACAATAAAGTAAGTTAATAGCCCTGCAGTTTTTGGAGACGAGTTCAAGATCCGCTTGGATGTATTCAGACTCCTTCTTTGCGACTTTGGTTCCTTTTGGTCCGTCTTTCTCTGGAATCTTCGGACCATTCTCTATAATGTTCCAAAGTTCCAGATCTTGATCTATAATGAACATCTTCATCAATGATCTCCAGTGGACAAAGTTGTTTCCTACAAAGAGTGGTGGTCTGCTGGTAGACCTTCCCTGTGCAAATCCTCCGCTTGCTTCACCAGACATGATCGAAAACTCACAAGATTATTAGATCAAAAGTAGTGAGTAAAGCTCTGATACCAATTGAAGGTTCGATAATGTAAAACTAAGTAATGTAAAGATACTCTAGAAGGGGGATTGAATAGAGTATGCCGGTTTTTCGCAGATAGTCTCAAGACTTTTGAAGCTCGTGCCAAAACCTTTTGAGATTAGACTTAGTCTTTTCTCTGAAAACCTGAATCACAGAGTTAACAATTCGAACCAAGTGCAAAAATATGGTAAAGCAGTAAATAAAGGACTCGATGAATTGTTTATGAGGTTCGACACGAACTTGGCCTACGTCCCCGCCTAGGGTTCTTCCACAACCCTAGGATTCAACCGGCTTTTATTGATTCACAAGACTTAGGATCCTAGTAGCTCACCGAGAAGCCTCTCTCCTATACAATTGCAATCTAGTCAACTCACGTTCCCTTGGAGTCCTAGACCAATCTAGAAGAGCCCCACCTCTCTATGTTATCTAGTACAATCCTCTTACACTTAGTGAATCAATCGCCTAGTGTCCATTTCCTGAGTTACAAACTCTCGAGTATAACACTATCACGAAATATATCCTATAAGCTCACTGTGTAACTCTCAAATGCTTTGAAATGAAATAACAGACTCTTAAGGACATCAGAGAGCACACGAAGAAGACAGATTTCTCTTTGAAGGCTTGAGTGTATGAATGTTTGTGTTCAACGAATGTCCTGTTCTTCTTCTTCTTCCGTTTCTTTATAGAAGCCAAATCGATGTCAAGGATCTCCACCAACGGCTAGAGCAGATCATGGCCTAAGAGAGATTCTTCACAATCTTCTATCTTTGGAAACTTCGGAAGCCATGATCACGATTTGATTCTTCAGATTTGAACGCTTAAGGAAGGATATAAAATTCAAAAAGCTTCCTGAAAGGTTAGTGAATATATAATAATATAATGGAAGCATATAATAACATAAAATAATATTCGAACATAATATCATATGGAACAGGTTTTGTGTTTCATCAACACTGCTAAAGCCTCAAGACCATTGACAAAAACAGACTGTCAAAGCCTTTGAAACTTATTCCGATTTTCATCAAGGGAGTGGAGTTATCATAACCCATAATCTATTTCCCAAGAAATCAGTACACCAAGCATCGAGGCACACCATCATAGAAACAAGTTAGTCAGATAATAACTCGCCACCAGTTTAGCATATCAGTCATCGCACGCCCATTTATGTCTGCTCCAGGCCTATTGCACTATGAAAATTCCAATTGATATATAAGAATTCACAATTTGAACGAAGAACGCCCTTCCTTGAGTCATCTAAGAGAATCCTGTCCATGGCTACCATCTTTGAATTGTGTTGCGCCGCTCCGGTGCCACTTGGTCGTCGGTCCTTTCTTTCATGTCGGCCCTCATCGAATGATCGCAAATGTTAGAAGTTACAGAGATAGGGGAGAGACAAGGGTGGAAAACATGGCTTCCTTAAGGGTTCAGACATGGACCAATACTAGGGACGATGAGACCAAGGATAAGATCCCAACCCGAGAGTTACAACGATGCCCTTAAAATTGTGGCACGCAAACCCATAAAATCAAGAGATATCATCACATTATTTCACACTAGTATGCATCTATCTCATGGAATATCGATTTATCCATTCATTACATGTTCATATAATCATCTTTATATGTGCGCGGAACAAGCTAGCAACCTATTATTTCATTCACCGATCATTCTTGACAGACTAAGAACATGTATGCACAGACTGACATGGGACATATATAGCATACGTTATGCAAGACCTAGCAAACATCACAGGATATCATATGCACGACTTATCACTCATTTAGATACACACATAAGCAAGTCATAATATTGCGGGGTTGAGGCAAGCATGTTAAGATGTACCCTAAAAATCATGCTAAGGGTATGGTTAGTTCATGCAGGGTTGGTATAGCAACTATATCATCACATACATCCATATTCGCATAGTAAGACTAGGACATAACACAATCATACGAGGGCCTATAACTGGGAGGTATATATCCTACATGATACTAGCAATACTCATTAAACATGTGTACAGTCAATGAGGTTCAATTAGGTTAATCTGACATGCTAAGTCATGCAATTCACGTTTTAAACATAAAATGTGAGTTGACTACACTATCATGGACTTAGTTAATATGGAGATAGTAATCATGGGAATTCAATACATACAACACATACATCAACTCATAAGTGCAACCATGTAAGGTACCATGCAAGTCATGCTGAATTATACCAATATGGCATGTCATGAAATCACAAGGAGTTTATCATTAAAACTTGACAGAATTCTCTAAGGGCAACCACCAACTCAACACCCCGTTTCCCCGTGGGACGCTAGTATGACTCGCTGGTTAGGACACAAGGACATTCACGCTATTTCCGAGAGGTGAGGGTATAACTCGTGTTTAGACTCTTGTGGCAAGAAGACATGGTTGGCAATTACGAGGATCGAAAGGGATGACTTCATAAGACAACTCACTTCTATCTCGAAATGATATAAATCCTCACCCCCGCTAACATACTCAGGTAAACCTTATATTTGACACGATTTCCGAAGGTAATTAGTTGACCGACCCAAATTTTCCGTGGAAGGCCCCAAGCTTAGATACCAGACTCAATAGAAGCATCGATGGTGGGATACGAAAAATGACTCCAAACGGGGAGAGTGGATGCTTCTCGACCCTTTCTAACATGCCTACATGTTTTGGGGGGCGGATGACGGAGTCAGAACCATCAGGGGGTTTGAATTATGGAAAGCCTATTCCGACAAGACATGAATTCTGATTACATAAGAACAAGGTTTTCTCCCGCTATCCTATTTGCACAGTTATTCAGCAAATGATTGAAGTCAAGGCATACTGATTAGTTCGCTATCCTAAGCATAGTGGCACTCAACACGGAAGCAATCAACAAGATTAATATGATCATCTTCGAGGAGGATATAAGACATACATGCACAAAGACGATCTATGTCTTTCTTCAAGGGACGATTGACCGAAGGGGCAAATACCTCACGGTCTCCTAACCCATGCTACTCTAACCCTCGAGCTCCTTGGGGTCTTCAAAACTCGTATGTAAAAGAAAGCTAGTATTTTGCCTACCGTTCCCCAAATTCTACATCCATAAGGGATGTCTACCGCTTGGGTCTCTACCCACGAGTTCAATTCTAAAGGCCGATCAGTCTAGGGTTAGGTCCAATTAAATTCATTTTACCCCTTGAAAATATTTTCCAAAACCATTTTAAATCCTTGGGCCATTTTCAAAGCCACTTCAACCTATCATACTCGGATTGCAAAACCTGACCCTGATACCACCTTTGTAACGGCCCAGGATTATGGTTCTTGAGTTACGTTTCAAGGGACAACACCCCTCGATAAGATCTTACGCTCCGAGTACAGGTTGAAGGTTTGAAATCGAAGATTAGTAGTTTAAAGTGGGATTTCGCACCCAAATTCGTAAGGTCCGTTGGAGACCCCGGGATAAACCCCTATACCTCTCCTAAGTCTACAACGTGGTAAATCCATTTCCCATGCAGACCAAAATAAGTTCAGAAAACAATACAACGAGTGTCGCGACTGAGCTGGGTCAAGCAGAGCATAAGTAGTATGAAATCCTAAAAGTATAAACCGGTGAAGGTAGAATCTCAAGAGCTCACTCTCCGCCATGCGAAAGGACCCTGTCATAATAGCACAGAATCAATCAGTGGGACGTACGGGTACATGAAACTATACAACAAAGTCAGGCCAAGTGTTCGCCCGCGGGCCCTAAAAACTGTGCTGAGGACATATAATAAGCCTATACCTAGAATAAAGGATGCTCTAATGTCGTACTGAAATATTAAACATACTAGCATGCTCCTAGTCCATATGTGCCGAATATTAAGTAAGGCCTTAGCAAATAATACCAAGTGGTATATCCCTTTCCTACCCCCCCCCCCCCCCTCTTCCAAATAGGGTGGAGACTAGCCAGTTCGATGCTATAGCATATCAAATCTCATCGTCATATCACATCTCATGCTCATCTTGTATCTCATGATATATAAATGACTCAAGGAGGACAATACCCGATGAAGTTGGGCTGCCCTATGACCGTAGCAAGGACTCACAGATAACGGCCGTTATGTCTTCAAACATATACAGAATAAGAATGCTCATTCGCTTGTGCAAGTCCTAAGCATGATACTACATGAAATGTTGTTATGCATATGCATCACATACATACTATTTCACACATCGGGCAGGAGGTCCTAGTTACTGAGTAAGCCCCGGAGTACTTACCTGGAGAAGCGTAGAATCCAAACAATATTCAGCAATGGGAAGCAAATCAACAGATCAGAGATCACCTAGCAATTCCATAAATAACATAATCAGTCTAAGTCTAATTTACGCAAGGCACACAAGTCACATATGAAAAATATAAGATACACATAAATATGATAACTCGACCGTCTCATCATTATTAACATCATCATCTCATCTTCAATCCTCATCTCGCCTCATCATATCTCATAAATTAACATCTTTCTCAATTCGATCATAACAACATCCTCATCAGCTCATGAGAACCTCCATACCATACTAGCCAATATCACACATAACCGTTTCATACTCACATTTGGCATACAGATATATATATCACCAACATCATAATATCTAACATTTAATTTCTTACAGTAAATCACCACAAGTCATGTTATTAGTCACACATATCATGTCGTTAGTCAAACGCTCATATTATCATGCGAATTAGTCATCGAATAAGTCTTATTCTCAAGTTAGTTTCAAAACTTTTTCAAATTCGATTTAACAGTTAAGAATTTTGACCCTTGAAAATACTCGCTAAATTCCATTATAAATTATATGATATTTAAAATACCATTTATTAAACAACTTTATAAATTATTTCCAAATCCCCTAAAATCCAAACTATTTTTATTTAATAAATCAACCCTTATAATTCTCCCTAAATAATATTTTATCTCTTAAAACCTCAAATATTATTCTATATATACAATAATTTTAATTCTGTTAAATAGCTAAATAAATAGACGGATAAACCCGAACCGCACTGAACCCATATTATAAATCCCAAACCGGTTTAAATAAATAAATAAACTTAAGGAGTTGGCCTAACACATTCTATTTCTTCTTCCTGCAATTCAAAAGGAACTCCCGCCCGCTTGGCGGATGGAGCTCGACCCTACCGGCGATGTCCTGGCCTCGCGCCCAGTCGTGGCTCATCGGCTCTGGCTCCATGGTCCCGCCCAACCCTCAGCTCGCTCGCACCCGCTCTTGCCCGCTCGGACTTCTCCCTCGCTCACGCTCTCATCTCCGCCAGCCTCGCCTTGCTCTTGTGTCGCACCCTCGGGCTCGCTCTCGAGCTGTCGAAGCTCTCGACCTTGCCCAATCGTCCCGCACTCATCCCTCGCTCACTCCCAACTAATATAATCATTGATTAAAGCGCGAATTCGAATCGAGGAAGGAAGGAAACGGTGGAAGCTCACCAAGGATGTTCGCGACTTCGGAGCTCTCGAACGGAGTTCTGGGCGTCGTCGGTGGCTCGCGATGGCTCGTCGGACATGGGTGAGTGTGATAGTGGAGCTTGAGGATGGGTCGATGGTGAAGGATGAAGGTGAAGGCGTGGGATGGTGATGGCTATCTTTAGAAATGGGGATGGAGGAAGAGGGATGGATATGAAAGGTTATGGTGAGGTGAGGGAGTGGTTGCGTATTGATTGTTGAATTGGGTAACTAATACACGGAATAAATTTCAAATACGCGAATTTCGAATCCCGAAATTAGTTTCCCCGAATCTCACTATCTCAAGCAATTAGATTTTTAAAATCGAAAAGGATATCGTAATCCGATGATTATTTTAAATTTTCGAGGAAAAAGAACGAAAAATTTTAGTCAAATTTTATATTCCGGTCGAATTCCGCTCTACGAGTTTTAAATCAGATTTAAATTCATTTTTAATTCTATTTTTCTCAAAAAAAAATTAGGATTTGAAAACTCGGGCTTTTACAATGGAGGTGGGCTTGGTGACTACTGAGGAACGACAAGGTTTCATCGATTGGCTGGCTACTGGCCCTAATTTTACCCGGCTACTGGCCCTAATTATACCCGGCATATGGACTTCGATGGAGGTAAGGGCTGCTCTACACCGGTTAATGTACTTTTACTTTTCTCCCTGTATAAATAACTTAAGGGGTTTTCCAACTGATGACATTATCGAGTACATCCATCAATCCTTGATCTTGTTACACAAGTCCTTAGTGGCCAGGGAGGGTGATCAAGCATCGGGTATGGTTGTAGTCGACCCTTTCTAGCAGAAGCAAGTCCAGTAGCTGTGGGCTGATTGCGGTGGAAAGCGTGAAGGCACCACTGAGAAAAATGTTGTGCAAGGGTTGAAGCATTACATGGCCGAGAAACATCTGGTGGACAACGAAAGGAGTTGGGTTACAATAAGCACAAAAGTCGTTGCTCCGTTCTTATACAAGATAAAGGAGTGGATCGGGCTCGTTATCGACCTCGTGACATAGAGAGTTGAAGTCCTAGACTGCGATGTCAATGTGATCAAGGATAAGGACCTGAAGAAAGCCCTCCAATACATAACTGAAGTGTTAGGTTGAATGTCCCTCTAGGTGGCTTACGCCACCTAAAGGGAAGAACCGCCGAAATTTAATTTGAATGTCCCTCTAGGTGGCTTACACCACCTATAAGACGTTTTCTTTCTCTTTTGTCGCATGAGAGTGTTAGGTTGAGGTTGAACTCGTCCTCGAAAATAGATGTCTTACTCCAGTTTACCTCATGTGTTCTTATGATGTGAATTGCTCCATCTTTGCACGGGATTAGAGACACTCTAAATGTGTGTTGATTTCGAATATATCACAAGGTCCACCAACAAAAGTCTAGTTTTTCTTTGGATACGTTGTTGATGTTGTTTCCAATGTAGGACATAATTGGTTTAATATCTCTCAATTGGTGAAGCATGGATGATATATTTGAGCTGATGTGGTTTTGGAATTGGAGGAGAGAGGTCATATACTGGCATTCCAGGAAATAGTGAGCATCATCTTCCACTGCACAATTGCAGAGACAGCAAGTGGGAGGAACAACGACACACCGTTGTGCGAGTCTAGAGGAAGTAAGAAGATCGTCCTGGCATTTTTCCATAGGAAGTTTTTTATCTTTGGTGGAATATCCAAGTTGCAGAACCAACTATTAGGGTCAGAACACCGTGCTGACTGACCAGTGATTATTTTGTATGCACTTGAGGTGGTGAACCAACCCTCCCTATGAGGCCACCAATAAAGATGGTCTTTAAAGGGGGCAGCGGGCAAAGGGATATTCGATATTTCCTTGACAATATTATTTGGAAGCACTTGACAAAGCGTCTCCATCCACCATCTTCCCGACATGATTTAGTCGCTAACAGTTTCCATATTAGTTATTGGAGGCAAGCCACTCCTAGCTTGTACTGAGAGGGACGAGACCTAGTTATCCGTCCAAAATTTAATCGTCTTTCCATTCCCTACAGACCAGATCAGCCATGTCTTAAATGTGTTAATGAGAGTTGTTAGTTTAGCCCACTGCCAAGATGAATCACCCCTCTTATTGTATTCCAGTAAGTTAGACGACCGGAGATACTTGTGCCTAATGATGGACACCCAAACATTATGTGGTTCAGCTAGTATTTTCCATAGCAATTTCATTTGGAGGGCCACATTCATATCTTTTACTTTGCGTATTCTGAGACCACTCAATTTTTTCGGTCTACATATCTTATCCCGACTGATCAGTGGACGGTGTTGAAGATCTATATTCCAAAAGAACATTCTATTAATTTTATCCAACTCTTTATGAATTGAATTTGGTAGTAGGAAACTTTGTATAGCTTAGAGAGTCTTGGCTGCTAGATTTGTGTTAATGAATGTAGCTCAACCTTGTTGTGATAATGCATTTGCACACCATTTACTTAGTTGATCTTTAGATCTACAAATGATATCCTTAAATGTGGCTTTGTTTACCCTTCCATTGATAATGGGGTAGCCAAGATACTTTTCCATGGATGAGACATTTGAAATATTCAGGTAGGTACTAAGCTCGGCTAACCTCGATTTAGAAATACCTTTGGTGGCTTGGAAGCTAGATTTATGGTAGTTCACTTTCCACCTAGAAACTTTACAATATGTATCAATTATTTTCCTAACTTTGTGACCAGCCTCAATGCTGCCTTTGGCAAAGATAATTATATCGTCTGCAAAGGAAAGGAAAGGGATTCGAGGGCCGCCCCTACCAAAGGAAAAGCTGATTTGACTTCGTTCAGAATTTGATTCCGCAGTGAGGCATTGTGCTAGAATCTCAGCTTCGAGGATGAACAGAAATGGGGAAAACGGGTTACCCTTAAGAATGCCCTGAGAGGGAGAGAACATTTCCGTTGGGCCATTGTTCACATGCACCGAGAAGAAAACACTTGAAATACATTCTATAGCCCAAGAAGTAAAAATTGGATGAAAACCAAATTTGTGGAGAATTTTATTGGTGAAATTCCAGTCGATTATATCATATACTTTTTCCATATCAAGTTTTATCGCAATCCAACCCACACGACATTTACGAGATCTAAAGGAATGGAAGATTTCATGGGCAATTAGCACATTATCTTGTATGGCCCTATCAAAAACAAAGGCTCCTTAGAGTGGGTGGATTAATTTTTCGATGGTAACTTTAATCCTTTCTGTAAGGATTTTGGAAATGATCTTATAGATTGTTTAACGTAGTCTAATTGGACGATAATAGTTTGTCGCTGTTGGGTTATCGGTTTTTGGTAACAGATAAATGAAGGTATGATTAATTTGCCTAAAAAATTTTCCGGAGAGAAAAAAACCCTTAACAGCCTTAATGATGGAAATACCAACAATATCACGGTATTTTTGGTAAAACTCATCAGTAAACCCATCAGCACCTGCGGATTTATTCTTTTCAAGGTTAAACACTTCAGCTTTTATTTCCGTGTTGAATGGGTGATGGAAGAGGAAATCATTTTCGGCCGTCGTAATAGACGGCTGGGTAAGGCTAACCAATTCATCTAGAAGTCTGTCATCGTTTGATTCCTTTTTGAAGTGGTTCTCAAAATCGTTCTTTATTTCATTTCTAACATTCTCTTCGCTGATAATGAAGGTTTCATTACTGGAAATAATGTTTTGACTTTTTTTTCGGTGTCTCCGCCCCGAGGCCACATGGTGGAAATAGGAGGTGTTCAAATCTAATAACTTGAGATGCTTTGTTTTGGCCCTTTGGTTTCCAAAAAGTCATTTGGAAAAGGAGCAGCCTTTCCTTCTTTCTTATAAGGCGTTGTTCTTTTTCTTTGAATATTTTCGAACCCCTCATAGAGGTAGAAGATTGGATGTTGAGCAGCTCTTTATCTACCTCCTTAAGTTGCCAAAAAATGTTTCCAAAGGTTGACTTATTCCATATTTTTTCTTTTTGTTTCAATACTTTTTGTTTGTACATTAACTGAATCAAAGCAGAACCAGGACAAGTAGCTCGCCAAGATTGTTTAACAATGTTACAGAAGTCTTTCCGATGTAGCCAGACATTCTCAAATTTGAGGGGGGGGGGGGCTTTGAAAGTGACACTACATTCTAGTGTAATTGAAATAGGACAGTGGTCCGACGTGGAGAAAGCCCCATTCTTTGTAATAAACTTCGGAAATTTCTGTAAGATCTGGTGATGGACTAGAACTCTGTCTAGTTTTTCTGAGATGTTGTACTTACCATCAACTCCCTTTCTCCATGTGAAAGGATTCCCAAAAGAGGGAAGGTCCATGAAGGAGCGGTTGTTTTTTAATTGAGCCAGATGTGTAAATTGGGAAGGACGGGAGATCGCTCCCCCAAGCTTGTCTTCACTACATACAATTTCATTTAAGTCCCCCATGACAATGCATGGAAAAGACGAGGTGTGCACTGTTGTAGTTATTGTTACCCAGAACATGTCTTTCTCCCGAGGGTCAGGAGGAGCATAAACAAAAAGGATAACCAAAATTTTATGGTCTCTTAATTTTTCATATTTCATTCCTATGATACGAGGTAAGTGGATTTCAACAGAAATAAGTTTGTTGCTCATTTGGTGTGATTTCCACATTAAACCAAGCCCCCAGAGCACCCTACGCTAACGGACGAAATAGCCTCGTCGAAACCAATATTCTTCCATAATTTATTATCTGGGAAGGATTCTGATTTTGTTTCTATTAACAACATAACTTGAACATATTCATTTTTGCATAAGGCGCCAACTTCTATCCAAAATGTCTTCTTCCTTATACCTCTACAATTCCAGTAACACACTTTCATTTAAACTAGTCTTTGTAGTCGGAATGGGGCGGAAATTGACGGACCCCCTCTGCTTGGTTCCGAAATTGATTTTTGCTTATTGAATTGATAATACCCCTTGGCAGGGGGTTGAAGTAGGGCCGAACATGAGGCCAGGACCACACGAGTCCCCGAGAATCGAAGCACAAACTTCCCATCGAAGAGGAACTATACTGAATGGGGCAGAGCCTAGGGCCGAAAATGGAGCTAAGATGGTGACACTTCACACCCAACGGATGCCGGTTGGAAAGGTCATGCTTCACAAAACCAAACCGATAAAGGTGAAAGCAGGGACTTAGGTTACTCGTCTAAAAAGAGTGAACAAATACATTACTTCGGACATGCCCAGCAAGAGAAAAAAATCCAGTAATCAAAGGGCGATGTTGAGAGAGGTGATTATCAAGTAATGGTCCAAACCACAATGGGAAATTAATAATTTGGGACCAACCCGGATTAACCTTTATAGTAATGGATTTGTACCCATCTTTTAGAAGAATCATTGGCGATTTAGAATTTTTGAAAAAAGGATACCTTGAACATTTTGCATTATGGAGCTTAATCGGAGACAATACTATAGACAATGTCACAGTGACATAGATTTTACCTAAGAGAAGGCTACTTTGAATAAAACCTTAGCAAGCATCGACTATAAAATATGACAGCAACATTTCAATCAAAGCATTCAAGTAATACTTACTTCGATCAAACACACACTTTGAACGATCCAAATAGATCGAAGGTTTCCGCATTTTGTTATCCTTCATCCCCAAATTCAGGTGGTCGTTAGTCACCAAGGGATGGGAATTCCCCTTATATTTTTTGCTCTCATAGAGAGGTTTAGGGCCATTTCGGGGGTTGGATGGGTCATAACAATCGACTTGCGAACACTCAAGGTACCATATGGATGCACTTAACACGCATACAAAATCAATAAACGCGCAACCATTGATTTTGACAACAAGGAGATGAAACCAATGAATATCTACCTCTTTTAATCATATCATTAGCTTACCAATTGAAATACACTTTTGAGTGACAAGAAAAATAAATCATTTGCAAGAACAAATTACTACTGGATTTTCCAGGCCAAAACCTACTGGATGGAGAAACAGGAACCACACCTCCATATCCACTGAGTACCTAATACTTTTATCAATATCGTTGGTGAGACCATCAGATGCCACTGCAACCTTAATTTGTTCCAAGACCTTTCGGGATGTAAAGGGTGAAGAGGAATACACCTCCAACACGGGTTCGCTTAGACACCAGTTGGAGGAGAGATTTTGCGCCCAGCACTACAAGAACACAAAAACATATGTTAGGACAAAGTATTTCACTAGAAAGCTAGTATCACAAGTGAAAAGAATCGAGACCTGGTATATGAGAGCAGACCTGCAAGGGGCTATGACAGGCCCGACCTAGTATAATCAGTGATCGAAATCCCAGTGTGTCCATGACTAAGGAAGCCAATTTTGAGAGTTTCCCTCCACGCCCACGCATTAGCCATTGAGATGAAACAGAATATGTTAATTTTCTCATCAAAGGGGAGATTAAACCCCTCAGAAAGAGAAGGGCCCTTTCGGGATTTAGGAAGTGGGAGGACACTATCCTCAACAACCATTTTTTCTTTGCCTTTCAACGGGTTTGATATCCCAAGTAAGAATTTTATGACAGATCTAGTAACACATAAAAGTGGAGTGAAGACCAGAAGTGGACCACTTAAACAATTGGAAAACACGGTCCCATTCTGCCCAATCCGAACAGAGGTCGGACTGGGTGCATAAACTCGAAATTTGGGAGCGAGAGTAGCAAGAGAAGAGACAAATAAAAAAGACGATGACCACCACACCCGAAGATCAGCGAAAGACAGCTTCCTACACCGGATTCGAGTAGACAAAGCACCCCAATAGCCAACTCGAAGCAACAACGGACAAAACCAATAGCCGGCAGTAGAGAGGATGGCAGAGCCCCGAGAATCGAAACCCCAACCTCCAAAACCTCGGATCCAGACTATTGCTCCAAAACCCATTTCGATACGCCCTTTCACAAACAAAAAATCCACAAGCTCCAAAACCCATTTTGAGACCTTTAGGAGGTTTTTCCTATAAGTCTCCTAAAATCCACAAGCTCCAGATAATTACCCCTCTTAGATCGGACCTGATAAAGGATCCGAGGCTGGACATGCTCTAATCGGTTCGAATCCGGTGGATTTGTGGGGAAACTCTACCATATAGAGTTGATTTTCCTCTCACAAAAAAAATATTGTGGGGAAACCCTGGATTGGTGGGGTTGGGGAAAAAGATGAGGCAAGCTCTTGTCCGTTAATTTTTATTTTAACGGTTAAGATCTTATCAATTCTACCAATAAATTTTTTTTTAAACTATGGGATCTTAAGGGTGTTCTAATACAATATTTTTTTTATTAGGTAAAAATTCGAGGTTAGACATATCTCATCTTCGAAAATCGATAAGTCAACAGAGTCTAAAAAAACAAAATACAAAGATGGTGCTAGTCTACAAGCAACAACATTCTACAAAAAGCAAAACTAAATACGATAGACCAAATAAGATGGAGATATAGACAACGGACGAAGCCAAACACTATCCGAAAGCAGCACGCAGATCGATCAGTGGCGCTAATTCAACATTTTAAAAAGCTTCGTGAAATTCTACAGGAAATTTCGCCAATTTTTTTTTTTTTTTTTGATGGGCATTTTTTTTTTTTTTTTTTTAAATCGTCCTAACATTATCCCATAGAAGATGAGTTGTAAATTAGTGGTTAAGGTAACTTCACACTTGGTGCACGGGAATGTCTGCCACTATAACAAAGGCAGTCCCCTTTTCCATTGTTTTTTTCTTTAATTTTGGTGAAATTTATCCAGGAGGAACCTTTTCCTTTATTAGAAACATTATTTCACAATTCATGCCCACCAATCCATCCTTCTTTTTCTTTCCATTCTCCTATCTCGATTTAATTTGTTTAATTGCTTCCAATCAATTAAAATCAAAAAAGAAACACTTATTCTACCAAAAATAAAAAGAAACATGTACAACTGATCAAAAAGCATTACAACTTGCGATTATTACACTTTCGTTGTAATCTCATTAATATTTATATTTGTAAAATCACATCATCAAAAAATAAATAAATTAAAAGTCAGCTTTAGAGATAGTTAGAATGTCAAATGGACTTTAAAGAATAAAGATAATATCCGTGAGAGAGAGATAAGCTTTAGAGAGATGGAACCCTTTTTTCATGGCTATAAAGATTAAAGCATTCACTTGCTACGTTCATTCGCTTCATTTACTTACTTTTAGATGGATAGGTAGATAGATTGAGGCCCATCCACCTTCTTTCATTTCTTATCTCTTTACTTGATCAATTTTCCATCCCCCCCCCCCCAAAAAAAAACTTCATCTCCATCCTCTCATCATCTTCCCTATCTCGATCAACATGCCTCTTTTTTTTCCAAATCTCACAACCTTTTGTTTAGATCAATCTATATTATATATATTTATCCACTTTATTTTGTTTGTGTGTCATCTTCTTTAGTTACGTTGCAGGACCAGGATCGAACCAATTCGTTAAATACATATACGTACATATTTATAAACTCCAAGTAACTATTTACTATGGGTAAGATTAACAAGAAGAATGCTGATGATGACCATAAGGAGGTGGCAGCAGTGGGGCCCACAAGGCTGACTAGGCAGCAGAGCATCGATTCCGGCAAGGTGGCGGGGAGCTGCCTGTGCTCACCCACAACCCACGCGGGGTCGTTCAGGTGCAGGCTCCACCTGGCTCCCAACCTGCAGCGCACCAAAAGCCTTGACTTGGGCGGTGCTACTGCCTCTCTACTAAGGAATACGGATCACTTTTCCTCCTCCCAAACCGGCTGTTCTTCGAGTTTTACTACCACTACTACAACCACCGGTTATAGTAATTTAATGAATAAAGTGCAAAGACGTCTTAGACATGTGATCGATCCGTCTATATTTATTATATTATGTGAGTTGAGTCGTATATCTGTAATCTACTATTGTATTTAACAAGAAATTCCTTGTGGTTTTTTTTTTTTTTTTGGTAAAAAATCCTTGTGGTTTTTCATGCATTGGAAATGTGTACAATTTAATATTTGACGATAATAAGTATTAGATTGTAAAAAAAAAAAAAAAGTTAATATATTATACGGAGTATAGTTTTTAGCTCTTTAGAATACGTGTTAAAAAAGTTATTTTGGATATGAGAGAATAGTATATAGGTTGTTTTTGTCAAGAGCTTCCACCTGAGATATAATAAAGTTGTATTTGCACACTCGAGCAAAGTGATGAACGCTTCTTAATTTTGTCATTGACTAAATCAAAATATTTCTATCTTTTGTGAAATTGAATTCTTTATACTATAATTAAACCTGAGAGCTTCGAATTAGTATGCTATTTAAAAATATTTAGCAACCGTGTAAAAAATTTAGCTACAATTTATATTTTTGCTTCTATATATTATAATTACACATTTATAATGGAGAAAATTTGGTGAAATGTCACCTTTTCCTAATCTAATTAGCTTATTTATTTATTGGCCCTCATCCAATTTTTTTTAAGTGTTTAGCTTCATTCCTCTCTCCTCTCTCAGAAACTCGCGAGGAACTCTCAGACGGTGTTTCCTCTTCTTCATCGATTCCTCCCCGTCCATGGCTTTCAAGCTCCCTCCCTCAACCTTCGTTCCCTTCTCCTCAATCGACATGCTCTCTATCTCTCACGCTTCTCCTTTGTTCATACTCCTCACCTAATCTCACAACTGTTGATGCCAACGAGGAATCTCATATGAAAATTTGGTTCCTCCTCGCCGTCGATGCCATCACCTGGCACTTCTAGTCTCCTCCGCTCACCTGCGAGGATGAATCCAGACTCATCCTCCTTCGATATCTGTGGCCAGACTCAACCGGAGTGGAAATTCATATGGATTTCAATCTTGGAGATTTCCAGGTGCGTAATACCAATTTTGCCTGATTCAATCTCAATTGCTAGACCTAATTGATTGGATTTAAGTTCGATTTCTGTTATTGTTTAGAGGATTTAGCCAATTTGGCTGATTTGATTTCCTTTTATTTTGTGATCCCTGGATAGCGATAAAAAGCTCTAGGTATTGAACTGTCTGATTTTTGTTGAATATGTATTGATCTTTGATTGATGGATATCCCTTGAATTGAGATTGGACTCTAAAAGTGCAGTAGAGACTCGTAAATTCCACTTGAAGGTAATAAGAGTGTGTGCAAATTGATTGAGTTTTGTTTGTAGTTTATGTCTTGTGCTTCATTGAATGATTTTTGGGCCTTTTATTGGTGAAAGCAATGCTCGGAGTTCTCCTATAACCTGATCTATATAGTTGGGGAGTCATTTGCAAAGTTGAAATTGTTACTGCGTTATAGAACCAGCAGGTAGTTTATTTAAGAGTGTACAGAGTAGTAAGCCGGTAAGGGTGAGAGAAAAATGTATTTGGAGAATACTAATGTCTCACAACTTAAGAATCTTAAATATATCAGGAAAAAGCCTCTAATCTTAAGAATCTTGGTGGTGTCAGTTTGGTGATAAACACATTCATTTACCCGATTTGGGCAGGTAAAGACATGCACAACTTGATTATGAAGAACTTTGTGAACGTTGCTGATTCCTTGGAAGGTTGAATAACGTTTATGGATTTTTCTACTTCGACGTCTTTACATGAATCTTAGTTTACGCTTCTATATTTTACAGGTTGTGTATGTGGTTATCTAGCCTGCATCGAGTATAAGAGGGTTCCTTCGAAAATACTCACTTTCAAAGCTGTTGATGATCCCCCTTTACAGTGGTTATAGATTAGTTTTTGAGTCCAAAAATCAAGAGGTATTCTATCTGACCTGCATCGAGTATAAAAGGGTTCCTTCCAAAATACTCACTTTCGAAGTTGCTGATGATCCCCTTTAGAGTAGCTACAGATCAGCTGTAGAGTCCAAAAGCCAAGAGGTATTCTATCTGGCATAGCTCCACGAAGTAACAACTGCTGATTATCAGGTACATGTCCTCGTTTTTTTTTTAATTCTGTTGATTCTGAATTTTGTCTGGATTGTTTGAGCAGCTGGAATTCCGACATTGATTGTGCATCAGATAATCTTGAATTCCAAATTGAGTGTAAGAGTCCAAATTCAGTGCTTTGTAATTTTGTAGGAATGACAATTGTGTGTTTGAGTGAAATTGGCTTGCTGATGCTCTGATCTGTTTAAGTTTACACTTGGAGACTCATTAGGAAACTGACGATCTGACTTTTACATTTGAATTCCCATCCTTCAAAATCAAAGTTATAGATTGAGTTTATGGAATGTATTATGTATGCAATATGGATGGTAGTGTTTTTAGTGTATCTGTTACTTATTTGAACATAGATTTAGCACCAGAGTAATTTTCTTCTTGAATTTTGCTTATGTTGCTTTTATACTTCATTTTCTTACTACTCATAAATGTTGACAATTGTAGGTATGACTATACCAAGCTGTTGCCAATCCTTTGATGGGACTGAAATGTTTCTTTGGGAGTAGAGAGAACATTAACCTGGAAGCCATGACTGTGAGTGTTACAAATGCAGGGATCTCGGCAGTGACCGTGAGATGTGCACTTCTTAAAGAACATGACATCGGTTACTACAATGAGATATCTCATGAATCTCTTCTTTTAATCGGAAGGAGCTGTCCAAATCTTATCATCCTAAAACACAACTTCATGAATTGATTAGACCCTTCGCAGCACACGGGCATTGTCCCGAATGAGTATCTAAGAGGCAGCCCTCAAGATGGAGATTCTGAAGCCGTTACAATAGGAGAATCGATGCCCCATCTGGTGCATCTCGAGCTCCAGTTCTGTAAGCTCACAGCTAAAGGGCTTGCTTTCATAGCTGAAGGATGCCAGAGCCTGCAGCATATGGATCTCTCTGGCTGTCCAAATTTGACAAGTCAAGAAGTAGTGAACGCATGCACAAAGCTTAAGCACTTGAAGACGGTTAAGAGGCCGAACTTCTTCATCCCTAGGACTGTCTTCCATACTGAAAGATACGGCCATTGGAACTTGTACGATGAACGGTTTCAAACTGATATCTTCATGATATGATGATGCTAAGGATCGGATTACCAACTACTAAGTCATGAAGATGGATGTTGCTGCTTGTTACATTAAGCTCGTCTTGATGCCATAACGCCGCATTTGGCAGCCAGCGGGGCGAATTCATCATTTTGTTTATTATTGTACTAGTTTTGCAATTCAAGTTTTGGTGGCACATGATTTATGCTCTTGGTGCTTTCCTACAACCATTTCTTCTTGCAGTTGGCAGTCATGTTCTTAGTGTGTTATGGCTTAACCTTGTAAGTTGTATTGGGTTGTTTTTCGAGTTCGAATATTTCAGGTTGGTTCAAAATTCCACATTCCACTTGATTTCCATTTTTTGCGAGTTAGAATAAAAAGTTGTATTGGGTTTTTTGCCACTACAAGTGATTGCATCAATGAAGTGTAATCACAAATGTGTCATTGATGAATAAAAGTATAATCGATGAAAATATATCGATATACAATTGATTAAATTAAAAAAAGTGACATCAAACAATTTGATTAAAAAAGTGGCATCTAGAATCAAAACACTAAAGTGGCATCTAGAATCAAAACACTACTTTGAAAAAAATATGGTATCACGGAAAAAAAATATCATAAAAAAGCGTTATCAGTAGTCAACAATAAAAAGTGACATCAATGGTCAACGTGGCATCACAATAAATAAAAAAATGTCATCAAGATTTGAAAAAGGTGTCATTAAAAAAATGTTATCAAACTATTTCATTAGAGAAGTGGCATCAAAGCGAAAATAAAATGTAGTAAAAAATGGCATAACAAAAATGTCACCACAAAAAATGTCATCAATCAAGTTTAATCACATTTTATGCTCTTGTGTCATTAATAATAAAAATGTAATAAACATTTCACCATAAGTGATTGCATCAATGAAGTGTAATTACAAACGTGTCATCAATGAACAAAAGCAGAATCGATGAAAATATATTGATATACACTTGATTAAATTAAAAAAAAAATTGGCATCAAACGATTTGATTAAAAAAGTTGTATCAAATAATTACATTAGAAAAATGGCATCAAAACACACATTAAAAAACAATGTCATCGAAACACTACAGTAAACAAAAATGGCATCAATGGTGCCATTTTTCTAATTGACATAAAAAAGTGTCATCAGTAGTCAACAATAAATAAAAAATGGTATCAATGGTCAACGTGACATCACAGTAAACAAAAAAATGTCATAAAGGTTTGAAAAAAATGATATTAAAAAAGTGTCATCAAACCATTTCATTAGAAAAGTGGCATCAAAATGAATATAAAATGTAATAAAAATGGCATCAAAACAGTAAAAAATTGCATCATAAAAATGTCACCACTAAATTATTTATAAAAAAAAACGAATGAGTTGGTAAACGTTGACCGGTCAACGGTCAAACAGTTGACCATTGAGCATTATTATTCCATTTGGGATGAGTGCTACCTTGACTAATTAAATTAGTTTTGGTGTTAATCACCCAATTAGAAATTCAAAATAGGCTAGTGAGCAAAAACACCCTTTATAATTTAGGGGATTTTTTTTCAATTTTGCAGTTTTTTCCCCCTTAATTTTTTTTAAATGGCTTTAGTCCAATATTTTCCGATGAATTTTTGAGAGGGATTGGCTATAAAAATTCATCGGATTTTTTTTTGGAATTGTAGATCATACGATAAAAGAAACTGATAACTGAAGCGCACCCTTACACGCATTCAGTATATATGTAAGGGAGGACTCACAATTCATGCATTCTGGGATTTGTAGATGGGAGACAGACCAAATATTCACATTTGGGGCGGCCAGTCTAAATTTTTTTAAAAAAAAATTTCATAGGGTGCATGTAGAACATGTCTTTTTTTAAAAAAAAATTACTTTATTGGATTCACTAATTTAGAACCCGCACTTTATGCGGCTTTATTTTTAATTTAAATAATTTTGATACTAAAACTCGCTTATTCAAATATTCAATTAATTAATTTTTTCATACTTATGACTTCTCAAATCATAATGAATTTTGGACTTTTTAGCTAAGTGTCTACTTTTAACAAGGCATTTTGCACAACCTTAATAGTGTCTAATCTATCATCAAAACCACTATACTCGATGCAGAGCTTTATGCTCCCGGTCGCGGTCCATAAACAATTAGATCAAATCAACAGAACTTTTTTCTGGAACAAAGACGCTCAGCATAGCCCATTAATCAGTTGGGACAAAATATGTAAATCAAAAGCGGGTGGAGGATTGGAAATTAGAAAAGCAAAAGACATGAATGAAGCTCTCCAACTAAAACTTATTTGGAAAATTTTGGCTGAACCGGAGAATAACTGGGTCAAAATCATACAATACAAGTATCTAAAAGATAACCACATTCTTACCTACTCTAGAAAAAGCAATGCCTCCTGGCAATGGTCGAAACTGAGTGCTCTAATCCCGAAATTTAAAACGGGACTTATCTGGCAAGTGGGGGATGGGAAATCAATTAAATTCTGGGAAGACAATTGGGCTGCAACGACACCTCTAAAAAACAAAATAGATTCCCAACACAATATTAATCTACAGGATTCCGTGAGCGACTTCATTATAGGAGGACAATGGTGGAAGGAGAAACTTGAGTCGGTGCTTCCGGGGCCCATAATAGAGGATATTATGAAAATACCCTTACCAATCACCCCCTTTGCAGACAGACTATATTGGTGGCCAGCTAAAAAGGGCTGGTTTACAACGACAAGTGCTTACAACCTAATCACATCCACATCACAAAGACAATCAGATGAATTTTCATGGATCTGGAAACTTGATGTCCCTCCAAAAGTTAAGAACTTCATATGGAAAATAAAACAAAAAGGCCTTGCCACGGCTACACGCCTAGCACAAAAGGGGGTATCGGTACCGAACACGTGTACCCTTTGCAATCAGTTCGCAGAAGATGATATTCACCTATTCATAGAATGTCTTATCAACAATTTCCAACAACAATTCCAGGGACAAATATCTCAAAATATTAACACCCTCATTTCAGAAAACAGAGATATGGACCAAATTCTACAAATTTTAAGTACCACCCTCCCTATGAAGGAAAACCAACAGATGGCAATTAGATGGTGGACCATTTGGTTTATAAGAAATCAAACTATCTTCAGAAATAAAAACATTCCCTATGCAGAGGGCATTAAGAAAATGATCAAGGACAATATTGAAAATTGGAGAAGAGCTAGTAGATGGAATGAGATAGAGAATGACGGCCTACAGAAACAAAATCAGGGGAAATGCCTCACTAAGAACAAAAGCAAAATCTGTCGCTGGAGGAAACCTCCAGCTGGCAAATACAAGTTAAACTTTGATGGGTCATTTAAATCAACCTCAAACAGTTCAATTGGGTACATCATCCGAGATTGGAATGGTGAACCTATAAACATTGGGGGTAAAACTATAAGAGCACAATCACCTCTCATGGCGGAAGCTCTTGCCCTACGTATGGGGATACAAAAAATTAGAGAATTAAAGATAACCAATCTCATAATAGAATGAGATTCAAAGATTATCACGGACTACTTACATACACAAGTTGGGTGTCCTTGGGAAATAGAAATGGTTATGTCAGATATCCAAGCCCTTCTCCAAAAAATAAATAATGTAGAGGTATCTCATATTCCCCGCATTGGTAACCGGGTAGCGGATAAGGTTGCACACCTTAGCTACTCTACCAGGGGGTCAGAGCTATACCTAGATACAGGTCTTATCGACCTCATCCGCCAGGATGCTTTCGGATAGGTGTTCCATCCGAATTTTTACCTAATCAAAAAAAAAAAAAAAAAAAAAGCATTTTGCAAAATGTTCACTTTTATGTTCCCTTTTGCAAAATGTCCTAATATGACATTTTTGCCCCTCCTTCCCATTCTCTTCCTTCCCATTTTTATTTTGACCATTGACCAGTCAAAGTCAATAAATTTGGTGACACAACTTTGATGACACAAAAACAAATTTGGTGACTGTTTTTTTTTTACGAAATTAGTGTCACCACCTTTATAAGTGGTGACACCGGTCAATGACTTTGGTGACACAACCACAACGAAGGAGGAGCGAACTCGGATGTCGAGCGAACTCGAAGGTCAATTCCTTTTGCCATTGAAGAGACGCCATGGACGGAGGAGGAGCGAACTCGGAGGTCGAGCGAGTAGCCGGAGGCGGAGAGCGCGCGAGCGAGCGAGCGAGGGAGTGAGGTCGAGTGGCCGGAGCGAGGCCGGAGCCGAGGCGAAAGCAAGCGAGCGAGCGCGGATCTAGTGCTCAGATCCGGATCTGGTCGACCTCGCTCCGGAGGCAGTGGCGGAAGCGAAGAGCGAGCGAGATCCGGAGCGAGGTCGAGCGAGCGGAGCGAGGTCGAGTGGCCGGAGCCAGCGCCTGTGTTCATCGTCTTTCACAAGGTTGAAGATGAAATTTTGGTTAAATTACAAAACCGACCCCATAAATATGGGAATTATAAAACATATTTATATATTATTAAAAAAGAAAAAATTTGTCAAACATACACTTTTTTGGGACAAATTGGTTAAATGTCCACCATTTTGGACAAATTAGCAAAATGTCTGCTATATATACTAATTCAATTAGATCCCAATACATATTAAAACAAACAGATCCCCAATTCTCTCTCGATATCTTGACTCTCTCGATAAGTTCTTGCACAACATGTTCTTATTTTTTACTCATCAATACTTTATTTTTGCACAAAATTTGAGACTTGTGAAATTGTGTCTCAAGATGATCTTACTTTTTGTAAATATAATTTTATACTGTTTTTATAGATTATTACACGAAATGTTCTTATTTTTGCTCATCAATAGACAATAATTGCACAACATGTTCTTATTTTTGCTCATCAATAGACGCAGATTGTCTCATATTATAATTGCACAACATAAACTTAAATTTGCACAACGTACTCTTATATTTGCACGACAAAATGTTAAAAAAAATTAATAAATAAATAAATAAAACTAGACTTGGGTCATATTTGCACAATATACGGTTATATTTGCTCAACATGATCTTATATTTGCACAACATACGGTTATATTTGCTCAACATGATCTTATATTTGCACAAAATTAGAGGTAATTGTAGGTGTGCATGTTACCACCCTAACAAAAATTTGTTGGTTAGTTTCACATTATTAGACACACCATAGCATTTTCTTTTTCAACTGCATTTTAGATTTTCAATTTCAGTTTATGCATTCTGTTTTTTCAGTTTCTGTATTCTGTTTAGTTTCATTTTCACATGATGTAATTTACAAAAACTGAAGGCAATTTACATATTAATAGAGCATGATGTACATAAACTAATTTTTCAGAAACGGATGATTCGGAACTGATTTATATATCATGATTTATACAACAAATGTTATAGAAGTGAGCATTGGTTTGAACCTGTTAACCTACTAGCTCAATCGGTAGAGCATTGTGCTTAGGCACAAGACGTGTGTTCGAATCCCGCGTAGGTTGTCTACTATATAACATACATAGTATTTTCTTCTCCATTTGTATCTTTGATTGAATAAATGAGCAAAATCATCCAAATCTATGACATCAAAATCAGAGCTAAACTGAATGGCAAATACAGTAGTAGCCCATGGTCAATAGACTTGTTAAAGACCTACACTACAAAAGCTCTGTCAAAATTTTCAAAGCAAGAGGTTGATACAATGTATGTGTGGCTTATATGGGATTCAAACCCACATCTTATGCCTACGCACAATGCTCTACCGGTTGAGCTAATAAGCCAAAAAATTTAAAGCAAGAGGCTAACATGTTCTATCTTTAATGAGGCATAAAGATGTAGATAACTTATTTTGTTATCATTAATGCAGTACCTTACAGATGAATATGTAAAGTAGTTGTTGTAACTGATTTACAGCTCTATAAATATGTAAAATGCAGTTTACAGATTTATATAACTACAAGGAAGTGTGGAAGAAAAGAGAGTAAAGTAACATCTTATATATGAGAACAAGTTTGCTTCCCAAATAGAAATAGTTGCTTTGTGGTACTCGATCTCTTTCAAATCCTCATCACATATAGCCTTACTTATAGGTTAACCTCCTCCCGGATCGAACATCAATAATGCAACATGTTCTAACACATATTGAGAGTTTTCTAGCATCCCAAGAACTTCAAACAGGGGTTGATATCTAGAAGGAAAGCTAGTATCAAGCTCTTTGTCACTGTGACTGTTAATTGGAACCATTTTATTTACCAACAAAGTCGACAAGTCTCACTACATGACTTCTGCTATAGGAAAAGAAGACAACACCACCCTTAGCCTCATGGACAGAGGATAGGACATTTAGAGATAAAAGAATCAACTCTTGTAATAACTAGTGAATCAACTCATTCAATCGGTAGCACTAAACCAAAGTATAAGAAAAAATATGTATGACAACAATCAGTTATATAATCGCAATCAGTAAAATAGAATTCGTCGCCAAAATACATTTCATCTTCATTTATTCAATTCAATGTGAACTTTATAGCAAAATGCAATCCTAGGAACCTAAACCCTACATCTCCAAATCGAAATTCCAATCTCTGTCAATAACCAAATACTATATGACAACAATTAGTTATTTCCCATTGAATTCACCGGTTCTCTCAAAGTTCAAGGTAAGACTAGAACGAGTTTATATACTAGTACAGCTCAAACTTAATAAGTGGAATGCCCCAAACAAAGCAGTATTTTTCAAGCATAGGTAGAGCATTTGATTCAAGAAACATTTGTTAGCTTATTGTTGATTTGAGAATGGAAAGGTTCCATCAGCAGCAAGAATTTGCAAAAGTTCGATCTGAACTGGTAAGTTAAATCGAAATTGCAGGTTTCGCAACTCTCTAAATCTAGAACCCACGAGAAAAACACAAGATTATTTAGGGTTAACCCTAACTAAATTCACCCACAAATTTGCAAAAGGCCAAAATCGAACAACCCCAACGAAGAAGAAACCATGTAGCAGCAAAATTAACCAATAATAATGAAGCAATTCTTCCACAAATATAAACACAACCACTAACCCTAATTTTTCAAAAGGGGCAAAATAAGAGAGAAGACATACCTCATCGCCGGGAAGCTAGTGGACCACCTCGTCGCTGAACTGCGCCTCCAATCAGAACCGATGGAGCCAGCGAACGGACGATCTTCCTCCTCGTCTGGGTGTGGCGCTTGGTCGCCCTCTCGACTCGAAGCCTCTTTACTCTTTCCTCTCAGTTCGCCCTTGAAGACGCCCTCTCTAGTCGCCTCTAGTTCCAGTGTTCTTTCTTTTTTAAATCCAAACTAACGGGGATCTGTGAAAATTAACTGCGGAAGGGCGCGGGGTGAAATAAGAGTAAATGTCAGGGGTATCATGCGAAATTTGTCAAACTTCTGTACACCTGGCAAAAATTACAATACCACGAGGGTACCTCGCGAAGTTTCCGAATTAAGAAATTAAATTGTACTCCATCCGATCTAAAATTATGAGGGTATAAGGGTCATATTCGGATACAGAAAGGCCCAACACAATAGATCCGACCCAAATTGTAAATATAGTAGTATAAATACCTTTTCCACCTATGTTCTCACTTCTCAGTTACGTTTTCCGCACTATCAAATTCAGTCTGTTGTAATGGTGGTTTCAATCAATTGAGTTCATGATTGTCCCTGATTCCGAATCAGATCCAGAAGATTCAAGGTAACTAGTGCGGTCCGATTTCCTGGTCTAATGAACTGCCCAACCTTAAGACTTTACATTGTCAAGTGCAACCGACAAATATTGTATGGTCAGACAGTTGCACATGAGGGGAGTGTGTGGAAGATGTGAAATGAACACATCCCACAGTGATAATATAAAGAATTCAAACCTTGCATATAAATTGGTGGACTACTTCTTCTAATGCTAATTGGTTTTAGGATGGAATACATTCCAGCAATTCAACTTAATTAATTCATATGGAGGGGCGGGAAATCACCTGTAGGTGACTGACTCCCCCAATCAATTCAATCCGATTATCTTGGTGAAAACTCGAAAAAAATTGAGTGACAGATGAATGACGGGTGGTGGGTCGGTGATGAATGATATGTATTTCGCCCATTACCTAACTCATAACATAATATAACTAACCTATTTATGTTTTTTTTTCCATGTTCTCCATTCTCAAATTCTCTTTGTTAAAAAAGATCTATAGGAATATGAACTTGCATTATGAAATTACACATCTTATCAAAATTTTCTTTTGTTTGTTTTTCATACATTACTAGAGTACTAACTGTTTGACTCTTTTCACTAACTTTGTTGGTACACTACCAAAAAAAAAATAGCAACAGTTGTTTACGTACCGTGCCTAAAAGACCATTTGTTGTGCCAAAAGGGTAGTAGCTAGCAACGGTTATAGCCACGGGAAACAAGGCATGGTGAAGCCTTTGGTGGAAAAACAAGGCTAGCAACGGGATCTATTGTAGCTGTCATGATAGCCAAGGCCAAGTGATGACCTCTTGTCGTCACTACGAATGTTGGCCAAGCCAATCGGGCCAAAATAATTGTGATGAGTGGTTGAATTGTTCTGGCTACTAAATTCAACCCGCTAAAATTTTGACGCTTTATTGCTATGCATGCGATGAGAATCTATCATGTCTAGCTTTGATAAAAATATAAGCTTAGGTTTGACACACAGATGGAGAAAGGAGAACTAGCAACGATGACTATGGGGAAAGAGAAAAGTAGAGCTTCAAACCCATGGAGAAAGTGAAGCCAACCTTGGCTTGGCGCTATAAATTAATGGAGTGAAAATAGAACTAGTCACATGTTATCCGCATATTTGGTTGTTGTCTGGCTCGCCTCTGCCACCAGTATACACTACCTGGACACCGCATCACGATCCCACAGTCAACGGGTGGGACGAGCAGTTTGCGGCGAGTATTGCACGATACAGAGCCTACCGCCGTGGATATGGTGGCCATCCGCTGCGCTATTAGCACTTTTCATTTTCCTGTTTCATTTTCCGAACTAGATATGTTGACTTCTTCGGTTACTAGATCTTTATCTGTGTCATTTCTCGAACTGCGTTCTATGTCTTATGATATTTTTCAACCCACGTTTTTTATGATACTTGACATTTTCCACACTCTGGTTTGTTGTTTTTACTATTCAGTGTTCGTTTATTTTGAAATAGAACGGCCATATTCGGAATCGATTCGAGGACCGTTGGGTACTACCACGATAAGTACTAAACGTTGCTTAATATATTATATTCCAAAAAAAATTTATCGGGTGGGCTATACGTAATAGACTCACCGCATACGTTGGCGGTGGGTGACATGTCCGGTCCGGTCCGGTCACCCCCAAATATGAGTGATCTAAGGCTCACCGCCAACTTATGCAGTGGAGTTCAAACGGAACGGAGTAGGCCATCGATTATTAGTACAACGATGGGCTTGTATACTCCTCACCCCACTAAGTATGGCGGTGGCCACCGTCTCTTGATACGGTGGCCTCGTTGACCGTTATTAAATTCACCGTCAATGTATGTGATGATTAGCGGTAAAAATAGTAAAAATTAGCGGTGAAGATATCATCACTCATTTTATGTCATTTGGCCAATTCTTTTTTCATCAGAGGACATCGGCTATTTTAAAATCACCAATCCGGCTCTCCTCGTAAACCCATCCTACCCGCCAACATTTGGACCCTTCAACCCGACAGATAAATGACTCGTCAAATTACGAGTCACCCCAACCCATCGACAGATAAATGACTCGTCAAACCACCATGTGATTTCAATAAAATGTCAATTTGACAATTTTAACAATAACGACAATTGCTTTTCAAGAATGATTAGTAGGTCAAATAATAGTTTGAAAGAAATTTAAAAAAAAAAAAACATAATCTAAGAAGAAATCATTGTTATGAATAAAGCAGAGAGAGTGTTTGCCACTTCCTCTTTTAAATGTGTGGTTTCATAATGACAAGAAGATCAAACATGGGGTCCATTGCCCCCATCTCCAGCCATGGTTTGAGGCTTTTACATGAAGGGGGTAATGCTAGTGTGATCTGTCAACAAACACACACCAACTAATTTGAGTAGGACAAACCAGCTATAATCATTAAATGATTTAGCATGCTTAATGCTTCATCATTACCTTCTTCTAAACCCCACTCTTTCTATAGTGAGTTTAGCTTATTGGTGCCTGTACTTGTAATTGTTGTTTGTTGAATCCATTTATTTGGCCTTTCAAGGATTTCCAAAGCCATACAAGATCCTAATCAAGGGTTGCTTATAAGATGTTTATTTGTACTGATAATTACAAGTGTTCCACCCATATTGATTAGTTGAACAGATTTAAAGATAAAAGAAGATTGTGTTTAGGTATTAAAATATAGTAAATGCTTGTCAAATCCATGTGAGTAGTAGTAACTAAATTGCAACACAACTGTGGACTATGTGATCTTTACCGTTCAAATGCTGATATTTTTGTTTATTGAAGAGATGTCAAATTTCAACTTTTACAAAGACCAATTCCACACAACTCAAAAACCTAAGTGACACTCAAGTGTAAATCAATGATCATCATGATTTACTTGATAAACTTGAAAATAAAAACAAAAATTTGCAGCATCGTCAAAGCTAGAGGTGGAGGAAGACTAGCTAATTAAACCTTCACCCTACAGAGCCAGATTAATTGTATACAATAATATACCAAATCCTATACTTACTTCTTCAACAGCTTGCAAGAGTGCATCTCCTCTTAACCACTTGGATGGTTTACACCTTACCGCCGGTAACTTAAATTAAACAATTCCACTTGTTCTTGATTTCTTTTATACCTAAAACATTATACAAAGGGATCTCTGCAGAGAGCAAAATGCAAAGTTTTTTTTTGTTTTTCAAGTGTATATAATGAATGCCCTTAAGGAACATCCATCCATCTTGGTATAGTGAAATAAAATTGAAGAAGAAGTACTATCAAATTATGTCAACAACGCTTTTCACTTGCACTTCGGTTAACAGACAGTAACTTACAGAACATCCTCTTGGGCCGAGAGGGAAGTGAGCAGAGTCCCTTGAACTTCGTCGCCTTCAGGAATCCATCCGGATCATCCAAATCATCATCAGCCAACTTCATCTTCAGGGTCTCAAGCTTTGACTTTGATGATGAGTTAAGGCCTGAGACACTCCATTGATCCTCAGCTCGATTGCTGTGTGTAGTGCTTAGAGTTGCAGATCGGTACCTTGAAGATGCATTGTCGTCATCTTGTGCAGCCAACAATGCCTTGATGTTGGCAGGGAGATCAGTGACCTTGTTTCCAGCCATGGCAGTTCGAGCATGCTCATAGAAGAGAACTTGAACTACTACTCTCAATGGGAGACGCTCATTCTGTGCCGCGTGCATACAAGCCTCCATTGATAGCTTCTTGCAGTCCAGGATTCTGCACAAGCGCTTTCTTTCGCTTTTGCTCAGGTCCGGATGTGCCTGCCATTGAACAATTGAATTATTTGTACCCTTCACTAACTCAATCGAATTCAGAAACAGCATCAAAAGGAAATAATACCTTTAGATAAGTGTCAATTCCTGTGTATAGATCATCATGGTCAGCCCTTGCAAAATCCGGTATGGATTCTGCAATGGAGATCATCTTTGATAGGGGAAAGTTCACATCATGGGCTACCTCCATAAGGTAACCATCAACGAGCCTTGCTACTTTCAACTTCGAGCTGTGTGAGGCTGAAGAGGATCTTCTGCTCTCTTGAAACTCCATATCAACATTCTCAGCGGATCTTGACCTTCTCCTCCTCTCATACATGCCCTTCACCCTCTGAGGGCTGGTGGGAGGGCTCGGTCCCTGTGACATAAATTGTTCCAATATGCTCATCACAATATCCACATCATACTTTGTCGCATCGCCTGCTTGAGAAGCAGAGGGTATCAGCAGATCCTTGACAGTTGCTTCTTCCAGCTGAATCCCAACTCTCCTTGCCAATTCCATCTTAGAAGACCGAGAAGCACCCAACTTGTTTGCAGCCTTGAGCAGCTTAAGCAAGAAGCTGCACGGCACAGAACCTTTCTCGGCTGGGACTAAGCTCACAATTGATTCCAACAGCAACCTGTGCTTCGAATTCCTCTGCTTAGCAGTCTCTGGATCAAATTCAACTGATTGCTTGGTCGGAAACCACCGGCAAGCATAAATCTGCAATGACTCTCCGATGAGGCCCGAGGGGACCTTCCCACTTGACTTGATGACAATCATGGTCCTCCAGTACAGGTCTACCCCGAGCTCTGCTATATCTTCACCCCACCAACTTTTACTTTGCCTTTGACTCTCCGTGCCATTACAAGCAGACAGATCATCTCGCCCTCTACGAGAATAGCTGTGAGAGAGGTTGATCTTGGATGGGTGAGCCAGGACCTTTGCAGCTATAGCTTCTATGCATTGGCTTGTGATCCCGAGTTCCTCTGACCACACCTGGAAGGCCTTTGTGCTCTGGAGGGTCACAATTGAGTCCCTCCACCCATGGAGTATACAAGAGTTGAAAAAAACCTCAATCTTGCAAATCAAATTCCCCTTCTCCACATCCTCTGTCATCTGAAGGTACTCAGCTGCACAACGAGCGGCCACAATGTTGTAAGCGCTTAGAGTGATTGTGATACCATAGCAGAACTTTGCACAAAGCTCAAACGCCTCTATCCCACCGGGGAAATCAGGGAGTTGGACTATTTGGTGCTGGGATGACCCTGGAGAGTCCGCACAAAGCTTCTGAAGCCGCAAGCATTTCGAAAGCAATGGAAACTGCACATCAACACTCAAACTAGTCAATTCACATACAACCAAACAAGCAAATTCCTCAATTCATTAATAAACAAAATACCTTGTGCAACAAATATCTGTTTCCTTTAACTTGAATTAGGAGGTCACTGGCCACCTCAGAGGAAACTGACCTGCACCCATATTTATAAAAAAAAACCAGAACCATGGTTAGTAGGAGTTCACAAACTGCAAGAAATTGATCTATTGGAGACAATCTGAGAGAGTGTTTTTGTTCATTACCTAACAGCTTCAACTGTGTAGAAAGTGTCTGGCTTAGATCCCAGTTTCATGAACTTCATGGTACTGCAAGAACCCTTTTTATTTTATTTTAAATTGATTTTACCTACCTCGAAGCAGAGCTAGACAGGAGCGCTTGTTTTGTTCTCAGTCAGACATTTCATCAAACAGGAGGAAGACAGACAATAGCAGCAAGTGGAAAGAGGAGAATCAGAAGAGGAGATTCAAAGCATCAGCTTTTGTAAGAAGCACCCAATACCGGAAAAAAGAGGGGAAAGAGAGAGGGAGGTGGGGATGGTCCTCCACCAGCCCCTTGAAAACACTTTCAATTACATTCATTTACCAGCTTGCTTTCATATGATCCTTTGCCTCCCTTTTTATTTTATCCTTTCCCTCCCTTTTTTTTTCTTTTTAATTAGGAAAGAAATCCGGTTATCAAGACACGTCTAAAGTAATTGAGAGACCGCATGCTAAGCGGTCGTTGATCCTCTCAAAAATAATCTCACACTTTCAATTATTTATATCTAGATTAATTTTTATTTTATATTTCTTGGTGATGGTTATTAGTTTAATTCTCACATTGTAATTCATAATTATTGTTTTTCTCATGTTTTTAGTATTTTTTTAAAATAATAATAGATGTAATTATAGAATATTGTGTTAACATATTCTCGTACACGAGACAGGACATACACTGACACACTAGTATGGATATATGATATGGATAGTGTATTATATAGATATCAATTTGATAAACTCGTATACTAATTGTAAGGTTTTCTTTAGGTTTTGATATCTCTTCAAATTAGGATATATTGGATAACGTTTTTCAACCCTATTTTCCCCTATGATGGACAACTATCCATTGAGAAAAGATAAAATTTGGGGTACAATACAAGCCATTTTATTTGGAAAAAATTTGCGAAATAGGCACATTAATTGGACATATTTGCGAAATAGACGCGTATTTGGACAAATTTGTAAAATAGCCACTATATAACCCTAATTCAATGTTAGATTTCTCTCTCTAACCTCCCTCTCTCTCGCCGTCTCCATCGCGCTCTCTCTCTCTCCCTCTCAATCGCTCTCTCTCTCGTTGTCTCCATCCCGCGCGTCCACCTTCGATCTGAGACGTCCGCTCCGATGGTGCTCGATTCCGTGCTCTTCCTCCTGCCTTCGGTGCTCCGATGGTGCTCGATCTGGAGAAGTCGAGCGATTCCTCTTCCTATTATACGCTCAATTCATCGATAGCGTGGAGAGATGAAGAGGGAGGAGGATCAACACCGGCGCCGTTGTACAACTGTAAGGAGTTTCTCTGGCTGTTGATTCGGAGCAGATCGACATCCATGTAAACGGAGCTCCATGTCCGCACTCTTCCTCCGTCTCATGGTCGTCACCCATCTTCCTTCATCTCGCCTTCTCCGATGGAATTGGCGGCCTCATCTTCGTCTATGACACCGGTACTCTCTGATTATCTCTCCTTCTCATCAATCGATTAAAGAGGAAATTAACTAGAGGATTGATGTGCATTACATTAGAGGATTGTTGTTTGTCTTAGCTTGTAGGCACTAATTTTACTCGATTAATGTCAAACAGTATTGTAAAGAGTGCTCACTTGAATCAAACCTAATCAAACATTTCCTCTTGCAATTTGGAAGGTGTAGAGAGAAAATTGCTCAGCTTTCGAAGCTGAGATGGTGACAGCAACTGGAGCAATGTACAGAGAGTCATGGGGCTGATCGGTGATCCAAAACTGGTGAGTCTTGACATTGTCTCTATATGTATCATATTTCCTTCTTTGACATGTTATGAATCAGTCCATAGTTGAGTCATTTGGTGTTTGTCATACTGCCTGATGCAACAAGAAGGGAAGTTAAATTATCTGGGACAATTAGACTAATTAAGCAATGTCATGGTTCTTAGAGAAGTGTTGTATGTTCCAGATTTTCATCACAACTTGTTGTCTGTGCAAAAGTTGTTGAGAGCAAATAAGATGGGAACTTATTTTACTGAGAAATCATTCTGTCTACGGTTGGGATATTGTGGTTCAAAGGGTTCGATATGGATCTTCGCAAGTCTGAATTTTTCTTTTAATTTGATAAATTTTTTCCTTCTACTTATGCTCTTTCTCCAATAGTGCAGTGTGCTTGTTTGAGCAGAAGACTTCAGATGTACTGGCTTCTATTGTAGGCAGTGATGAGTTGCAGAGAGGTTTTACTGCATCATCGATGTATGTCAGCAGCTTCTCCTTGTATGTCCACCTTCATCGTTGTATGCCAAGCATCTTACAATCATTTCTACCTATGGCAAAGAGATTGCAGGTATGTCTAAAAGCTTATAAAGAATTTTTTTTCTAGTGTGGTTTAAGTTTTGGAAGGACTTTGTTAATCTGAGCCTAATTTTGGAAGGACTTTCTCAAATTCTTGAGGTGTGAGTTTGTGACTTGTTGTTGTTGCCAAGTTGTTGGCTTTCTAAATAATGGTTTTCCAGATTTTATGTTAAAGCTTTGGTATTTTCTTTGGTATTCTCAGTTAATTAGATCGATCTTTGCTTCCGAATGTTTTCCTTAGAGTTGCACAACTCGAGCTTAGAGTTGCACAACTCGAGCTTAGAGTTGCACAACTCGAGCTTAGAGTTAGTACAAGTGTAGTAAATTTAGCGACTGGTAGAAAGAAATGTGTCGACATGAAGCTGTGAATATTACCAAGTGTTTGTAGTTATCAAGCTCCATTAGTGTGTGTTCTCTTCTTTTGTAAAAGACAGTAGCTGGCATCAGAGTTACAGCCTTGGTCAATATAGAGATAAAAATGTGGATTTTCTTCATAAACAATCAACCTTATTCACTTGCAGCTTCCCAAATTCTGCGTTCTGAGCTATGGGTATTTGCACTCGTCGTAATTGTACTTAGTGAACTGCACTCCCTGAGTTTGGCAAGCCATAACCGAAGCAGATTGCATAATTGGTTAAATTTGCAGAACGTACTCTTATATTTGCACAACGTACTCTTATATTTTGCACAACGTATTCTTATATTTGCACGGCAAAATGTAAAAAAAAAAAAAAAGACTTGGGTCATATAATTTTATACTTTTTTAATAGATTATTGCACAACATGGTCTTATTTTTGCTCATCAATAGACAATAATTGCACAACATGGGGGATTGGTGAAATTTTGCTTAACATCATCTTATTTTTGCTCAACTATAGGTTATTTTTTCACAACAATTGAGACTTGTGAATTAATTCTCAACATGATCCTATTTTCTCTCAATATAATTTCATACTTTCTCAATAAATTATTGCACAAAATGATCTTAATTTTGCTCATCAATACTTTATTTTTGCACAACATTCAAGACTTGTGAAATTGTGTTTCAACATGATCTTACTTTTTGTAAATATGATTTTATACTTTTTTGATAGATTATTGCACAACATGGTCTTATTTTTGCTTATCAATAGACAATAATTGCACAACATGGGGGATTGGTGAAATTTTGCTCAACATCATCTTATTTTTGCTCAATTATAGGTTATTTTTGCACAACAATGAAGACTTGTGAATTAATTCTCAACATGATCCTATTTTCTCTGAATATAATTTCATACTTTCTCAATAAATTATTGCACAAAATGCTCTTAATTTTGCTCATCAATACTTTATTTTTGCACAACATTCAAGACTTGTGAAATTGTGTCTCAACATGATCTTACTTTTTGTAAATATGATTTTATACTTTTTTAATAGATTATTGCACAACATGATCTTATTTTTGCTCATCAATAGACAATAATTGCACAACATGAGGGATTGGTGAAATTTTGCTCAACATCATCTTATTTTTTCTTAACTATAGGTTATTTTTGCACAACAATCGAGACTTGTGAATTTGTTCTCAACATTATCTTATTTTCTCTCAATATAATTTCATATTTTCTCAATAAATTATTGCACAACATCCGCTTATTTTTGCTCATCAATACTTTATTTTTGCACAACATTCAAGACTTGTGAAATTGTGTTTCAAAATGATCTTACTTTTTGTAAATATAATTTTATACTTTTTTAATAGATTATTGCACAACATGATCTTATTTTTGCTCATCAATAAACAACAATTGCACAGCATGGGGGATTGGTGAAATTTTGCTCAACATCATCTTATTTTTGCTCAACTATAGGTTATTTTTGCGTAACAATCGAGACTTGTGAATTTGTTCTCAACATGATCTTATTTTCTCTCAATATAATTTCATACTTTCTCGATAAATTATTCCACAACTAGTGGTGAAAATTAGTGCTGACACTGATATTAGTTATAATTAGTGCTGACACTAATATTAGTTACAATTAGTGCTGACACTGATATTAGTTACAATTAGTGGTGAAATTTTGCACGACTCTGTTGTAAGAGTTGCACGACTCTTTTGTAAGAGTTTCACGACTCTGTTGTAAGAGTTGCACCCTGTCAGCACATATAAATTTCACATAAAAACGATGTCAGCACTAAAAAATTGCACTAATATATCTTTGTGTTTCAAATCAAGTGGCTAAGTGCTTCAACCAAAGTTTACACAACCAACAACACGATAGCCTATACGGGATTTGAACCCGTATCTTTGTGTTTGTACACAACGCTCTACCGATTTGAGCTAATAGGCTTCACAAAATAATAAAACAAGATGGGTGGAGATTTATTACCAATATATGCTGACACACCAGTGATTCAATTTGCAATAACAAACTCACTCAAAATTAAGAGCTTAAACATAGGAGTTTTTTTTCCAAGTTAGGAGTTCAGTATATAACAAGAAAATAAAGAGCCAATCAAACAACCAAAGAAAAGACCAAGTATCCACGGATTATTCATTCAGCCTATTTATCCAGGGATTATTCATTCAACCAACAGGAAGACACTTATTCATTCAGCCTAGCTCCACAGAAACTGAAAATGCTGATCATGATAATAACAGAAAAAAAATATTAAAAGATAAAATGAGAACTAACCTCTTGGCACAAGAGGTACTGCAAGTTCACATGATCCCACACAGAACTGGACCTTTTGTATAACTGTATAAGAGCATACCTGTCAGGTTTGTACAGCCAGGCAGTCCCCGCATGAGAAACAAGTTCCTTGCAAGTGAAAAGATTTGGGAGGGGTAAGCAGTCAGTTACAAACAGCAAATGCACATCATGAATCCCCTTCATAGAAGCAGCAAGTGTTGCTGCTGCCAACTGCAAGTGCAGCTGAGCTACATCTCTTGACCATTCACCAACTTTGTCACAAGGAAGCTTCACAACAATAAGATCAAGTCTAGCATTTCTAGAAGCCTGAATAGCAGGTAGTTTGATGGAGAGAGTTTAGTTGAGCACTAAAGAAATGAATGCAGTAAGAGAATGCTGAAATGATACCAAAAATAACATGATCAAGTAAGGTCATTGGAGAAAATCAAATTCAGATCAGATATTCAGGGAGAGAAAGAAACTGACGATGAACTAGCGATTGTGAACCAATCAATCCTCTCATTTCCGACTTCAAATACTCAACCAGTGGAAGCAAGCGCTATCTGATCCGTAGATTGTTAAGCTAATTTCATTCAAATCCAGTAATGGAGCAACAAAAACACTTGACTACTCTTGCTCTGTCTTAGAAGCAAGAAAACTGAAAGCAAATGCGAACGAATTCAAATCAGAGAATGAAGCGCAAACAAAAACAAGAACACGAGCAAGATCGGGAGGAAAGGAGTGTTCAATTACCTAATGGATTGGAAGCGCATCCGGTGCTCGCTCGACCAAATCCGGCCTCTCGCTCCGGCCTCTGTTCGCTCGCTCCCTCGGTCGGCCTCCTCGCTCCGCTCGGCCTGCTCGGCCTCGCTCAGCCTCGTCGCTCCACTCGTTCAGCCTTCCTCGCTCCCTCGGTCGGCCTCCTCGCTCCGCTCGGCTTGCTCGCTCCGGATTCTCAAATCGGTCGTTGAATCCTCGCTCCCTCGCTCCGCCGCAACCGGATCTGAAACCTCCAGGCCGCAGATCTCAAACCTCCAGGCCTCGTTCGACCTCGCTCCGGCGTCGAAGCCATAGATCTCGGCCTCCTCTTCAGATCTTGCTCCGCTCTATCGATCGGTCGCTCTCGGATCTCCGAGGAAGGCGCGGATCTGAGCGCGTGCAGAGAGGAGAGGGTTGAAGAGAGAGAAAGTCACGTGGAACAAATGGGAGAGGGTTTATATTGCGTCTATTTCTCTAATTTGTCCCAAAACGCAGCTATTTCGCAAATTAGGTCCAATTTCGTGGGTATTTTGCAAAACGCCCCTTTTATTTGTCGGGGGAGTGTCCTTCGTACTTCTTTAATTAGTTTTTTATCCATCTATAATTTTTTGGATAAAATTTCCATCTAGCACACAGCTAGACATGAGCAAGGGTCAAGGGTCAACCCGGACCCGACGGGTTAGGGTCGACAAGGGTCAGGGTCGAGGCGGGTCAAGGGTTAGGGTTAGGGTCATGCTGATTTTGACCCGTGGGCCCGTAGGGTCGACCCGTAGGGTCAACCTGCCGGGTCATCTATTTTTTTTTTAAATTGAGGTGACGAGGAAGAGGAATTCAACATTATAGAATGACGGAGCCATCTAGAGAGATCCCAACATAGCAATCACTCGTCAAATATTCGCCGCTCATTGCTCAACACTAGCGGTGGAGCAACGTTTTAGCCAATGTGGTCAAATATTAAGTGAGAAAAGATCAAGACTCTCGCCCGAGACTCTAGAAGATCAAGTTTGCCTAAACGATTGGAAAAGGGCGGAGATGCGAATTCAAAATAAGACCACTTAATCGAGTCAGACTCGGATAAAGAACTCGACGATGATACGTACAATGGTCAAGAGCTCAGATGCAAAGCAAGGAGAAGAGTCCTAGCATGGGAATCTCATGATGGGATTAGGTAAGTAAGGATAAGAGCGAGTGTAAAGAACTACGTGAGCTTTGATTCATCTTCCCCGAGAGATACGTACACAACTAGCTACAAAACCGGTCCATACCCTTCTTCCTTTTTCTTTTTGTTTTTTTTTTAAACTTAAAAATCTTTAAAAAAAATGACTTGTCATGACCAGACGGGTCAAAGGGTCGATCCTTGACCCGACGGATCACCACAACCCGTTGACCCGTCAGGGATATCCCGATCCTTGACCCGGCGGGTCCGACCCGTGCTCATGTCTAAGCATAGCAACCTCTTTCTCCCATGGCTTTAACTCTGGCGAGAGGAAGCGGTGACTTTCCTTCGACCTCAATCCGTCAACGACGCCTTTGTCCATCGGAACCTGATCTCATTAGCGGCCAGAGCCGAGAGTCCTCGCCCTTCCTGATCTCGACGAAAGCCATCCTCAGCGCCTCCAATTTCATCTGTCGGTTGTCGCAACGATCGGCGATGAAGAGCATGCGAGCGATCTTCGTTCGGTCGAAGTAGAGAGTCGTGTAACCCTCGATGTCCAGTTGCTCACCGTTGCTGATCGGACGCTGGCGCTTCTCGCCGCCTCCATTGGATGTCTCGTCGTCGTTGTCCAGGGGTGATTTTGGAGGTGTGATTCAGGACTCCAAGGTGGTTCTCTATATTAATCTATGAAATTGTAGATCCCGAATGAACTAGAGCGGATGCTTTGTCTTCGTCCTCGTTCTCTGGATTGATTTTGGTGGTGCGATTCAGGACTCCAAGGTGGTGCTCTCTATTAATCTCTGAAATTGCAGATCTAGAATGAACCAGAGCGGAAGCTTCGTCTTCATCCTCGTTCTCTGGATCTGCTCGGTCACTGCTATGGCTTCCGCTCTGGTTCTCATCGTCGTCTTCGTCCTCGATCCCATTGCCTTCTCCCTCAGCTTCGCTGTTGAGCATCTTCGGAGCAAGGTCTCCTCTCTCTCCCTTCCTCTGTGTAACTGTAAATGTCTCTGTAACGTGATTAACGATTTCAGTCTCCAATTTCAGCACTGCAACAAATCTCTCTTAATTTGCGATTGTAATTACTGCTGAAATTAATGAAATCTCTTAATTGTTGCGACTCAAGTACTGGTTATAGTCACAATTCATTGAATGCAATTGTTCCAGGGGAGAGCTGATTTTGAGCAAATTGGGAGACTGGTTTGATGAAACTAAAATCGCTAATCGTTGTCGAATTGATGTGTGCAGATCATGGATGTACTGAAGCAGAAGCTCTTCTACATGACATACGAACTCCAATCAATGAGATTGCAAGCGGGCGAGGAAGCTAGGAAGGACAAAGAGAGCACAGAGAATCCCGGTTTTAGCATTTTAGCACGTAGAGCCAATGTTCTTAATTAGTTAATGTAAAAGACCGGTAGAGGTAATATTCTTAATAAGCTAATGAGAGTTTGGATATTGGTAGTTTTAGGAAAAAAAAAATTTGTCTTGCTGAAATTAATTCTTATGAAATTGTATGAGCTACTATATCTTACCAGCACATATGATAGCATTTCAGCCTTTCAACATTTCAGTATTTCAGCATTTTAGTATTTCAGTAGCTTGTATGTCTAACATTTTCAGCAAAGTTAGCAATAACTATTTCAGCATCAACAACGTTGCTTAAATCGGGGTTTCAGCATCAACACCCACAAAAATTGAAGACCACACAAGAATTGGGAGTTTATTAAGAAACTCTCATGAGTTCAAGGGATGTGAGTGGAAATGTAAAATGAGTTGTTTAAAGAATGATGAATAGAGAAATATAAAAAGTGGAGTTAAGAAACTCTAATAGGTTCAAGGGGATGCGGATGCTCTAATGTATCTTGTCAATAGATGAAATACGTCTTGTCAATAGACTTTATGATTTAAATTAGTATTTAATATTTTTAGGATTTTTATTTATCAAATAAGGATATTTCCATTATCTTTTCGGGTTAGAATCTAGGGTTTTTGGGCCTCTTTATTATATATACTTTGTAACACCCCTTTTATAGTCCAAGGGGAATGCTATAGCACCAGTGATTACTCTGACTTTAATGTCTTAGTAACCACCTTAGGCTTATAGGGACATGCAACCATGCTCCCATAAACAAGATGATAACATTTAAATACATAAATGAAATACAATTAAATAGTGGAAGACTTGAAATATAAAAATAACTCTTTATTAATATGTCCTCTCAAATTGAGGATTTAGCTTTACAACTTGATAATATTACAGTATAAGACTTTTAAGAGAGATAAAATATTTAAATACCTATCCAAAATATCTAGAAAATTTAAACTTAAAATACAACGTTAAAAGTAACTTAAACATCTTCTCAACTTCTCTTATCTTCTCCTCTGAGACTCGACCTAAACCTAGGAAAACTGGTCTGGCATCCGGAATGAAGGACATCAGCCCTCCAAATAAAGGACGGTTAGTTCGCAAGAACTAGCAAATGACGACTCGAAAACTGGGACTTCTCTGAATTCAGACCCAGTGACCATAATAAGGTATGAATCTAAACCCAAATGCAATTATTGAGAATAATTCTGTAAAGACTTAACTTTTTAAACACGACTCTTGTGACACAGATAATCCAGAAGGATTGAGTAACAAAAGATGCGAGTGACGAGCACTCTTAGGAACTATACTCCGAGTACGAATGGAATATGATACAAATCTAATTGTAATCACCGGAAAAAAAAAACACTCTTCGAAACATTACTTCACTCACTTCCTCACGTTGAATAGCTTAAACACAATTTACACACTTTACACGATTAATGTCTCTTAAGTCTTTTAGATTAACACGAATAACTGTTTACTGACTAATACCGATTCCAACCTGACATAGTGGTTATGACCTACAACCGTTGTGGTTGTGTAACACACCTCATCTGGAAGTGTGTAGTTTCATGAAACCTTTAGACCGAGGAGTAACGACCCCGACCTCACTCTACAAAATCACTTTGACTTGACTTCACACATTACGGTTCACATTAGTTTTCGTTGATTGATACATTTTACTTTGATTGATCTTGATTCAATTGAGTTCCAATCGTAACACATAATCCTCACATTGTTAACTATTTTATTAAGACATCGTAGGTGATCACACAACACACAAAATAAAATAAATTTTATTACGAAAATTATATTTACTTAAAACGAAATACCCAAAGATAATTTGGGGTATTTCATATCTCCCACCTTAAAAAAAAAAGTTTCGTCCTGAAACTTAGAAAACGAAAGGGAGTAGGGAACCGAAAAAGGGTATAATATTGGAATGTTTTAGCATCGATCACGTAGAATATTAAGAGGTAACGAGCAGAAGCTTAAAATTGAATATGAATGAGTTTCTCTAAATGGGGAAGGAATAACGTCATTAGCTTTCTTTGCACATCTATCTTCAACTGCTTGAACTACCACGGATACGAAGTTTGGAAATGATATACCTGAGGGGTTTAGGGGATCGAACTCGATATCTATAGAATCAGAAGTAACGCCTACATCGATATATATCTTTCTCTTTGCTTAAGCGCAAAACAACTTAATTACTGATGTGATCCTAGTAGTCAGTGAGCTCGACTCATTTATCTTACAAAGCTATGTTGATGGGGCCGAACATCAATCCTCGTTTGAGAAAATAGCATGGCGACACCGTGGTATTTTGCTCTTTCGGGCTGCATAAAATGACGATTGAAGCCAATTAGCACTTGTTGGCAAAATATTTTAAGTGGCTACAAGTTGCATGAAGGACACTTCTCATAAATCAGCATCGAAGATGCTCAAATTGAACGTTCTTTCCAATAGCACCAATATAGACGTTTTTTCCATGCTTTTATTTCTATAAAATAAATCCCACATCGATTATAGATGCTTGGTGGGCTATATTTTCATCCTATATATTGCTTGTAAAACTTTCATTTTAAATCAAGTCAAGTTTAATTGAGTTAAAGGTTAAGCCACTAAATAGCTTCCTATGATTCCGGGTTAAGGATCGAGTTCTTGGTGAGAGACTAAGAGCGAATCCTTTGGTGAGAGGCCGAGGGTGACACCCTAGTGAGAGGCGAAGGTGTCAAAGGGTCGAGATCCTCGGAGTGAGATTCTGAGAGGATTGAGATCGAGTGTAGGGGATTCAAGGGTGAGAGGTCTGCAATCTTGCTCCACGTATCCCTTTTTTTCAGTTTCCAAATATTCCAAAAATTATCACCACAAAAAGAGTGTTCGAAAGCTCGAGCCTTGGTCGATCCCGGTCCTCGGGTCTCATCAAGTGGTATCAGAGCTAATCGACTCAAGTCCATCGAGCTTTCGATAACTGAGTTGTTTCTTCCCAGTCAAAATGTTCTAGAAAGCAAGTTCCAAGCCTTTGTCGGAAGAGTACATCCGATGGATCATTTGAGCCTATGATGATGATTATCTTCGTTGGAGTGACATTGACGGTGCTACATATGATGTAGTTGATCAAGAGCTTAGGAGGAGATATCGAAAGATAAAGGCTCAAGAGGATGAGGCTCGACGTAAGAAGAAGGTTGAACCACCTTGGCAAGAGATCCGCAAGCTCGCGGAAGACTCAATGCAACAAGTACGGGAAATGCGAAAAGTCGTCAACAAATTGGGGTCGACGCTATCGAAGCCCAAAACAGCCCCACTTCCCTCTTCAAAGACGGCATCCTCTACGACCATGGGCGAGAAACTTGAGATTAAAGAAGGCAAGTCCGATGGTGTTCCTTTTGAGATTGCGAAGGTCAACCCTGAGCTTAAGAAAGATGAGAAAATCAGCCAAGTTCCCAAGGTTGCGCTTTCCATGAAGGAGAAACGAATGCCAACCGACATGCCTAGCTTTCTGAATTTCATGTCAAGTAAGTGGTTAGATTTGAATTCTTCATTCGTCTTCCTTGCCTTTCATGATTCAAGAAGAAGAGAGGATTCAAGATAAGGAAGAAGAAGCATGTTCGAAGAAGTCGCTCGTTTCCATCACGGATTCAAGGACGAATCCTTTTCAAGGGGAAGAGGGTGATGTGATCCTAGTAGTCAGTGAGCTCGACTCATTTATCTTACAAAGCTATGTTGACGGGGCCGAACATCAATCCTCGTTTGAGAAAACAGCATGGCGACACCGTTGTATTTTGGCTCTTTCGGGCTGCATAAAATACCGATTGAAGCCAATGAGCACTTGTTGGCAAGATATTTTAAGTGGCTACAAGTTGAATGAAGGACACTTCTCCTAAATCATGCTCGAAGATGCTCGAATTGGACGTTCTTTCCAGTAGCACCAATATAGACGTTTTTTTCCATGCTTTTATTTCTATAAAATAAATCCCACATCGATTATAGATGCTTGGTGGGCTATATTTTCATCCTATATATTGCTTGTAAAACTTTCATTTTAAATCAAGTAAAGTTTAATTGAGTTAAAGTTTAAGCTAATAAATAACTTCCTATGATTCCGGGTTAAGGATCGAATTCTTAGTGAGAGGCTAAGAGCGAACCTTTTGGTGAGAGGCCGAGGGTGACACCCTAGTGAGAGGCGAAGGTGTCAAAGGGTCGAGATCCTCGGAGTGCGATTCCGAGAGGATTGAGATCGAGTGTATGGGATTCAAGGGTGAGAGGTCTGCGAATCTTACTCCTGAAAAGGTAAATATATAGATGATGACAGAAGCCAGAGAGTAAGAAGAGGTAAGACCATACGACGGGTCTTACGTAAAAAAATATGAGACTACTCACAAAAAATTCCCACACATTTCCACACTCTCGGACTACATGGAATCCTACTACTACTCCCCTCTAACCGGCTTCTTAAAATATATTGGCATAAATTCATAAAATTATATAAAAATAATTCTATGAATCGATGCAATATAGAAAAAGAAGCCAAGAAATATACCAACCCACCTGTTAATAAATGTCCACCTAACAGATCTATTATAAACAAAAAATGCTCAAAATGGAGGACCAGCAAAGCACTTGCGACAGTGAATGGAGGAACCCACAACGTTGATCACAGCAGAATAAAACCACCAGACAACCCATACAGCCAACACCAGACACAGTAGCCGCACCATCAGAATCGCAAGAACAAGATGCACTCAACCCGGGTGGTAAGTTTCATCATCCAAGGAAGAGTCCCCGCCCTCGACATTATCCGATTCATCATTGAAATAGACAGCATCTCCGTCTCCGCTCCTGGGTTCCTTGATTCCCGACATAACCTTGAAGAGTTCGTCCATTGTTAGGGATAGTTTCATATCCCCGAGACGCGTGCTTTTCCTGCGAATCTTACTCCACATATCCTTTTTTCCAGTTTCCAAATATCCCAAAATTTAGCCCCACAAAAAGAGTGTTCAAAAGCCCCACGAAAACATTTAGAAAATACTTTTCAATGTTCTAAACGTTGTAGAAAAGTCTTTAGCTTTGATACCACTTTCTGTAACACCCATTTTATAGTCCAAGGGAATGCTATAGCGCCAGTGATTACTATGACTTTAATGTATTTGTAACCACCTTAGGCTTATAATAACATGCAACCGTGCTCCCATAAACAAAATAATAACATTTAAATACATAAATGAAATACAATTAAATAGCGAAAGACTTGAAATATAAAAATAACTCTTTATTAATATGTCCTCTCAAATTGAGGATTTAACTTTACAACTTGATAATATCACAGCGAAAGACTTTTAAATGAGATAAAATATTTAAACACCTATCCAATATATCTGGAAAATTTAAAATTAAAATACAACGTTAAAAGTAACTTAAATGTCTTTGTAACCACCTTATAGTAACATGCAACCATGCTCCCATAAACAAGATGATAACATTTAAATACATAAATGAAGTACAATTAAATAGCGGAAGACTTGAAATATAAAAATAACTCTTTATTAATATGTCATCTCAAATTGAGGATTTAACTTTACAACTTGATAATATTAATGTGGAAGACTTTTAAATGAGATAAAATATTTAAACACCTATCCAATATATCTAGAAAATTTAAAATTAAAATACAACGTTAAAAGTAACTTAAATGTCTTCTCAACTTCTCTTATCTTCTCCTCTGAGACTTGACCTAAACCTGCGAAAACTGGTCTGACATTCGGAACTTCTCTTATCTTCTCCTCTGAAACTTGACCTAAATCTGCGAAAATTGGTCTGGCATTCGGAATGAAGGACACCAGCCATCCAAATAAAGGACGGTTAGTTCGCAAGAACTAGCAAATGACGGCTCGAAAACTGGGGCTTCTCTGAATTCAGACTTAGTGACCATAATACGGTATAAATCTAAACCCAAATGCGATTATTGAGAATATTTTTGTACATGCTTAACTTTTTAAACACGACTCCTGTGACACAGATAATCCCGAAGGATTGAGTAACAAAAGATGCGAGTGACGAGCACTCTTAGGAACTATACTCCGAGTACTAATGGAATATGATACAAAGCTAATTGTAACCATTAAACAAAAAAAAAAGCTAATTGTAACCACCGAAAAAAAACACACTCTTCGAAACATTACTTAACTCACTCCCTCACGTCGAATAGCTTAAATACAATTTACACACTTTACACGATTAATGGCTCTTATGTCTTTTAGATTAACACGAATAACTATTTACTAACTAATACTGGTCCCACCCTGACATAGTGGTTGTGACCTACAACCATTGTGGTTGTGTAACACACCTCATCTGGAAGTGTGTAGTTTCATGAAACCTTTAGACCGAGAAGTAACGACCCCGACCTGACTCTACAACATCACTTTGACTTGACTTCACACATTATGGTTCACATTAGTTTTCGTTTATTGATACATTTTACATTGATTGATCTTGATTCAATTAAGTTCCAATCGTAACACATAATCCTCACATTGTTAACTATTTTATTAAGGCATCCTAGGTGATCACATAACACACAAAATAACTCATGCTATGCTTGAAAGCAAATAAAATAAAGGATGAAAACATCAAAGAAAAGGACATGTTCCATATCTAACCAATTAAAAAATAAAATAAAGGATGGAAACATCAAAGAAAAGGGCATGTTCCATATATATCTAACCAATTAGCATTAAACAAGAAAAGTAAATCATGCTTTAACGAAACGGTGGGTAACTATATTATTACCTTATCTTAACTCAATTAGACTTGCCAAATTCAAACTGAACGGTAAATAAATCACACAACAGGTGAATTGCAATTTATTTTAATTAATTTGGCAAACATTCCAGGGAAAGAAGACACGAAGACACCGAAATGAGAGAAAAAGCTCAGAAAGTCACTTGCCTTATTCGTCTTGGTAGATTTCGGTACCAACTATGGACTTGAAAGCACTTGGTGACGGAGTTGGCAAAGTATACGACAAATCTATATAGGTAGAAGATATATGACATAAGGAAGTATTGATAATTGAGATTTTAATAAACGAAATTGACTTATTTAATTCGATTAAAAATGGAATTAATCTAAAACGTCGGAAATAATACCAAGATGATCTTCTTGGGACCCTTGAATCATTGAGGATGGGTACGGATTCGACGATGACGTTGCGGATTAAGGAGATTGTGCAAGTTAGAAAGACATCTAAAACTAGCGGATAATTTCTGAAATTTTAGAAACTAAAACAAGGGCATATTTTATAAAAAACAGAAAACATGGGAGGTTTTATGTAATTAACCTATCTCCTACCTCAGCCCGACAACAACTTCAACAACATTTTGCCGGCGACGTCCCGATAACTCTTCGGCGAGGCGTAGCGGCTTCGATAGTGCTCGGAATGGCACGCGACCAGTGGATACGGATTCGTAGCGATGAGACACACCTCCCGGTGGTGGCTTGTGGGTCTGACAGGGGCGGAACGGTGGTGTACGAGAGCAGCTCTGGCGAGGGTAGGATCGAAATTGGGGGGTTTTAAATTGGGATGTTTTTGTGAACCTTTTGTGAAGGGAATTGTTTCTAGAAGTGTTTAGAACGTAATGGAATAAGTTTAGAGCTCGGATAGATGCTTCAATGGTGGTGTGAGCTGGAGAACCGAAAACCTCTTGTATTTATAGGGGGATGATTCGTAACGAATTGGCTGAAATTGATCCCTTGATTAGCTCGAATAAGATCATTAGAAGCTATCCTTATGTTCAATTCGCTCAGATAAGGCCGTTGCATGGCCGGATTTCAAGGAATCTCGATTTGGGGAGAGATCCATTCGGTTTTGTTTCAGCTCGTATCTATCCGAAATCACAAATTGGTTGTAGATATGGATATAGCATCATGTGGGCAATGGTTTAAAAGTAAAGCGTTGAGATTTGGGCTAGATTTGAGGGAGTGAAATTCTATCCACGTTCAACTGTTGATACGATAGAGCGGAAGGAAGAAGAAAGCGGTTCAGGGCCAGTTCGGTTCAACATTTTCTTTGCTCATGGTTGGTTCGGTTCACCCGAACCAAAAGAAAACCAGTTCAAACCCTTAATTTGGAATGATGTGTCAATCTTAGAGGTATTTTAGGAGTCTTAACTATTTTTTTTTTTGCCATTTTTCTTTGATTTTTTTTTAATTCTCCTTTTTTTTCTTCTGTTTTTTTTTTTTTTTTTTCTTTAACTTTACTAACTATTGGCTTAATTCAAAACATTGAATTCAATCTAATATAACTATTGGGATTAATCAAATTTATTTGATAAGTATCTATATCTATATAAACTCTTAATTTAGAAGAGTTTAGGATGATGTGTCAATCTTAGAAGCTTTTTAGGAGTCTTAAGTAATCTCTTTTTTTTTTTTTTTGCCATTTTTCTTTAATTTTTTTTAATTCTCCTTTTTTCTTCTTTTTTCTTTAATTTTTTTTCTTTAACTTTACTAACTATTCTCAGGTATCGCCTTATGATCCCACTATTCCCAATTGATGAGATTTGTCCTATTCCCAATTGTTGGAGGGTTTTGGATACTTTTGGGGAGCATCCAGTTCATTGTAAAGAACTTTCAGGTTTTGGATACTCTTGTTCGGGATGTTCTCTTTGATATATTTAGGCGGGCGGGGGTTTCTGCTAAGAAAGAGGCACTTGTGAACTTCTTGACTAATCCGCATGAGGGGAGATCGATATTGAGGACAACTGACATTTTGGTTTTTGGGTGGATAGGTGGACCACATGCCTGTGTTGATTTGACAGGAGTCTCCACTTTGGTTAGTTTGAGGAATCGGAAATTCACGGTTGGACAAGCAGCTCCATCTCAAAGCGGCCGCAACTAAAGTGGTCAAACATGAGAAAACATGTATTGACAATCAACACGTATTCGTTCCGTTTGCGTTTGATATCTTTGTTTTTTGGCACCTGATGCTGTCGAGCTTCTCAAGCGAATCCAAAAGATTATGCATAGTAATGTTATGACCCCTAGATCTATGGATGTCGTATTCAAAAGGATTGGGTTTGCTATTCAGAAGGGGTTGGCGGCGCAACTTGTTGCCCGTTTAACATCTATGTATATGTAGTTCAAATTTTAAGTGAATTATATTCATTTAAATTTCACTATTGGCTTAATTCAAAACATTGAATTCAATCTAATATAACTATTGGGCTTAATCAAATTTATTTGCTAAGTATTGGGCTTAATTCAAAACATTGAATATAACTACCGATTATGACACATCACATTTAAACAATATTATAATGATATTGATATTATTATTACTGAGTAATTTCAAATATTTATATTTATGCATGTGTTATACTTTACATAAGATTTTTTAAAAATAATTTTCTGAGATAATTATAAAATACATTTATTGCAAAGTTTTTTTTTATGATTTTTATCTTAACATTTATTAATATTTTAATTTTAAAAAAGCGCGCCAATGTGCGGGAATCGTACTAGTTTATTTATTAAAATTATACATAAATTAAATAATAAAAATAAAAAACATCTAATGAAGTACATTTGCTTAACACAAATTTTTAAAATGTTATATTAAATATTTTACGTAAATTAAAATAAATTATGGTTATGAAAGCTTTATTATTTTTGAAGAAAATATATCACTTTGCCTTCAAACAATATAACTTAAAAACTAATTTATTTATAAGATGAAATATCTTTAAACTGGCTTTAAAACTTTATACATATTCAATTTAAAAGAAAAAAGATATTACTAAGTCCAAAATAAAATAACTTTTATTACGAAAATTATATTTACTTAAAACGAAATACCCAAAGATAATTTTGGGTATTTCATACTTGAGCCACGAAAATAACTAGGATTAACTCATACATTCAGACATTTCTCAAAAATGTCGTGCCCAATTACAGTAGGTTTTTTAAGTTTAAAAGTTGCTTATTTTCCATTCAATTCAAAGGAGATTTAGGTAAGCCACGAGTGGCTAATTCCGCTATTTGTTTCACCTATGGTTCGGAGAATTGGTTGGTGATTTGTGAGACTTAAATTCAATTGTTTTACTATAATTCCTTTGAATTTCCTTGTAATTATTCTGATATTATTGTGCTTTATCATCATGATAGTATTAGTATCTTGCTAGGTTTTTATCCTATCGAATTTGAAAGAATTTCATAGTAGCATGCTTTGGATTGTGAAGACCATTTTTAGATCATGACTAAGTGGGGAATTTGACATATGCCTTAAACATCAATTTAGCTTGCTTAACTTGATGTTATTCATGTGCCTATATTCTTAGAAACTTGTGCTATATTTATGTTAAATCTTAGCCGTGCTTTGGTTGCATAGAGGTGTAAGGGACTAATTTCACTCGTTTTGTTTTAATTTATATAAACTATGATGGGAGGAATATAGATGATAGGAAATATAACAACTTGAGTTGATGCTAGGACCAATAAGCCAACTAATGTCGAAGAATGCACATGTGGAATATTTTTCTCCATTGAATTGATTTCAAAATCTCTACTTTATGATTTACTATTTTCTTTGCATTCTAAATTAGTTTATTTTCCCACTTTTTATTACTTAGTAGTGACTAAACTACATTGCAATCTTAGACCTCCCTTTGGGTTCAACCTTGCACTTATTGTTATACTAGCTTTTGTGTGAGAATTTCTTTTGACGGGAAACCAACAATTCTTCCCCAATCAAATGTTGGCGTCATTGCCAGGGAAGATCTATTTGATTTTCTTGGTGTAGTTTAAACGTTACTTTTTGGTGTTGACCATTGCATGGTTTGCACTTGTGCTACTAAATCATCTCCTTTGTCTTTGGATCCAGAAATCGAGCGAACTCTTTCTAGGTTGCGACGAGAACACTCATCTAGGGTTGTGTAAAAAAACCTGACACGACTGACCCGACATGAAACCGGGGCGATACGACACGAAAAAACACGACACAAAAAGGACACGACACGATAATGACACGAACCGCAAAAACACGAAAATTAATGGTTCGTGTATGGTTCGGGCAAATCTCGTTATCGGATACCCGAAACGAACCATCGAACTGTTTATTTTTATTTTTATTTTAAAAAAAAGAGAGAGCTGTGTGTATATATATATCAGATGTAGTTATTTAGGATCATTAAGTCATAATAGCCAAGTTTGTTGTCGGTGTGGGGAGAGTTTCTAAAGGGACATGGAGTGTTAGGTTCGAATCCCGTTATTCCCTAATTTTTTGTGTTCAGTATTTATTAAAAAAAAACACTAAACGGTTCGTATCGGATAACATGGTATCCGACACGGGTTCGTGTCCGGTTCGGAAAACTTCCCATAAATGGTTCCGGGTACCCGACACGGTTAACTGGTTCGTGTCGGGTACCCGGTTATGCACACCCCTACACTCATCCAATCCAAAATGCACAGAGATGGGTGACAACGTAGTTCATGATGAAGTGCCGGGAGAGGTTATAAATTCAGCTCAGAACCCCCTAATCCCAACAGCAATCAAGTTCTCTATCAGATAGCTAACGGAGCAGCCGATCCCCTGAGGACTCTTCGGGAGCCAAACTTAACTAATCAACGATTTGCTATCAGGCTTCCCAATCTCCCAGTTTGCTCCAGGGTCAAGTATGAGTTAGGATGGACGAACACCTTCCCATATTTCCATGGTATCGATGGAAAAGACCCCAACAAACATCTCACATTGTTATAGGCTATGAATGATTGAATCAAACCTGGAGATTTGAATGAAGATCAGATGATGTTGAGAGTCTTTCCATTTACACAGAAAGATGTAGCCAACGATTGGTTGTACTACCTTCTTGCTGAAAGCATATGCCCACACTTGGATCGAGCTAAAGAGAGCATTCTTGAAGAAATGTCATGTTCAACTGTGAAAAGCTGGTTAGAGACCGTCCTATACTTTGTTCCACTCACGATGAGCTAAACATTTTGACTATGGAGGAATTTGGCATGGTGAAGCAGTACAGAGATGTTGAGACTGATCGTAGGCTCGACGAGATGATGAAGAACAGGGTCTTTGCATATTTTTTCCGATGCAGGCAGAGGAAGTGCTGGTAGGACAACAAGGCACAAAAAGCTACGAGATATGAGCCAGCGGAAGAATATGTGCAAGACGTCTCAGACTGATTTCCAAGGCCTTGATACTGACTTCGTCTCTCCCTTTATCTCTACTTTCAAAGCCCTTGCTCCCTGTTTCAAAATATTATGTTCTGTGTTCTCAAACATATCTACCTTTACTCCCTCCTCTTGTTGGGCGACAAAAGGGGGGAGAATGGTATCTGTTTTTGGGTTGCTGTTGCTATGGTTTGGATGACTGTTGAATGTTGCTGGTTTTTGGTTGGTTTTTTTTAAAAAAAAAACTTTTGATGGTTTGTTTATCTTTCAAAATTGATCCAACATTTTATTTGTATCTCATATCAATTGATGAATCTACAGGTATGATGATCATATTTTATTCATAACTAACCTGCAATGACGAGTAAGTTTTGTCTTCCATCAAGGGGGAGATTGATGACTTCATCTTGATGAAAGCTATTATATTTGGTTAAATATTTATGTTTAATTGTTTGATGAAAGTCAAAACTTGATTGGATAAATTTTGGGCCTTAGGTTTTGGGCCTATATTATGTTATAAAACTAACTTGCATGGTTGGCCTAGAACAAGTTGCATCTAGAAGAGTAAGAGTCAAATCGGTTCAAGAGATCTCAAAGAATCCAAGTTGTTACTAGATGTTGAAGATCCTCAGCCAGCTCCTCTGCCCTTCTATTTCGGTGAAAAGCTTTTTGAACGTTCAAGTTCAAACGACTTCATTGAGAGAACATGGATGGCATCTCCACTATATATTGGGATCGATGGATGCTAGTGGTAGATAGAAGCTTACTCACTAATCTCCAAAGCGACCACTGCATTCGATCTTTAATCTCGCAGAGCCTTATTTATTTCTTTTCTTTATCTTTAAGTTGTGAGAGGTTATGTTGAACGATATTGTACAAGTTTAAAGTTTTATACTAAGTGTATACATTTACTCAAACGTATTCACTAGACTATTATTTCACGAGAGTTTGGGTTGACAAGATATAGAAGCGCATGAGGCTTCAAGTTGATAGAAGAGAGGCAATTCTTCTTGGTTGGATCTAGGATCCATAAGAAGTGAAATAATAGTGCTTTTGTATCCGACGGGTTGGAAAACCCTAGGCGGGGACGTATGCCAAGTTGTGTTGAACCTCGTTAACAATTCCTATGTCCTTTTAGCTTTACCTTCTATTCTTCATTTTCCACATTTACTTTTGTGTTTTATGTTTCGCAAAGGTCTTAGACAGTTCCTGGTGAATTGTCAAGACCTTGAGTTCAATTACAAGACCATGAAACATATTTCAAGGCCTTGACATTGCTCGGCGAAAATTTATCATACTCTATTCAACCCCATCTAGAGTATATTTTATTACATTGTTTTATCTACTTCAACTCTTTAATGAGATCTTATTATGAGATAATGCATCATCTAAAACATACTCGATCAGTGGATCTTTATATTTCGGGCTCCATTTTAAAATCTAAAACTCACTAAATTGGGTCTGTAATATTGCGACCGCGAGTTCCCTACATGGAAAAGAATTGGTTAAAAGTGGCCTTCTCACGAACACCCAACAAAAAATCAAGGGGCTCGCCTGAAGGCGAAGTTGTTGATATTGTATAAACCAAATCTATCTCAACTAGATTAGAGTCATGGTTTGATTCTCCTAACACGTAAGTCATAAATAATCGAATTAGATGAATCTAAGATGGGATAAAAAAACTAAAACGATACGTAATGTATGTGTTTTTCATCACTGTACCCCGACCTATTACGACCCTGTGAAGGATGTGCTTGAGGACAACTAACCAAGTTCAGATGTATTTGTCATGGAGAAAATCTCAACCTATGTACCCGTTGATTCTACCTTGGTGATATGCATATATGTGATATATTTTTATATGATGGAAGACAAATAATATCAACCGGTTTATATATGCGAATATATTTATTTATATATATTTATTTAGTTGTTTTTATATATGCGGATATATTTGTTTTATTTGTTAAAAATATTGATTATTTATTTGCTTTAAAATATTGTTTCTTCTAGAAGCTTTTTATCTCATGTGATTTAATTTCAAATTAGTTATTAGAGATTTGTGCAGGATTTGATTTGGTTGTTGGAGATTTGGGGTTGACTTTCTAAGAGCTTCTTTGGTGTAGTTGGCTACTCTTTTGGTTGAGGATTTTGTGGAGCCTTTTGAATTATTTCAACGGCACAAATTCAACAATTAATGAGGTTATTTCAAGCATCGTTTTTCAACCCCTATGCTTACATAAGGAGCAATTACAGTAGAGAAGAATATCCGATGAACTCCAAGGTCCCTCATCTCTAACGTCTTCACTACAATCGATATTCAATCTCTCTCAAGGCCTTTACTTTTCTGTTTTATCTTTTGTTTTGTGAGAGAGTTCTTTGAGTGTTATTGTACAAGTCTAAAGTATTATACTAAGAGCATACATACATCTACTCAAACGTATTCACTAGGCTATTATTTCACGAGTGTTTTGAGTTGACTAGATAGTAGCGGGTGAGGCTACGAGTTGAGAGAAGGGTTGTTCTTATAAATTGTATCTAGGACTCTAAGGGATATGAGTTGACTAGATAGAAGCGGGTAAGACTTCGAGTGTTTAGAAGAAGGAAAGATTTTCTCGGTTGTATCTAGGATCAATAAGAAGTGAAATAGTAGTACTTTTGAATCCTACGATTTAGATAACCCTAGGCGGGGACGTAGGCCAAGTTGTGCCGAAGCTCGTTAACAATTCTTTTTTTCTTTATGTTTTACTTTCATATTTAATTTCCGCACAACTTTGATAAGTTTTATTTTGGTACAGCTGAACAGGTTTCTGGAATCATTTGAAAAACTTGAGTTTTGATTTAAAACCTTGAGATTCATTTCAAGGCCTTGATGTTCCGTCTGCAGAAATTTTATGAAAATTTATCATAAACTTTGTTTTATATCATCCCTTCTAGAGTATAGTTTATTACTTTGTTTTATATCATCTATTAGACAATTGTCTCTTCAATACCCCTATCAATAATCTTGTTAGCTGAAAAATGTATCACGGTGTCATGACATGTCAAACACAAGCTAATATATATGCTCCCAAACCAAAACATTAAAGGACTATATTTATAAGGGCCATTTAGCTAAGTGTCCATTTTCTACAAGACATTTTGCAAAAGGTCCACTTTTATTTTCCCTTTTACAAAATGTCCTAATATTACATTTTTGCCCCTCCTTCCCATTCTCCTCCTTTCTTCCCATTTTTATTTTGACCATTGACCGGTCAAAGTCAATGAATTGGTGACACACGAAAAAATTTGGTGACAGTTGTTTTTTTTTACGAAATTAGTGTCACCACCTTTATAAGTGGTGACACCGGTCAATGACTTTGGTGATACAACTTTGGTGACACATGTATGATGATAAACAAATTTTTGGGTGACAATTTTTTTTTTTTACGAGATTAGTGTCACCGGCCTATCGCTGTCACCACAACCCATATCGCTGTCACCACCACCCATATTGCTGTCACCACCCTTATTGCGGTCACCACTCCTATCACTATCACCACCACTCCTATTGCTGTCACCGCACTCTTATCGCTGTCACCACCACCTCTATCACTGTCACCACCACCTCTATCACTGTCACCACCACCCATATTGTTGTCACCACCCTTATTGTTGTCGCCACCTCTATCGCTGTCACCGCCCTATCGCTGTCACCACTCGTATCGCTGTCACCACCACTTCTATCGCTGTCACCACCACTCCTATCCCTGTCACCACCACTCCTATCGCTCTCACCACCCTTATTGCTATCGCCACCTCTATCGTTGTCACCGCCCTATCGATGTCACCACTCGTATCGTTGTCACCACCACCCATATCGCTGTCATCACCACCCTTATTGCGGTCACAACCTCTATCGTTGTCACCACCACCTCTATCACTGTCATCACCACCCATATTTTTGTCACCACTTTTATTTCTGTCACCACATCTATCGCTGTCACCACCCTATCGTTGTCACCACTCCTATCGCTGTCACCACCACCCATATCGCTGTCACCACCCTTATTGTTGTCACCACCCCTATCGCTGTCACCGTCCTATCGTTGTCACCACTCGTATCGTTGTCACCACCACCCCTATCGTTGTTACCACCACCCCTATCATTGTCACCCCCACCCTTATCGTTGTCACCACCACCAATATCGCTGTCACCACCCCTTCGATGTCATCACCCCTATTGCTGTCACCACCCCTGTCACTGTCACTACACCTATCATTGTCACCACCCTTATCGATGTCATCACTCTTACCACTGTCACCAATGTCACCATTCTTATCACTGGTCACCACTCTTATCACAGGTGAGAAATCAATCACTAAGCAATAAGCATCACGACATGACTAGCTGTCACCATATTATTGATAGTCACATACTCGTAGTATGAATGTATGATAGTGGTTTGTTTAACAAATTGTCCAAGATAATAACTAAAAAAGTCATCATTCAATTGCGGAATTTGTTTAACAAATCCAGCAAGGAGATTTCATCAAATAATAAAAGAAAATCAACCATGGGAAGGAGATTAGACTGAAAGCAAAGGATTTCTAAAATTCCAATCCTCAGCTACTAGAAAGTGAAATACTAACTACACCGAAGATGAAAATTCGAGAAGCAACAATGGACGCTGAAAATTCATTCCAGAATAGAACCACAGAAACGAAACTCCAATCGAATTGATTACAAATTGACAATGAGCAGAAGATGAATGCAAGAAATTAGAAGAAGATGAAGAAACCTTTCCACCCAGGTATATAGTCTCGATCGATGACGCAAATCGTCCAGAAGCTCCAATTTCTGCTTCAATGGCCGGCGCCTTCCGATTTCTGCTCCAATGGCCGACCCATTCACCGGCGCCGACCGCTTCGACACGGAGGAGCCTCAACATTCAAGCACTGCTCCGTGGTGACAGACACGGCGGTGCGGATCTGATCGTTGTCCCTCTTCAGATCTGCGATCTGAACCTACAGATCGTCCAGAGGCTTCTGCTTCTTCATCCGAGATCTACTCGCTGATTCACGGTTGGATTCTATTACCAAGGAGATATCATCTCCTAACCTTTCGTCAAGAGAAGATATGATTGCTAATTTAACTCCTCTAATTCAGCAGTGTAATATTGTGTATTCAAATTAGTTGCCTAATTTGTATTATTTATACCCTCACATATTCAATGCAAAGATTAGCAAGAATTCATCCAATTCTTATCTCATTACATGGTTTCAGAGCCTGCCTAGGAAAACCTGCAAAATGGCCAACGAGTCCACTGAGCAAATCAACCCATCACCCACCGCCCCTCTAACATCCACAACCAATGCTGCCCATCTCCTTTTGGCCGCTGGATCCTCTCAAACCCAAACTTTCAACTTTCAAATTCCCAACATTAACATTAAGCTGGGCAGAAACAACCATTCACTGTGGAAAAACACAGTCTTATCAGCACTTGAGGCTTTTGAACTTGATGACTTCATCAAGAAATCCACTGTGCCGCCTGAGATGCTCCCCGGAGTTGACGATCAGCCATCGCAACCTAATCCAGCCTACAAGGATTGGCGCCGTCGAGACAAATTTGTCCTCTTATGGATCAAGTCCACGATGTCCGAGCAAGCCCTCTCCATCACTGCTCGCTCAACCACTTCCTATCAAGCATGGGATGCCATTGAGATGAATTATCAGTCTCAAACTAAGGCCCGTCGTATGGCCTTAAAACTTCAACTCCAGAACCTATCGAAGGGTGCTTTGTCCATGGTGGAGTACATCGAGAAGAAGAGGAACATTGCAGACTCTCTTGCCGAGTCACTCTACAAGGTCCCTGATGAAGATCTAATCAGCCACATACTAAGTGGTTTGGATGGATCGTATGGGCCATTTCTCACGGCCTTCATGATGCACAATGACAATGCATCTGTTGATGACCTTGTCGGTCTCCTTCTCCAAGAAGAAGAACGTCTCGAAGCGGAGGCAAGGCGGAACTCTGTCCTCACACCTGCCCCAAATGCCAATGTAGCTGTCGGTTCTAACCACAACAATCGCTCGGGAGGGCGTTCTAGTGGCTCCGACTCAACTGCATTAGGCCGCTCGAATGAAGAACACAATCAAAAACAGCGTCGCAAGGTTCGATGCCAGATATGTGGCCGAAATGGTCATGAAGCCCTTGCCTGTTGGAATAGGCTCAATCAGACCGAGTTCCCATCTCGTCCTAATGCTCCCCGTCCTAACCAGAACAGAAACCAGGGACGCCAGGCCCACACCGTCTCACAGTCGTCCGTGGTAGATCCCAACTGGTACTTCGACTCAGGAGCTACAGATCATGTGACTGCAGACCTTGACAAACTGCAACTATCCGATCCGTATTCGGGAGACGACAAGTTACTTGTTGGAAATGGTATGCCTCTTACTATTTCTCATATTGGGTCGACTACTTTGCCTGCTAACCCTCGTCCCTTAGCCTTGTCTAATATTCTTCTCGTTCCAAAGATCACGAAAAATTTGATAAGCATATCCAAACTAACTAGAGATAATAATGTCTTTATGGAACTACACAGATCTAAATGTTTCGTGAAGAATTTGCAGGGCAAAGTGCTACTCCAAGGAACCGTTGATCATGGCTTGTATCGACTCCAAAACCAGTCATCCACCACAGTCCGACCTCCCTCCGTACATCTTGGATCCCGCACCTCTCTCACCGGTTGGCACCGGAGATTAGCTCACCCCCATGAAGCCGTTCTCCGTCGTTTAGTGTCTCATTTTCATCTTCCTTTATCTTCCAATAATTTGAACTCAATTTGTGAGGCTTGTCAACTTGGTAAGAGTCATCGTCAACCCTTTCCCAATAGACATATTTCCTCTCAAAAGATGTTTGATTTGGTTTATTCGGATGTTTGGGGCCCCGCTCCCATTTTATCATTAAATGGTAATCGCTACTTTCTTTTGTTCATGGATGATGCAACCAAATTTGTGTGGATCTATTTTCTCTCCCATAAATCTGATGTACTCAAAATATTTACTATTTTCCATACCATGATCAAAACTCAATTTGGAGTCCACATCAAAGCTCTAAAAACCGATTGGGGTGGAGAATATAGAAATGTTTCTACACATCTACAAACTCAAGGGATTTTTCATCGAGTCTCTTGTCCACACACTCATGAACAAAACGGGGCTCCCGAACGCCTAAATAGAACCATTGTTGAGAAGGGTCTTGCCTTACTTGCTCAAGCATCCCTACCTTCATTGTTTTGGGAACACGCTTTCCACACCGCCACTTACCTTCATAACCGCACCATCACACAAAATCTTAAAAATGAGTCACCTTATCAATGTCTTTACAAAGCCAAACCCGATTATGATTTTTTAAGAGTGTTTGGTTGCTTATGTTACCCATTTCTTCGACCTTATAACCAACACAAAATTGATTTTCGGTCATTACCGTGTCTTTTTCTTGGTTATAGCTCCAAGCATAAAGGGTACCTTTGTTACCATCTTGAGTCTTCTCGCATGTATATTGCCAGACATGTGGTTTTTAATGAGGAATTTTTTCCATTTCCATCTTTTAATAAACCACCAAATCCACCCCCACTTCCCCCTGTTACTTTCACCAATGTGGAGGCCACGGCTACTTTACCTCCTCAATTGAGTCCACCAAACTCATCCACTACAGTGGAAACCCCATCGCCTACCACCTCTCCCATCTCCATTACCACTCAGGAGTCGATACATGCCATGTCCAGTTCTAATGAGCAGCCCCCACCGGCCACCATTGTACCACCATCAAATGTCCCGTCCTATTTTCGAGCCTCGGACACCACCACCCATCCCATGAAAACCCGTGCTCGCACAAATAAACTTCGCCCCAAGACCTACAGTACAATGAAACATGCCCTCCCTGCCTCCTTAACCACCACCGAACCCATACACGAGCCCACTACCTATGCCCATGCGGTCAAGTACCCATGTTGGCAAGATGCCATGCAAGCGGAGTATACGGCCCTTATGAAAAATAATACGTGGCTACTTGTTCCTTGTCCTCCTAACACTAATGTTGTTGGTTGTAAGTGGGTCTACAGGGTTAAGAAAAATGCCGATGGTACCCTCCAACGGTACAAGGCGAGGCTAGTTGCCAAGGGCTTCCACCAAGAAGAAGGTGTTGATTATTTTGAGACATTTAGTCCCGTTGTTAAACCAACCACGGTGCGTCTTGTCCTCTCTATAGCCATCTCCCATGGTTGGGGTGTTCGACAATTGGACATCAACAACGCATTTTTAAACGGCGATCTCAAGGAGGTTGTGTTCATGGAACAACCAAAGGGTTTTGTTGATCCCTCTCATCCAACGCGTGTATGCCGCCTTAAGAAAGCACTATACGGCTTGAAGCAAGCCCCTCGAGCATGGTTCACCAAGCTCAAATCCTACTTACTTGATCATGGCTTTACTGCTTGTCACTCGGATAACTCCCTATTTGTTTATCACTCATCCAATATTATTGTGTATTTGCTTGTCTACGTGGATGATTTGATAATAACAGGCAACAATCCAACCTTCATTGGTGAGTTTGTCTCTCGGCTTGATCGAACGTTTGCTCTCAAAGACCTCGGAGCATTGAGCTACTTTCTTGGAGTTGAGGTCACCCGTACCGCCAAGACAATGCACCTCTCTCAATCCAAGTATATACGAGACCTTCTTCACCGAAGCTCCATGGTAGAAGCTAAACCAATCAGCACTCCGGCGGAACCGGGCTCACGCCTGAAGCGTGATGGGGATCCTTTTGCAGATCCAACCTTGTATCGCCAAGTGGTCGGTGCTCTTCAATATGTGACGATTACACGTCCCGACCTTTCCTATGCGGTCAATCGAGTATGCCAATTTATGCATTCTCCTACTGAGGTACATTGGAAGGCAGTAAAGAGGATATTACGCTATCTCAAAGGCACCATTCAACATGGCTTGCTCATTCAAGCATCTCCAAATCCTCGCCTCCTGGCATATTCAGATGCCGGATGGGCATCCGACCCGGATGATTGTCGATCTCAGTTTGGATTTTCCATTTTCTACGGCTGCAATCTCATAAGTTGGACTTCAAGGAAGCAGAGAGTAGTGGCTCGATCGAGTACGGAGGCTGAGTATAGGGCCCTCGCTTCCACCACTGCAGAGGTGTCTTGGATCCTACAACTACTACACGATCTTCGTCTTCGGTCACCCAACCCGCCGGTCCTCCTGTGTGATAATCTTGGTGCCACGTTCATGACAGCCAATCCGGTCCTCAGTCATCGATCTAAGCACATTCGATTGGATTATCACTTTGTACGAGAGAAGGTTGAATCTGGCGAGCTGCTTGTTCGATATGTTCCAGCAACAGCTCAATTAGCCGACTTATTCACCAAGGCCGTGGGCACCACATGGTTCGCCAATCTTCGATCCAAGCTGCAAGTCCGAGCTCCGTCTTGAGCTTGCCGGGGGATATTACCAAGGAGATATCATCTCCTAACCTTTCGTCAAGAGAAGATATGATTGCTAATTTAACTCCTCTAATTCAGCAGTGTAATATTGTGTATTCAAATTAGTTGCCTAATTTGTATTATTTATACCCTCACATATTCAATGCAAAGATTAGCAAGAATTCATCCAATTCTTATCTCATTACAGATTCCATCTTGTTCCTCTTCCGCTCGTAGATCGGTATTCAACTGCCGCGAGTCCTCCTCCGCGCTTGATCTCCGGCGGTGCTTCCCGACGCTGCCCGTGATTATTTCTCCTGAGGAGTTTCCGCTAGAAGAAGCCATAGATCTACTCCTTGATCCTTCAATTTCAATTGATTTGCTCATTGGTCCTCCAATTTCAATTGATGACACGCCGAAACAAGGGGAAGCAACAAGGTGGCGAAGGCAGAACAACGGCGGAAGATAGGGGAGATAGAATCGGCGATCGGAGAATCGGGAGAAAAGCCGACGAGATCTGATTCTCTATGGAAGAAAGATAGCAATCTGGGGTTGTTCTCCTCTCTGTATCATATGGTTTCCGTTTAGCAAAAGGAAGATTATGATGGACATTTAGCAAAAAGGTCATGTAAAAATGGACTTTTAATCAAATATCTTCTATTTATAATGTGATATTAAAATCATAGATTAATACGTAATTTGTTTAAATATAGCCAAAGTTCCAACACAAACCTAGTGCCATCAGTACCAATTCAAAGCTTATTCATTCAGGCTCAAGAGAGACGCCCGCGCTCGGAGCCTTGGACCATCAAAGAAAGCCGTACTGTAGACCTCGGCTTGCTTAGCGCTGCAATTCAAAGGCTTCCTTGACCCTCCTCCTAGTTCCATCTTGCCTGTGGAACTCTTGCACAAAATCCTTGTACCGATAGCTTCGGTACAAAGGAGGATGCTCCTCATCCACCAGCTCTTCGATGGGGCCAACCATGGCTTCCTCGTCCGGCCCAAAGAACATGGCCATTGACATCCGCAGCTGATGCTTGTTAGCCACCGCCCTGTGATGGACGCTCTTGTACCTGCCGTTGCTTAGAACTTGCAACTGGTCCCCCACATTGATGACAAACGATTTGGGGACGGGATTAACACACACCCATTTATCACCTTTGATCACTTGGAGGCCCGAAACATCACCCCATTGCTGGAGTATCGTAAGGGTGTTGAGATCCGTGAGAGTCGCAAGCCCAAGTACAAGTTCAGGATCCGGGCATGGAGGGTAGTAGTTACCCTGAGCTCTTCGCCTTGGACTTTTGCCGTGCCTCCTTTCCAAGTAGTCCTTCTCTAGTCCAAGACCAATGGATATCAAACTCAGGAGCCGCCTCAATAGATTGCTTATCTCCTCCACATATTCACCAATTACTTCTCTGTGGTGTTAAAGTAAAATGAGTCAGATCAGATGAACAATTTTTTCATCAAGGACAGTCAAAAGCCAATATAAATATCAACCTATATATATACGGAGTACTAGCTTAGAACACTTCCAACTTGAGTGCAGAGTCATTAACAAATGGTATCAACAGTTAAGAAGGGAACAGTACGTTGGTTTAATTTTGAGTACCTATACTGAGAGGGAGTACTTTGCAAGAGGGGAATGAAATCCAGAAAGGGGCTCCAAGGGTGATAGAAGGCTTCACTCCACATAGACACCTTATGATCTTGTGGTTGTAGGGAGGAGCCTGCAGCAGGAGGAGAGTTGAGGTGGCGGCTGAAGAGCCTAACCTCCTTCCTAGGATCCTCGGAGAATAACTCGGCCTTAACATGGGGTGGCATCTCGAACAACTGCTTCATGGCTTCAAACATCCTCGCACACACCTCGTCGGACACTCCGTGGTTGATGATCTGAAAGAAACCGTACTCCTCGCATGCTCTCGACACCTTCTCTACAAGAGAAGGCGCGAATGGGCCTTTGCCTTGGACTTCCGTTAAGTCGATGACTGGGATGGAGGTGAGGGCGGATGCTTGGGAGAGTTTGGGTCTCAACTCGTCAGGGAGAATGAAGGAAGGGGAGACCTCAGAAAGAGGGGTTTGGTGCTTCACCCATTGGAAGGCAGCCATGTTAATTTTTGGATTGGAGAGTTGGGGATTGAAGCAGCTAGCTAGCTGAGTGAAACTATATCATACAGTCAACTGAGGGTTTCTTAATTACTTCCATCTCTAAGTTGGTTGTTGTTGTGTCACAGAGCTGATACCAACCTGTTTCCTCATTTTCAAAGAGTTAGTACTCCTTCTTACTACACCTACCGGAACACCTAATCACAATATCTGCAACATTGACTTATGGATGGATGATTGAAATAAATATAGACGTACAGTAAAAGTTGTGCTGCTTCTACCCTTCAAAACTCAGATTTGGTCCAGATCTAAGCAACTGCTAGCTGGTGATATGTGACGACATCCGGTTTTTCAGATGGTTGTCCTCGATCGAATCCCGGTTCGTCATAGATAAATTCCTGCTCTCCGGCACCAGCGCAGCTCTAGGGATAGGTGAGGTAGGGGATTGTCAATTCAATCTTAGAATCTATAGCAAAATCAATTTTGTATGTTGATAATTCTTGTGATATATATGGATTCAAATAGAGAAACGGTTTTCGCTTAGGAATGGTTGAAGAAAATACAAATTGAATAGGGAGATCTATGCACTGAAGCAAGCAGGAAAGAAAATTAATGATCATTATACAAAAATGAGACCTTTGTGTGTGGAACTTGATGTTGTGGATGCTCTTACGAGATTAAGTGTAGTTAGTGTTGACTGTTGAGACGGCTATCTTATGTCTATTGAAAGACAGAAGGAATAACAAAGGTTGTTTCAGTTCTTGAACGTACAATCTTGATAATTGTTACAATCCTCAATAAAGGCAGCTTGTAATGCCTGTATTGCCTACTGTTGAGACAGGCTGTGCTATGCTCCAGCAAGAAGAGTCTCAATGGGAAGTCCTGGACACTATGGATCCTAGGGATACCTCTGCAATGTATAGCAAGACTGATTCTACATAGCATCGTACGTACCAAGAATGAAGACAAGTGCTCAATTTGTGGTGGAAAATGGCATCCGAAAGACAAATGTTGGGCTATCATTGGATATCCCGGTTGGCATTCAAAATCCCAGCGATTTCCTCAGAAGAAGTTACAACACTGGAAACAAAAATGCACCTAGCAAAGGACGAAAAGAAAAAGAAGTTGATCACAAGATTGCAACTCAGGCAAATGTAACTCATGGTGCTCAGCAACAATTTCATGATCTCATGAAGATGTTGGTGACTCAAAGTCAGCATTTCAAAATGAAAGACTTAGGGGAGTTGAAATACTCTTTAGTCTTGAAGTGATGAGATCTTTCAAAGGGATTTATGTATCTCAGAGGAAGTATGTTCTGGATTTATTAGCTCCGACAGGGCATGTCAATTGCAAACCACTCAAGCTGCCACTGGATCCTAATGTGAAGCTTAGCATTGAGGATGGTTAGCCTTTAGAAGATGTTTCTGGGTATCGAAGATTGATAGATAAGTAGATACATCTCGCCGTTACAAGGCATGATCTCAATTACAAAGTTCAACTACTGAGTCCATTCATGAGCAAGCATACAAATGTGCATTTGGAACCTCCAATCAAAGTACTAAGGTATCTTAAGGGTGCTCCAAGCCAATTAAGGAATTTTGCTTAGTTTAACCTATTATCTACAAGGGCTCAAGGTTTTTTGTGATTCAGACTGGGCTGAGTGTTCCTTCACTAGAAGATCCACAACATGTTATTGTGTGTTGCTTGGATCTTCTCTTATCTCTCGACGTTCTAAGAAAAACAAGTGGTTGCAACATCATCTGCAGCGTCTGAGTATCAACCCATGGCTACTACTTGTAAATAGATCAAATGGTTTAAGTTTCTCCTTCGGGATCTGAGATTCAAACAGGTGCAACCAACTGCACTGTTTTGTGACAATCCAACTGCTGTGCATATTGCTTCCAACCATGTGTTTCATGAACTAACGAAGCATATAGAGGTCAATTGCCACTTTGTGAGAGATATGGTTCAAGCTAATACTATATCCCCTTCATATTTGCACACCAAACTTCTATCCAAGTTGGGTGTGGAGCATGAGGAGGGGTGATGAAGTTCGGAATGCGAAGATAAGAAGCCGACACGTGGAAAATGAAGATTGGGAGAACTCTTAACAACTACTCTGTATTTGTATAAAAAGGCTTGTACTGGTGCTTGTAAACTCATAACACCATTTCCAATTCTGTTCCCCATTTTGTAAGAAGTGAGGACGTTTTTCCTCGTCATCAATCTAGAGGATGAAGGTGTTCCAAATCATCTTTTCCCATCTCAATTCAATCCACATAAATCCACATTATTACATGAACTTATGTGCACAATACAAAAATGTCACCATGATCTGCTGGAATCTAAACTAGTACCACTTTGACGACATTTTAAATGGACCAATAAAAATATAAGGATGAAGAGAATATTATTTTCCAGAACTTCAAATATCAAACAAAATAAAAAAAATTAAGGTCTTTATCTATCTTCGGAAACAAAAACTCTCCTTTCCTATCATGTAAACCACATCTTCTTGAGGAGACAACTTAACAATAATAAAAAGTATGAAAGGTATGGGGAAGTCTACTGGGACTCTGAAATGATTTTCTCAGACAGTCTAGTCTCGCTGGGCTTTTTTGGTTCTGTTGAGATTCGTCATGTCTTCCGTGAGGCAAATTCGGTAGCTGATCGCTTATCCCGTATAACTACTGCCTACTACGGTATCTGGACTCCTGATGACTCTCTGTTGCATAGTCTCATCCGTAAGGATGCTCTTGGCTAGCTCTATGGTCAAATTCTTTCCGTTTCAAAAAAAAAAAAAAAAAACCCACATCTTCTTGAGTCAATTTCTAATCTTAAATCCACATTGCAGATAAATTAAGTTCACTCAATCAAGCAATGATAGAAATGTTCATTTCCTCCTTTCAACATCATCATCCCTTATGAACATGATTCCAACCCCCTGTGGGATCCACGCATTTTTTGCCCTGTTGTAAATAAAGCAATCATGGCTGGGGTTGGGAGCCACCTAATTGAGGATATCCTCAGAATTTCCCCACCATTATCTTCACTTACACAATAACATCTTCGGATTAGATTGAATTAAATTTCAAATCAAACCCATTAATTCCCATAGCCTAGAAAAGTAGGAAGTACATGTTTTTTTCCCAGTGTCTGTTGTCTGCAGTGGCGAAATCACATCTCTGAAATGGCCCTTTCTTACGTCTTTGGTAGGAAACTCTACCTTTGTGATTGTGGCGATCAGCACAGCACCACATATAACAACCCCATTTGTTTAGGGAATTATGTTTGGGCATTTCTCGTCCTTATTCCATCTTTTGGAACCCATCTTTTGTTATCTGAGTATTGAACTAAAGAGGTCAAAACTTGGCCCCAAGTATCTTCAGACTTCAACATTATCTGCAGTATTGGTTTGCGGTATAGTTTTAGCTCTTTGATGTGCCAAACCTAAATCCATCTAACCCCTCCTGTCCATCAGAAGGCAGAAGTTCAGCCGGCTTATCTTTACCTTGTGATTAAATTATTGTAGTAAAGAGTAAACAGTAAACTTACAGTTGAACTGCATGCATCTTGAACACTTACCTCCACCTTCATAGTGTTCTTCAGATCTGCTTCTGTGAAAGTGATAAAACCCAAGATTGAAAAAGCAAGTAAAATATCTAATAAAGAAAAATAATGAGGTTGGAAATATGAAATCCGTCAGAATGAAGGATTCAGTGGAGATTTTGGACCAGACAATCTCAACTCACACAGAGTGACGGAGAGGATATATGCAATGTACGTGACTTGAGAAAAACAAAACCAGGCGGGCCAAACGGAATACGTGGTAAGCAAAAACAGGGTATAGCAGAGGACAAAACGCTGCGTTCTTTCAGGGGGCGCATGAAACGACGGCGTTTTGACTGTTTTTGGAGTTTTACTACGATCCCAAGGGGACACAGGAAAGCCCCTCCTCTCGGATTCAGTTAAACTGAAGAAATATTGTGAAAAATCTGAATATCGGAAATGAGACTTACCGTCTGATTTGAAGCGTCAACAGAAATTCATTCAACGGAAACGGTGGATATATCCAAAAGAAATCCATCTCATCCAAATAATGTATATCTGCTTCATCATTTGGTTCCAGCTTATGAACTACATGATTTTTTTTCTTTTGAGTATGTTGCTTCAAGTATTTTTGGATTGAGTTCAGTATTTTCATCTGCTAAAGGCGGTGATTGGCGTTGTGAACGAGGTAGATATTGTTGGACCTCCCATGGTGTCCTCTATAACCATATTTGGCGACCTTACCCGCCGATGTGAACGGGAAAGCCATGACAGGCGCTGGTGCCTGGTGGATACACCTATCCGCTGCCGGAACAGGAAACCTAGGGGAGAAATTGGAGGAGACTGCGGCGGGCGGGGAAGAGGTACTGCAGGATGAGGATGACGACGTCGGAGACGAAGCGTCTGATGACGGCGGCGACGCTCTTTGCTGCTTCTGGCTGGTGGATCTATGCGTCGACAGAAACGCTCGGATCTTCAGCAAAGGAAACGAAGCACCGCGATCGTATTCCTCGATGAGATTCGCGAGGTCCTCGTCGGATTTAACGGAGACCAAAGCATCCAGATCTTCCGTTGGAAGCTGGCACCTCAAACTCACCGGCGCACCGCACAGATCCTCCAATTTCAGCAATAGCTCTGGAGGATTTCCGGGAAAGCAAAACAAGTTGAGTCAGAAATCGGTTGAAACAACGAGAAACTGAAACCAACGCAAATTAATTAATTGAATTAATCAGCGAAGGAAGAGGGAAAGGAGGTAAGGTACATACTAGGGAAGGAAATGAAGCGATCGACGGCGAGAACTCTGGTGTGGCCGCCGAAGTAACGGAGCTTGCCGTCGGGGTAGCGGGGGAGGATTTTGCCGGCGTAGCTGCAGAGGAACTTGATGGTGGAGGGGGCGGAGGGACTGAGAGGTGCCGTGGTGGTGACATGAAGATCATTGTAAGGAGGTTTCACCATGGTTGCTTGTCAGTTGAAGGATTCAGATGAAGATATATGTCTGGGATGGATTGGAGAGACAGGGTTTTGGGCGAAGGGAAGAAGATTGAATTGGATTTTGGAGGGATGGTTTCCGCTTCTTCAACCCAATGTGAAGGATCCGCCACCTTCTATATTTATAGAGCTCCTTTTTTTTTTTTTTTAATTTTTTTAAAATAAATATTTTTGCTTACATAAAAAAGAAAAGAAAAGATTCATTCACTTCTAATCTCCTCTACTTTTCAATGTACGTGATAGATAAAAGAATTGAATTAGCTAGTTAAGAGAGTCGCCCTCCGGAGAACGCGCTTCACGCGCTTGAAAAAAAATCCCTTTACTTTCCCAACTGTGATGGAAAACCTAATGGGGTTTACAGCTTCTGAATCCCTAATCTATGGCCTATCTATCTCAAATCCACAATCTGAGCCTCCTCTATTGTGTGCTAACAATGATTACACTACTTCTAAACCTAAACTCGCAACCGGGTGCCAGAAGGGTGCCTGTGATGGCGAGTTTCAATTGGAGGATTGTATGAGTTCCATGGAAGAGATTTCGTGTGGGATTAGGTTTAACCACCTAATCTTATCTCTGCGTGACTGGGATTGCTTAAGATTGATCCAAGGAGCAACGATCGGTGCCGAGATGTCTTATCGGCCTCCTCCTTGGCCTGATTTTGTGTGTACGGATTGCAATTTGGGGGTTTTCTGGGCACTTGCGATTGGCCGATCGTACTGTGCCGAAGAAGATAGCGGAAGGGGACTCTGCAACAGGGATGGCTCCTTAGCCTGCAAACGTGTGTGGAAGTGGAAGTGCGATCTTCTCGATCCTTGGAAGTGTGAGTGTTCTGATCTTTCTCCCTCTCTCTTTCCACAGAAATCCTTCTATAAATTCCGACCTTGGGTTGTGCTTGTTCTGCACACCTCTCTTCTCCTCTCATCTTCTTCTAAATACTACAGAAAATTTGTCCTAATACAAAATCTTCTTATGTTTTTTGTGATGGCTCCAACTATTGCCGACAAGGGCAAAACTCCCATGGTTGCAGAAGATCCTGCTCCAAACTTGTGTCAAACTGCCATGTCAAAAGGCAAGCCGAAGGGCGTTAAACCTGCTGATCGAGGAGACTCCCATCTCCAAGGATGGCGGTGACGGGCTAGCTATGAAGGCCAAGAAGAAATTCAGGAAGTCGACTATGAACACGGAAAAGTTGTTGGCTTTGCAAGGCAAAGTACAGGAGAATATTACTGTGCTCCATCAATCATCCATATTTGCCACCATCATTGGGGACCCTATGGAGGTGAGGGATGTGAGAAAAAGAATGAGGTATGTTTGGAAATCCCTCTCTGGTGGCTTTCAGCTCATCCCAATTGCTAACAATTGGTTTGAGCTTAGATTTGATCTTCCTGAGGATCGGGCCTGGGTGTGGGAGAATCGTCCCTTCCATGTGTCGGGGCAACTAATCCTCCTACGCCCATGGAGGTTGGATTTTGATCCATGGTCTGAATCTGTCACTTTGCTAGATATGTGGATTCGGTTTCCTTGCCTGCCGGCTAAGTATGTTAATGATGAGTTGTTGAGGGATATTGTGAAAACTAATCATTTGGGTGAGATTATTAAGGTGTCGGCTTTCAATGCCAAGGGAGCTCGTTTCAGGTATCCAAGAGTATGTGTCTTGGCGGATATCACCAAGATTGTAGGAAGGGAGATTTTCGTGGTGAATGAGCATGGTGAAGTTGAGTCCTTTCCAATGTGGTTTGAGGACTTCCCAGTGGGATGTGGTGGTTGTGGTGACAGTGACCATCTATTTGATGAATGCCCTAAAAGAAACTCTTGCAATATGGTGACTGGATTGGGTGTGCAACCTCCTATGATGCCCACAGTCCCTGCTGAGGAGCCTGCACAGGTGCCAGGAGATGGGGAGTGGGTGCGTGTTGCTGCTAGGAGACCTATTGTGCGTCCTCCTCCTATGTTTGGTCACTCTAAGGATGAGCTCCTCAAATGCTTTGGTAAGAATGTTACCATCTCTTCTGACTCTTCCTCCTCTAAATCTCCTGGTGGATCAGCAGGTTATGCCTCCTCTGGCAACCATGCATCTGTTGCTGAGTTGGTACTTTCCCTAGAACCAATTTCTATGATGGTGCCAATACTCCCTGATGCGACTGAGCCTACTATGCTTCCCCTATCCGAGGCTCCCCCAAATGATGAGAAACTCAACTATGAGCTTGAATTGCAACCCGGTCTTCATCCTCATGCTGCCGACGATGATGACTACCTGGAGTTTGATGAAGACGACTTTATGGAAGAGTGTTTGGTTGAGGAGGGGCTTGCTGATCCTGGGCTCACTCAGGCTGATTATGAGGTGATATTTAGGGATGTGCCACCATCCATTGAGTTCAACCTGCCCAACCTGGATGATCCTGAGCGCCTTGAGCAGTCCCTCCTGGGTGCTGTTGTGACTCCATGTGATCCAATAGCTACAGCCAACCGACACTCCCCTGCTGAAGCATCAAGTACTGAGTCTGGAAAGCGGAAGATGAAGATTGAGGAAGGCGATTCAGCATGCTCCACCATGACTCTGGTGGGTGGTAGCAACAAAAAGGGGAAGCATGTGTAGGATGCACGAGAATTGGCACTATAGAGGCCTCGGTGATGGCTCTGAGCTCCTCCTTGCCATGTTGCGAATAAGGCCATGGTTTGGTAAGTCTATTAGGGTCAAAATCTTTAAGTTTGTAGGCTCCTCAATTCCAGTAATTTGGTGTGAAGACTTAGCAACAAATATTATCTTTTGTATGACAATATCTAAGGAAATATGTGTTGGGAAAACGTCTCTGTTGAAATTTCAGGACAAGGAATGTTTGCATTTTATAATTTGGAGAAAGTTAATTAATAATAGCATATATTACTATGGTAAGTGCATTTTTCTGTTTGACTGTGTTCAAGGTGCCACAATAGCAAAGAGAATTCAACAGGGATTTATTTATCTAATTCTTGTATATCGAAACATGGGTAATGAGCTATGGTTGTATGAAACTGAATGTTTTTTTCTTAAGGAAAAAATCATATGTAAACATAGGGGGGTAGTCAATATGATGTTTGCGTATTCCTATAGGACATATGTTTGGTTTGTGATGAGTAAAACGACTATGTCAAAGGGGTATGGTCACAGATTTATGTTGAAAGGCACTCTCCTTTATACGGAGCATAATTACAGCTACATGAACTGGGTTTTGCTGCCCCTGTATAACAGCTACTGGCAAAATCACCACATGTGGGAGATCTTTTATGTCACAAAATCAAAACAGCCGAGCTATGATATGAGGAAATATGTAGTGTATGCGAGCATAAATGAAAGGTCTATATTGTCTAACCCCGCAACTAATCCATCTAAGTTTCTTAGTGTGGAAAAATATGAGGTTAATGATACTTCTTGGTGGAATGATCGACTTATCTACGGGATTGGTTGGCATCCTTTCTTCCTTAACAGAAGGAGGTATCAAAGACAAACTTATTCATACTGTATGTGTGTCCTTAATAAAGCATATCATGAGAATGGGTTTCAAAAGACTAAAGGGGTCATACATATAGGAGTTAATTTCTGTGTAAATAAGTCTCTACTGTTAGAAGATCCACACACTCGGCTTCTGACGGCTCAAAGAGTTATTAAATGAAAATTGGATTTTGGAACGTCAGGGGAGTGGGGAAGGGAAATATCTGGTTAGATATAAAAGCAATGAGGGTAAATGACCATATCAATCTAATGGCAATTGCAGAAACCAGAACACGATCAATTCCAAAGGAGCGGGTATGGAAAGCTACTGGGTTTAATAACGCCATCTGGTCAATGGGGGAGGATAGAACCGGAGGAATCGGATTACTATGGAATGAGAATGCATTTACTAACGAGACAATAAAGGCAGAGGTAATTGACCCAAGAGTAATTCGTGTCAAATATAAGTGCAGTGATAAAAACTTTGTAGGAATGATTTTCTTTGTCTACGCACCCCCGCATGAAAGAGACGAAAATGCTTTCTGGTCAGAAGTCTCTAATATTATCATCAATGAAACACTTCCATGCTTAGTCATCGGGGATTTGAATGAAATAAGTAGCAGTAATGAGAAAGCTGGTGGTGCGCCAAATAATGTATCTAGATTTGCTAGGTTAAATCAATTCAAAGACAAGTGTGCTCTATCTGAAATTCCATCTTTAGGAAATCAATTTGTTGTGAGCTGAATTTGCCATGTTTTACATTTACGTTTATATCGATTTCTGCATACATTTCATTCATTTGGGCTAAGATAGTACATAATCTATGTAGTTTATGTTTATTTGCCAAATTATGGAATCTACACCAGTTTCTGTTTAATTCGCAGAATTCGAGGCATTTTACAGCAATTCTAAGGAAGGTCGGAAAAGCTCGGAAAACGGCTACAGAAGTCCAAGGTCAAGAAAGCAGCAGAACCAGTCGAATCAATCTGAGAGTCAAGGTTACTCGATCTCGAGTTGACCCAACTCGATCTCGACGAGCTTGTCCGAGCAGCCTTGGTCGACAGTGCCTGATCGAGAAAGCCAGACAACCCGACTTCCGGACCCAACTCGATCTCGACAAGACCCTAGTCGAGATCGACGAAGCCCAGTGCCACACCCGGAGTCGACGAGGAGAGAAGCCGAGGACGAGAAGCCGAGCACACCTCTACTCGATCTCGACAAGCCCTAGTCGAGATCGACGAGCCACCCAGTGCCAGTCCGAGTCCATGCCGAGGAGAAGATGCTCGACCAGGGAAGACCACCACTCTACTCGATCTCGACAAGACCCTTATCGAGATCGACGAGCCAGAGTCCAGATCCAGGCTTGTCGAGCACACCTACCCGAGGAGACCTAGTCGGCAAGACTTTCCGACTCGAGGTCGACGAAGGCTACTCGAGGTCGACGAGCGTCAGGAGCCAAGACCGAGCCACATCGAGCACCAGTTAGCCAAGACGACGAGTCCTAGTCGAGGTCGACAAGGCTTTGTCGAGGTCGAGTAGACCCGATTCCAGAAACGTGTCATCGAGAGCTGTCCTAGTCGAGTTGGGATTCCTTGGGGCCGAAGGAGGAAGATTCTATCCGAATTTGATCAATTCTATCATCATGGAAGGAGATCTATCAAGACATGAAGACTTACCTACTTTAGAACTATCTTTTCCTTATTGATTTATTTCCATTATGCAATTTATTTATCTTTTAGCAAAGTAGATATAGATTTAGATATAGAGATAGATGATTATTTCCTTGATTAGCAAGGTTTGATCACTATAAATAAGGCCCTAGGGGCTGTTTTTTCATTCATTCCAATTCACACACAATTCAATTTCAGAGAGAAACAAACAGTTCCACAGAGAAGTTTAGGAGTTCTAAGGTTTTTAGGGTTTTGGCTTTCTGCGAAAGTTGATTGCCGGGATTGTAAAGGCTTTTGAATATAGTTTTATGCAAGTTATTTCTTTTCATTCAATGTCTGCGATTGCAATGAGGCGTGAGTAGTCCACCCACTTCTAGGGCTGGGGTGAGCCCGACGGTGGCGATGTGAGGCGATGCGATAAAGGTCAGATCTTTTTGTGCAATTCATCTTCTATCCCTATAAGCATGATTCTTTTGCGAGAGTTGAAGGTGATCCTTGTTTGTGTTATTGAAGCGAAAGTGATCTTAATGCAACTTGGATTAATTATGTGAAAAGGGTTAGTAACAATTAGGGTTTATGCGAAAGCCTCTATATGCCTATTTGTTAATGACGAAAGTTATTTGATGGAAAGCATGATCTTTTGTGCCTTAATGTGTTACTTTGCATGGTTATCGTTGTGGTGTTGATACCCTGGTCTTGGAAGTCTTTTAGCATATTGAATTTATTTCTGTCAAAAATCTGAGTTCTGTGTTTAATTCTGCAAATTTAAGTTTTCTGCATTCCAGTCGACATAGAGGAGAGCATCGTCGATCTCGAGTAAGATGTGGTCGATATCGAGTAGGACTTGTCTTAGTCGAGTTGAGTTTTCTTCTGTTGTCGTCGATTTTCACTTTCTGTCGACCTGCCTTTGTCGATCTCGAGTAGCTGTTGGTCGAGATCGACGAGCCCTTTGCTTTGCGTTATTTTCTGTCTTTGCTTTATTTCCTGTTTTGCTTTGTTGCTTTGCTTTTGTTTTCTGCTTTTATTTCTGTTTCTTTCCTTGCTTCTGTGTTTCTGTCTTTCTGCTGCCTTGTCTGTGAGAATTTACAGCTACCTAAGAACTGCTGACGTGCTTCCTCGTGGATTCGATCCTGACTATTCTCTTACTACAACGGGAGGAAGTCTTGTATTTATTTGCTGAGACAGGGAAGTCGGTCTGAACTTTATTTTATATTTATTTCATACTTGACCATCCTCCTCCAACAACAAAATGGCGCCGTTGCCGGGGAAGCTATCAATCGCGCCTTAGGTAGTCAATTCTCACTGTTTCTTTGAGTTACTTTTCAGGTGTATGCGTCGTTCTGGTCAAACACCTGAGTTTGACGCCTTAGACGAACCGGAACGCCTCTTTCATATCAGAGCTAAACTACAAAGAGCCATGGCAGCTGCGGAGACACAGGAACAGCTGATCGCTAGGCTTACAAGGGAATTGGCCGCTAAGGATGCTGCTATCGCCGCCGAGAAAGCAGCTGGGGAACAAGCACAGGCTGAGCTTGCCCAATATCCAACCACGGCAGAGGACTACATGCACCCAACTCTCGTCGTGCCTGAATCGGCGATTCTAATCCCTGATAACTCTTTTGAAATTCGCACTCAATTTCTTATAGAGCTTAAAAATAATGCCTTTTATGGTAGATTTAATGAGTGTCCTCTTGAACATATTACAAACTTTTCTGACATGTGCCGTACTCTTGCTGAAGGTACAACCCTGGAATATGTCAAGATGAAATCTTTTCGCTGGTCTCTCGCTGGGCCTGCACTGAAATGGCTGGAAGGGCTGAAAGCAAGATCACTCACAACCTGGGCCCAAGTAGAGCAAGAGTTCCTGAACAAATTCTTCCCACCTGCCAAAACAGCACATCTCCGCCAGAGAATCACCGCCTTCAAACAAAAGCAAGGGGAACCGCTGGCAAGGGCATGGGAGCGCTACAAGGAACTTCTGTGATCTTGCCCTACTCATGGACAACCACCCTACGTAATTCAGGAGATCTTCTTCAACTCTCTTGATCAAGTCACAATGGACAGAATCAACCATTATACTCGCTATGAGTATCTGACAATGCCGCCAAGTGACGCATGGGGTGTGCAAGAGAAGCTCACTAACTACGACAACAAGTATGGGTCTACTGCAACCTATGAAGAGAACTCATACGCCAAGCCAGCACCATCCATGCCCCTCTATGAGCCTCCTAGGGAGATTGATCCTGATGTTAGGGAGCAGTACTATAGAGACCAGAATAAGAAGCTCATCAAGCAAGTAAAGTATCTCTCTGTCAACCAGCCTTGCATTGAATGCGGATCGCAAAGGCACACCACTCCTAAGTGCCCACACACAGAACAAGTCAAGCTGGCAGAGCACCATGAGGATGCAGCTTACGCAGGGGGTCCCACTCGCTACATGGGGGACCAAAGGTTTCAGCAACCACAATGGAACCAAGGTGTCCCTAGGAACCCCCCGCCCTACAGAGCTCCAGGACATCCGGAAAGGGACCAGAAAAAGGATGATATACAGACAGTCCTGGAGGAAATAAGGAGGAATCACTCAGAAACTAGGCAATCCTTCAACTCAGTCTATACTCAGATGCAAGGTGTCAACTCTAGGCTTGGGGAAATTGATATCTGGCGAAAATCAGTTGATACACAGATTGGTCAGCTGGCAGCAGGAATTCCCAGACAGTCAGGTGTGCTCCCTGGATCTTCAGAACCAAATCCGAAGGGAAATACTGGACACATCGCTGCTGTAAAACTCAGAAGCGGCCATCAACTACAAGAGCCAGAGGTCGGAAAGCAGCAGAACCGCGAGGAACAGCTAGTCGATGTCGACAAACGTCTAGTCGATCTCGACAAAGGCCTACTCGACCTCGAGGAGAACCTGCAAAAATCTTCGTCTACACCACACAGCAACTCGACTGAGCCCAACCTGGTCGATGTCGACAAAACTGTAGTCGATATCGAGGAGCCTCTTGTCGACATAGAGCAGCCTGCAGCACCTCCGACGTCTATTCTGGCTCCGAATCAGAAAAAGAATCTGTCTTTCTCCACAAAATCTCTAAAGGACCCGGCAGAGAAAACGTTTCAGCGCTTCATCAAGATGCTTCAGAAACTCAACGTCACCATCCCCTTTACAGAAGCTCTCAATGAAATGCCATCTTATGTCAAGTTCCTGAAGGAGATTCTGAGCAAAAAGCGATCAATGGCTGAAATTACAGAGGAATGCAGCCATCTGGACATATTGGAGAAGAGGCCGGATCCAGGTAAGTTTGCTATAGCTATTGGGTTTGGTCCATATAAAATTAATGCCCTATGTGATCTTGGAGCTAGTGTGAGTATAATGCCTTTAACGATTTGGTCCAAGATTAAGATAGGTGCCCTAGAGCCTGTGGATGCTAGACTTTACATGGCCAACAACACGGTGGTCATTCCAACAGGCATGGTGGATAATGTGCCAGTACAAGTAGGTAAATTCTTTGTCCCTGCTGATTTTCTAGTTGTTGATATGCAAGAAGATCCTGCTTGTCCAATTATCTTTGGAAGACCATTCTTGGCTACGGTGGATGCCAACATAAGCGTAAGGAAAGGAGTGCTCACCTTCAACATCAGCGATGAGGTAATTGAGTATTCCTTTAATAAAACTGAAAGGCATACAGGTCCAATGGAAGAGGTCAAATCTATCTCAGCTAGCTACATCACCTGCGGGGAACCCAATGTCAGAAATATGACCCCTGAGGAGATGGAAAAGAGGGACATGGAGGCTCAGGTGGAGGAGATCATGGCAATCCTCAAGGAGAACACAGAGAATCCAATCGACACGGACCAAGGTAAGTCGTTGTGGATTAATTATTTTTCGGATGCCTTGACAGGAGCTAAGTATGGGGTCAAGATCGACCGAACCCTAGTCGATCTCGACCAGACCAAGGAATATCCACCAGTACCAGCCTCGTCGAGTAGCCAGACGTCAGCAGAGACGGAAGCAGAACCCTACTCGATCTCGAGTAGGCTTGTCGAGATCGACCACCAGAGCCCTACGTCGACTCAGCTTTCCTCGACGCTGACGACACCAAAGCCATGATCCTCGTCGACATCGACCACCCTTGTCGAGATCGACAAGCCCTCTGTTGACTCGACTCATGCTTCCTCGACACAGACTCCACCAGACGGAGCATCCTCGTCGATCTCGACTAAGCTTGTCGAGATCGACCACCACTCGGGGAGCCCAGACCCTGCTTCTTCGACGCTGAGACCACCAGACGGACCAGCCTCGTCGATCTCGACAAGCCTTGTCGAGATCGACCACCACCCGGCGCCACCAGATCCGCCTTCCTCGATGAGCAAACCACCAGGAGCAGAATCCTTGTCGAGGTCGAGTAGTCTACTCGAGGTCGATGAGCCATCGTCTTCATCGACTTCTGAATCTGCGAGCAGGACACTACCAGAACCAGCAGACTCATCGAGATCGACTAGCCCTAGTCGAGATCGACCAAACACAGTGGTCCCCGATTCCGTCTCTGCAAAGGTAAGCCAAGGTATGGATCTTTCTTCTCCTATTTCCATTAAAGATTTATCTATACATGGGAGAGGTTTGCCTTGGTATGTGCGCTTATGTAGGATTTCTAATGATGAGCCCAAGGAATATGAAGTTGGAGACAAGCTCTATGTCTCTAAATCAAAGGATCATTGGTTCCCCAACAAATTCAACAAGAAGTGGATGGGGCCGTTCGTGGTGAACAAAATCCATTCTGGAGGATTACAGCTGATGGACAAGAATGGAGTCTTATTTGAGGCCCAAGCTACATGGGCCCTGCAAATGCCACCTTGAGCGAAATGGAAAAGTCGGCCTAGCGACTATAAAATCTAGAGCATGTACATAAACTTTTTAGGACATTTGAGACTTTGTTTTTGGTTTTGGTTTTGAACATTTCTTTGGTTTTTGTTGTTTCTATTATGGGTATATGTCTTCTACTTTTCAGGTCCATGGATAGATCCAAGTCATACTCAGCCCAGGAGGTGCTTCCATTCGAAATTTTGAGGCCCTGCACACCTGTCTTGTGAGTTTCTTTCTTTACCCTTGTTTTTATACAGTGAGGACACTGTAATGTTTAAGTATGGGGTGGGGGAAGGGCTTACTTCATGCATATTGACCATATTTAACATTTTGTGTGCATATTTAGAATTTATTTATTTGAATTGCTACATGGCTACTTTGGAATGCATTATTGATTTATGTGCTTATATGCATGTTTTCCAAAGTTTGAAAAAATGACCCCCATTGAAAATTTTGAAATAATGTCATGGAAGCTTATATTGAACTCGACGATGCAAAATTGGATTCATTAGAGATATAGCATGAAATTGCCTAGTAAAGGGAAGTCACAATGAAGTGCATTATTTATTGAAAACCATGAAAGGAGGTAAAATTTGAAATTGCTTTTGACATGTTGCATGATAAGATGATGGAGGACTTTATATTTCCATATAATGCTCATTGTTAATTCCTAGCCTTACCCATGCTTATGCATCACAAAAGCCATAATATGCCTTATTTCATATATTGCTCCACATGATTTAAATATTTCCATTCTTTACCTTATCCGGGGATTATGTTGAGAATGATGTTACATTATGGAGATTGTTATATGGTGTTTTGTGATTATTGGAGTTTGGAAGGAAATTGTTTGAAATATATGGAAAACTTAATGAGTGAAAGAAAATCCAATCACCTCAGGAGATAAAGGTAGATTGACCCTGCTCTCTGAGATAATAGTTTGGAGAGATGGGACACATTGTGAGGAGTCCAAAGCACTAAGTATCCGGGGTCATTCATGACACCCATGTTTGCGACTCGCGAGAAGGCAGTGCTGAGGTCAGAGAGGTAAAAGCATTATTATTGATAAAAGCAGTATGAAAGGTGATGAATCTTATGAGAAAGAATGCGGTATGAAATTCAGTTTGGAAATACTCCATTTCCCCGGATCATTAGCACCACATTGCCAAAAATTGCCCACCTTTAGCCTTTTACCAATCTACTCCTTATTTGAGCTTAAATTGAAGTCCTCTTGATTATTAATGCTTTGTCACGAATGAAGGTTTTGCATAACCCTCCTTTGATGAGTAGATGTTGCTTTTATATATTTGCACATGCATGAATCTGTGACACTAGTACCTTTTCAATGATGGTAATTGACTGCAGGGTTATATGAGAATGAATCTGATATGTTGAGAGTTTTGAATTCTTCCCCTGAATGACAATTAAAAGTATTGCTTGAGGGCAAGCAAGCTTAAGTATGGGGTGTTTGTTGTGAGTTGAATTTGCCATGTTTTACATTTAAGTTTATATCGATTTCTGCATACATTTCATTCATTTGGGCTAAGATAGTACATAATCTATGTAGTTTATGTTTATTTGCCAAATTATGGAATCTACACCAGTTTCTGTTTAATTCGCCGAATTCGAGGCGTTTTATAGCAATTCTAAGGAAGGTCGGAAAAGCTCGGAAAACGGCTACAGAAGTCCAAGGTCAAGAAAGCAGCGGAACCAGTCGAATCAATCTGAGAGTCAAGGTTACTCGATCTCGAGTTGACCCAACTCGATCTCGACGAGCTTGTCCGAGCAGCCTTGGTCGACAGTGCCTGATCGAGAAAGCCAGACAACCCGACTTCCGGACCCAACTCGATCTCGACAAGACCCTAGTCGAGATCGACGAAGCCCAGTGCCTCCCCTGGAGTCGACGAGGAGAGAAGCCGAGGACGAGAAGCCGAGCACACCTCTACTCGATCTCGACAAGCCCTAGTCGAGATCGACGAGCCACCTAGTGCCAGTCCGAGTCCATGCCGAGGAGAAGATGCTCGACCAGGGAAGACCACCACTCTACTCGATCTCGACAAGACCATTGTCGAGATCGACGAGCCAGAGTCCAGATCCAGGCTTGTCGAGCACACCTACCCGAGGAGACCTAGTCGGCAAGACTTTCCTACTCGAGGTCGACGAGCGTCAGGAGCCAAGACCGAGCCACATCGAGCACCAGTTAGCCGAGACGACGAGTCCTAGTCGAGGTCGACAAGGCTTTGTCGAGGTCGAGTAGAGCCGATTCCAGAAACGTGTCGTCGAGAGTTGTCCTAGTCGAGTTGGGATTCCTTGGGGCCGAAGGAGGAAGATTCTATCCGAATTTGATCAATTCTATCATCATGGAAGGAGATCTATCAAGACATGAAGACTTACCTACTTTAGAACTATCTTTTCCTTATTGATTTATTTCCATTATGCAATTTATTTATCTTTTAGCAAAGTAGATATAGATTTAGATATAGAGATAGATGATTATTTCCTTGATTAGCAAGGTTTGATCACTATAAATAAGGCCCTAGGGGCTGGTTTTTCATTCATTCCAATTCACACACAATTCAATTTCAAAGAGAAACAAACAGTTCCACAGAGAAGTTTAGGAGTTCTAAGGTTTTTAGGGTTTTGGCTTTCTGCGAAAGTTGATTGCCGGGATTGTAAAGGCTTTTGAATATAGTTTTATGCAAGTTATTTCTTTTCATTCAATGTCTGCGATTGCGATGAGGCGTGAGTAGTCCACCCACTTCTGGGGCTGGGGTGAGCCCGACGGTGGCCATGTGAGGCGATGCGATAAAGGTCAGATCTTTTTGTGCAATTCATCTTCTATCCCTATAAGCATGATTCTTTTGCGAGAGTTGAAGGTGATCCTTGTTTGTGTTATTGAAGCGAAAGTGATCTTAATGCAACTTGGATTAATTATGTGAAAAGGGTTAGTAACAATTAGGGTTTATGCGAAAGCCTCTATATGCCTATTTGTTAATGACGAAAGTTATTTGATGGAAAGCATGATCTTTTGTGCCTTTATGTGTTACTTTGCATGGTTATCGTTGTGGTGTTGATACCCTGGTCTTGGAAGTCTTTTAGCATATTGAATTTATTTCTGTCAAAAATCCGAGTTATGTGTTTAATTCTGCAAATTTAAGTTTTCTGCATTCCAATCGACATAGAGGAGAGCTTCGTCGATCTCGAGTAAGACGTGGTCGAGATCGAGTAGGACTTGTGTTAGTCGAGTTGAGTTTTCTTCTGTTGTCGTCGATTTTCACTTTCTGTCGACCTGCCTTTGTCGATCTCGAGTAGCTGTTGGTCGAGATCGATGAGCCTTTTGCTTTGCGTTATTTTCTGTCTTTGCTTTATTTCCTGTTTTGCTTTGTTGCTTTGCTTTTGTTTTCTGCTTTTATTTCTGTTTCTTTCCTTGCTTCTGTGTTTCTGTCTTTCTGCTGCCTTGTCTGTGAGAATTTACAGATACCTAAGATCTGCCGACGTGCTTCCTCGTGGATTCGATCCTGGCTATTCTCTTACTACAACGGGAGGAAGTCTGGTATTTATTTGCTGAGACAGGGAAGTCAGTCTGAACTTTATTTTATATTTATTTCATACTTGACCATCCTCCTACAACAACACAATTCACCTGGCGGAAAAAAAAGGGAAGGGGAGGATAATATATGGGAAAAGCTGGACCGAGTCCTAGTTCAGCATGAGTTTCTCAGCACATTTCCTGATCTAGCTACTCATAATGGGGCTTTTTCGGGATCGGATCACTGCCCAATTTCAATATGTATAGACTCTGGGAGGCAATTTATCCCACCACCTTTCAAATTTGAGAATATGTGGCTACATAGGATGGACTTCAAAAATATGGTCAAGCAAACCTGGAGAATTAGATGCTCGTGGACTGCAATGTATAGATTAATCTATAAGACAAAAATCCTAAAAAATAAAACCAAAATCTGGACCAAAAACACGTTTGGGAATGTGTTCCGACAAATACAATTAGTTGAGAGTGAGTTGATTGCCCTACAATCTAAAAATACTCCAAGAACAAGTAAGGAAAATTTGGCGGAGAATCAACTAATTAAGAAAAAAGAACAATTGTTAAATTTCCAAAAGGAATACTGGGGACAAAGGGCGAAATCTAAACATATTAAATTATCAGACTCCAACACGGGTTATTTTCATAGAATAGCGTCGGGAAGGCGAAATAGGAAGATCATCCGATGCATTACATCGGCTTCAGGGACACAAAAATAATAGGTGAAGAGAATATCAAGAAAGAAGTTAAAAATGATTTCGACAGGCGGTACGCTAAAGAGCAGATAAATCAAAACCTACTGAACAAGTACCTTGAGTTATTACCCACTTCTATCACTGAAGAGGAAAATAACAGTCTCAAATAACAACCGACCAATTGCGAAATCAAGAACGTTGTCTGAGCCCTTGGTAGAAATAAATCCCCCGGACCAGATGGTATGACTGCGGAATTCTACAAAGAATATTGGGATATAGTCGGAAGTTATGTCATTAAAGCAGTCAAAGCGTTTTTCCATTATGGTAAAATACTTAGGCAGATAAACCACACATTCATAACACTACAGACTATAGGCCCATTAGTCTATGCTCGACGATATACAAAATAATATCAAGGATACATACTGAGAGACTTAAAAGAGTGATAGGGAAACTAATCCACCCATTTCAAGGCGCTTTTGTATCTGATAAAGCCATACAGGATAATATTCTTATTGCTCATGAGATTTTCCATTCTTTCAAAACGCGAAAAGGAGCAGAAGGTTGGCTAGCTATCAAACTTGATATGGAAAAGGCATATGATAGAGTTGACTGGACATTCACAGAGGCAGTTCTGAGGAAATTTGGTTTATGTGATCAAGTTACCAGGCTAATCATGGAATGCGTTACAACAGTGTCCTTTTCGGTTCTCGTCAACAACGGGCCCACTGAAGTGTTCAAACCTTCGCGAGGGCTAAGACAAGGCGACCCCTTGCCCCCTTTTTTGTTTATTCTTGGTGCGGAAATCCTAGCCAGGAAGCTCAATGTGGAATCCAATTCTACTCAATCTGGGATTGGTTTCAGGTTTGGGCATTCAGGTCCAAAAATCCCCTTTCTTGCCTTTACTGATGATATTATTATCTTCGCTAAAGGAAACCAAACAAGCTACGAAAGAGTAACTAAGATCATCAACGATTACTGTAATCTGTCTGGTCAAAAAGTAAATTATAATAAATCAGCTTTCCAGGCTTCACCAGGGATACCTTCTGCGCGAATTGTTGCCATTGAAGGATGTCTCAATATTGCAAAACAAGTGAAATTGGACAAGTATCTGGGTTGTCCGATTGTAAATGGGAGAGTGAATAAGGACACATTCGAAGATTTAATTGGAAAATCTGTAGGTCAACTATCAAAATGGAAGGCAGATTCTGTAAAGGCCCGGATTTTTAAATAATAAATAAAATAAAAATTCGGATATTTCAAGAAAAACTCGTCCTTAATTTCCTAAATCGAAATTGAAATCCTTAAAACAAGTTCCGGCATTAATAAACTAAAGATTTAAAATGTGCTTCATCCCGCTTCCATATGTGAAAATTTAACATAATATATTTGGAGTTCATTATTAAACTCGGATATGGAAATTTAAAAATCGTTTTGGAAATCGTTGAGTCAGGTTGGAATAATATCGAGAGAGTGGATCTAGGGATTTATTTCATGGGTATCTTGAGGAATTGTTTTGGGGTCACATTTTTTTTTTGTCTCTTCTTCCTTCCTGAATCCTTCAATTCCAGAGTTTCAGCTGGCCAACATGCTCTCTTTTCCCCTCTTTTGTTCGGTAGTGACAGCATCAGAGGCGTGCCTCCTTCCCCTTCTGAACCCCGCGTGACAGCCTCACCACTTTCAGACTTGCAGTAGCTCTCCCTCCTCCTCTTATTTTTGCAACAGGGCAACAAATTCCACACACAAGCTCTTGCTCTCCATTGTTTTCAAATCCAAGCAGCCTCTTTATTTCTCCCTGCTCTCGCCGCAGCTAATTCCATCAGCCACCACCGTCGCCTATTCCTCCGCCGTTTCGAAGCCGCGCCGCCGAGCCTCCTCCTCTTCTGGTTTCGTCGGTTTCGATCGGTGGGGTTGTCCTCTCCTCTTTCGCTGTATCATCTGTCAAAAAGCTACCTTTAACCACCCTTTCCCCTTCTTAAGTTAGAGGAAGAACGATTCCACCCTCGTCGGAGCAAGATCGCCGCCGGTGACCTCGATCCCTTTGTTTCCGGCGTTGTACAAGGTAAGCCCTCGACCTTCTGATTTTCGACTCATTAGCCGCGTAAAAGTCTCCTTTGACCTCCGTTCACCCCTCCCAGACGCCTCGGATCTCCTTCCACCATCGACGACGCCGAATCGTGCCCCGACGGCGTTTTCCGGCGAGTCGACGCCCTCGGTGAGCACTCCTCTTTCTTCCCTTTCTTGTTCGCCTTCTGGGTTTGGGTTGTCGGAATGGGGCGGTCGGAGCTCAGATCCGTCGCCGGTGAGCTTCCCCTGTCCCTCTTCCTCTTGCTCAATTTCGAACGCAGGAATTTGGGGGAGACGGTGAATAGTTCGGTTCGGTTCCATTTTTTTTGCCTTGTTTTTGGGTCCGGTTCAGTGGGTTTTTAAAACAAAAATGGGTGTAAACCGGTTCAGGAAAAATAAAAAGGATTGGGCTGTGTTCTTGGATCCGAGTTTGGCAAAAAGATTGAGCCTATTTGTGTCTTGGGCCAGATCTGTTTGTTTTAAAAGAAAGGGGATTTTGGGCTTTTGATAAAAACGTATTAATAATATGAGTTTTAAGAGGTTTATATATTCAAGTATATAAATATCAAATAGATGGAATATAATATAGAATATTATTATTGAGATTTAAAGTATAACATTTGGACTTAGATGTGAAAAAGGTTTTAAAGGTTGGAAATTGATTTAATAAAATTAAAAAGAGGGAATTTTGGAAATACTCTAATCTTGTCGGATTTGTTTTGATAAAGTAACAAAATAAGTTGATTTAAAGAGTAACGCCTTGTAAATGGATTTTTTTTTGGGTCAAGTATGATTTGGGAAAGTGTTTAATTAATGATTTGATATAACTTGAGATTTTAGAAGAGTTGTGGAAAATCTTGGGAAAGTGACTTGATTTACCTTGCCTAACTTGGTGAATAAATTTGATAACTTGTGTGTGATATTATATGCCTAAGAAACATTAGAAGTAGACTTATTTGTATTACTTATATATGTGTTAGGTGATCATCTGTGACATGTTGGCTTTCTGTATACCTAGTTGTTGCCTTTTGCTGTTCTGCACTTCCAGGTAAGTCTCTTCGGAGCTTACTCAGATTGAATAGAGCTATTCCCTGCTATAGGTGCATGATATACTAGGTGTTGCATTCATGATCAGCATGCCATGTAGTACCATGCTAGGTTGCATTGATCGTTGAGCATTCTATTTCTCTATGTGTATGTAAACAGAACGGCCGTTATCTGTGATAGTCCTAGAGTCTTTGCTAGGGTCATAGGGTAGCCCAGCCTCATCGGGTACCCTGAGTCAATCGAGTACTTCCTTATATTATGATATGCCTGCGGGCTTTATTGTGGAGCGGGTTAGGCATGCGTGCCGCCCTATTATGAATGAATGCATTCACGAGCTGGCCAGTCTTCGCCTGTCGGAAGGGGTGGAGGTAGGAGAGGGATATGCCACTTGGCATTGTCTTGGGCCCTTTACAGTATTTCTGCACATTACTATGAACTAGGAGCATGCTAGTGTCTTTGAATTTCGTACTGCATTAGAGTATCTTTATTAGGTATAGCGTATATGTGTGCTTATGGTTGGGATGCAGAGTTAAGTGGGCATCGATCTGATCCCGCTCCAAATCAATTTTTTTAGGAATTATTTATGTTCATCCTATCGGTGCTGTTTGCTTATTGCGCGGGTCATTTTGTCGGCGGAGAGTGAGCGCTGGAGTTATAGACTTCACTAGACTCTGATTATATTGTTTTGGATTTATACTTTCGACTCCGTTTTGACCCGGCTCCGCCGTGGCACTTGTATCTGTACTTTACTTCCGCTTTACTTCCGTTTGAAATGGTTTCCGCGACATAGTCTTAGGACAGGTTAAGGGTACCCAACGGCCCTTCTAGGTTTTAGGGTTTGAAATCCCTCTTTCTACACATCTTAAAATGAGTTTAAAACCTCGACCCGTACCTGGATTGCAAGATCCGAACAAGGGGTTTTATCCCTTGAAACGTAACCCAGAAATTATAATTCTGGGCCGTTACAAAGATGGTATCAGAGCTGAGGTTGTGCAATTCGGGTACAAAAAGGGTCGAGTGTATGTTTTGGAAAACCGCCCATGAATTTCAAAGGATTTGGAAGTGTTTTGAAAGGGCAAAATGAACTTAAGGTGCCTAACCTAAATTGGACTAAGTAATGAACTTGACTTGTAATAAAAGATGAAAACCGACTAAAGAGGGGATCGAGTGGGTAGAAAGACGTTAGACCATCCCTATTGGATGTAGTTGGAAATGGGTAGGCGAAATATTAGCTTGTTCTTTACAGATGGGTCTGGAAGACTCCAAGGAGGTCATTATGAGTGTCACTAACTGATTCTGTGTCGAGTGCTTGCTATGCTAGATAACTGACTGGTATGCCTAACAATTAAATGTGTATTGACTGATCTGTGAAAACGGAATAGTGAGAGTACCCTTGTTTCTGTATGGTCAACCCAGTTATGTGTGATAGCCCGTTCCACGTTGCTAAACCCTTGAGGACCTTATCGAGTCCTTCTCCCGGATGTCAGTATCTTTCATGGGAATCGGGTTGATAAACACATTGTGTCGGATTCATGTGTGTATATGAAGGTTGTCTGAGTGAGTGTTGTAAGGTAGTTCTTGATGTCATTATGAGTCAAAAGCAAGGTGTTTCTAGGGTTGTCCTTCTTGATTCTTATGATGATCAATCAGTGCCTTCTTGCCATGAAGAGTCGTACCGGAGTCCCACGGGAAGAGGGGTGAGGAGTTGGTTGGGAAAAGTCAATGGTTGCCCTTAGGGATCTCTGTCTGGTTGTAATGGTGACTCTCTCTGAATTGCTTGACATGATTTTATAATCTCCCGCATGTACCTTGCCGATGATCATTAGTAAAAAGCCACTCATGTTATGCCTTGCTTTCCATCATGATTATATGTTGTCATAGCATGTCTACTTGGTTTATTGTATTGCTTGTATGATTGATTTGAAGCATGAACCAAATGATGTGAACCTAGGTGATTGTTGTTTTCTCCTGGATTAGTTCCATGATAGTGTGATCAACTCTCCTTTGTACGAGTGTTGTAGATGATCGTCTTAGCATGTTGAATGATGACGTGTCAATGCTTATTATCCTTTTGGTGACAAAAATCTATAGCATGCCCATCTGTTATGTATTCGTCAGATTAGTTAATGATGGTCGTTTTGCAATTAGTATTGTTGTGTGATTACTTGTGCTGGATGGAGGATATGTGATATAATTGAGCCGTGAGAAATGCATGTTTTATTCTAGCATGTGTTGATTTGAGCTCATGTCCCCGTATTCTAGTCATATTGCCATTTCTTAGACTCGTATTACGCATCGTTAAACTTTTCTCATGCCTCTATATCGTTGGAATGTGATCGAGTGATTCTTACGCATCGTTATGATTAAGTGCATGTATGTATCGCATGTTATAAGGAGTCTTTAGCATCATGTAGGATCCTTGGTTGTGACTCTTGCGAGCTTATATCTTGCCTGCATTATGTTGTTTCTCTCTCGACCGAGGTTCCTGATAGTGTGGTTCTTCCCTCTTTCTATTACCTTGACATGTTTTATTCATGCAAGTTAGTTGATGTCGAATTCAATGATTGCCTTGCTCTCCGTGGTGGTTATTCAAGCATGCTTACATGTTATTGCTCAGTGGTGTTCCTCTATTATCTTGTGATATACTCTCGTACTTGCATGAACATATGACTTTACACCTCGCATGGTCACACACCACGTTACATCGTAATTTCGCATACACATGACGCATGAATGTTAGAATGAATCTAGTCAAATTGCCTTGATTGTAGTCACGTTTTGATATGTGCTAGTAGTATCTTGTAGGGCTTCTACTTTCCAATATGAGTCATTAAATGATTACATGTTATACTTGTTCCATGATGTGATAGTTATCGTTTTATATGCCTTACGATGTTTCGCTCCTAGCATGATTATAATATGTCACCCATGATGCCCTTCTCGTTACTTTCGATAATGCCTCATGTTCGTAAATATTATGTGAACCCCGCTTAATGACTCATGACCCTACTTGTACCACATCATGTGTCGTTAGTATCATGTAGGACTATGCCTTCTAAATGCATCTCGTCATATGATTACATGCCATCCTTGAACTATCACATGATCATTATTGCCATAGGTGACAGTTACTATAATGTTCCTATGTGTTCTCGTACAACGCGTAATCTGGTTTAACCCTCGCCAGGCTATATTTGACCTCACTTGTTATTGTCTATATCTTGCTCATGCATTGTCCGTATATGTGATACTTGCTCTGTTTGCTAAGTCCTGCATATCTCGCATAGGGCTACTAGGCGTCATGACGTTCATGGAATAATAGACTGCTATTTTGCTTCGCAAGCATCGGTGTAGGACTCAATCGTGTCTTTAGGAATGTGCACGTATGTCGTTGTTCCTTGAGATAGGTACATGTTAGTGTGGATTGATATGGTTGATTTGCTTGTGATGAACTCTTGCTACTTGTCCCAAATTATAACCTCACCGACTTCCATAAGGACATCGTTGCTATTCTCGGGTCAGAGTCTTGTCTCCAGTCTTGTCATCCTTTTAGCCTTGGCCCGTATTCCCGAAGTGGACATTGGGTTTCCTGTCCCTGTCACTCCCCTATCTCTGCTAACTTAGACTCCTCTGCGATACTTGGACGAGCGACCGCGTGAAAAAGGAAACAAGAAGTTAGTTAGCGATGGAGCAACGCAAAGAAAGCGTGGGCCCATAACCCACGGGCCTCAGGATCAACAATGTCGGCAGGACAAGCGCGTTTTGTGGATTGTGGTTACCGAGTACGATAGAACTTGTAGGCGGGAGTGTCCTTCGTTCGAATTGCTAATCCTTCTGAATTTGTTGATGATATGACACTGACCTGGCTATGTGACTTACGTGTTGATGTGCTGACTTGGTGATGACTGTTGCCTGATTGTCTGTTGTCTATGATGATATGATTTGATGCTTGATACTAATGTGTCATAATGTCTTGATGTGTTGATACTCTGAGTTGTTAAGCATGATCTAAATTCCTTTGCCTATAGCAGGATGAACTGCAAATGTTGTGAAACCTGAATTGTTTATCTGTTAAGGTTATGATGAAACTTGCTATCTTGACTTGATTATGTGTATATATGATAAATTGTAATAATGATTGAGCATGACGGTAAATTGAGATTTTTCGACATATTTGTAATGCTTGATGATGAATTAATGATGTTATCATTATAAATGCTAGTTGATATGATGTATACCTTGTGTGTGTAATGATGTTCCTGATTGCCTCTCCTTTGAATATGTGGGTAAGATTCTCTTGTAGAGTGGTCGGAGAATGGCGGGAGAATTTGAGGAGTTAGGATGATTGGTGGTATTACGAGATAAGTCGTGAAGAGAGGGATGTTGGGTAGGTAAGACCGGTTGAGTTGGGATCTATAGGAGGAAATCCTTGGTGGTCCCGATGAACTTTCTAGGTGAATCCTAGGTGAGGGTATGTTTAGGAATAGGCTGGCTAAGTGGTGATCGAGGAATTTTTAGAGGAGATGTGTGATTAGCAGGGCAAGATGCTTGTGAAACCTTGGGAAGTGTGAGAGGTGTAAGAAATGGCCTTTGTGGATGTTGAGGACATAGTGTAAGCAGGTACTCGGGCGTGAGGTTAGACATAGGAGTGAGTTCTTAGAGGTGGATGGTGTGGTAGTGATCGGCAGAAGGAGGGGTAAGATTCGAGCATCGAGATGAATTGAGATTTCTTTGGGGAATTTTTGTGTGAGTTGGCGTGGGCGAGTCTAGAAGAGGATTAGTCTTGACTTGAGAGTGGAGATGGGCGAGTGGGGATTTTGTTTTATTTTGACTGGTATGATGTGAGGATTTTCTTGATTTTATGATTTGTTTATATCTGTTGGCATGATGATAGATAACAACCATGATAACTTGACATGGAATTACATGTTGATATGCAATATTAAAATCTAGTCGGTAGTGACAAGTGTTACCATGATATATTAATACTTTGATGTCCTGTTACATTGGTTTAGAAGCATGTTAGGACGTGTTATGATATGATATATGAAGTAATGATGAGTATGAACTGTGGGATAATGATGTGTTACTATATGGAAACATGATGTCTATTATGTGGTAGTAAGCATGATGTTGTAACATACGGTTGACTAGCATGATTATTGATTATGTGAATGATGAATATGACTTGAAGTATGGACATGACTTGTATATATAGGATAATGGTGTTTAACTACTAATGATCGTTATATGCTATTGTGATGAGTTAAGGTGATGTCTATTGAGCTTGTCTACATTTTGATGATCGATATACTGCTTGAGTTTTCCTTTGCTAAATCTTAATAGCATGACCTTGTTGTGTTGATGTGTTGACAATGGTTTTGTTCGCTGACCTTATGATGAAGAATTTCGCTATGACTACCTGTACAATACCAATGGTGATATGATAAACCTGTTATGACAATGCTTGATAGGACGTGGTTAGGACGACTATGTGAGTGGTGTGTTCATTAAATGGGATCCCTTGTTGTGACTGACCCTACTATGATTATTGTGTTGATATGCGACGGTGAGATACATTTTGTGATTTCTGGTGTGATGTCGAGACGTTTGTTATAATTTTGCTATGTTGTTAAGATGCACATTATGACCTTTAGTATGATGTGAAGATGCTTGATGTGACCTTGTGGAACTGTGTTGTTTTATGTTGAGACTGGTCGTATGATGTACTGACGGGAGATTGGTTAGTTATGTGGTTATGTATTTCTGATGGCTCGTGAATCGTGCTTGAAGTGAGACTGATAGATTGATTTGATTCTGGAAACTAGGAAGAGAATATGGGATTAGCCCTTAGAGGTGGATGATTCCACCTCCTGATTTCTGAATTTGATTGATTGATATGCGAGAAACTGATTTGGTTTGGGAGATTTTTGACAAAATCTTGATTTGAAAGGATTTGACTTGTTTTGGTGTAAGGTTGCTTGATTAGACGTCTTATTTGAAGATTTTGAACGATTTTGAAAAATGACCAACTTTGACTATAAAGAATGAACGATATCGAGAATTTTGAGGCTAATCTTTATTTTCAATTGCGGAATTCCTTTAGAAACTTTTCAAACCCGGGCAACTCTATGATACTTCACCAAGTGGATACATGCACTTTATGGGGGCGCCTATGGGGTGTTTGCTAAGACCTAGTGATGATATTGTAGAGATCGAGTTGTGGTACTTCCGAAAAGTCGAAGCAGGGATGTGATAGGGGCGCTTATCGCATACTTGTCAAGGCCAATTGGAGATGTCAAAACCGTGACTAGAATGTTGTGAGAATCCCGGAAGACGCAACCGAGATGATTACAAGATTCTTGGACATGGTCATTGGACTCATCAATTTCAAACTTCATCCCCTACTTTATTTTGGTTTTAGTCTCGGGGACGAGACTTGTTTTTAGAGGTGGATGATGTAAAGGCCCGGATTTTTAAATAATAAATAAAATAAAAATTCGGATATTTCAAGAAAAACTCGTCCTTAATTTCCTAAATCGAAATTGAAATCCTTAAAACAAGTTCCGGCATTAAGAAACTAAAGATTTAAAATGTGCTTCATCCCGCTTCCATATGTGAAAATTTAACATAATATATTTGGAGTTCATTATTAAACTCGGATATGGAAATTTAAAAATCGTTTTGGAAATCGTTGAGTCGGGTTGGAATAATATCGAGAGAGTGGATCTAGGGATTTATTTCATAGGTATCTTGAGGAATTGTTTTGGGGTCACATTTTTTTTTTGTCTCTTCTTCCTTCCTCAATCCCTCAATTCCAGAGTTTCAGCTGGCCAACAGGCTCTCTTTTTCCCTCTTTTGTTCGGTAGTGACAGCATCAGAGGCATGCCTCCTTCCCCTTCTGAACCCCGCGTGACAGCCTCACCACTTTCAGACTTGCAGTAGCTCTCCCTCCTCCTCTTATTTTTGCAACAGGGCAACAAATTCCACACACAAGCTCTTGCTCTCCATTGTTTTCAAATCCAAGCAGCCTCTTTATTTCTCCCTGCTCTCGCCGCAGCTAATTCCATCAGCCACCACCGTCGCCTATTCCTCCGCCGTTTCGAAGCCGCGCCGCCGAGCCTCCTCCTCCTCTGGTTTCGTCGGTTTCGATCGGTGGGGTTGTCCTCTCCTCTTTCGCTGTATCATCTCTCAAAAAGCTACCTTTAACCACCCTTTCCCCTTCTTAAGTTAGAGGAAGAACGATTCCACCCTCGTCGGAGCAAGATCGCCGCCGGTGACCTCGATCCCTTTGTTTCCGGCGTTGTACAAGGTAAGCCCTCGACCTTCTGATTTTCGACTCATTAGCCGCGTAAAAGCCTCCTTTGACCTCCGTTCACCCCTCCCAGACGCCTCGGATCTCCTTCCACCATCGACGACGCCGAATCGTGCCCCGACGACGTTTTCCGGCGAGTCGACGCCCTCGGTGAGCACTCCTCTTTCTTCCCTTTCTTGTTCGCCTTCTGGGTTTGGGTTGTCGGAATGGGGCGGTCGGAGCTCAGATCCGTCGCCGGTGAGCTTCCCCTGTCCCTCTTCCTCTTGCTCAATTTCGAATGCAGGAATTTGGGGGAGACGGTGAATAGTTCGGTTCGGTTCCATTTTTTTTGCCTTGTTTTTGGGTCCGGTTCAGTGGGTTTTTAAAACAAAAATGGGTGTAAACCGGTTCAGGAAAAATAAAACGGATTGGACTGGGTTCTTGGATCCGAGTTTGGCAAAAAGATTGGGCCTATTTGTGTCTTGGGCCAGATCTGTTTGTTTTAAAAGAAAGGGGATTTTGGGCTTTTGATAAAAACGTGTTAATAATATGAGTTTTAAGAGGTTTATATATTCAAGTATATAAATATCAAATAGATGGAATATAATATAGAATATTATTATTGAGATTTAAAGTATAACATTTGGACTTAGATGTGAAAAAGGTTTTAAAGGTTGGAAATTGATTTAATAAAATTAAAAAGAGGGAATTTTGGAAATACTCTAATCTTGTCGGATTTGTTTTGATAAAGTAACAAAATAAGTTGATTTAAAGAGTAACGCCTTGTAAATGGATTTTTTTTTGGGTCAAGTATGATTTGGGAAAGTGTTTAATTAATGATTTGATATAACTTGAGATTTTAGAAGAGTTGTGGAAAATCTTGGGAAAGTGACTTGATTTACTTTGCCTAACTTGGTGAATAAATTTGATAACTTGTGTGTGATATTATATGCCTAAGAAACATTAGAAGTAGACTTATTTGTATTACTTATATATGTGTTAGGTGATCATCTGTGACATGTTGGCTTTCTGTATACCTAGTTGTTGCCTTTTGCTGTTCTGCACTTCCAGGTAAGTCTCTTCGGAGCTTACTCAGATTGAATAGAGCTATTCCCTGCTATAGGTGCATGATATACTAGGTGTTGCATTCATGATCAGCATGCCATGTAGTACCATGCTAGGTTGCATTGATCGTTGAGCATTCTATTTCTCTATGTGTATGTAAACAGAACGGCCGTTATCTGTGATAGTCCTAGAGTCTTTGCTAGGGTCATAGGGTAGCCCAGCCTCATCGGGTACCCTGAGTCAATCGAGTACTTCCTTATATTATGATATGCCTACGGGCTTTATTGTGGAGCGGGTTAGGCATGCGTGCCGCCCTATTATGAATGAATGCATTCGCGAGCTGGCCAGTCTTCGCCTGTCGGAAGGGGTGGAGGTAGGAGAGGGATATGCCACTTGGCATTGTCTTGGGCCCTTTACAGTATTTCTGCACATTACTATGAACTAGGAGCATGCTAGTGTGTTTGAATTTCGTACTGCATTAGAGCATCTTTATTAGGTATAGCGTATATGTGTGCTTATGGTTGGGATGCAGAGTTAAGTGGGCATCGATCTGATCCCGCTCCAAATCAATTTTTTTAGGAATTATTTATGTTCATCCTATCGGTGCTGTTTGCTTATTGCGCGGGTCATTTTGTCGGCGGAGAGTGAGCCCTGGAGTTATAGACTTCACCATACTCTGATTATATTGTTTTGGATTTATACTCTCGACTCCGTTTTGACCCGGCTCCGCCGTGGCACTTGTATCTGTACTTTACTTCCGCTTTACTTCCGTTTGAAATGGTTTCCGCGACATAATCTTAGGACAGGTTAAGGGTACCCAACGGCCCTTCGAGGTTTTAGGGTTTGAAATCCCTCTTTATACACATCTTAAAATGAGTTTAAAACCTCGACCCGTACCTGGATTGCAAGATCCGAACAAGGGGTTTTATCCCTTGAAACATAACCCATAAATTATAATTCTAGGCCGTTACAGATTCCCTGTCACAACATGGTAGGTCAGTGCTAATAAATTCGAATCTAGCAGCAAAACCACTATTCGCAATGCAAAGTTTCATGCTTCCTGTGTCAATACACTCAACACTTGATAAGGTTAATAGAACGTTCTTCTGGAATAAAGATTTACAATATAAGCCGTTAATTGGATGGGACAGAGTGTGTAGACCCAAAGCAAAAGGAGGAATGAGGTTACGTAAATCCAGGGAAATGAATGAGGCCCTTCAAATGAAACTCATTTGGAAAATCTTGGCAGAACCAGACAATGTTTGGGTTAAAATTATTAACCACAAATATTTAAAATCAATGTTCATTCTCAACTATAACAGGAGAGGAAATGCCTCGTGGCAATGGACACAACTCAGGAAACTCATTGAGCCTTTCAAGGAAGGGTTAGCTTGGTCAGTAGGGGATGGAAAAACAATTAAGTTCTGGAAGGATAACTGGGCGCCCATTAAGGATATAAATTCAGCTTGCCGAGACCGAACAAGTATTAATGAAGATGAAGTTGTGGAACAATATATTTCAAATGGGTGTTGGAACAGGACGAAATTAGAATCAATTCTAGAATTTGAGGTGGCACAACAAATTGCAGATATCCCTTTACCGATAACTCCAATCCAAGACATAATGTATTGGTGGCCGGATAAAAAAGGATGGTTCACAACGTCAAGTGCATATAAACTAAATACGAAATCAATTGATTCAACAAATGACATCAATGCGTGGATTTGGAAACTCAACGTCCCACCAAAGATCAAGAATTTCATGTGGAAAGTCTGCCATAATGGATTGCCAACCGCTGCGCGACTGGCTAGAAGAGGAATTGGCATCCCACCTTACTGTGCCATATGTGACCACCATGAAGAAGACACTGCTCATCTTCTTTTCGAATGTAAATACTCTATGTGCTGCCCCAATGTGCCCAATGACGTAAGATTAAAGATTAGAAATAAAATTAGAGAATCAAGGAACATTGAATCATTAATGGCTTTCATGGTTGGATTACTTGATGGCCAACAAAAAACTAGGCTGGCATTTCACCGGTGGACTAATTGGTTATGTAGAAATAAATTAGTCATCCAACAGCAACAACTTCCAAATATGGATGGATTCCTACAAATGGTTAAAGCTTTTATCAAAGAATGGGAAAAGGCAAACGGACTCTCAGATGATGAAAACACAGATATCAGGAACAATGACAGAAGACCACCAAACAATAACAGAGCGACTAAAAAAGGCAAGTGGAAAATGCCGCCTCCGGGCAAAAACTGAATTTCGACGGGTCAGCATCTGATCACAGACAAAGCTCGATAGGATATATTATACGTGACAATAATGGAGAGACTACTGCCCTAGGAGGAAAAATCATTGGGCTACACAAACCACTAATGGCGGAAGCACTAGCACTAAGAGAAGGAATCCTTAGGGCACGTGATATGAGGATACCCAGTCTCATTATTGAAGGTGGCTGTCTAATAATCATAGACCACCTAAGATCTAAAACGAAATGTCCATGGGAAATCGAGCTAGTTATGTCTGATATTAGCTCTCTCATCTCTGGGTTTTGCGAAGTGTCGTTCTCCCACGTCCTTCGTAGCGGCAACGCTGTAGCAGATAAGGTTGCACACCTTGCTCTGGTTGCCCCCAACAACTCTTTTCACAATGATCCAGGTCTTAATGACCTCATCCGCAAGGATGCTATCGGGTAGTAGTTTGCTCCCGAATTGTTTACCCAATCAAAAAAAAAAAATCTCCTCTACTTTTCCTTCCATCTGGTTTTTTGAGATCCTTTTCTCCATTCCGATTCCAAGTCGGTAGGGCGGATTATTTCAACCCGACCCAGTTATAAAAAAATTGTAAATTAACCGCCATCGAATGTCGGATAAAAATCTTAATTTGAAAAGATTCACTGCCAAATTAAAAAAAAACAATGAGAAATCAATATTAAGAAAAGTAAAATAATTTAAAATTGATAAATCTTTTCAAATTGAGGTTCGGTGTAAAATAGAAAACCCGTATATAAAATGGTATCCTTGATTGGATTCGGGAGTCAAGGCTAAAAGGACCAAGTGTGCAGTGCATTTTGGAATCAAAAAGTTTGATCATCAATGCTCCTAATAACGGTGGATCAGTGGTAAGGAGTATGGAGGTTAATGGGAGGTCCCGAGTTTGATTTCTGTCTCTGCCCTTTCTGTTGGTGAAATAATCAAGGCCCACCTTGCTTATTACCATTGAGTCTAACCTCTCGGTGCAAGTCGATTTACCTAGCGTGTGGCTCTTACCGGTTGTGTCACATGTCCGGGGTTTGCCACTAAAAGTGGTTACCCTCGTTAACAAAAGAAAAAAAGAAAAAAGGTTTGATCATCCAAGTTGACAACTTCATAATTATCATCTATATCTATATAAACTCTTAATTTAGAAGAGTTTAGGATGATGTGTCAAGCTTAGAGAAATTTTAGAAGTCTTGACCAATATTTTTTTTTTTTTTTTGCCATTTTTCTTTGATTTTCTTTAATTATAATTTTTTTCCTCTTTTTCCATTAATTCTTTTTTTTTATTTAATTTTACTAACTATCTATATCTATATAAACTCTTAATTTAGAAGAGTTTAGGATGATGTGTCAAGCATAGAGGAATTTTAGGAGTCTTGACCAATCTTTTTTTTTTGCCATTTTTCTTTGATTTTCTTTAATTATAATTTTTTTCATCTTTTTCCTTTAATTCTTTTTTTGATTTAATTTTACTAATTATCTATATAACCTCTTAATTTAGAAGAGTTTAGGATGATGTGTCAAGCTTAGAGAAATTTTAGGAGTCTTGACCAATCTTTTTTTTTTTTGCCATTTTTCTTTGATTTTCTTTAATTATCATTTTTTTCATCTTTTTCCATTAATTCTTTTTTTGATTTAATTTTACTAACTATCTATATCAATATAAACTCTTAATTTAGAAGAGTTTAGGATGATGTGTCAAGCATAGAGGAATTTTAGGAGTCTTGACCAATCTTTTTTTTTTTTTTGCCATTTTTCTTTGATTTTCTTTAATTATAATTTTTTTCATCTTTTTCCTTTAATTCTTTTTTTGATTTAATTTTACTAATTATTGGGCTTAATTCAAAACATTGATCTTAGCCTAAATTTGTAAAGACCGGGAAATTTTAAAATATTAAAATAATGATTTATAATCATTTCGATTTGTAAGGTTTGGAAGGTTTGGAAATTTCCATCCTTGAGCTATTGGTTTTATTCTAAATATTTCAAAACGAGTTCCGACGTGATTTAATTAGAAATTTAAAATATGCTTTATCTCGCTTTCATATGCGAAAATTTAAAATAATATTTGGTGTTCATTACTTATTTCGGAATTGAAAATTTGAAAATCTTTTTGAGTCGAATCGGATAAGGTTGAGAGAGCGGGTCTCGAGATTTAAATTTTCAGGTATTTGATTTTTTAGGGTTGGGACCACATACCCTTGTCTTCTTCTTCCCCCCATTTCTCTTCTCCACTGTCGATCAGGGCAACAGCTCCCCTCCAGCCTGTCATGAGCAAATTTGGGCAAAACCTCACATTCCCTTTCTCCTCATCACACCACCGTTGTTTCACCATTCTTGACAAAAAGGTCAAACAACCTCATGCTTTTGTGCTGCTTCCCACGCCATTGCTTGATTCCAATTTCAGAATTTTGTTCCCCTTTATTCCTATCTGATTTCCATTTCAATTTCCATTCCCACAACCACACCAACCCAGCCCTTGTACTGTCCAAATCAAACCCCTAAAACCCACAGGGGCGTCTCATACACAACCCTCACTCCCTCATTTCTCCTCTTCCCTCCATCTCTTCCTCTTCTCTCCTCAGGCGGCAGCATTGAGCCACCACCATCACAGCCAGGAGGTCCGAGTTACAACGCCTCCTCCTCTTTCCCTTTTCCGGCGAGCTCGAGCCAACACCATCTCCCCGGACGTCCAAGGCGAAAGCAAGTGCACCGGGTATCTCTCGAGTGCCTCCGAGCACCTTGGTCTGTTTTCCCAAGCAACCGCAACAACCCGAGCAGCTCAGGCCGCCCCAGCGCCACCATTGACCTCCTCTCCCCCTGCTTTCACGCATAAGGTCGGTAAGGCTCCCCTTCTTCTTCCTTTGCTTCGGAATCCTGTAAAGCCCCCACCTTTACACCTCTTTCTTCCGTCCTAGGCCCGGAATAGTTGAATCCCGCCTCGCCTCCACCTCTGATTAAACACCATCGACTCCGAGGAGCGTTTCCCGGCGAAGATTGAAGTCCTTGGGTGAGCATCTCCTTCTTCCCTTTCCTGCTCGATTTTTTGTCCTTAGTGCCGGAAGGAGTGTCCGGAGTTAGGTCGTCACCGGCAAGCTCCTCTCTTTCCTCTTCCTTCTTCCAATTTCGAACCCAGGGATTTCGTTGATGGGGGGTGATGAATAGTACGGTCAGGGGTTCGGTTTTCTTTTTCTTTCCTTGGGTTCGGTTCAGTTTTTATTCTTTTATTCTGGTTCGGTTCATTTAAAAATGAGATTTGGGTTGAGTTGAGGGGGCTGGATCCGATTTTGATAAAGATATGGGCCTATTTTGTTTCTGGGCCTGATTTGGGTTGAGTTGAGTGGGCTGTATATTGTTTTAAGGTTGAAATGAATTTCGAAAAATATATTATTGAATGGATTATATATTAAATGGAATAGTATATATTATATCATGATGAGATTTAAAATATAATATTATTGTTGACATTTAAGAATTATGATATTATTAGACTTGGATTTTAAAATTGGATTTGGGAAAAACGTTTTAAAGGTTGAAAATGATCTAACCTTGTCGGATTTGTTTGATAAAATAATAATAATAAAGGGATTTAAAGGATTATGTTTTATAAATGGATCTTGACCAGATAGGATTTGGGAAATTATTTTGAAAATGAGTTGATCTAATTTGACATTTGAGAGTTTGGAAAATATGATTATTTTGATTTGAAGAATGGTTTTGGTTGATGTTTATCATATCGGAAAGGTTATGGAAATGGTTTTACTATCGGTTGGTTTTGAGTATGTTGGGAACTTGGGTTCTGTGTATATGAATGTTAGCCCGATAGCTTATGAAAATGGCTTGATGATAGGTGTGTATTGCTTTTGGATTGCTTTGGACTTGCATTTTGGCCCTTGCTTGTATTATCCTGTTGTTCTGCATCTTCAGGTAAGTTCCCTAGCGGGCTTACTCAGGTTGGACATTCATGCATGTTGTTGCATTTTATGTTAGGTGTTGCATATGCATAAAAGCATGCCATGTAGTATCCTGTTTAGGTTGCACTAATTGAATGAGCATCTGCTTACTTTATGCGTTTGAAACAGAACGGCCGTTATCTGTGATAGTCCTAGAGTCTTTGCTAGGGTCATAGGGTAGCCCAGCCTCATCGGGTACCCTGAGTCAATCGAGTCATGAACTTCCTTGTATTATGAGATGCCTGCGGGCTTTATTGTGGAGCGGGTTAGGCATGCGTGCCACCCGATTATGATGGAATGCATTCACGAGCTGGCCAGTCTCCGCCCTATCGGAAGGGGGTGGAGGTAGGAGAGGGATATGCCACTTGGCATTGTCTTGGGCCCTTTACAGTATTTTTTACACATTATTATAACTAGGAGCATGCTAGTGTGTTGACTTTCGTACTGCATTAGAGCATCTTTATTAGGTATAGCACATACTATGTGGCCTCAACGAGGACTGCCGGTCCCGCATGAGTGGCTCGATCTGACTCCTTTCCCCGTTCTTTTTTTTAAGGTATTTCCTGCAAATTTTGAGTGCTCGATGTCTGTATGACGGGGTTCCCTTTTTGGCGAATCGAAGAATCTGGCTAATATCCTAACTTAGTGAAATGGTAATTTTCCCACTCATGATTTGGTTTTGACCGGCTCTGCTGTGACACTTGTATCTTCACCTTGCTCCCGCTTTACTTCCATTTGAAATAGATTCCGCGACATAGTCTTAGGACAGGTTAAGGGTATCCAACGACCCTTCGAGTTTTTTTAGGGTTTGAAATCCCTCTTTTGACTAATCTTAAAATGAGTTTGAAACCTCGACTCGTACCTGAATTGCAAGATCCGAACAAGGGGTTTTATCCCTTGAAACGTAACCCGGAAATCATAATTCTGGGCCGTTACAAAGATGGTATCAGAGCTGAGGTTGTGCAATTCGGGTACACAAGGGTCGAGTGTATGTTTTAGAAAACCGCCCATGAATTTCAAATGATCTGAAAGTGTTTTAAAGGGGCAAAATGAAGTTAAGATGTCTAACCGAAATTGGACTAAGTAATGAACTCGACTTGTAATAAAAGAGGAAAACCGACTAAACGGGAACACGATTGGGTAGTAAAGGCGCTAGATCGCCCCTATTGGGTGTAGTTGGGAACGGTAGGCAAAATACTAGCTTGCTCTTTACAGAGGGCCCGGAAGACTCCAATGAGATTGCACCAAGGTGGTTGGAGTGGCGAGTTAGGTAGGATCGCGAGGTTTTTGCCCCTCCAGTCAGTCGCTTCTCGAAGAGCTACATTAGATAGCTTAATGTGCTTTATATATTTAGCCTGAGCACAATCTCCCTTGAACATGGTCATTGTAATTGTCATTGACTTATTCTATGCTGTGCTTGATATTCTAAAGTCTGATTGGTATGCCTATCAATTAAATGTGTATTGACTGATATGTGCAAACGGGATAGTGGGAGTACCTTTATTTCTATATGGTCAAGCCCAGCTTGTGTGGAACGGCCTCTTCCACTATGTTAAACCCTTTTCGGTTCTACCAAATCTTTCTCCTGGCTGTCAGTGTCTTTCACGAGGAATCGGGTTGGTAAACACATTGTGTCGGAACTCATGTATGTACATGAAGGTGGTTTGAGTGAGTAATGGAAGGTAGTTCTTGATGTCATTTTGAGTCAAGAGTAAGGTGTTTCTGAGGCTGTCTTTCTCAATCCTTATGATGACCAACCAGTGTCTTCTTGCCACAAAGAGTCATACCAGAGTTCCACGGGAAAGAGGGGTGATGAGTCGGTTGGGAAAGGTCAATGGTTTCCCTTAAGGATCTCTGTCCGGTTGTAATGGTGACTCTCTCTGAATTGCATGAAATGATCTTGTAATCTCTCGCATGTACCTTGCAAATGATCATTAGTAACAGATGCTCATGTTATGCCTTGCTTTCTGTCATGATTTTATTGTTTAAGCTCATAATGTAGTTAGTTACATTGCTCAAGTCTCGTGTTGTGTCTTGCCTTCTATCATGATTATATGTTGTTATAGCATGTTTACTTAGCCTATTGATCGCATGATGGATTAGAAACATGAACCGTATGATATGAACCTACATGATCGTTATTTCCTCCTGAATTAGGTTCATGGTAGTGTGATCAACTCCCCTTTGTATGAATGCTTGTAGATGATTCCCTTAGCATGTTGGATGATGATGATGTGTCGATACTATTATTTCCTTTGTGACAAAAATCTATAGCATGCCCATCTGTTTTGTATTCGTCAAATTGACTGTTGTTGATGATTTTGCAAGTTGATACTGTTGTGTGATTGCTTGTGTTGAATGGGGAATATGTGGTATAATTGAGTCTTGATGGATGCATGTTATCCTAGTATGTGTTGGGTTGAGCTCATGTCCTCGTATTCTAGTCATATTGCCCATTATTTGGACTTGTGTTAAACTTTCTCATACTTCTATATCGTTGGAATGTGAGTGAGTGAACTCTTATGTGTCGTCGTGATTAGTTGCATGCATGTATCGTACGTCATGATGAGCCTTTAGCATCATGTCGGACCCTTAGTTGTGACTTGTACGCATTTATATCTTGCCGACATTATCGTTGAATTTCCCCCTTTAGTCAGGTCCCTGATAGTGTGATTCTTCCCTCTTCTTACCCTCTTAAGATGTTTTGCCCATCCTGATTAGATTAATGTTGAACTTGATGATCGACTTGCTTCCCGTGATGGTTAATCCTAGCATGTTTACTTGTTATCGCTTGGTGGCATTCCCCTATTATTCTGTGCCATCTTCTCATGCTTGCATTACTGTATGACTTGACATCTCACATGATCACACACCACGCTATATCAGGATTTAACATACGCATGACACATGAATGTTAGAATGGACCTAGTCGAAGTATCTTGATTGTATTCTTGTCCGATATGTGTTGTTAATATCATATAGAGCTTACGATTTCTAAAATGACCGCTCAATGGTGACTTGTCATGCTTGTTTATTACGTGAACATTCTTGTCCTGTAATGTGATAATTATTGTACTACTTTATGTGCCTCAATGACTATTCCTTCCTAGCATGCTTTGGGCAAATATGGAGAAAACACTCCCACAAGTGTATGGGATCGGTTGTAGTATATCAAGGTGTCGAATCTCAGGGACTATAGGAGTATTAATCGAATCTTCGCAACCAGTTGACTAAGCCAAAATAGTAGAAAAATTGAGGTTTTATGAAATAACTAATAAAACAAATTAAAACAAGCAAATGGAAGTTTTGGGCAAATATGGAGAAAACATTCTAGAATTGGGGATTAACCACCATGTGTCGTCGATAGACTTAAGAGATTTTTCTCGCTCGAATGAATTTGATTATGAATGAAGGTAGGCTGTCTAAGTTCAATACTAATCTCCTCTCGGTCTCATAGCAAATTGTACCTAACCGGCTAACAATCACTCTCGTGTAAAGTTAAGCTAAAGTTAGGTCCATTACGCTCTTAGAATCTAAGCAAGTTCATTCAAATGTCTCCTCTCGGTCTCAATTAGAACAAACAAACCTAGAATTTTTATGACACCCTATAAATCCTCAAGAGACCTTGAATCATGCTATTGTGTCACTCATAAGCAAACATCAATGTCTCAGGTAATCCTATAGCTCCAATGACAACAATCACCTCTCGGTCTCATGCAATCATCTATCTTCCTATTAGGGCTATCTCCTCTCAGTCTCAACCCCTAATTGGATCTAATTGATTATCAATTAGGCTATACGCTCAATAGGATTAAATCAAACAAAAATCAAACTACATTCAAGCAATAGTAAGTATGGTCTATCTCAACATAGCGAAATCACCCCAACCCTAGAACGATTGAATTAGCTAAACATGATAAAAGAGAACAAATCAAAAGCAAGATAAGATGACATAGCCAAGAAGAGTAAGAGAAATACTTGTTCTTCTATAGCGGAAATCGTCTTAAGCATCCAATTTGCAATACTTTATCATCCAACTAATCTAGGGTTCTCACCAATTTCCGCCCCAAAATCTGAGTGTTTCCAGCCCTTGTCTCCAAAACGTAACCCCCTTTCAAATCTGGAAATTACATCCCTTTTAATTCATCCAAAACAAATTAAAGAAACAGCCGGGAATCTGAAAGGTCGGTCGGATCTGGCACTGTCATGACTCGTGAAGAGTCTGTCACGGGTCGTGACATCCTGCAGAAGTCACAAAACACATAGGTTCACTCGTCACGACTCGTGAAGACCTCCCACGGGTCGTGACAGCTTGTTGTAGCTGAAAATTGCACAAACTCTCTTGTCCCGCGAGTCGTGCTACCCACTTTGAGCTCCTTTGAGTGTTTCACTTGATATGCTTGCTCCTTAAACCATCTTCTTTGCTTGTCTTTCAACCCCCTTCCAATAGATGCATGCAATTTACCTCTTGAATTGGCTCCAAAACCGCTCAAAAGTACCTGAAATCATAACAAACTAGCGGTAGACACCGATTCCTCGAAATGGGACACTAAGGGCTAACAAATAGGTAGAATACTCTAGTAAAACGCCCTAAACTTTACACAAAAGTGCCCAAAGACAATGCTAGAATAGACGCTATCAACTACTTTATGTGCCTCAATGACTATTCCTTCTTATCATGCTTTGAATCTATCACGGTGATGTTTTCTTTGTTACCTTGTAAGGATGCCTCATCCTTCATGAACATTATGTTGAATTCATTTAAATCACTCTTGACTATGCCTATGTTTTATCATGTATCACTAGTACACTGTATTACTTATGCCTTTAAATGTATCTCGACATATGATTACGTGTCATTCTTAACCTATTATATGATCATTGTGACATATGTGATAATTACTATGCCCTCTTATGTGTTCCTCTATGACGTTTAGTCTCATTATTATGATATGACTTGCAAGCGAGTGTCCTCTGTTGGAATTGCTAATCCTTCTGAATTTGTCGATGATGATATTGTACTGATCTGACAATGAGATTTACGTGCTGATGTGCTGACTTGGTGATGACTGCTGCCTGATTGTATGTTGTCTATGATAATATGATTTGATGCCTTATAGTTCTAATGTGCCATGATGCCTTGATGTGTTGTTACTCTGAGTTGCCAAGCATGATCTAAATTCCTTTGCCTATAAAGCATGAACTGTAAATGTTGAGAAGCCCGAATTATTATCTAATAAGGTCATGATGGAACTTGCTAGCTTGACTTGATTGTGTGCATATATGATGTTTTGCAATGATTATTGAGCACGACGGCAATATGAGATTATTGATATAGTTACAATGCTTAATGATGAACTAATGATGCTATGGATATAAATGCTAGTTGATATGATGTGATCCTTATGTGTAATAATGTCCATGATTGCTTCTTCTTTGAACTTGTGGGTGAGGGTTCTCTTGTGGAGTGGTTGATAAGTGGTAAAAGAATTCTAGGCGGTTAGGATGATCGATGGTATTACGAGGTAAGACGCGAGAGAGGGATCCATGTGGTTGGCAGGGTATGATACTTGTGATACCTTGGGAAGTGGGGAAAGTGTAAGAAATGACCTTAAGAGAATTGATGATATAGTATGAGAGGGTGCTCGAGTGTGATGTTAGAGACAGGAGTTGGATTCTTAGAGGTGGATGGTGTGTGTGAGTGTTTGGTGGAATGAGGGCGAGATTTGAGGATCGGGATAAATTGGGATTTCTTTAGGGAATTTTGTCTAAGTTGATGTTGGTGAGTCTAGAAGAGGATTGGTCTTGGCTTGAGAGTGGGGATGGACAAGTGGAGATTCTGTTTTATTTTGACTGGTATGATTTGAGGAATTTTCTTGATTTTTGTGATTTATTTATATCTGCTGGCATGATGTTAGATAATGACCATGATGAACTTGATATGGAATTACATGTTGATATGCAATATTAAAATCTAGTTGGTAGTGACAAGTGTTACCATGATATAATAATAATTTGATATCTTGTTATATTAGTTTAGAAGCATGTTAGGATGTGCTGTGATATGATATATGAAGTAATGATGAGTATGAACTATGGGATAATGATGTGCTATTATGTGGAAGCATGATGTTTTATTATGTGGTAGTAAGCATGATGGGTACTATATGGTTGACAAGCATGATTATTGGTTATGTGAATGATGAATATGACTTTAAGTATGATCATGATTAGTATATATGAGATTTGATGCGTACTGATGTACTAACCTCATAACACCTAACCCGTTGATTTCTGGACATGTGTGCTTACGTGATGAGTGATGAACATTCGATTATGCACTTGTGATGCCTTCAGTATGATATAGATATACCTTATAATTCTTAGTATGTCGAGACTTGTTGTTCCTATGGTACTTGTTGAGTTGTGAATGGTGTTGCATTATTTGGAAACTAGGAAGAGAATATGGGATTAGCCCTTAGAGTTGGATGATTCCACCTCCGAGCTTCTAAAATTGATTGATTGTTATGCGGGAAACTGATTTGGTTTTGGAAGATTTTGACGAAATTTTAATCGAAAGGATTTTACTAGCTTTGGTGTAAAGTTGCTTGGTTAAACGTCTTATTTGAAAATTTTGTGCGGTTTGAAAAGGATTTACTTGAAATTTTAAAGAATAAACGTTACCGATAATTTCAACAATTTTGAGGCCAATCTTTTCCAATTGCGGAATCCCTTTTTGAGAATTTTCACACCCGGGCTTATATTATAACGCCTCACGAAGTGGATACAAGCATTTTATAGGGGCGCATATAGAATGCTTGCTAAGACCCAGTAGAGACGCTATGATTGCTTTTCGAGTTATAATGTGACCGAAAGGTCGAGGTAAGGGTGTGATAGGGGCCCATATCACATACTTGCTACGACCAATTGGGAATTTCATGATCATGCCAAGGGTACTGTGAGGATCTCGTACGGGCCCCTATGAGATGCTTACAGAATCAATGATGTGATCCTTGGACTCACCAATTTAAAATTTCACCCCCTTGTTTTAGAGTTAATTTAGTCTCGGGGACGAGACTTGCTTTTAGAGGTGGATGATGTAAAGACCGGGAAATTTTAAAATATTAAATTATTAAAATAGTGATTTATAATCATTTCGATTTGTAAGGTTTGGAAATTTCCATCCTTGAGCTATTGGTTTTATTCTAAATATTTCAAAACGAGTTCCGACGTGATTTAATTAGAAATTTAAAATATGCTTTATCTCGCTTTCATATGTGAAAATTTAAAATAATATTTGGTGTTCATTATTTATTTCGGAATTGAAAATTTGAAAATCTTTTTGAGTCGAATCGGATAAGGTTGAGAGAGCGGGTCTCGGGATTTAAATTTTCAGGTATTTGATTTTTGAGGGTTGGGACCACATACCCTTGTCTTCTTCTTCCCCCCATTTCTCTTCTCCACTGTCGATCAGGGCAACAGCTCCCCTCTAGCCTGTCATGAGCAAATTTGGGCAAAACCTCACATTCCCTTTCTCCTCATCACACCACCATTGTTTCACCATTCTTGACAAAAAGGTCAAACAACCTCATGCTTTTGTGCTGCTACCCACGCCATTGCTTGATTCCAATTTCAGAATTTTGTTCCCCTTTATTCCTATCTGATTTCCATTTCAATTTCCATTCCCACAACCACACCAACCCAACCCTTGTACTGTCCAAATCAAACCCCTAAAACCCTCAGGGGCGTCTCATACACAACCCTCACTCCCTCATTTCTCCTCTTCCCTCCATCTCTTTCTCTTCTCTCATCAGGCGGCAGCACTGAGCCACCACCATCACAGCCAGGAGGTCCGAGTTACAACGTCTCCTCCTCTTTCCCTTTTCCGGCGAGCTTGAGCCAACACCATCTCCCCGGACGTCCAAGGCGAAAGCAAGTGCACCGGGTATCTCTCGAGCGCCTCCGAGCACCTTGGTCTGTTTTCCCAAGCAACCGCAACAACCCGAGCAGCTCAGGCCGCCCCAGCACCGCCATTGACCTCCTCTCCCCCTGCTTTCGCGCATAAGGTCGGTAAGGCTCCCATTCTTCTTCCTTTGCTTCAGAATCCTGTAAAGCCCCCACCTTTACACCTCTTCCTTCCGTCCTAGGCCCGGAATCGTTGAATCCCGCCTCGCCTCCACCTCCGACGAAGCACCATCGACTCCGACGAGCGTTTCCCGGCGAAGATTGAAGACCTTGGGTGAGCATCTCCTTCTTCCCTTTCCTGCTCGATTTTTTGTCCTTAGTGCCGGAAGGGGTGTCCGGAGTTAGGTCGTCGCCGGCAAGCTCCTCTCTTTCCTCTTCCTTCTTCCAATTTCGAACCCAGGGATTTCGTTGATGGGGTGTGATGAACAGTATGGTCAAGGGTTCGGTTTTCTTTTTCTTTCCTTGGGTTCGGTTCAGTTTTTATTCTTTTATTCTGGTTCGGTTCATTTAAAAATGAGATTTGGGTTGAATTGAGTGGGCTGGATCCGATTTTGATAAAGATATGGGCCTATTTTGTTTCTGGGCCTGATTTGGGTTGAGTTGAGTGGGTTGTATATTGTTTTAAGGTTGAAATGAATTTCGAAAAATATATTATTGAATGGATTATATATTAAATGGAATAGTATATATTATATCATGATGCGATTTAAAATATAATATTATTCTTGAGATTTAAGAATTATGATATTATTAGACTTGGATTTTAAAATGGGATTTGGGAAAAAGGTTTTAAAGGTTGGAACTTGATTTGAGAAATGGAATTGGACTTGATAAAATTTAAAAGAAGAAGTTTTTTTGGAAATGATCTAACCTTGTCGGATTTGTTTGATAAAATAATAATAATAAGTGGATTTAAAGGATTATGTTTTATAAATGGATCTTGACCAGATAGGATTTGGGAAATTATTTTGAAAATGAGTTGATCTAATTTGAGATTTGAGAGTTTGGAAAATATGATTAGTTTGATTTGAAGAATTGTTTTGGTTGATGTTTATCATATCGGAAAGGTTTTGGAAATGGTTTTACTATCGGTTGGTTTTGAGTATGTTGGGAACTTGGGTTCTGTGTATATGAATGTTAGCCCGATAGCTTATGAAAATGGCTTGATGATAGGTGTGTATTGCTTTTGGATTGCTTTGGACTTGCATTTGGGCCCTTGCTTGTATTATCCTGCTGTTCTGCATCTTCAGGTAAGTTCCCTAGGGGGCTTACTCAGGTTGGACATTCATGCATGTTGTTTCATTTTATGTTAGGTGTTGCATATGCATAAAAGCATGCCATGTAGTATCTTGTTTAGGTTGCACTAATTGAATGAGCATCTGCTTACTTTATGCGTTTGAAACAGAACGGCCGTTATCAGTGATAGTCCTAGAGTCTTTGCTAGGGTCATAGGGTAGCCCAGCCTCATCGGGTACCCTGAGTCAATCGAGTCATGAACTTCCTTGTATTATGAGATGCCTGCGGGCTTTATTGTGGAGCGGGTTAGGCATGCGTGCCACCCGATTATGATGGAATGCATTCACGAGCTGGCCAGTCTCCGCCCTATCGGAAGGGGGTGGAGGTAGGAGAGGGATATGCCACTTGGCATTGTCTTGGGCCCTTTACAGTATTTTTTACACATTATTATAACTAGGAGCATGCTAGTGTGTTGACTTTCGTACTGCATTAGAGCATCTTTATTAGGTATAGCACATACTATGTGGCCTCAGCGAGGACTGCCGGTCCCGCATGAGTGGCTCGATCTGACTCATTTCCCTGTTCTTTTTTTTAAGGTATTTCCTGCAAATTTTGAGTGCTCGATGTCTGTATGACGGGGTTCCCTTTTTGGCGAATCGAAGAATCTAGCTAATATCCTAACTTAGTGAAATGGTAATTTTCCCACTCATGATTTGGTTTTGACCGGCTCTGCCGTGACACTTGTATCTTCACCTTGCTCCCGCTTTACTTCCATTTGGAATAGATTCCGCGACATAGTCTTAGGACAGGTTAAGGGTATCCAACGACCCTTCGAGTTTTTTTAGGGTTTGAAATCTCTCTTTCTACTAATCTTAAATTGAGTTTGAAACCTCGACTCGTACCTGAATTGCAAGATCCGAACAAGGGGTTTTATCCCTTGAAACGTAACCCGGAAATCATAATTCTGGGCCGTTACAAAATTATAATTTTAGTAGTTTTTTTTTCTAAAAAAAATCTATATAAACTCTTAATTTAGAAGAGTTTAGGATGATGTGTCAAGCTTAGAGGAATTTTAGGAGTCTTGACCAATCATTTATTTTTGCCATTTTTCTTTGATTTTCTTTAATTATAATTTTTTTCATCTTTTTCCTTTAATTTTTTTTATTTAATTTTACTAACTATTGGGCTTAATTCAAAACATTGATCTTAGCCTAAATTATAATTTTAGTAGTTTTTTTCTAAAAAAAATCTATATAAACTCTTAATTTAGAAGAGTTTAGGATGATGTGTCAAGCTTAGAGGAATTTTAGGAGTCTTGACCAATCAAAATTTTTTTTTGCCATTTTTCTTTGATTTTCTTTAATTATAAGTTTTTTCATGTTTTTCCTTTAATTCTTTTTTTTTATTTAATTTTACTAACTATCTATATAAACTCTTAATTTAGAAGAGTTTAGGATGATGTGTCAAGCTTAGAGGAATTTTAGGAGTCTTGACCAATCTTTTTTTTTTTGCCATTTTTCTTTGATTTTCTTTAATTATAATTTTTTTTCATCTTTTTCCTTCAATTTTTTTTATTTAATTTTACTAACTATTGGGCTTAATTCAAAACATTAATCTTAGCCTAAATTATAATTTTAGTAGTTTTTTTCTAAAAAAAAAATCTATATAAACTCTTAATTTAGAAGAGTTTAGGATGATGTGTCAAGCTTAGAGTAATTTTAGGAGTCTTGACCAATCAATTTTTTTTTTGCCATTTTTCTTTGGTTTTCTTTAATTATAATTTTTTTCATCTTTTTCCTTTAATTCTTTTTTTTTTATTTAATTTTACTAACTATTGGGATTAATTCAAAACATTGATCTTAGCCTAAATTATAATTTTAGTAGTTTTTTTTCTAAAAAAAATGGGATTAATTCAAAACATAAAATTAATAATAAGAAAACATAAAATTAATATTATTAATCTATATCTATATCTATATCTATATATATATACTACTTTAATTGTTGAGGGAATTACAGGAAGTAACCCTTGCCCCGATTTTATTTGCACGCCTAACCCCCTATCCGTTTCAATTTACAAGTTAATCCTCCCCCTTACAAAAATTGCACCTCAGGCGGTAAACTTTACCTGGAGTAACCCGTCTCCAGAAGAGAGAAAGAGAGAGCCAGCGCGAGAGAGAAGGGGAAGGGAGAAGGAATGGGATCGGAGGCAGGCGCGACAGGTCTCCGGCTCGGCGGAAGGGCTCGAGCGCAAAGGAGGTTGGTTGGATTGAGAAAGAGACGGAGGCGGAGGGCGCAGGCGGAGTCGGAGGCATCACCCTCGAGGCGGGGCGCAGGCGACTAAAAGGGATCGACGCTCCTCGTCCTTCCTTTCCTCAGGCTCAGACTGCGTCGGCTCCATTCCCCGTCCCGTTTGTAATGTTCAGGTACTCTTCTCCCTTCCTTCTTTGAATGTGATTTCCTCTAGAAATTCCTACTCTCTTTTTTTTTTCCTGATTTTGAGGGATTTTGGAATGGCAGCCATCGAATGGGATCAGCAAGGTCGTGTTTGGTGGTCAGGTGACCGATGAAGAGGCTGAGAGCTTGTCGAAAAGGTGAGATCTCGATTTTCTACATCCCTAACTGTTTCATGGTCCCTCTTCAGATGTTGTACGGGCGGGGAGGTCTATCTTGATTGATCTAGGTTTTTGGTCTAATTCTTTGATGGTTTGTGCAAATCCATTGTTGTTATGGTGCATTAATTCCTTATTCATTGGTTAATTGTGATCTATTGTGTGAAGATCCGAGTTTTACTTGCCTCGGTGGTTGTTGATAGCTGAGATAGTTAGCAAATTTAGAGTGACGACTTGTAAACTTTGGTTTTATCCAATACTGTGCTATGTGATTGAAATTTGAAAGCGACTTTACATCTAATTTGTTTCTAAAAAAACACTTGTTTCTTCATTTGGTGTTCAATCATCCTGATTATTATAGGATTAGGATCCTGCCAACAACTTTGTTTTAACAACTGGGGTAGAAAACAATGGTTTGGATTTTTGAAATTATGAATGGAAAAATCTCATTTTCTTGTTTATTATAAATACTTTTTGGAGTCCAATTGTCACATAAAGTCTCAGTGGAACAAGCCAGTTCCAAATCCAATTGATAGATTTTGGTTGGTGGTGGATACATTTGCTGAAACAATGGTTGGTGCCTCTTATAATAATAAGAATGGAAGTGAATTAGGACCAAAAAAAAAAGCAAGCTGTTTATTTCCTTGTTTGATTTGTACAGTGTGTTGCACTTTTTGCAGGAAGCCTTGCTCAAGCCACAAGTTAAAGGAGATGACTGGCAGTGGCATTTTCAAGTCATAAATTGTGCAGTTATAAGTTAATATTCTTTGATTGCAGATTACTAGTTTCACTACTGAGTAATGTTGATAATCTCATACACCTTATTTAATGGTTTATCTGTGTTTTCTCATGATTTATAATTGAGTTGGTTGTGTGTAATCATTCGATGCCTTTGCAGGACCATGCTGCTGCCGCAATTGCTAGGGACAGCTGCGCTGTCTTTGCCTGGAAGGGAGAGACCCTGCAGGAGTACTGGTGGTGCACTGAGAGAGCATTGGACTGGGGTCCTGGTGGCGGCCCTGACCTGATTGTGGACGATGGTGGTGATGCCAACCTTTTGATCCACGAGGGTGTCAAGGCCGAGGAGGAGTACGCCAAGTCCGGCAAGCTTCCAGACCCAAGCTCAACTGACAATGCTGAATTCCAGATTGTCCTAACAATCATCAGGGATGGGTTGAAGGCTGACCCGAAGAAGTACCACAACATGAAGGACAGATTGGTCGGTGTTTCAAAGGAGACCACCACTGGAGTCAAGAGGCTATACCAAATGGAGGCTAATGGCTCATTGTTGTTCCCTGCTATCAATGTTAATGACTCTGTCACCAAGAGCAAGGTATAAGAAACTGTGATTTATAAATTTCTCAGAAGTCATATCCGTTTTATTATCATATTTGCCACAGGTTTTAGTTGGTGTTGTTGTTTTTTGTAAATCTATGTGGATATGTTTTATTGGGGTTATTAATTTTTTCTTCAGAACAACATGCTAAATTTGCAGGGATTCTTGACTTGCAATAGATCATGAATATGAATTTATTTGTACCAGTAGGACTAGAAGTGATCAATCATCACATAAGAGATCTAATTCGTCTTGTTTTTAAAATTAACTTAAGCTAGATAGTGTTTTTTTTAATATAAAAAACTATCTTTTGGAATCAATGTTTATGTTTAACCAGTTCATGAACTTTGATGTCATTGGTTCCCTTGCTTCACTCTCAAGAATGACTAGGACTATATAGTATATATTATTATTTATTTCCTGGAACCTTGGTTAATCATCTAATAATTATGCTGTTTTGTTTTGAATCTTAATAGTTTGACAACTTGTACGGGTGCCGCCATTCTCTCCCCGATGGTCTGATGAGGGCCACTGATGTCATGATTGCTGGCAAGGTTGGTGTTGTCTGTGGTTTCGGGAGTATGTTTGTACCAGGTATACGATGTAGCTTAACTGATCAAGTACAATGCAAAAAAGGGCTAGTGCTACTCCAAATAACAAAGCAAGTTGTTTATTTCCTTGTCTGATATGCATCATCATCTAGTCATGTTGCTAAAGTGTCAAATGACCACGTTGATGATTTTTATCCAGGTATACGGTATTAAGGATGCTCAACAAACTGTATGTTTCATAAGCTGATCAGCTTTGATATTAATCTTACTGTTGTCTGCATTTGGTGGATTCTTGTTTTGCTATGACCCTGTTAAGGAATAAGACCTTTGAATCTGTGATGCATCCGTACATGATTGTATACACCGCTGTGGCGCTGTGCATATTTGCCATAACTTATGTTTGCTTATTCATTTTTTTATGTGTTTAGACAGTCTTGCCTTCTTTTGAGGCAGCTGTAATCAAGTATTTGCGAAAGCTCAAAATGCTACTAGTTATTGAAAGGACTTCAATGTGTCATGCTTCACTTTTACATTTACGAGAAGATTAAAAATCTTGATGCAGAGCTTGCAAGATACAGAGAACAGATCAAGAGAACGCGGCCTGGCCCTGCTCAGGAAGCTGTGAAAGCTCGAGCCATGAGAGTCCTTAAGCAGAAGCGGATGTAAGGCCTTTCTCTCTTTATTAGTCTACATTTTTAATTTTTTAGTTAATAGTTTTGTCTTTTGTGAGTGCTCTCAGAGTGGAATTCTTGTAGCTACTTGTTGATTCATGTATCTTTCAATGTTTTGTCTCGAGAGCAGTTCTGACTTGTAAATGGGAGGAAGCATGGATATTAACAAACAATTGAGAGGTAGCAAACCTGCTATGTATATTTTTGAAGAAGCTCTTCATCAATAAGGAACGCCCTAGACTGTACAGCTTGAAGAGCAGGAACTTGTGTTGCTCTCTTACATAATAAAGACAGAACTTTGACAGTGTATATAATTCTCTCTGGGATTAAACAGAATTTATGTTCTGGTGATCTGATTAGTACAATCTAATCATTCTCTTTACTTTGTTAGCTGATTTTTAGTTGGTTTTATCTTTAATTGATTGCATTACTGTCATGTCAAGTGACGTAGGTGACGTGTCAAACCTATTAACTGTCATGTTAAAAACACATCTTATGATGAATTCAACACACAAGGAAGATGAATTTGAGGTTAAAAACCCTCTTCAAATGAGACTTGCTTTCCATCTTAGTCATTGCCTACTTTAACTCGAACAATGTCTCTCTTTTACCGAATAAGCTTATAGATTGCAGATCAGCAAATAACTTGTCATGTTAACGGGCATGACCTGTCATGTTAATAGTATTACCTGTCATGTTCTTTTTTTTTCATTAAGGAGAAGATGATCGTTTCGCATTACCTGTCATGTTAAAGGTTATTACCTGTCATGTTAAATGGTATAACCGTCATGTTAATAGCATTACTTGTCATGTTATTTTCTTTCATTAAGGAGAAGAGGATCGATCGATTCACATTACCTGTCATGTAATTCGCATTACATGTCATGTTAAAGGGTATAACTGACATGTTAATAGCATTACCTGTCATGTTATTTTCTTTTCATAAGACAAGTTTTTCACAATCAATATCTTTTTTAAATGAAGATTATATATAAGGCAAATAAATAAAGATATAGCCTATAGGATAAAGAAGGAATAATTGGAATAAATAAAGAAGGCAAATGGCTCAACAGCTACACAAAGGATAGGTTATACCCTTTAACATGATAGGTTATATTCTGTTTCCATGGCACTATCAATTGTTATCTATCTGAACATCTCAGTATTCATTCCTTGAACATGGTATAGGAGTATGCTATATTTATCGACTGTGTAATTGGTTGATTTTACTATATTTAAGCTTTTCTTGCTTCCAAGTTTAATTTGTATAAAATGGTGAATTATTGTAAGAAAGTCTCTTTTACCGAATGAGACATGGTTTCCATCTTAGTCATTGCCTACTTTAAATCGAACAATGTCTCTCTTTTATCGAATAAGCTTATAGATTGCAGATCAGCAAATAACTTGTCATGTTAACGGGTATAACATGTCATGTTAATAGCATTATCTGTCATGTTATTTTCTTTCATTAACGAGAAGAGGATCGATTCGCATTACCTGTCATGTTAAAGGTTATAACCTGTCATGTTAAAGGGTATAACCGTCATGTTAAAGCGATTCTCGTGTCATGTAAAGCAATTCTCGTACCACGGTTGCCGTATTGATTTTCATTTAGTGACTACAAAGAGTTCCGTTTACGAAAAATCAAACAAAGAAACATGCTAATCCAAGCACTTATGTCACTAAATTATGTGATAGCAGCACCAAAAATAACCCATAACCCATACTGAATTTACATGTCACCCATATCTGATTTACATGACATATAAGGTATTTTACTTGACATATGAATTTTTTTACTTGACACCTGAATTTGAGACATATTCTATTCATTTTTTATGATTCAGAATTTATTCTACTAGACTTCTTTTTTTTGAACTTGGTTTCAAATTCAACCTTGGATGATTTCTGGTAGACTTTATTTTTTATGATTCAGAATATCTTTTTTAAATGAAGGAGAGAGGAGTGATTTCTGATTGATCATCAATTGGGTTTGTTACAATGAGCAATTGCCCTTTTATCCTAGCTGACAAAAGTTGTTACTAAAGATGGGATCAGAAGAAGGAAGAGGAAAAGGTAATGTATTAAGAACACTCAAATAGCACGATCTGCCTTTGGCTTCTGGTTATCATATGAGCCTTCATTTGATCGTAAATCGTGATCAGGCGCTTAAGGAATGCAAAGCCAAGGCCGTGCAAAAGGGACAATTTGGAGGTCCGGGTCTGAAGAAAAGTGGAAAGAAATGAAATCCCTCTGAGTTAGCGTACAGGACATTAGTGTGTGCTTGTGACTTGATACCATATAAGCTAGATTAACTTGGTTCTGTCATGTGAAGTGACATAGGTGACATGTCAAATTTGTTACCTGTCATGTTAAAAACCCATCTTATGATGAATTCAACAAGAAGATGAAGTATCTTGGCTTTTGATTTATTTTGATATGAAACTGCCTATAATTTGGTGATGTAGCAAGATTGACTTGTTCTAAACATAAGCCTATGTGGGAATTGAACCCACATCTTTGTGTATGACCGCAATGCTCTCCCATTGAGCTAATAGGCTATATGAGCATTTTTTAAACAAGGAGAACTACACGAACAAATTCATAGGTCCCATTTGCATTAACTCCTCCAACATCACACTGATTTTCTTTTTGGTGCGTTGCTATTATACTTGCACCTGGAGGCCTTTTTTCTGCTGTTTTTAGTTGTAATTGATGTCCCCCTTAAATCAGCTTGCGTTGCTACAAAATCGTGGTCAGTTTCACCTTTTTTTGGATGTTCACCAACAGTTGCAGACACCACACAACTCCTTGCAGCAGCAGTAGTACATAGCTCAGCGGCCTCTCCTGTCATAAAATTTACTCGATGTTGTCGTATCACAAACAACCCCAAAATTGCAAATCGACTCAGGGCAGTGTTGTCAGTTGGGAATGAAAGAACCAGCTGCAACAACGAAAGCGGATGCAATAAGAACCTGCTAAGAGAGGGCATAAATGGCAATAGCAAACAATATTCATGAAAAAACAAATCATTCCCATGCTTGGAGAAACAACATCAGTTGGAATTTATTCGACCAAGCAAGCTCAAGTATAAGGGTATATCGCCATCATGGGATTCGAACTCATGTACTCACGTCTCTTTGATATGAAAATCAATGAAATGCATAAAATTACTTTACTAGATTTAGCTAGTACCAAAATTGAAGTATTGCCAATTGCCACAGGCTAATTGTAGCATTCATTTACAAATCCTATACTCTCGTTCTGGTCAACACTTTATTCTTTTTTTTTTTTTGGTAAAATGGGAAGCACTAGTCTAAAATTCTAAATCCTCCAATCAAGCAACTATATCCCACAAGTCCTAGGACATATTTTGTTGTTTACTTGCAATTTCAATTTCAAATAGATTTTGATCTATATAAGTAAACACTGGTAACTCTATGCTTTAGACTTTTATGGATGAATTTGTAGGATAATGAGTTCTAATGTCGCGCGCTATTAAACTCTATGGTTTACATTCTACATTCCTACCCTTCCACCATGATCTAACCATTTAGTATTCCCCTATTTAGATCAATCATCAAACCCAATTGCAATTCAAACCGCTCAAATCACAAAGATAAATCCATTTCGTGAAAGCAAAGGTCGGAGACCTTACCGACAGAAATTGGGGCAAGCTCGAGGGCTGCGAGGGAGATGCCTCCGTCTGCGCCACGCCTCGAGCAATCCACCATCGAGGGAGATGCCTCCACCTGCACTCAACTATCATATTACTCCTATAAATAATCAATGCACGTAAAGCTATAATTTCTATACACACAAAAAAACACGGAGTTGTGTTCGCCCCGACAGTTTCACTTACTACATGACACCTACACAGATCAACACGTCACCTATTAATTCATACATGACAAACAACAAAGTTGCAACAATTCATTTTAATTCTCAACCCATTTCGAAACTATAGTTATCACTATCAAATTACTCATATAAATAATGAAGGCATTGCATTTTGCTCTTGAAGCTTTATTAGATTTTATATTGATGCTTCTCCTGGATGAATCTATTCATGTAAGGTTGCTTGTATTCACTTCTACAAAGTCGCCAAAGTTCAGGTGACATATCTGGTGTCTTCCAAAATAAGGTTAACTGAAAACAAAGTATAGCTATCAGTTACCTATCAAGAGGCCAAAAAAAAAACGTCCTCGACGCTGATGAAAAATGAAGTATATATGGCTATCAGTTACCTATCAAGAGGTCAATTTGAACATGCTAAGTTCGGATTTTATGGAAAAATGCAGACAAATCTCGCAACTAACGGTAAATCGAAACCAAATTGACCAACAAATGAAAAACAAAGAACATGCCTTTCGGAGAGCTTGAGCATCGGCAACCGGATAGGCACTGTGAGGAGCAATCAATGTCGCTAGGGTTCCAGTGGTGAAGGCGGAGAGGAGCGAGGGGAGTGAAGATGTTGCTGCCGACGCCATCGAGCGACTCGAACCCGTCTCTAATTCACCGTTTCTATGTCCTCGGCGCCGATGCCTTCAATTTCGCCCGCAGACGACGGGCCGACATCGGAATTGGACTTCAAAGCGAACCAGTAGGCGATCAATCTAGACGGCGTGGTCCAATGCCTGGCGACGGTGGTGAAGAAGAGAGAGGGTTATCCGTCGGAGCCATCCCCTTCCTTCAGATCGGAACCCTAGCCGCCGCCTCCGACCCCCTTCCTTCTCCCTTCTTGTGGTTGCCACAACCATGTCACCCGAGCTCGCGAATGAGGCGTCTTCTTCCTCCTCTGTTTCCCCTCTTTCCTTTTTTTTTTACTCCCCTCAATACCGGCTACCGGTTGCACCTTGAAACCGGATATCCGGTTGTGAGGAGCAATCAATGTCGCTAGGGTTCCAGTGGTGAAGGCGGAGAGGAGCGAGGGGAGTGAAGATGTTGCTGCCGACGCCATCGAGCGACTCGAACCCGTCTCTAATTCACCGTTTCTATGTCCTCGGCGCCGATGCCTTCAATTTCGCCCGCAGACGACGGGCCGACATCGGAATTGGACTTCAAAGCGAACCAGTAGGCGATCAATCTAGACGGCGTGGTCCAATGCCTGGCGACGGTGGTGAAGAAGAGAGAGGGTTATCCGTCGGAGCCATCCCCTTCCTTCAGATCGGAACCCTAGCCGCCGCCTCCGACCCCCTTCCTTCTCCCTTCTTGTGGTTGCCACAACCATGTCACCCGAGCTCGCGAATGAGGCGTCTTCTTCCTCCTCTGTTTCCCCTCTTTCCTTTTTTTTTTACTCCCCTCAATACCGGCTACCGGTTGCACCTTGAAACCGGATATCCGGTTGTGTGCAATTTTTTTCCGGATTGGGTTAGGCATGCAAAGATTTCCCCCAAAAGGGTTATTTTTGCAAATTTGCCTTAATTGTTTTCTCAACCCATGAGTTTAATTCAAAATATTTAATTATCCGAAATTTTACAATTATGTTATAATATTAATGTAATATATTTATAAGATTTTACTTATAAAAAATCGCGTCATGGCGCGGGGATCATACTAGTTGTTATTAATAGGAAATGGATTTGTCCATGACATATTCTTAGGATCAAATAGAAAATCGATCTTATACATCCAAACTTAGAATTACATTAGTATTTACCAACTAGTTCATTACCCGTGCCTTGCACGGGTTGTAGATTACAAAAATATTTTATAAGTTTTGGTTAATAAATAAATTAAAATACAATAATTTTTATTAACCTATTTTAATAGAAAAATATTTTTTTTAAAATCTATTGACCGAATTTGTACTTAAAACTTATATCAATTTAATTTTCATGATATCTAACCTCTCTTGAGCCAGTAATAATCATATCCAATATTAAATGATTCTGAACCGATTTGAAATTAAAAAACTCAATAAAAAGAACTGGCTCAATTCTACAATTGACATATATATTCATGCCAACAACCACCCCGAATCAACCTAAAATTTCATTAGTTAAAGTTTCAGAGTTTAACTTGTACTTAACAACTTCTAATACAGACTTATTTAAATTTTTAAAAATTAATGTTATGAAAAATCAAGCAAGGTACCCACTGTGTTAATGAGAAAGATATTTTTGAGGGAAATTCAGAAAACTATCCGTTAAATATAGACTTTTACACTTAACCACATGTTAAATATAGACTTTTACACTTAACCACGTGTTAGGAACGAAATTAGAGAAAACCACCCATTAAATGTTTTTTTTATTAACAAATCACCACCTATTGTCAATTTCTATTAGGATTATGTAAAATATATATGATATTATAATATTTTACGCTTTATATTTAAATTAGAATCTCAAATAAATTTAAAAAAATATAATTTATCAAAATTTTTAAAAAATATTATTTAAAAAACTTGGTGTATATATGAACACATTCTCCTTTTTTATTCCTAAAAATGGTTATAAATTTTACAAATATCTTATAGATATTTGGTGTATATATATGAACGGTCATCCACATTTTAAATTCAAAATATAATAATTTATTATCAAAAGAAAAAAAATAGGTGGTAAATTTTTCATACGTGGCACAATAATAGAAGGGAAAAAAAGGCGGGAAATTTTTCATATGTGTCCTAAGCAGCTCCTACTTTAGTATTGTTTAGGATATGTTATTTTTTTATAAAAAAAATAATGTGCTATTAAAGATAAATATCTTCCATATATGAAAGAATCTCTAAAATTAGTTTGAATATAAAATGTGTTAATTTGTCTCAAATTCTTATAAAAGATCTTCATTTATAACTTAAATATATTTGTCTTTAATACACCATTTTAAATTTGAACAAAAATATGAACCTAATAAGTATTCTTTTATTTATCATAAAAACTTATTTCAAAATATTTAAAGCCAAACAAATGTGAATCAAGAGGTCATTGCCCTTTTTGTACTTTGATAATGAAACACCTAATTTTTTATTTATGAAGAGGTATGTTATAATTTTCAATAAAAACTATTTTAATCCAATCATCTTTGAAATTTAATATCTTTGACTTAATCATAGTTTTTTTAATCACGTTTAATTTAAAAATTACATAAAAATGATACTTCTTTCCAGTATCACAAATTTACAATACTTGTTCTTCTAAACATACTTATCTTTTTAGCAATTTTTTTTCTTCAGTAGAACAAATTAATAAAGTAAAAATCAACATTGCCAATGAACAACGTAGAAAGATATTAGAAGTTGGAGAATTAATAAGACATTGTTGGAAATAAAAAATAATATATAGGAAAATGGAAAAAAATTTAGAATGTTTAGACATTAACTATATTTAGAATGTTAAGTGTTCTGATACAAATAGAGTAAAAATTAAAAGACCGTTCAAATAGAGTAAAAAAGCATAACAATATGTAATCAAACATATTAATTCATAATTATATGTTTAAGTGGAGAAAAAAATATATAGATTAAAACGTGACTTACCTATATACAAAGCTTAAGAAAATACGAAGTCCTAATTAATTGAAAAAAAATTAGAATATATTAAAATCACTCCTATAATTAAATTATTTTAATATAGTTGAAAAAAATTTGACAAACCCAAAATGGACCTAATTTGAGACAAAACAAAGTGAAACCCAGGTTCGAGTCAACCCGGATATATGCAAGACCCATTTTACTCAGAACTCGAAATGATCCGACCTAAATCCAATCCGAATGATCCGATATTAACATGTCTAGGACATGTGGCAGAAGTTGGTATTGTTACTATTGTATATGAGATAAGATGTATATGACTATGAGTATAAGTATTATACAATTTGTTCTAATTCAAAGCAAAAGATCGGAATATAATATATTAGATTATTGAGGAAAAAAGATTAAAAAATGAGTTAGCTCGGTTATGAATGTTATTGGGAAAAAATCTATCGAATGCCACATATTATAGGAACAAAAATTATAATATTAATACTCTTGCCAAAAAAGAAGCAAACTATCTGTTAAAAAAAACTAACATTATGTAATAATTTACATTTGGCATTAATATAAAATATTATATAATTGCTAAATATTTTAGCATGAAAATTTTACACCAGAAGTATTTCTATTTAATATTATACGGAGTATATGATTGTATAAAATAAGATACACATAACTATATATATGCTATATTTTATTATTGAAAAACGAAGGATTAAAAAATGTGTTACCAAGCTAATTAGGATGTTAATGGTTGGAAAAAAAAAAATCAAGCGTATGCCACATATTTAGGGGGAAAATTACAATATTGATATTCTTGCCAAGAAAAAAAAAAGAAAGAAGAAGATTGTGTTATTGGCTACACATTTGAGCGGGAAAATTTTTCACCGGGAGTTGCCACGTGTCCCAAACAGGTTCTGCTTTAGTATTGTTTAGGATACTATAGAGAAGTTAATCCAGTAACAAACGTGGTAAAACTGATTGTAGTTCTAATATATTGTTCGGTAGAAAAAACAAATTTCCCAATTTGACTTCTTATAGGGAAAACAATGTACTTATTTATACAAATAAAATTGAATTAAGATAATTACGTACCATCATTTTTTTTTTTGATTAAGTAATAATTCGGATGTGAACCGCTATCCGACAGCATCCTTTCGGATGAGGTCGATAAGACTTGGGTCAGTGTATAAAGAAGGGATGAAGGCAATATGAGCAAGGTGTGCAACTTATCTGCCACGCAATTGCCGTTACGAAGAACGTGTGAAAACGATACTTTGTAAAACCCCGTAAGTAGAGAACTAATATCTGACATAATTAGTTCAATTTCCCATGGACATTTGATTCTAGACTGTAAATGACTGATGATGGTCAATGAATCTCCCTCAATTATAATTTTAGGGATTTTCAACTCGAGAGCCCTCAGAACGCCCTCTCTCAAAGCCAAGGCTTTAGACATTAAAGGGGACTGGTGTCCAATTAGTTTACTTCTCATTGCTACTGAGATTCCTGTGCTGTCACGAATGATGTAGCCTATCGAGCTTTGCCGCTGGCCGGAGGTAGAACCATCAAAATTTAGTTTCAATTTCCCAGTTGGTGGTTTTTTCCATTTTTCCTTCTTCCTAATACTCATATTTTCCTTAGGGGTATTTACTTGTTGCTGTATTTTGTTGATATCCTCTTCGTTGTGCTTTCCTGCTTTACTCCATTCATTAATATATGAGTCAACAATTTTTTCAAATCCCCTTGTATTTGGCGCTCTTTGTTGTTGGAAGATCAGTTTATTACGAATAATCTAGATGGTCCACCAGTGGAATACCAATTTCTGTTTTTGTTGTGTATCAAGTAGTCTGTCTAATTTTGTCATTAGTGTCTTGATATCTCTTGATAATATGATATTGTTTGAAATCTCTGATTTCACTCTTGGTGATAAACTTGAACAGCAGAGTGAATATTTGCATTCAAACAATAAGTGAGTAGTGTCTTCTTCATGGTGATTGCACAAGGCAAAGTAAGGTGGTATTGCAATTCCTCTTCTGGCGAGACGGGCAGCTGTTGGGAGCCCATTATGACATACTTTCCACATGAAATTCTTAATTTTAGGTGGAACGTTTAAGCTCCAGATCCATGCATTATTGTCATTCTTGAGCTCCGTTGCTCTTGTATTAAGTTTATACGCACTGGACATCGTAAACCATCCTCTTCTGTCTGGCCACCAATACATTCTGTCTTGTATTTGATTTTTTTGGGAGGGAAATCTGTGCTATCTGTTGCGCAATATCAATTGGCATTATCGTTCTATGTTTTTCCAGATTCCATGCCCCATTTCGAATGTACTGATCAACAGTTTCTTCCCAGTTGATTTTTGTCGGGTCGAGACAAGCATTATGAATATTCTTAACTGGAGCCCACTTGTCTTGCCAGAACTTGATTGTTTTCCCATCGCCGACTGACCATGCTAGACCTTCCTTAAATGGCTTAATAAGTTTCCTCATTTGCGTCCATTGCCATGATGCATTACCTTTCTTCTCAAAGTTAAGTATTGGCGTTGACTTTAGATACTTATGGTTGATAATTTTGACCGAACAGTTATCTGGTTCAACAATTATTTTCCAAATAAGTTTCATTTGTAGTGCCTCATTCATTTCCTTTGTTTTTCTTAATCCCATGCCTCCTTTTGCTTTTGGTCTACATACTTTGTCCCATCCTATCAAAGGTTTGTATTGGAGGTCTTTGTTCCATAAAAAGCTCCTATTGATTTTGTCTAATGTTGAGTGAATTGTCACCGGGAGCATGAAGCTTTGCATAGCGAACAGTGGTTTAGAAGCTAAATTTGAATTTATTAACACATACCTCCCATGTTGAGACAGTGAATCAGCTCTCCATTTTGATAATTGATTAGTTGTTTTGCCAATGATTTCTTCAAATGCGCTTTTATTTGCTCTACCATTAACAATCGGACATCCCAGGTATTTTTCCGGTTTGATGTGCTTTGATATGTTTAAACATCCTTCAATAGTTGCTATTTGCGACACATGTATCCCTGGAGAAACTTGAAATGCAGATTTGTTGTAGTTTACTGATAGAGCATATTTAGTGTTGCATAATAGATTGCATTTAGCATTATTTATGTGTGAATATTGCATTTATTTAGTTGAATTTGCATTTTCACTGGTTGAGTTAGAAGAGGCGGAATCTACATGATTTTATGTTTTATTTCAGGAAAAGTAGATTGGAGGTGAATTAATATTGAAAGGACGGAAACAAGTTGAAGAATACTTAGGAGCTGCTGGAGACGAAAAGGAAGCAGCTCGGAAGAATCGTAGGCCGCCCCGCGACATTGCTGGCCGCCCCGCGGCTCGAAGGAAGAAACGAGGAACTTCGCTGATCGCCGGCCGCCCCGCGGCCTGGCTTGGCCGCCCCGCGGCCCGTGCAGTAGCTGATCGTCAATTCTGGATTTTACTTAGGGTTTTATTATGTTATTTTGGGCTGAATTTCACTAAACTATTTAAGGCTTTTCTAGTTATTTCGTTCATTCACCTTATGCACTTTACAACATTGTTGAGAGCGCCGTTGAGCATGAGCAACTAAACTCTCAAGGTTTCGCCTACGATTTGGATCTTTGATTGTTGAATTGTGAGTTTCTTAATCTAGTTCTTATTCCTATTGCAATGTTTTGACTTCCTTGTGCTTAATTGCTTGAATGTGTTTTATTCTCTCTGGCATGGCCGACTAGTTAGAGTAGATTCATTCAATTGCTAGGGTTTTGTAGATTCCTCGTAGCGAACCTTAACCCAAGTGGCAATCATATCCCTTTAGGACTCGTAGGACTAATTGGATGTGTAGGAAGTTGAATACATGTTGAATATCGACTCGTAGCTTAATATTATATGTACCTTGGTTAATTCATAATCTTAATGCTATCTCTAGGTTGAATCTTAACCGTGTTAGGGTTATTTAGAGATAAGGGTTGCTAGGACTCGTAGGACTAGTAATTTACCTAAGATCTGGACAAGGACATTGATAGGAAAAGACAAGAACTAGAGGCTGAAACAAGGATTGAATTCATCAATCGAAGTGATAAATTGTAGGTGAACCTATTCCTCTCCACTGCATTCTTAAACCAATTCACTTTGTTTGCTTGCTTCTGCTTTGCTAAAAGGCAGATCTTTTCACACTAAAAACTCCCCCTTTTCTCTCTTAGCAATTATATTTAGACTTGAATTTAATATATTTCCCTGTGGATCGATCTCTTACTTGCACGCTATACTAGTTAGTGAGTTTGAGTATTCTTTGGCAAGAACAACGACAGGTTTTCCTCTTGTCAAATTTGGCGCCGTTGCCGGGGACTTCTGATTGAATTCTTGTGTTGTTTTAATTGCTAATTTTTGTGTGGACCACTTATATGGTCCACACTCGTGCTACTAACTCATCTCTATTGTCTTTAGATTCGGAGATTGAGAGGACTCTCTCTAGATTGAGGCGAGAAGCTCGTGATCGCTTTCGCGAGTTACCTTTCGATCAAGGAGAAGAAGCGAGTGAAGAGATGGCTGCTAATGATGATGATAGAACGCTGAAGGAGCTCACAACACCAAACTTAGCTCAACAACCATTGGCTATCGTGTTTCCTGAACTTGATGATGGTGTCAATTTTGAGCTAAAGTCTGGGGTGGTTCATCTCTTACCCAAATTCCATGGGTTGAGTGGTGAGGACCCCCACAAGCACTTATCTGAGTTCCATATTGTCGTGGTAGGAATGAAACCAGACAACGTCATAGAGGAGCAAATGAAGTTGAGGGCATTCCCCTTTTCGCTTAAGGACGATGCTAATGAGTGGTTCTACTACTTGCCACCAGGTAGTGCAGCAACATGGATACAGTTGAAGCGTCTCTTTCTGTAAAAGTACTTTCCTGCAACCAAGTTGAACAGCTTAAAGAAGGAAATCAGCAGGATTGACCAGCAGGCTACAGAGACACTCTATGGGTACTTTGAGCGCTTCAAGAAGCTTTGCGCTAGTTGCCCTCACCATGGCTTTTCAAAGAAGGATTTAGTGCTCTTTCTATTCAATGGATTGCTTGACGAGGAGCGCAAGACGGTGAATTCTGCCTGTGGAGGCAACATCTTGAACAAAACACCCAATGCTGCTTGGGAGGTGTTTTCAGAGCTTGCTGATGGCTCTAGACAATTCAGCAAGGGACTTCATGCTAGAGGGGTACTCGTTGTTGACTCCTCAACTTCCGCTTTACATAGCGATGTGGCTGAATTGAAAGATATGATGAAAAGGTTCATGCTACAAGGAACCCCACAACAACTTAAGGCATGTGGCATTTGCGCTGATCTTTATCACCCGACGGACACTTGTCCAATGCTACAGGAGCCACAGGTAGAGCTGAATGCCATGGGGAACTTTGTTCCTCAGCGACCCAGGTATGGTAACTATGCTAATCCCAATCAATACAATAACAACTATAATGCAGGTTACCAGGGGTATGGCTATGGTAATAACCAAGCCCCTTTCAATCCACAAGGAGGACCCAATTTCAGACCTCAGCAACAATTTGATCAAAGACAAAGAGGACCTCCACCAACTAATGATCAGTCCAATGAGGATCCTCTCAAAGCTCTCACAAAGATCGTCTTGGGTCAAGCTGAGCACCAAAAGAATTTGGAGAAGCAACTCAGCCAATTGGCTAAATCGCTGAGCGAACTCCAGGCGAAGGACTCAAACCAGCTACCATCTTAAACGGTGGTGAATCCCAAGGAGAACGTCAGCGTTGTGACGCTAAAAAGTGGTAAGGAACTGATTACCACTCCCCATAATAATACTAACCTTGATAATTTTGAAACGGGTGCGAACGAGGAAGGAGAAGAAGTTCAAAATCGCCAGCCGCCCCGCGGCACCCATGAGCCGCCCCGCGGCCAAGGCGATTCTGGTGACGCGGAAAATCGCCGGCCGCCCCGCGGCCAAGATGAGCCGCCCCGCGGCCTCTCCAGTGACGCCTCTGACAGGTACGTTCGACCTGATTTCCCTCCTTTAAATTCTTTTAAACCTGTTCCTCCCTTTCCCGAAGCACTCAGAGACACAAAAAGACCAGACAATTACAAAGAGATCTTTGAGACGTTCAGTAAGTGCGAGGTAAACATCCCTTTACTCAATCTGATTAAAAGTATTCCTCGTTATGCCAAATTTCTCAAGGAACTTTGCACAATAAAGAGGAATCAAAAGTTGAAGGGGAAGCAGAAAATTAAGGTAAGTGAACATGTGTCTGCTGTGTTTCAAAAGCGTCTGCCTAAGAAATGTAGCGACCCTGGCATGTTTACAATTCCATGTGTGATAGGTGAAACTAAGTTTGATAAAGCTTTGTTAGACTTGGGTGCATCTATTAATGTTTTGCTTTATTCTCTGTATGAATCATTGGGTTTAGGACCTTTGCATTAGACTAGAGTGGTGATCCAACTAGCGGATAGATCAAATGCTTTTCCTAGAGGCATAGTTGAGGATGTGTTAGTTATGGTTGATAATTTGATCTTTCCTGCTGATTTCTTTGTCTTGGACATGGAGCATGGTAACCAAAAGGCTCCTATTCTGCTAGGAAGACCCTTTTTAAAGACTGCTAGAACAAAAAATGATGTGTATTCTGGTTCTTTGACTATGGAATTTGATGGTGAGAAGGTTGAATACAATATATATGATGCTATGAAATTCCCTTCTGATGATCATTCCTTATGCTTTATGGATACCATTGACACTTGTATGCAGGATACCTTTGACATGAGTTGTGTAGATGACCTGCAGGTAGCTTTAGAAACTCCTATTGAGGAGTTCTCCTTGAATTATGCTTTGACTACTAACCTGTAGGATACCATAAGAGACTTGTCTTCCCTCCCTTCCAAATCGCAAGAAGAAACCTTTATGGCATTAACCATTCCAAATGACAAGCTCTTACCTTCTATCGTGCAGGCACCTGAAGTTGAGCTAAAGCCTCTTCCTGAGCATCTGAAATATGCATTTGTAGGGGAATGTGACACCTTGCCTGTCATCATCTCAAACAAGCTTACCAAAGAGAAGGAAGATAGGTTGGTAGGAGTGCTCAAAGAGCATAAAACAGCTCTGGGATGGACCATAGCGGATATCAAGGGAATCAGCCCAGCTACTTGCATGCACAGGATCCTACTAGAAGAGGGAGCCAAACCTTCAAGGCAACCTCAACGGAGACTCAACCCACCTATGATGGAGGTAGTGAAGAAGGAGGTGCTCAAACTCCTTCAGGCAGGTATGATCTATCCCATCTCTGATAGTCAATGGGTTAGTCCAACGCAGGTAGTACCAAAGAAGGGAGGCATTACAGTGGTTGAGAATCAAGAAGGTGAGTTGGTCCCTACCAGAGTCCAATCAGGCTGGAGAGTTTGCATCGATTATCGTAAGCTGAATGCGGTAACTCGAAAAGATCACTTTCCCTTACCTTTCATTGATCAAATGCTCGAAAGACTTGTTGGTCGTCCATATTACTGCTTTTTAGATGGATATTCAGGGTACTTTCAGATAGCTATTGCACCAGAGGATCAAGAGAAGACAAGATTCACTTGTCCGTTTGACACTTTTGCATATCGCAGAATGCCTTTTGGCTTGTGCAATGCTCCTGGGACATTCCAACGGTGTGTGGTAAGTATCTTCTCTGAATATATAGAGCAATTTATTGAGGTCTTTATGGATGATTTTACAGTCCATGGTGATTGTTTTGATGCTTGCCTTAACCATTTGGCGCTTGTGCTTAAAAGATGTGTTGACACTAATTTAGTGCTCAATTCAGAAAAGTGTCACTTTATGGTTGAGGAAGGCATTGTTTTGGGTCACATTGTCTCCCATAAAGGGATTGAGGTTGATAAGGCAAAGATTGACACCATTCAATCATTGCCTTATCCTACTAATGTACGTGAAGTTCGTTCCTTTTTAGGCCATGCAGGATTCTACCGCAGGTTCATTAAGGACTTCTCAAAGATCACCTCACCCTTGTGCGAGCTGCTGAAGGAGGAGATCACCTTTGCTTTTGATGAGAAGTGTAGGACGGCGTTTGATGAGTTAAAGACTTGTCTTACTAGTGCACCAATCATACAAGCACCAAATTGGTCTCAGCCGTTCGAATTGATGTGTGACGCTAGTGACTACGCTGTGGGATCCGTGCCTGGGCAAAAAGAAGGGAGAAGCTCTCATGTCATATACTATGCATCTATGACTCTGAATGGAGCTCAAAGGAACTACTCAACCACAGAAAAGGAACTCCTTGCTATAGTTTTTGCACTTGAGAAATTTAGATCTTATTTACTTGGTACCAAAGTTATTGTGTATACTGATCATGCAGCACTTCGTTACCTTTTGACGAAGAAAGAGGCTAAACCAAGACTGATTCGATGGATCTTGCTTTTAAGCGAGTTCGACATTGAAATCAGGGACAAAAAGGGTGCTGAGAATCTAGTTGCTGACCATCTAAGTCGTATTGTGCAGGAGGAGAATGGACAAGAAGGCATATTGGGGAGCTTTCCTGACGAAGAGCTTTTACAGGTTTTCGCAATCGCCAGCCGCCCCGCGGCCATCCCAGGCCGCCCCGCGGCCGACTCCTCGGCGAAAAGTTCCTTCGCAATCGCCGGCCGCCCCGCGGCTATCCCTGGCCGCCCCGCGGCCCATGCAGATTCCGACTTTGAACAACTCCTCAAGGTAAGTTCCCTTCCACGTCCATGGTTTGCTAACTTGTTCAACTTTCTAGTGTCGGAAGAGTTTCCACCCAACTTTTCAAAGGCTCAAAAGGACAAGATACGCCACGATGCTCGCTTCTACGTTTGGGATGACCCCTATCTATGGAAGCATTGCACAGATCAGGTGATACGTCGGTGTCTTCCCGACGATGAGGTACAATCTGTCCTAAATTTTTGTCATTCCCATGAATGTGGTGGACACTTTGGACCACAAAAGACAGCTAGGAAGGTACTTGATGCAGGATTCTTTTGGCCACATATATTTCGTGATTCTTATGCTTTTTGCAAATCTTGCGATCGCTGTCAGAGAGTTGGGAATCTTTCTAAGAGGAATGAGATGCCACAAACTCGCATGATATTTTGTGAGATTTTTGATGTTTGGGGCATTGACTTCATGGGACCATTCCCTAACTCCTTTGGGAACCTATATATTTTGCTTGCGGTGGACTACGTCTCCAAGTGGGTGGAGGCGAAGGCCATCAGAACTGATGATTCGAAAGTAGTTGCAGGTTTCCTCAAGGAGCTATTCTCTAGATTTGGAGTTCCAAAAGCGCTAATCAGTGATAAAGGGACCCATTTCTGCAGCAAGACTGTGAGTGCGCTCTTAAAGAAATATCATGTGACTCAGAGGGTGTCTACTGCATACCACCCCCAGACAAATGGGCAAGATGAGGTGTCTAATCGCGAGATAAAGACTATCTTGGAGAAGACTGTTGCCCCAAACATGAAGGACTGGAGTGTCAGACTTGATGATGCTCTATGGGCTTATCGAACGGCTTACAAGACTCCCATTGGGATGTCTCCGTTTAGATTGGTCTATGGAAAGGCTTGCCATCTTCCTGTCGAGCTCGAACATAAAGCATATTGGGCGGTGAAGCAGTGCAACATGCAGATTGACGAAGTTGGGGAGTTCAGGAAACTACAGCTGCAGGAGCTGGAAGAGTTGAGATTGGATGCCTATGATAACTCCGTCACCTACAAGGAGAAGACTAAGGCATGGCACGATAAACATATCTTGCGAAAGGACCTCAAAGTTGGGGAAAAGGTCCTTCTATTTCAATCGCGTCTACAACTCTTCCCAGGTAAGCTTCGTTCTAGATGGACAGGACCATATGTGATTACTAATGTCTTTTCTCATGGTGCAGTTGAGCTACTAAATGAGCGGAATGGAGACATCTTCAAGGTAAATGGTCATAGAGTTAAATCCTATTATGAGAATTTTGTCAAACAGGAAGGGGATGAGTTGGTTCTCACTGAACCAAATGCTGAGGATCAATAGGGTGTCATAACGTCGAGCCAACGACGTTAACTAAAGGCGCTGCTTGGGAGGCAACCCAAGGTAATAGTTTAGGTATTTTCTTTTTGCATTAAGTTTTTCTTTTATTTTATTTTTGGTTTGGTATGGGGGACTAACAGTGCAGGAAGGAAAAGAGAAGGAATTGGGCGAAAAAGGACCGGCCGCCCCGTCGCCAGCTAGGGCCGCCTCGCGGCCAAGGCGCTCAGCGAAATCCTTCGCAGAATCGCCGGTCGCCCCGTCGCCCACCCTGGCCGCCCCGCGGCCTAAGCTGGGATGGAAATTTTTTAGGGGCCCGTGTGGGCCCCCACTTAATATCCACATAAAAACCATATCTCTATCTTTCTCTATCACCCTAGCCGCTCCCGTCGCCCCATCCTCTATCTTCTTCTTCCTTCTTGCTTCTTCTTGCTTCTTCAAACCCAAAATCCTCCATTGATAAACCCTTCTCCAAGCTTCCTCCCTTCCCCAAATCTCCACATAATTACCCTCATCTCACATTCTTTCCCCCTTATCTCCTATCTCTCCTAGATCTACATAACATTCGCCCATTCCAAGGAGTTCTAAGGAGGTTACTTTCGGATCCACCACGGAGTGAAGAATTTGGGACGTCGGAGATCAGATCTGACGTCGGAGTGCCCAAAACCGGAAAATCGCCGGCCGCCCCGTCACCTGCTTAGCCGCCCCGCGGCCGCCCTCGTCGCCGGCCGCCCCGTCGCCTCCCTCGGCTGCCCCGCGGCCTCTGCAGAAGCCGATTTCCGTGAGTTTTTTCTGGATTTCCATTTCTTTTGTGTAATCTTTCTTAGCTCAGATTCATAATGTCGAGACCACATGGCATGAGTAGAAATCAGAAAGAGAAATGGAATGGTTTAAACACTAGGAATTTCTTTGTCACGAAGTTCTTTCATGAGCCTACGTTGAGATTATTACAGATGGATACATGCACTAGGCAACTGTTAGAGCATGGAGGGTTAGGACAATTTCTAGAGAAGAATGCGCCCACTTATCCTAGTTTATGTAAGGAATTTTTAGCAACCTTGAGTGTGGGACGTACCGCTATTGAGTTTCGGTTGCTTGGGAGAGATTTTACATTATCCAAGGAGAGGTTAGCACAGATTTTGGGTGTTACTGCTGCGCCGACTGCTGGTTGGTTTGATGTCTGCAAGGGTGAGGGCCCTGTTGCTTTCTGGATGGCATCTACTAGGGTGCCTTTTGAGGCCAAGAAGGGCCAGTACAACTCCAGTATTCGCCATCCTGCACTCCGACTGATTCACAAGTTGCTGGCGAACACCTTCTTTGCACAGGCTGAGGTCAACAAGATCTCGCTGAAGGACATGTCATTCCTATGGTGTCTGACGCCGGAGAGCCCTGTCGTTCCGGGTTGGGTCGATCTCTTTTTGATGAACTGCAAGGACATAATGGACAAGCCCAACAAGGCAATTATCAGCTTTGGGGGTCTTATCACCCTCATCGCTCGCACCTGCATCGATGTGAGCGCTGTCCATGATGCTCAGCATGGATCATTTCTATATGATGAGGCCCAGCTGAGGAAAGTTGGCCACCTGGAAGGCAGGTCGCCGATGTGGATTTGGAGGGCAGGCCATCAGGGGAGTGTTCAGTTGCGACTGCCCCGTCCTCTCCCTTTTGGCCCTACAACTGCTGATTTCTTTATGGGAGATGAGATGGATGAGGATGATGATGAGGAGGAGGAGCAGGTTCCTGATGCTGAGCAGGAGGATGCTGAGGATGTTCCCAGTGTTCAGACGGATTTTGGAGGAGCTGGACCTTCTGGCAAAGCTGGAGGTGCTGGTCCAGATTACTACTCGCTGGCACAGCAGATGGCTGATATCTCTCTCCAGCAGAACACTATGTGGGAGCATCAGCAGATGATGTCGCGTCGTCAAGACGAAATGTAGGAGAACCAGCAGCGGATGCACCAGCGCTAGGACGCTATGTGGGACCACAACCAGCAGCTATACGTGGAGGTCGACGACATTCGTCGAGATGTACGTGGCTTGACTTCCCACCTGGAGGAGGTCTCTGAGAGCCATGCGGCGATCCGACGGATGCAGGAGAAGATATGGCAGAGGCAAGAGGACTTCTATCGATTTGCATATCCACAGTTTCCACCTTACCCGCCGCCTCCACCACCTCAACAGTGAGCATGTTAGTTGTTTCTTTTCTTTTCCCTTTTTATTTTTATTTTGATGTTTTTGTTCTCTTTTCTACATTGAGGACAATGTTAGGTTTAAGTGTGGGGGAGAAGACTTGAAAACTCTCTGTATTTTAGTTCTAATTTGCACTGCATTTTAAGTTTGAAGGTTGCATGTTTAGTTCTATTAGTTGTATGCATATTTAGTTTCTACCATAAAAAAAAAGTTTTAGTTTTGCATTATAAGGAATAGGTCTTATTTCCTCATGTGGATGCCTTTGTCCTCTATATTTTCTGTTGAGATTTATGCCCCATGATGTGCTTGGATTGTTGAAGCCTTCGATATATGTTTTCTATACTATTTGGTGGGCATGATTGGTCTCTTAATAATTGAGCACGTAAAATCTTGAATTTTTGGGTGATCTTGAAGTTATAGACATGACCCTGTGAGGATATTTGGCCTTGTTTGGATTCTTTTGCTCAGTTGTGTGAATTACTCGCCTAGTGTTGCTACCTCTTGGCGTTGACTGCAATATCTATTTTTAAAAGACCGATGCACATGTTTGATTGCTTGTGGACTTTATGTTTATATTTTGAGTCTTTTGTTTACATTGTGAATATGTAGTGAATAAGGTGGCAATGGTTGATGCACTTAGTAACCGGGTCTACGCATGACACCCATGGGTATGATTCGCGCAAAAAGGTGTTGAAAACTATCCACTAGGAAAGGAAGCTTGATCATTGAGTAACCAGGTTCATTCATGACACCCATGTTTGCAACTTGCGTCAAAAGATGTTCAAGTGGACTTCATTTTAGTGAGTTGAGGTGTTGATAGACCGGGGCCATTCATGACACCCATGTTTGCGCTTCGCGTAAGGAAAGCACCAAGACAAGAAAAAGAAAAAAGAAAAAGAAAATATAGAAAAAAAAAGAAAAAAAAAGTGTCACATTTTATCTTCTTTATTGTGTCCCGCAAGTAATGACATTTCGGTAAGGAATTGGTGATATGGTGGTCAATGTCTATGAGCTTAGTGCATTATTGGTTTGAGTTGAGAGTTATATTGTAAGCCTAAACACATGAGTGAAACACATTCCCTGTGAGGTCTAGAATGGATATGGTTGCCTGATTTCATTGATTATTCCAATTATGTGCTATGATGTTATTAATCTTTTATGTTTGCTAGTTTTCATGCACTTAAAAAATATTGAGGTGTGGATACATGAATTGTTATTCTGTGGGGCTACAATGTTGAGTTATTCTATTGCTTGAGGACAAGCAAAGGTTCAAGTGTGGGGGAATTTGATAGAGCATATTTAGTGTTGCATAATAGATTGCATTTAGCATTATTTATGTGTGAATATTGCATTTATTTAGTTGAATTTGCATTTTCACTGGTTGAGTTAGAAGAGACGGAATCTACATGATTTTATGTTTTATTTCAGGAAAAGTAGATTGGAGGTGAATTAATATTGAAAGGACGGAAACAAGTTGAAGAATACTTAGGAGCTGCTGGAGACGAAAAGGAAGCAGCTCGGAAGAATCGCAGGCCGCCCCGCGACATTGCTGGCCGCCCCGCGGCTCAAACGAAGAAACGAGGAACTTCGTTGATCGTCGGCCGCCCCGCGGCCCGTGCAGTAGCTGATCGTCAATTCCGGATTTTACTTAGGGTTTTATTATGTTATTTTGGGCCGAATTTCTCTAGACTATTTAAGGCTTTTCTAGTTATTTCGTTCATTCACCTTATGCACTTTACACCATTGTTTAGAGCGCCGTTGAGCATGAGCAACTAAACTCTCGAGGTTTCGCCTACGATTTGGATCTTTGATTGTTGAATTGTGAGTTTCTTAATCTAGTTCTTATTCCTATTGCAATGTTTTGACTTCCTTGTGCTTAATTGCTTGAATGTGTTTTATTCTCTCTGGCCTGGCCGACTAGTTAGAGTAGATTCATTCAATTGCTAGGGTTTTGTAGATTCCTCGTAGCGAACCTTAACCCAAGTGGCAATCATATCCCTTTAGGACTCGTAGGACTAATTGGATGTGTAGAAAGTTGAATATCGATTCGTAGCTTGATATTATATGTACCTTGGTTAATTCATAATCTTAATGCTATCTCTAGGTTGAATCTTAACCGTGTTAGGGTTATTTAGAGATAAGGGTTGCTAGGACTCGTAGGACTAGTAATTTACCTAAGATCTGGACAAGGACATTGATAGGAAAAGACAAGAACTAGAGGCTGAAACAAGGATCGAATTCATCAATCGAAGTGATAAATTGTAGGTGAACCTATTCCTCTCCACTGCATTCTTAAACCAATTCACTTTGTTTGCTTGATTCTGCTTTGCTAAAAGGCATATTTTTTCACACTAAAAACTCCCCCTTTTCTCTCTTAGCAATTATAATTAGACTTGAATTTAATAGATTTCCCTGTGGATCGATCTCTTACTTGCACGCTATACTAGTTAGTGAGTTTGAGTATTCTTTGGCAAGAACAACGACAGGTTTTCCTCTTGTCATTTACTTTCTGTCCTGACAATTGACAGTAATCATCAACAATTTTCCTTACTTTTTCACATGCTGCCATGTTGCCTTTTGTGAAAATGATGATATCATTAGCAAATGCCAAAAACGGGATTCTTGGTCCAGATGGACCAAACCTGAAGCCAATGCCAGATTGGTTGAGAGTGGACTCTCCTGTTAGTTTTCTAGCGAGCACTTCTGCACCAAGAATGAACAGAAATGGAGACAAGGGGTCGCCTTGTCTTAATCCTCGAGAAGGTTTAAACACCTCCGTAGGCCCATTATTAACCAATACTGAAAATGAAACAGATGTTGCACATTCCATGATTAAGTTTATATCATAGTCACTAAATCCAAATTTTTTTAATACTGCCTCTGTGAAGCTTTAATCAACTCTATCATAGGCTTTCTCCATATCTAGTTTAATCGCTAACCAGCCTTCTGACCCTTTTCTCGTTTTGAATGAATGGAAGATCTCATGTGCTATCAATATATTGTCTTGAATTGCTCTATCAGATACAAACACTCCTTGAAATGAGTGGATTAACTTACCAATCACCTTCTTGAGTCTCTCTGTTAGAATTCTCGATATTATTTTATATATTGTTGAGCACAGACTAATTGGTCTATAATCTGAAGTCTTCGATGGATTGTCACATTTTGTTTGTAGAGTGATGAATGTATGATTAATCTGTCGGAGTATTCTGCCTGAATGAAAAAAAAGCTTTGACTGCTTTGATGACATCATTACTGACAATCTCCCAGTAAGACTTATAAAACTCTATTGTCATTCCATCTGGTCCCGGAGACTTATTGAGACCTAAAGACCATACCACATTTTTTACTTCACTGTTAGATGGTTGTTGGCTTAAAATCCTATTTTCTTCTTCCGTTATAGCATGTGGTATTATCTCTAGGTACTCATTGAGAAGTGTCATGTTAATTTGTTCTTTGGAAAATCTTTTCTCGAAGTCATTTTTGACTTCCTCTCTAATATTTTCTTCCCCTACAATCTGTGTTCCAGAACTTGTCGTGATATTTCTAATAATTTTCCTATTTCGTCTCCCAGAAGCTACTCTATGAAAGTAAGCTGTGTTTGAATCAGTGAGCTTGAGATGCTTCGATTTTGCTCTTTGCCCCCAATATTCTTTTTGGAATTTTAATAGTTGCTCTTTTTTCCTTATCAGTTGTTTTTCGACTAAATAATCCTTACACGTCCTGGATGTAATATTTGATTAGATACTAATCAGTTCTTTTTCCACAATTTGTATTTGACGAAAGACATTTCCAAAGGAGTTTTTGTTCCACACTTTAGCTTTTCCTTTCAGAAACTTTGTTTTGTACATTAATCTGTACATTGTTGAGCCCGTACATCTAACTCTCCAAGCTTGTCTGACCACGTTCCTGAAGTCCTTTCTCTGAAGCCACATGTTTTCGAATTTAAATAGTGGGGGCGTAAACTCTCTTCCAGAAGCTAGGCAAATAGAAATGGGATAATGGTCAGACTCTGTAAAGGCTCCGTTGAATGTTGCTAGATCAGGGAAGGTTTCAAGAAATTCGTGTTGAACCAGTACTCGATCTAATTTTTCCCAGATATTATCCTCCCCTTCCCTTTTTTTCCTCCAAGATTGAACCACATATCTTTATTGGTTTGAATTAGGTTTTGAAAAATGATTTTTCTATCCTAGGATAAGAGTACAAATTTATAAATATTTTTTAAATTTTAATTAGTTTAGCTTTTCTTTTAAGAAAAAATTTGCGAAATAGGCACTTTATTTGGACGTTTTTGCAAAATGGTCGCGTATTTGGACAATTTAGCAAAATGCCCACTATATATACTAATTCTCAATTTTTTTTATTCTTTTCAATAGTTGCTCCATTGTCTCTCCAAACTCTCTCTCCGCTCCCGATTGAACCGATGGAGGTCTCGATCTCTCCGGCACCGGAGCGGCTGTCTGGTGGCGAGCGAGCGGCGGAGGCCGGAGCGAGCACCGGATGCGGCCGTCCGAGATCTGGAGCAAGAGCGCCAAGATCTGGAGCGTCGATCTCCGCCTCCTGCATCCGGATCCGCTCCTCTCCGCCAAGATCTGCCGTCTCTGCAACTCCACCTTTCCGAGGTTCCCGTCTCACCAGCACTAGGATTGTTGGTTTTTGCTGATTGACCTTTTGGAATGTAGTCTTTGCTGATTCTTCAAATCTTATTGGACAGTGCTAGCAAAGTGAAGAAGTCTGAAAACTACTAGATTGTTGGTTTAAACGCTGAGAAGCTGTTCTGTATTGTTTGCAAGTCTCCTGATTTGTATCCAAAGGTATTCTTATCGAACACTTTCAAATGTTTTATTTCTTATCAGATTTCATTTAACTTGCTTATTTGTACAGGTCGCACCCAAACCAATCCTTACACTGCTCGATCTCTCAATTCCTCTTCCTTCCTCTGATCTCGGAGCTGATGCACTTGGAAATGAGTTCATGCTCAGGAATATGCATCTTTGGAAGGTTTGTTGACTCTCTAACCCCCTCCCTCCTTGTATTAATGAACGAATGTATAACTTCTTTGTAAAGGCCTGGATTTTTAAATCCTAATTCTAAAAAAAAAAAAATATTAAATATGAATTTAAATCGGGTTAACTAAAATCTCTTAAAATGAATTCCGGCATATAATTATTTTAAATAGGCTTTCATTCAGATTTATTTTCGCTTTCGCTTGCTAAAATTTGAAAGTATAATATAATTTTATTATTTGATTCAGTTCGAGAATTCGATTTCAATTTGAAGTTTTAAGCTTTATATCTTTTGAGTCGGGTTAAAGTTGAGTGAGCGGGTTTCATGATTTATTTTATTATATTCTATTTCTTTTTTGGGTATTTTCCTTGGGATCATATTCCTTATGTCTTCCACCTCAAATGTCTCGGTCTTTTATCCCTATTTCAATTTTAAAGTTATTATAATTGTGGTATGATTTGGATAAGAATAATTTTGGTGTTTGGGCAATTAGAGAAAATTTGACCACATAAATTTCTTTCTTCTCTCTCCCCTCTCTCTCTCTGTTGTTCTCAGAAATTCAATTGGGGAGGAGATTCCCCAACATTGCAATTCACAGCTGCCTATTTGTCTTGTTCTCCTGCCTTCATGTGCCATCCACGCCTGCAACTCCCACGCCAAAATCAGAACAACCCATTTGCTTTTGAATTGCCAAACCCAAGCCCCATACATCTCTCTCTGGGATTTATCTGCAGGCAGAAGGGAGAGCCAAAGCATTCCCTTTCTCTCCCATTTTGCTACCAAAATAAAATCAAAAAAACCAAGAAATGAAAACCACCACAAAAGCAGCCCTGGTGTTCTCTGGTTAATCGATTCAACACCCCCCATCGGAGCCTGTCTTTCGAAGCCGGAATCGCCACCTACGCTTCACCTTGTACTCCATTCAACCACTTCTGATTTTCGACCACCAAGAGCTCCACTCCAATCAGCACCTCTAACACGTCCTCCCTGTCGTCTTTGCAACAGTAGTCGGAGCCCCGCCCTGTGTCAACGAGAGGGAAGCCAAGATTCCACTTCCCGTCCGAGCAGCAGCGCCAGGCGCCAGCTCTTCTTCACCATCCAACTCCGCGCAGCAGCAGCTAGCGCCATATCCGACCCCCGACGTCTGGCAACCCCCCTCTGTTTTCGATCCCGAGCTGCCCCGCCTCCGTTGTCGCTCCCCTGTCCTCCTCCGAATCAAGCGGTAACACCCCTCTCCTCTCTGTTTCGCTCTCAAACCCGATAAAGGTCGCGCCTTTAAGCCCCTCTTTCCTTCCTAGGCCGACCCAGGCGCTGGTCTACTTCCGACGAAGCACCATCGGCTCCGGCGGGGCGGATCGAGGCGAAATCGATCGGGCGTGAAGAACCCCCTCGGTGAGCACCTCCTTCTTCCTCTTTTTATCGATTCCTTGCCTTTGGGTGTTGATTGAGTGGTTGGAGTTGGGTATCGTCGCCGACGAGCCACCCTCCCTTTCCCTCTTTCCTTTGCCGATTGACAGTGATTTTGGGAAGAAAGTGAACAGTAACTCGGTTTGGTGTTTTATGTTTTCTTTTGTCCGGTTCACCATTTAACTAAAAGAAAACCGGTTCAGTCTCCTTTGGTCCGGTTCATTTGCACAAATCAGATTTTTGAGTGGGCCTATTTCTCTGGGCCTAATTTTCGGGTTGGGCCTATTTTATTTCCGGGTTAAGGGTTGGGATTTGGACTGTGTTTGTTGTTGTTGTTGTTATATGGGTTAAGTAAGTATGTTATTATGTATATACTCCGTATGATTTGATAGAAAAAACATTATTATTAGTTATTATTAGATTATCATTATATGTTAATGTTATGAGTTTTGAGTGAGAAATATATTTTCTGGAAATATTAAATATATTATAATTTGTTTAGAAAATAGTAAAGTGAACTATTGAGGTTAATCTATAAAGTGATTTATTTGTTGATATTGCTTTATAAATGTGATTTATAAAGATGGATTAATTTGGTGTTCATTTTAGATAAACATTGTTGCTAAATTATTTAAAAGAGATTTTCCAAGTTTTCGAAAGTGTCTTTTAAGGACTTGTGTTTGGGAAACCAAAATGCCGGAATTATTTTAATGGTATAAATTTGCAAGTTGATTAAAGATTTAATGTTTATAAATAAATGGGTTTTGGCCAATTATGATTTGAGAAAATGTTTTGAATATGAGTTTGGAAATGGCTTGATGATAGGTGTGTGTTGCTTCTGGATTGCTTTGGACTTGCATTTGGGCCCTTGCTTGTATTATCCTGCTGTTCTGCATTTTCAGGTAAGTTCCCTAGGGGGCTTACTCAGGTTGGACATTCATGCCTGTTGTTGCATTTTATGTTAGGTGTTGCATATGCATAAAAGCATGCCATGTAGTATCATGTTTAGGTTGCACCAATTGATTGAGCATCTGTTTACTTTATGCGTTTGAAACAGAACGGCCGTTATCTGTGATAGTCCTAGAGTCTTTTTTAGGGTCATAGGGTAGCCCAGCCTCATCGGGTACCCTGAGTCAATCGAGTCATGAACTTCCTTATATTATGATATGCCTGCGGGCTTTATTGTGGAGCGGGTTAGGCATGCGTGCCGCTTGATTATAATGGAATGCATTGACGAGCTGACCAGTCTCCGCCCTATCGGAAGGGGGTGGAGGTAGGAGAGGGATATGACACTTGGCATTGTCTTGGGCCCTTTACAGTATTTCTGCACATTATTATACCTAGGGGCATGCTAGTGTGTTTGACTTTCGTACTGCATTAGAGCATCTTTATTAGGTATAGCACATACTATGTGGCCTCAGCGAGGACTGCCGGTCCCGCATGAGTGGCTCGATCTGACTCCTTTCCCCGTTCTTTTTTTTAAAGGTATTTCCTGCAGATTCTGAGTACTCGATGTCTATATGACGGGGTTTTCTTTTGGCGAACTGAAGAACCTAGCTAATTCTCTAACTTAGTATAAGTGGTAATCATTCGCTTACGTTTTGGTTTTGACCCGGCTCTGCCGTGACACTTTGTATCTTAACTTTGTTCCCACTTTACTTTCACTTGAACTGAATTTCGCGACATAGTCTTAGGACAGGTTAAGGGTACCCAATGGCCCTTCGAGGTTTTTAGGGTTTGAAATCCCTCCTTCTACTAATCTTAAATGAGTTTGAAACCTCGACCCGTACCTGGATTGCAAGATCCGAACAAGGGCTTTCATCCCTTGAAACGTAACCCGGAAATCATAATTCTGGGCCATTACATTCTTTCACCATTCTTTCTTTTATTGTATTAGCAACTGTATCTGATATTGATATGCCACTGATTTCTGGCAAGCTGTGCAAGCATTTGTGTTTCGTTCTATTGAGAATCAAGATGTGATGATGAAGCTTGTTCCTCTTTCAGGTTCAGAAAACAATAGAGCGTGGCAGAGGGTCTGATTTATCTCAGTTGATTGAAACTAAGCTAATATCCACTTGAGTCTCCTAATTGTATTTGGCCTTGTCTCTCATTCTGTTTGGAATAATTACTAAAATGCAAATTATGTGTCTTAATGCATTGAAGACAAAAGAGAATGAGTTGGCTGCTTCTGATAAGAATTGCACAACTATAGCTTAGAGTTGCACAACTGGAGCTTAGAGTTGCACAACCTTTAGACCATGAATTAAGCTAGTGCTGAATTTTTGTTCTCATGCCTTGGCCATTGTATTTGAGTTTTAGGTGAATCAAGTCCCTCTTTAGTAGCATTAGATATTTAGTTGCAGCTAACTGATAGTTTATTTCCATTGTCCTAGGATGTCATGGTCCTCAACCCATCTGTATTATTTGGAATGGCTGATATTCATGATCAGCACAGAGACATGCGGCTTGATGTTGATAACATGTCGTATGAGGCACTATACTTCCATCAAAGAGAAAGATTGGTTTGAAATTCCATGCATATAACCTGTTACTAATCATTAACTGAATCCACCTTCCCAGGAGCTGCTGGCACTAGAAGACCACATTAGGAGTGTCTGCACTGGTTTAAATGAAGAAACCGTGGCAGCTCGTATGAAGCAAAGGAAGTACTTTGCTATTGCGAGGAGTGATAACAGAGGTTGAACAATTATGTATATGTCATGTAGGAATCAGTACTGCACAATTCCTTTCTCACATGAAACAATCAAATGAACGCACAGATCTGATTCATCGTGGATGTTGGTTGTTTGCTTTTCCCTTCTTTTTCAGGAATAATACATGCCTTCTAGGTGTTCAATATGTGATTATTGCTATAATTTTTGTTCTTGATGTCCAACCTAGAGTTGCACGACTCGAGCTTAGAGTTGCACAACCTAGATGAATGCATTATTAATGCTCAATAAGATAGGGTTGTTTAGTTAAAAAAAGGATCAACTCCTAAACACGAGAGCGGTGGCATGAGATCAGCTAGGAATTTGTTTGATAAGATGCCTTCAAAGGACACTGTTTCTTGGAACTCAATGATAACCAGGTATGTTCGTGATGGGCTGGGTGAAGAATCACTTGAAGTGTTTCAGAACATGATGCATGCCGGACAAAGACCAAATCACATCACATTTCTCGGTGTGCTTTCGGCTTGTAGCCACAACGGGTTACTAAGTGAAGGCCTGCACATTCTCGACATGATGGCTCACTATGGCTTAGAAGCACGATCAGATCACTACGCCACTGTAATTGATATGCTTGGTAGGAAGAACAGGCTTGAAGAAGCAGTGAGCATGATAGAACGAGCCCCTAATGGACCAGACCATGTCGGAATATGGGGCACTCTCCTAGGTGCTTGTAGGGTCCATGGAGACCTGGACCTGGCCAGGAAGGCAGCAGAAGTGCTGTTTGAGCTGGAACCAAGCAATGCAGGAAGATACACGATGTTTTCAAACATTTTTTCTGCTGCAAAGAGGTGGGATGATGCAGGTCAAGTGAGGCAGCTAATGCTGGAAAGAAGGTTGAAGAAGGATGCATCGTTCAGCTGGATTGAAGTGAAGAACTCAAGACATGAGTTCGTAGCTAATGACAAGTCGCACTGTCAGGTGAATAAGATCTACGAAGTGATCCATGGGCTTGTTGATCAGATGACTGCGTCTGGATGTAGGCTTCATGCCAAGGGCTTGATTCTTGAGGATGACAAGCTCTTTGACATGTAAGCATGTTTATGATATGCTTACTATAGAATGTCTTTGTTATCGTCTCGTCTTTGTTCTAGATTGCAAATGAACTGCTGCGGGATCTGCTTGCCAGTCATCAGGTACAACAACATATAAAGCCTACTACTAAATATAAAGGTTACTTTTTTGGGGGGAATCAAATCCAGTAATATCCCAACCTTTCATAGGGTGACTAAAAAATATCCTTAAACTTTAAATAGTGAAATAAATATCATAACCTTGATGTGGATGAAGAGATTTGGCTATGATGCACACACATCATAGCCAAATTGGTTGCCACATCATCCACATTGCCTGATGTTTTTGATGAAAAATGATGTAGGGCAATATATCGGGTATTTATTTTACAGTTTAAAGTTGTATTGTTAGCTCATGTTGTCAAAGGTTGAGATAATAAAAATGATTTCCCCTTATTTTTACAACTCTTTACTGAGTTTTTGGTTTTGTGAGAATTTTTCACTGAATTTATACTTTAAAGTCTTGGACTCACATATTATGGATTCGGATATTTTTCTTGGTATATATATAAAATCTGTAGAATCACTTCATTTTGACTATTATCGATTTTGACTGATTTTTTGGGCCTCATTTGTCTAATTTATTTGTGCCCTTCTGCATCAGATTTATGAGAATTTGACTGAACTCTTGTATTCAACTGCCCAGGAATCTAGTCTCTTGTGAAAAGTAATGGGGAACGAAATCAAATGCAAACTGGTGTAAGAAGTACTTGATCTCTTCAACACAGCAAGCCAATTAATCAAATCTGAGTCCATCATCTAGGAAAAAGCACGGCAAATCAGCAAAATCCAACAACGATATAACGAGAATAAGAGCACTCTATTTTGGGTGTCCACTGTCTTAACTTTCGCTTGTCTGATTCTTGATGTGTGGATAGTACATTTCCAGATATATTCAACAAATCCATTTTACCGAGAGCTTGCATCAAGATGTCAAAATTGTGAAGGAGTTGCATAAGGAGATAACATATGTTCCATAAGCTTGAAAGCACTTCACATCCTACTCTGGAATGAGTTACTACATTGATATGACATAAGGAGATAACATCTGTTCCATTTGGTGATTTTGTTTAGTCATGTGTACCTTTTGGTGATACTTTATAAAATCTGAAAGTTTGTTTCTACTGTCTTGTGCATATTCACTCTAGTTTGCTTCCTGGAAATTCAGCTCACCCAAAGTCTTTTTAATTTGCACAAACTTATCATCAAGTTTATTCTTTATAAAAATTAGGGGTGGGCACAAATCCCGCAAATCCCGTCCCGTCCAGCATCCCGTCCCGATCCCGTCCCGATCCCGGTGGGATTTAGAAAAAAAAATTCAATCCCGTCCCGATCCCGTCCCGTAAAAATCACGCGGGACGGGACGCGGGACGGAGTGTTCGAATCCCGCAAATCCCGTCCCGTCCCGCATATATATAAAATTAAATATATTTTTATATAATTAATTAAAATATATAAGAATATATTTACATTATACCTTAACATTTATTTAAATCCAAATTTTTAAATAATACTCCCTCCGTTCGGCAAAACTTGTCGTTTTAGAGTTTTGTTTTTGTTCGAAAAACTTGTCATTTTAGGTATTTTTGTTTATACTTTACTAAAATGCCCTTAATTTGATTGATGTGTTGTGAGTTGTAGTTTTTGATAAAGTAAAAAGTAGAGTAATAAATGAGGGTAAATTAGTAAAAAAAAGAGTGTAATTGTTAGCTTTATTAAAAGTTGTGTAGATAGTTAAAATGACAAGTTTTGCCGAACGGATGGAGTAATAAAAACGTTAAAAATATACTCCGTACGTATAAAATACACCGTTTGGTTTTAGTGACTTACATACTATTGGCCTAATGGCCTTTTGAAAAAAAAAAGGACTTACTGCACTTAGGCTTGCACCTCTCGGATTGCATTTTAATCTGCATGAATTAACTATGCATGAATTTAAGAATTATGTATGAATTTAATTTTTTTTAAAGACTTACTGTTTTTTTTATATTTTATTTTAATCTTTTTTTTATGAGGGACAAATCCCGTCCCGTCCCGATCCCGTCCCGTCCCGTGAGGGATAAGACCCGGCGGGATTTAAGAAATTTTTTTTTAATCCCGTCCCGCAAAAAATACGAGGGACGGGACGCGGGATTACCCCAATCCCGTCCCGTCCCGTCCCATGCCCATCCCTAATAAAAATTTCTGAAATATTAATTTATTTAATTATCAGTAACTTTTTGAAATATAAATTTCATAATAAAACATGTTAATATAACTTCTTTTTTTAATGTATGGATGTTGTAACATGAACATAAAAAAAATCAGAGTATACTACGTTTATTGTAGTTGGGTTTTGGAAAATCTGAAAAAGAAAAAAAAAACTTTAAAAAAGTGCTGACACAAATAGAATAAAAAGCGCACAAATTAGAATAAAAATCGCACGAATAATATTATAAAGTAAAAAAAAATATTGTTATCAATGTAAAAAAACAAAAAAAAAAAACTAGATTTTGATCATATTTGTGAAATTGTTATCCAGGCTTGATGGAATTGTTCGACATCATCTGATGGGCTTATGATTCATTTGTCCCGTGCTTCTTCGATTCTTTGTGAAATTGTTATCCATGCTTGTGCAACTCTAAAAAAAAGTGATGATATGGGAAAAAAAGTGCTGACACGGAAAAAAGTGCAACTCTAAACTAGACTTGGATCATATTTGCACAATTTACGGTTATATTTGCACATCGTATTGTTATATTTGCACGACAAAATGTTAAAAAAAATAAACAAAAAAAAAAAGATTTGATTCATATTTGCACATCGTACTCTTATATTTGCACAACATGTTCTTATTTTTGCTCAACAATTCTTTATTTTTGCACAACAATCGAGACTTGTGAAATTGTGTCTCCACATAATCTTATTTTGTGTAATTATAATTTTTTACTTTTTTAATAGATTATTGCACAACACGGTCTTATTTTTGCTCATCAATAGAGTAAAATTGCACAACATGGGGGATTGGTCAAATTTTGCTCAACATCATCTTATTTTTGTTCAACAATAGGTTATTTTTGCACAACAATCGAGACTTGTGAAATTGTGCTAAACATGATTTTATTTTCTCTCAATATAATTTCATCCTTTCTCAATAAATTATTGCACAACATCATCTTATTTTTGCTCAACAATAGAGTAAAATTGCAAAACATAGGAGATTGGTGAAATTTTGCTCAACATCATCTTATTTTTGCTCAACAATAGGTTACTTTTGCACAACAATCGAGACTTGTGAAATTGTTCTCAACATGATCTTATTTTCTCTCAATATAATTTCATAGTTTCTCAATAAATTATTGCACAACATGCTCTTATTTTTGCTCAACAATAGGTTATTTTTGCACAACAATCGAGACTTGTGAAATTATGCTCAACATGATTTATTTTCTCTCAATATAATTTCATACTTTCTCAATAAATTATTGCACAACATCATCTTATTTTTGCTCAACAATAGGTTATTTTTGCACCACAATCGAGACTTGTTAAATTGTTCTCAACATGATCTTATTTTCTCTTAATATAATTTAATAGTTTCTCAATAAATTATTGCACAACATGCTCTTATTTTTTCTCATCAGCACTTTATTTTTGCACAACATTCGAGACTTGTGAAATTGTGTCTCAACATGATCTTACTTTTTGTAAATATAATGTTAGACTTTTTAATAGATTATTGCACAACATTATCTTATTTTTGCTCATCAATAGACAATAATTGCACAACATGGGGGATTGGTGAAATTTTGCTCACCATCATCTTATTTTTGCTCAACTATAGGTTGTTTTTGCACAACAATCGAGACTTGTGAAATTGTTTTCAACATGATTTTATTTTCTCTCAATATTATTTTAAGAGTTGCACGACTCTGTTGTAAGAGTTGCACGACGCTTGTTTTAAGAGTTGCACGACTCTCTTGTAAGAGTTGCACAACTCCGTTTTAAGAGTTGCACGACTCTGTTGTAAGAGTTGCACGACTCTGTTTTAACAGTTCATGTGCCTCTCTACCTTGATAGGTTAATTTGCATGAGCCAAAGTGAATAGACGATACAATTCATGAACCAAAGTGAGAAAAAGACCGAATCTTTATTTGAGAGAACTCATTGAATTTAACCTAATCAAGTGACAAAGTGGTCATTTTGATTAACCGTTGTTTACACATAAGAAAAAAATACATGGATAAATCACCCTCCTATCCATCTCTCAAGATCAAGCATTTTTCATTTTGTTTACCCAGATCGTCTTGTCTATCAACTAGCGGTGATGTTGAAAAGAAAGAAGCTGAAGGAATCATGGCTGCATTCATTGAGAGATCAGATTCTCCTGTGTTTCAAAGTTTATAGTCACTCACTCCACATGATACAAAAACTGTGTATTTTTCAAGAGATAGATTAGAAACTTAAAGACAACACTGAAAATTAGCTTAACAACTCAATGTAAACATACATGTTTACAGATAATTATTTATCTAAAACGTATCATATCAACACTTTGTAGCAGTACCTGAGGGTAAGATATGATACTTTTGGGTGCAATCAAGCAAGCTGCTCGGCCAAACTACAGGGGCAAATTTCTCAGCATCCGTCTTCTTCTTATCTAGAAAGAAATAGACTCTTGGATCCATTTTTGATGTTTCATGCCATGACTTTACCGCAGTCTCCATAGTTTCAACAAGAAATGAGAATAAATCATTCCGGGTTTCTTCAGAACTGTACTTCTCTGACTGCAAAACAAATATATTTAGGCTTTCTAAGTCAAAAACCCAAAAGATTTTCAAATAACTGACAATGAAATCAACTAGTAGTCTTCTGCATGTGCTATAATCCAACGGAAGTTACGATAGTATCCAACAGAAGATAAACATAATACAGTTGATCCCTCCATTTTAAATCAAATTCAGAAATGGAGTCAAGGCAACATGAAGCATAGTTAAACCTCTTCATCCTTGATATCAATATTAGTGATATAACTGCTTAGTACCAAGTGAGTTTGGATAGATGTTATCAAAGTTAATATCTTCGAAAAAATTAAAAAAGGAAGCTTGGATCAGCAGATGACTCTAGAAGATACTTTTAGTATAACATGCAAATGAGATCTTAATAGAAGATAACAGGTTATCAAGGTAAATGTTTTCACTTCACTCACCAATTCAGTCTTCAATGAACTTAAGTGCTTTGCAATATCTATGTTAGATTTCTTCTTCTCTACTTCTTGAGCTCTCTGTTTATCCTTGGAAAGCTGCGTCATTCTCTTGATTTTCTTCGATACCTCAGTACTTTGCGGATTATACTTCGAAGCTACTTGAAATACAGCAAGTGCCTGAATTCAATTCCATAGACTTAGATTTGGAAATCTAATGTTGATATCAAAGGCATGGAAAAATATTACGACAATTCTATAGCTCACTTCATCATATCGCTCCATAGCCTCTAAAACACATCCTTTTCTGAAATAACCCTGAAATCAATATAAAACCAGCTTTGACAATTCGCTTGCTTGAAATAGCAGCATATAAATCCCAAAAGACGGGTGTACCTTCTCCCATGTTGGATTTAGCTTGATCGCCATCTCAGCATCAGCTAATGTTTTAGTAAGTTTGACAAGATGCAGAAAAGCTGCAGCACGGTTACTAATAAATAAGAGGACAATTTTAAACCGAGGTATATATCAATTTGAACCTATGATCAAGCATCAAAGACACAGAAGCTAAAGGTGCTCATAGTATGCAACCAACAAAAAGGTCCTCACTGCAGAGTTACTGCTAGACCATAAAATATCAATTCAACCAAGATTTTCATGTGAACATAAGCGATGTAAACTGCATATGAAGAAAGAATGCATAGTAGAAACGAATTGGAAATTGGAGAGATTACTAAGAATAGTGGGGAAAAGATGCACAAGAAAGCAATGTAAACTGCACATGAAGAAAGAGTACAGTAGAATGCATAATAGAAACAAGCATTGTTCTACTCTCTTCGCCTTTTAAGGTGTAACGGCCCGGGATTATGATTCCTGAGTTACGTTTCGAGGGATAAAACCCCTCGTTAGGATCTTGCGCTCCGAGTACAGGTTGAAGGTTTGAAACCGAAGACTTGTAGTTTAAAGCGGGATTTCGCACCCAAATCCGTAAGGTCCGTTGGAGACTCCGGGGTAAGCCCCTGTGCCTGTCCTAAGTCTACAACGCGGAAAATCCATTTAGGCATGCAACCAAGCATAAGTGAAGTTAAAGCAAAATACAATCCCAAAGGTGCCACGACATAGCTGGGACAAAACAACGTATAAGAGAGGAAGTCTAGTGGTCTCTCGAGCTCTCAATCTAACGCCAAAAGTCTGAACTCACCAAAAATCCATATAAGCAAAGATAGCGGCTAGCGGTTACCTGAATCTAAAAAAAATGAGGGGGATCTGGGTCAATCATCAGGTCACTCATGCGCGTGTGTAAACACACTCTGAGAGGCATATAATAAGCATCCTATTCCTAAAATGAAATGTGTAATGCAAAGCGGAACTTAAACAGATAAGCATACGAATAATTAAGTCCGGACATAAATAAAGAGGCGCGCAGTTACAAGAAATGCCAAAATAGCATGTCCCTCTAGGCTCATAAGGAATCCTCTAGCAACTCCCTTCAAAGGGAACTACCTCACCCACGGTGCAGGCCGTCCCTACGTAAGGAGCCTACTAACTATGAAGGGAAGACAAACAACGACACCCATATAAGGCCTAATGCTCTAAGAGTCCTATGGCGACTTATTACCAAAAAGCCTACCTCACCCATCAAGTGCAAGCAACTTTCTATAATAAGCCCCACTAAGATGACAAGAATAGAGAAAAAGGTCACATCCAATAAACACCTATAACGGCCGTTTTCTAGCAAAGACATATAGCAAGTTATATGTTTTCCATTTTAGATCCTAAGCGTGATTCTAAGTCGTATGGTGCATGAACACTAGCCTACTATATAACACCCAGTGCATAGAGCGCCCATCATGAATAAGTTCAAAGAACTTATCTGGAGAAGCGCAGAATCCAAGCAATATAGCAATCAAGCAAATCCAGGCAGATTAGAGCTCACCTAGAAAATAAGTAACACAATGAGTCTAAGTCTAACTTACACAAAGCATATCAAATAACACACACAAGATTCACATAAAGCAAATATAGGTTAACCATTTCATCATCAACAACATTAATGTCTTAATTCAATTTCTCATCTCGCTTCATCATCTCATACCGTCATCTCATCAGCTTAAGATAACCTCCATATCATACTTAGCCAAATTCGCATACTATCATTTTACACTCATACTTTGCATACGAATATATATCATCATCATCATCATCATTAGTACCCAATATTTAATCTCTTATAATAAATCACCACAATTCTTGCTATTAGTCACAAATATCATGTTGTTAGTCAAACGATCATATTATCATGCTAGTTAGTCATCGAACAAGTATAATTCCCAAGTTAGTTCCAAAACCGTTTTGAAATCCAAATCAAACAGTTAAGAATTCCGACCCTTGAAAATACTCGTTAAGATCCTTTTTCAATTATTCATTAAATTACTTTCCGATTTTTGAAATTCTTTTCCAAATTCCTTTTTAAATCTTCAAGTCCAAATAATATTATATGCTATTTTAAATACCAGTTATTAAACCCCTTTATAAAATATTTCCAGATACTCTAAATCCAAACCATTTTTATTTAATAAACCAACCCTTATAATTTTCCCAAAATAATATTTTATCTTCTAAATCCGCAAATAATATTATAGTATATTTTATTTACCGTTAAATAGTTAAATGAATTTACGGATATACCCGACCGAACCGAACACATTTAAATCCAACCGAACCGAACCCGGTTAATTAAATCTCAAACCGGTTTACTTAAAACCAATAATATATATATAATGTTAGAAAAGGAGTCCTACAATGGCCACATCAGCATCTTCTTCCCAATTCAAATGGAGAAGTCTGCTCCCGCTGGTTCGATCGCGCTCCCGTCGGCTCGCCCCTCGTGCTCGCGCTCGCTGCTACTCGACCCCGCGCTCGCCTGCTCACTCGCTACTCGCGCACTCAGCCTCCCACGCCTAGCTGTTCCCGCGCTCTGCTCACCCGCGCTTTGCTCGGCCTCGCTGCTCCTCCTCGGCTTGTTGCGCTCGCCTCTGCTCTCGACTACGCCGGAGCTCTCGCGGGAGCTCACGAGCCCACCCGACTCCCCGCACTCAACTCACACACTCTCACATTTGCCCACAACCCGACCTTAATTAGAAACCGATTAGAACAGAGGAAGGAAAAGGTGGAACTCACGGAGGAAGTTCGCGACTTCGGAGCTCTCGATCGGAGGTCTAGGCATCATCGGAGACTCGCGATGGCTCGTCGGATCTGCATTGGACGAGGGTGAGGATGATGGTGGAGTCTGAGTTGTTTTGGATTGAAAACGAAGGAGAACGACTCACCGAAAGTTTGGTTCGCGATCGACTCGGGCGGCGACCTTGGATGTGGAAACTTGGGAAAAAGGAGGTCGTCGGGGCTGCGGTGGCTCGGGTGGCTGCTCCTGGTGGCTCCGAGGGAAGCTAGTAATATCATGGTCTCGTAAAGGGAGGTCAAAGGAGTGAAGAAGGATTGGCGGTGGTGTTGATGATCAGCAAGGAATGGAGGGAGAGGGAGTTGGTGAAAGTGATGGTGATGAGGGTGATGTGAATGAAGAGTGACGGGAAGAGGGATGGTCTTTGAAGAGGTATGGTGAGCTGAGGGAGTTGGTAAGTATTGAGTGTTGAATTGGTTAACTAATACCCGGAAATAAATCCCGAATACGTGAATTTTGAATCCCGAAATTAGTTCTCAAGTGTTAGTTTCCCCGACTCTTGCTCTCTCGATCAATTAGATTTTTAAAAATCGATAAGGATATCGCCATCCGATAATTATTTTGAATTTTCGAGGTAAAAGGATAGAAAGTTTTCGTCAAATTTTATATTCCGGTCGGAATCCGCTAAACGAGTTTTACAACCGATTTAATTTCATTTTTAATTTTCTCTTTATTTTTTTCTTCCGCAAAAATTAGAATTTAAGAATCCGAGCCTTTACATAAGGTTTGAGAGGAAAGTAATGTAAAGACATATAAGTTTATAAACATCAGTCCCAGCTTTGTCAGCAGCAAAATATAACAAGCAAAGATATCAAATATGCAGCATACATATCAAATAGGCAGAAAAGTAGAGCAAAGATTTCTTTATCAATCGATCAAAGATCGATTGATAAGGCAGCTCTAGGCTCGAGTTGTGCAACTCTAGGCTCGAGTTGTGCAACTCTAGGCTCGAGTTGTGCAACTCTAGGCTCGAGTTGTGCAACTCTAGGCTTGAGCAGTACTGCCAGCAATGAAGAATAAGCATTCCTAACCGTAAAACTTGACAAATCAAGCAATGAAGATCTCAATCAATGTTCACTAACCAACAAGTTTCAATGAAATCGGCAAATACTAATGTTCACTAACCAAAGGCTCCAGTTTGAAGATGAGCAAATACTAATGTTCACTAACCAACAAGTTTCAATGAAAGACAAACCACATAAGTATCCAACTAACAAAAGAGTGAATCAAAAAGAATTTGCTGACAGCATCTCATTCGCAGAACAAGGATTAATGAGAACAACCAAACAAGTTTCAATGAAGCCAATGGTTGAGGAACGAGGATCGGAAGATTGAGAGCGTTCGATTTAGACGAAAGACATCGGATCTCGAAAGAAGGACATTTCCTCATCGAATTTCAGAAATCAATACCTAAAACTATATAAAGGTAAGGTGATCAGTACAGTAGTGATTGAAGTTCCAGAAGAGAGATACTCACCGAAAGATTCAGATGCTGTCAGCAATGGAGTCATTGATTGCGAGAGAGCAAGTTGAGCGAGAGAGGCGAGGGAGATGTTGTGGAAGCCGAAGCAAGTTGAGCAAGATTCGGGGCAAGTGAAGGTGCTGCCGAAGCCGATCCTGAAGAAGCCGCGGCTGGCGCGGTAAGCACACGAGGCGAATCGAACTGGTCAACCTTGTAATAAAATCGACATGAGAGTAAGAAAACAGAAACTGAAAAATTAGAGATGGAACAAGTAATTTCACCTCAAAAAATTGAGATTGGAATCTAGAGAAGAATCCTCCGGCGGCCCCATTGCTCCCCGCACAATTGATCTGAGTCGTTGCCCTCAGATTTCTCGTCCTGCAGCGTTCGCCTTTGTTTCAGAGCCTCCGCCCTCGACCTAATTCGAGTCTGAATTGAGAAGCGAGAACAGATGCATTGCAGACAGGGAGATAATGGAGAGGGAGGAGAGGGACCGAATCCGAATCGAGACTGAAACTCGTGATGAATCCAGCCTCCGACCGTGCTGATTGAATCTGAGAGGGATTCCGATCAGATTTCGTTTACCTCCGGCGAAGGCAGTGAAGGGACGAGGAACTGCACCAATTTCGGAGAGAGAAAGCGAGCGCGTAGGCGCGTAGGGGAGGGTTTATATTGCGGACAATTCAAAAAATTGTCCCAAAACGTGGACATTTCGCAAAATAAGCCCTATTTCATGGCTATTTTGCAAAAAGCCCCTTCTTTTAATTAGATTCATATGGTCGCTTATTTTTTTGGTAGAGAATCTTTCCCAATTTAGGCTCTTATCATATACTCTTAGGACATATGATAGAAAGAACGTTTTTAAAAAATTTATTTATGAAAAAAATTAGGTTTTTTAAAATACTAATATGTAAAAATCTAACTTCCAAAAATAAAATATAAATTCAATATGTGAGAACTGGTAAAAAAAAATACAACTTACTTATCATTTTATATATATATTTTTAGATATATTAGAGTTTTTTTTAATCAATTTCATGGAAATTTCATGGAGTACTTACTAAACTTTTATATATTTTTTAAGATATATTAATGAGTTTTTTTTTTATGAATTATCAACAAAACCGATTCAAACTTACTAAAACGGGTTCAATATAAGTTTGGAATGAGAACTGAACTTCCAGAGAATTTTTTTTTATATATATACAAGGCGAAAATTTGGGAATGGGGGTCAACCTCGGTTGAAACATCACCCAAAGGCATCGTTATAGACGAGATCATCGATCACACTATCAGACCTCCAATCAGTGGGAGTCGAGGCCAATCCAAGGTGTACATGCCGGTCAACAACTCGATTGCCTTCTCTAAATATATGGGAATATGAAACACGAACAAGGGCTCAACCGATGGCAAGTGTGTCCGACACCGTCATCTGAATCTCCCACGAACACTTCCACACCTCTTTAACTGCGTTAATATATAGCCGTCAGACAATTTCCCCCCACCTCAAGATGAGTAAGCCCCATTCGTTGAGCTTCCAGTATCCCATGATGAAGGCCAAGGACCTCATCTTGCAAAGCAGAAGTCTTTTCACAGCTCTGCAACCCGCACTTGACACCTCTGCCTTAATCATCACGGATTACGAATCCACAAGCATCGAGACCACCGACTGTAAATACTTATATGTCAATTGGTGGTTTTTAAATGCCACTGACTCCATATGAGGCGGGGTTGAAAAAGTAACTAAAATTTATACACATGTTAAATTTAAAAATTTGTTTGAAATAAGGTTAAAAATTCGTGTGAAATATAAACTCTGTATGGGGTGAAAAACAGTTTATTTATAAAAAGTTGAATTTATTTGTTTATTATTAGGGTTATACTTGTCTTTTCAAATCAAATAAACTTTCTTTTCAAATCAAATGAACTGCAAAAACAAAAATAAAAAAACTATCAAAACAAGCTTTTTTTTTAACTCCCCATTTAAATAAAAATCTACTCAAAAACTTCACCCTATACACCTTCTAAATCTTCAAGTGGAGTTTATTTTTTAATTTCAACTACTTTGAGCATCCCTAATTCCACCACAAAAGATTTGATGGGGCACCCAAAAAAGATTTGTACTTCCGTGCCCCGAAAACGGAAGGGTAAAGGGGCAGTTAATTTATGCCTTCCGTGTTTGAAACACGGGAGTTCAAAATATAATTGTACTTCCGTGTTTCAAAAACGAGAGTACAACTTTTAGTTTTGTATTTCGTTTTTAAAAAACGGGAGTTATAAAACTGGGTTGTACTCTCGTATTTCAAAAACGGAAGTACAACTATTTTATAACTCCCGTTTTCTAAATACGGGAGTAAAATTTTTTAATGTATTTTTAAAAAACGAACGATTTTGATTTTAACTTAAAAAAAAATTGAAACACACATAACTTTAATAAATAAATTGTAACGGTTACCAACGCTCTTGCGCGTTTTGTTAATAAATTATATTTTAGTATTTCATATAAGAGTAAGTACTCTTCTTTACATATTGTTTAATATTTTTTCACTTATTTATCCAATAAAGAGTAAATAACCAAATTTATTGGATAAGTTACGTTTTGATATCCTTTAATATAATGTTTTATCAATATTTGATTTTTTTTATAAAAATTTGTTAATATAATTAATAAAAAATATCAAATAATAATATAAAATAAATAATAAGTAAAATATAATAAAAATCCTTAAAATTCAATTAGTTACATTTTGATAATGATTTGTGATACTTTACAATAACATATAAATTGATCCGAACAAACTCAACCAAAATTATTTAAACTTGTATAAAAAGTATATGTGAGATAAACTGATATATTCTCAAACAATTAACTTAAACAGAACATAAAAACTAAATAATTTAGAGGCCGTATAAAATAAAAATAATGGGGATTCATTTTGCTCACTAACTTAAAAGTCATGGTACAGAGGAAGAAAAATAAATAAAAATAAAACCAATCAAAACTTTAATTTTAAGTGAAATTCAAAACTTATCGTTGAATGCCAAAGAAAGGTTTATTGGCTTTTTGCGAACCAACATTCAAAACTTTTGAACCATATTTATATCATTAAACTCAACGATCAACAATAATAAAACATATTTATATCATTTAATTTCATCGACCTAACAAACTAACACCAAAACTAAAGAGACAGAAATAAATTTTTCATAGAGTTGCAGGTTTAAAATATTCTAATAAGGACGTTGAACAAAAGGAATTCCAAAATAGACAACGTCCAACTCATAGGTCTACATACTAAACTACAAATTTAGAGTAATTAACATAGAAACTACGCTTGGGAGTAGTAACGATGCTGGCTAGGTCCTACTTGCTGATGTTGGGATGACATCCACTCTGGGGCGACACGCGGAACTTGATCATCACCCATCAACATACGATGCAATAAAGCTATCTCATTTGCGGAGGTGTTGCATTGGGGTCATATCGGTCGGTCAAGTGCCAAGCCAAGTTTTCCTTATGATTAACCCATATAAGGTCCAAATACTCCATCAAACCCCACCGTGTCCCCCAACGACCCTTCATCTCTTCGTGACGTCGGGCGAATGATTGACTTGACTTAGATCTGAATAATGCATAACAATATCTAGAAAATTCCTTCTGTATAGACTCCTGGTTATGGGACTTCATGTAAACATTTTCTTCTATGTTACGATGCATGGGAACCTCGCACAACATGTGACTTGCATCCCCAAATACTGTAGCAACCACATTGATAAGAGCACCATTCTTATCAGTCACTATCACCCCTGGACGGTTTGGACACCATCCTTCCACTTGTCGCAACACCCAATTGTATGTATTTTCAGTTTCATCACCCAAGAATGCAAATCCCACATTAAACGTCATCTCAGTGCTTGTTAGTCCAACTATCTCAAACAACGGCAAATCGTACCTACATCATAGTCATTTTCTAAATTAGATGATTCAATTACAAACAATAAAATTAGAATAATGTCTGCATTACCAAAACTTAAGCTTACCTATTAGTCTTATAGGTTGCGTCCATAATCATGACGTATGAGAATTTCTTCCACAACTCTAGTGAATCCTTATGAGCAAATGCTAAGTCTTGCAAAGACCCATCGGGACGAAGCCTGTGACTAAAAGTGAATTTTCGATAAGCGAGCATATTGTGGAGGTGTTGCATTGGGGTCATATCTTGCATCTCATTCTTCTTCATTCTCGCCCTTGCATTATAAATTTGTTGTCTCGTGCTCAAATTCTCCTTGAAAGTATTTTTCAATGTCGCAAGAAGGGGAATTGGCTTTACCCCTCCGATTGTCAAATCTTTGACTAGTTGAATCTCTTAATTCATCAATCGTCCCACCATCTGATGACCTCGCAGTTTAGGAGGTAGTTTATGGTTATGCATACCAAACTCCACTCTCAGCCGCCATACATTTCTTTCGGCTTCCCAACCATACAACAAAAATGGACATTTATTTTTTTTAGACCTTCCATCCCGCGGGACCATTACTGGTACATCAGCACCTCTGATTTTCTTCTTCTGATTTCTATTTTCTCCATATTTTTCACATCCAAAATATACTGAGCCGTATCGGGTTGCAGAGCTATTCCAAGATTTTACAATTGTGAGAACAAAGTTGTTCACAAAAGCAATCTGACGAGCCCATTCTAACATCGATTTTCTATCCGACCAGTAATAATTATTCGCAAAACAAGGCGAATAATCGAATCCAACAATGTTCATTCTATCAAACTGAAAAAATTGATATAGCGTTGAAAATAATCAAATTTCACGAATTGAATCAATATTATCATTAAATTTCACGAATTGAAAACAATTGAAATACCTGAATATTATTGTTGACTCCTTCGTTACCATTGGATGCGTGGTTTGACATTCTTCTACTCAATTCGGCGGAACTAGGGCAACTACCGCTTATGACCGTCCTATTAATAAGAAAATCATAACCTTTTTTTTACCCGAAAAAAAAAAATTAAACATACCCTTCCGTTTTCTAAATACGGAAGGCAAATAGCTATTTTGTACTTCCGTATTTTAAACACGGAAGGCAAACAACTATTTTGTACTTCCGTATTTAAAACACGGAAGGCATAAAACAGCTTTTGTCTCTCGTGTTTTAAAAACGGAAGGTATAAAGTTGATTTGACCTTCCGTTTTTTAAACACGGAAGTTGTGTATAATATTTTCCAAAAAAAAAAAAAAACGAAATAATTAATATAGCACTACTTCCGTTTCTAAAACACAGAAGACTATTTTTTTTTTGGGTGCCCCACCAGATTTTTTGTGGTGCAGTTAACAACGCCCCTAATAATCTAATATAGCACCTGAGTTTTATTTTAAGATACACATATGTCAAAGACTGCTAGTTTTAAATACCAATTCGGTAGTTTTGCTCGACAAAACGTAAAAATATTTACAAGCAGCTTTTCTAATCAGTACTTTTTTATACAGTTCTAATGTGTGCTTATGAACACATTAAAAACCAAAAAAAAAGTAAAAGATACTCTAATTTTAATACAATGACTCTAAAAACTAATGTATTAAATAAAACTAAAAAAAATACTTTTAAAGTGAATTTTTTTTCATTTGTAGACTACTTTTTTTTTTGTGACAGTAGGCAAGAAGTAGATCGACGAAGCGATCTTGAAGCCATCAAAAGATGGCTTGATAAACCTTACGCAGAGGGTCGCCAGTCAAAGAAAAAAAGAAAAAAAACACTAGCTTACATCTAATATTACATTTAGCTTACATCTAATATTACATTTACCGATAACACTAGTAAAAAATCTAAACATTAAAGCTATTTCTTGATATCTGATCTGGTGGCTTAGATGGTGATCAGGCGACTTAGATGGCTTGCATGCAAGCCAAAGAAGCTGTTGGCTTTGACAAATGACAAAGTTGGCTTAGATGACGGATGTGGATCTTGTTCCAAATATGGCGTCTCGTCTTGCATGTGATATCTTGGAGTCGAAAAACTTGGGATCTAAAATACGACGGTTTTTGTGAATAGGTTTTGTTTGAGGTTTTAGTTTTAGGGTTAGAAGATTGGGGATTTTTGTGAGGAGGGTCTCGAGAGACGCTCAAATCAAGAGCCAGAAAATGTTAGATCTAGGGGACGGATTGATTCCTGAACCGACAGCTCCCATTCAAGGAAGATCGGGATGAAGGAGGACTGGAGGAGGCGATTCAAAAGCGCAATTTTTTTCTTTTTTCTTTTTCTTAGCCATGGAGAAGGTCGAATTCGCCAACGCCGTCGAGGGAGCCAAAGAAGTTGTTGCCCAAGAGGGCGAAGGCGCGGAAGACTAGACCGAAGACATTGGGGGAGGGAGTGAGGAGAGATGTGCCGGGGATGAGGGATCTCAAGCTGTCAGGAGGAGCGAGTTGCCGGAGCCGCAGGAACTCAATCGAGGAGAGTCCAGTTAGAGAGACTGATGGGGTGTGGATCGGGCGGCGGGGAGCCAGGTGGACTGGGCCGTAGAAAGAGGCGATGGGAGAAGGCTGGTGTTGATAGAAGAGGCGGAGTCGTGCGCACAAGGCTGTCGGAGGAGGAAGCAGCGGTGACGACGGCGGGGCTTAGACGGGATATAGCAAATTGATGAAGGAGAAGGAAGGTGCGAAGCTGTGGAGAAGGAAGGTCGAGGGCAGTGGCCAGCCACGCAGGCCGTCGGAGAAGACCCAGTCGAGGCGGCGGCGGGAGTTTGAAGGGCTTTTTAGGGTTGGGTTTGAGGGATGGGTTTTGTGGGGTTTTTTTTGGATATTGGGAGGATTTGATTTCCATTTGTAGACTACTTAATCTTTTCATTTCTTATTATAAGGGGATGTTTTCATATCAACATATAGGGCCCGCTAATATTTATATTTAAAATGATGCATTTAATTAAGCTGCCATTTGCATCCATTAAGATCTATCCTAAATTCCTAATCCAAAATTGTACTAATAGCATTATCAGATGTATACATGATGTGGCCAATGACAAGAAATACACCTAATCACATGGTTTCATTTTTTTTTATAAGGTAAAAATCTGGGTGGGGTCAGACACTGATGGACTACCACCCAAGGACATCATTTCGACTAAGGACATGCAATGCCGAATCCACGAGGAGGTCCTGCATGATATCGTATGGAGGAGACGCGCTATCCTGTCGGCGATCGAGTTGATCTCCCGGAAGACGTGGTCGAAATGCAACCTTTCAAAGCATCAACAACCAAGAGTTTTGGTTACCTGAAGGTCACTAAAAGGTAACCCCTTCGTTGTAGCTTATACCTTAATGTGGGGTAATGGAAGATGTTATTTTGATAGAGAGAGGTAACCTCTTCTCTTTTGTAATTTTGTTTTCTCTTTTTAATATAAAAATTAAAAGGAAAGATACGATGATACACATAACAAAAGGAAAGAAAAGTGAAAGTAAAGGGGGTAAGAGGTTTCCCCATGTTGGTAGAACAAACCTTTTAGGATAAGGTACAAAAAGTGAAAATTAATTTAAACAAAAAAATAAATGAGATGTAAAATTAGGTAGGAAGAGAGAAAATAAAATGGCTAAGGGGTTTCCTTATGGTTGTTGACGGTCTCAAATGTTTGAGAAGGAACATAGTGTCGAAAATTAGCATCTCGATCTCCCACGGACAGCTCCACAGTCTTCGCAAGCAGTTGATAACGATTAGGTTGTCACCCTAAATCATGATGCTGGAAATACCAAGCTCTTTCGCCTTGACGACGCCTCCTCTGAGGGCAAGAGCCCCAGCCACTAAAGCGGAAATATGTGCCCACATTTGAAATCGTCACAATCGATGATTGACCTGTGGTGGTCCCTGATAATGAAACCAGCAGGTACCTCACCCAAAGGCAATTTTGATCCACCAAAATTAATTTTGAATGATCCATCAACTAGTTTGCTCCATCTCAAAATTCTTCTTTTTGGCTCATTTGTTCGTAGTTTCTGGTGATATTGGGGCTCATCTTCAATAATCAACTTAGATATTGCCCAACTTGGATGTCGTATTTAGGTTTTTGAACATTTTTCGATTCCTACTTGTCCATAAGCACCACCATGTTATCGCCAGTAGGGGTGGAAATGGGGCGGGTTATGGGTGGGTGAAACCAGGGGTGTGCATTACCGGGTATCCGACACGAACCGGGTAATCATGTCCGATACCCGAAACCATTTAGCACAAACTAGCCGAACCGTGAACGAACCGTTATAAACCGGGTATCCGACACGATAAAGCTATCGGTTTCGTGTCGGATACCCGTGTTATCCGAACAGAAACCGTTAGTCTTTTTTTTTTTCCCTTCTCCTTCCCGGGCGGCTAGGCGTCTCACTGTTGTGGCCTGTTGCAATTTGCAAAATGCAAATCAATGATTCACTGTAAATGTAATCCAAGTAATGCCTGTTGCGCGCATACAATACAATACACACAAACTTCATAATTTCTAGTAGGGGTGGGTTATCGATTACAGATCTGAGAGCCGAGGGGAATGGTGGAACTAGAAGGACGAACTATTGAACACGGTGATGGGCTGAGACACAAGGAACTGAACACGACGAGTACGATGGGCTAGGCGAACACGAGGATATGTGGAACCAGAAGGAGAAGACGAACTGGAGAAATATGGGATGTCGATTTTCAGATCTGAGAGAGAGGGGATGTCGATTACTCAATTTGAGAGAGAGGATCTGAGGGGCTGGGCATGGCGAGGGGATGTCGATTTCAGATGTGAGAGAAGGGCCGTCATTCTGTCAAATTGAGAGAGAGAGGATCTGAGGGGTTGGGCGTGGGGAGTGGGAAATTAAAAAATATATATAGCTTTGGACGCCGAGGATGGAAATCGAACCTCAGATCTATTGGCACATTCTTCTCCTTCCGCTTCCCTTGGACCAATTGAGCTAGCGAGCTTTATTGTCACATGAAGGATCCTATCTATAGTAGTATTATACTAGCAGATCTAAAAATTAAAAAAATAAAAAAATAATCGGTTCGTGTTGGGTATCCGACAAGGTGATATTGCCGAACACGAACCATTTACAGTCGTGTTTTATCGGTTCGTGTAATTTTCGTGTCGTGTTTTTTCGGTTTCGTATTTTTTCGTGTCGTGTTGTCGTGTTTCGTGTCGTGTCTGTCGTGTCGTGTTTTTCTGCACACCCCTAGGTGAAACCACTCCATCACCCACCTCGTGGGTAAAAAATTTCATCTACTCCATCCATCACCAGCAAACATTTTCTATCGCATCCGACCCGTGCGGGTGATGTGGGTGGAGCGGGTACCCAATGGGTGAAACAAAAAAAAAACAAATCAACACAAGTAGCCCAATTCTAACTCAAAATTACAAAGGGGGTGGGTTTATGTATTTATATTTTTTTATCGGCAAAGCACTAAAATCACGAGCTAATTGAAATTTGAAAGTGAAAGGGTATATATCTCTATACTAATCATATAATAATTAATCCAGTATATCCCTTGCTATAACATTGAAATTTGGTGGGCAAAGTACTAATCAAGGATTAGGGTTTGTAGAAGTTAAAATTGAAAATGGTAAAATAGTAAAATCACACACATTATATATATATATATATATATATATATATAGAATATGGATCATGTGTACACAAGCCTTATTGTGTATCATGTACACAAATCTCGGCCTTTGGATCAAACCAAATCAAAGGCCCACAATAATCAAAATAAAGAAAAGAGAAAAGAAAAGAAAAGGGGGGTTGTGAATAGTGACGAGAGAAGTAATTTTTTGGTTTTTTTTGTTATTTTCGGCCATTTTTAAAAAATATTTTTATTTTTTTAGGATGTAATTTATTTTTATCTACCTATAGACACCCACTTTGCATATGTTTTGCGAAAAAAAAATTTACGATAACAATTGAGCTTAAGAGTTCTCGTTTTGTTTGTTCCCAGTTTTATTATTCGGTGGAATTTGTGGGTTTTTTGATATTTTTCATTAAATTATTTATGTTTATTCAGTGGAATGTAGTGTTTTTTTTTTGTAGTTCGAAATCATTTGGAGCCACATTGAGCTTAAGGGTTTTTGTATTATTCATACCCATATTGATTATTCATTAGAGTTGGTGATTTTTTTGATATTATTATTTGAATTATGAATATTTACTCAATGGAATGTGTGTTTTTTTTACCAATTTCTTTGAATATGCTACCGAATAATGTTTTATTTTTTGTCCATTGATCTTCGCTAAAATAAAACATTATTCGGTAGCATATTCAATGAATTGGTAAAAAAAAACACACATTACATTGAGTAAATACTCATAATTCGTCAATACGATCGAATAATATTGTAACAACATCAAATAATTAAGCTATACCATTGAATAATAAAGCAATACCATCACATAATCCGTCAATACGATCGAATAATATAGTAATACCATCGAATAATCAAAATGACTAACCTACAAAACAGACTCATACGATTGAATAATCCTTCATATACTAGTGCATAATCATTCATACGCAACTGCATAATCATCTATGGGAATCAATGGCTCAGATTTGTGTACATGATACTCGTTAAGGGCTGAGTACACCAGAACCAACCCATATATATATATATATATATATATAATACGGATCAAATGTTAACAACTCTTACGGTATTAAATGTTAACAAATCAATTTTCGGCATAATTTATCAAATATTCATCATAGTCACTCAATTATTCATCAAAGATTTTCGACAACATTTAAGAGATTCATTTCAATTAATAATTATTGCCAATTAAAAAAAAATTATCACCCAAAAAACACAAACCCTTGCGCGTGTATCCATCCCCAATCTCGTAATTGTGTTACTGTGATGAATATTTCTTAAATGTTGCCGAATATTGATGAATATTTGGGAAATTGTGAATAATTGAGTGACTGTGATGAATAGTTGATTAATTTTAACAAAAGATTTGATGAATAATTGAGTGATCGTGATGAATATTTGATAAATTGTGCCGAATATTAATATGTTAATATTTAACACCGTAAGAGTTGTTAACACATGACCCAACCCCCCTCTCTCTCTCTCTCTCTCTCTCTCTCTCTCTATATATATATATATATATATATATATATATATATATATATATATATGGGTGAAAATTCTTCATTCATAATTCATCCATCACCCGCTCCACCGGTTAACCACTTTTTTACGGGTTTTCACCCGCAAAATTAATGCGGGTAAAGCGGGTGGAGCGGGTACCCGTGGGTTATTTCCAGCTCTAATCGCTAGTCTTTCGTTTTGTTCATGATTGAGTTTGTTGAATATTTCACAAACGATGTTTTTGATTGATGTGTTTCTAGCTAGTGTCGATGTTTCTAATTACTATTTCGATGTTCTGGTCTATTATGTGAATTAGCTACAATGTATTGTTGCATTCAGTAAAGACATGGATTGGGAATTCATCTGTCCAATCAGACAATGAGCAATTGAGAGGAACATCAATGCCTTTGTTCGCTAGTCTAGTCTTAGTTGGGATTCCATCTAGTGAAAGTTTCCAAATGAATTTTTTATCTTTTGAAAATGTTTCTAGGATATCCATATCGTGCTGCTGGTTCCTACCGTGTTTTTCCTTGTGATGTGCTCTATGTGCGCTAAGACACTTTTTGTTTTATGTATTCATGTCCCTCCTAATCGTTTTTGCTTGTAGAATTTGTCCCAACCAATAAGGGGTGAAAAAGATTGATCTTTGTTCTAGAAGAAACATCTGTTTATTTGGTCCAGTTCTTTATGGATTTTGGTTGGGAGCATAAACTTTTGCATAATGTAATTCAGCTTAACTGACAGGTTAGATCTTATTAGTGTTGCTCTTCCCTTTTATGATAGAGAGTTGGCTTTACATTTAGTGAGTTGTTGTCTAGTTTTGCATATTGTCTCTTCAAATGTTATTTTGTTGACTCTACCTACCATTGATAATGAGTCTTGGTTTGCCTTTGCAAAAATCATCATATCATCCACAAAGGCAAGAAAGGAGATTTTGATTCTTGATCTAGATATTTTGAATCCAATGAATTTGTCTGTCTGGTTTCAACTGGCTTGGGGTTGTCTTGCTAGAATTTTTACTCCTCATGGTATCATTTATTTATGAGAGGAACTAGCTCGCATGTATTTAACTTTAAGTATACTCACTACTAGAATACTGCAATTAGACATCATATCATTTATGTCTGTCAATAAATTAACAGATGTAAAATTAATCTATGACATCGTTAATTTTTTTTTGTGATGTCTAAAATGTTTTACACAATTGTCAAATATGTGGACATATGTTAAACTATTAGTTCGGAAAAAAAACCAAAACGCGCGCCATGAGGGGAAAAGGCGGGATCCAAACACTTAGAAAAAAATTGGAGCCCGGGCTTTCAAAATTTGGAGGTAATGTTAACACTTGGAAAAAAAAATAGACTTTTTTTGTTCCTTTTTCTATTAAACTTTTAACACTTGAAAAAATCTGAACCTTTTTGCACCTTTCCTAAAAATTATAACATAAAATATCTATCTTCTTCTCTCTCCCCTCACATTCAATTAGCTCGAAACCCCAACTCATCTTCTCTCTCTCTCTCTCTCTCTCTCTCTCTCTCTCTCTCTCTCTCTCTCTCTCTCTCTCTCTCCAGATCCGAGCGACACACAGAACCCCCAACTCATCTTCTCCTCTCTCCAGATTCAAGTGTCGGCCGGTAGCTAGCTCCGACAACCATTGTTCAGTGCTCCTTCCTCCTCCAGCCATAATCTGTCAAGAGAATCGCGAAAATGGATGGGGGTTGAAACCCTAAATCGCCGACAAGGTATTCGACTTTCCGACCTATAGCGCGGGTCATTTGTTTTCCGTCTTCATTATCCTTTGGTTTCTTCTTTATTTCCACATTCAATCAGCTCTAAGCCTCTAATCCTCGGTCTACCTCTATCCAGATACGAGCCACGCACCAAACCCCCAACTCATCGCCGACAAGGTATTCGACATTTCAACCTATTTGTTTGGTTTCATTTGCTTTCCATATTCATTCTCCTTTGGTTTATTGTCTCAAAGGAAGACTCTCAGAAGAAGGTGCTCGTCTGCTCTCTAACCCACAAGGTGCTTGTCTCTTATGTGCTTTGATTTCGCCTCTCATGTTTTTTGTTCTGCATTTTTCTGTCCAATAATTATGCAATGGTAAATTAAACTACCATTTCTACTGCCTAAAACCCTAAACATTGAGAGAAAAATTAAAACACCAAAGTTCATTTATGACTGATAAGTTGTATTCATAAAAGTGTCCTTTCTGTGTGTGTTAGCTTAAGAGTCAAATATTTGCTGATAAGATATGCATATATCCTTTCTCTGTGTGTATTTATAAGGTGTCCTTTCTTCATTTATGACTGATAAGTTGAATTCCTAGCATTGAAACCATACTACTTGAAGACAAGTTCAAGTTTTTTTTTATTTGAATATTTGCCGATAAGATATGTATATATCCTGACCAATTTGGACTAGTGATTTTCTCTTATTTAGAAACCAATCAGGCCAAGTGATTTCTATAGATCAAAATGTGATTCACACAATAGTTTCTAAGCTTGTAATTCTTTTATGCCAAATTTTAGTTGCATTCTTTTATGTCAAATTTTTTGCTTCATACAATAGTTTCTAATTGGAGTTTGCAAAATGAGATTGATAAAATATTAGCGGTAAGTTTGATATTGATGGTGTCTTACTGTAAAAGCCATTAACACCAAAGGGTTATATATATGTTGGTTGTTTAGAAATATAAATGGAACATGCACTAAAGTGAGTTTGTTGAACACTATTCTTTTAGCTTGATCAATGGATCTATTCGATCATTATATGAATTATACAATCTTTCAAGCAATTTCATAATGGTTCACCAGGGAATGTTTGTGTTCATGTTTTCTGTTATTAATTTTTAAGTTCAGTAATTATGCGATGGTAAGCTAATTTCATAATGGTTCACTAGGGAATCATTGCTATTGCTTCATGTTTGTGATTGATGCTTCCGTTTTCAGCTCTTGTAACATCCATTAACCTTTCTTGATATAATTATAGATCTAATTAAATTACCTGCTACTCCTTCCACATCAACTTGACTTTTGTTTTTCTGCATGATGTTTTGACCTTTATGTTCAGTAATTATGCGATGGTAAGCTAATGTTTTCTTTTCTTCATAACGATTCACTGGGGCATAGCACTTATGACAAAGCTTCTGTAAGGAAGCAGTTACGTACTATGAACCTTTATCCAGAGAGACCGGTTATTATGACAATGCTTCTATCATTGCTATTGCTTCATGTTTGTGATCGATTCTTCCGTTTTCAATGAATTATTCTTTTTATTCTTTTCTTCCCCTGGAAATATGATAATGAACTAGATAACCCAGTTGATTGCACTTTCAAGGGCTAAGCACTAGAGTTCAACGAAGTGAGCTATTTTGAAGGTTTTCTCCATGTACTAATTGGATCCTAGGCGGTTGGGGGCTTCTCTGTAGCAACCTATCACTAGCTTTCCAATTTTCTTTCATCCAGGCTTCTCTTTCTAGCTTGCGTCTGGCCTGCTCTGCTTCTCCATTCCAGGCTTCTTATCCTTCTAAATTATTCTTCCTTCTTGGATATGAAGCATTCTAATGGAAAGTACTTTGTCTTTGTCTCTGCTACACAGTTTCATACCTTTTTCTCAAGTTATCAAAAAAAAATTAGTCCCTTTGCGGGAGTCAATTTTCCTTTGTACATCATGCTTGAGTTGTTGAAGAGTATTTGATTCTTTGGGGGCAGTCTTCCTAGTTTTCCACCTTCTCCTCCTCTGATTTTTTTTTTGTCTAAGCTCATCAAATCTACCCGTGCTCCGTCACTGGAGTTCTACATCGCCTCTTTGCATGAGAGAGTGAACATCTTCAGTTCTAGAATCAGTCCATACCCTTCCAATAGCATTCCTCGTGTCTTCTACAAGCCACCAAAGTTCTTTAAATTTGAACCCTCTTTTGTTTCCCACTTGCTTTGCCAGGAGAATTTCAAAGTTGATAAGCAGGGATGTGTGGTCAGAGGAAGTGAGGCCATCATGAATGACTCTCAACCTTGGCTATAAGTTGAGCAACTCCGGGATGATGAACACAATCAATCCTTTCCTAATTCTTGCACATTTTCTTCTTCAGTTCTCCCGTGATTCCACGTGAAAGGCTATCTATCCACGGAAACCAACAAAACAACCTTTAATAAACTGCAATAATGCATTACCTCTTGAAATCCTCCCAGCAGGCATGGTTATTTTCCTGTTCCACCCTGCTTCTCTTCAGATTGATATATTATTCAAGTCCCCTGCTCCTCACCACGGTACATCAGACCTTGCAGTAAGGCTCCTCAAGAGAGCCCAGGACTCTATTCCTTTTCCCCTTTTTGTGTACCCATAGATAGCAGTAAGTCTTCATTTATCATCTTCCACTCATCAAAAAAAAAAACGATATGGTTCTTACAAAAAGATGCCACTCTAGTGGAGAGATTATTATTTTCCCTGTTAGGCATATGGCCAACAAGATATTTTTTTTATTCCCACCTGATTGATGTGCATGAACTTTAATACGATCAGGCATCAGTTTGCATAATTGCAAACATATGCATGCTCATCCTTGGCTCTATGTGATGTTGTTGAGTGAGAAATTCTAATACCTGCAGCATGTAGCAAAATTGCATATAAAAATGGGTGTTAATGCTTCCACATATGCATGCTCATGCTTGGCTCTATGGGTGTTAATCTAGTGTTGGATTAAAAGAAGAGGTATCCTTGTAGATTAGACATGTGAATTTAAGCCATGAGGGGTTTTTAGAGACACTTTCTTTAACTTATAGAATATGAAGGTTCATTAGAACTAGTTTAAGTATTTCTTTCGCATGCACGAGGGCTGCAATAGCATGAACCGCACCTGAGACCGGTTATTAGTGACTAAACATTATGATAACCAACACAATTATCTCCCCTATTTTATTTAAACATTTAGTGACTTATTAAACATTTAGTGACTAAACATTGTGAATCAGTTCAATGAATTATTCTTTTCTTCGCCTTTGCCTTCACTTTCCTTAGATTTCTCCCCTATTTTTTATGATACATGAATGTGTTGATCTATGATTAAGGAAGTTCCATGAATGTTGGAAGAGGATAAAATCCTTCCCATGTTGGAAGTAGGTTATATAATTAGTTGTTTGTATGACATATTCTTTATATAATTAGTTTTGCAATATTTTGTTGCTTTAGGATTAATGTACTTCATTTCCTTTTGTGTCTTGTGATAGGATGGTTGAATTATTGCTAAGCTAGTGCATTTGTTCAATTGCAGTGGAGGTGGTTGCTTCTGTGGATTGTACTTTCTCCTGGTATAAGCAAACTGAAGGTAAGATTTCTAGGATTTGTGTGCTCATTTGTGGTTAACCTTGTACATATCCACCACTTGAGATTTGTGACGTGAATTGTACTTGGATATATCTGCCACTGCTTGTTTGTAACGGCCCGGAATTATGATTTCCGGGTTACGTTTCAAGGGATGAAACCCCTTGTTCGGATCTTGCAATCCAGGTACGGGTCGAGGTTTTAAACTCATTTTTATGGTCAGTGATAAAGAGGGATTTCGAACCCTGAAAATATCGTAGGGCCGTTGGGTACCCTGAATCTGTCCTAGGGACTAACTCGCGAAATTCATTTCAAACGGAAGGAAAACGGAAACAAAATTAAGATACAAAGCGCCACGGCAGAGCCGGGTCAAAACCAAAACATAAGTGGATGATTACAATTTATAATGAGTTAGAGATTTAGCCATGTTCTTCGATTCGCAAAAAGGAAACCCCGTCATATAGGCATCGAGCAATCAAACTCTGCAGAAAATACCTTAAAAAAAGAACGGGGAAAGGAGTCAGATCGAGCCACTCATGCGGGACCGGCAGTCCTCGCTGAGGCCACATAGTATGTGCTATGCCTAATAAAGATGCTCTAATGCAGTACGAAAGTCAAACACACTAGCATGTTCCTAGTTATAATAATGTGTAAAAATACTGTAAAGGGCCCAAGACAATGCCAAGTGGCATATCCCTCTCCTACCTCCACCCCCTCCCGATAGGGCGGAGACTGGCCAGCTCGTGAATGCATTCCATCATTATCGGGCGGCACGCATGCCTAACCCGCTCCACAATAAATCCCACATGCATCTCATAATATAAGGAAGTTCATGACTCGATTGACTCAGGGTACCCGATGAGGCTGGGCTACCCTATGACCCTAGCAAAGACTCTAGGACTATCACAGATAACGGCCGTTCTGTTTCAAACACATAAAGTAAACAGATGATCATTCAATTAGTGCAACCAAAACAGGATACAACATGGCATGCTTTTATGCATATGCAACACCTAACATAAAATGCAACAACAGGCATGAATGTCCAACCTAAGTAAGCCCCCTAGGGAACTTACCTGAAAATGCAGAACAGCAGGATAATACAAGCAAGGGCCCAAACGGAAGTCTAAAGTAATCCAAAAGCAATACACACCTATTATCAAGCCATTGCCATAAGTACCGGACCAACATTAATACGCCCGAAACCCAAGTTCTCAGCATACTAAAAAACAACCGATAGTAAAACCGTTTTCCAAAACCTTTCCGATACGATCAACATCAACCAAAATCATCTCATTTCCAACCAAACCCATCGGTAAATCTTACCAACAATATTTCCAAACTCATTTCCCAAAGTTTTCCAAACTCTTAAATCTCAAGTTAAATCAACTCAAAAAAAAAATTCAACAATTCCTTTAAAGTCATACTTAGCCAAATCCTGACATTAAACATTTAAACCTTAGAACCAATCTCTCAAACCATATTATAGAAATGATTCCGGCATTTTATTTCAAAACCTCTATATAATTAAATTCTGATATTAAATCGCCAAACAATTCTATTTTAATAACCCATTTTCATAAAACATTAATACTAAATTACTTTACCATTTCTAAATCATATATTAAAACACCATATATTACATAGTATTTCACATAATATCACTTTTAAAACAACTTAGAGTAAATACCAATTTTCAGAAATAATTTATATAAAGCATAACATATAGAACGGATTTATAATAGTATAACAACTATGTAACAATTAACAATAACCTACTAACCCAAAAGCCCAACGGAAAACAGGCCCAAGAAGGAGCCCAGACCCGAATTTAATGGAAGAGGGATCCGGATCCGGATGGAAACCCGACTCACTCAAACAGGCCCGGGAAATAGGCCCAACATCTCAAGATGAGGTGTCCCGTCTCCCTCAAGCTCAGACAGAGCCCCAATAACGTTGAACGGGAGAAAGGAGAGAAACCTAGGTCCTCTCCGGCGGATGATCTTCTCCGACCCAAGCTCTCCCCACTAAATCGACATGAAAAACCGACCAATACCCACACAACCGGAGGAAGCGACACAAGGAAGGAAGGAGAAAAAGGGAAGGCTTACAGCGTCTCCAAAGGAGAACTCCGGCGTCAATGGCGGTTCCGACTACAATAGCTCGAGAGGGGGGGGGGGTTCGATCAAAGCCTAGGAGAGTGAGGATGGGGTTAAAGGCGGATTTTGATGCGATTGAACATAAATCGAAGAAGAAGAACGGAAATCGACCTTAAAGACGAACACGGGAGAGCAGAGGAAGGAGCGGCTCGGCCTTGATTCCGGCGGGGCTCCTGGCGCGCCTGGGTTTCATGAGGTGGCGCTCGGAATCCTGGGTATCTTCGGACATCGGAGGAAGGACGAACATTTGCTGGGCTGCCGCTGCAGCTTGGTGGAAGACGGAGAAGGAGCTGCTACCGCTGCTCCTCGGGGAAGGAGAACAGAGATGCGGTGGTGGCTGTTGGCGCCGCTGGTGGTTGTGCAAGGAGCGCTGTCAATGGTTATTGCTTCAACGAACATGGACGGTGGTGATTGAAACGGCTAGCGGTGGCTCGGAGCTCGGTTCAACAGATGAACAGGGATGGGAATGGTGAATTGGTGATGAGGGTTGCTGATTTGTTTCAAAAGAACAAATGGGGAGATGAGGGTTAGGAGAAAATTGGGGTTTTGATAGTCTGTTGCATAGGACAAGAACACAGAATACATAAAGAGGGAGAGGTTCCTCTTTGTCCTCTGGTGGAAAGGCTTATGGGAGTTGACCATGTAACAACAACAATTGCAAGCTGAACATTGTAGTCAAGGGGAGAGAGAGTATCACGAAGGCAAGAGGGCGAGAGTGAGAAAGAGAGAGGGAGAGGGAGAAAAAAGGAAAGAAAAGAAATTTATGTGGTCAAATTTTCTCTTATTGCCCAAACACCAAAATTATTCTTATCCAAATCATACCACAATTATAATAACTTTAAAATTGAAATAGGGATAAAAGACCGAGACATTTGAGGTGGAAGACATAAGGAATATGATCCCAAGGAAAATACCCGAAAAAAAAAAGAATATAATAACATAAATCATGAAACCCCTCACTCGACTTTAACCCGACTCAAAAGATATAAAGCTTAAAACTTCAAATTGAAATCGAATTCTCGAACTGAATCAAATAATAAAATTATATTATACTTTCAAATTTTAGCAAGCGAAAGCTAAAATAAATCTGAATGAAAGCCCATTTAAAATAATTATATGTCGGAATTCATTTTATGAAATTTTAGTTAACCCGATTTAAATTCATATTTAATTTCTTTTTCCGAGAATTAGGATTTAAAAATCCGGCTTTTACATCATCCACCTCTAAAAATAAGTCTCGTCCTCGAGACTAAAATCATTCTAAAACAAGGGGATGAATTTTGAAATTGGTGAGTCCAAGGATCACGCCATTGATTCTTTAAGCATCTCATAGGGGCCCGTATGAGATCCTCACAGCACCCTTGACGTGATCATAACATTCCCAATTGGTCGTAGCAAGTATGTGATATGGGCCCCTATCACACCCTTACCCCGACCTTTCGGTCACATCATAACTCAAAAAGCAATCATAGCGTCTCTACTGGGTCTTAGCAAGCATTCTATATGTGCCCCTATAAAATGCTTGTATCCACTTCGTGAGGCATTATAATATAAGCCCGGGTGTGAAATTCTCGGTAACGTTGATTCTTTAATGTTTAAAGTGATTCCTTTTCAAACCTCTCAAAATCTTCAATTAAACGTTTAACCCAACAACTTTACTCCAAAACAAGTCAAATCCTTTCAACTCAAGATTTCGTCAAAATCTTTCACCAACCAAATCCGTTTCTCGCATAACCATCAATCAAATTCAAAAGCTCGGAGGTGGAATCATCCACCTCTAAGGGCTATTCCCATATTCTCTTCCTAGTTTCCAGAATCAAAACAAGCTATCAGTCTCAATTCAAGCAAGTTTCACCAGCCATAAGAAATGCATAACCAAATAACCAGCCAATCTCCAATCAGTACATCATATGACAAGTCTCAAACATATGCATGCCAACACAGTGCCACAAGGTCACATCAAAATCTCTACATCCTACTATGGGTCATAATATGCATCTCAACCACATAACAAAATCATAATAACGTCTCGACATCACATCAGAAGTCATAAAAGTATCACCTCATCATAGAGTCAACGAACCAAAACTCATTGTCAACACATCAACAGAACAAAATCATGCCATTAAGATTCAGCAAAAGGGGAGGTCAAGCAGCATACCAATCATCGAATGTCAGCATACTCGCCAGACATCATCTTAAATCATCACAACGCCATGTAGCGATCATTTAGTAATCAGACATCATTATCTCATATATATAAATCATATTCATTTTGAAAGCCATATTCGTGATGCAGCATATCCATAAGCATGCTTGCTAAACATATAATACAACATCATGTTTACTAACACATAATATAACATCATGCTTTCACCCCATAACATAACATCACACTTTCACATAATAACACATCATTATCTCGTATATCAGATCACAACACATCCTAACATGCTCCTAAAACAACATAGCAGAGCGGCAATATATCATGATAACATTTGTCACTACCAACTAGATTTCAATATTGCATAACAACATGCAATATCATTCTGTATCAGATTCATCATAGTTGCAATCTAACATCATGCCAGCAAATATAAATAAATCACATAATCAAGAAAATTCTCACGTCCTACCAGTCAAAATGAAACACAATCCCCACTCGTCCATCTCCACTCTCAAGCCAAGATTAATCCTCTTCTAAACTCGCCAACGTCAACTCGGACAAAATTCCCCCAAAAGAAATCTCAATTTATTTCGATACTCCAATCTCACCCCTCATTCCATCAAGCACTACCACACACCATCCACCTCTAAGAACCTAACTCTTATCTCTAACTTCACACCTGAGGACCCTCTCATACTATGTCCTCAATACTCTCAAAAGCTATTCCCCACACTTCTCATACTACTCAAGACATCACAAGCATCCTACCCTACCAACATTTCTCTCTCGTGATTTGCCTAATAAACCATCGGTCATCCTAATCGCTCAAATTCTTTCACCACTCTCCAACCACACTACCAATGACCTCACCCACAAGTTTAAGGAGGAAGCAATTATGAAAATCATCAAAAATAAGGTCTACATTATATCAACTAGCATTCATAAACATAACATCATGGGTTCAACAAGTCTCAGTTTACTATCGTGCTTAAAAATCATTGCAAAACATCATATATGAACACAGTCAAGTCAAGCTAGCATGATGCATTATAACCTTATCAGATAACAATTTCGGCTTCTTAGCACATATAGTTCACATTTACATGCAAATGAATTTAAATCATGCCTAGCTATTCAGGGTAGCAGCACGCCAAGACATCATGGTACATGAGATCTATAAGGCATCAAATCATATCATCATAGACAACAAGCAGTCAGGCAACAGTCATCATCAAGTCAACACATCAACACGTAAATCCCATTGTTATGTTAGTGCAATATCATCGTCAACAAACTTAAAGGGTTAGCAATTCGAACGGAGACCACTCCCGCTTGCAAGTCAAATCGTACTCAGTAACCGAAATCCTTGATACGTGCTTGTCCTGTCGGCATCATTGATCATGGGGCTCGTGGGTTATGGGTCCACGCTTTTGCTGCACTGCTCTATCGTTATCCCACCTTCCGTTCTCTTTCCCATGCGGTCTCTCGTCCAAGTATCGCAGAGGAGTCTAAGTTAGCAGAGATAGGGGAGTGACAAGGACAGACAACCCAATGTTCACTTCGGAAACAAATACAGACCAAGGCTAAAGGACGACTAGACTGGAGACAAGACTCTGACCCGAGAATAGCAACGACGCCCTTATGAAAGTCTATTAGGTTGCAATTGTGACAATCAGACACAAATTCATCATGGGGCATATCAATCATATTAATCCACACTAACATGTACCTATCTCAAAGAGAACGACATGCATATTCATTCCAAAAGGCACAATCAAGTCCTACACTAATGCATGTGAGACAAGCTAGTAGTCTATTATTTCATGGAACCAAATATGCCTAGCAACGCCAAGCAGGACATGTGGAACCAGTAATTATCATACAAGATTCGAAGTCATGCGGGATTTAATGAAGATAACAGGCACTACAAAAAAGAATTAATTTTGCCACCCTTGGTAGCTTCGGCATGCATGTGCCGTGGCAATTGCTACAAATTTGCCACGGGATTAGCTACGGCAAGAGTTGTATCCAAGAAAAAACCCAGAACAGTAGCAACGGCAAGGATTTGCCGAAGCTATTGGGTCGACTTTGCCACTCTTGGTGGCAACGGAAGAGTTTTGCCGTGGCTAATAGGGCACTTTTTGCCACGGCTAGACATTTTCCGTCGTTATATTATAATTTTTTGGAAAAGAAAAAACAATATACAGTACTCCGTAATAAGTAAAACCCTATCACCTTGCCTCTCTCATTCACTTCCTCCAACAGTCCAACTCCCGCAGATCCGGTCCCCGACTCCCAACTCCTCACTTTTCCTTCGTCTCTCCATCTCCGCCCATTGCGCCGCCGCAACACAGTCCTTGTCATCGCTAATCGTGGTTCCCCTCGGTCTCATGATTCATCTCTATCTCTCGATCTCACAACTGTAAGTCCCGTCTCCTATTTCTCCAATTTCCTTCGTTTGATTTAATGGGATTTGGATCCCTAATTTTGCCTTTTTGGATTCTAATGCTTTTTTTCAACTCCCACATGTCTAGTCCTCGACTCTCAACTCCTCACTTTCCCTTCTCCTTTTTCACCTCTCCATCTCCACCCTTTGCGCCGCCGCAATGCAACCCTTGTTACGTTTCATCGCTAATTGTGGTTCCCCTCGGTCTCCTAATTCATCTCTCGATCTCACAATGTAAGTGTCGTCTCCTATTTCTCCAATTTCCTTCATTTGATTAAATGGGATTCGGATCCCTAATTTTGCTTTTGTTTCGATTCCAATGCTTTTTGCCTGTTAGACTTTGGCAATACACTGAAACGATGCCTGCTGCTGAGAATGCGGGGTTGAGACCTTGTAAGGAGTATTCAGGATTGTAGGGCTTCGAACCTTTGAATTGTGGTTATTTAGGGTTTTGAAGTATATTGGGGGTTTGAGGCTCACGATTGTTTTTTACTTGAATCTTTGAAGGAATCCACTTTTTTTTTTTCTTATTGGATTTAAATTAAAATGCTTCTGAACTTTATTTACTTGGATCAGTATGGATTATTGAGTTTGTTATTGTGTATGATTTGCTTGAAGACAGCCTAGCAGCTGCAAGAATCACGCTCTTTTGAGGATATAGCAGCAACTTTCGGTAAGCTTTATTGACTATTTCATTACGCTTTTATTCTTTTAATTTTTGATCTTATACTCCTTTTTGAATTATGGTAACTGAACCTTTTACTTATTTATATTTTGATTCTCACACTGATTTGGAACTGTATGATCTCAGCACTGGCTGTAAAGTCCTCTGGATTATGTGGGAAACTGTATTGTTCTGAGCCTCTTGATGCTTGTTCACCATTGACAAATAAGATCCACCCGAGCACGAACTCGAGTTCAAGTTCGCCGTTTGCATTGATTGCCAGGAATAATTGCAGCTTTGAGGAGAAGGTCAGAAATGCTCAAAGGGCTGGCTTCAAAGCTGCTATTATCTATGACAGTGAGGATGCCAGGACTTTAGTTAAAAGTAATGATCGTTTCCTTATCTTAGATTACTGGTTGCTTGTCTGATTACCAATCATATGATTTTATTTCAATGTGACCTTATTGCCTGATGTTGTTTGATTCATCATAATTACTTATTAGCTTGGTTATGTTGGTTGTTAGTAATGATCTTTGGTAATTTCATCTCTGGTTTAGAATCTGACTGGCCAGTCATTGTTGTTACCTTCATTAACAGAATTGTATGAAGTTTATATCATTATATGCTTCAAAAGAAGTGATTAGATTCTCTACTGAAGCACATTTTACTTTGATAAGTCTGTGATGCACATATGCCAAACGAAAATTCAGATTCAACTTAGAATGGAGTTTTCATAGTCTAATATGTTGTTATCTATAGTGGCAGGGAATTCTGCAGGCATTAAAATCCATGTTGTGTTTGTTACAAAAGCATAAGGAGAAACACTGAGTAAATATGCTGGCCAGGACAACGTCGAGGTTTGGTTGTTCCCAGCTTTGAAGACGCAACATGGTCGATAATGGCCATCTCTTTCATTGCTCTACTTGCCATGTCAACGGTTCTGGCCACCTGTTTCTTTGTTCGGAGGCATACCTATTAATTCTTGCAGCTGCAAGGCTGCAAGATAAATTTCAAGTGGATTTTTAGTTTGGTGTTTAAGTTAATTAGTTACCTTTATAGGTTAATTAGTTAGGGGAAAAAAAAAAGATAAATTCCAAGTGGATTTTTTCCATATACTGCAATAAACTTTGAAATAGAAGTAAATGGTCATTGTGGGACTAGAGGAAATCTCAATGAACTTCTCTATTGCTCTGCAAATGTCTAGTAGTTTGATAAAATTTATTAATTCTTGTAGCATAGGTATCACAACGAATGGAAATAGTGAGCTAATGTGTTAGTCTTTTTTATATCTTCTTTTCAAGATTGTTCTCATAACCTTACTGAAATATTATCTAGACTAGGAATTTTGTTTGCATACTTTGTGTTTTAGTGTCTTTAGATATCCATATGACTAGTAGCTGTCATTTTGAAGTCTTTCTTTTCAAGTATCCATATGACTAGTTAAACATTGCTATATTTCTGTCTTTTTTTTCCCAGAGGCTTTCCCTTAACTTAATTGTTCCTCTTTGCAGATGCATTTATCTCAATTATTTCATATATTAATGACTAGCCATTTTGATAGTGTCCATGCTGGTTTTAAAGCATTATTCCAATTGTGGTCCTTGCTTTTGTGGTCATGGTTCTTGTTGGATAGATGATACTTTGCAACATTGGAAAAATGGAAATTCGGCACATTTCTACCTTACTTTCAGCAATGTGGAGACAATCTCTTTCGATTATGCAAATAAAGAACTGTGGTATGTTGATTTTTTTTTTGTTTAATCTCTTATACCTGGCATTTGGTATCCTTCTTCCATTTTGCAGGCTTTGTTTAATTTGCAATGTGCTACATGGGAAAATTTGTTGTTAATTAAGAAGCAGATTTGAAGCTTCGATTTATGTTGAATACATATGCTTCAGAACAATTCTAAAGAAATATCTTTCTATCTTATTATATATATAAATAACTATATATGTTAATTATGTTTTCACATCTTGATTTCTAGCTCATTTTTATGTAAGAAAAGTTTCTTTGTCATCACTCACTATTTGAATATTTTTAGGTCCTTACCAGGGCTGCAGCCCGTGCTCTTGCTTCTCTGCTTCCTAATCAGAGGCTTTCTCTCCCATCTTGTTCTGAAGAAGTTCTATGTACGGAAGCAGTGCTCATGGTCAGCCTGTTAAAGAGTTGGAAGCAGAATTCTACGAAGAGGTCTTATTTTTATCAGATTTGACTCCAATTTCTATATGGATCCATCAAGTAGGAATTAGGTTTAGAGTGTAATGTTGAAGAGTTGAAAGTGCTTGCTTTTACCTTGTTCTTAGCCCCCCTTTGAAAATATGATGCCTGGCATATATGTTGCTATAGCTTAATGCATAAAGAACTACTAGTACAGTATTACTTGTCTTATCATCATTTTCTCTTGAAGAATCTGGTAATCTCTCTCTGCAGGAATTTGATGCAGTTAGACATGTTACATGGAAAATTTTAGTTGCATGAAGGCACAGCCTTGACAAATCTAGCATTTGGACTTTTGTTTTTGGTTAAAATGTAGTTTTGAACATTTTATTATATATGTAAATTTTATAATTATGTATATTTATTGTATATAAATTATGTAGTTTTTGACATTTTATTGTATATTGTAAATTTTGTATAATTAATGAAATTTTATTGTATATGCAAATTGTGTGTATTGTTTTATTTTTTAAATTTTTTTTAAAATTTTTTTACTTTTTAGCCCGGGTCCGAAGAATCCGAGCTAAAAAGCAGTTTTTTTAAATTTTCCATCTAAACTTTAGCTACGGCAGCTTGCCGTGGCAAATGTGTCGTGTCTTTCATAGGGGTTGCTTCGCCGTCGCTTAGCCGTGGCTAAATTCGTAGCCACGGCAAGTTTCCGTAGCTAGTGTCATTTTGCCACCCCAGACTTGGCCACCCCCTGTTTGCCGTGGCTACGACCGTGGCTAAATGGGTTTTGCCACCCCAGATAGGCTTTTTGCCACGGTAAATTGCCGATGCTAAATTGTTTTTTTTTTGTAGTGAGGCATCATGAGTATGAACAAATGTACAAGAATGGTACATGCAACACCAGATGAGGTCAAATATAGCACGGCGATGTACATCATAACGATCAAACTAAGCACCATACGAAAATACATAAGGCGGCATAGTAATCATCACAACTAATAACAAGGATTATATTGTAGGTTCAAAATGGCATGTAATCATACAATGAGATACACTTAGGAAGCATGGGTCCTATACGATGCTAGCGATACATGACAAGGCATGAGCATAGACAAGAGTGATTAAATAAGTTCAATGTGATGTACGTGAAAGCAAAAGGATCACCACAGAGTAAACAAGATAACATCACGGGCGATAGGTTATAATCGTGCCAAGAACGAACCATCATAGAGCACGTATATGGTCCAATAGCTATCACATCGTGGAACAAGTACGACATGTAATCATTTAGCGAGTTACATTGGAAATCACAATCCCTACAAGACACTACTAGCACATATCGAACATGAACACAATCAAGGTAACTCAACTAAATTCATTCTAGCATTCATACATCATGCGTATGCGAAATCATGATATAGTGTGGTGTGTGATCATGTGAGGTGTCAAGTCATACATCTATGCAAGTACAAGAGGATATCATAGAGTAATGGAGAAATACTACCGAGCGATAACATGTAAGCATGCTAGGATAAACCATCACAGAAAGCAAATTGATCATCGAGTTCAACATCAATCTAATTGCATGAGTGAGACATGTTAAGGTGATAGAAAAGGGGAGAGACCACACTATCAAGGACCTAGCTCAAGCGAAAATCAGCAATAAGGTAGGTAAGGTATAAACTCGCACCAATCACAACCAAGGGTCTTACATGATACTAATGACTCAATATACATATGATACATACATGTCTTTAATTTATTACATGACCATCTGCAAGAGCTCAATCAATCACATTCCAATGTTACAGACACATGGGAGAAAATGCAGTGAGGTATAATACAAGTCTAAGTAACGGGCAATGTGACTAGGTACGTGGACATGATTTCAAATCAAAACATACTAGGATAAAAGATGTATCTTTCAAGACTCAATTATACCAACCTATTCTCCACTCATCACAAGTAACACACAACAACATTTATTGAAGAATAACCAACAATAGTCTACCTCATGAATACAACTAGATGAGTATGCTATAAATTTTGTCACAAAAGGTATGATAATCATCAAGGCCTTATCAATTAGCATGCTAATGAGATTATTTACGCGCATTCATGTAAAGAAGAGTTAATCACACTATCATGCACCAAATTCAGGGGAAAACAACAACCATATAGATTCATATCATGTGTCTCATGCTTCAAATCCATCATCAACAAAGTCATTGCGATATGTCAAGTAGACATGCCATAACAACATATAATCATGATAGAGAGTAAGGCATAATATGAGATCTAAGCAGGGTGACTAATCATAGATGCAACAACATGAGCAGCTTTTACTAACGATCATTCGCAAGGTACATGCCAAAGATTTCAAAATTATGTCATGCAATTCAAAGGGAGTCACTGTTACAACCAGACATAGATCCCTAAGGGAAATCATTGACTTTTCCCAACTGACTCATTACCTCTCCTTCCCGTGGGACTCTGGTACGACTCTTCATGGCAAGGAGACACTGGTTGGTCATCATAAGAATAAGGAAAGACAGCCCCAGGAACACCTTACTTCTGACTCAAAGTGACAACAAGAACTTCCAATACTCACTCAGACAACCTTAATATCCAACCATGATTTCCGACACAATGTAGTTACCAACCCAATTCCCCGTGGAAGACACTGACATCCAAGGAAATGCTAGATAGAGTTGTCTAAGGGTTAACATAGTGGAAGGGGTTGTTCCACACAAGCTTGGTTTGACCACACAGAAACAAGGGTACTCCCACTATCCCATTTGCACATATCAGTTAGTACACATTTAATTGTTAGGCATACCAAATCAGATCACTAGCATAACAAGCATTCAACACAGAATCAGTTAATAACACTCATAATGATCTCCTTGGAGTCTCCCAACCCACCTGTAAAGAACAAACTGGTATTTTGCCTACCGTTCCCAACTACACCCAATAGGGGTGGTCTAGCGCCTTTACTACCCACTCGCGTCCCCTTTTTGGTCGGTTTTCCTCTTTTATTACAAGTCAAGTTCATTATTTAGTCCAATTTCGGTTAGGCATCTTAAGTTCATTTTGCCCTTCTTAAAATCCTTTCAAATCCTTTGAAATTCATGGGCGGTTTTCCAAAACATACACTCGACCCTTGCGTACACTCGACCCTTTCGGATCTTGCAATCCAAGTAAGGGTCGAGGTTTTAAACTCATTTTTATGGTCAGTAATAAAGAGGGATTTCGAACCCTTAAAATATCGTAGGGCCGTTGGGTACCCTTAATCTGTCCTAGGGACTAACTCGCGAAATTCATTTCAAACAGAAGTTAAACGGAAACAAAATTAAGATACAAAGCGCCACGGTAGAGCCGGGTCAAAACCAAAACATAAGTGGATGATTACCATTTATAATGAGTTAGAGATTTAGCCAGGTTCTTCGATTCGCAAAAAGGAAACCCCGTCATATAGGCATCGAGCAATCAAACTCTGCAGAAAATACCTTAAAAAAAGAACGGGGAAAGGAGTCAGATCGAGCCACTCATGCGGGACCGGCAGTCCTCGCTGAGGCCACATAGTATGTGCTATACCTAATAAAGATGCTCTAATGCAGTACGAAAGTCAAACACACTAGCATGTTCCTAGTTATAATAATGTGTAAAAATACTGTAAAGGGCCCAAGACAATGTCAAGTGGCATATCCCTCTCCTACCTCCACCCCCTCCCGATAGGGCGGAGACTGGCCAGCTCGTGAATGCATTCCATCATTATCGGGCGGCACACATGCCTAACCCGCTCCACAATAAATCCCACATGCATCTCATAATATAAGGAAGTTCATGACTCGATTGACTCAGGGTACCCGATGAGGCTGGGCTACCCTATGACCCTAGCAAAGACTCTAGGACTATCACAGATAACGACCGTTCTGTTTCAAACACATAAAGTAAACAGATGATCATTCAATTAGTGCAACCAAAACAGGATACTACATGGCATGCTTTTATGCATATGCAACACCTAACATAAAATGCAACAACAGGCATGAATGTCCAACCTGAGTAAGCCCCATAGGGAACTTACCTGAAAATGCAGAACAGCAGGATAATACAAGCAAGGGCCCAAACGGAAGTCTAAAGTAATCCAAAAGCAATACACACCTATTATCAAGCCATTGCCATAAGTACCGGACCAACATTAATACGCCCGAAACCCAAGTTCTCAGCATACTAAAAAACAACCGATAGTAAAACCGTTTTCCAAAACCTTTCCGATACGATCAACATCAACCAAAATCATCTCATTTCCAACCAAACCCATCGGTAAATCTTACCAACAATATTTCCAAACTCATTTCCCAAAGTTTTCCAAACTCTTAAATCTCAATTTAAATCAACTCAAAAAAAAAATTCAACAATTCCTTTAAAGTCATACTTAGCCAAATCCTGACATTAAACATTTAAACCTTAGAACCAATCTCTCAAACCATATTATAGAAATGATTCCGGCATTTTATTTCAAAACCTCTATATAATTAAATTCTGATATTAAATCGCCAAACAATTCTATTTTAATAACCCATTTTCATAAAACATTAATACTAAATTACTTTACCATTTCTAAATCATATATTAAAACCCCATATATTACATAGTATTTCACATAATATCACTTTTAAAACAACTTAGAGTAAATACCAATTTTCAGAAATAATTTATATAAAGCATAACATATAGAACGGATTTATAATAGTATAACAACTATGTAACAATTAACAATAACCTACTAACCCAAAAGCCCAACGGAAAACAGGCCCAAGAAGGAGCCCAGACCCGAATTTAATGGAAGAGGGATCCGGATCCGGATGGAAACCCGACTCACTCAAACAGGCCCGGGAAATAGGCCCAACATCTCAAGATGAGGTGTCCCGTCTCCCTCAAGCTCAGACAGAGCCCCAATAACGTCGAACGGGAGAAAGGAGAGAAACCTAGGTCCTCTCCGGCGGATGATCTTCTCCGACCCAAGCTCTCCCCACTAAATCGACATGAAAAACCGACCAATACCCACACAACCGGAGGAAGCGACACAAGGAAGGAAGGAGAAAAAGGGAAGGCTTACAGCGTCTCCAAAGGAGAACTCCGGCGTCAATGGCGGTTCCGACTACAATAGCTCGAGAGGGGGGGTTCGATCAAAGCCTAGGAGAGTGAGGATGGGGTTAAAGGCGGATTTTGATGCGATTGAACATAAATCGAAGAAGAAGAACGGAAATTGACCTTAAAGACGAACACGGGAGAGCAGAGGAAGGAGCGACTCGGCCTCGATTCCGGCGGGGCTCTTGGCGCGCCTGGGTTTCGAGAGGTGGTGCTCAGAATCCTGGGTGCTGCTGCTTCGTCTTCGGACATCGGAGGAACGACGAACATTTGTTGGGATGCCGCTGCAGCTTGGTGGAAGACGGAGAAGGAGCTGCTACCGCTGCTCCTCGGGGAAGGAGAACAGAGATGCGGTGGTGGCTGTTGGCGCCGCTGGTGGCTGTGCAAGGAGCGCTGTCGATGGTTATTGCTTCAACGAACAGGGACGGTGGTGATTGAAACGGCCAGCGGTGGCTCGGAGCTCGGTTCAACGGATATACAGGGATGGGAATGGTGAATCGGTGATGGGGGTTGCTGATTTGTTTCAAAAGAACAAATGGGGAGATGAGGGTTAGGAGAAAATTGGGGTTTTGATAGTCTGTTGCATAGGACAAGAATACAGAATACATAGAGAGGGAGAGGTTCCTCTTTGTCCTCTGGTGGAAAGGCTGATGGGAGTTGACCATGTAACAACAACAATTGCAAGCTGGACATTGTAGTCAACGTGAGAGAGAGTATCAGAAGGGCAAGAGGGCGAGAGTGAGAAAGAGAGAGGGAGAGGGAGAAAAAAGGAAAGAAAAGAAATTTATGTGGTCAAATTGTCTCTAATGACCCAAACACCAAAATTATTCTTATCCAAATCATACCACAATTATAATAACTTTAAAATTAAAATAGGGATAAAAGACCGAGACATTTGAGGTGGAAGACATAAGGAATATGATCCCAAGGAAAATACCCGAAAAACAAATAGAATATAATAAAATAAATCATGAAACCCGCTCACTCGACTTTAACCCGACTCAAAAGATATAAAGCTTAAAACTTCAAATTGAAATCGAATTCTCGAACTGAATCAAATAATCAAATTATATTATACTTTCAAATTTTAGCAAGCGAAAGCGAAAATAAATCTGAATGAAAACCCATTTAAAATAATTATATGCCGGAATTCATTTTAAGAGATTTTAGTTAACCCGATTTAAATTCATATTTAATTTCTTTTTCCGAGAATTAGGATTTAAAAATCCAGCCTTTACATTGTTGTTGTATTTCATTCCTTGATTATTTTCTTTTTGAACATATCTGTTTTGGAGATATATGTCTGTTTGGTATTTCATTCTTTGATTATGCTTAACAAAACTCTTTAATTAAGTAAGAGAGTTGGGGAATGAATTCCATTAACTCCCTCCCATAAATTCAAATGAAAAGTTTCATCATTAAGAGTTAACCAATATATATGTATATGGCTATGGCAGTAAGTTGTGTCCCATTCCAAACATACTGGATCATTAGTTGCTGAATTTGCTGGCCATTAATTGCTTAATGTTTTCGTGTAAACCATTTTCGTTTCTTTTTTTTTAATTTGGGGACATTGGTGTACATAAAATGGAAATTATATAGCATCCACATGTGAAATCATTTCTTCCTTCATGAATTATGCAATCATTCTTCATGAATATATCAACTTCAATTTTGTGTTCCTTTAATTATGACATTGTTTGTATTCTTATTTGCATTTGCTTGTATAGAATTTCAGCCATGGATAAATCATGGATATATGAGGATACGTGTAGTGTAAAGTATGAAAAGGGGTTGAAAGCCTTCCTCACCTTTGCTAAGACAAATACTAATAACACTAAGAAAGTCCCATGTCCTTGTTAAAGATGTGGCAATTTTAAGAAAAGGTCATTTGAAGTCGTGAGATTGCATTTTCATCGATTTGGCTTCAGTTTGGGGTACACCAACTGGATTTGGCATGGAGAACCTGCTGGCCCCTCGTGCGAGATTAAACCTAGTGAAGAAAAATCAGCCAAGATCCCCCAATTTGGATATGAAACCGTGGAGATGTGTGAAGCTGCTTTTACAAGTGAGGATGATTTCGATGAGGAATCCGTTGAGTTTAGGAAGTTCGTTGACGATGCTCAAAGACCTTTATTTGAAGGAAGTCCCCACACCAAATTAGATGCACTAGTTAAACTTCACACCCTTAAAGATAAATTTGCAATGAGTGACACTTGTTTCAATGAAATACTTGATACGGTGTCCTCCTTGCTTCCACAAGGAAATGTGTTACCGCTTACTTTGTATGAGTCAAAGAAAACATTGAACAAATTAGGGCTTGAATATAAAAAAATACATGCATGTCCTAATGACTGCATACTATATAGGAATGAGTACACTGATGCTAATTCTTGCCCTCAATGTGGCCTCTCTCGTTGGAAGTTGACAAGAGATGAGATTGAGAAGGAGGGGCAACCAGCAAAGGTGTTGTGGTATTTTCCCATTATCCCGAGAATTCGTCGATGGTTTAAATCCACCGAAATTTCAAGGCTGCTCACATGGCATGATGATAATCGGAGTATGGATGGCTTCATGCGACATCCAGTGGATTCCCCTGCTTGGAAGACGGTATCAATCCACATAGCAATATGAGTAGTAGATATAGTTGTTGGCCTGTACTTTTGGTCACATATAACCTTCCTCCGTGGTTATGTATGAAAAGGAAGTTTATAATGTTGTCCTTACTGATTTCTGGCCCTAGGCAGCCTGGAGTTGATATAGATGTCTAGTTGGCGCCTTTAATCGAAGACTTACAAGAACTCTGGAATGAGATCAGTGTGTATGATGCACATTTGAAGGAACACTTCACCCTTAGAGTTATGTTGTTGTGGACGATCAACGACTTCCCAGCCTACGAGAATTTTTTGGGTGCAACCACTAGGGGTACAAGGCATGTCCGATATGCGGTGATAACACAACTGCCACATATCTTTCGAATAGTAGGAAGATGTCATATGTAGGCCAGCGTAAGTATCTCCATCATCATCATCCTTATCGGAGGCAACGAAATGCGTTTAATAATGAACAGGAGTTGGAAGATGAACCTCTCCCATAGTCTGGTGAGGATGTGTTGAAGGCCGTCGATAAGATCAACTATGTGTTTGGGAAGAACAAAAAGAAGAAAAACTCGGATGGTGAAGCTTCTTGCTGGAAGAAAAAGTCCATATTTTTCATTTTGGAGTATTGGTCGTGGTCGCATGTTCGCCATTGTCTCGATGTACTGCACATCGAGAAGAATGTGGCAGAAAGTTTCATTGGGACTTTATTAAACATTCCTTTCAAGTCAAAAGATAGTGTTGTTGCTCGCCAAGATATGGTTGATATGGGTTTGCGGCTTGAATTAGGTCCACAGATTGGGGAGAAGAAGACGTACATACTTGCTGCCCCCTTTACATTGTCAACGGTCGAGAAGGTGAAAATGTTGACTTCATTACTCCACATGAAAGTTCCAAGTGGACATTCATCAAACATTAGAAATCTGGTCTCTATGGGGGATTAGAAGTTATATGGGCTGAAGTCGCATGACTGTCATATATTGATGCAACAATTGCTTCATGTGGCCATTCAATCGGTGCTTCCAACGCGTGTTAGGATCACTATAATGAGAATGTGTTTCTTTTTCAACTCATTGTGCACTAAGGTGATTGATGTGGCTAAGTTGGAGAAGCTTCAATCAAATTTGGTGTTAACGTTGTGTGAGATCGAGAAGATATTCCCTTTCTCTTTTTTAGATATAATGCTTCATCTGACCGTTCATCTAGTAAGAGAGGTCCGATTATGTGGCCCTGTATGTTATAGGTGGATGTATCCTTTCGAACGAAACATGAAGGTGTTGAAGGGGTACGTGCGCAATCGTTTACATCCTGAGGGTTCTATAGCCGAGAGCTACATTGCTGAAGAATCAGCCGAGTTTTGGGGTGAGTTTAGGCAAGATTGTGGACCAATTGGACTGCCTAAGGACATACGTGCCGAAGGTCCACTTTCATCACCGACTCTGAAGGAGTTGGCCGAGGATGAACGAGATGAGGCCCACCTTCATGTATTATCGAATAATGCTGAGGTGGATCCATATAAAATGTAAGTATGCATGATTTCATTCATTAAGTATTTCTGTTACTTGTGCTTAAAACACATTAACATATGTACCTTAACTGAAGGATGCATAAGAAGATCGTAGAGGAATTACATGGTGCAAGGAAGATGAGTAAAAAGTGGCTGCATGATGAACATAATCGTACCTTTGTTGATTGGTTCAGGGCAAAGGTATGGTTATGGCTTAGACATAGTTCTAACTATATACTGAATAAAATAGTTTAGTAAACAAACTCCTAAGTTATTCAACGGTGACTCTGTAGGTCGAAGCTGAAATGGATGAAAAGCCTGGACATGTTTCAGAAACTTTGAGATGGTTTGCTTCAAAACCGAGCTACATTGTCTTCACCTATCAAGTGTACCAATACAATGCTGTAATTAGTAAATCTCATGACATTAGATATGTGCATTCCTGATTTGATAAATGTTGCAGTGTACTCTAAATGAAATCTGTAAGTTTATATGCATTTCTCAAATCTGCTGTTAAGAATATATATCCCATGCATTCCTGAAATCTCATGACATTTGTTATGCATTTCTGAAATTTGCTGTTGAGAATATATAGCCCATGCACTCTGAATGAAATCTGTAAGTTTTTGTCTTGGTGGTCCTTGAAAAAAGATCTGTAAGTGTATATGCATTTCTGAAATCTGCAGTTGAGAATATATAGTCCATGCATTTCTAAAATCTCATGACATTTCATATGCATTTGATATGCATTAATTTCTGAAATATATTGTTACTCTTGCAGGAAACATTGGCTTCTGACTGTTATTTGGGGGAGTGAAATCTTTATCATAGATTCCATGCCGAGACCATATACTTACAAAGATTGGGAAAAGGTTGTAAAGAGGTATATGTTATTGTTTAGATCGAGTTTTTCAATCCTTTCCCTCTCCTTTAGGTGTTATGAATTATTCCTTCCAACTCTATTCTGGTCATGTCGATTTGAATGTAAACAATGCAAATTGCTTTGATGATTAATACGCAGTGCTGTTAAACAATATCAAGACGAAACTGCAGGCAATGTAGGCCGCATCAAGGAACCATCCATCGTACACTCCAGAACAAATCGATGAAGTTCGAGTTGAAGCTGCTCAGTATATCCAATCTTTATTATAGGTTAATGAAGCGTACGTCTAGGGCGGCTCAGTAAATGTGCCACTTAGTACTTCTTGTTGATTGAAAATGCAGGTGATCAACCATTTTTGGGTCTAATGTCTTAAGCTTTAAAACATTTAGGGTATGAATGTTGGGGCATCATATACACTGATCGATTTAGGTGGTTTGGCTAGCCTGACCTATTTTTGAGATGTTCGCTAGCTAGCTAGGTAATGTAGGCCGCAGATATGTGGGCTAGCCATTTACCTTTTTTTTGTGATGCTGTGGGTAGCAAATTTTTTGGCTATGAATAGCGGTAGGGTATTTTTTGTGAATGTTACATTACGAAGCTAGTATATATGTACATGAATGCAATGTTCTAACGACAAAAGCGGGGTGCATATCCAAACGAGCACATCAGATTCAATATGAAAATAGTAGCGCATTTATACATTTAACATCAGATACATCTAGTAAAACAGATGCCAATGTAACTTATACACATCGTTCTCTATTTAATAAATCATGTGTCAATAGAGCAACAACGTCATTTTAGCTTTAAATCAATGTGCAAAATAAGTTTGAACATTAAAAATGATATATGAACTGATGTATATTAGTCAAAGTAACATCGTTATCTACAAAATAAACCGATGTATTAATTGAGCAACAACGTCATTTTATTTTGAAAAAACAGATACAACTGTATGAAACAACATCTTCTATGTATACAACCACAATAGTGCGTTATTTTAGAACAATATAATATCACATATAATGGACATGAAATTAACACACAGAGAATGAATACTCTCAATGCGATGTCGATAACATGGAAACACATCAGTTATGACTATATTTCATGTGGTCGGTTAAATTAAAACAATATAAAATCATAAATTATATATAGAACATGATTATAAACGTGATCACTACAACAAAAATTGTTGTCTATATTGTATTAAGACATCAACTATTTCAATAAATAAAGATGTAAATGTCACTTTTTTGCTTTAGGGAGACATCTTCAAATGATTTCGAATGACAAATTATGGATATTCATCAATAACTGAACATGTCATAACCAAAATTGAGGGGTTATAATTACTAAAAGACATTTGCTTCAAACCGATGTGGAAAGTTTTGATCTTTTACTACACGTACAAAGAGATCGGAATTTTTTTTGGAAGACATATGTTGACAACAGATAGATAATTGAAGTTTTCTAGTAGTGACTGTGCCATGCCGAGGCTAATAATGCATATTTCATATAGACATTATAGGTGTTTCTTATTGCAATTAGGTAGTGGTTTTGCTAGTATTTGAGTCTAGTTCCGTATATTGCTTGTGAAGTATTCGAGTTCGGAATCTACACGTTTTTAGTGTTTATTCTGCAGAATTACATTCCGACCTTGGATGGACTTTGGGAAGAGCTTAAGAAGCATGTTTTGGAGCATATGGAGGCTAAAGAGGAGATAGAGTGGAGCAAGGAAGCACAACATTGGAATTGATTGAAGACAATTGAGGAACGTCGGACACTGCATAGACGACGCCCACAACCATTTGCACAGCGCCCGCTGTGGGCCTGATTTTCGAATACGCGGTTTAGGATCCGAAGACATTATTTCCTATGAGTTTATTCTATTTCCTACTAGGGTTTTTGCCGACTCTTGGAGGCTTTATTAAGTTGTTTTTTTAGTTCTTTTCAGTGTGTAGAGAGACGATGTTAGACAATAGTTCAATTAGAGAGAATTGACCTATGAGTTGCTAAACTCATAGTTTCGCTGTGATTCGAAGACATGAGTGTTTGGATTGTGAGGATTTGATTCTATTTGGTTATTCATATTCTTAGTTATCATCTTGTAGTTAATTATTATATTTGTGTTCCTTTCTATGCCTGATCAACATGTTAGGAATTGCATCTTAGCTATGAATTCGTTGTTGTTTTCTCGATAGCAAACAAAGGTATTGATGATAGTGATGTCTGTTTGTCTTTTTAGTGGATGATTTCAATTGATTTATGTTGAGGATATTCGATTAAGGCTGAGTTCGGTATGCACCTATTAGGCTTAATTGCGTTGAGTCAATGTGCCAATTTCTCTTGACTACTTGAGTCCTTAATGCTATTCTTTAGTGATATTGAATAAGATGAGTAAATATCTATAAATCTCTCAGCTTTAGTCAAGTAGACCTATGGATATGAATAATTAATAGATCAATCTGAGGATCATGAATTCCAACCATTGTCCAAGAATTACAGGTGAAAGGTTCTTTGTACTTTAATATCGATTTACTTTACGATCATAAATCTGGTTACTTTTACATCTTTATTACTTGTTACAAATCATTGCTTTGCTATAAGAGTCTTTGCTTAGAGTTATTGAATAGGAAATCACTTCTCCCTATGGGTTCGACACCAGACTTTATCGCTATACTAGTAGTTATTTGGTTTATCAAGTGATTGATTGCCTAATCTATTGGTTTTGTGTTTAAGTTTGAATATTATTACTACTTTGGGAAATGGAGAAAGTGCGAAAAATATTCGTCCCGCACCAAGTTCTTGGCGCCGTTTCCGGGGAGAAGAAAGGAGTTTGCTTTTCTTTATCTCTTTCAATTACTCTTTACTTTGAGTCTTTTGTGTCCTTTTATGGTTCAAACTAGATCTTCTAATTCATTGCCTTTGTCTTTTGATCATGAGGTTGAAAGATCTCTTAGGTTGAAGAGGAAGCTTGTGTTTGAGACAAACAAGGAGATGGAAAAAGACGGTGTTGTTGATCCGCCGAGAAGAACCCTAAGAAACCTAAAGGAACCTAATTTGAGTGTTCAACCACTTGCAATTATTCTTCCTGATCTCCATGAGGGTTCAAGATTTGAATATAAGTCGAATTGGTCTTCTATTTTGCCTTACTTTCATAGATTGCTTGGGGAGGAACCGAACAAGCACCTTGCTACTTTTGTAAGCGTGTGTGATAGACTTAGACCCCAAGGCCTAAACGATGACCAATTGATGTTGAGAGTGTTTCCCTCTACCTTGAAAGATTCTGCAAGCGATTGGCTTTATTACCTACCCCAGAAAGCATTCCTACATGGGTGTAATTGAAGAAAGCTTTCCTACAAAAGTACTTTCCTACGACTCGCCTCAACAAACTTAAGAAGGAGCTATCTGTTGTGAGGGAGGAGATCGAGTATGAAATATAATAAAATAATTCAAACCAGATTTAGGCCCACGTAAATAATTACAAGACTCCCTCCAATGTAGTAAGAGAAAGTCAGGATCGATCCACGAGGAAGTGTGTCAGCGGATCCTAGGTAGCTGTAAATCTCACAGAAAAGCAACAGAAGACAGAAACAAAGAAACGAAGAAAAAGCAGAAAATAACAAGCGAAGACAGAAATAACAAACGAAAGCAAGAAATAAAAGTAAGCACAACAACTAACTCGATCTCGACTACAGCAACTCGAGATCGACTAACAGCAACAGAAACAGAAAGCAAATTCAGAATCGACGACAGAAGTAGAAACTCAACTTGACCTAGACTAAAGCCAACTCGATCTCGACCAGTGCCTACTCGAGATCACCACGACACTGCTCTATCTAGACTAAAAACTCAGGATCGATCCACGAGGAAGCTTGTCAGCAGATCCTAGGTAGCTGTAAATCTCACAGAAAAGCAATAGAAGACAAAAACAAAGAAACGAAGAAAAAGCAGAAAATAGCAAACGAAGACAGAAATAACAAACGAAAGCAAGAAATAAAGGCAAGCACAACAACTAACTCGATCTCGACTACAGCAACTCAAGATCGACTAACAGCCACAGAAACAGAAAGCAAATTCAGAATCGACGACAGAAGCAGAAACTCAACTCGACCTAGACTAAATCCAACTCGATCTCGACCAGTGCCTACTCGAGATCGACAAGACACTGCTTTATCTCGACTAAAAACTCAGAAAACTGTAAACATGCAGATTCGAACACAGAACTCAGAATTCGACAGAAATAAATCAATATAGGAAAAACTTCCAAAGCCAGGGTATCAACACCACAATGATAACCATGCAAAGTAACATATAAAGGCATAAAAGATCATGCTTTCCATCAAAATAACTTTCGTTACTAACAAATAGGCATACAGAGGCTTTCGCATAAACCCTAATTGTTACCAACCCTTTTCACATAATTAACTCAAGTTGCATTAAGATCACTTTCGCTTCAATAACACAAACAAGGATCACCTTCAACTCTCGCAAAAGATTCATGCTCATAGGGATAGAAGATGAATCGCATAGAAAAGATTGTACCTTTACCGCATCACCTCACATGGCCACCGTCGGGCTCACCCCAGCCCCAGAAGTGGGTGGACTACTCGCTCTTCATCATCAAGAAAGACATAAAATAACAAAAGAAACTAACTTGTATTGAATTAAATAAAGAAAGCTTACAACCAACAAGACAAATCCGCTTTCGCCTTTCCACCTTGCTTGCCACAAACTCTCTCTCTACTCCTACTTACTTGAATGGAATTGAATTGGAATAAGATACCTAATGCTCAGCCCCTAAGGCTTTATTTATAGCCTTCTATTCCTTGCTATTCAAGGATAGAATATATCTATCTATATCTAAAAAGCTTAAAAGATAAATAAATGCAATTTAGGAATTAAATCTATAAAGGGGAAATTAAATCTAAAATAGGTAAATATCTTCTTGTTGATAGATCTTGTCTTCCGTGGATAGTTGATAGATAGATGTAGGATAGACTCGGCCATCTCGGATTCCTTCGGCTCCAAGGACTCCCACAACGCGTAGGACAGCTCAAACCGCGTAACGCGGCTTCGGGACGCGGCTCGTCGATCTCGACCAAGGCTCCTCATGATCGAGTATAGGTGACATCGATCATGGCTAGCTGGACGTATCGGGTAGCAGTTGCTCGATTAGGCTCGGACATGTGCTCTTGGCTCCTCAATCTCGACTAAACAACTCGAGATCGAGTTGGGTTGTCGTCGAGGATGTGTTGCTGGTGATGTCGAGTAGTCTTCCTTGACACTGCCTCGGATTGGAGCCATGGTGGTCCTCGAGATCGAGTTGGCTACTCGAGATCGAGTAGGGTTGGCTCGGCTTCTCCGTCCTTGGCTTCTCGACCAGTGCTTAGTCGACAAGGTCTGTGCTCGGACATGATTGTCGAGATTGAGTAGAGTGTACTCTAGATCGAGTAACTCTGTGCTCCCAGCTTGATTCGACTGGTTCCGCTGCTTCTTGACCTTGGACTTCTGTAGTTGATTTCCAAGCTTTTCCGACCTTTCTCAGAACTGCTGTAATTTGTCTCGAATTCTGCGAATTTAAACAGAAACTAGTTTAGATTCCATAATTTGGCAATTAAACATAAACTTCATAGATTCTGTATCATCTTAGCCCAAATGCATGAAATGTATGCAGAAAACGATATAAAAGTTACTGTAAAATATGGCAGATTCAGCTCACAACAAACACCCCATACTTAAGTTTGCTTGTCCTCAAGCAATTCCTTTATCTGTCATTCAGGGGAAGAAATCAAAACTCTCAACATATCAGATTCATTCTCATATAACCCTGTAGTCAATTACCATCCTCGAAAAGGTACTAATGTCACAAATCCATGCATGTGCAAATATACAAAAGCAACATCTACTTACAGAAGGAGGGTTATGCAAAACATTCATTCGTGACAAAGCAACAATAATCAAGAGGACTTTAATTTAAGCTCAATAAGGAGTGGATTGGTAAAAGGCTAAAGGTGGTCAATTTTTGGCAATGTTGTGCTAATGATCCGGGGAAATGGAGTATTTCCAAACTTTCTCAACCACATTCTTTCTCATAAGATTCATCACCTTTCGTAATGTTTTTTTCAATAATAATGCTTTTACCTCTCTAACCTCGGCACTGCCTTCTCGCGAGTCGCAAACATGGGTGTGATGAATGGCCCCGGATACTTAGTGATTTGGACTCCTCACCTGTGTGTCCTATCTCGCCAAACTATTATCTTAGCGAGCAGGGTCAATCTACCTTTATCTCCTGAGGTGATTGGATTTTCTTTCACTCATTAAATTTTCCATATATTTCAAACAATTTCCTACCAAACTCCAATATTGATAATAACAACACAACAACCACATAACATCTCCATAATGTAACATCATTCTCAACATAATCCCCGGATAAGGTAAAGAATGGCAATATTTAGAACATGTGGAGTAATATTTGAAATAAGGCATATTATGGCTTTTGTGATGCACACGCATAGGTAAGGCTAGGATATAAACAATGAGCATTATATGGAAATATAAAGTCCTCCATCATCTTATCATGCAACATGTCAAAAGCAACTTAAAATTTTACCTCCTTTTATGGTTTTCAAGAAATAATGTACTTCATTGTGACTTCTCTTTACTAGGCAATTTCATGCTATATCTCTAATGAATCCAATTTTGCATCGTCGAGTTCAATATAAGCTTCCATGACATTATCTAAAATTTTCAATGGGGGTGATTTTTCAAAACTTTGGAACACATGCATATAAGCACATAAATCAATAATGAATTCCAAAATAGCCATGTATAAGCAATTCAAGAAATAAACCTTAAAAATGCACACATAATGTCAAATAAAATCAAATATTCATAAAGTAAGCCCTTCCCCCACCCCATACTTAAACATTACAGTGTCCTCACTGTATAAAAACAAGGGTAAAGAAAGAAACTCACTAGACAAGTGTGCAGGGCCTCATAATATAGAATGAAAGAAACGCCTGGGCCGAATCTGAATATAGCCAGCTTCTATCCATGGACCTGAAAAGTGTAGAAGACATATACCCACAATAGAAAAAGTGAAAATGTTCAAAACCAAAAAACCAGCAAAACAATGTCCAAAAAGTCCCAAAAAGAAGTAAATATCTATGTACAAGCTCTAGATTTTATAGTCGCTAGGCCGACTTTCCATTAAGCTCAAGGTGACATTTGCAGGGCCCATGTAGCATGGGTTTCAAAAAGGACTCCATTCTTGTCCATCAACTGTAATCCTCCAGAATGGATCTTGTTCACCACGAAAGGCCCCATCCTCTTCTTATTGAATTTGTTAGGGAACCAATGATCCTTTGATTTAGAGACATAGAGCTTGTCTCCAACTTCATATTCTTTGGGCTCATCATTGGATATTCTACATAAGCGCACATATCAAGGCAAACCTCTCCCATTTATAGATAGGTCTTTAATGGAAATAGGAGAAGAAAGATCCATACCTTTGCTTACCTTCGCAGAAACAGAATCGGGGACCACGGTGTTTGGTCGATCTCGAGTAACAGTACTTGATCTCGACCAGTTTTCAGGTTCTGGAGGTGAGCTGCTCGAGGATGCAGAAGCTGGTGAAGGTGGATGTTGCTCGATACCGACCAACTTGGTCGATCTCGAGTAAGGTTCAGCTTTTGGTGGCTTCAGCGTCAAGGAAGCAGGAGCTGGTGAAGTTTGGTCGACATCGACAAGCCTGGTCGATCTCGAGTAGTCCTGGCCGTCTGGTGGAGTCAGCGTCGAAGAAGGCGAAGTCGAGGCAGCGGGTTCTTGGTCGATCTCGAGTAGTGTACTCGATCTCGAGGAGGGCTCGGCTTCTGTCTGGCTGCTCGACGACGCTAGTGCTGGTGGAGGCTCCTGGTTTTGGTCGAGATCGACTAGAGTCCTCGATGTCGAGGAATCTTGGTCGAATTTGACCCCATACTTGGTTCCTGTCAAGGCATCCGAAAAATAGTTAGTCCATAATGACGTACCTTGGTCTGTGTCGATTGGATTCTTTGTGTCCTCATTTAGGATTGCCATGATCTCCTCCACCTGGGCCTCCATATCCCTCTTTTTCAGCTCCTCAGGGGTCATATTTCTTACCTTGGGTTTCCCGCAAGTGATGTAGCCAGCTGAGATAGATTTTACCTCTTCCATTGGACCTCTATGTCTTTCAGTTTTATTAAAGGAATACTCAATTACCTCATCGCTGATGTTGAAAGTGAGCACTCCCTTCCTTACGCTTATGTTGGCATCCACCGTCGCCAAGAAGGGTCTTCCTAGAATAATTGGACAAGCAGGGTCTTCTTGCATATCAACAACTAAGAAATCAGGAGGGACAAAGAATTTACCTACTTGTACTGGCACATTGTCCACCATGCCTGTTGGAATGACCAACGTGTTGTTGGCCATGTAAAGTCTAGCATCCACAGGCTCTAGGGCACCTATCTTAATCTTGGACCAAATTGTTAAAGACATTATACTCACACTGGCTCCAAGATCACATAAAGCATTAATTTTGTATGGACCAAATTCAATAGTTATAGCAAACTTACCTGGATCTGGCCTCTTCTCCGGTATGTCCAAGTGGCTGCATTCCTCTTTAATCTCAGCCATTGACCACTTTTTGCTCAGGATCTCCTTTAGGAACTTGACATAGGATGACATTTCATTGAGAGCTTCTGTGAAGGGGATGGTGACATTGAGCTTCTGAAGCATCCTGATGAAGCACTGAAATTTCTTTTCTGCCGGGTCCTTTGAAGATTTTGTGGGGAAAGGCAGCTTCTTTTTCTGATTTGGAGCCAGAACAGATGTCGGAGGTGGTGCAGCTGGATCAATATCGACGGGGCCTTTCTCGATATCGACTTCTTGTTCCTCGATCTCGAGTTGACTCTGCTCCAGATCGACCAGATCCTTGTTGAGATCGACTTGTCTCTCAGCTTCTCCGTTCTGCTGCTCTCCGACCTCTGGCTCTTGCAGTTGATGGCCGCTTCTGAGTTTCACAACAGCGATGTGTCCAGTCTTCCCCTTGGGATTTGGTTCTGAAGATCCTGGGAGTGACCCTGTCTGTTTGGGGACTCTTGCTGCTAGCTGACCAATCTGTGTATCAACTGCTTTCCTCCATATATCAATCTCCCCAAGCCTAGAGTTGACGCCCTGAATCTGATTGTAGACTGAGTTGAAGGATTTCCTAGTTTCTGTATGATTTCTCCTTATTTTCTCTTAGACAGTCTGTAGATCATCCTTTTTCTGGTCTCTTTCTTGATGTCCTGGAGCTCTGTAGGGTGGGGGGTTCCTAGGGGCACCTTGGTTCCATTGTGGTTGCGGAAACCTTTGGTCCCCCATGTAGCGATTGGGACCCCCTGCGTAAGCTGCCTCTTCATGGTATTCTGCCAGCCTGACTTGCTCTGTGTGTGGGCACTCAGTAGTGGTGTGCCTCTGTGATCCGCATTCAATACAAGGCTGATTGACAGAAAGATACTTTACTTATTTGAGGAGCTTCTTATTCTGATCTCTGTAGTACTGCTCCCTAACATCTAGATCAATCTCCTTAGGGGGCTCATATAGGGGCATGGATGGTGCTGGCCTGGCGTAGGGATTCTCCTTATAGTTGACTGGAGTCCCATACTTGTTGTCATAGTTGGTCAGCTTGTCTAGAGTAGCCCATGCGTTAGGAGGCGGCATTGTCAGATACTCATAGTGAGTATATGTGTTGATTCTGTCCTTTGCAGCCAAGTCCAGAGAATTGAAGAAGATCTCTTGAACTACGCAGGGTTGCTGTCCATGTGTAGGACAGGATCGCAGTAGATCCTTATAGCGTTCCCATGCCTTTGCTAGCGTCTCTCCAGGCTGTTGTTTGAAAGATGTGATCTTTTGGCGCATGAGTGCTGTCTTGGCAGGAGGAAAGAACTTGTTCAGAAATTTCTGCTTCACTTGAGCCCATGTCGTGAGAGATCGTGGTTTTAGCCCTTCCAACCATTTCAATGCAGGACTAGTCAGAGACCAACGGAAAGCTTTCATCAAGATGTACTCTAAGGTGGTACCTTCAGAAAGAGTACGACACATATCAGTAAAGTTGGTAATATGGCGCAGAGGGCATTCATTAAATCTACCATGAAATGCATGATTTTTAATTTCAATAAGGAATTGAGTGCGAATTTCATAGTTGTTTCAGGGATTAGAATGGCCGATTCAGGCATGATGAGAGTCGGGTGCATATAATCCTCTACAGTGGTTGGGTATAGGGCAAGCTCAGCTTCTGCTTGTTCCCTTCCTGCTTTCTCAGCGGAGATAACAGCATCTTTAGCGGCTAGTTCCCTTGTAAGCCTCGCAATCAGCTGTTCCTGTGTTTCTGCGGCAGCCATGGCTCTTTGCAGTTTAGCTCGGATGTGTAGGAGGCGTACCGGTGCGTCTAAGTCGTCAAACTCAGGTGGTTGACCAGAACGGCACATACACCTGTAAAGTAACTCAAAGAAAAAGTGAGAACTAACTACCTAAGGCGCGAATGATAGCTTCCCTGGCAACGGCGCCAATTTGTTGTGAGGGAGGAGATCGAGTATGAAATATAATAAAATAATTCAAACCAGATTTAGACCCACGCAAATAATTACAAGACTCCCTCCAATGTAGTAAGAGAAAGTCAGGATCGATCCACGAGGAAGCGTGTCAGCGGATCCTAGGTAGCTGTAAATCTCACAGAAAAGCAACAGAAGACAGAAACAAAGAAACGAAGAAAAAGCAGAAAATAACAAGCGAAGACAGAAATAACAAACGAAAGCAAGAAATAAAAGCAAGCACAACAACTAACTCGATCTCGACTACAACAACTCGAGATCGACTAATAGCAACAGAAACAGAAAGCAAATTCAGAATCGACGACAGAAGCAGAAACTCAACTCGACCTAGACTAAAGCCAACTCGATCTCGACCAGTGCTTACTCGAGATCGACAAGACACTGCTCTATCTCGACTAAAAACTCATAAAACTGTAAACTTGCAGATTCGAACACAGAACTCAGAATTCGACAGAAATAAATCAATATAGGACAAACTTCCAAAGTCAGGGTATCAACACCACAACGATAACGATGCAAAGTAACATATAAAGGCATAAAAGATCATGCTTTCCATCACAATAACTTTCGTTACTAACAAATAGGCATACAGAGGCTTTCGCATAAACCCTAATTGTTACCAACCCTTTTCACATAATTAACTCAAGTTGCATTAAGATCACTTTCGCTTCAATAACACAAACAAGGATCACCTTCAACTCTCGCAAAAGAATCATGCTCATAGGGATAGAAGATGAATCGCATAGAAAAGATTGTACCTTTACCGCATCACCTCACATGGCCACCGTCGGGCTCACCCCATCCCCATAAGTGGGTGGACTACACGCTCTTCATCATCAAAAAAGACATCAAATAACAAAAGAAACTAACTTGCATTGAATTAAATAAAGAAAGCTTACAACCAACAAGACAAATCCGCTTTCGCCTTTCCACCTTGCTTGCCACAAACTCTCTCTCTACTCCTACTTACTTGAATGGAATTGAATTGGAATAAGATGCCTAATGCTCAGCCCCTAAGGCTTTATTTATAGCCTTCTATTCCTTGCTATTCAAGGATAGAATATATCTTTCTATATCTAAAAAGCTTAAAAGATAAATAAATAAATGCAATTTATGAATTAAATCTATAAAGGGGAAATTAAATCTAAAATAGGTAAATATCTTCTTGTTGATAGATCTTGTCTTCCATGGATAGTTGATAGATAGATGTAGGATAGACTCGGCCATCTCGGATTCCTTCGGCTCCAAGGACTCCCACAACGCGTAGGACAGCTCAAACCGCGTAACGCGGCTTCGGGACGCGACTCCTCGATCTCGACCAAGGCTCCTCGAGATCGAGTAGAGGTGACGTCGATCATGGCTAGCTGGACGTCTCGGGTAGCAGTTGCTCGATCAGGCTCGGACATGTGCTCCTGGCTCCTCGATCTCAACTAAACAACTCGAGATCGAGTTGGGTTGTCGTTGAGGATGTGTTGCTGGTGATGTCGAGTAGTCTTCCTCGACACTGGCTCGAATTGGCGCCATGGTGGTCCTCGAGATCGAGTTGGCTTCTCGAGATCGAGTAGGGTTGGCTCGGCTTTTCCGTCCTCGGCTTCTCGACCAGTGCTTAGTCGACAAGGTCTGTGCTCGGACATTTTTGTCGAGATCGAGTAGAATGTACTCTAGATCGAGTAACTATGTGCTTCCAGCTTGATTCGACTGTTTCCGCTGCTTCTTGACCTTGGACTTTTTTAGTTGATTTCTGAGCTTTTCCGACCTTTCTTAGAACTGCTGTAATTTGTCTCGAATTATGCGAATTTAAACAGAAACTGGTGTAGATTCCATAATTTGGCAATTAAACATAAACTACATAGATTCTGTATTATCTTAGCCCAAATGCATGAAATGTATGCAGAAAACGATATAAAAGTTACTGTAAAACATGGCAGATTCAGCTCACAACACTATCCAGTATTGAGCAATCACCTACGTAGAGTGTTTATGAGTATGTTGAACGGTTGAAGAAGCTTAAGGTTAGTTGTCCGCAACATGGTATAACCGAGGATTATCTAGTGTTGTATCTTCATGAAGGCTTGCTTGACACCGATAGAAGTTTCATCAATGCTACTAGCGGAGGAGATATTTTGGATAAAACACCTCAGGAAGCAATCTAGATTTTTAAAGGGTTGGCTAATGCATCGCAACAATATGGGAGACTCCAAGTAGTTAGAGGAGTTCATAAGTTGGATAGTTCGAGGGATGGACACAAGGATGATATCGATAGGCTTATGGAAATAGTGAACAAGATGGCTATGCAAATGAATCAACCCCATCAGCCTAGATCTTGTGGTGTTTGTGGAGATCCAACTCATCCGAATGATGTGTCCCTTCATTTAGGAGGGCACCGCTGAAGTGAATGCTATGGATTATGGACCTCGCCGCAACTTTGTAACAATTACAATCAGGGCTACAATTCAAACTATCAAAGTGGATTCAACGGCAGAGGCCAGCAGTAACAAGTTCCTTTTCAGAGAGGACAATTTGAGAATCGTCCTAGAAACACTCAACAAGAAGATCGAGATGAGACATTGAGGTTGTTATTGGACAAGATGAGTGTTTAAGAAAAGTTGCTGAGGCAGATGGCTAAGGAGATTGGTGAATTGAAAGTGAAAGATTCGGGGAAGTTACCATCGTAGGTGTTAGTGAATCCGAAGGAGAATATTAGCGCCATCATCCTTAGAGGAGGTAAACCAGTGAATGTGCCCACTAGGAATGTTGAAGAGATGCCTAGGGAAGAAGTAGATTTGGGAAATAAGAAGAAAGAGACAGAATTCGAGACACACTGCATAGACGGCGCCCGCCGCCCTTCACCACGGCGCCCACCGCCTCCTCCAGTGACGGATCCGATTTCTGACGTTGTGCAATCCCCAAAGAATTCTTCTAAAGAGTGGTCTTCTAAGGTTTCATGACCTGCACCACCCTTTCCTCATGCCTTAAGATCTGATAGTAAGTGGGAGGATGAACAAATTATATATGACACATTTGCTCATTATGAGGTAAATATTCCACTTTTCAATTTGATTGAAACTATGCCTCGCTATGCAAAATTCTTAAAAGAACTATGCACGATGAAGTGCAAGCGAAGGATGCGAAAGAAAGAAAAGGTAAGTGTAAGTGAGAATGTTTCTACTTTAGTTCAGAAACGATTGCCTCAACAGTGCGGAGATCTAGGTATGTTTACTATCCCATGTGCAATAGGTAATGCTAGCTTCACCAAAGCTATGTTAGACCTAGGCCCTTCAATTAATGTTATGTCTTATACCTTGTACATGTTTTTGGGTCTTAATGCATTGTCTGAAACGGGTGTTACTATACAACTCGCTGATCGATCTAGAATTAAGCGTAGAGAAGTTGTTGAGGATGTTCTGGTTAAAATAAACGATTGGATATTTTCAGCTGATTTCTTTATTCTAGATATGAAACAAGGTACGCCTGAAACCGTAAGTATCTAAGAAAGGTCATTCTTGCGAACGGCTAAGACTAAGATTGATTGTTTTGAAGGTTCACTAACTATGAAGTTTGATGGTAGAAAGATTGAGTTTTCTATATCTGAGCCTATTGTTTCTTCTATCAATGATTCTGTAGATGTTCTTGACTTTAATAAAATAATCACATGAATGAATCAAATAGTTTGTTAGATGCTTCTATTGAAACTAAATCTATGAATCTTGATTTTTCTAACAAAGATGAAATTGGATTAGGGAAATATGACATTGGGAGGAAAATTGAGAATTTGTTTAAGTCACATGACACTATGTCTAATTCAAATGATTCTATTGCTATTGCCTATCAGAAATTTATTCCTAATAATGTCGAGGTTTTTGCAATTGCAGGACAACCTCTAGGAGTAACTCATTTCAAGAAGGAATCGATTGATGCAATTGATGGATATGTTGGAGAAGTAGACCTATGAATATGAATAATTAATAGATCAATCCGAGGACCATGAATTCCAACCATTGTCAGAGAATTGCAGGTGAAATGTTCTTTCTACTTTGATATCGATTTACTTTGCGATCATAAATCTGGTTACTTATACATCTTTGTTACATGTTACAAATCATTGCTTTGCTATAAGAGTCTTTGCTTAGAGTTATTGAATAGGAAATCGCTTCTCCCCGTGGGTTCAACACCGGACTTCATCGCTATACTAGTAGTTATTTGGTTTATCAAATGATTGATTGTCTAATATATTGATTTTGTGTTTAAGTTTGGATATTATTACTACTTTGGGAAAGGGCGAAAGTGCCAACGACGTTCGTCTCGCACCAGGGGCAAATGGTAAATTACCACAAATTAGCATTTCAAACTACTAAGAATATCAAAAATGGGAAAAAGAGTATTCTACATAATACACTAGGAATCACATGTTCATCGGCATTGGATAAGTATTTGGGATGTCCAATCATAAATGGAAGAACCAACAAATAAACCTTTGAGAAGATTATGACTAAAACTCAACAACAACTATCAAAATGGAAAGTCAACACACTATCACAAGAAGGCAAGAGCGTTCTTATTAAAACAAAATCATGTGCTAAACCAATCTATACTATGCAGAAGACATGGCCATAGGTAACGGGTCAACCAAGACCCGTTGGGTCACCACGTGTCATCGACAAACCGAGATCGAGTCATCGACTCACCGAGTCCAGGTCGACCTGTGGTCAGGTAGGTCGGGTAGGTGGGTTCGGGTTAGGATCGAATCCCCCAAATTAAACCCGCTGACCCAAGGAGCCAACCCATCTTATCAACCTTTTTTTAAAAAAAAAAATTGAATGTTGGAGCTTGGAACCGTTGGAGGTGTGGGGCCCACATGCTCGTCGGGTATAATTTGAAAAAAAAAGCCATTAGGAGCAATATTTTCGACTATAAAAACGTATCACCCTCTCTCTATTTTATTTTTTATCATCTAAATTCCAAACTTCACTTCTCATTTTGTTAATTTCATCAACATGGCTGATCAATCTCGAAGTGAAGATGATGTTCCCCGAAAACATTTTTTTATGAGGCATTTCGAATATATATATATAGGGTTTACTTCAAATGTAAAAAGTCCTTAAAGTGTAAAATATGCTTATCGTGTAAAATGTTGGGTTTAGTGCAAAACCAGACACGCGGGTGGTATTTAAAAAAAAAAACTGAACCGGTTTCTTATATTAAACCCTGAATCGTTCCTCTCTCATTCCCTCTTTTTTCCGTCCTCAACTCATCCAAATCCAAGAGCTCCCTAAGAGATTGCCGTCCGCCAGTGGAGAAGGAGCGACGAGGGCTGGCGAAGGGAGGATTCGACTCCGAAGAAGGCAGCCTCGTGGAGGAGCGAAAGGAGCAGGACGGAGAAGATGTCGGGGTCCCGGTGCCGGTCGATGAAGATGGGGTTGTGATGAGGGGCGGATGTGGAGAGGGCGGCGAGGAGGGAGTCGGTGTCGGCGGAACAGAATCAAATCGCCAACCGCGTTCGCCGACCAGCAACATTCCACCAGGTATTTGTCCTCGTCCCTCTCCTTCCACTTTTGTCAGAATAGGGTTTTTGCGAGTGTACCCGTGGTTCCCGGGTCCGAATTTGTTCTCGTATATGCTGTGCTTGTGAATTTTTGGTTGAAATTTCCTTGAAATTGTTGCCATGTGATGTGAAATTAGGGATTATGTTATGTGATTGTGCGTGTTGGAGTTCACATAACCGAATTTCATTGGATTTGGAAGGGTTCATTGAAGGTCCTGGGTGATAAAGACTAGAGCCTGGGTATTGGATGGATTTCAAACTGCAAATCTTGATTCAAAAGTTCATAATTTGGTATTGATGCATTTTTTATTTATCTATGCACAAAGCATTTGTCTATACAGTTGTTGCTTTTTGACTCTAAACCATTTTCTTCCTTTAAAAGCCATTAGAAACTAGTAATTGATGTATCCCAGTGGCTTTGATTCCTCATCCTTTTCTAATTGTCTTATATGTATATAGTTCATGTCTAGATTGACTTGATGATGTAGCATGATTAGTAGACAACTTAGAGGAAGGCAGCGCCCTTCCGCTGCTGAACGGAAACAAGATAGCAGACGCATTGACCAAGCCCTTCGATGGCCAGAAACCCGCACTTCTGGCCTCTGCAAAAAGGTTCTCGGTGTTCTTTTGCTTCTTTTTCTTGTTTCTTGATTGATTTCTGATCTGTCACAATTTATTCGATCATGTGCTGCAGAAAATGAAAAAACAGAAAATCTATGATCCGCACCATAATTTATTTGCCTTTACCAACTTTTTATTGTCTATATTAGAGTAAAAGGTCTCACCAGTCGAGTAATTGGAATGTGTCAAGGCATCTTTTTGTTAATTTTAATTCATAGAAGTTATCTCCATTTGTAATTTTTTTTAATGGATGCAATTTTGCTCTCCCTTAGCTTAGTAAATACCATATGAACCATGATCTGCATTTTTCCAGTCATATTGAATTCATCACTTCCTCTGCATTTGCAGTATTCACTCTTTGGATCATTTCTTGCAATTGGAGGGGCTTTAGGTGCCACAGCATGTGGGAAGATGAGTGATTACCTTGGTCGAAGAGGGGTAACTTTCTTTCTTCCTACCATCATAAGTTTGTTTCTTACACTCTATATGATTCTTAATCTCAACTTGCAATGCAAAGAAAAGACATTTTGTGTGACTGGTGTATTATCCATTGTTGGTTGGCTCGCAATTGTGGCATCACAAGTACACTTCATCTTCTGTGCCGCCTCACCCTGCATCTTATATCCAAACCACTACTAACGTTTTTTTTATTCTTCACCAATTTGATCTTAACTAATTTGGTTTGTGCTTCTAAAAGAGTATTTTACCTGCTCTGGAGTAGGTAAAATTGATCAACTGGACAAGAAGCTTCTGCTGGGCAAATTTGCCCCCAGTGCTACTAAGAGAGGTGCTTTTGAGGATTGAGGCCTCCGAGGAGTTTTGGCCAGTGAGGAGTAATGTGGGTGCTTGTGCTGGTGTGTGTAAGAATTGGAGGGACATCATGAAGGAGATTGTTAAAACTCCTGAATTATCTGGGAAACTTACTTTTCCAATCTCTGTCAAGCAGGTCTGTGTTGGGGTAAAGAACCTTTAGAAGAGTTTCTTTTTGATGCCTTTGTGTGTGTTTGGTAATCTGTTTCATATATTTTGGGTGTTTTTTTCACCGATTGTTGATTTTGTTTATGCAATGTAATATTGCTTTTATTTATTTCTCTATTTACTGGTTTCTGTTGTGAATTTTGGGGTGAATTGATGTAGAGAGAAAGAGAATTTGAGACAAAGAAGTGTTAATATGGTCTGGCAAATTGCCCAGAGCTACCGTGCGCCACTAGTTTCAATAAGATTAAAGGGAAGAATATTTGATACAAGCATGAATTCTTTGATCTTCTTATGATAAGATTGTGGGTGTGTGTCCCTGTTTTATGAGATTTGTCTGTTGCTATTAACGTTAATGGTTGATGGAGGTAGGATTCCAAAGTTTGCTGCCATTTGGTTTTGTTAAATCCCTCAATATGGGTAATACTAGAAGATATATTTGTGGTGAGGTTGTGCATAATGTTTACCTTAATTTCATTCCGATAAGTTGAAGGGCCATTTAAGGAAAATACATGGTGTTTGAGCATGTAATTTTGAAAAAAAGTTGAAGTGTTCTGTGGATGTGTGATTTAATCTATTACCCTTTTTTGAAAAAAATTACGGCATTGTGTGATAAGATATGTTCCTGAATCATGTACATTCCAATCAGTTGTGGTTTACTGGTTTGTAGGACGCATGGATGATGTTGTTCTTGTCCAGTTGACTACTGAATTGTGTCCTTGTTATTGCTCCAGTGCTGGATTATGTCATTTTGTCCAGTTGATTACTGCTCGGATTTTCACTGCGCCTCAGCGCTTACGTGGTTAGTGATCGTTCCTATGCTTTATAATGATAAAAGCTCCAAAAGGCAGATTACACCCCACTTTCTTCATTTTGCCCCACAGGTTCCTGTTTATGTTGCTGAAATCACTCCCAAAGATCTTCGAGGAGGGTTTGTAAGTCTCAGCATGGTGAATAAAAACTACTTCTCTGGGGTTGTACTGTTGATAATTTTGCTATTGTTTTGGAATACTAATCCCCCTTTTTCTTTGCAGTTAATGATATGTACCGGACTAACAATAGCATATATACTCGGAGTTTTCATTCCTTGGCGTACCTTAGCTGTAATTGGTACAAATATTGCTTAATGCATCAATCGGTGTATTCTTTCTTTGTATACTGAACATCTTTGCATGGTCACCGGTCTCTTCAATTCGTGTTGTTCATATATATATTTATACCTCTATTCAGGTTGTTCATCTTGTACAATATGGGATACACTTTTGTGTAATTTTCACCCACACAATGAATACAGAAAAGGTTTACCTCAGATAGTTTAATGGTCTGTAATTTCTATGAATCTTTTCTAATTTGCTGCATCACGTATGAATTCACTTCAGGAAATGATCCTCGTGTATTTTTTTTCCTGCGGCACTTGATCAACTTGGAGATCTGTCAACTGTCAATGCTCCATGAAAATGCATTTCCATTCCTGCTGGCAGGTTGGAGGTGGGCTGGCGAAGTATGCTGGGGCAAGAGAGACGTTGACAGTCGCAAGGCCTGCAGATGTATCTGCAGCCGAAGGCACAGCCTTGCCCATCGCAGGCCTAACAGCACACCAGGCCCTCACCCGAGCGTGTGGGATCAAGCTCGATGGGACCGGAGAGATGAAGAACATCCTGATCACAGCCGCCTTAGGCGGCGCGGGCCAACATGCAGTGCAGCTGGCCAAGCTAGGGAACGCCCACGTTTCTTAATTTTAGTTTCTTAAAATCTTAATCTTGATTTACTTGTGTATGATTGATTACTTAATCTTAGTTTCTTAAAATCTCCAGAGTTGCATATTTTCTGTACTTGTGAGCAAATCAAAATACTTTTGGTTCAGCCGTTTGATTCTGCGAAGTGCAAATTGCTCTGTTCAATCCCTTACATCGATCCTCCATGATTCTTTTATAATATCTTTTTAATGTTGTTTGTTATTCAGGGATACTTGATCTAACTATGTAATAGTCTTTGTTTATCTTTTCCATATTGTCCTGCTTAAGCCTTTTGAAGTTTTGCACTAAAGCTTATTAGCTCAAAATGGAGAGAAATGTGCTTACGCACAAAGATGCGGGTTCAAACCCCGTATAGGCTATCTATGTGGTATCTATTATTATGTTTCTTTTCGTGAATAGTATAAGGTGCAAAAATAAAATTATAATGTGTAGTTGTGCAACTGTGAAGTGCATTTGTGCAATTGTGAAGTGCATTTGTGCAACTGTGAAGTGCATTTGTGCTACTGTGAAGTGCATTTGTACAACTATAAGATAATCAAGTGCAAAAAATAAAATTGTAATGTGCACATTTAGAGTACAAGTGTGCAAAAGTAAGATTCAATTGTGCAGATTTAAACTATAACTGTGCAAAAGTGAGATACAATTGTACACATTTAGAATACTTTGAGTAGGCGGAACCATTCTTTTTTTTTCCTTCTCCACATTCTTACAGGCAGGAATTTGCCTATGATTTTTTCAACTTATATTTTTATATAGAAAAATCTTCTTATTTCTTCACCGCGGGTTCTCACGGTTCAATTGTGCAGATTTAAACTACAATTGTGCAAAAGTAAGATACAATTGTGCAAATTTATAATACAAGTGTGCAAAAGTAAGATACAATATGTGCAAAATTAGAATATAATTGTGCAAAAGTAAGATGCAATATGTGCAAATTTAGAACACAATTGTGCACTTTTAAGTATTATAATATGAATTTTAAGCACTTCAACTTATAGTCATGTGCACTTTTAGTTTCAAAAAGTGCAAATATAAAAATTAAATGTGCAATTTTAGTTTCAAAAAGTGCAAATATAAAAATTAAATGTGCAATTTTAGTTTCAAAAAGTGCAAATATAAAATTTAAATGTGCAATTTTAGTTTCAAAAGTGCAAATATAAAAATTAAATGTGCAATAAAGAACGAATCTTGACAAGCAAAAGTAAGATACAATATGTGCCAATTTAGAATACAATTGTTCACTTTTAAACATTGTAATATGAATTTTAAGCACTTCAACTTTTAGTTTGAATGTGCACTTTTAGTTTCAAAAAGTGAAAATATAAAAATTAAATGTGCAATTTTAGTTTCAAAAAGTGCAAATATAAAAATTAAATGTGCAATTTTAGTTTCAAAAAGTGCAAATATAAAAATTAAATGTGCAATAAAGAACGAATCTTGACAAGCAATGTGCATAGGTTGATCGGTGAAGATGGATGCTTGAGTTGATCAGTGAAGACGAATGCATGTAAATAAAGAATGGATCTTATATACTCCACTATGTGATGTTAAATTTGCACATTGTATCATTATTAATGCATGATTGACCATTTGAGATTGTTGTGTTCTTGTCTATAATATAACCTATGAGGGATTCGAACCCACATCTTTGTGCTTATGCACATCGCTCTACCAATTGAGCTAATAGGCCAAAAATTTTGTATCATAGTTGTAAGAATCAAGCATATAAGTAATTTTTATGAACTAAGCAAATTGACAAACATCCCCCTACATACAATAACAAAAGATGATCTAAATGTCTAATTGATCATTTCTTGTTTCATAACAATGCCAAAACATCCCACTACAGCAGCAAAATATGGCATCAAAACAGCCCCTATATATTGTTCATGAAAGCATTAAAACATCCCCCTACATCAGCAAAAATTCAGCAAAAAAAGGCACCAAAACAGTCCTTATATATATTGTTCATGAAAGCATTAAAACATCCCCCTACATCAGTAGTGATTGATTGGCCATCTGGACTAGCAATGCCCATTCATCTTAGACTTGAATACTTGATCCAATTTTATAAAGGGGAGAGACAAGGTTTGATTACCTTGCAATGCCCATTCACCGGTCCCAGTTGTAACTGCAGTGTTTGATTGGCCATCTGGACTGGCAAACTGAACTGCATCAAATCCTACACATTTTTGATAGAGTGTAATACAAAACCTAAAATACTACTTCAAACAGGACCTATCCAATTGGGTATAAATTGCACAATTCATTAATTCAATAACAGAAACTGAACCATCAGCATGATCAGTGTACCAAACCCGATAAAGCAAATGGGAGGAAAAGATAGGAATCTAACGCAAAGATGGAAGCCAAGAGACACAATGTTAGTGTCTACTGTAGACTCTAGGGATCTGATTGCACCCAGAACTCACAATGATCAGTGTTCTGGCAACAGTTTTGAACTCCTGCATAAGCACATCACAACAAGTTCATCTCATATTCAGGTGATTAGGCAGCTAATTTCTGGACTTTTGTGGAGTGTGGAATAACATGGATTTCATTCCGCAACAAGAAAAACAGATGAGCAACAGAAGCCAATTTACCTTCTTGGCAGCAAGATAATTAGCCCTAGTGCTGAAAACAGGGGCAAGATTAAGAATGAACCAAACAAGCAATTAAATCGGAAAATAGAAACCCTATGCATAATTGAATTGAAAACAGGTGCTGCTAATTGAATTGAAGAACAAAAAAAAAAAAATGGACCATGAGTTTTAGGGAAATCATACCTCCAAACCCTAGCAATTGGGGATTTTCAGGCTTAGGAGAGAAGCGAGAGAGAGCGGCGCGAGATCTAAGAGGGGATGGACGATGGCCGGAGACAAGAGATCTCAACATTTCGTCGAAGATCTGAGACAGAGGGCGGCGTGAGATCTGAGAGGATAGAGACACCGGCGGTTGCGAGGAGGTGAGAGAGTTCTGAAGCTCGATCGAATTCGGAGCCTATTAGCTCTACCGAGCACAGAGTTCTGAAGCTCGACCAAATTCGGATTCGTGGTTGTGCAGTCGGCAGTGGAGGAGAAGCAGCTCGCCGGAATTGACAACGGAGACGGAATGGGGATGCCGGAGACGGAGAGAAGCGAGAGAGAGGGCGGTGGAGGAGATGCAGCCTCCCAGATCTGAGCAATTTTAAATGCCGCGCGTGGTAATTCCTTAAAAAAAAAAATTTTACACGTTAAGCGGATTTTACACGTTAATGAGTTTTTACATTTTAACGCTTCCATATATATATATATATATATATATATATATATATATACACATATATATGTGTATATAAATATATATATATATATATATATACATATATATATCTATATATGTATATATATGTATATATATGTATATATGTATATATATGTAGGGAAGCTTTAAAATGTAAAATATCCTTAACGTGTAAAATTTGTTTAACGTGTAAAATTTTCAAATCAACACAACACATACGCGCGCAACCCCGAGCCCTCGGACTCCCGCACCCGCAACCACCACGAGCCACCTCCGGCCACCAGCGACCAGCCGCCCTCGAGCCCACTCCGGTGCGCAACCCCCCGAGCCCTGGACCGGCCTGGTTCGAGCCCAGACGCGCCCAGACGCGAGCGTCTCTCGCAGCACCGTCGAGCCAACAGCGGCTTCGGTTGTCGGCCTCCCACGCCACCCACGAGCCACCTCCGGCCACCAGCCCCGGCCAGCTCGAACCCCCTCCCTCAGGCGCACCCCCCGAGCCCGGAACCCCCTTGGTTCGTGCCCAGCCGAGCCCACACCGAGCCATCTTCCCCAACAGCGCTAATCGGTTCTTTTTGGTTCGGAAAACCTTCGAAATCCCGATTTTTCTCCTTGTTTCCACTTGAATTTGGTATGATTTCTAACTCTAAACTTGTTTATTACAGTTATTTGGATTGTTTGAATGATTTAGGTTGAGATTGAAAACCTAGGGTTTGATTTAGGAGCGGAATTTGGGGCTTTTTGATAAAAGCCAAATTGATTGAAATTGATGATATGGTTGTGTTGTTGGGTTGATTTTGAGCTAATTTCATGTTCATATCATTGTCAAATTGTTTATGGATCATGAGCTAATTGAATTTTAGAATTTTAGGTTGCCATATGTTTTAGAATTTGGGGCTTTTTGCCAAAAGCCAAATTGATTGAAATTGAAGATATGGTTGTGTTGTTGGGTTGATTTTGAGCTAATTTCATGTTCATATCATTGTCAAATTGTTTATGGATCATGAGCTAATTGAATTTTAGAATTTTAGGTTGCGATATATTTTAGAATTTGGGGCTTTTTGCCAAAAGCTAAATTGATTGAAATTGATGATATGGTTGTGTTGTTGGGTTGATTTTGAGATAATTTCATGTTCATATCATTGTCAAATTGTTTATGGATCATGAGCTAATTGAATTTTAGAATCTTAGATTGCGATATATTTTAGAATTTGGGGCTTTTTGCCAAAAGCAAAATTAACTTAAACTGATGATATGGTTGTGTTGTTGTGTTGATTTGGAGCTAATTTCATGTTTATAGCATTGTCAAATTGTTTGTGAATCATGAGCTAATTGAATTTTATAATTTTATTACAATATGCTTTAGGTCGATTAGGTTCTTCTATTTTAGCATAAAAATCATCATTCAGCCTATTAGCTCAATTGGTAGAGCAATGTGCGTTTGCACAAAAGATGTGGGTTCAAATCCCACATAGGTTGCATAATAGACAAGAGCGCAACAATCGCAAATTGTTAATCATGCACATTATAATCTAAGTTATGCACTTTTTAACCTTAATTATGCACATTTTAATCTTATTTATGCACTTTCATTTTAAAAGCTTATACGTAAAAAAATCGATTTCAAACTTACATATATCAACCTAAATTATCCGAGAGGTGAACCCAAACTCTCAAAAGTAAAAAAAAAAAACAAAATTAAAACATCGATTTCAAAAGCACATATTTTGACTTATTAATGCGCATTATGATCTTACATTTGCACAATTGTATTCTTCATCTGCACAATTGTATCTTACTTTTGCACAATTGTAGTTTAAATTTGCACAATTGTATCCTACTTTAAATTTGCACAATTAAAGTTGCACAAATGCACTTTACACTTGCACAAATGCACTTCACAGTTGCACAAATGCACTCCACAGTTGCACAAATGCACTCCACAGATGCACAAATGCACTTCACAGTTGCACAAAAGGTATCGAAAACGGGAAAAAGTGCATGTACCCATAAAATTAGACATATTTACCAATTTACCCATAAATTAAACATATTTCAATTATAAATTTTTATAATTGAAATAGACACATTTACCAATTTACCCCATAATGAATTATTTGTCTGCACAAAATAAACTTATATTTGCACAATAAGATGTTATATGTGCACAAAAGCAAGTTATACTTGCACAGCAGAAAGTGTTACCACGAAAAAAAAAATTCTGGGCAAAAAAAAAAAAAAAAAAGAAAAAAAAAAAAATCGGGTCCGAGAAGGGGGGGGGGGCAAGGGGGGCACACGCATGGGCAAGGGGGCAGATATTCTACTAATAAAATTAGGCCCATTAGTAATTAAATTAGGCCCATTAGCAAATTTTACACAATAAGCATATTTTACACTTTAAGGAGTTTTTACATTTGAAGTAAACCCTATATATATATATATATATATATATATATATATATATACATATATATATATATATATATATATATATATATATACACATATATATATATATACATATATATATAGGGTTTACTTCAAATGTAAAAACTCCTTAACGTGTAAAATGTAAAAACTCTATATATATGTATACATATATATACATATATATATATATATACATATATATATATATATATATATACACATATATATATATATACATATATATATAGGGTTTACTTCAAATGTAAAAACTCCTTAACGTGTAAAATTTGCTTATCGCGTAAAATTAGCTAATGGGCCTAATTTAATTACTAATGGGCCTAATTTAATTACTAATGGGCCTAATTTAATTACTAATGGGCCTAATTTTATGAGTAGGATGTCTGCCCCCCCTCCCATGCGTGTGCCCCCCCTTCCTGGACCCGATTTTTTTTTTTTTTTAATTTTTTTTTTTTTTTTTTTTAATTTTTTGCCCAGATTTTTTTTTTCCGTGATAGCACTTTTTGCTGTGCAAGTATAACTTGCTTTTGTGCACATGGAACATCTTATTGTGCAAATATAAGTTTATTTTGTGCAGACAAATAATTTATTATGGGGTAAATAGGTAAATGCGCATATTTCAATTATAAATTTTTTTAATTGAAATATGTTTAATTTATGGGTAAATTGGTAAAAATGTCTATTTTTATGGGTAAATGCACTTTTTCCCGTTTTCGATACCTTTTGTGCAACTGTGGAGTGCATTTGTGCAACTGTGGAGTGCATTTGTGCAACTGTAAAGTGCATTTGTGCAACTTTAATTTTGCAAATTTAAAGTATGATACAATTGTGCAAATTTAAACTACAATTGTGCAAAAGTAAGATACAATTGTGTAGATGAAGAATACAATTGTGCAAATGTAAGATCATAATGCGCATTAATAAGTCAAAAGATGTGCTTTTGAAATCGATGTTTTAATTTTGTTTTTTTTTTACTTTTGAGAGTTTGGTTTCACCTCTCGGCTAATTTAGGTTGATAGATGTAAGTTTGAAATCGATTTTTTTACGTATAAGCTTTTAAAACTAAAGTGCATAAATAAGATTAAAATGTGCATAATTAAGGTTAAAATGTGCATAACTTAGATTATAATGTGCATGATTAACAATTTGCGATTGTTGCGCTCTTGTCTATTATGTAACCTATGTGGGATTTGAACCCACATCTTTTGTGCAAACGCACATTGCTCTACCAATTGAGCTAATAGGCTAAATTATGATTTTTATGCTAAAATAGAAGAACCTAATCGACCTAAAGCATATTGGAATAAAATTTTAAAATTCAATTAGCTCATGATTCACAAACAATTTGACAATGCTATAAACATGAAATTAGCTCCAAATCAACCCAACAACACAACCATAGCATCAATTCCAGTCAATTTGGCCGTTGGCAAAAAACCCCAAATTCTAAAGCAAATCGCAATATAAAATTCCAAACTTCAATTAGATCATGATCCATAAACAATTTGACAATGCTATGAGCATGAAATTAGCTCCAAATCAACCCAACAACACAACCATATCACCAATTTAAGTCAATTTTGCTTTTGGCAAAAAGCCCCAAATGCTAGAACATATCGCAATATAAATTTCTAAAATTCAATTAGCTCGTGATCCATAAACAATTTGACAATGATATGAACATGAAATTAGCTCAAAATCAACCCAACAACACAACCATATCATCAATTTCAATCAATTTGGCTTTTGGAAAAAGCCCCAAATTCTAAAACATATCGCAACCTAAAATTCTAAAATTCAATTAGCTCATGATCCATAAACAATTTGACAATGGTATGAACATGAAATTAGCTCAAAATCAACCCAACAACACAACCATATCATCAATTTCAATCAATTTGGCTTTTATCAAAAAACCCCAAATTCCGCTCCTAAATCAAACCCTAGGTTTTAAATCTCAACCTAAATCATTCAAACAATCCAAATAACTGTAATAAACAAGTTTAGGGTTAGAAATCATACCAAATTCGTGATGAAACAAAGAGAAAATCGGGATTTCGAAGGTATATTGAGCCAAAAACGTCGAACAGGTCTGTCGGGAGAGATGGGCTCGGTGTGGGCTCGGCTGGGCTCGAACCATGGGGGTTCCGGGCTCGGGGGGTGCGCCTGAGGGAGGGGGTTCGAGCTGGCCGGGGCTGGTGGCCGGAGGTGGCTCGTGGGTGGCGTGGGAGGCCGACAACCGAAGTCGCTGGTGGCTCGACGGTTCTGCGAGAGGTGTGCGCGTCTGGGCGCGTCTGGGCTCGAACCAGGCCGGTCCAGGGCTCGGGGGTTGCGCACCGGGGTGGGCTCGAGGGTGGCTGGTTGCTGGTGGCCGGAGGTGGCTCGAGGTGGGTGCGGGTGCGGGAGTCCGAGGGCTCGGGGGTTGCGCGCTTTATATGTTTGTGTTGATTTGAAAATTTTATACGTTAAGCAAATTTTACACGTTAAGGACTTTTTACATTTTAAAGCTTCCCTGTATATATGTATATATATATGTATATATATATGTATATATATATATACATATATATATACATATATATATATATATATATATATATATATATATATATATATATATATATATATATATATATATATATATATATATATATATATATATATATATATATATATATATATATATATACACGTACACACATATATATATATATATATATATATATATATAGGACCTGGCTACTTCGAAGTAGTTTGTAGGCATTTTGTTCATGGATACAAGGTGAAGAACAACTTGTGCTATGGGAATATGAAGAAACAAATTGTAAAGAAGCATCCCGACAAGATCGGAATAACGGGTAATTACCTTGTATTGTAGGAACTAGAAAGTATTTTTTTTATGTTTTCGCTTAGTTGAAAGTTGGAACTTCTAAGATGGAACATGGATGGGTTTAGTATTTTTATGTTATTGCAACTTCAGAAGTCAAATCGACCGAATCGTAATTGTAATAGTTGTTTCGTTGTGGAAGAAACTTGTGTTGTATGTAAATGTACTTCATTATTTTCTTTTGCACAAATTTGAGCTACAAAGATTATTCGAATATTAGTAAAGAGGTAAGAAAATATAAGATTTAAAAAAATGACAAACCATAATTACAAAACAATATATATATATATATATATATATATATATATATATATATATATATATATATATATATATATATATATATATATATATATATATATATATATATAGTATGGATCTTTTGTTCACAAGGCTTAGGGTGTACCTTGTACACAAATTCGGACCATTGATTATGCTAAGATAGATGGTGGAGATTAATCTAATTTTTTCCTATTTTTTAATTTAAAAAAGGTGGGCCCCGTAAAAGTGGATAACCACGTTCATTTAGGGCGTGAGTTGCAACCACGCTCTGCCTTCATCTATGTCAAGTTTGGCGGACGATTTCAATGGCGGAAGGCAACGTCCGACCGCCATAGGTGAGGGAGACCACAATAGTTGGAGGAGGAGGCGATTTTGGGCGAGGTTTCCGGGCGAAAAGGAGAGGAGTGAAGGGGCTAGGGCGGTGATTGGGAGGGCGGCGGTTCGATTGGGAGGAGTGAAGGTGATGAAACCCGAAGGATCGATCCAACAAGTTACAAAGCTTCAACCGAGCACGAGAACAAAATTTGACACACGCGACTCTTTTAGTTGGATTTTTCTAGATTTATGGGAAAATAAAAACAAGATATGGATGGCTAAATCTATGAGCATCTCACCCATAGACTCACCAAACTCGCTCTCTCACTCGTCGGCATCTCACACTCGAGAAATCAAGCCTTTGTTTGAACAACTCTAACAAGCATCTCACCGGAAAGAGTTAGACAAACGGGATCATTCCTTGACCTCTCACTCCGGAATGGGGTGTCAAAATTGCATCTCACCAAATCAACCAAAATGAAGGGTTGGTTGTCCTCATAAAGTGTAGAAATTTGGCCAGCCTCATGGTGGAAAATGAAGGGTTGGTTGTCCTCATAAAGTGTAGAAAATCATCAAGTTCCCTTGAATGAAGACCCTTCGATACATCTCATCTATTCCGACATCATTCAATGCCCCGGGAAAACTGTCTAGATTTTGGACTGTTGAACTATTGCTGATTTCGGACATGTTCTTGGATGATTTCGGCACTTTGGTCTTCATAAAAGATGTAGACCTTCGAAATAGTTTTCCAACAAGTACTCATGGACCTCCATCGCACTAATATAGCCCATTTTATGACTGAAACTTTGAGCATGCGTCGGAAGAGCTCGGATCACATCATCCTCCCTACCTTTGAAAAAGATTCGTCCTCAAATCTTGCGTTGCCTTCCAAAAAGAAATATTACGCCCCTGTACGTTGGATGTACGTAAAATATCTTGATGGTTGATCCCGCGAAGACTCTCAAATCTGCGTTGCTTTTCCAAAAAGATACGATACGCCCTTGTACGTTGGATCTGCGTAGCGCACTTTAATGGTTGCAACCGTAGCGGCTATGAAGAGGGATGTGGATGAAAGTGATTGAAAACTTTGTGAACTTGTTTGATTAGCTCTGATACCAAATGATGAAACCCGAAGGATCGATCCTTCGGGTTTCATCATTTCGTTCTCGGACCCGAAGGATCGATCGATCCAACAAAGGTTTTGACTCACCAAACTCGCTCTCTCACTGTTTATGACAATGGTTGAGGCATAATTCGATTGATACCACTTGTCGTTGCTCTGATACCAAATGATACGACCTGGAGGATCGAACCAACAAGTTTCAAAGTTTCAACCGAGCACGAGAACAAATTAAATTTCACACACAGGGCTCTTTTATTTGGATTTTTCTAGATTTATGGGAAAATAAAAACAAGATATGGATGGCTAAATCTATGAGCATCTCACCCATAGACTTACCAAACTCGCTCTCTCACTCGTCAGCATCTCACTCCCGAGCAATCAAGCCTTTGTTTGAACAACTCTAACAAGCATCTCACCGGAAAGAGTTACACAAACGAGACCATTCCTCGGCCTCTCACTCCGGAATGGGGTGTCAAAATGGCATCTCACCAAATCAACAAGACACACACACGTTTTCCGAAAATTCTCAACTCTAATCTTATTTTTCCTGACAATGGTTGAGGCATTTTATAGCCATAAAACAAGCACCAATTAAAACAATAAATTAAAAACGGAAAAGATGAAAAGTTTCTCGGAATTGATGGAGAAACGTAGAGAGCCTCATCGTGGAAAATGAAGGGTCGGTTGTCCACATGAAGTGTATAAAACAATCAATTCCCATTGGATGAAGACCCTTCGATACATCTATCCTATTCCGACTTCATTCAACGCATCGGGAAAGTTGTCCAGATTTCGAAATGCATAATTATTGCCAATTTCGGACCTGTTATTGGATGATTTCGGCACTTTGATCTTCATAAACGATATAGCCGTGCGAATTATCTTTCTAATAAGTACTCACACACCTCAATCGGAAAAATATAGCTCCTGTTATGACTAAAACACCGTGCATGTGTCGAAAGAGCTCGGATCTCATCATCCTCTCCTCCTTTGAAAAAGATTCGTCCTCGAATCTTGTGTAGACCTTCCAAAAAGAAACATTACGCCCCTGTACGTTGGATCTGCGTAATATATCTTGATGGTTGATCCTGCGACGACTCTCAAATCTGCGTTGCCTTTCCAAAAAGGTACAATACGCCCCTGTACGTTGGATCTGCGTAGTGCACTTCAATGGTTGCAACCGTGATGGCTTTGAAGATGGGTGTGGATGAAATTGATGGAATCACATAAAACTTTATGAACTTGATGGATTAGCTTTGATACCAAATGATACGACCTGGAGGATCGAACCAACAAGTTTCAAAGTTTCCACCGAGCACGAGAACAAAATTTGACACACATGACTCTTTTATTTGGACTTTTCTAAATTTATGGGAAAATAAAAACAAGATATGGATGGCTAAATCTATGAGCATCTCACCCATAGACTTACCAAACTCGCTCTCTCACTCGTCGGCATCTCACTCCCGAGCAATCAAGCCTTTGTTTGAACAACTCTAACAAGCATCTCACCGGAAAGAGTTACACAAACGAGACCATTCCTCGGCCTCTCACTCCGGAATGGGGTGTCAAAATGGCATCTCACCAAATCAACAAGACACACACACGTTTTCCGAAAATTCTCAACTCTAATCTTATTTTTCCTGACAATGGTTGAGGCATTTTATAGCCATAAAACAAGCACCAATTAAAACAACAAATTAAAAACGGAAAATATGAAAAGTTTCTCGGAATTGATGGAGAAATGTAGGGAGCCTCATCGTGGAAAATGAAGGGTCGGTTGTCCACATGAAGTGTATAAAACAATCAATTCCCATTGGATGAAGACCCTTCGATACATCTAACTTATTCCGACTTCGTTCAACTCATCGGGAAAGTTGTCTAGATTTCTAAATGCGTAATTATTGCCAATTTCGGACCGATTATTGGATGATTTCGGCACTTTGATCATCATAAACGATATAGCCCTTCGAATTATATTTCTAACAAGTACTCACACACCTCAATCGGAAAAATATAGCTCATGTTATGACTAAAACACCGTGCATGTGTCGAAAGAGCTCGGATCTCATCAAGTTGTTTTAATTATTGCTTGTTTTAAAATGGGATCGATCCTTCGGATGAAATATCTTGTTTTTATTTTCCCATAAATCTAGAAAAATCCAAATAAAAGAGTCCTGTGTGTCAAATTTTGTTCTCGTGCTCGGTTGAAACTTTGAAAGTTGTTGGTTCGATCCTCCAGGTCGCATCATTTGGTATCAGAGCAACGACAAGTGGTATGAATCGAATTATGCCTCAACCATTGTCATAAACAGTGAGAGAGCGAGTTTGGTGAGTCTAAACCTTTGTTGGATCGATCGATCCTTCGGGTCCGAGAACGAAATGATGAAACCCGAAGGATCGATCCTTCGGGTTTCATCATTTGGTATCAGAGCTAATCCAACAAGTTCACAAAGTTTTCAATCACTTTCATCCACATCCCTCTTCATAGCCGCGCGGTTGCAACCATTGAAGTGCGCTACGCAGATCCAACGTACAGGGGCGTATCGTATCTTTATGGAAAAGCAACGCAGATTTGAGAATCTTCGCGGGATCAACCATCAAGATATTTTACGTAGATCCAACGTACAGGGGCGTAATATTTCTTTTTGGAAGGCAATGCAAGATTCGAGGACGAATCTTTTTTCAAAGGTAGGGAGGATGATGTGATCCGAGCTCTTCCGACGCATGCTCAATGTTTCAGTCATAAAATGGGCTATATTAGTGCGATGGAGGTCCATGAGTACTTGTTGGAAAGCTATTTCGAAGGGCTACATCTTTTATGAAGACCAAAGTGCCGAAATCATCCAAGAACATGTCCGAAATCAGCAATAGTTCAACAGTCCAAAATCTGGACAGTTTTCCCGGGGCATTGAATGATGTCGGAATAGATGAGATGTATCGAAGGGTCTTCATTCAAGGGAACTTGATGATTTTCTACATTTTATGAGGACAACCAACCTTTCATTTTCCACCATGAGGCTGGCCAAATTTCTCCATCAATTTCCGAGAAACTTTTCATCTTTTCTGCCTTTAATTCATTTCTAAATTGTTGTTGTTTTATGCCTATAAAATGGCTAAACCTTTGCCATGAGAAATAAGATTTGAGTTGAGAATTTTTGGAAAAAAGTGTGTGTGTTTGGTTGATTTGGTGAGATGCCATTTTGACACCTTATTCCGGAGTGAGAGGCCGAGGAATGATCCCGTTTGTCTAACTCTTTCCGGTGAGATGCTTGTTAGAGTTGTTCAAACAAAGACTTGATTGCTCGAGAGTGAGATGCCGACGAGTGAGAGAGCGAGTTTGGTGAGTCTATGGGTGAGATGCTCATAGATTTAGCCATCCATTTCTTGTTTTTATTTTCCCATAAATCTAGAAAAATCCAAATAAAAGAGTCGCGTGTGTCAAATTTTGTTCTCGTGCTCGGTTGAAACTTTGTAACTTGTTGGATCGATCCTTCGGGTTTCATCATTTGGTATCAAAGCTAATCCATCAAGTTCACAAAGCATTATGTGATTCAATCACTTTCATCCACATCCCTCTTCAGAGCCGTCGCGGTTGAAACCATTGAAGTGCACTACGCAGATCCAACGTACAGGGGCGTATCGTACCTTTTTGGAAAGGCAACGCAGATTTGAGAGTCTTCGCGGAATCAACCATCAAGATATCTTACGCAGATCCAACGTACAGGGGTGTAATGTTTCTTTTTGGAAGGCAACGCAAGATTCGAGGACGAATCTTTTTCAAAGGAGGGGAAGATGATGTGATCCGAGCTCTTTCCACACATGCTCGATGTTTTAGTCATAACAGGAGCTATATTTGTCCGATGAAAGTCCATAAGTACTTGTTGGAAAGCTAATTCGAAGGGCTACATCTTTCATGAAGACCAAAATGCCGAAATCATCCAAAAAGAGGTCTGATATTTTAAATAATCCAGCTGTTCGAAATCTGGACAGTTTTCCCGACACATTGAATGAAGTCGGAATAGATGAAGAGACGTTGAACGGGATTCATTCAATGGAACTTGATGGTTTTGACACTTCATGATGACGTCCAAACCTCCATTTTCCAATAGGGGGTTGGCCAACTTTCTCCATCAATTACCGAGAGACATTTCATATTTTCCGTCTTTAATTTATTGTTTAATTGTTGCTTGATTTATGGCTATAAAATGTGACGCGACCCGAAGGATCGATCCAACAAGTTACAAAGCTTCAACCGAGCACGAGAACAAAATTTGACACACGACTCTTTTATTTGGATTTTTCTAGATTTTTGGGAAAATAAAAATAAGATATGGATGGCTAAATCTATGAGCATCTCACCCATAGACTTACCAAACTCGCCCTCTAACTCGTCGCAAATCTCACTCCCGAGCAATCGAGCCTATGTTTGAACAACTCTAACAAGCATCTCACCGGAAAGAGTTACACAAACGGGACCATTCCTCGGCCTCTCACTCCGGAATGAGGTGTCAAAATAGCATCTCACCAAATCAACAAGACACACACACGTTTTCCAAAAATTCTCAACTCTAATCTTATTTTTCATGACAATGGTTGATGCATTTTATAGCCATAAAACAAGCACCAATTAAAACAACAAATTAAAAACGGAAAAGATGAAAAGTTTCTCGGAATTGATGGAGAAACGTAGAGAGCCTCATCGTGGAAAATGAAGGGTCGGTTGTCCACATGAAGTGTATAAAACAATCAATTCCCATTGGATGAAGACCCTTCGATACATCTAACTTATTCCGACTTCGTTCAACGCATCGGGAAATTTGTCCAGATTTCGTAATGCATAATTATTGCCAATTTCGGACCGATTATTGGATGATTTCGGCACTTTGATCATCATAAACGATATAGCCCTTCGAATTATCTTTCTAACAAGTACTCACACACCTCAATCGGAAAAATATAGCTCATGTTATGACTAAAACACCGTGCATGTCTCGAAAGAGCTCGGATCTCATCAAGTTGTTTTAATTATTGCTTGTTTTAAAATGGGATCGATCCTTCGGATGAAATATCTTGTTTTCATTTTCCCATAAATCTAGAAAAATCCAAATAAAAGAGTCCTGTGTGTCAAATTTTGTTCTCGTGCTCGGTTGAAACTTTGAAACTTGTTGGTTCGATCCTCCAGGTCGTATCATTTGGTATCAGAGCAACGACAAGTGGTATCAATCGAATTATGCCTCAACCATTGTCATAAACAGTGAGAGAGCGAGTTTGGTGAGTCTAAACCTTTGTTGGATCGATCGATCCTTCGGGTCCGAGAGCGAAATGATGAAACCCGAAGGATCGATCCTTCGGGTTTGGTCATTTTGTATCAGAGCTAATCCAACAAGTTCACAAAGTTTTCAATCACTTTCATCCACATCCCTCTTCATAGCCGCCGCGGTTGCAACCATTGAAGTGCGCTACGCAGATCCAACGTACAGGGGCGTATCGTATCTTTTTGGAAAAGCAACACAGATTTGAGAGTCTTCGCGGGATCAACCATCAAGATATTTTACGTAGATCCAACGTACAGGGGCGTAATATTTCTTTTTGGAAGGCAACGCAAGATTCGAGGACGAATCTTTTTCAACGGTAGGGAGGATGATGTGATCCGAGCTCTTCCGACGCATGCTCAATGTTTTAGTCATAAAATGGGCTATATTAGTCTGATGGAGGTCCATGAGTACTTGTTCGAAAGCTAATTCGAAGGGCTACATCTTTTATGAAGACCAAAGTGCCGAAATCATCCAAGAACATGTCGGAAATCAGCAATAGTTCAACCGTCCAAAATCTGGACAGTTTTTCCCGGGGCATTGAATGATGTCGGAATAGATGAGATGTATTGAAGGGTATTCATTCAAGGGAACTTGATGATTTTCTACACTTTATGAGTACAACCAACCCTTCATTTTCCACCATGAGGCTGGCCAAATTTCTCCATCAATTTCCGAGAAACTTTTCATCTTTTCCGCCTTTAATTCATTACTAAATTGTTGTTGTTTTATGCCTATAAAATGGCTAAACCTTTGCCATGAGAAATAAGAGTTGAGTTGAGAATTTTTGGAAAAAAGTGTGTGTGTTTGGTTGATTTGGTGAGATGCCATTTTGACACCCCATTCCGGAGTGAGAGGCCGAGGAATGATCCCGTTTGTCTAACTCTTTCCGGTGAGATGCTTGTTAGAGTTGTTCAAACAAAGGCTTGATTGCTCGAGAGTGAGATGCCTAAGAGTGAGAGAGCGAGTTTGGTGAGTCTATGGGTGAGATGCTCATAGATTTAGCCATCCATATCTTGTTTTTATTTTCCCATAAATCTAGAAAAATCCAAATAAAAGAGTCGCGTGTGTCAAATTTTGTTCTCGTGCTCGGTTGAAGCTTTGTAACTTGTTGGATCGATCCTTCGGGTTTCATCATTTGGTATCAAAGCTAATCCATCAAGTTCACAAAGCTTTATGTGATTCAATCACTTTCATCCACATCCCTCTTCAGAGCCGTCGCGGTTGCAACCATTGAAGTGCACTACGCAGATCCAACGTACATGGGCGTATCGTACCTTTTTGGAAAGGCAACGCAGATTTGAGAGTCTTCGCGGAATCAACCATCAAGATATCTTACGCAAATCCAACGTACATGGGTGTAATGTTTCTTTTTGGAAGGCAACGCAAGATTCGTTGACAAATCTTTTTCAAAGGAGGGGAGGATGATGTGATCCGAGCTCTTTCCACACATGCTCGATGTTTTAGTCATAACAGGAGCTATATTTGTCCGATGAAAGTCCATAAGTACTTGTTGGAAAGCTAATTCGAAGGGCTACATCTTTCATGAAGACCAAAATGCCGAAATCATCCAAAAAGAGGTCTGATATTTTAAATAATCCAGCTGTTTGAAATCTGGACAGTTTTCCCGACGCATTGAATGAAGTCGGAATAGATGAAGAGACGTTGAACGGGATTCATTCAATGGAACTTGATGGTTTTGACACTTCATGATGACGTCCAAACCTCCATTTTCCAATAGGGGGTTGGCCAACTTTCTCCATCAATTACCGAGAGACATTTCATATTTTCCGTCTTTAATTTATTGTTTAATTGTTGCTTGATTTATGGCTATAAAATGTGACGCGACCCGAAGGATCGATCCAACAAGTTACAAAGCTTCAACCGAGCACGAGAACAAAATTTGACACACGACTCTTTTATTTGGATTTTTCTAGATTTTTGGGAAAATAAAAATAAGATATGGATGGCTAAATCTATGAGCATCTCACCCATAGACTTACCAAACTCGCCCTCTCACTCGTCGGCATCTCACTCCCGAGCAATCAAGCCTTTGTTTGAACAACTCTAACAAGCATCTCACCGGAAAGAGTTACACAAATGGGACCATTGCTCGGCCTCTCACTCCGGAATGGGGTGTCAAAATGGCATCTCACCAAATCAACAAGACACACACACTTTATCCAAAAATTCTCTACTCAATCTTATTTCTCATGACAAAGTTTGAGGCATTTTGATGTGATCCGAGCTCTTCCGACGCATGCTCAATGTTTCAGTCATAAAATGGGCTATATTAGTGCGATGGAGGTCCATGAGTACTTGTTGGAAAGCTATTTCGAAGGGCTATATCTTTTATGAATACGAAAGTGCCGAAATCATCCAATAACATGTCCGAAATAAGCAATAGTTCAACAGTCCAAAATCTGGACAGTTTTCCCGGGGCATTGAATGATGTCGGAATAGATGAGATGTATCGAAGGGTCTTCATTCAAGGGAACTTGATGATTTTCTACACTTTATGAGGACAACCAACCCTTCATTTTCCACCATGAGGCTGGCCAAATTTCTCCATCAATTTCCGAGAAACTTTTCATCTTTTCCGCCTTTAATTCATTACTAAATTGTTGTTGTTTTATGCCTATAAAATGGCTAAACCTTTGCCATGAGAAATAAGATTTGAGTTGGGAATTTTTGGGAAAAAGTGTGAGTGTTTGGTTGATTTGGTGAGATGCCTTTTTCACACCCCATTCCAGAGTGAGAGGTCGAGGAATGATCCCGTTTGTCTAACTCTTTCCGGTGAGATGCTTGCTAGAGTTGTTCAAACAAAGGCTTGATTGCTCGAGAGTGAGATGGCGACGAGTGAGAGAGCGAGTTTGGTGAGTCTATGGGTGAGATGCTCATAGATTTAGCCATCCATATCTTGTTTTTATTTTCCCATAAATCTAGAAAAATCCAAATAAAAAAGTCGCGTGTGTCAAATTTTGTTCTCGTGCTCGGTTGAAGATTTGTAACTTGTTGGATCAATCCTTCGGGTTTCATCATTTGGTATCAGAGCTAATCAAACAAGTTCACAAAGTTTTCAATCACTTTCATCCACATCCCTCTTCATAGCCGCCACGGTTGCAACCATTGAAGTGCGCTACGCAGATCCAACGTACAGGGGCGTATCGTATCTTTTTGGAAAAGCAACGCAGATTTGAGAGTCTTCGCAGGATCAAACATCAAGATATTTTACGTAGATCCAACGTACAGGGGCGTAATATTTCTTTTTGGAAGGCAACGCAAGATTCGAGGACGAATCTTTTTCAACGGTAGGGAGGATGATGTGATCCGAGCTCTTCCGACGCATGCTCAATGTTTTAGTCATAAAATGGGCTATATTAGTCTGATGGAGGTCCATGAGTACTTGTTCGAAAGCTAATTCGAAGGGCTACATCTTTTATGAAGACCAAAGTGCCGAAATCATCCAAGAACATGTCGGAAATCAGCAATAGTTCAACCGTCCAAAATCTGGACAGTTTTTCCCGGGGCATTGAATGATGTCGGAATAGATGAGATGTATTGAAGGGTATTCATTCAAGGGAACTTGATGATTTTCTACACTTTATGAGTACAACCAACCCTTCATTTTCCACCATGAGGCTGGCCAAATTTCTCCATCAATTTCCGAGAAACTTTTCATCTTTTCCGCCTTTAATTCATTACTAAATTGTTGTTGTTTTATGCCTATAAAATGGCTAAACCTTTGCCATGAGAAATAAGAGTTGAGTTGAGAATTTTTGGAAAAAAGTGTGTGTGTTTGGTTGATTTGGTGAGATGCCATTTTGACACCCCATTCCGGAGTGAGAGGCCGAGGAATGATCTCGTTTGTCTAACTCTTTCCGGTGAGATGCTTGTTAGAGTTGTTCAAACAAAGGCTTGATTGCTCGAGAGTGAGTTTTTCTCGTGCTCTGAAACCACTTGACGTGCTCGGATCCGGGCTCGAGCAAAAGGACCGGCGACGAGAGTTCCGAGAAGTCGGGAAGTTGTTGGCAGTTCTGGAGCATCAGATCAGTCGGCAAAGAATGCCGATTTCCCATCGATTGGCTAGGCTTCTGGCAACATGCGTGTACTACTTTTGTAGATCTTGAAGTCGTGGTCGTGGATTCGGGCAGATCTCGTCAATCGAATGTCAGACGAAGCGGGAAATCGCATTTTACCCAGACGTCGCCTGTGCAGAGACGATTCCGAAATTGGGTTCATTTGAAAGGTATTGAGGGGGAATGAGGGCTGTTTTGGGAGTGACGTTTTGGGTATGATTGAGGGTGATAATGGGGTTGTGGAAGGCCTTAGAATGGTGGTAAAGAAGGGGAATGGGGGTTGAGGGATATATGATGCAAGATCGCTCTCGGCCTCGCACTCCGAGTGTTTCCGACCCTTTGATTCCGTCGTCTGTCACTAAGGAATCTCCTTCATCCTCTCACAGAAGGTTTTGTTCCCGGCCTCTCACCTAAGAACGAGATTCATGACCCGAATCATTGGAAGCTAAAAGGCTTAACTTTTCTCAAATTTCAACTTTTCCTCCAAAATGTTCTTATATCCCTTTATATAGGAAACATATTTAATCTATGAAAAATAAAAGAAATTAAAATAAATTGATAAACTAATGACGGATAATACGAAAGGGTTTCCGAGATTTCTGACGGAGAGATGGACAACCATAATGGCGGAAAACGAATGGCCTTGGTTGCCATCAAAGAGATGAAAGGTCGGAAATCCCTAAAGCCCCGTCATTTAATCCGTCCTTATTGAATTCATTCCGTCTTCATTTATTGCATTTCCGACAAGCTGCCTGGTTTTCAGACTGCTCCAAAGATGCCACATTTCGTCCATCTTTCAAGCTGATTTGATGATTGCATCCTTCAATAAAGTTATAGCCACTTAAAATATGTTTCCAACAAGTACTCATTGGCTTCAATCGGAATTTTATACAGCTAGAACGAGCCATAATACCGAGGTGTCGCCAAACAGTCTTCACAAATGAAAGTTGATGTTCTGCTGCGAAGACAAACCCTTGTTGGAAAAAAGAGTCAAGCTCATGGGCGACTACGATCACATCATCCTCCTCCCCTTGAAAAGGATTCGTTCTCGAATCCGTGATGGAAACGAGAGATTTCTTCGAACATGCTTCTTCTTTCTTGAACGGATCTTGAATCCCTTCTTCTTCTTCAATCGTGAAAGACAAGGAAGATGGAATGAAAGAAGTTGAATCTAACCACTTACTTGACATGGAATTCAGAAAGCTAGGCATGTTGGTTGGCATTCGTTTCTCCTTCTTGAAAAGCCCAACCTTGGGAATTTGGATGACTTCGTCATCTTTCTTAAGCTCAGGGTTGACCTTCGCAATCTCAATATGGACATCCTTGGACTTGCCTTCTTCAATCTCAAGTGCTTCCCCCATGAAGGTAGAGGATGTCGTCTTTGAAAAGGGATGTGGGGCTGTTGTGGGCTTCGATAGCGTCGACCCCAATGTGTTGACGACTTTTCGAATTTCCCGTACTTGTTGAATTGAGTCTTCCGCGAGCTTGCGGATCTCTTCCCAAGGTGGTTCAACCATCTTTTTATGCCGAGCCTCATCCTCTCGAGCTTTTCTCCTTCGATGTCTCCTACGGAGCTCTTGATCAACTACATCATATGTAGCTTTATCCATGTCACTCCAACGAAGACACCCATCATCATAGGCTCGAATAGCCCATCGGATGTACTCTTCGGACAAAGGCTTAGAACTCGTCTTCTTGAACATGTTGACCCAAAAGCTTGAGGAACCCTTGTCGTTGCTCTGATACCACTTGACGTGCTCGGAGCCGGGCTCAAGCAAAAGGACCGGCGACGAGAGTTCCGAGAAGTCGGGAAATTGTTGGCAGTTCTGGAGCAGCAGATCAGTCAAAAACGAATGCCGATTTCCCGTCAATTGGCTAGGCTTCTGGAAACGTGCGAGTACTACTTTTGTAGATCTTGAAGTCTTGGTCGTGGATTGGGGCCGATCTTGTCAATCGGATGTCAGATGAAGCGGGAAATCGCGTTTTACCGAGACGTCGCCTGTGCAGAGACGATTCCGAAATTGGGTTCGTTTGAGAGGTATTGAGGGCTGTTTTGGGAGTGAAGTTTTGGGTATGATTGAGGGTGATAATGGGGTTGTGGAAGGCCTTAGAATGGTGGTAAAGAAGGGGAATGGGGTTGAGGGATATGTGATGCAAGATCGCTCTCGGCCTCGCACTCCGAGCTCTCTCCAACACTCGATCTTCCACACTCTCGGCCTCGCACTCCGAGTGTTTCTGACCCTTTGATTCCATCGTCTCTCACTAAGGAATCTCCTTCAGCCTCTCACCGAAGGTTTTGTTCTCGGCCTCTCACCTAAGAACGAGATTCTTGACCCGAATCACTGGAAGCTAAAAGGCTTAACTTTTCTCAAATTTTAAATTTTCCTCCAAAATGTTCTTACATCCCTTTATATAGGAAACATATTTAATCTATGAAAAATAAAATAAATTAAAATAAATTGATAAACTAATGACGGATAATACGAAAGGGTTTCCGAGATTTATGACGGAGAGATGGACAACCATAATGCGGAAAACGAATGGCCTTGGTTGCCATCAAAGAGATGAAAGGTCGGAAATCCCTAAAGCCCCGTCATTTAATCCGTCCTTATTGAATTCATTCCGTCTTCATTTATTGCATTTCCGACAAGCTGCCTGATTTTTACACTGCTCCAAAGATGCCAGATTTCGTCCATCTTTCAAGCTGATTTGATGATTGCATTCTTCAATAAAGTTGTAGCCACTTAAAATATCTTTCCAACAAGTACTCATTGGCTTTAATCGGAATTTTATACAGCTAGAACGAGCCATAATACCGAGGTGTCGCCAAACAGTCTTCACAAATGAAAGTTGATGTTCAGCTCCGAAGACAAACCCTTCTTGGAAAAAAGAGTCAAGCTCATGGGCGACTACGATCACATCAGAAGGGGTCGGGGCGGCGATTTACAATCTTCTTCGACTGGATTGTCGTTCCGCCATTGCCCGATGTCCATGCCAAACTTCTTCGACTAGATTTACAATCTTCTTCGATTGGGAGGAGTGAAGTTGCCTTCCATGTCATCGACGGTGCTCCCTTCGGTGTCTTGGCGTCCGTTGAACTCATGAAATGGGAAACAAGAAATTTGAAGATTATTTGGTGGGAGGTAGCACACAATATAGGATTATTCGGTGGGATATACTACAATATAGGATTATTCGGTGGAATATGGAATATTATTCAGTGATATTGAATAATTATTCGTAGAAAGAAATTTGAAGATTATTCGGTGGGATATACTGCGATATAGGATTATTCGGTGGGATATGGAATATTATTCGGTGATATTGAATAATTATTCGTAGAAATCAGAAGTATTTTTTTATTTATGAATTTGTGGTTTCTAATATGAAACATTATTCGGTGAATTTTGAAGCATTATTCGGTGAAATCTGAAATATTATTAAAAAAATGAAAACATTATTCGGGATAAATTATTCAGTGGAATCGATGAATTTTCATCTAAACTGGAGCTAAAAGGATAAAATAACATTATTCGGTAAAATTGTCAATTATTTAAAAAGAATCACCTATAAAACATTTAGTTTTCCTAAATATTATATATATATATATATATATTTTTTTTAAAAAGAGCCGATACCTAACAAAAATTAAACAAAAAGAAAAGGAGCAGATCAACAAAAAAAAAAAAAAAAGAGAGGATGGGGTTACACGCACATTTCAAAGTGGGTGTGAATTGATAATACTCCTAGCTAACATCCCACCGTCCAAAGAGAAGGAGCCAGAAAAACTCTCTCATGAAAAACCCTAAACTACCCAGCCGCCACCAACCTCAACCTCAATCTCAGCCAAATTTCAAAATCCAAATCCAAATTCAAACCCAAACTAGAAATAATCTCAAAATCAAAGATCCAGACTTTATAAGAGTGGAAGGGGATCTGAATTTGTCCTAAAAACAATAAAAAAAGAAGCTAGAAAGAGATGCAAAAAATGGAAGATGAGATGGAAAATTTCAAATTGGAGGTCTGCTATCCTCCTGGGGCGATCTTGGTGCTGGCGGCTGTGTACCTGGGGGTCGGGTTGCCCTCGTCGGCGACTGAGCTCGGTGCTCCGGCCTCGCTCTCCTCCCTTCTGTTGCTCTAACCGTCCTTGGCCCTTCCGTGTGTGTTGTGCGGGTGGTCTTCTTAGACCCCGACGTCCTCCCGGGTGGTGTCGGCTCCTCAAGGCCGGCGCTCGTCCCCCACAATCTCTCCTTCCCCCTTCGGTGCAAATGGCCTCCTTCCGGTGGCCGGCTGCCCAATCTCCTTGTTTGCCATGGCTGCTGTCTTCCCTTGTGGGTGGACGGGAAATAAGCCCTAGCAACAAATTTAGACTCAATCTCTCCCAATTCCTAAAAAGTTACAAGTTCAAATCAAAATTTTCAACACCAAACCTTCAAAACAAAACTTTTATCTCAACCCCTTATATTATCAAAATGGTTAGTTTCAAAATCCCCTCTTTACAGGTCGGAATCCTTGCATCCAATCGGAAATGTCAACGCAGCAACCCAATGATAGTTTTCCGGTTACAAGCTACTATCAAGATGAACATTGCGGAATGGGTGCCCATATATATGCTTTCTTTACTATGATTAATGTAATTAGTGGCTTGTCTAGAGACCCTTGTGATAAAATGACTATGAGAATTAGATCTGCCTATACTCTGGTTGTCTTAATTGATGTGAACAACAATTTTAGGCCTATTTCTCTTTCAAATTTGTTGGATTATGAGATTAAAGCTTGATAACTCCCTCCCTTGATGAGAATCGGAATAGATGTTTCAAAGGTTTTGACAATGTTTGTGTCAAAAGCCTTGGAGCATTAACAGTTGATGAAATACAAAACCTATCTTATTATTTGTATATTATTTTATCTTATTATATACTTCCATTATATTATATATATATGAATGACTAACCATTTCAGGAAGTATAAATCGAGATTACATCCTTTCTTACGTGTTGAAGAGATCAGTTCAAATTAGATCATGGCGTTTCAAAGTATCCTTATATAGAAGATTAGAAGATCGAACTGATTCCAAAAGAGCCGTTGGAGATCTGGTGATGAAGATTCTCACGCTCCATGCTATCTCCATGCTATTATATAAAGGAAAGGAAGGAGAAGAGAGAAGTACAAGTGCTACACACGAGCTTCATTCATTCAAGCGATCTGTCTTCCAAGTGTCTCTCTGCAAAGCGCTCAAATAGTTTGTTCTTTATTTCAAAGCCTTTGAGAGTCACTGTGAGCTTATAGGATATATTTATTTCAAGTGTTACTCGAGAGTTTATAACTCGGGAAGTTGCACTAGGCTATTGATTTGCGAGAGTTAGAGGATTGTACTAGATAGCTGAGAGAGGTGGGGCTCTTCTAGATTGGTCTAGGACTCCAAGGGAACGTGAGTTGACTAGATTGCAATTGTATAGGAGAGAGGCTTCTCGGTGAGCTATTAGGATCCTAAGCTAAGCATTCAATAAAGCCTTTGAATCCTAGGGTTGTGGAAGAACCCTAGGCGGGGACGTAGGCCAGTTGTGCTGAACCTCGTAAACAATTACTCCTGTCCTTTACTTACTTGCTTTACCTTATTTCCGCACTTGGTTCGAATTGTTTAACTTTGTGATTCAGGTTTATCTCAAAGGTTTTGGTTCCAGCTCCAAAAGTCTTGAGACTTTCTGCGAAAAACGGGCATACTCTATTCAACCCCCCTTCTAGAGTATTTCTATATTACATTGTTTTATATTATCGAACCTTCAATTGGTATCAGAGCTTTACTCACTGTTTTTGATCTAACAATCTTGTGAGTTTTCGATCATGTCTGATGAAGCAAGCGGAGGATTTGCACAGGGAAGGTCCACAAGCAGACCGCCACTCTTTGTAGGAAACAACTTTGTCCACTGGAGATCTTTGATGAAGATGTTCATCATAGACCAGGATCTAGAGCTTTGGAACATTATAGAGAATGGTCCGAAGATTCCAGAGAAGGAAGGACCAAACGATACCAAAGTTGCAAAGAAGGAGTCCGAATACAACCAAACGGATCTTGAAACCATCTCCAAAAACTACAGGGCTATTAACTTACTTTATTGTGGTCTTAGCACTGATGAGTTTAACCGTATTTCCTCTTGTAGGTCAGCTAAAGAGATTTGGGACAAGTTGGTCGTCACCTATGAAGGAACGAGCCAAGTGAAAGACACCAAGATCAGCATCTTCCTTCGAAAGTATGAGCTCTTCAAGATGAAGTCCGATGAGTCAATCAAAGCCATGTTCACACGATTCACTGAAATCACCAACAACCTTGACTCTCTCGGCAAGAGCTTTACCAACGTTGAGAAAGTGAGTAAGATACTGAGGTGCCTTCCAAAGGAGAAATGGGGTCCAAAAGTAACATCTATAGAAGAAGCTCAGGACCTCACCACTCTACCCCTTGATGACCTCCTTGGGAAGCTGATCACGCATGAGATGATCCTTAATGAAGACGATGGAGAACTTCCAGCTAGCACCAAGAACTTGGCACTCAAGTCTAAGAAGGATGAGTCCAAGGATGGATCTGACTCTGAAGATGAGGATGACGATGAGGATGATCCTTTTGGTCTTATCACAAGAGCCCTTGCTAGAATTCTCAAAATGAAGAAGCAATTCAACACCAAGGATGGATTAGAGTCTTCAAAATTTCGAGGTAAGCCTCAATACAACAAGTATGAAAAGAAGACTAAACCGTTGTCTTGTTTTGAATGTGGTGAAATAGATCATCTTGTAAAGGACTGTCCTCAAAAGACAAAGAGCCAGCCCAAGAAAGGTGACAAATGGAAGAAGAAAGCTATGGTGGCTACTTGGAGTGATTCCGACTCTGACTCCGACGATGAGAAGGCCAACATTTGTCTTATGGCCTCAGAAGATGAATCCCACGATGAAAAGCTTGAAGCTACTGTAAGAGAACTTATGGAAAGTCCAAAAGAGGTATTATCGGAATTCCTTTCAAATATGATTGCCAATGAAGAGAAGCTTATTGCCCAAACTAACAGTCTTATTAAGAGAACTGTGGACCAGGAAAGAACTATTGAGGATCTGTCTATGAGGGTCAAAGGTCTTGAAGCTTCTTATTCAGGTCTTGACATTAAAGTCAAGACGCTTGACTCGGAGAAATCTGAACTCAAGCAAGATCTCTCCTCTCTAAGAAATGAGCATCATGACTTAGAGAACGAGAAGATCTCCCTGAACAAGAAGATTCTTGACCAACAGACAGCCCTCATAAGTTTTACCAAATCCAAAGGCACTCTCGATAAGATGTTGGGTGAGCAACAAAGCTCTCTAAACAAAAGTGGTATTGGTTACAATCCAAAGTTTTTAAAGAAGCAACACATTACCACTTTTGTAAAGGCTAAAGGAAGCAGAACCTCTCCTATATGTCACCATTGTGCTAGAAAGGGACATGTAAAAGAGACCTGCCCTTATAGAAGAAAGGATCCTTATATTATTCACAATACATTTCCTGTTCATTTGAGAAAAGAACGGATAACACAAGTTTGGGTCCCAAAAGGCACTATTCTACCAAATATGGTTTACCCCAACAATGGATCCAAATTTGCTTATTGGTCTAGCCACAAAGGTTGATGTTTGTTTTGCAGGAGATCACCAAGGTGAAAGAAAACAAATGGATTATTGATAGTGGTTGCTCGAGGCATATGAGTGGGAAGAGTTCTCTCTTTCATGATCTAAAGGAGCAATCCACGGGAACAATCACTCTTGGTGACAAAGGGAAATGCGACATTGTTGGTATTGGTAGTGTTGGAAGTGATTCCAGCCATAGTATTAAAAATGTCTATCTTGTTAATGGTTTAAAGTATAATTTGATTAGCGTTTCTCAATTATGTGATAGTGGTAACAATGTCAGATTTAACAAGAAAAGATGTATAGTGTGCAGAGATGATACAGGTGAAGTTATTCTGACTGCATACCGTTACAACAACATATACGCTGTAAATGCTGATCAAGTGGCACAAGGAAGCTTAACCTGTTTAAAGGCCTTGACGGACGACCCAAAGCTTTGGCACAGGAGACTCGGTCATGTGAGTCCACATACTCTACAGAAGCTTGTGTCCAAAGGGCTTGTAAGAGGGCTACCTGAGATGGACTTCAAAGGTATTGACATGTGCAATGCTTGCACACGAGGTAAACAAACACGTAGCTCCTTCAAACCCAAAAAGGTTGTAAGTTCTTCTAGACCCCTTGAACTTTTACATATGGATTTGTGTGGTCCTATGCGAGTCAAATCTCCCAATGGTAAAAAGTACATGCTAGTTGTTGTCGATGATTTTTCAAGATATACTTGGGTTGCATTTTTGAAAGAAAAATCAGAGGCCTTATTTGAGTTTTCAAAACTTTGTAAGGAGTTGCAAACTTTAAGAAATGAGCCCATAGTGTCTATTCGGAGTGATCATGGTAGGGAGTTTGATCAACTTCAATTTGATTTGTTTTGTGCTAAATATGGCATCTCCCATAACTTTTCTGCTCCCAGGACACCTCAACAAAACGGGGTTGTGGAACGCAAGAACCGCACCTTAGAGGATATGGCCAGGACTATGCTATTAGAAAATGCATTACCTAAAACCTATTTGGCTGAAGCTGTTAACACAGCTAACTACATTTTAAATCGTTGTCTTATTCGTTCCATCTTAAAGAAAACTCCTTATGAGCTTTTCAAAGGCCGCAAACCACTTATATCTTATTTTAAACCCTTTGGCTGTACTTGTTTTGTTCATAACAATGGAAAAGATAACCTTGGGAAATTTTATGTGCTTAGTGATGAAGGTATATTTCTTGGCTATTCCACGAGTAGCAAAGCTTATAGAATCTTCAGTAAAAGGACCCAGGTTGTTGAAGAAAGTATACATGTTATTTTTGATGAATGCAATGATGGTGCTTTGAGTAAAAGTGTTGCAGATATAGATCTTAATATCCATGAAGAGAACGAGGAAGGTGATGTTACCAAGAACACAGAGAAGAGGAACATGCAGGAACCGATTCTTAACACTGAAGAATTGGCCCAAGGTGTTGAAGATGCGTCCAAAGCCCTTGGTGTCCAATCCAACGGTGTTGAGACGTCAAAAACTGCTGTAACTGAACCTAACAGGACCACGGAGTCAGATGTACCACAAATCAATCCTGAAGGTGTGACGAATCAAGGAGCTGAGACTAGCAAAAGGAAATTCAAATACTCCTCATCACACTCATTAAAGGATATCATTTCTGACCCTACTTCTAGTGTTCAAACTCGTTCTAAACTTAAAGATCTTTGTGCTTTTAACGCGTTTGTTTCTCTTATTGAGCCAAAGAAGGTAAATGAGGCACTTCAAGAGCCAGACTGGATTATAGCTATGCAAAGTGAACTTAATGAATTTGAGAGGAACAAAGTCTGGACTTTGAAGCCTAGACCAAAGCATCAATCAGTCATTGGCACTCGATGGGTGTTTCGAAACAAGCTAGATGAGAATGGCAAGATTGTGAGGAACAAGGCACGGCTTGTTTCTCAAGGCTACAATCAAGAGGAAGGTATTGACTACGAGGAGACCTTTGCTCCCGTAGCCAGGCTTGAAGCCATTCGCATTTTTTTAGCATTTGCATCTTTCATGAGCATAAAGTTATATCAAATGGATGTCAAATGTGCTTTTCTTAATGGTTTTTTAGAAGAAGAAGTTTATGTTGCTCAACCCCCAGGTTTTGAAAGCTCAGAAGTTCCCAATCATGTTTACAAACTCGACAAGGCGCTTTATGGTTTGAAACAAGCCCCAAGAGCTTGGTACGAGCGATTGTCAAAATATCTTTTAGAAAATGATTTTAAAAGAGGGTTGATCGACAAGACTCTTTTTATCAAAACCAAAGGAAAGGACATTTTGGTTATTCAAATTTATGTTGATGATATATTATTTGGTGCTACTAACACATCTTTGTGCAAGGAATTTTCTGACATTATGTGCAGTGAATTTGAGATGAGCTTAATGGGTGAACTAAACTTCTTTTTGGGGTTACAAGTTCATCAATCCAAGAAAGGGATCTTCGTCAACCAAAGCAAGTACACTAAGGATCTCTTGAAGAAGTTCAAGATGGATCAATCCAAAGCAACCAAGACTCCCATAAGCTCAACATTGTCTCTAGATCAAGACAAGAGTGGAACAAGTGTCAATCAAAAGGAGTATCGAGGAATGATTGGATCTTTATTATATCTCACGGCTAGTAGACCTGACATTATGTTTAGTGTTTGCATGTGTGCTAGGTTTCAAGCTGATCCCAAAGAATCTCACCTCGTGGCTGTGAAGAGGATCTTTCGATATCTCAATGGCACTAAGGAACTTGGACTATGGTACCCAAAGCAAAAGGATTTCACTTTAATTGGATATTCTGATGCAGATTTTGCAAGCTACAAGGTGGATAGAAAGAGCACATCAGGATGTTGCCAATTCTTAGGAGCATCCTTGATCAGTTGGCACTCAAAGAAGCAAAATTCAGTCGCTCTATCCACTTCAGAAGCTGAATACATTGCAGCTGGAGCTTGTTGCTCCCAAATCCTTTGGATAGCTCAACAAATGCGAGATCTTGGCATCAACCTCAAGGGTATCCCAATTAAGTGTGACAATACAAGTGCCATATCCATCACTAAGAATCATGTTCAGCATTCAAGGACCAAGCATATTGATGTAAGGCATCATTTCATTAGAGATCATGTTGAAAAAGATGATGTATCCATATCCTTCATTTCTACTGATTATCAATGGGCTGACATTTTTACTAAGCCTTTGGCAGAGGACAGGTTCACCTTCATTAGACGAGAGATTGGGATGCTTGACAAGGATGCACTTTCGTAGGGGGAGCTTTCCCTTTACGAAAGATAAACTCCACTCAGTGTCAAGACCTTTGAGAGTTATGTCAAGGTCTGCAAACTGATCACTGGAGTACATATATCGGATCATATATTTTTGGTTAATATCTTTCTAGATATTTAATCAATTATATTTGTTTTAATCGGATTTCAAAAATTGCCTATTTCTATGATTTCCTTAACCGTTAAGATATTTTATTTTTGGAAATATATTTTTTAGTTACCTTGTCCGATTTTAATGGGTATTTGAATTTGAATTTGAAATTGAAAACCTTTCAAATCTTAGCAATGTAATGATTTCTTTCCTTGGAACCCTAAACCCATCCCATCAATCCGTCACCCTCTCTCTCTCTACTTAAACCAATTCTGTACCCAATTACAACCCACACTCAGATTTTTCCAAACCCATTCCACTCCTTCATCTTCAACCTCTCAAAGAAACCCTAACCGACTACCTCTATGGCACCCAAAACCAAGAAAGTTGTCACTCCCAAAAGACTTGGCGCCACCCCCAAGGGACGCCAGGCCACTGTTACCTCTCCCACACCCGAACCTGCTACTCAAGCCATCATCCCAGCAGTTGTCCAGAGCACCATTAAGACGAGCACGGCCACGGCTCCCAAAGGCTCTCAGAAGCGCGCTGCTAAGAAACCCTTGAGTGCTAAACAAAAAGGGAAGAGAAAGATTCTGGCTGAGGAAGAGGATGAGGAAGAAGAGGAAGACGACCTTGATGCCGCCCTGGAAACAGATGCTGCCAGGGAAGCCGAGGAGGAGGCCTTGAGACAGAAAAAGGCCGATGAGGAGGCCGAGCTTGCTAAGAGACTGGCCGAGGAGGAAGCTGAGCGAATTCGGAAGGAAGCCGAAGTCGAAGAGGTTCCATTTGAGGTGGAGCCTGAAGAAGAAAAAGAGGAAGAGGAAGAGCACGAGGGATCCGGAGAGGACGAGGATCCTGAAGGTGATGAAGCGGGGTCCGGTGAGGACTCGGGGTCTGAGGAAGAGGAGGAAGAAACTCCATCTCCTTCTCCTCCTCCTCCCCCGTCTCCGAAGAAGCGGAAAGCCCCTGCTCCAGTCAAGCCTCCATCCCCTAAGCGTACCAGGAAAGGCCCTGTCAAGAGTCTTCTAGCACCTGTCAAGAGAGCTGCCCCAACAGTTGCGCGCAGAAAGAACGTAGACCCCCCGGCCTATATCCAGGTAAATCAATCCTTGCCCTCCTCTTGGTTTCAAGATGCTGAGACTGCTGGTAAGTGGGTAGACGAGTTTAGAACTCGTAAGATTAGTTGTTCTGATTTTTTAGATGTTGAGTTCTTTGAAGCTTTGAAGTTACCTTGCATTGAGCTCCTCAAAAATTCCCCTGCCTGGAACCTTATTAATCTTGAGACTGTTTACTACCCCGAGCTTACCCGACTTTTCTACATAAACCTAAAAGCCAAACACGACACTGATGGTTGGTCTTTGGAGTCTGTCGTCAAAGTGGTTAGAATCTCTCCCAACTCCAATGACTTTGCAGATTATCTAGGCTTACCTACCCCTGTTCCACCAGCTCAAGTAAACCCCTCAAAAGAAAATTGCATCATCCTAGCCCGAGCCAAATATCTCTTACCCGAAGCATCCAACAGCACCTCAAAGCAACTCACCCACTCATCCCTAACCCTTGAGGCAAAGATAATCTTTAACATCATTGTTAGATGCCTCCTACCCCGTCTAAACTCTGGCTCACTCCTAACCGACAATGCCATGGTCCTGCTCTACCGCATTCTAAATGGCCTTGATCCTGATCTGGCCAACACCATCCTTGGAACCATGGCCCATGCCAAAAAAGCTCGAAAAGGCTCTCCCCTCCCCTTTGCTACCCTTTTGACCCCTATCTTCAAAGCTTCTGGAATTGATGTCAAAAATGAAGAGCAGCTGCGTCATACGGGTTTGTTCGACTCCAAAGGCCTTGAAAAGATTGGCATCACTCGGTCTCCCCAAGGGACCTTGAGTCTTGCCACTCCTTCAAAAGCCTTTCCCACTGCTCCAGCTTTCGATGAACGCATGGACAACCTTGAGTTGGGCTTGGAGGAAGTTCGCCTGGATATTAAGGAGATGCAGAAGGAGTTGATGACGACGATGAGCGGGATTTCAACGATGCTGGAAGGACTGTGGACGAGGCTCACTGATGATGCTCTGGATTGACCAAGCCTAAACCTAATCCCACCCTATCCCACTCCTGGAACTTATTACTTTGCTGGTTTTTGAAACGTTTTCAAAACATTTGGTAACTTTTGGTGACTGTTTTACCTCCGCCCTTTGTTGAAAGACAAAAAGGGGGAGATGATCGTTAGACCTTGAAAACCTCTGATTAAAGGTCTTGGAAGACCTTGCCTTTTGATTTATGGTTTTCCATTGGATAGTTTTTGCATACTTTAAAAAATTTTGATCCAACATTTGTCTAACCCTTGCAGGTACTTAGTCTGTGTTTGATTATGATATATCTGTTTGACTAAGTTGCAGGGATGCACAGGTTTTGTCTTTCATCAAGGGGGAGATTGATAACTCCCTCCCTTGATGAGAATCGGAATAGATGTTTCAAAGGTTTTGACAGTGTTTGTGTCAAAAGCCTTGGAGCATTAACAGTTGATGAAATACAAAACCTATCTTATTATTCGTATATTATTTTATCTTATTATATACTTCCATTATATTATATATATATGAATGACTAACCATTTCAGGCAGTATAAATCGAGATTACATCCTTCCTTACATGTTGAAGAGATCAGTTCAAATTAGATCATGGCGTTTCAAAGTATCCTTATATAGAAGATTACAAGATCGAACTGATTCCAAAAGAGCCGTTGGAGATCTGGTGATGAAGATTCTCACGCTCCATGCTATCTCCATGCTATTATATAAAGGAAAGGAAGGAGAAGACAGAAGTACAAGTGCTACACACGAGCTTCATTCATTCAAGCGATCTGTCTTCCAAGTGTCTCTCTGCAAAGCGCTCAAATAGTTTGTTCTTTATTTCAAAGCCTTTGAGAGTCACTGTGAGCTTATAGGATATATTTATTTCAAGTGTTACTCGAGAGTTTATAACTCAGGAAGTTGCACTAGGCTATTGATTTGCGAGAGTTAGAGGATTGTACTAGATAGCTGAGAGAGGTGGGGCTCTTCTAGATTGGTCTAGGACTCCAAGGGAACGTGAGTTGACTAGATTGCAATTGTATAGGAGAGAGGCTTCTCGGTGAGCTATTAGGATCCTAAGCTAAGTATTCAATAAAGCCTTTGAATCCTAGGGTTGTGGAAGAACCCTAGGCGGGGACGTAGGCCAGTTGTGCTGAACCTCGTAAACAATTACTCGTGTCCTTTACTTACTTGCTTTACCTTATTTCCGCACTTGGTTCGGATTGTTTAACTTTGTGATTCAGGTTTATCTCAAAGGTTTTGGTTCCAGCTCCAAAAGTCTTGAGACTTTCTGTGAAAAACGGGCATACTCTATTCAACCCCCCTTCTAGAGTATTTCTATATTACATTGTTTTATATTATCGAACCTTCAAAGCTCTTTGTAGATTAAACAATACCCGCCAACCTTATGTCTGTTATGATTTGTGTAGCGATTTTAGAGTTAATTTGAAGTATACCTTGGTTGATTATGAGTGGCTGCTATGCTCTCTAGGTATTTACTGGTGCCTCCTTTTGTTATCCTTTTATGTTGGGAGCTCTATGGATTTTCTTATATCTACTAGTCATGATGCCAAGATCAGTGTTGCTATGCCCTACCTGTTAGGTGTGGTTTTTTCTATCCTGCAGATCAGTGTGATTGCTTGGTGTTCAGCTATGATGCTCCTTATCCCCTTCTCTCCAAAACTTTAGCGAAGCCCCACTTCTGTTCTTTATGGAATGTTGGTGGAAAGCGACCAAACCTTTAAACATAAACATTCTCAATACAACCTTACTACAAACCTGTTTATACAAATACAAACAAACAACAATAGTCAGTACAAGGGTCATGGAGGAGTCAAATGTATTTCACTACTTTATGCTCAAACAAAAAATCCTATTCTGAACCCCAATGAAATTCGTGGTGGAAGGCATTGCTACCTAGATCTCTATGCGGATATAATCCCTAATGTTATCTTAGATTTTATCTATAACTATCATATATGCTATAGAATATACCACCACCTGATTTGTGGCAGGGAAGAACATACTCTAACATTCTGCAGGTATCAATCAGAAAGATTAAACAAGAGGAAGGACATCATCCACGGTATGATACTCCAAATCCTCATCAAAAACCTTAAGCTGATCCCCACTGGTGTCTTTGATTACCTAGTGGTGGTAGGCTGCCCCAACCCTACAAACAAACCATCACAAAACAATCTTTGTGCAAAATTTTGTTCCATAAATCTCAAGTTCACAGAAGGCTCAACACCATTACAGCAAGAGCAACTACCAACTGAAGCCAATCAGATGTTACATTATGAAGATGAAGGCAGAATTTCAACCATGACAAATGAGGAAAACAAGAATGCAGACGCTAGAGAAACTCTCCAGGATCCGAATCTTAGAAAGATGATCTCTGATCATTGTAAATACAATGAGCTCAAGGATTATTACATCACAAGCTGTAAAATTGGTGCCTATTACATCACAAGCTGTAAAATTGGTGACTATGACAATCAGTTCTATGATTAATATAGCATATTGGAATGTAAGGGGTACTAAAAGGCCACTCTTGTGGCAAGAGATCAATCACTTTAGATTTACAAATGATATTGGTATCCTAGTCTTGACAGAAACAAAGTCTCAGCAAGGCCCCACCGATGATCAAATCAAAGCTTCAGGATTCCATAAGGCTCTCTATGTATCGGCCTCTGGTCACAGAGGAGGTATATGGATGCTTACAAAAACAAAAGTAGAGGAGATGAGTCTTGTCCTTGAACTACACCACCGAGCCATTCTTAGCAAGATAACTATTGAGAAGCATGACCTGCTTTTACTCTTTATCTATGACCCTTCGTCTGAAGGTGAAGAAGATGAATTCTGGCATGAAATGTATCAACTACTCTATAAATATATGCTTCCGGTACTGATTGTTGGTGACCTTAATGACATAGAAACTGATACAGACAAGGTTGGAGGCATCACTCCTAACATTAATAGATTTAGAAGAATCGGGAAAATTAAAGAAGAGCTCGGATTACAAACCCTCCCCTTCTCAGGTTCACCCTTCACATGGAGAAAGAGCAAAAAACTGATTAACAACAACTATGAGCGCCTAGATAGAATTCTAGCTCACCAACAAGTCATAAGCTGGTTCCCTAATCTCTGTACCAAACACCACCAATTCTCTAGCTCAGATCATGCTCCTATCTCTCTCCAATTAGGCTCTTAACCGAAAAGAAAAGGTTTTCCCTTTAGGCTCGAAATGGCTTGGACTTCTAATGATGCTCTTGAAAGCATGATCAAAAAAGTTTGGAGATATAAGATAAGAGGCTCATTAGGTTTCAAGCTCTTACAGAAACAGAAATTATTGAAACAAAACATCAAAAGTTGGTGTAAAGCTAATCCTAATAATATCACAAAACAACTTTCTAAGGTAGATATTCAAATTAAATCCCTCCAGGACAGATTGCCCTGGGGTGATATCTCAATCTCGGAAGGTCACAAACTAGCAAGATTAGAACAGAAAAGATACAAACTGCTTGATTACAATTATAAGTTTTGGAAACAACGAGCTAAAACTAAACATCTCCAACTTGGTGATAGAAATACAAAATACTTTCAAGTTACAGCTAGAATAAAAAACTTCAGAAGATCAACTACTTCCTTTACTACAAAGCCGAATGTGCTTCTAACAGACCAGGATTTGATCACAGATCACATTACTGAAGAAATGTCAGAAAGGTTCATAGGATCTAATCAAACCAATGTTTCTCCTAATCATGTTTGGAACATCCAACCTCAAGTTACAACTGAGGAAAATGTTAAACTCATCTCTCAACCTACTAATATAGAAATAAAAAATACTCTCTTTAGCATGGCAGATGACAAGTCGCTTGGACCAGATGGCTATCCTCCTGAATTCTATAAACGCTATTGGAATATCATAGGATAATCCTGTTGTAAAGCAGTCAAAGCTTTCTTCTACTCAGGTCAGATGTTATCTGAATTAAACCAAACCTTTATAACATTAATACCAAAAGTTGAAAATCCCACCTATATTAATCACTACAGACCTATTAGTCTCTGTAATACTGTCTATAAAATTATCTCAAAAATAATCGCAAACCGCCTGAAGCCAATCCTTCCTAAGCTAATCAATCCTTTTCAAGGAGCATTTGTGGAGGGTAGATCAATTCAAGATAACACCCTTATAGCTCATGAGATTTTCTATACATTCCATAAACAAAAAGGAAAAAAAGGACTCATGGCTCTTAAACTAGATATGGAAAAAGATTATGATAAATTAAACTGGAACTATATTCAGGCAGTGCTGTTTAAATTTGGTTTTCATGAAACTTGGATTGGCTGGGTTATGAAATACTTAACCACCACCTCCTTCTCTGTCTTAGTCAATAACACTTCCGGTCCTTAATTTAAACCCAATAGAGGAATCAGACAGGGTGATCCCCTAGCCCCCTACCTATTTGTACTAGTAATGGAAGGATTATCTAGGGAATTACATAAGGAAGCACTTCTTGAGGATGCCTTAATCGACATTAAACTGGTTAAAAATGGCACTCCCATACCTTTCTTAACCTTTGCCGATGATACAATCATATTTGCAAAAGCAGCCCATACCAGCTTAAATACAATTCAGAACACTTTAAATAACTTTTCAAATTTATCAGGCTTAACCATAAACTACAATAAGAGCTCACTGCAATGCTCTAAGAATGTTAATCCTAATTTGGCAAGGGATTTGGCAGCCCATATGGGTATCCCAATCTCAAAAACTATTGAAAAATTCCTTGGAATCCCTCTTGTCAATGGCAGAATAAAAAATAGTGTCTTTGATGAAGCAATCCAGAACATGAAAAAACAACTCTCAAAATGAAAAGCATCCACCCTTTCTCAAGAAGGCAGAACTGTTCTAATACAATCAAACTTAAGCTCCAAAACAAACTACTTAATGCAAAACTTCCTACTTCGCAAATGAGTTATTAACCAAATGGACCAAATCAACAGAAATTTCTTTTGGAATAAATCACCAGCAGATAAATACATCCCTCTGATCAGTTGGGATACAATTTGCAAAAGTAAATCGCTTGGAGGCCTAGGCCTTAAAAAAGCAGAGGAATTAAACATCGCGCTTCAAATGAAAATTCTTTGGAAAATATACAAAAATGAAAATAGCATATGGGTACAAAACATAAAGGAAAAATACCTCCAATAAGAAAGCATAAGGAGCTTCAACAAAAAAGATGCATCATGGCAATTCGGAAGACTTCTCACCCTAAGGAAAAAATTTGAAGAAGGACTCCTCTGGGTTGTTGGTAATGGTTCGGCTATAAACGTATGGGAAGATAACTGGATCCCATCGATCAGCCTTAGAGACCACAGAGGTACAAATGATCCTAACATGACAGTTGAATCTCTTATCAGTGACAGGAAGCTATGGAAGGAAGATGTATTAAGACAGACCTTCCCCCAAGGAGTCGTCGACAAGATTCTGCAATTAAAAATCCCCCAATGGCAGGCTCAAGACAACCTAATTTGGAGTCCTGACCTAGAAGGTAAATTCACTACCAGGTCGGTGAAGAAAATTCTGGCTACACAACCCCAAGATCATAACTCACAAAGCTGGATTTGGAAGCTTAGGGCCCCCCCCCTCGCATCAAAAACCTTCTATGGAAGATCAAGATTGATGGTCTTCCAACTACTGATAGACTTAACACGTATGTTAACAGAGTTCCTAGCCAATGCTCTCTTTGTGGTGATGCAAATGAAGATGCTGCTCATCTATTCACTAAGTGCACCTACACAAGGGAAGTCATAGCCCAATATGTGCAGAAAACAGGTCTATACTTCCACAACCTTAATCTCCATGGCCCGCTGAGTGAAAATCTGTATAGAATCAATACGTCTAACACTAACTTTATTGATCTAGCTTTTATATGGCAGTTTATTTGGAATGTTAGGAATGACAAAATTTTAAGGTCTAAAGATTCGACTGGCACCCCTATACTGATCCAGATGATAAACCAGAGCATTACAGATTGGACCAAGGAAGAACAACACAACACAAACAACAATCAAACGTTATAAGAAGGGTGAGAGCCAAATGGACCAGACCTCCTAGGACTATCTACAACATTAATGTAGATGGTTCTTTTACCCAATCTGGCAAAAGCCAGACTGGGGGAATCATTCGTGATTCTGAAGGTAATATTATTGATATTTTTTCCAAAGAAGCTAATGCTGGATCAGTAATCCAAACAGAAGCCTATTCCATGATTCTAGGTCTTCAAAGAGCAAGACATAAGGGACTAAGGAAGATTATTCTTGAAAGCGACAATCAGATTCTGGTTAATGCAGCCAACAGAGAACAGTCGCCCGGATGGGAAATTCTACATCAGATTGAAGAAATCCAAAGGCTTACAGCTGAATTCTTATCAGTGGAGATCCGACATATATTTAGAGAAGCAAACCATACTGTGGACTGTATAGCCAAATCAGGTGTAATATGTAACATACCCTCTATTCCCTACCATAGGGATCTCTGTAAAATCATCCTTCAGGATGATCCGGGAGTTAGGTTGCTTTGTTAGCAACGGCTCCCAATGTTTGCCTACTGTAAAAAAAAAAAAAAAAGTAGGTGTGAATTCTTATCTTCCTGGGCCCCACAAAAAAATAAAGAAAATTTTAAAAAATATCTTTCCATCTTGGTCTTCCATCCTTTATCGATCAACGATCCAGATTTGTGTACAAGGTACACTATAAGGGTTGTGAACACCAGAACCACACCCTATATATATATATATATATATATATATATATATATATATATATATATATATATAATGGGTATAAAGTGCACACCCCTTAGGGTGTACTTTGTGCACGTTTTTGGGCCATTGATCGAGTGTAATTGGATGGATGTGATTAAAAAGCTTTTTTCTATTTTTTTAATATAAAAAAAGGTGGGGCCCGAGCACTAACACACCAAACCGGACCTACTCTCTCTGAATTTATTCATGGGCGCGTGTGTACTGGAGGAGAGGGAGGTATTTGACGAGTAGTGGGGCCCGCTCCAAAATAAAAAGAAAAAAGAAAGTGGTGTTGATTCAATATCTTTCCGTTTCAAATCAAATCCCATGCCTTCGGGATTTTTTTTTATCTTTTAATTTTGTAGTTTATCTATATTTTATTTATTTATAAAGATTTAGATTTAGATAAAAATAAAACATTAAACTTATTAACAATATCGGTTGTGATGCAATCAAAGATATGCATAAAGATTATTCACGATAATTATATTCCTTACTCTTACTGTCCACAATCAATGTTTCGGTGGAATACAAGCCTTATTTGGTGGAATACAAGCCTTATTAACAATATTAGGGAAATCTTAGATTGTTAATTTTATTCCTTACTCTTACCTATGAAACATTATTCGGTGGAATACAAGCCTTATTTGGTGAATTTCTAATGACTACTCAATTATAGACGATATTTTTTTTATCGCAACACATCAACTATGAAATGTTTCGGTGAAACGTGAAATATTATTCGGTGAAATATGATGTATTATTCATTAAAATCGTAAGTATTGTTTAGGGATTTGGGGTTTCTTTTTTTTTTTATAAAGTTTTTGATTGAGATAAACACAAAATATTATTTTGATTCAATAAATCGGTTGTGATGTACTAAAAGATATGGTTAGGTGGTCAATTATTTAGTGGAATTTTTATTTTTACGAGGTACACAGAAGCGATTAATAACTGCATAACCGTGAATACGTTTTAGGATTATACGGTTGAATCAATTGATTTATCGCGCACATTGAACAATAATTAAGATATTATTCAGTGTAATTCTTATTTTTACAATGTACATAGAAGCGATGAATAATTGTATAATTGTTGTCAATAAGTAAATTATTAGAATTATTCGGTTGAATCAGTCGATTTAATGCGTACATTGAAAGATAATTGGGAGATTATTCAGTGGAATACTTATTTTTACGAGGTACACATAAGCGATGAATAATTGTATAACTGTTGTGAATAAGTAAAATTTTCGAATTTTTGGTTGAATCGGTCGATTTCACGCGTATATTGAACGATAATTGATGGATTATTCAGTGAAATTCTTGTTTTTACGTGGTACGAAAAAACAACTCAAATCAAAAGAACCCTAATCCAGCCCCAAATAATCATCCAAATAAACTCTCATACTGTCCACAATCAAATAAGATGAATCACAAGTTCTTGTAAAAAAAACCCCAAATAATCACCTAAATAAACTCTCAAGTGGTTGAATATATAATACTCCGTATAGGCTAAATGCATTAATAATCACTTTTCTCTGCAAAAAATCCAAATCGAGCCTAAATATATTAATGGAGTCTCTTTCTTCAACCTTTGAGCAACCGGTGTTAGATGACTCCAATCGGACCACTGCCCTACATCCACGCGAACTCGAAATCGGACCACCGGCAACCGCCTTGCATCCACCGATTCTTGTCCGTGTGCAGCCCACTCAAAACCGCTACTTTTATCTTTGAATCGCCGCCTAAAACGCCAAGCCGAAGGTCCTCGCCGGTGAAGCTTCGAAGATTGTGAGAGAGGGCACACCGTACCGATGGTACTGTACATGGAAGGAAGAAGAGAAAGTGGTCTTCTTTTAACTACCCAGGACTCACGTGCTCACTCTCTCCATTTGGGTGGATGTTTGCACAATTCAATTTTTCTTTTTTTAAATTACACATACACGTGGTCCCTTATTAGCCCTCTATTCCTATGAGATCAATGGCTCATAATTGTGAACAAGATATATCTTAAGAGATGTGCACAAGGGAACCACCCCCTATATATATATATATATATATATATATATATATATATATATATATATATATATATATATATATATATATATATATATATATATATATATATATATATATATATATATAAGCCAACGGCTACAAAATGAGCGATCGACCTGCCGAAAATGTTCTAAAAAACGCTTGGTGGGTGCTTGGCGGTAGGGTAGGGTCAAGGGTCTAAGCGGAGTATAGGCGGATTTCATGGCGGGTCTTTGCAGTCTAGGCAGGTTTTCACGACCTGTGCGATGGGACGAGGTCATGAGTTTAGGAGGGGATCTAGATGGGCCTTGAAGGGTTTTTTAGAACAGTGCCCGCCGAGTTGAATGTTGGACCCGTCGAGTCGACGTACCGTTGCCTAACGACTAGTTTTGGCCGAGTTTCTCTCTCATTTTCCCCTTAAATACTAACCACTCCCTCCCATTTTCCTCACACTTCAATCTCATCTCTCCTAATCTCATATACACTTTCTAATCGCTCGATAATTTCTCGAAGTTATGAAAGGCGAAAGTCGAAAGTGCTTGAAGAGTCAGAATTCCGCGAATTCGGTGCTTTTCATCACCAAATCTCACTTCCTTTCTTTCCTACTCTCAAAATTTTAATTATTTCGTCTTTTCTCGTAATACATAATACATTTATTTTAGTTATTATCTAATTAAATTTTATTGAAAATGTTTTCCTGAGGTTGAAGGAGCGTTAGCGGAGCCTCCTTCTTGAGCAAGGGGAGCGGACAAAGTCACCAACTATAGTCCCGCCTTGGACATAGCGCCTCCGTTTTGGAGGTCGGAGAAATCCCAAAGATGTCGGGATGAGGTGCTACTTAAGGAGCAGCCAGAGATCGAGCAGGAAGTTGTGGTTCATGGAACTCCCTCCACCATCCGGACCTAGGAGTCCTATTTCGCGATTACGGACGATGTGGAATAGGTGGAGAACGATGTTGAACCGACTGCAATGTAGGTCCGCTATGTTCAAATTCTGTTTCACGAAGGATCCGAAAGAGGCGGACTGAGAGGAGAACACTTGCTCTGCCAAATGCAACTTCTATTCCACGGTGTACAAGCACGTGAAGGGAGATGGATATGGGAACTACATTCTCCATATCCAAACTAAGCATCTCGAGAAGCTTGGCATGGCCAAATGCCAGACTCAACTATCCGAGTATGCAACTACTTCCTCTCAACCCCCTGATTTATAGAGTTATGACAGAAAATGGTAGCGGTTGAAGGTTTAACTTATAGTTTTTCACAACGGTTAGTTTTTAACGAATTTATGACAGAAAATGTTCATTCTAGTTGGCAATCTATTATTCAAAACACGGTTAAGAGAAAAGTAAGCAAAAGGTGTAACACATGTAAAGTCAAATTAACTGAGTATTTTCAAAAATATAATGATTTATATGTTTCGATTTGTAGTGATATTTTAACAGACCATTGATAAAAACCACTCATATATGAGTGTTATATGTCATTGGGATGAAGAAAAGTTCGCTTTACACAAACGAGTTTTAGCTTTTCGCGTTTTTTATGAAGCTCATATGACACGTAACATATAGCACGTGTCATTTTAAACGTTTTTATAAAAGTATAGATTGACTCAAAGATATTTTTTTTCAATCGGTTTTGACAACGTCTCCGCCAACCCCGCATTTATCTCAAAATCAACCAATATTGTCGGCTTAGGATAAGAGGAAAACATTTTCACATCGGTTGCACACCTCATATTTTAAACTTACGTTCGTTCAAGATGGCTTAGAATTTTTACATAATGTGTTTGAACCTATTCGATATGTTATGCGGGCACAGTGGCGAGTCAAACAGGTTCCCCAACAATGGCACCAGTTTGACCGAGCAAACAACGTGCGTCCAAAGAACTTCGCTCAAGATCTTTGCACCTGGTGGAACTCAACATATAAATGTTTTATGATTATTTTATATACAAGGAATATCCCTTTGCTTTTGCAGCCCAACTGTCACAGTGGAGCAATTATTCATCCGAGGTCAAGACTGCTCCCAGAGAACCTCAACGCCCAAGTTTGCCTCGCCTCTCAACAGAAGGCGAACATGAGAATTCAAAAGAACATCTTGTCCAACGAGTATGAGGCCAATGATGCATTCGAGTCGGTGTCGTCAGGAGCTCCATGGACGGGGGGTCACTGATGGCCAATTCGACACGTAGATAAGCGGGGTTCAAAATACAGCTAAAAGAGCTATGTGGACTTTGATTTATCTTGTCCGGAAGGATACGTAGGCAATTAGGAAAACGATACAAGGACTTCATCCCCCTTTTTTCACCAACTCATTTTAACCCAAGTTTTTATTCAATTTTTGACTTCCTGACAACTATGTAAATGAAACAATTTTTTTCGGAAATCCAAATTTTGGAAAAAAAAAACCCAATTCGTAAATCCCGATCCTAACCCAGTGGGTCGACCTTGCAGGTGGATGCGGATAGCCGCCCCACGTGGTGAAAAGTCAGCCGAAAAAAGAGGGTTGACGGAGGAAAAGTCGTTGATTTACCTCACCAAAAATAAATCCCAAACAAACAAACAAGTATAGTATGCAAGTAAGGAGTCGAAGCCTAGAGAATCAAGTATTTCTAAATATTGTGTATTTATCAATATAAAAAGAAAAGATTTTTATGAATGAAAATAGAAAACAATATTGACAAAAGCAAATAAATGATAGAAGAAAAGCGTTTCCACCTACAAGATCTCGACTTTGGTTGGTGTTATTGATCATCGAATCCTTTTCAAGTTATTATCGTTTCATACGAATTCCTCTCGTCTTGGTTTAAGTAGATTAAAAGTCCTACGAGTCCAATTAATCCCTTACACCTCAATGCAACCTTAACACGGTCAAGATTTAACAAAGAGATAATAGCGTCCCAAGAACTTGAGCATATAAATAACACGAATTACACATGGTAAATCGATGTTTAAGATATATGTCAACTTCCTATATAATCATGCTTCAAACACGGAATCCACAATCTTATGCGTGCTACTACGGAAATAACACAAATACGAAAGTATTAAATCCTAGAATGAAATCAATATTATCAAGGTAGCTTATCAAGGTAGCTAATCAAGGTAACATCAATAACATAATCAATATCACATAAAGAAGCTGAAAGAATTATAGAGGAAAAATAACTTCAATTAGAAACTCACAAACCACCAACCAAGTCTCGAAAGTGTAGGCCGAAACTAGAAAATTAGCCAAACTTGGCTTACCTATGCTTTCTTCTCTTCAATGGTGATTTCTCTACTTTTAATTGATTAGAAAACTAACCCTAGAACATCCTATTTATAAGCCTAAAGTCTTGCATAAATAAGGTAAAAGATAGATAAACTAGATAGAAACTTCCTAAACAAACTAGATAAAAGATAGACTTTCCAAATTTAATTCAGCATTGGATTCCGCTGGCAGCGAAAATTTCCGCTAGCAACGAATGGCCTCAAAAAAGCTACTGTTGGAATTTCGCTACCACATCGCTACCACACTCGCTGGCAGCGAATGTCCATGCCTTAGAATATTTTCAAGCTTCTTCGACTCCATCGTTTTCGCACCCGCGAGTCCACCCTTCCGCTGCCGCGAGAGTCTCCATTCGCTGCCGTGAAAGCTTACATCCACTGCAGCGAATCCGGTCGTCCGCTGAAGCGACTCCATTCGCTGGCAGCGAGTCACCATTCGCTGGCAGCGACTCATGTTGCTTGCTCGGTTACTCTGGGTTGACTCGACTCACTAGCAGCGAGTTTCCATTCGCTAGCAGCGAAACATGCTGGCTCCAGGACATACTCCCACTGACTGTAGTCGCTGGCAGCGAGTTCTGCTCAGGACACCTTCTCGCACATGATGTTGTTGACTTGATTCGCTGCAGCGGAAAGACATTCACTGTCAGCGAAAATCCAGCAGAACACCATCATGTAGATCTTCGAAAGAGCTTTCCAACACATGCTCATATGCGTTGATCGGAGATCCGAGGCCTCCGGAAAGTGCGTTACAAGTTCAGCTCGCCGAGCGGACAGCTTTCGCGACTCCCCCTCGTTTTCGCTCTTAGACCTCGATTTCGTGCTCCGTTGCTCTTTAGGTTGTTACATACTCTTCGGGACTTCTTCCTTTAGCTCTCCCAAGTCTTTGCCTCGGATCTACAAATCTACATAATACCATCGAAATAGCGTAGATTCCGATCTTTCCCACAAAATGAATAATAATCTAATTAACACTAAAACATGATTATATAACAATGAAAAGCACCTAAACAAACCTATAATGCCTATTGGAAACATGCCTTATCAAACGCCCCCACACATAAACTTTTGCTTGTCCTCAAGCAATGCAAAAACAAGAGCAAAACCATCATACCACAAATATGATTTTCAAGCACTAACCTTGTCAAAAGCAACATCAAAGTGTAGGAGCCATGAGCATGAAAGATAACATCCTAGCAAGTATATGAGTGATTCAATGTCAAAGGCACATCTAGTCCAACCTTATTGGGATCATGTGTTTGCTCTCACTCTCATGTGTTTAATTAGGCTTAAAAATGGAATCTCTCAACTCGATCCAAAATGCAAAATCTACATAGAAATTGACACATATATCACGTACATATTATCCACCGCGGATGCCATCACTTATAAGAAACATCAAGAGGTCTTTTATCAAGGTTGTAATGGGGCTTGGTAAGAAATTGAGGTAGGAAAATATTTAGGCTTGGGGTGCTAAAAATCCGGGAAAAAGGGATCCTTAAGAACAGCCGGAAGAACACTACAAATCAAATACTTCCAAAACCAAAATAACGTACTCAAACTTTCACTCTCAAAATACTCAACTAAAGAACTTTGTCTCAACCATACATTTTTTCCAACTCTCATATACATAATGAAAATAAAAGGCTCTTTATTCATCTTTTTTCTTTCTTTTTTTTTCTCTTTTTTTCAATTTTTTTTCTAGAGCCAAAAATACAATAATGCACAATGTGAGGAATAAAACCAAAATTACATAGTAATCCAAAACTTGTAACCCTCTTAACAATATTTTCTTTGCCACTCAACCACATCAATCATTAACCAACTCTAATCCTAATTCCCGGATTGGGTAAGGCTTATCATCGGCTAAGGATAAATTTTGTGGAGCTTCAAAGAAAAGGCTAGGGCTCAAATTGGCTGAAAGCAAAGGACACATATGTATGGTGGATATGGATAATAATATGGCTAAAAAAATCATGCCTCTATCATTTGAAACTCATAATCAATATATAACAATGTCAATCTCAAGACGTAATTGCATAAGGAGAGTATAATGTCACACAAGAAAGGAAAAAGGAATAAATATGATGAAAATCCCTATAAGGCCAAAATTCCTCACTAGGACAATTTTTGTTGGATTTCAATTATGCCCACGACTAAGAATCATACTTGCTCAATTGAACTAACAAGTCATGCTCCCATAAAAATCATCTCAATTATGTGACAAGGCTAGGTAATTCTATCATATTATGGAACATATATGGTAAAAAACTCATAAAAATAAAATAAAGGACAAACTAAGGCAAGATGAGTATTTGAATAACACGTATATGCAATGCATGATCTTTTTGGATTTTTTTTCCATAAAAATAAAATAAAGCACAAACTAAGGCAAGATGAGTATTTGAATAACACATATATGCAACGCATGATCTTTTTGGAATATTTTTTCCATTTTTTTTTCATTTTCCGATGCAATAAAATAACAAAAATTAAACATGAATCGATGAATAAAACAACGACAAAATAAACATGAATGCATGAATATATGAATGCAACCCTCCCCCACACTTAAACTCTTCATTGTCCTCAATGAAAATCAAAGACAACAAATCATAAAAATATGAGAGAAAGAGGGTAAAGAATAACTCACATCATGGAAAAGTTTTGGTGGCGAAAAGGATGAAGATTGATAATGACAAGCTTGGAAGAAGAAAAAGCGACGAAGACTAACGAACCATGAGCACAGATGAATGAAGATGACGAAGAATGAATAAGATGTGATGCGACAAAAACGAACGAAGACTGAGCATGAGCTGTTGGATTCGCTGTCAGCGAGTTCCATTCGCTGTCAGCGGATGAAATCAGCTCCTTTGTCGTCTGAGCAGCTAGACTCGCTGGCAGCGAATAATGATTCGCTGGCAGCGGATTCAGCACATAATCTCTATTCTTCGATCTTGTTCACTTTTCCCTGCATTGTTAGCTCAAAATATCCAAAAGCATCTATCTACCACATAAAATAATTAGGAAATTTCTAATTTATTAAACAACAAAACTAATTAACTAACTAGGAATTGAAATAACTAATTTAGCAAAACTTACCTCGGGTTGCCTCCCGAGTAGCGTCCTTGTTTATCATCATAGACTCGACGGTTTATTCGTTCATGTGTTCAAGACTCACTCGGACATCGCCAACGCCCTCTTTAGAAAATCAAACTCCGGTGCACACCATTTAGGTAGGTGAACACCACATATGAAGAAGCTGAAGTCAAATGATGCGATGTTGAAGAAGGTCTCCAACTCTTCATATGCTCGAGTGTGACTTCCCGCCGAGGGTATGTAGTACCACCAACACAGTTCCGTTGGTGGTTTGTTGAAGTAATGCTCCCAAGGATCTACATATTCACCAAAATCCACAAAAGTGTAAGAAATATCATTACCTTGCTCGGGAGCCAAAGAAATTGGCTCTGGACTAGATTCCTCAATAGATGAGTTGGGGATGATTTCTATGGGTGCAGTAGGTGCCAAAATACATGGTTCCTCATGCGTGCACTCATGAGATTCCATTTCACGGGGCATTGGGCTCCCTTCTCCATCTTTGATTGAACCATTGGTGCTTGTGTCTTGGCTTCCCTCATGTATCTCGTCCGCCATTGGTTTGAAAGGTAAGGGTGTGGATGTCAACTTGTAGTCTTCTTCCACCTTCACCATGTCCCCCACGCAATGGAAAAGATCCCACAATTCCGACCAATCCAAACCGTAAAAGCCTTCATCTTTCAATGACTGGGAAAATTCTCGTATCTCGGGAAGCATGCCATCTTGAACACAAAGTACTTGTTCTTTTAAATCATCTTGGATACTCCTTGAAGCACGGTCGTCCACTAAATCTTGCACTCTTGCGAGGTAATGGTGAAAGTATTCTCCTTGGTATTGCCATAACTCCAACTCCATTGCAAACAATTAGTAACGAGGTGTCGTGAACCGGAAGATAGGTCCACGACGGGGATAGATATATATACAAATATTAATAACTACACAAAATAAAAAAATAAACTTGATTCCCCGGCAACGGCGCCAATTTTGACGGAGCGAAAGTCGTTGATTTACCTCGCCAAAAATAAATCCCAAACAAACAAGTATAGTATGCAAGTAAGGGGTCGAACCCTAGAGAATCAAGTATTTCTAAATATTGTGTATTTATCAATATAAAAAGAAAAGATTTTTATGAATGAAAATAGAAAACAATATTGACAAAAGCAAATAAATGATAGAAGAAAAGCGTTTCCACCTACAAGATCTCGACTTTGGTTGTTTTTATTGATCATCGAATCCTTTTCAAGTTATTATCGTTTCCTACGAATTCCTCTCGTCTTGGTTTAAGTAGATTAAAAGTCCTACGAGTCCAATTAATCCATTACACCTCAATGCAACCTTAACACGGTCAAGATTTAACAAAGAGATAGCACAACGTCCCAAGAACTTGAGCATATAAATGACACCAATTAAACACGGTAAATCGATGTTTAAGATATATGTCAACTTCCTACATAATCATGCTTCAAACACGGAATCCACAATCTTATGCGTACTACTACGGAAATAACACAAATACGTAAGTATTAAATCCTAGCATGAAATCAATATTATCAAGGTAGCTAATCAAGATAACATCAATAACATAATCAATATCACATAAAGAAGTTGAAAGAATTATAGAGGAAAAATAACTTCAATTAGAAACTCACAAACCACAAACCAAGTATCGAAAGTGTAGGCGGAAACTAAAAAATTAGCCAAAGATGGCTTACCTAAGCTTCCTTCTCTTCAATGGTAATTTCTCTACTTTTAATTGATTAGAAAACTAACCCTAGAACATCCTATTTATAAGCCTAAAGTTTTGCATAAATAAGGTAAAAGATAGATAAATTAGATAGAAACTTCCTAAACAAACTAGATAAAAGATAGACTTTCCAAATTTAATTCAGCGTTGGATTCCGCTGGCAGCGAAAATTTCCGCTAGCAGCGAATGGCCTAAAAAAAGCTACTGTTGGATTTTCGCTACCACGTCGCTACCACATTCGCTGGCAGCGAATGTCCATGCCTTATAATATTTTCAAGCTTCTTCGATTCCATCGTTTTTGCACCCGCGAGTCCACCCTTCCGCTACTGCGAGTCTCCATTCACTGCCGCGAAAGCTTACATCCACTGCAGTGAATCCGGTCGTCCGCTGAAGCGACTCCATTCGCTGGCAGCGAGTCACCATTCGCTGGCAGCGACTCATGTTGCTTGCTCGTTGACTCTGGGTTGACTCGACTCGCTGGTAGCGAGTTTCCATTCACTGGCAGTGAAACATGCTGGCTCCAGGACATCCTCCCGCTAACTCCAGTCGCTGGCAGCGAGATCCCATTTGCTGGCAGCGAGTTCTGCTCAGGACACCTTCTCGCACATGATGTTGTTGACTTGATTCGCTGCAGCGGAAAGCCATTCGCTGTCAGCGAAAATCCAGCAGAACACTATCATGTAGATCTTCGAAAGAGCTTTCCAACGCATGCTCATATGCGTCGATCGGACATCCGAGGCCTCCGGAAAGTGCGTTACAAGTTCAGCTCGCGGAGCGGACAACTTTCACGACTCGCCCTCGTTTTCGCTCTTAGACCTGGATTTCGTGCTCCGTTGCTCTTTAGGTTGTTCCATACTCTTCTAGACTTCTTCCTTTAGCTCTCTCAAGTCTTGCCTTAGCCTCTCTTAGCTCCGTTCCTCATGGTCTTTGCCTCAGATCTACAAATCTACATAAAACCATCGAAATAGCGTAGATTCCGATCTTTCCCACAAAATGAATGCTAATCTAATTAACACTAAAACATGATTATATAACAATGAAATGCACCTAAACTAACTTATAATGCCTATTGGAAACATGCCTTATCAAGGGTGCAGTCTTTCAACCAATTGTCCGGACCTGGTGGGTAAACTTGGCCCTGGCGACCCTTTGACCCGGTGGGTCAAACTCGTTGACCCGGTGGGTCAAACTCGTTGACCCGCCGGGTCGAATCTATGGCCGCATGTAATATGCGGAACTTTATGCTTCCCATCTATATTCATGAAGAGCTAGAGAAGGCCAATGAAATAATTATTTTGGAACAAGGCAGATACGCATAGGCCGCTCGTCAACTGGGTTGATACTTATAAGTCAAAGCAAAATGAAGGTTTATGTATTAGCAAAGCTAAATATATCAACATAGCACTCCAACTAAAGCTTATATAACACTTTGGTACAAATTGTCAATGAGAAGTATCTAAAAAAAAAACATTTTTGTATTATGTGAAGAAAGGAAATACCTCGTGGAAATGGTCAAAGCTTATATCACTTAGATAAATCTTCAAACAAGGCTTCTAATGGCAAGTGGGAGATGGAGAAACTATTAAATTTTGGGAAGATAATGGGGTTGGATGCGAGTTGGTATCTTCCCTCATCTCAAACCAAAGCAATATAGATAAAAGCATTACAATAAACAATTATATAACCCCCCCCCCCCCCCTCTCTCCCCTAAAAAAAGGAATGTAAATAATATCTCGAACTAAATCTAATTAAAAGAATCACATAAATCCCTATACAAACAGATGAGATCAAATATCGATTATATTGGAGAACAGCTAAAAATGGTTGGTTTAGCACAAGTTCGGCTATAGAAATTATTCATACAAAGAAAGGTCACTGCAAAACAAACTATGGATTGTTGTAGGAACTATAGGTTATGAATTGACTTGTGACACAATGATAATGCATATTTTAGTTATACATGATAGATAGTTTTAGGTGCATTTGGTTGTATATATTGCATTGTTAGATGTTAATTTGCATTCTTATTCATTTAGTTCTCGAGTTTGGAATCTATGCACTTTTGTGCCTAATGTGCAGACTTACATTCTGATACTTGAGAAGAGGTGAATGTTGGCTTGGCTGGGAACATAGTCACTGGGATTGGAGTTGGAGAAGAGGGAAAAAGAAAAAATAAAGGACCAAGAGATGAGGTGAGCAGAGGAACCGAAGAGAAGCCGAAGAAACAAAATCCAGGAAATGCGGCGCCCACGGATTTTGCCGTTTCAGAAGAATCCGAAATTTGTCCCAATCTTTTAATTAAGGCAATCTTTATCTTATTCGACTAGGGTTTTCCAAGGCCGATGTTATGCCTACAAAGACTGTTTTTATTAGTATTCAGAGGAGAGACAACTTAGGAATGAAGATGAAGATTTTCTACATAAGTATGAGTCACTAAATATCTGTAGTTTCTCCTACATTTTAGAAACATGGTTAGTTGATTTGTGAGGCTTGAATTCTAAGTTATTCCAACGACCGATTCATTATCTTTCTGCTAATTTTGTGTTGATAATTCTATGTTGATTAGCTACCTTGATAGAATTGCATCGTGATAGGGTTTTAATTAGTTTGTAAGAATAATTATACCTTTTTTAGCAAGCATAATTGAGTGAGTTCGTAAGGAGATCTTGATTGTGTAGGGTAATGATAGCTTGGTTACATATCAGTTTATAAGTTGCTAGGATTAAATGGATGACAACTCTCGACATATACTGGTTGCTTATAAGGGTTGGTACTCCCATTCTGCCAACTACTTCGGGACTTTTTGTTTGTATGTTAAATCCTGTAGGGTTTGGGTTGCATATAGATGTAAGGGATTGTCATGTCTGTAATGAAAGTCAATCCATCTGACCCAAAGTCAGATTAATCAATATAATTAGAATAACTAGAAAGAGAGTCGATGATCAATAAAGTAACCATTGTTGAAGATTTGTAGATGAAACCACTTCATCTCTATTGTTATCAATCACTCACCATTACGATCTTTATTATTCTTGTTACTTCTTGTTAGCAATTCAAGTATAAAGGAAAAGGTAGTTCTCCTCCTGGATTGACTCTGGACTTATCAACTATACTAGCTAGTAAATTTGTATTATTTTTGATAGAGAAGCAACGACTTTACGCACATCACACAATCCATTCCCTTCTAATCTTAACTATGTATATTTCATGGATATTTAAAGGGTAAAATATGTCTAATAAGATCCAGAAGACTCTTGGATACTCTATAAAAACTCTAAATCTAATTATTAAATAACCATTTGATCCCAATCATTAATTCTCAATTCTAATTAGTGTTCTAAAAGGTGAAATCGCTAATTTCGGACGTCCCTCATCCTTAACTTGACCAGAAGGATAGAGGTTGTTAATATGCCTTGAATCATTGTTGACCAGTGAAACACCAGGGGACGAAGGTAATGCACTGTTGCCGAACCTACGTTCAATCATTGTGTCGTTCTTTGTTTGTTTATCATTCTCGTTACAATAGAGATAAATCATGATAACTCAACCAACAATAGAAGATGGAATCAATACCCATGATGCACAAGGAGCCCCTCTCATTTGAGAGGGAGTAGTTGTAAGAATTTATCACTTAAAGATTATTACCTTCGATAATTTGAGATGCTCTATGAGATTCGAGCTCGACCTTAAGCCTTGTCTTCGCAAAAACTATGGGGCGGAATTATCCTATTACCATCAAGATTAGCGTCGTTTATAAGGAACGAAAAAACAATAGTAAAAACTTCTTTACCCATCTTCCTCTCTTCTCTAGGGTTAACATTTCACCACAATGTCCCCATCTATGGCAGAGCAGAAGTAGGGTTGTGCATAATCGGGTATCCGACACGACACGACACGGTATATCGGATACATGAAACAGATAACACTCAAAAGACCGATCCGAACATGACACATTAAGTATCGGGTATCCGACACGAAACAGTTTCATATCGGATACCCGAATAACACGACACAAACCGTTTAGGGTTTGAAAAAAATAGGGGTTTTGAAAAAAAAAAATAACACAACATCTTCAATTCTTCGAACAATACTTCCAAATTCCAAATTGCAATTACACAAAGCATAACACGACACTGCTTGAATTTGAACTATACTCGCAAGTTGCAATTACACACAACATAGTACACCAAAGTTAAATCAAAACAAAACAAAACTCTAGAAATAGACTTGGAAATAACCATTATCATCATCATTAGAAATCAAAAACAGATCCATAAAACAAAAATTAAAAATGGAGTAACTACATATCCGAGTACACACTACTAGAAATTTGGTATTTAACATCGGGTAATAGCCGATGTCTTTAAAAAAAATTCGATGTCTATGTGGGGGATGTAAAAAGTAAAAAAAATTTCACATCGGCCAGAACCCGATGTCTTTGTATGTTATAACATCGTTTATATTTTTAATTCCGATGTCATTGTTATACTATAACATCAATTATAAAATATAACCAATGTTATAACATACAAAGACATCGGCTATTACCCGATGTTAAAATGTTGACTTTTTACATCCCCCACATAGACATCGATTTTTTTTTTGAAAGACATCGGCTAATAGCCGATGTGAAATGACATATTTGTGGTTTTTTTTATTATCGTAGCCTATGCGGGATTTGAACCCGCATCTTTGTGTATGAACACAATGCTCTACCATTTGAGGTAATTAATAGGCTTTAAATTAGATAAAATTTTATTACATAGAAGTAAAAAGAGCATGTAAAACTTAAGAAGCATAGAAATTAAACAAGGAAAATAAACCAATAGCAATAATTCTTGTGCATCTTGTTCATGTCAAACACTTCTCTTTCATAAATTGGCTCATTTCCATTCCATTAATTTCACTAGGATGAAAAAAACACCCCCAAGTATAACTGTACAAGAAATCGCACACCATTGCATGCATAATTTCGTATTGAGGTTTGGGCAGCAAGATTTGCTTCTTTTCTTTTTCTATTCCATCCAATTCACCCTTTCACAATTACAGTTACAATCCTATTTCACTTTTAAACATCAAAAAGTAGAAACTGCCAACTGACCTCATTCCCGCTTCTTCCTTGATTGTTCTTTAGCCTCTGCAGCAAAAGGATCTCCAACACTATACATAGGGCGAGGCAATCATCAATTGTTGAACCTCAAACAACGCTCTATCCATTTGAGCTAAGAGGCTCTAAATTACCAATAATAAAACCAAGTGCAACGCCTAAAGAAGAAATAAGAACATAGGATAGGAGTCATATAGTTTCTTTCAAAGTATCCTATGTAAGGAAAATATGAAAACCTTATAAAAACAAGAATAAGAACACCAAAAGCTTCTTTGCATCTTTAGAGGCCAACGAAGGAACAAGAACACCAAAAAAATTGATTTTAACATCCACTCTAACATGTCTTGTAGGTGATATTCTCATTTCTAAAGAGATAATATGATATCAGCTTTTTTTTCAAGGCATAAGAAATAATTAAAAGTAACATAAATATGTCAAGAGACTCAAAAACATTGGACAACACTCCAAGGAAACAAATAATAGATGAATAGATACATGGGTATTCAGCTCACATACTTTAGAAAACGACCAACTTTTAGGGCCATGATTGGATCGACTTGCTTAGTAAAAACATCACACCCATCCAAGAAAGGTGGCTTTGTATCTGAGCAAAAGGAATAAGAAACGATAATGTTGTAAGACACTCAAATAAGTTAATAAATAATGACTCATTTCTTGGGTGACTTATAATGAAAAAGAACTATGAACTTTATTGATTTAACTCACCATGAACTAAAAGAATTACCCTATGATCCTCATCTTCATCAAACTCAGTCTGTTGTACCAACAAATTTAATTTAGCATAGAAAGCTCAAGCTAGTATCAAATCATTCACTAGTAACTCACCCGAATTTTAGTATAGAAAGCTCAAGCTAGTATCTAATGAATTTGAAGCAGGGAGCTGCTTGCTCGGTTAGTTCTTGTGAGATATAGCAAATCTCCCTATAAATGCAATTAGAATCTTTCCTCAATGCTCAGATAATAGATATCCTAAAGATGCACGAGGTTTTCCTCAATGCACGAACAAGATGAAATGGGTAAATACCTATCCTTTCTCATCTATAGGAACCGGTGTAAGGAGGCTTTCCTAGCAAGTGGTAGATCTGCAAAATGCAATTACAATCAAGATTTGTCAAGGATAGTTGTTTTCATTGAATAAAGGATTTTGCAAATTAATATTAACATTAGGATTAGGATTAGGAATAGGGTTAGGATTAACGACCTCTCTTTCATCTTGAGGCGTCTCTACTTGCACTTGTTCTTGCTGACCTCCCATGTTGTTTGAACCACTAGGCCTAGAACTCTCCCAAGCCGCCATCTTGGCTTGTAAAGCAGTCAAGGTATCCGTCAAGGTGGCCATGCTAGCTGCCAATGTATTGAACTGCTCGGGTGTCACAGTAGCACTCGAGTTACCCTCATTGATGGGTTGTTCCCATTGTTACCCTGATTATTAGACATTGCAACAAAAGAAAAAGAAACAACGAACTATGTTAAAGGTTAGTAAAACTATAAACAACTCACAATTGTGTTTCGCTCACACTCCCTCTCTGATTGATATATCACGCTTGCTAGGGCAATCTGCTTTGGGCAAATCAACAACCAAGCAATAGAACTTAAGTAATCAAAGTATGCAGTCAAGAGAATGAATGAAACAACAATCAAGAGTACTCAACAAAGGCTGTAGAGAACTCTATGTAAGCAAACAACTCGATCCAAGCAAGTATAGGACTCGACAGTAGCAAGGATCACACAACAAGTACTCGACGTGGGATAAAAGTACTCGACGGACTCAAACAAGCACTCACAAGGGTTGTAAGTACTCGACACAATAGTAGAGATAACTCGGCATGGGATGAGATCTCTTCGACACTACCAGCTTTGCACTCGACAATGGTAAGGAGTGCTCGACACAAACAACAACAACTCGACACAGCAGCAAAAGTACTCGATCAAGGTAGAAAGGTACTCCACAGAAACTGAAAACAAGAGAAAATAAGGAAAAGAAAAGAATGCTTGGAAATTTACCTCTTTTGATTGAAAACCTTTAAGTTAGGACGTTGTAGTTGCAGGGTAGGGTTTCAATTTTGTGGAGGTATGTGTTTTTGGGATAGGGGTGTATCGACTAGGGCTGAGAAAAAGGTTCACCAACTTGTCCTTGGGAGCTTTCTTGCACTAGATCAAACAACTCTATCTTTTTTTTTTACTTACTTTTACCCCTAGTGAATTTTATCTTCCTAGGTCCAAGATAAATCTATTTTTTTTTAATGTATTTCGAAACTGATTTTTTTTTTTTATATATATATCTAATGCAAGAAAGAACTCTTAACAATGGAAGGACTCGAAAATCTGATGTAAAGGTGATAAAAGATTGAATATGCAGCCCTAAAGATAAATAAATAGGTGAGGCTTTTGTTATCTTTGGTATATGGATTTATCTAAAGCTTTAAAGATAAATGATAGATAAATAGCAATTATATCTACCAAAAATCTGGTTTATAATAAAGGCAATAGATAAATGGAATTTAGATAAAAGATATATCAAAATTCCCAAAGATGGGAAAAAGCAACAAACTAGGGTTTTCTTCTTGTGTTTAGGTGATGTCGACCAGCTGTGACTATGGGGACAAGGAAATTGCCGTTGACTATGTGTTCACAAGGGGTTGTGCACACGATGGTCAACTCCACGGTCTCGGCTAGAATTTGTGTTTGGGCTAAGCAACCACAACAATCACAAACAAGAAAGGTTAGTGCAATAATCAAATAAAGAATGCAAGAAGTAAAAGACCAAAACAAGAAAAGGACTCTTTTTGTGGGTTTTTGTGTTTATGAAAAGGAAAGACTCAATCTTGATGCCGGAAACCAAATCTCTGATACCAATTTGATACGGGGTTAGCCGTGTGATGGTCTGATCTTCGACAACAAGCAAGAAACTCAAAGAAACAAACAAGACTCGATCAAGAATGCAAGAAACGTAGTAAAACTATAAAGAAGACGCAAGAAATCGATCAAGATGATCAAGATCTTTCAAGAACGCAGCAAGACTCGAAATAAATAGACAAGAATTGAAAGACATGTCCTGATATGGACTGAGTCGATCTATATACAACAAGATAGAGACCCCAGGCTTCCGTAGAAGGTAGGAACCAATACCAATGACTATATAACCCGCCTCTGCAACCCTACACAACCAAGTGGACAACTTGGAGGCACAAAGAGGGGGCTTGTGGATACTCGGATCACCAAGTCTTGCGAAGTTGATGAACGGCAAAGCAAACCAAGCTGAGATGATATCAATTCGATGACCAACGAGCACTACTCATGTTCGATCAACAAACACTCAACGTGTATACGCTCTATATGAGAGATGTGTATTCATAAAAGTTCCAATTGTTCTACAAGGTGGATCGGCAATATATAAGCCTACAAGGCTGTTCTGGCCGAAAATAATAATAATAAAAATAATCTAATAACTTAATGGGCTTAATAAAATAACACCTAAAGACATAAGTAAATAAGGTCTTTAAAAATAATAATTAGAAAAACCCAATTCAGCCCAATAGAACACTTAAGCCGACAATAGGTTCCAACACTTAGAAAATGTCGACATAAGCAAGGCTTATGGAGGCTCGACTTCTTCTTGGACTCCAATGCACATATATGTCTTCAATGTTAGCTCATGGAGTTGAACCTTGCTCGAGAACAAAGCATGACTCACAAAGTTGAATGAGTCTCTCTGAAGCTTCTTAGCTCTAGCTCGAGTCATTGGTCCTTCTCCAAGAATGATGGGTGTGTCTGGAGCTGTAGAAGATGGTCCCGCATCTCCTGGGGTTTTGAAAAATTATGTCTCGCGACCAGAAGTTTTACTTTGGCCAAAAATCGTCGTTTCAAAGTTTGTGAATGATGAATAATGTAATATTAACAAAGTTTGGGGAGACTTTCACAAATACTACCCTTTTCATTCTCTTCCCGAGCGAGAGACGAACAGAAGGACCCGCACTCTGTGCGATAGCAGACGGAGGGAAACTGGCTGGAGTTGGTGGCGCAACTGGTTCCGGCTTAAAGGTGAGTATACTTGCCTTTCGAAAATTTTGAATTTGAACAAGTTTTCCCCGAAATTTCAAAATCATATCTATCAATTTACTTCTTATTGAGTAGGATTAGTGATCAAAGGTGTGAAATCCAACTCAAATCATTGTTTGATGCTTTCAATTTCGAAAATTTTGGGTTTTTTGTTTCTGGGTCCAAAAAATTTACCTTCAACAAACCTGACCCCTCTTGCTCAAAGTATGGCTACCTGGAATGTTCATAGCATGGAGCACTTTTGACTGGGCACCTGTTTAGGTCTGTATTCCAGACCTCGACCCAACATACTACTCCAATGTAGCACTCAGCCGCTTTGGTTGCGCTAGATCATACACATTAGTTCTTACGTGTGCAGTCACTCATGTATGTAATGAGAAAACTAGTTCTTCATTTGGTCACTTCTTTATTAGTGGATTATCATTATAAATGGGTAACAGTACTGCTAATTGCTAAACATGATTATGTTATGAGCAAATTACCTAATGCCTTCATGATGTTGAGCAAAATCTTCTTGATTAGATGTCAGATTCAGGGTTCCATTGCATTGTACCTGATTGGATCGGATTTGGTTTCAGTGATAATCCTCAACTATGATATGGATTTGATTACACATGTCTATCTATTTGCATCTCTCTCTAATTGTATGCCAGTGTGTTTCTTTGTTTTTATTTCCCTCACTGGCCGATCATGAGCTTACTTGAATTTATCGCGTGGATAAAGATCAAAATTTCTGATATAGTAATATGACTAATATCACTTTTACAGAAAAGGAACTCCATGATGCATTGAGTGATCGTCTTGAAGTAATTGGAGTCCGGTCTCCTTTCCATTTGGTTGTGCAGGTGTGAAATGGAAGCATCCTATTTCACACAAATAGTTCAATTCTGTTTGTAGTTATGTTGTCTGTTGGAGAATTTAGTTTTATATCCAGTTATCCATAATCAAGGAATTAAAGGATGACTGTTTTGTAGCCACCTTCTTGCACTTACCATGCTAATGGATATTGTAATCCTTATAGGGATTTTTTGTAGGTTCATATGGATTAACCTGGGCTATTTCAAAAGCTAAGGTCTATATCCTATATGTTATGAATTTTAGCTCTCTTATCTTTTGAGTTGCGGTCTATTACCTTTCCCTATAAGCAAACTACATTGCTATTTCTCTTGTCCTTTAGACATGGTTTTGTTGTGGATAGAATCTGTGGTGAGTTCACTAGCCAGAATGCTATCATTGCTGAGCGTTTTATCGAAGTAGAATGCTATCACTGCTGAGTTCACTAGCCAGAATGCTATCACTAGCCAGAATGATATTTCTCTTATCCTTTACACATGGTTTTGTTGTTTTAAAAAGAGGTGAAATGAGCAAGAACAAAAACATTGCGCTTATAGAGAACATGTATTTATTGTCTCACTTTCTTTCCAAATCACAGGCATAATCAACATGAGTAAAGACTCATTACGTGGGCATCTAGCCATCCTAGTACAAGATGGTTCGTTTTGATTTCTATGAGAATTTCAATTCTTTAACTTCAGCTGCTTTTATGATTCCATTATAGTTCCTGGTTCAAGTAATGTGTTTTTGGCATTACATTTTGACTGTTTAGGCAATTCCTCATTAATCAATTGCAGTTTCCTAAAAAAAAAGAATGGGTACTTTTTCAGAAATGCTTCAAGGATAGAACTGGCCGCACAAACCCTAATGTGAATGTACATATTGTTTTTGATCTGCTAAAAGCTACATGCTTTTGCTATGTTTACTCGCATATACGGTCTAACAATTTATCGTCTAAAATGGTATGACAGAAGCAGCGTCTGAGTAGAGGGAGTGAGTTTGAAACTCAAATATTCGAGCTACAGGATGATCTGAAATAGGCGAAGGAACAACTGACTGCTAAGGCATCTAAGGAAGACGCCGAAGCCAATGCCGAGGAGCTAAAACACCAGCTAAGAGTTGTGTCTCGAAGCTTGGAGAGTCACAAAAGCAGCTATCCGAGATGTGTTCTTCAAAAGAAGCTCATGTGGTTGACCTCAAGGGCATATCTAAAGAAAAGATCAAGCCTGGGAGAATCAACTTGAGATAGTCCGAAACCAACAATCCATCAATGCATCTGCTTTTGAATCTGCCTTGGAGGATATCGAAACATTGGGTACAGATAGCAACTAAGATAAGCTGATGCATGATATTTTTATAGCAGGTATTAGAGATTCGGAGATTATTAAGCACATGTAAAATGTAAAGGAGAGAGAAAGGTTCACATTGGAATCTATCCATGGCTAATGGTGATCACCTGAAAAAGACTCAAAACAGTTGTAGCAAGGCACCCTGAGCATAAAATCTATAAGCTTTCCAACCAATGGGCCACCCAAAATCACAACAAGCTGTTTTTTGGGTCAAACTAGTTAGAGCTGGCAAGTCGGTCGTTCGGGTCGGGTTCGGGTCAGGCTTGCTCGGGTCGGGTCAATTCGGGTAAAATTTATGGTCGGGTATTGGTCGGGTCGGACATTGGTCGGGTCGGGTTTGGGTCGGGTTCGATCATAATGAATTTTAGATTGGTCGGGTTTCGGGTTAAGTCTGGTCATGCCCATTCGGGTTCAGGTCAAAGCGGGTCGGTCTCGTTCGGGTTTCGGGTCAAGAGGCGGGTCGGTCTCATTTTAGTTTCGAATCAAATTGGGTATAGCAGATTAGCGGTATAGTTGGTTTGAGTTTTCGGCCGAATCATATTCGACCCGTTTGGAATTTGGATAATTAGGTTGATTTTGACTCGGTTGAATACTTAAATATGTAATTTTCTTAAAATAAATTATTTTAACTCGGTTGAATACTTAAATAGTCTTAAATATGTAATTTACTTAAACTAAATGATTTTGACTCGGTTGAATACTTGAATATGTAATTTTTACTCGGTTGAATACACTCATTGTTATTGACTCATCGGTTGTCGACCGATTTTAAAAAAAGTCATAATCGGAAATTCAATATTCGGCAACATCGTCCTTTTTTAAACATTTAAACCAATTGATCGGATCTAAAATTAAATCAAATTAATTGTACATTTATGTTTTAACCTTATTTTAACTAGCAAGTTGCAAATGGACTTATTTTTTGTTCGACTATATCATTGGCCCATATCATTTTCAATGCCCATTTCATTTTTAGCTTTTGGCCCATTAGTTTTTCTTTTTTCATTATTATTATTAGTTTTTAACAACTCTAGATATATTAATAAATAATTCTATCAAAATATAATAATATATATATATAAATAAAATAACACCTACAAAATTATTGATTTGGATATAAATAATTCTTTTCGCAAAAAAATAGAATTATTATACTTATATTTATAAAAAGAATTATTCATAACCATAACTATAAAATTTAATAGAATTATTATACTTATATTTATAAAAAGAAGTCCATTTATAAAAACCGAAAACTACTATAATTAATAGAATTATTAACACTAATAGTCTAATATAATTGTTTAGGTGAAAATACCCCTTAAGAGTTAGCTTTATGAAAATTAATAGAATTATTAACACTAAGTTATGAAAACCAATTGAAGCATTTCTGACTCGTAATATGTATCGATGTTTTGATTTGATGTATGGCGGTTGACTTACTTGACTTATTGACTTATCAGCTTATCTATTGATTTTACTTGGGTTCTTATTCATATGATAACAATTAACAAAAATAATTGGTATTTTATATGTTAAAGTATAATCATAAACTTGTGTTAAAAAAACATTTAACATTCAAGTATTAAAATATTGATGTTAAATAACCATTTCAATTCGGGTCGGGTTCAAAGTCGGGTCGGGTTTGGGTCGGGTCGGGTTTATCTGTGGTCGGGTCTGTTTCGGGTCGGGTCATGTTCGGGTCGGGTTTGGTCTTGGGTTCGGGTTATGAATGACTCTAGATTTTCGGGTCCCGGTCGGATTCGGGTTCGGGTGAGTCGGGTCGGGTTTTCGGGTCGGGTCAGATTTTGCCAACTCTAAAGCTAGTTATAAGAAGCAATTCTCTTACAGTGCATTTGGATCACTACTTATACTAGAAAAAATGAGGATCAAAAAAGAAAAAGAAAAAGCAATTCTCTTACTGATGACTGCCACAGGTAGAAGACTTGAATGAATCAATGGAATAGCTGCAGGCGAAGCAAAGTTCCAAAGTTGTTCCATCTAATTTCACTAAATCATGACCAAGTAAATACTTAATAGACATGCTTCTGCTTATATTTTTCACTAAATTGATCAAATCGGTTGTTGTAATATTATCCTTTTCAATAAAGAGCAGCATATACCATATAATCCAGCGGGATGAGCTGGGGTTGCAGCAAGGGTGTTCTGTTCTTCCTCGGTTAGTACCTGAAATAAAGAAGGGATAATTAGGTGAATATACTTTTTCGGTTTTTTTATTAGTAATTATACTCATGGAAGTTTCTTTTTGTTAATTGTACTTTTTTGTCATTAATGACTGATTTGCCCATGACGAAAAAAATCCAGGTAATCCTTAAATCACGTATGTTGGAACTGGCAATCTTCATCTTCTCAAATTGATCAAAACGAATCGCTCAATACACCAATTTCAATTCTTCCCATCCATCCATTTATGTTGACACTTCTACAAGTAGTATCGATTGAAATCAAGTTACAAGATTGATGGCTCACTATCACCCTCTAATCTAACAATAATGGCGTTTCATCCCAATTTTTTATAAATCTGGCGTTTTAAAAAAAGCAGTTGAATTCCATTATCGTATCTCTTTATTGGTGAATTGTGTAGTTGTTGAAATCTATATATTGAAACCATAATTACGATTCTTGAAACCTATTTTGTGTATTTGGAACCTTATTATTGAAACCTTATGTTATGCTCTTGTGTACCTTATTATTGAAACCTTATGTTATGCTCTTGTGTGGGCTATTGAAATATATTGTGTGTATTTATTGTAACCTATTAAAACCTTAACAATGAGGTTAGTTATTACACAAACAAGGTACAAGTAATTAGTTACAAGAATCAAAGCACCTACAACGAATTAGTTACAATAACGTGACTGTGTTAATTACACGTATTTTATTTACAATAATTAAGTATAGTCACAAGAAATTAACTACAATACGAATATGAGTCTTGAAACCTATTTTATCACCTACATCGAATTAGTTACAATAATTAATGTGATTGGGTGGATTGCAAGTATAGTTACAGTAATTAAGTATGGTTACAAGAAATTAAGGTTTCAATAGATTACATTACTCTAGGTTACACTAATGAAGGGTTACAATAGGGTACAATAACGGTTACAAGAAATTAAGGTTTCAATAGATTCCATTACTCTAGGTTACAACTAATCAAGGGTTACAATAGGGTACAATAAAATTAAGGTTTGAATACATTACATTACTCTAGGTTACACTAATCAAGGGTTACAATAGGGTACAAGAAAATTAAGGTTTCATTAGATTACATTACTCTAGGTTAAACTACTCAAGGGTTACAATAGGGTACAATAAAATAAAGATTTCAATAGATTATATTACTGTAGGTTACAATAATCAAGGGTTACAATTACCAATCTTACATAATTTCGGGATTCCACGTTCAAACTCCTAACCAATTAATTAGCAACAATTAATTAGCATGATTTTTTTTTATTCATATTAATTAGCATGATAAGATGTGAATCTCACCCCTAATTTGGTTTGGATTTCGACGGTTTTGAAGAGCCAGAGTTGAATTCGAATTCTGAAAGTTTTGTGGATGTTGAAGTTGTAGATCGAGATCTTATCTATAAATATATATATATTTATTTAGTTCTTTTATTTTAAAAAGATAAAAATACTACTATTAGGGTATTTGGGTAAAATCCACCATAAAAAGGTACACTTACTAAATAGAAAATCTAAAGGGTATATAGTCACCAAATAAAAACCTGAAAAAGGTACATTCCCTCAAATTTTCACAATAAAGAATCTAATATTGATAAAACAACAAAAAGGCAATGTCACAAGGAGAGGTGATCAGTTAACACTTGACAGAATGCATACGAGCAATGATGTCAAAACAATGTCAACATAACTTCTTTCCGATAGCAAGTTCAGAGAATTGGCCTCAAGAATATCATATTTGAGATGAACGATAAAGCTGGAACAAGCAGAACTAGAAGATGATGCTTCTCCATCCTCGTCATGGGAAGTGACATCATTGAGTTATACATCAGCATCAGATATTGAACATTTTGCACTACTACTGTTCGCCCTACAATAAACATAGAAAAGCAAGGGAGCCAATCTTTTGTTTTTGATCAAGAAGGAATCTACAAGGTCAGAATGAACAGCTAGTGTGTCTCATATCAAAGATAGTTGTTGAATAGACTTATTATGTATCAAATAACTAAATTTGATGGTGAAATTTTTAGGTTGGATTAACCACACTGGGTCAAAAAAATCAAGACCGTCTTTATTTTTTAACAAGTAATGTCAGAAAAATAAAATGATAATACAATGAATTTCTTTAGTCTAAAATGAAGTTCTAATGATGCTAATCATGCTACTAACAAAGAAATTTGTTATATTATCATCAAATCTAAAATGAAGTTCTAATGCTGCTAATCATGCTCCTAACAATGAATATGAATGAAATCAACTTTCCAAGATATTGGGTAACATACTAACATCCAATTTGGGTAATTTGCGAGAGAGATGATTTAATTTACACATCAAAACAATATGACCCTGGATCTAAACCATCGAGTTTGGTTCAACGCCGATAGTTCCCACTTACGGTTTTATTTGGTATGACCATCAATAAGAGTCAGGGACAATCTCTTCCAGACTTTCACAAGTCGGTCTCTTCCTACCAAAGCCACTGTTCACCCATGGACAATTATATGTAGCTATGTCTAGAGTTACTAGCAGAGCTGGATTGAAAGTCTTAGTTTCTGACAATGAAGGTAATGCTTCATCTTAGGGGTGAGCACAAATCCCGCAAATCCCGTCCCATCCCGTCCCGATCCCGATGGGATTTTGAAAAAAAATATTCAATCCCGTCCCGATCCCGTCCCACAAATTCCGTCCCGTCCAGCATATATAAGAGAGAAATGCACAATCTAACCAAAATATCCGGATAGTTTGAGGGGCTTGACAGTAACCCTCTTGTACTTGATTTCTCACAGGTTGCAGCCGGTTGGAGAGAGAAAAGCAACAGTGAGAGAGGAAGGGAAGGATAAGGGGTTCAAGCCCAGTTTGAAGCATTAGGATTGGGGGCTGGGGGACCAAGCCTAAAAGCTCATGGTAGTTTAGTTGATATGAAATTTTTGTTGTCTTTCGAACCGGTGCTTGGATAAACTTCTTGACATTACTTTTGCTTATTTGCGTATGGTTGTTTTATATGACATTTTGATCACAGCCGTATTTCCACTCACGGGTTTATAATACTTGTTAAAGTTCATTTTGTTCTACTTGTCATTTCTTTCGCTTGTTTTCTTTATTTTGGGATCAAAACCTTTGCCAAATCTCCTAATAAGGAGCGCTTAAATATTTTAATAACGAGTTAATAAAAGAAAAAGGGCTTGAGCATTTTGAAATCTTAAGGTAATGTGTTTATATATTGGATAGCGACGTAATGTACTCGGTTTTTCACTATGCGTTACTTAAGAACGGAGAAATGACTCCTCATAAGTTTTTGTCTATTTATCGCGTTATAGATCAAGGCTAGTGGCTTGATCTTCTTTTACATGGACTTTTGTTGCTACAAGTTTGAAATTCTTGCGATATTCTACACCCCTTCGTAATAGAGGAGATCATAGGAGATGTCCCCGTTTTCTTTTGATCTCGGTTGTTCTATCGCTACATCGAAGTGCGAGTCTCCTTCATACTCGAATGTGAGACATGAGTCGATTCTTAGGTTATTGACCCTCGCAAACTCTCTCCATCCTTCTGATAAGGAGAACTAGTCCCCCTCATCTCTTTCAACTAATAATAGGAACTCTTGGTTTAGAGGGGAGCATAAGAAAATTTGGTCGATTACTTCCTCTTTGAATTCTACAAAGATGTAAGGTAAGAGGAGTCTGATTAAGTGGTTATCTAAAAGGATCGGTGGGGAGACTTCCCCAAAAGCCACGTCAACACTTGGCATGTTGGCTGTAGGTGGGGTGTTGGTGTTGTCCGGACGGCGTCGTGTTTTTATTTATATCAGAGTAAGTTACTTCTGGCCTCAGCTTAGTGGCGGGACGCGTATTGCATGCTCGTTTTGCTAGTGGTGAGTCATCTTTCGGGTTGCGATATGGATAAAGCTGTCTTGGATAGCGCTAAAGCTTATCCCGAACGTTTTTGTCACATGGTGTTTGATTTTTTCGAACCTCGTGGCACGAGGTAAAGATAGCGGTGGTAGTTCTTATTTACTGTGATTGGTTCTATAAATGCTGATTTTTAGGTCTGTTATTCCTTAAAATCATTTACTTTGATTATGTCATCTGGGGTCCGCTTGCCGTTCCGGGTCTTGTACTTCCTCGCCAACGTTGTTTTACAAGGGACATATTGGTAGAAGGACATCTGCACAAGCTTGTACGTTCGTATGTTTATTTGAATTTTTATCTTGAAGAGCTTTGTTAATTTTTAATGATGGTGTTTATTTGCAGCCTCTTCCTTACATACATGGTGATTATGGCAACGAAGCTTTGAGCCATGTGGCCCATGTGTACCTTTAGTCTCGTGCAGATGAGAAATTCTTAGTGAGGGTAGAGAGGTTGCACACGGACTGTTATTGCTTCACTGAGGGCTGGCGGGAGTTCGCCATTGTTAATGAACTTCGGGTCGGTATGCGACTGATCTTTGAGTATGAAGGGCACTCTTACTTTGACGTCGTAGTGGTTGACCCATAGCTCGACCAGAACAGTGATGTGGATTTCAATGTTTAGTGCTAAACGTCTCAGTTGACAGTTTAATAATAATTTTGTGCCGTCCTAAAGCCTGGACAATTTCATGGTGGCATCCTATATGATGTTTACTTCTATTGTCTTAATTCGCAGTGTACAAAGCAATTGAATGCAATCTACAGTGTTGCAAAGGAAAATGAAATTTATCAAAATTGTGAGATTAATCTCCAGCGTAACATACGTGATGGAGATTTACAAAAATCGAATGCAATCTGTTGCGTAGCGAACGCAAATGAGATCCATTAAAACCACGAAAATAATCTCCAGCGTAACATATGCGATGAAGAATTACCAAAATCGAATGCAATCTCCAGTGTAACGAACGTAAAGGAGATCCATTAAATCTACAAAAGTAATCTCCAGCATGACATACGCGATGGAGAATTACCAAAAATCGAATGCAATCTCCAGCGTAGCGAACGCAAAGGAAATCCATTAAATCCACGAAAATAATCTCCACCGTAACATACGCGAAGGAGAATTACCAAAATCGAATCCAATCTCCGGCGTAGAGAACGCAAAGGAGACCCATTAAATCTACGAAAGTAATCTCCAGCATAATTTACACAATGGAGATTTACGAAAATCGAATGCTATCTGCAACGTAGCTAACGCAAAGGAGATGCATTAAATCTACAAAAGTAATCTCCAGTGTAACATGTGCGATGGAGAATTACCAAAATCGAATGCAATCTCTAGCATAGAGAACACAAATGAGATCCATTAAATCTACGAAAGTAATCTCCAGTGTAATAATATATGCAATGGAGAGGTATGAAAATCGAATGCAATCTCCAGCATAGCGAATGCAAAGAAGATGCATTAAATCTATAAAAGTAATCTCTAGTGTAACATGCGCGATGGAGAATTACAAAATAAAATGCAATCTCCATTGTAGTGAACGCAATGGAGATCCATAAAATATACGAAAGTAATCTCCAGCGTAACATACGCGATGGGGAATTACGTAAATCGAATGCAATCTCCAGCGTAGCCAACGCAAAAGAGATCCATTAAATCTACAAAAGTACTCTCAAGCGTTACATACGTGATGAAGGATTACCAAAATCGAACGCAATCTCCAGGGTAGTGAACGCAAAGGAGATCCATTAAATCTATGAGAGTAATCTCCAGCGTAACATAAGCGATGGAGAATTAGCAAAATCGAATGCAATCTCCAGCATAGAGAACGCAAAGGAGATCCATTAAATCTATGAAAGTAATCTCCAGCGTAACATACGCGATGGAGAATTACCAACATCGAATGCAATCTCTAGCATAGAAAACGCAATGGAGATCCATTAAATATAGGAAAGTAATCTCCAGTGTAACATACACGATGGAGAATGACCAAAATCGAATGCAATATCCAGCATTGCGAACGCAAAGGGGGTCCATTAAATCTACAAAAGTAATCTCCATCGTAACATACGTGGTGGAGAATTACCAAAATCGAATGCAATATCCAGCGTAGCGAACGTATAACAAATCCATTAAATATACGAATGTAATCTCCAGCGTAACATATGCGATGGAAAATTACCGAAATCGAATTCAATCTCCAGCGTAGCGAACGCAAAAAGAGATCCATTATATCTACGAAAGTAATCTCCAGCGTTACATAAGCGATGGAGAATTACCAAAATCGAATGCAATCTCCGGCGCAGCGAACACAAAGGAGATCTATTAAATCTACGAAAGTAATCTCTAGTGTAACATACAGGATGGAAAATTACCAACATCGAATGCAATCTCCAGCATAGCGAACGCAAAGGAGATCCATTAAGGACAATTTCATGGTGGCATCCTATATGATGTTTACTTCTATTGTCTTAATTCGCAGTGTACAAAGCAATTGAATGCAATCTACAGTGTTGCAAAGGAAAATGAAATTTATCAAAATTGTGAGATTAATCTCCAGCGTAACATACGTGATGGAGATTTACAAAAATCGAATGCAATCTGTTGCGTAGCGAACGCAAATGAGATCCATTAAAACCACGAAAATAATCTCCAGCGTAACATATCCGATGAAGAATTACCAAAATCGAATGCAATCTCCAGTGTAACGGACGCAAAGGAGATCCATTAAATCTACAAAAGTAATCTCCAGAATGACATACGCGATGGAGAATTACCAAAAATCGAATGCAATCTCCAGCGTAGCGAACGCAAAGGAAATCCATTAAATCCACGAAAATAATCTCCACCGTAACATACGCGGAGGAGAATTACCAAAATCGAATCCAATCTCCGGCGTAGAGAACGCAAAGGAGACCCATTAAATCTACGAAAGTAATCTCCAGCATAATTTACACAATGGAGAATTACGAAAATCGAATGCTATCTGCAACGTAGCTAACGCAAAGGAGATGCATTAAATCTACAAAAATAATCTCCAGTGTAACATGTGCGATGGAGAATTACCAAAATCGAATGCAATCTCCAGCATAGAGTACACAAATGAGATCCATTAAATCTACGAAAGTAATCTCCAGTGTAATAATATATGCAATGGAGAGGTATGAAAATCGAATGCAATCTCCAGCATACCGAACGCAAAGAAGATGCATTAAATCTATAAAAGTAATCTCTAGTGTAACATGCGCGATGGAAAATTACAAAAATAAAATCCAATCTCCACTGTAGTGAACGCAATGGAGATCCATAAAATATACGAAAGTAATCTCCAGCGTAACATACGCGATGGGGAATTATGTAAATCGAATGCAATCTCCAGCGTAGCCAACGCAAAAGAGATCCATTAAATCTACAAAAGTACTCTCAAGCGTTACATACGTGATGGAGGATTACCAAAATCGAACGCAATCTCCAGGGTAGTGAACGCAAATGAGATGCATTAAATCTATGAGAGTAATCTCCAGCGTAACATAAGCGATGGAGAATTAGCAGAATCGAATGCAATCTCCAGCATAGAGAACGCAAAGGAGATCCATTAAATCTATGAAAGTAATCTCCAGCGTAACATACGCGATGGAGAATTACCAACATCGAATGCAATCTCTAGCATAGAAAACGCAATGGAGATCCATTAAATATAGGAAAGTAATCTCCAGTGTAACATACACGATGGAGAATGACTAAAATCGAATGCAATATCCAGCGTTGCGAACGCAAAGGGGGTCCATTAAATCTACAAAAGTAATCTCCACCGTAACATACGTGATGGAGAATTACCAAAATCGAATGCAATATCCAGCGTAGCGAACGTATAAGAGATCCATTAAATATACGAATGTAATCTCCAGCGTAACATATGCGATGGAAAATTACCGAAATCGAATTCAATCTCCAGCGTAGCGAACGCAAAAAGAGATCCATTATATCCACGAAAGTAATCTCCAGCATTACATAAGCGATGGAGAATTACCAAAATCGAATGCAATCTCCGGCGCAGCGAACACAAAGAAGATCTATTAAATCTACGAAAGTAATCTCTAGTGTAACATACAGGATGGAAAATTACCAACATCGAATGCAATCTCCAGTGTAGCGAACGCAAAGGAGATCCATTAAATCTAAGAAAGTAATCTCCAGCATAACATACGCGACAAAGAATTAAGAAAATCGAATGCAATCTCCAGCGTAGCGAACCCAAAGGAGATGCATTAAATCTACAAAAGTAATATCCACTGTAACGAACACAAAATAGATCCATAAAATCGAATGCAATCTCTAGCGTAGTGAACGCAAAGGAGATCCATAAAATATACGAAAGTAATCTTTGGCATAACATACGCGATTGAGAATTACCGAAATGGAATACGTTCTGTAGCGTAGCGAACGCAAAGGAGATCCATAAAATCTACGAAAGTAATCTCTAGTGTAACATACGCGATGTAGAATTACCACAATCGAATGCAATCTCCATCTTAGAGAACGCAAAGGAGATCCATTAAATATACGAAAGTAATTTCTAGCGTAACAAACGCGATGGAGAATTACAAAAATCGAAAGCAATCTCTAGTATAGAGAACGCAATGGAGATCCTTTAAATCTACGAAAGTAATCTCCAGCGTAACATACGTGATGGAAATGACTACAATCGAATGCAATAACTAGCATAGCGAACGCAATGGAGATCCTTTAAATATACGAAAGTAATCTCCGGCGTAATATACGCGAAAGAGATTTACCAAAATCGAATGTAGTGTCCAGCGTTGCAAACGCATAGGAGATCCATTAAATCTACGAAAGTAATCTCCAGCGTAACATACGCGATGGAAAATTACAAAAAATGAATGAAATCTGCAGCGTAGCGAATGCAAAAGAGATCCATTAAATCTACGAAAGTAATCTCTAGCGTACCATACGCGATGGAGAATTACCAAAATCGAATGCAATCTCTAGCATAGAAAACGCAATGGAGATCCATTAAATATAGGAAAGTAATCTCCAGTGTAACATACGCGATTTAGAATGACCAAAATCGAATGCAATATCCAGCGTTGCGAACGCAAAGGAGGTCCATTAAATCAACAAACGTAATCTCCACCGTAACATACGTGATGGAGAATTACATAAATCGAATGCAATCTCCAGCGTAGCGAACGTATAAGAGATCCATTAAATCTACGAATGTAATCTCCAGCACAACATATGCGATGGAAAATTACCAAAATCGAATTCAATATCCAGCATAGTGAACGCAAAAGAGATCCATTAAATCTACGGAAGTAATCTCCAGCGTTACATAAGCGATGGAGAATTACCAAAATCGAATGCAATCTCCAGCGTAGAGAACACAAAGGAGATCTATTAAATCAACAAACGTAATCTCCACCGTAACATACGTGATGGAGAATTACCAAAATCGAATGCAATCTCCCGCGTAGCGAACGTATAAGAGATCCATTAAATCTACGAATGTAATCTCCAGCACAACATACGCGATGGAAAATTACCAAAATCGAATTCAATCTCCAGCATAGCGAACGCAAAAGAGTTCCATTAAATCTACGAAAGTAATCTCCAGCGTTACATAAGCGATGGAGAATTACCAAAAAATAGAATGCAATCTCCAGCAGAGCGAACACAAAGGAGATCCATTAAATCTAAGAAAGTAATCTCCAGCATAACATACGCGACAGAGAATTAAGAAAATCGAAGGCAATCTCCAGTGTAGCAAACCCAAAGGAGATGCATTAAATCTACAAAAGTAATATCCACTGTAACGAACGCAAAGGAGATCCATAAAATCGAATGCAATCTCTAGCATAGCGAACACAAAGGAGATCCATAAAATCTACGAAAGTAATCTTCGGCGTAACATACGCGATTGAGAATTACAGATATGGAATGCATTCTGCAGCGTAGCCGACGCAAAGCAGATCCATTAAATCTAGGAAAGTAATCTCTAGTGTAACATACGCGATGTAGAATTACCACAATGGAATGCAATCTCCAGCTTAGAGAATGCAAAGGAGATCCATTAAATCGACGAACGTAATTTCAAGCGTAACAAACGCAATAGAGAATTACCAAAATCGAAAGCAATCTCTAGTATAGAGAACGCAATGGAGCTCCATTAAATCTACGAAAGTAATCTCCAGCGTAACATACGCGATGGAAGATGACTACAATCGAATGCAATAACTAGCATAGCGAACACAAAGGAGATCCTTTAAATCTACGAAAGTAATCTCCGGCTTAATATACGCGAAGGAGAATTACCAAAATAAAATGCAGTCTCCAGCATTGCAAACGCATAGGAGATCCATTAAATCTACGAAAGTAATCTCCAGCGTAATATATGCGATGGAAAATTACAAAAAATGAATGCAATCTGCAGCATAGCGAACGCAAAAGAGATCCATTAAATCGACAAAAGTAATCTTTAGCGTAACATACGCGATGGAGAATTACCAAAATCGAAAGCAATCTCTAGCATAGAAAACGTAATGGAGATCCATTAAATATATGAAAGTAATCTCTAGTGTAACATACGCGATTTAAATGACCAAAATCGAATGCAATATCCAGCGTTGCGAACGCAAAGGAGGTCCATTAAATCTACAAACGTAATCTCCACCGTAACATATGTGATGGAGAATTACCAAAATCGAATGCAATCTCCAGCGTAGCGAACGTATATGAGATCCATTAAATCTACGAATGTAATCTCTAGCGTAACATACGCAATGGAAATTTACCAAAATCGAATGCAATCTCCAGCATAGCGAACGCAAAAGAGATCCATTAACAACTAAAGTGCAAGACAAAACACTCAAATTCAAGCATGTAATCCTCGTGGATTTTTCACTGTTTTCCAAGGGAAACTAATGAAGTAGTTGGGGAGGAGCACCTTCCCTCCATTGTACTCTAATCACATCCATTTCTAGAGCCTTTACTCTCCAAGCTGCAAAAAGTAGCTATTGAATTGGAATTTAGTCTAACCAAGCTCAAATCCATAGTGACACAAAAATGACTTTGGCAAGACTTTCTAGATATGAAAAGTAGAACTCGATCTCAGAAATTTTAGAACTTTGAATTTCAATAACCATTTACACAACATTAGCAAACTTGATCTCCAAATATTAGCAGCAACAGAAGTGGGAGCTTCTTATTACAAGCTTTCTATCAGATGTATACAAATATTCATCACCTATTTAATAAGATTAAAAAAGGAAATTCATAAACAACAACACAGTTCTCCAAACTTGAACCTAATATCTATTGTTCTCTGAACTTCAAAAAGATCTATTTGAATCTTAATATCATCACAAGATTAATGCGCATCCCAATTTCAGACAAAAAAATCTGTGTAACTAAAATACAAATAAATAGAAAGAGAAGAAGAAGAGATCAAGTTTATCAGTGTCCCAATACATAGAAAGACTTGACTAACTTAGCAAATTTATCTTAGGATTTCACTGTAATTACAACTAAATGTTTAATCTAAGTAATATATATGTCCAATTCAGGGAGAAAATGAAAAGAGAGGAGATAGTATATGTGGGATGATTACCTGCTCTCCGTAGCAAAGAACCTTGAGATATTTCGTTCTTCTTCATCACCTTCATTTTAACTTTAGTAACACATTGCGCGGAATTTTCATAAATACATGGCAACAATATGTAGTATAACTTCATTAAAATTATACTCTGTACTCAAATAATAAAAGCATGGCAAAGATGTATAAGTTACAATGCAAATGGATTCAAACGCAAATAAATACCCAAAAAAAAAAATCTACACCGATAGAATTTGCATTGATGTCTAAAAAGGAGATTGAGGAAGAGTCGACAACCTTCCACCCACCCTTTTTCCTCAAAGAATGCTCCAACCCGATGATTAAAAAAATGTGTACAAGATCCTGTCTTCCAAGGTTTTAGAAGTGGAGTCCCTTTTAACACCCTTCTGTAAAGTTGTAAACATTAACATAATTTTTGTAATGTCACTATATAAAACATTGATCCAATTAAGTAGACTATAAATTTAGCCCCTCCTTAATATGTATAACACTGATGGTGCTACCTCATAGTTTGAAATAAGAACTTCAAGAATCCAGTCAGGTCATTCCTCCATCCAGGGGTAATGCAGATCCCATTACTTGAATGACTGCAAGCCAAAAATAGAAGATCCTGAACTTATTATACATTCTGATAACAAGTGTCAAGGTCCTGAACTCCAGAAGGGCGGAGTTATCAAAATAAGATGGTGAAAATGTTAATATTAAAAATAATCAGAACCTAATACAAGAGGTCCAAAAAGTATTGCTTAATATCAACAACAAAAAATCAACAAAGACCGTAGTTCAAGTTCAATCTATCAGAGTATATAGCCATTAAGATAGTGGTATTTAACCCAAAAAAGGATGTCAAGTGCACCTTCCCACTCATAACAACTCCTGGCTCTCCTTGAATTACCATGTAGTAGATCGAATTCATTAACATGTAAACTAGAAGGGGCAAGGGACCCTGTTTCGTCAAAATCTTTCATAATTGTCATGACCTCTTTAGGCTTAAATTGCAGAACACACAAAAGGTTAGAATAATTATCAATTCCAAATGAGTTAATTAAGTAGAAGACATCAATATGCTTTTATCACCCTCTTCAATAAGCTGATCTAAAAGAATAAAACATAAATACAAAAAACATTATCAAACTTTAATTTTTATCTTTACTTAATGTTAGTTTCTATTTATTTCTTAAAGAAAACATACAGTTAAGCATTTAGCCATCTGCAGCGTAGCGAACGCAAAAGAGATCCATTAAATCTACGAAAGTAATCTCCAGCGTAACATACGCGATGGGGAATTATCAAAATCGAATGCAATCTCTAGCATAGAAAACGCAATGGAGATCCATTAAATATAGGAAAGTAATCTCTAGTGTAACAAACGCGATGGAGAATGACCAAAATCGAATCCAATATCCAGCGTTGCGAACGCAAATGAGGTCCATTAAATCTACAAAAGTAATCTCCACCGTAACATACGTGATGGAGAATTGCCAAAATCTAATGCAATATCCAGCGTAGCAAACGTATAAGAGAGTCATTAAATCTACGAATGTAATCTCCAGCGTATAATACGTGATGCAAAATTACCGAAATCGAATTCAATCTCAAGCATAGCGAACGCAAAAGAGATCCATTAAATCTACAAAAGTAATCTCCAGTGTTACATAAGCGATGGAGAATTACAAAAATCGAATGCAATCTCCGGCGTAGACAACACAAAGGAGATCTATTAAATCTACGAAAGTAATGTCTAGCGTAACATATGGGATGGAAAATTACCAAAATCGAATGCAATCTCCAGATTAGAGAACGCAAAGGAGATCCATTAAATCTACGAAAGTAATTTCTAGCGTAACAAACGTGATGGAGAATTACCAAAATCGAAAGTAATCTCTAGTATAGAGAACGCAATGGAGATTCATTAAATCTACGAAAGTAATCTTCAGCGTAACATACGCGATGGAAGATGACTACAATCGAATGCAATAAATAGCATAGCGGACGGAAAAGAGATCCTTTAAATCTACGGCGTATCATAAGCGAAGGAGAATTACCAAAATCGAATGTAGTCTCCAACGTTGTAAACGCATAGGAGATCTATTAAATCTACGAAAGTAATCTCCAGAGTAACATACGCGTTGGAAAATTACAAAAATTGAATGCAATCTGCAGCGTAGCGAACGCATAAGAGATCCATTAAATCTACGAAAGTAATCTCCAGCGTAAGATACGCGATGGAGAATTACCAAAATCGAATGCAATATCTAGCATAGAGAACGCAATGGAGATCCATTAAATATAGGAAAGTAATCTCCAGTGTAACATACACGATGGAGAATGACCAAAATCGAATGCAATATCCAGCGTAGCGAACGTATAAGAGATCCATTAAATATACGAATGTAATCTTCAGCGTAACATACACGATCGAAAATTACCGAAATCGAATTCAATCTCCATCATAGTGAACGCAAAAGAGATCCATTAAATCTACGAAAGTAATCTCCAGCGTTACATAAGCGATGGAAAATTACAAAAATCGAATGCAATCTCTGGCGTAGGAACAGAAAGGAGATCTATTAAATCTACAAAAAGTAATATCTAGTGTAAAATAATGGATGGAAAATTACCAAAATCGAATGCGATCTCCAGCGTAGCGAACGCAAAGGAGATCCATTAAATATAAGAAAGTAATCTTCAGCATAACATACGCGACAGAGAATCAAGAAAATCGAATGAAATCTCCAATGTAGCGAACGCAAAGGAGATGCATTAAATCTACAAAAGTAATATCCATCGTAACGAACGCAAAGGAGATCCATAAAATCGAATGCAATCTCTAGCGTTGCGAACACAAAGGAGATCCATAAAATCTAAGAAAGTAATCTTCATAAGTAATCTCTAAATCTACATAAGTAATCTCTAGTGTAACATACGCGATGGAGAATTACCAAAATCGAATGCAATCTCTAGTTTAGAGAACGCAAAGGAGATCCATTAAATCTACGAAAATAATTTCTATCGTAACAAACGCGATGGAGTATTACCAAAATCGAAAGCAATCTCTAGGCTAGAGAACGCAATGGAGATCCATTAAATCTATTAAAGTAATCTCCAGTGTAACATACACGATGGAAGATGACTACAATCGAATGCAATAACTACCATAGAGAACGCAACGGAGATCCTTTAAGTCTACGAAAGTAATCTCCGGCGTAATATACGCGAAGGAGAATTACCAAAATCGAATGCAGTAAGCAGCGTTGCAAACGCATAGGAGATCCATTATATCTACGAAAGTAATCTCTAGCGTAACATACGTGATGGAAAATTACAAAAATTGAAAGCAATCTGCAGCGTAGCTAACGCAAAAGAGATCCATTAAATCTACGAAAGTAATCTCTAGCGTAACATACGCAATGGAGAATTACCAAAATCGAATGCAATCTCTATCATAGAAAACGCAATGGAGATCCATTAAATATAGGAAAGTAATCTCCAGTGTAACATACGCGATGTAGAATGACCAAAATCGAATGCAATATCCAGCGTTGCGAACGCAAAGGAGGTCCATTAAATCTACAAACGTAATCTCCACCGTAACATACGTGGTGGAGAATTACCAAAATCGAATTCAATCTCTAGCGTAGCGAATGTATAAGAGATCCATTAAATATACGAATGTAATCTCCATAGAAACATACGCGATGGAAAATTACCAAAATCGATTAAATCTACAAAACTAATCTCCAGCGTTACATAAGTGATGGAGAATTACCAAAATTGAATGCAATCTCCAACATAGCGAACACAAAGGAGATCTATTAAATCTACGAAAGTAATCTCTAGCGTAACATAAGGGATGGAAAATTACCAAAATCGAATGCAATCTCCAACGTAGCGAATGCAAAGGAGATCCATTAAATCTAAGAAAGTAATCTCCAGCATTACATACGCGACAGAGAATTAATAAAATCGAATGCAATCTCCTGTGTAGCGAACCAAAAGGAGATGCATTAAATCTACAAAAGTAATATCCAGTGTAACGAAGGCAAAGGAGATCCACAAAATCGAATGCAATATCTAGCTTAGTGAACGCAAAGGAGATCCATAAAATCTATGAAAGTAATCTTCGGCGTAACATACGCGATTGAGAATTACCGAAATGGAATGCATTCTACAGCGTAGCGAACGCAAAGGAGATCCAATAAATCTACAAAAGTAATCTTTAGTGTAACGTACGAAATGGAGAATTAAAAAAATCGAATAGAATCTCCAGCTTAGAGAACGCAAAGGAGATCCATTAACTCTATGAAAGTAATTTCTAGCGTAAGAAATGCGATGGAGAATTACCAAAATCGAAAGCAATCTCAGTATAGAGAACGCAATGGAGATCATTAAATCTACGAAACTAATCTCTAGCGTAACATACGCGATGGAAGATGACTCCAATCGAATGCAATAACTAGCATAGCGAACGCAAAGGTGATCCTTTAAATATACGAAAGGAATCTCCGGAGTAACATACGCGAAGGAGAATTACCAAAATCGAATGCAGTCTCTAGCGTTGCAAACGCAAAGGAGGTCCATTAAATCTACAAAAGTAATCTCCACCGTAACATACGTGATGGAGAATCACCAAAATTGAATGCGATCTCCAGCATAGCGAACGTATAAGAGATCCATTAAATCTACGAATGTAATCTCCAGCGTAACATACGCGATGGAAAATTACCAAAATCAAATTCAATCTCCAACGTAGCGAACGCAAAAGAGATCCATTAAATCTACGAAAGTAATCTCCAGCGTTACATAAGCGATGTAGAATTACAAAAATCGAATGTAATCCACTGCGTAGCGAACACAAAGGAGATCTATTAAATCTACGAAAGTAATGTCTAGCGTAACATACAGGATGGAAAATTATAAGAGAATCGAATGCAATCTCCAGCTTAGAGAACGCAAAGCAGATTCATTAAATCTACGAAAGTAATTTCTAGCGTAACAAACGTGATGGAGAATTACCAAAATCGAAAGTAATCTCTAGTATAGAGAACGCAATGGAGATTCATTAAATCTACGAAACTAATCTTCAGCGTAACATACGCGATGGAAGATGACTACAATCGAATGCAATAAATAGCATAGCGGACGCAAAAGAGATCCTTTAAATCTCCGGCGTATCATACGCGAAGGAGAATTACCAAAATCGAATGTAGTCTCCAACGTTGCAAACGCATAGGAGATCTATTAAATCTACGAAAGTAATCTCCAGAGTAACATACGCGATGGAAAATTACAAAAATTGAATGCAATCTGCAGCGTAGCGAACGCATAAGAGATCCATTAAATCTACGAAAGTAATCTCCAGCGTAAGATACGCGATGGAGAATTACCAAAATCGAATGCAATATCTAGCATAGAGAACGCAATGGAGATCCATTAAATATAGGAAAGTAATCTCCAGTGTAACATACGCGATGGAGAATTATAAAAATCGAATGCAATCTCCGGCGTAGAAACAGAAAGGAGATCTATTAAATCTACGAAAGTAATATCTAGTGTAAAATACTGGATGGAAAATTACCAAAATCGAATGAAATCTCCAGCGTAGCGAACGCAAAGGAGATCCATTAAATATAAGAAAGTAATCTTCAGCATAACATACGCGACAGAGAATCAAGAAAATCGAATGCAATCTCCAATGTCGCGAACGCAAAGGAGATGCAATAAATCTACAAAAGTAATATCCATTGTAACGAACGCAAAGGAGATCCATAAAATCGGATGCAATCTCTAGCGTTGCGAACACAAAGGAGATCCATAAAATCTAAGAAAGTAATCTTCGGCATAACATACGCGATTGAGAATTACCGAAATGGAATGCATTCTGCAGCGTAGCGAACGCAAAGAAGATCTATTAAATCTACAAAAGTAATCTCTAGTGTAACATACGCAATGGAGAATTACCAAAATCGAATGCAATCTCCAGCTTAGAGAACGCAAAGGAGATCCATTAAATCTACGAAAATAATTTCTATCGTAACAACCGCGATGGAGTATTACCAAAATCGAAAGCAATCTCTAGGCTAGAGAACGCAATGGAGATCCATTAAATCTATGAAAGTAATCTCCAGTGTAACATACACGATGGAAGATGACTACAATCGAATGCAATAACTACCATAGAGAACGCAACGGAGATCCTTTAAATCTACGAAAGTAATCTCCGGCGTAATATACGCGAAGGAGAATTACCAAAATCGAATGCAGTCAGCAGCGTTGCAAACGCATAGGGGATCCATTATATCTACGAAAGTAATCTCTAGCTTAACATACGTGATGGAAAATTACAAAAATTGAAAGCAATCTGCAGCGTAGCTAACGCAAAAGAGATCCATTAAATCTACGAAAGTAATCTCTAGCGTAACATACGCAATGGAAAATTACCAAAATCGAATGCAATCTCTATCATAGAAAACGCAATGGAGATCCATTAAATATAGGAAAGTAATCTCCAGTGTAACATACGCGATGTAGAATGACCAAAATCGAATGCAATATCCAGCGTTGCGAACGCAAAGAAGGTCCATTAAATCTACAAACGTAATCTCCACCGTAACATACGTGGTGGAGAATTACCAAAATCGAATTCAATCTCTAGCGTAGCGAATGTATAAGAGATCCATTAAATATACGAATGTAATCTCCATCGTAACATACGCGATGGAAAATTACCAAAATCGATTAAATCTACAAAACTAATCTCCAGCGTTACATAAGTGATGGAGAATTACCAAAATTTAATGCAATCTCCAACATAGCGAACACAAAGGATATCTATTAAATCTACGAAAGTAATCTCTAGCGTAACATAAGGGATGGAAAATTACCAAAATCGAATGCAATCTCCAACGTAGCGAACGCAAAGGAGATCCATTAAATCTAAGAAAGTAATCTCCAGCATTACATACGCGACAGAGAATTAAGAAAATCGAATGCAATCTCCTGTGTAGCGAACCCAAAGGAGATGCATTAAATCTACAAAAGTAATATCCAGTGTAACGAACGCAAAGGAGATCCACAAAATCGAATGCAATCTCTAGCTTAGTGAACGCAAAGGAGATCCATAAAATCTACGAAAGTAATCTTCGGCGTAACATACGCGATTGAGAATTACCGAAATATAATGCATTCTACAGCGTAGCGAACGCAAAGGAGATCCAATAAATCTACAAAAGTAATCTCTAGTGTAACGTACGCAATGGAGAATTAACAAAATCGAATGGAATCTCAAGCTTAGAGAACGCAAGGGAGATCCATTAACTCTACGAAAGTAATTTCTAGCGTAAGAAATGTGATGGAGAATTACCAAAATCGAAAGCAATCTCAGTATAAAGAACGCAATGGAGATCCATTAAATCTACGAAAGTAATCTCTAGCGTAACATACGCGATGGAGATCCATTGACTCCAATTGAATGCAATAACTAGCATAGCGAACGCAAAGGTGATCCTTTAAATATACGAAAGGAATCTCTGGAGTAACATACGCGAAGGAGAATTACCAAAATCGAATGCAGTCTCTAGCGTTGCAAACACATAGGAGATCTATTAAATCTACGAAAGTAATCTCCAGCGTAACATACGTGATGGGGAATTAGCGAAATCGAATGCAATATCCAGCGTTGCAAACGCAAAGGAGGTCCAATAAATCTACAAAAGTAATCTCCACTGTAACATACGTGATGGAGAATCACCATAATCGAATGCAATCTCCAGCATAGCGAACGTATAAGAGATCCATTAAATCTACAAATGTAATCTCTAGCGTAACATACGCGATGGAAAATTACCAAAATCGAATTCAATCTCCAGCGTAGCGAACGCAAAAGAGATCCATTAAATCTACGAAAGTAATCTCCAGCGTTACATAAGCGATGCAGAATTACAAAAATCGAATGTAATCCACAGCGTAGCGAACACAAAGGAGATCTATTAAATATACGAAAGTAATGTCTAGCGTAACATACAAGATGGAAAATTACAAAAAAATCGAATGCAATCTCCAGCTTAGAGAACGCGAAGGAGATTCATTAAATCTACGAAAGTAATTTCTAGCGTAACAAACGTGATGGAGAATTACCAAAATTGAAAGCAATCTCTAGTATAGAGAACGCAATGGAGATTCATTAAATCTACGAAAGTAATCTTCAGCGTAACATACGCGATGGAAGATGACTACAATCGAATGCAATAAATAGCATAGCGAACACAAAGGAGATCCTTTAAATCTTCGGCGTATCATACGCGAAGGAGAATTACCAAAATCTAATGCACTCTCCAGCGTTGCAAACGCATAGGAGATATATTAAATCTATGAAATTAATCACCAGCGTAACATACGCGATGGAAAATTAAAAAAATTGAATGCAATCTGCAGCGTAGCGAACGCAAAAGAGATCCATTAAATCTACGAAAGTAATCTCTAGTGTAACATACGCGATGGAAAGTTACAAAAATCGAAGGAAATCTCCAGCGTAGCAAACGCAAAGGAGATCCACTAAATCTACGAAAGTAATCTCTAGCGTTACATACGCGTTGGAGAATAACCAAAATCGAATGCAATCTCTAGCGTAGCGAACGCAAAGGGGATCCATTAAATCTACGAGAGTAATCCCCAGCGTAACATACGCGAAGGTAAATTACCAAAATCAAATGCAATCTGCAGCATATCGAATCCAAAAGAGATCCATTAAATCTACGAAAGTAATCTCCAACGTAACATACGCGATGTAGAATTTCCCAAATGAAAAGCAATCTCCAGCGTAGCGAACGCAAAGGAAATCCATTAAATCTACGAAAGTAATCTCCAGTGTAACATACGTTATGGAGAATTACCAAAATCGAATGCGATCTCTATCATAACGAACGCAAAGGAGATCCATTAATTCTATGATAGTAATCTCCAGCGTAACATATGCGATGGAGGATTACCAAAATCGAATGCAATCTCGAGTGTAGCGATTGCAAAGGAGATTCATTAAATCTACGAAAGTAATCTCCAGCATAACATACATACGGAGAATTACCCAAATCGAATGCAATCTCCAGCGTAGCGAACGCAAATGAGATCCATTAAATCTACGAAAGTAATTGGTGGGATGAAATGTCGTGTGTATCACCTCGCCAAAAGTAATAATTCCCAAACTAACAACTAACTAGTAAACTATTATAGTGGATAAGTAAGGGATCGAACCCAGTGAGAGAATACCTTTCCTGTCTACTCAAATCGCTATCAAAGTAATTAAATTGAAGGTAGTTGAGATGATTAAAGTAACCAAATAAAGTAAAAGTAGGAATGGTGATTGATTTACAACAATAGGGATGAAGTAGTTTCACCTACAAATTCTCAACAATGGTTGGTTTATTGCTCATTGGCTATCTTTCTAGTTATTCTAACTATTTGGATTAATCTGACTTTGGTTTTTATGGATTGACACTCTTCGCAGAGATGACAATCCTTTACATCTATAGGCAAACCCCTAACCCTGCAGGATTTAACATACAAATAGCATAAATTCCCAAAATTCTAGGCAGAATGGTCGCCCAAACTGTCATTACCCTACACAATCAAGATCATCCTCGCATAATCACTTGCTTTTGGTTGCTACAAACGGCACAATTAATCTCGCGAAACAATTGAAACCCTAGCACGATTCAATTATATCAAGGTGGCTAATCAAAATAGAATCAACAACACCAAATCAACGCAAAGGTAATGAATTAATCATTGGAATAACATAGAATTCAAGTCTCACAAATCAACGAACCATGTCTCTGAATTGTAAGCGAAATTAAAGAGGTTTTGTGAATCATACCAAAGTAGAAAACCTCCATTCTTCTCTCCATAGTTGTCTAATGGTAGAAAACCTCCATTCTTCTCTCAAAACTGGCCCTTGAAAATCCCAAGAAAAGATAGATAAAAGTTCCCATAAAAATAAACTCGGGATGCGTATCGCAGAACCCGGATCTGAGAGGACAGCGGGCGCCGTTCGTATAGCTTGACAGCGTCGTTCAGAGATGCGGGTAGGTGGGCAGTGCTCTGAATAGATTCTTTCCACGTGTAACACATGCAAAGTATTTTGGGAAGGTCTTGATTTGGGCTACCCTCCTCATTCAGTGTACGTAATAAGCTCATTGACCACAAATGCGCGAGTCGTTAGCTTATTCGGTCTTTTTTTTTCTGGTCAATGGGGTTTTTTTAGCCCATTTGTGGTTATCTCGACACATCAGTGTGATGACGTACTTTACCGTCGCGACCTTATTTTCCGTAGAAAGTCACTTTATGACTCGCGCATAAGTTCGGAGAGCCTAAGGTAAGCTAACGACTTTTTGGTGAACGGAGTGAGCGTACCTTGATTCGAAATGGGTAAGTAATGTGGCAATGCACTCTTCCGAATCGCCACGTGTATTACATGCAGAGTTTTTCGCAAAGGTTTGGATTGAGGCAATCTTTTTGTATAGTGAACATAATAAATGTTAGAGTTGACCAGGTTATCTGCATTTATTTATCGGCCAGCGATATAAAAAGGGGTGTGAGGCATGTTTCGTCGTATCAGCTTTATTTTTCTTTTCGCTCTTTCAATCATCGTGAGGAAAAAATGGCTTCCCCAAATCTTATGCCCTGGGATTTTATGATCTTATGGTTTCCTAGCAATTTCCTGGTCCTCATGGTTTTATGATCTTATGTTTGTCCACCGTGTCGCATCGTGAGGGCTTATTTTAATGTTTTGCAACCACTCTCGGCCCCTTTTGGGGCCATGTATGGCCGTTTAGTTTCGGACCATGTTTGCTTAATCTCTCCCACCGGACGGGAGCTGCGTGTGAGGGTATCCCAGGACGGCCAGGGTAGCTGCTTATTGACCGAAGGGTGGCGCGCTTTTGAGGAGGATAGTGGACTTCACGCCGGTGCGTCGCTGATAATCCTTAAACATGAAGGGGGTCATTGTTTTAGTATTATCGTGTTGGAAGCTAGCGAATAAATTTGCTTTTGCGAGTTTGTTACAATTTCCTTATAAATCATATTTAGACAACCTGGTGTCCTGTTTGTAATTTGTTTGATCTTTGCTACTTTAGATCAATGGTTTTCCCTTTGATTATTTGGTTTATGTCTACTTTTCTTCTGCTTGGGATATTTAAAATTTCGCCATTTGTTTTCTTTGAGCGCTTGGTTGTATATCAGTGTTTTGAGAAACGCGTGCTTGCTAAATTTATTCTCCTCGGAGCTTGTTTGTACATCCAGGTTTGAAAGACACACAATACCTAAATTTATTCTCCTTAGAGGCTTGTTTGCACATCAGTGTTCGAAAGACACGCGATTGCTAAATTTAATCTCCTTAGAGGCTTGTTTGCACATCCATGTTCAAAGAATACGCGACTGCTAAATTTTATTCACCTTAGAGGCTTGTTTGCACATCCGTGTTCGAAAGACACGCGATTGCTAAATTTATTCTCCTTAGAGGCTTGTTTGCACATCGGTGTTGGAAAGACATGCGATTGCAAAATTTTATTCTCCTTAGTGGCTTGTTTGCACATCCGTGTTTGAAAGACACGCGATTGCTAAATTTTATTCTCCTTAGAGGCTTGTTTGCACATCCGTATTTGAAAGACATGCGATTGGTAAATTTATTCTCCTTAGAGGCTTTTTTGCACATCCGTGTTCGAAAGACATACGATTGCTAAATTTATTCTCCTTAGAGGCTTGTTTGCACATCCGTGTTCGAAAGACAAGCGATTGCTAAATTTATTCTCCTTAGAGGCTTGTTTGCACATCCATTTTCGAAAGACACGCGATTGCTAAATTTATATACGAATGCGGCTATAATGGGCTTGAAACTTTCATTTATATATGTGAATAGTTATACCCATTCGGGATCCCTGTTGACTCCTATACATAGAAAAATCTAAGTCATCAGGTTTCCAAAGTACATAGGCATTCCTATGCCAAATATGCTTTGAGGTTTCTGGTATTCCATGGTTTCGCGAGAATGGCTCCTTCAGAGTTTTGAAGCTTGAAAGAGCCCCCCCCCCCCCCCCCCCTACTTCTTGGTGGATGACATAAGGACCTTCCCATTTTGGCTCAATCTTTCCTCCTATTGTGGCCTGTTGGAGTATTAGGTCGGCTTTCTGTAATGGTCGTATGAAAACGCGTTTGTTGTATCCCTTAAGAAGTTGTCGCTGATAACCGTTTATTGTGTGGCAAGCTATCTCTCTCCTTTCTTCTTGTAAGTGGAGCACCATCTCCAGTGCCTCATCCTTGGTGTCTTTGTTGAAATCATATACCCGAGCCGAGGGTATTAATAACTCAACAGGGATGATCGCGTCAACGTCGTATGCCATTGCGAATGGCGTTTCCCCTAGTGGGCTTTTGGCAGAAGTTCTATATGACCATATAACTAAGGGTAAGACTTATGGTCATTCCCCCTTTGTGATTCCTAGCCTTTTCTTTAGTGAGTTTAGAATCTGTTGATTAGTGGTTTTACATGGCCATTAGACTGAGGATAGGCCACAGATGAGAAGCAAAGGTCATTATGTAGCCCGGTGCAGAAATCACGGATTTCTTCGTAATCGAATTGCGGGTCGTGATGGTAGCCATAGCCTTGGCCTCTACCCACATTGTGAAGTAATCAACGATCACGATGATGAAGTGGAGTTGGCCCGACGTTTGAGCGAAAGGGCCCAGAATGACCATCTCCCACGTCGTGAAAGGACACGGCACGGATAAGAGGTCGATGATTGAGGGGTACGTGTCCCCAACAGGAATCGCATATATGAATGAGTATTTCAGTGTCAGCTCTAAGGGTTGGCCAATAATATCCCAATCGCGTGATTTTTGCTGCCACAACCCTCTATCCTTGATGATTTCCACAGACGCTTGTGTGTAGCTCGCGGATGAGGGTTAGACCTTCTTGATCAGATATGCATAGTAGGTCAGGGAGGTGGAAACCTATTTTGAATAATCGCCCGTCCCTGACTCAGAAGCGGGCCGCTCGCTTTCTGATGTCTTGTTCGCCTAGGCAAGGCCTTGCGTCCACCCTGTTGTTGATGTACTCCAAGAAAGGTTCAGGCCAGTCCATGAGGGTTATTTTAAAAACCCCCTTATGAATTCCCCTAGCATGATTTCCTTCAATAACTACGCGATATCTCAAATTAAGGGGTAACGTGGCCCCTATTCTGGCAAAGATATCGACGCATTCATTCTGCTCGTGGGGGATAGAAGAAATGGAACAGTGGCCGAAAGCCACTGATAGTGTTTGTATGCGAGCTAAATACTCGAGTAGCATGCCTATTTTTGTTTTATATTCCCCTTTGATTTGATCAACGACCACTTCTAAATATGTGAAGATCTGGGCCCGATGAGCCCCATTGATCAGTGTTTTCTCAATTCTTATGATGAGTGCTTCGTATTCAACCTCGTTGTTGGTAGCTTTGAATAAGAGTTGAAAAGATAAGTAAGTGACTTCGCCACTGTTGTGAGCTGAATCTGCCATGTTTTACACTTAAGTTTATATCGATTTTTGCATACATTTCATTCATTTGGGCTAAAATAGTACAGAATGTATGTAGTTTATGTTTGTTTGCCAAATTTTGGAATCTGCACCAATTTCTATTTAAATTCGCAGAATTCGAGGCATTTTACAGCAACTCTAAGGAAGGTCAGAAAAGCTCGGAAATCCACTACAGAAGTCCAAGGTCAAAGAAGGAGCGGAACCAGTCGAATCAAGCTGAGAGCCCAGGTTACTCGATCTCGAGTGAACTTTACTCGATCTCGACGAACATGTCCGAGCACAGGCCTTGTCGACTAGGAGCAGTGTCGAGAGCCAGACCAACCCAGCTCCGGAAGCCAACTCGATCTCGATGAGACCTAGTCGAGATCAACGACACCTCAGCGCCACACCCGGAGTCGAGAAGAGGAGCTGATCGAGAAGCCGAGGACGAAGACGCACAGCACATCTCTACTCAATCTCGATGAGACCTTGTCGAGATCGACGAGCTACCTAGCGCCTGTCCGAGTCCATGCCAAGGAGGGGTCCTCGACATCACCAGAGAGCCGTCTTCGACCAAATCCCTAGTCGATCTCGAGGAGCCCTAGTCGAGATCGACGACACCCATGAGCCCAGATCCGAGTCTGTCGAGGACCAGCTAGCCGAGACGACGAGCCGAGCCAGTCGACCACAATCCTACTCGAGATCGACTAGACCTTTGTCGAGATCGAGTAGACCTCCAGAGATGCGTTACTCGGTTCGCCGAATCTTACTCGACTTGGAGTTTCTTGGGCCCGAAGATTGACGATTCTATCCGAAATGATCAAGTTACATCATGAAGAGAGAGATCTATCCACTTTGAAGACTTTAGATATAATTCCCTTATTTAGATTTAATTTCTTTGTTGCTTTTATTTATCATTAAGCTCTTAGATATAATTTTAGATATAGATAGAAGATTCTATCCTTGATTATCAAGGATTAGAAGGCTATAAATAAAGCCCTAGGGGCTGAGCATTAGGAATCTTATTCAATTCAATTTCAGTCAGAGACAAGTAGTTCCACAGAGAAGTTTTAGGAGTTCTAAAGTTTTTAGGGTTTTGGCATTCAGCGAAAGTTGATTGTCGGGATTGTAAAGGCTTTGAATTTAGTTTAATGCAAGTTTCTTTTTATACATCAATGTCTGCTATTGCGATGAGGCGTGAGTAGTCCACCCGCTTCTGGGGCTGGGGTGAGCCCGACGGTGGCCATGTGAGGAGATGCGGTAAAGGTCAGATCTTGTTATGCAATTCGTCTTCTATCCCTATGAGCATGATTCTTTTGCGAAAGTCGAAGGTGATACTTGTTTGTGTTATTGAAGCGAAAGTGATCTTAATGCAACTTGGATTAATTATGTGAAAAGGGTTAGTAACAATTAGGGTTTATGCGAAAGCCTCTATATGCCTATTTGTTAGTAACGAAAGTTATTTTGATGGAAAACATGATCTTTTATGCCTTTATGTGTTACTTTGCATGGTTATCGTTGTGGTGTTGATACCCTACCCTTGGAAGTCTTTTATAAATTGAATTTATTTCGTCGAAATTCTGAGTTTGTGTTCGAAATTTGCAATTTACGTTTTCTGTCTTCTTGTCGATACAGAGTAGTTCTCGTCGAGATCGAGTAGGACTGTTGTCGATCTCGAGTACGGTCTTGTCTAGGTCGAGTAGAGTTTCTGCTATTGTTGTCGATTTCCAGTTTATGTTTTTTACTGTCTTCACTGTTGGTAGTCGATCTCGAGTAGGCTTTAGTCGAGATCGAGTACGCATGTTGCTTTGTTTTATTTTCTGCTTTGCTTTGTCTTTCTTCCTTTGTTCCTTTGTTCTGTCTTTTCTGCTTTTCTATGAGAATTTATAGCTATCTAAGAACTGCTGACGTGGTTCCTCGTGGATTCGATCCTGACAACCTTCTACTACAACGGGAGGAAGTCTTGTACTCCCTCCGTTCCAAAATAGATGGTCTTTTGTTTTTTGGCACGTTTTTTAAGGAGCGAAAAAATCTATAAAATATTATTTATTTAATTAAAATTTTTATACTATTTGATACTTATTACTAATAAGTATCTAATTATATAAATAAAATTAATTAAAAGCTAATATTTCACGTAGTTTTTCGCTTCTAAAAAAGCGTGCCGAAAAGTAAACGACCATGTATTTTGGAACGGAGGGAGTATTTATTTGCTGAGACAGGGAAGTCAGTCTGATTTTTATTCTATATTTATTTCATACTTGACCATCCTCCTGCTACCAACAGCAACTAGGACTTGAGATGGTCACTCCAACTCTACAACCCTTCGTGGATACCGAGCCATCAACATTTATGACCCAATCTTCCCCTTCGCGATCATGTGATTCTGTGAAAGTTGCCTCGAACCGGCTTTCAGAAGTTTATCGACTTCTTGTTTGGTTGCTTTTGCTTTCTCTACCGCCATCTTTCTTTTCTTTTGGCACACGGGTTTCGCGTTATGGGTGAGCCTAAGGGAGTGCTCCGCGATCTCGCGAGGAATACCTTTCAAGTCTTGCGGTGACCAGGCGAAAACGTCTTGCGAGTTCTTTAAAATTTCTTGACGTGATCCAAAGCGAGAGCTTCTAAGCTATGCCCGTGATAGATGGCCTAGGGGCTGTTCGTAAATGGGAAAAAGGCTACTTATTCCTTAATGATTTTATCTGCTACTTTTTCAGGTCGCACTTCCAATTCTGCTTTGAAAATTTCTGACATGGATTCCTGGTCGATATCATTGGCTCGTTCTGATTTCAAAGATCTCTGGCCCGGGTTTTCGATCGTGAAGACCCGTCCATGACCCTTTTTGATAGAGGCTAAGTAGAAAATCCTACTCTTTGATTGCTCTCCACGAACTTGCCCTACCTTCCCATTGGTGCATGATAGCATTATAGATAAATGGTAAGCGTACCACCGTGAATTCTACCATATGAGATCATTGGTTAGGGACAATTCCCAAGGTTAGGGCTAGCTCGATGGTTCCAGCTACCTCGACCTCATCTCCTGAAAAGGAGATGAGCTTTCCCAGGTAGCAACGCAGGGCGCTCTCCGTGATGCCCAGTTGTTCGAAAGTATTTCAGTAGAGAAAATCCACCAAAGAGCATGTATCTATCAGCATGCATTTGACCTTCTTCGTCCCTAGCTACACATGAATGACCACATGATCCGAATGTGGCATCCTTAGATCACGAGCGTCAGAAAAAAAGAAATTTAACATCGCGTGCTCTGTAGATGCCTGGTTGATGCTAGCTTCGGAGGGGGGTTGCTTGTCCTCTCTTTAATAGTTCTTCCTTTCCTGATTGCTGGTGTCGGAAGAGGAAGGCCAACCAACGACGGTGTTGATGCATCCATCGGCGGGTGGTGGATTCCGGTTATCTCTGTTGGAATGTGATGCCCTGTTTGATGAAGATCTTGCTTTGGAGGCGTTTTGCGTACCTCATGGTGAGGGTCGGTATCCGTCCCCTCTGTTTCCATTCCGCCCTCCACGACCCCACGGATATCCTCCTCTTCCCCTCCCTCTTGGTGCATAAGGGGGGTTATATTGTCGCAGCGGTGCAACGGGTGGATTGGGAGCCGCTTGGGTGCAAAAATATGTAGAGGCACTTCCTTTCAGGGAGGAGGGGCCGGTGGGATCCCATAGACAGGGGTTGCACCATTTCAGGGTGAGCCATCATCGCATTCATGAGGGCAGTGATCGGGCTTGGGCCCGCTTATTAATTGTACTGTACTTTATTTCGAGGAGCCTGTCGTGGAGCAATGGGGTGCTACCAATGAGGGTTTTGGTGTGGCTGAGCGTCCAGTCCTCCTTTTTCGCAAAACTTGTTGGCTACTTTGTGAAATAAAGATGTTTATGTTTCATCGGTTCGCGAGCTTGAGCTAGCGGCCTCCATGGCATGGATTTGTAGAGTCACGAGACGGTGTAGTTCGTCATACCTTTGAGGCTCTTTCCTGAACAAATAAACTTTAAAATCGCCTTGAGCTAGGTTACCCATCAGGATGGTACTCGCGGACTCTTGATTGAACTTTGGGATTTGAACAACCATGGTGGTAAACCTATTGAAGAAACTCCCCAAGGACTCAGATGTCCCCTGTTTGATGGAATTTAGGTCCAGCATAGTCCGCTTTCGCGTGCATGAGCTACTGAAATGAGAAATGAAGATGTTTGATAGTTGTGCGAAACTACTAATGGATGATCGGTCCAGATTGGTGAATCATGTCAAGGCCACCCCACTCAGCGTGGATGGAAATGATTGGCATAAAATGGCGACGTTGTTCTCATTCATCCCAATCGATGTTGTGAATTGGTTCATATGATCGTTGGGATCATAATTTCCCGTGTATTTCGCAATTAACACGTCTCTCCATCTCTTAGGAACGGAAGCTTCGCGTATTGCCTTGTAGAAGACGAAGGGGAATGATGGTTCGTCCTTGTGAACCGGGCCAGGTGCCCCTGAGGAATTAGAGCGTGATGAAATATCCATGGTGTTGCAGTCGCGGGTTCTTTTATCGGTGTTGTTGTTCTCGTAATTTTGCTCAAGATTTGGCAAGTCATCAGCTAGATTGAGGAAGTGATTAGAAGTAGTATGAGATGGACCTTGCTGCTGAAAATAGTCGTAAGGGTCATACTTGGGGGGTACCATGTACGTAAGTTGCCCGTAGTATGACTTCTGAGGGTAGCTATTGTAGGAGGAAATCGAGATTGCAAATAAAATATGAATAAAATAAAGCAAACCAGATTCCGTCATTGCAAATGATTACAAGACTTCCTCCTGATGTAGCAAGAGAAAGTCAGGTTCGAATCCATGAGGAATCTGGTCAGCGGATCCTAGGCAGCGGTGGAATATCACGGACAGAAGTCGACCACAGTGCTCGATCTCGACTAGGGTTAGTCGACAGAAGATCGGACAAGTCGAACAGAGTAGCAGCTGTCGGCGGTCTTGGTCGATATCGAGCAGAGGTTACTCGATATCGAGTAAAGCCTTTTTCGACGTCGGGTTCCTGGATTCAGACACAGAAGCAACATCAGTCTCTTTGACTGAAGATCAGTAGTCGATATGGACTAAAATTAGTCGATACCGAGGAGGACAGAAAAACTTAAAACGAACAAAAATAAAGAACGAGACTTGCGGGACTTCGAAATAAACAAAACATGCATAAGGCAAGAATAAGATAGATAATCATGTAAATTGCATCGATAACCAAACATTGGGGTTTGCAACAACGATAACCAAACATGCATAAGGCAAGAATAAGATAGATAATCATGTAAATTGCATCGAAGGACCAAGCTTTCGCCTTTTCCAATAATTAGACAACTCTTTCAAGAAACCCTAATTGTATCTACCGATTTTATGTTTACAATCCAAGTTGTTAGCATGGACCACCATTATATGGGTAATAAACATATAACAAGTAGTAGATGCTTAAATCATGATAAAAGTCGGATCTTTACCTCAAGCACGCAGGGCTATCGTCGGGCTCACCCCAACCCTAGAAGTGGGTGGACTACTCGTTCTTCATCGCAATTGTAGACATTATTGAATGAAAATAAACTACTTGCATTAAACCAAACTGAAGAAAGTACAAACCGAACAAAGCCAGATCACTTTCGCTCCTTTGCTCCACTCGGCCTCTCTTTCTCTCTCTACAACTACTTCTCCTACTGAAATTGAATGAATAGAAATCAGCCCCTAAGGCCTTATTTATAGGCTTCTAATCCTTGCTAATCAAGGAAAGAAATCTCTATCTATATCTAAAGATAAAACATTAATAAAAGAAACATTTATCTTAAAGGGAAATATATCTAAAAGCCTAAAATATCTTCAAATGTGGATAAATCTTCTTCTCCATGGATAGATGTTGATATACTTGATAGAACTCGGATTCCTTCGCCCCCAAGCAAGCCAAAACCGCGTCGGACAGCTCACCGCGTAACGCGGCCTAGGGGAGCTCTCCTCAATATCGAGTAAATTACTCGATATCGAGTAACTGTTGTCGTCGACTTCAGCTGACTGGGCACCTCGAGTAACCAGTCCTCGATCTAGCTCGGACAAGCAGTGATGGGGTCCTCGATATCGAGTAAAGTCCTCGATATCGAGGAACTTGGTTCGTCGACTAGGCTGGCTTGCCTTGCTCGAGCAACTTCTGCTCGACCAGGCTCGGACAGGTGATGCTGATCTTGTCGATATCGAGTAAACTACTCGATATCGAGTAAGTGTTGTTCGGCATGTCTTCGTCTTCGGCTTCTCGATCAGGCGTTCTCTTCCTCGACTCCGGGCTAGTCTTCATGTCTTGTCGATATCGAGTAAAGTACTCGATATCGAGTAACTTTCTGGAGTCGGGTAGCTTTGCCTTTAGTTCCTCGATCTGGCCTGTCCTCGATCAGGCTGTGCCCGGACATGTTTGGTCGATATCGACAAAGAGTAGTCGATATCGAGTAATACTCAGCTTTCGTCTTTGCTTCTTGGTTTTGTCCCGGAATGGCTCCAAATTCTGTAATATTAAACCAAAAATTATGTAGATCTCCATTTCTTGCAAATAAGCACATATTACATAAATTCAACACATTCACATCCCGAAATATGCAAAGTGTATGGAATATGGAGCTAAACTTTGCATTTCAACATGGCTATTTTAGTAGACATTAGTAGCCGCCGATGACGTACTGATATGAGGGATACCCCCCCCCCCCACACACACACACACGTTCCGTATTGGCCATATGGAGGAGGCGAAGCTGCATTCCAGAAGGGTTACAAGGGAATGTCCTCGTCCTACTAAGGGTGAGCCCCCTCGTTGGGGGGATCGTTGAGGTTTAGTTCGTTGGCCCAGCTTTCGTCATGGTGATGGTTTCCAAATACCTCACCGAATAGCGTGAAGTTCATATATAGTTTCTGTAAAGGGTTAGTGCAAGGAGTAAACTCGATATTCTCGCAAGGGATTTGAAAAATTATGAATTTATAGGTCGGAAGAGATAAGAAAATATAAAAAAAAACGTATTTTTAAGAGGAACCTTTCGTCGCGAAGGGTTCCCACAGACGGCGCCAATGAAGCGTTTCTAGCATTTTTCCTATACTTTATTACCTCAAGGTGACGACATATTTCCTTGATTACCTGTAACGCCAACTATAGAGGGCGCTTATATAAGTTCTTTATTAGTTGGTGCCTTGAGGACAAGGCAATATTCGCGATGAAGTTTACTCGCGTTCCAAGGATTACTGTTAATCATCGTCTTTAGAGGAAGTTTGCCAGATGTTCTATTCTAGAGACATTCTTCTCCAATCAAAGGCTTCAAGAACTCAACGTCGAGGACTTTATCTCCAGGAGGGTCGCATAGATCTTCTTATTTTAGAGGAAGTTTGCCATATGTTCTATTCTAGACACATGCCCTCACGTACTGGGTCCAGGCTTCGGAGGGGATGTCAGCGAGGTTAACTGTACCCATCGAGCTGCTTGATGAGGTGGTTAGCATTACAATCGCCATGTATGAGTATAGTCGCGATTGTTGAGTCACAATGTTAAGGGGGCATTTGGAGAAGAATTTGTTTTATGCTTTCTATTCCTTTTTAATTGAGGGGTGGCCCATTTCCGACGTCATTAGTCGTGTTTTCTAAGAGGGCCATTTTTCACAGTATTGTCAAGTATGAGTTGAATAGCAGGTCATCTTCACTTGACAACAACATAGGGCAAACCTTTCATATTTGTGACATTTGCAAGAGAGAGCGAAAAATGTCGAGATATGTGCGTAAAGCCAGCTAGCATTTAAAGGAATCATCATCGCGTATTTAAAAAAACTATATGCTATCGCGCATCGTAGATATTCACATATTCACACTGCGCGATAGCGGATTGGGCCCCAAGCAATTACATTTTAAAAAATAATAAATATCTACATTATGAAAAACGTTGACAACCGTGTACTAGACAATATTTTAACCGTAAAAAATAATAGCACGTTCTATAATAGTGGTGATTTTCAATGCAAAACTTACTATTTCCCTTTTAACATCTCTAATGGATTCAACTCAACGCCGACAACCTCTTCGAAGGCCAAATAACCCCTCTTCGGAGGCTTATAACCCCTCTTCGGAGGCCAAATAACCCCTCTTCGGAGGTTACAAACCAACCCCGTCGGTCTTTGGTTTCGGGCTTGCCACGGACTGGTGTCGTCGGTCTCTTTCTGGTGCGCCGGCGCCACTGCTCGGCGTAGCCCCCCCTGTGTCGGCGATTCAGGATACCTTGGCTTGACTGGTTCTCCCTCATACTACACATCGCCTTGATCGTTTTTGGGGCGTTTTCCCCTTGAAATCCCTAATTAAGTTGGGGCTTTTGCAATGGTTGTGGTCCGCCTGTGTGGGTCCGCTCTCGATCGACACCCTCGGTGTTCTCGGGCTCCCCGGTTGTTTCCCGGTTGTCCTTTTCATCTCTTCGTCTACACGGGTTTAATTGAACCCCATCCCCCCTTTTTGGAGTTCCTTCGAATTCCAGCTTGAATTCGGCGCCGCCTTCTGTCCCTATCCCCCTGCTCGCTCATACTTCGCTCCACCCTTCCTGGGGTCCTTTCTCTCGTCCTGGGTGTTGTGGATCTGGGTCCCTCGACGTCGTATCAGTTTTTCGGCATCCTATATCGCGGATCTAGTTATCTCTCTCATCGCTTCTGTGGTCTCGAAATTTCCCATTGGGAATGCGTCTCTCCTGGTCGTTCCTTGTTGGGTCTGATGGCCCTTGCGGTTACGCCGCCTAGCTGGCACCAGGTCTGCTCAGCCGCTGCGACTCCAGCGTTGCTCTTCTCCTGATGTTGCTGATGCCTTGCCGTCAGCCTTTGTTTCATGGCCTTCGGCACTCCTAGTGTCCAAGTTGCCCTATCTTGGAATTGGGTTGTGTTCCTTGGGCCCAAAGGCTTATTGTCTTGGGCCCGGTGCTGGCCCGTCAAAATAAACGTTTAATAATTCTAAAATTAATATCTTGATTTGAATATATTATATGGTAGCATTATATAAATAATTCCCGGTTGGGCTAGTTTACATCCCGTTTAGGTTTATGGTGTGTTTCGAGACAGGTGGCGTTGCTCTACGGTTTGGGGGGGTCGACTTTTCTTCTTCGGTTGATGGGGTTCTGGCTGTTCGGAGTCGGGGTAGGCTGGGGTTGTGGCAGTGTGTATCGAGGCGTCTCTTTTTCCCTGAAGGCTGCTTCCTTGGAGGTTCGTCTTCACTGTCCACAGGTTGATTCTGATGTACCGCTGACCTGCGGTGTTGTTGTTAGGTTGCGCTTGGCTTCTTTCGTTCGTCTACGTCCGCATCTCGTCCGGTTTAGTTGGGCTTGGTTTCTCTTTATAGAGCTTTTATGCTGGTCTCTTGCACCTTTACTGTATTTTATCTTTATGACGGTTCTCGTCTGCCGACTTGTCGACCTTCGAGGTCCAAATTTGTCTGGTGTTGAATTATTTTCTAATAAAAAAAATACTCTAATGGATTCAAATCCAAATTAAGTTGACTCAACTCGATCAATCCAACAACTAACCTCTTATTGGATCGGTATATGCCCCCACCACACCGCCTCCCTTTTTATCTCCTTATCTCATCGTTTCTTTTGTTTCCTTTCGTGCATATGTCATCGCCTCATCTTAATATACAGTATGTGCGTATAGTCACAAATTATGCGTTACACGATCTTATATATAATATACTTTTTTTTTTGATTCGATCTTATATATAATATACTACTACGTATTATTTTCATAGCTTTACAAGGTTTATCCAAGGTATAAATGTCATCATCTCTCCTAACTGGGACCACCTTTTCTGTTTAATAATATGCACTCCACCTTAATCATTAACAGTCAGTGACATGTAAGTATTTTTCCATCCACGTCATCTTTACATAATTAAATTTTTACATCACTATACATTACACATTTACACGTACTCACGAGTATAATAATGAGTTGTTTTTGTACTACGTAGTAACCATTTCGGAATGTCTCACCGGAAAGGACTTGTGGGTAGTACCTATAGATCACCGGTTCGAACCCCGTAATAACTGCTCTTTATTTACCAATACAAGTAGTAACATATTTCAGGCCTTTGTAAAAAAATTGTGGAATTTACATATTCACAAATAAGTACTTTTTGTTTAGAAAATTATTTATTCAAATAATTAATAATGTAGAGGGAATAATTTCCCATAATATTTTATTTCAAGTAAGCAAATAATTGTTCCCAAAGCGGGTGCCACAAAACTTCTTTTTCGTTTCTTTATTCATCCACCTTACTTTCAACTAATTTTTCACTTCCATCTCACTCTCCAAAAAAAGGAAAGAAAAATGATTAATTACAGGGACATGTGACATAATTTGAGTGGTTTAGGATTTAGAAATTAGGTTTCAAATATATGAGATTATCCATACGGTCAGGGTTCCCCAAATCGAATGAAAAAAGTAAAATGAGAGGTTGGCTCCCCACCATTGAGGAGGTTCGTATATAGAGATAAAATCCAAAGCCTCAAAAACTACATTCCACACGTAGAAGATACCAATGAGGATCGTCTAATCCGCAATTGTAGTCCATACCGTAATCCAAATTATCTCATTGACTAAATTAAAATTTTTAATTATTTTCTTAAATAAGTATTAGTACCTTATAATTTATTTTGATGCTTATCGTCCAATGAAGTTAAAGGTACCATAAAAAAGGACTACGACTTTGGACTAGACGATTTTCCCCGAGAAGATACTCCCTTAGTTCTTTTTTACAATCCTTTTATTATTTATATACATTTTATTATGATAATAAAAAAATATTAAACTTTTAACATTTGTTCAAATTCCACATTTATGACTAATAAATTTGAAATTATGAAAAAAAAATATTTTAAACAGTTTGTATTATTCAAATAAAATCCACTTATTAAAAAAGAATGGAGGGAATTAACGGAGGTCAATTTGAATGGCAATGGGGGACCAACCTCGCACCGCCAATTCACACTGTTGAGATTTATATTTTTGTAATTCCTAGACGATCTCGATTCCACATATTGGGAACCAAGAATAGGGTAATCGACTGCGAGTCGTAACAGAAACGTAAACCAGAGACCAACACACAAGATTTACGTGGTTCGGCTGGAGCCTACGTCCACGGAGCCTCAGCCGAACGACTTGAGAGCACAAATCCACTAATCGGTAAAAAGGTTTCCCGAAACTCAAACTAAGGCAAATGCAGGCAAGAACGCAGAGAAACAAGAGACATGCAGTAATGAACAAAGAACGAAGCGGACAATGGAATAATACACCCTAGATCTGAAGATCAGAGTCAGATCGTCGTTGGAGTGAACCAGAGAAGAAGACCTTCGCCAGAACTGTGGACGTTCACCTTCTTCTTCTTCCTCTTCCCAAGAGCCGGATCTAGAGTCTCCGAGGGATCTAGAGTCTCCGAGGGAGATCGGCCGCTGGAGCTAGGGATGTCAAAGCCCTAGCGTCGCCTCTCTCTCTCTCTCTTTCTCTTTCTAGATGACCTGAGAAGCGTCTGCCGAACTGAGCTCTCTCCAACCCTATCTTCCTTTATATAGAGCGACCTCAAGGTGAAATGCAGTGTTCCACTTAACAAGCCTAACAAGTGAAAGGAGCCATGCGAGCCGACCAATGGAGCTGGGTATGGGCCTCTGAATTGGGCCGAGTCCATCAGATCGGCAACCATACATACATACATACATACATACATACATACATACATACAATATGTCTAATATATACTATACTTATAGATGTGTCACATATATGAGCATAGGTTATACAACCCACACTTCTAACATATAATATGATCTAAGTATAATATATATTCTAGTGTTTTACCTTAATTTATCAATTAATTTAAGCTAAGGGTCGTCCAATACTCCTAGAGCTAATGTTTAGATTAAAACAGACATTACAATTTGCCCTTCTAATCCAAACATTAGATCTATTAACAACGTACACAACCTACTAATTAGTGGATATATGATCTCAAACCATTCAGCATCATCATCGGCTCAATTACCTTTTAGCAGGGACTACCTTTGTCCCAAAATCAGCAGGATTGATGTCTCTTTTGATCGTTTTCACATCTAATTCTTAAGCAGCAGCCCTATTAAAAATAAAGTGAAAACAAACATTAATATGTTTAGTCCTCTCGTGATACATGGGATCTTTGCACAGGTATAGTGTGCTTTGTATATCCGTGTGTATAACGGGTTTTGGTGTCTGTTTAAGGATTTCCTTATGGATTCCTTTAAGCCGTATAGCCTCTTTGGCAACTTCTGTAGCAGCCATATACTCAGCTTCAATTGATGACAATGCAACAATTATTTGCTGGTGAAATTTCCATGAAACACAGTTACCAGCCCACGTGAAGAAGTAGGCAGTAGTGGACTTGTAATTGTCTTTGTTACTAGCAAATTCAACGTCTACATATCCATTTAGTTTATCGATAGGCTCATGTAAACCATAATGCAGATAAAGACTCTTAGTACCAGCAATGTAATGAAGAATGTATTTCATGGCAGTCTAGTGATCGTTTCTAGGATTAGACATACAACGACTAAGCACATAAATGGCAAATGCAAGGTCTGGGCGGGTGCAGAGCATAGCATACATAACGAACCCTACATCTACGTCATAAGGGACCTTAGCCATTTCTTTAATATCTTCAGGTTTTGTGGGACAGCTTTTCTAGGTAAGCTCTAGGTGCCCTCCTAGGGGTATGGATGTAGGCTTAGAATATAACATATTAAACCGATTTAGAGCCTTAAGAATATAGTCGTCCTGATACAACCATATTTACTAACTCCCTGTCAAACACAGCACACATAGCAAGCATAATACGCATGGTTTTATACTTAGATACTGGTGAGAAGATATCATTATAGTATATCCCTTCTATCTGGGTAAACCTTTTTGCCACAAGGCAGGCTATAAACCTAGGAGGCTAACTAGGGTATAGACCTTTGTTGAGCTTATAGACCCATTTAGAGTCAATAAGCTGGGTCTTAGGAGGTCTTGGGAGTAAACTCCATGTTTTGTTAGTGTACATGGAATCCATCTCTTCTCTCATAGCAGCTAGTCACTCTTTGGCATAGCTATTCTTAAGGGCATATTCATAAGAGCTAGGAGTAGTAGGGTTTATAACAATATCAGCAGTGAAGAAAGCATATTCCATAATATAAGAGGTATATTTCCTATTGGGGATGATGGTTCTAGGTTCTCTATCCCCAGTTAACTGATAATCATGCAAATTAGGTATAGCAGAGGTATCAGAAACATGTAAATCAAAAGGGAGGGAGGAGAAAATACAGGACTCTCTTTGAGAGTCAATAGAACGGCCATTTACATCACCATAATTAGGAGAGAGAGGAGAAGTAATAAGAGAATTAGGAGAGATTTCCTACTCAGTGTCAGCCTGAGGCTTAACTTCCTCTTTGTTAGTTTGACGACTTTGATCTCTAGTGTTCTCCTTTTCTTCTTGTTGTCCCCCCTGTAGTGTGGAATGTGTGCCCTTCTTAGCTGATATGATGGACCTACCATTGTTGTTCTCTTCATCAGCAGAGGAATGATTTTCATTAGGTAACAACTCCTTAGTCTGCTCTGGGGTACCTGTCAGCTCAGCGAAAGAAGTTAGCTCGATTTTCAAAGGGAAATATATCTCATTGAATCTCACATTTCTAGTTGTAATGACTTTGTAAGGTCCGGGTTGCAACAGAAGAACCTTGAACCCTTTCACTCTATCAGGGTAACCTAGCAAGATACCCTTCAAAGCCCTTAGTTGCAGCTTACCATCACTAATGTGAGGGTATGCAGCACATCCAAAAGGCTTGAGGTATCCAAAGCTAGGTTGCTTACCTGTCCATTTAAACTGGGGAGTGAGAAAATCAAGAGACATAAGTAGGAGATCTATTGATAAGATAGGCAATATATAGTTAATAAAGCTTCACCCCAAAGAGTATTCTTAAGGCCAGAGCTAATTAACATGCATCTCACTTTTTCTAACAGAGTCCTGTTCATTCTTTTAGCTGTTCCATTTTGTTGTGGAGTTCTAGGTACAGTTAAGTGTCTTTTAATCCCATGTTTTTGGCAATCAGTATCAAATTCTGTTTTACAAAACTCAAATCCATTGTCGGTTTTTAAGCATTTCAATTTATGGTTGGACTGACTCTCTACCATTACCTTCCATTTTATGAAAGCATCAAAGGCCTGATCCTTTGATTTTAGAAGGCTTACCAATACTTTCCTTGAGTAGTGATCAATGAAGTTGATGAAGTATCTCATGCCCCCTACAATAGGGACTTGTGAAGATCCTCAAAGATCAGAGTGCACATACTCTAAAGGAAACATAAAAACATATGATGACACAGGAAATTTAAGTTTGGCAGACTTACCCAAAACACAATGCTCACAAAATTTGATATCAATAGGTTTCTTAGGTATTAAGTGACGGGACAAAATCCTCAGATTCCTATCAAAAGAATATCCAAACTAATCAACTAGTATAGCTAGTAAGTTTGGAGTCGATCCACAGGGAACTACCGTTACTTTAGGTGTTATAATTATCAACAAGAGTAAACAAGAGGGTTGTAGAGATGTAAAGATTCAAAGAATTGAAGCAGTAAATAATGGTGATGGTTGTAAACAATGATGAATGCGATGTTTCACCTACGAATATCAACTTTGGTTCGTCTACTTGATCATAGTTCTTCCTTCTAGTTGTATCTTTTCTATCATCCACTCTTATCTTGATTTAAATAGATTATTAGTCTTATGAGTCCTAATAACCCCTTATTCCTATGCAATCTTAACACGGATTAAAGTTTAATCATAGGAATAGCACTAAGTCTCAAGATATATGAAGCTTATAAGCAATGTTAATTCCCTAAAGAACTAACATTTAACATATAGTCAACTTCCTACACAATCAAGCTTTTCTATGAGATCCACTCAATTGTATTTGCTACATTGGATTAGGTTTCACAAACGTATGAATCAAAACCCTAGCAATGATGCAATTCTAACGAGGTCGCGAATCAATATAGAATCAACACCTCAAACAATTAAAGTACAAAGAAGTTGAAGTAGATAATAGAATTAAACTAGAATTCCGAACTCACAATTCAACAAAACCAAGTCTTGATCGTAGGCAAAACACGATGAGTTTAGTTGCTCATGCTCCTAAACGACGTCTCTCAATTCTTCAAAGGATAAAAAAGATGACTAAAAACCATCTAAAATAAGTCTTTATAAACCTAGAAACACCGTCAAAATAACCTAGAAAGTGTTTTCCAAATACAGGCCCAACTTAAGAAAGATATAAAATCGGCGCTGAACCGGCCCAGAAAAACCGCGACCAGGCCGCGGGTGCGGCTACTGCAGTGAACCATGAAATTCTGGCCGCAGATGCTGCCTGGGTGGCCGTGGGTGCGGTTTTCTGTGCTTCCCTTGTTCCTCTAGCCACGGGTGCTGTTTCTTACTCTTGTATGCCCTTTTGCCTCTTTTTGTGCATTCCAACTTGCTTCTCTATCTCATTCCTTGCCTCCATATGATTCATATGACTCCCATGAATGACCTTCTCGCTACTTCGAATCCACAATATGCAAATAAACACTAAACTTGTGTAGATTCCACACTTAAACACCAAATGAGCAAATAAGTAAACTAACCAAATAACATGCAATATATAAATCTAAATGACCCTAAAACTACTCTATAATGCCTATCTAAATATGCATTATCAATAAGTCAGATTTATGAAACTTTATTAAGCCCTTGTTGCCTATGTGACCAATCCTGTTATGCGATGTTTTAGTCTCAGATAATGTCATGGAATTAGAAGAAATAACAGCATTTACTTCAGGTTTAAAAGAGAGAACAAAATACAATATTTTGCTTCTAACAACTTTGACAATCATAGTTCCATTTCTGGACACAGTTCTCACACCATCAGAAGAATTAACGTTGCATCATATTTCTTCTAAAGCAAATTCAGACATCAAACTTCTTCTAAGACTAGGGACCCACTTAACATCTGTGAAAACTCTAACAATGCCATCATGCATAAGTAAAGGAACATTACCTACACCTTTAACATGCAAGCAAGTATGATCACCCAACATGACATCACCACACACAGATTCATTTAAGTTCTTAAAGAAATGCTTATGGGGGGGGGGTGGCATGCATTGTACAACCTGAATCTAAGATCCATGCATCAAAGGAATCAACAGATGAAACATCAGAACACATGAACAATTCAACAGAGTATTCACATATATTTTCAAGCACAGCAGCCGACAATTCAGTGTTATTTTTCTTAGCAAGTTCCTCTGCCCCTTTCTTTTTTCCTGCACTCCTTAACCTAATGACCCACATTACCACAATAATTGCATTTAGAATTAGGGTCAGATTTCTCAAATTTCTCATTCTTGGGCTTATCCCTTTTATGCTTCTTATTTTTGTTGTTCTTGTTACCCTTTTTATCATTCCCTTTAGTGAATAGAACCTTAGATTTGTCAGCCATGTGAGTTTTAAGACCCTTGATCTTGACAACTTTCATGATCTCGTTCTTTTCAATAATGGATTCAATTAGCTTATCCTTAGTAAGTTCATCACGACTAAATTGTATGACATATTTAAAATTGTCAAATTGGGAGGGCAAAGAATTCAGAAGCAAGATAGCCTGGTGAGAATCTTTTCTGTCATCATCACAACGTTCCAATTCTTGAGTCATCTTAAGAAACTTGTCCAGATTGTCATCAAGAGTTAAAGCAGTGTCCATTTTGAATGTAAACAGAAGACGTAATAGAGAAATCCTGGAGAGCAGGTATTTAGAGAGAAAAAACTCCTCCATGGCATGCCAGAGTGAGAAAGAGGAATATTGTTTTACCACTTGACGAGCAATATCATCAGTGAGGTGTAGCATTATCTCAGAGTGCGCTTCCATGTCCATCTCAAGCTCTTCAGTTATGGACTTGGTTGAGGAGGTCCCATCTTCAACTTTCTTCAACTTCTGTTCTTCAGAAAGTTTAGAGGACTTCTCATCATCGATGTTCACACCCTTCTTGAGGGTAGACATCTCAGGAGCTGTGGTTGTGGGCTTAAGAATTGCCTTCCAACATCCTTCTTTGATGAGAACAGCTTTATCTTCAAATGCCTTTATCTTCAAAGCGCTATCAATGGTTTTTGGTACCTGCAGTATACAAGAAACAGGTGAGTATCAAAGTTTTTGTAAGCGAAAGCAAGTAAGAGTGTAACAGTTTATAAGACACTCAAGAAACCTTAGAATTATAGGTCATAGAACGGATTCAGACCAGTTGTACTTCAGACAGGAGAGGAATAGCACCAAGACTGAGCTTTTTGAAGATCTACCTAATGTCCTGCCTCCGATCCCACTCTATGAGATCCAATAATGGCACATTTAGGTAAGGAAAGGGGAACTCAAGCTTTGATACCACTTTGTAATTCCTAGACGATCTCGATTCCACAAATTGGGAACCAAGAATAGGGTAATCGAATGCGAGTCGTAATAGAAACGTAAACCAGAGACCAACACATAAGATTTACGTGGTTCGGCCGGAGCCTATGTCCATGGAGCCTCAGCCGAACAACTTAAGAGCACAAATCTACTAATCGGTAAGAAGGTTTACAGAACAGGTTGCCCTAAACTTGAACTAAGGCAAATACAAGCAAGAACACAAGGAAATAAGAGACATGCAGTAATGAAGAAAGAATGAATCAAACAAAGGAAGAATACACCCTAGATCTGAAGATCGGAGTCAGATCGTCGTCGAAGTGAACCAGAGAAGAAGACCTTTGCCAGAACAGTGGACGTTCACCTTCTTCTTCTTCCCAAAAGCCGAATCTAGAGTCTCCGAGGGTGATACGCTCAACATCGGCCGCTTGAGCTAGGGATCTCCAAACCCTAGCGTCGCCTCTCTCTCTTCTCTCTCTTTCTCTTTAGGGATTACCTGAGGAGTGTCTGCCGAAGTGAGATCTCTCTAACCCTAGCTTCCTTTATATAGAGAGAGCTCAGGGTGAAATGCAGCGTTCCACTTAACAATCCTCACAAGTGAAAGGAGCCAAGCGAGCTGATCAATGGAGCTGGGTATGGGCCTCAGAATTGGGCTGATCCCATCAGATCATCAACCATACAAACATAGATACAATATGTCTAATATATACTATACTTATAGATGTGTCACATATATGAGCATAAGTTATACAAGTGATAATGCATATTTCATATATGCATTATAGGTGTTTCTTATTGCTATTAGGTATTGGTTTTGTTATGTTTTGAGTCTAGTTCCGTATATTGCTTGTGAAGTATTCGAGTTTGGAATCTATGTGTTTTTAGTATTTATTCTACAGAATTACATTCCGACCTTGGATGGACTTTGGGAAGAGCTTAAGAAGCATGCTTTGGAGCATATGGAGGTTAAGGAGGAGTTAAGGAAGAGCAAGGAGACATGACATTGGAATTCGTTGAAGGAATTTGAGGAACGTCGGACACTACAGAGACGGCGCCCGCCGCCCCTTGCACGGCGCCCGTCGTTGACCCAGATCCCGAAAACAAGGTTTTGGATCCGAAGACTATTATTTTCTATTATTTCCACTAGGGTTTGACCGACCTTTGGGAGGCTTTATTAGTTGTTCTCAGTTTGTTTTGAGAGACGACACGTTACATTGAGTGGTTTTTTTAGAGACAATGAACTCAATTAGAGAGAGAGAGAGAGAGAGAGAGAGAGAGAGAGAGAGAGAGAGAGATAATTGGCCTATGAGTTGCTAAACTCATAGTTTCGTCTGTGATTCGAAGACATGGTTGTTTGGATTGTGAAGATTTGAGTTTATTTGATTATTCATGTTCTTAGTTATCATCTTGTGCTGAATTTATATTTGTGTTTCTTTCTATGTCTGATCAACATGTTAGGAATTGCATCTCTAGCTATGAATTCGTTGTTATTTTTTTGATAGCAAACAAAGGTATTGATGATAGTGATGTCTCTTTGTCTTTGTAGTGGATGATTTCAGTTGATCTATGTTGAGGATATTTAATTAAGATTGAGTTCGGTATGCGCCTATTAGTCTTGATTGAATAGAGTCAATGTGTCAATTGGTCTTGATTACTTGAGTTCTTAATGCTATTATTTAATGATATTGAATAAGATGAGTGAATCTCTACGGATCTCTCAACTTTAGTCAAGTAGACCTAAGAATATGAATAATTGATAGATCAATCTGAGGACCATGAATTCAAACCATTGTCAGAGAACTACAAGTGAAATGTTCTTTCTACTTTGGTATCCATTTGCTTTGTGATTTGCAATTTGGTTACTTTTACATATTTTCTATTTGTAAAAATCATTGCTTTGCTATAAGAGTGTTTGTCTGGAGTTATTGAATAGGAAATCGCTTCTCCCTGTGGGTTCGACACCGGACGTCATCGCTATACTACTAGTTATTTGGTTTATCAAGTGATTGGTTGCTTAATCTATTGGTTGTGTGTTTAAGTTTGGATATTATTACTGTTTGGTAAAGGGGAAAAGTGCCAACGACGATCGTCCCACATCAAATTCTTGGCGCCATTGCCGGTGAGAAGAAAGGAGTTTGCTTTTCTTTAACTCTTTCAATTACTCTTTAATTCAAGTCTGTTGTGTCTTTGTATGGTTCAAACTAGATCTTCTAATTCATCGCCTTTGTCTTTTGATCCCGAGATTGAAAGATCTCTTAGGTTGATGAGGAAGCTTGTGTTTGAGACAGACGAAGAGATGGAAAACGTTTTTTTTAATCATAGAAGGACCCTGAGAAACATAAATGAACCTCATTTTAGTGCTCAACCACTTGCAATTAGTCTTCCTGATCTCCCTGACGGTTCAAGAATTGAGTTCAAGTCGAATTGGTCATCTATTTTGCCCTACTTTCATGGATTGTCTGGGGAGGAACCAAACAAGCACCTTGCTAACTTTGTGAGCGTGTATGATAGACTGAGACCCCAAGGCTTGTCTAACGACCAATTGATGTTGAGAGTGTTCCCCTTTACTTTGAAAGATGTTGCAAGGGATTGGTGTTACTACCTACCTACTGAAAGCATTACTACTTGGGTGCAATTGAAGAAAGTTTTCATGCAAAAGTACTTTCCTTCGACCCGTCTCAACAAACTTAAGAAGGAGTTTTCCAGTATTGAGCAATCACCTACGGAGAGTCTTTATGAGTATGTTGAGCGGTTCAAGAAGCTTAAGGGTAGTTGTCCGCAACACGGTACACCCGAGGATGATCTAGTGCTATATCTTTATGAAGGCTTGCTTGACACCGACAGGAGTTTCATCAATGCTACTAGCAGACGAGATATTTTGGATAAAACACCTCAGGAAGCAATGTAAATTTTTGAAGGGTTGGCTAATGCATCACAACAATATGGGAGACACCAAGGAGTTAGACGAGTTCATAAGTTGGATAGTTCGAGAGATGGACAGAATGATGATATCGATAGGCTCATGAAGATCGTGGACCAGATGGCTATGCAAATGAATCAACCCCATCAGCCTAGACCTTGTGGTGTTTGTGTAGATCCAACTCATCCGAATGATAAGTGTCCCTTCATTCAAGAGGGCACTGCTGAAGTGAATGCTATGAATTATGGACCTCGCCACAACTTTGGTAACAATTACAATCACGGCTACAATTCAAACTACCAAAGTGGATTCAACGGAAGAGGCCAGCAGCAACAAGTTCCTTTTCAGAGAGGACAATATGAGAATCGTCCTAGAAACACTCAACAAGACGATAGAGATGAGACATTGAGGTTGTTGTTGGACAAGATGAGTGTTCAAGAATATTTGTTGAGTCAAATGGCTAAGGAGATTGGTGAATTGAAAGCGAAAGATTCGGGAAAGTGGCCATCGCAGGTGGTAGTGAATCCGAAGGAGAATGTACCCACAAGTGAATATACCCACAAGGAATGTTGAAGAGAGGCCTAGGCAGGAAGTTGATTTGGGAAATAATGAGAATGAGACGGAATTGGAGGCGCACTGCATAGACGGCACCCGCCGCCCCTCACCACGGCGCCCGCCACCACCTCCATTGACGGATCCGACTTCTAACGTTGATCAATCCCCGAAGAAAGCTTCTAAAGAGTGGTCTTTTGATGTTTCAAGACCTACACTACCCTTTCCTCGTGCCTTGAGATCCGATCGTAAGTGGGAAGATGAACAAATTTTTTACGACACCTTTTCTCATTGGGAGGTAAATATTCCACTTTTCAATTTGATTAAAATTGTGCCTCGCTATGTGAAATCCTTGAAAGATCTATGCACAATGAAGCGCAAGCAAAGGATGAGAAAGAAAGAAAAGGTAAGTTTAAGTGAGAATGTTTCTGCTTTGCTTCAGAAACAATTGCCTGAAAAGTGCGGAGATCCAGGTATGTTTACTATACCATGTGCAATAGGTAATGCTAGCTTCACCAAAGCTATGTTAGACCTAGGTGCTTCAATCAATGTTATGTCTTATAACTTGTACATGTTTTTGGGTCTCAATTCATTGTTTGAAACTGGTGATACTATACAACTCGCTGATCGTTCTAGTATTAAGCCTAGAGGAGTTGTTGAAGGTGTTTTGGTTAAGGTGAATGATTTGATATTTCCAGCTGATTTCTTCATTCTATACATGGAACAAGGTACGCTTGAAACCCCAATTATCTTGGCAAGGCCATTCTTGCGAACGGCTAAGACTAAGGTTGATTGTTTTGAAGGTTCACTAACTATGGAGTTTGATGGTAGAAAGATTGTGTTTTCTATATTTGAGCCTATTGTTTCTTCTGCCAATGATTTCGTAGATGTTCTTGACTCTAATGAAGCTAATCAAAGGAATGAATCAAATGGTTTGTTAGATGCTTCTATTGAAACTGAATCTATGAATCTTGATTTTTCTAACAAATATGAAATTGGATTAGAGAAAGATGACATTGACAAGAAAATTGAGAATTTATTAATTCGCATGAAAATGTGTCTCATTCAAATGATTTTATTGCTATTCCCTATGGAAATTCGATTCCTAATAATGTTGAGGTTTTTGCAATTCTTAATAATGTCGATGGATGCTATTCATGGCTATGTCGTAGAAGTTCTTAAAGTTCCACCTCTTGTTCTAAAAAGGACAAGTGTGGGGGATCTTGGTGGAATAACTTGATCAAGAATGCATCGCGTCGAGCCAAAGACATGAAACAAAGGCGCTTCTTTGGAGGCAACCCAAGGTAGTTAGGTAGTATTTCTATTTTTCATTTAGTTTTTTAATTCAATAAAGTATGATCAATCGTGTCGCCAAGTATCGGAAGTTACGGTAAGTGAAACTGATGTTGGGTTTGAGTTTTGATTGATTTGGAAGAACGGAGTTGCTCTTTGTGGACACGGCGCCCGCTGCCCCAGCCACGGCACCCGCCGCCTGTGTGTCCGCCCGACGAATCCGAATTTTGGTACACTTGGAAGGGAAGTTTCTATCTTTTTATTTTTGGTTATTTTTCGAGTTTAGGTTAGTTTATTTTTATATTGCTAGGATTAGATTGTTTTTCCTTTTTGTTTTATGATATATTGTTTTCTATCTATCTTAGGTTAGTATTGTATCTTTTATTTGTTTATTTATTATTTGTTTTAGGACTTGATTTTTCTTTTTAGGATTAGTTTTCTTATTTCCTAGGAATAGATTTCTATATTTTCTATTTCTATTCTATCCAGATCTAATATTTTTCTTTTCTCTTTTGTGATAGATATTCCTTCCAACTCACCAATATATTGCTACTCCTTATTTTTGGATCAATCAAGCTTGCTCAAGAGGAATCTCAAGAATACCAAAAGCCTACTTGAATCCAATCCAACTGCCTAAAGCCTTGCGTTTTAATCAATTCAATCCACCAAAACACTTTCCGCCATCACCCTACATCCGCAAAAATTCAACCTTTGCCCATTTCATTCCCTTACCTATCACAAAAGAACCCATTGAAACAAAGTTGTTCGAGAAAGTTTCAAGTTTGGAGGAGTGTGCATCGGTTTTCCAACGTTTCCACTCGGATTCATGGTTCTGCGTACACGGCGTCCGTTGCCATTACAGCAAGCCCGTCTTTTGATCGTTTTTGTGGATTTTCTTCGTTTTTTCCTCGAGTTGCATTATTTCTCATGCTCCTACTATGGATGCCCCAACCTATTTTTCCGGCATTGAAAAGGAGCGGTGGTTTCAACTAAGGAATGTGAGTTATTAGTCGACGCGATTCTTTCATCTGGACACATTGCAGAAGCTTGGTCTTCATAGTTTGGTATCCCTGATGCTGGAAGTGGGAGGTCTTGCTAATTTCATATCAATGAGCCCGCCAACTTATCCTGTTTTGGTGCGTGAGTTCCTGTCAACTTTGGAGGTGCGTTCTGATAAGGATATCTACTTCATACTATTGGGTATTGAATGCTCAATTCAGAAACGATTATTATCCCATGCTTTGGGAATGCACATACCTTGGTCGAGTCCTTTGCATCGAAGCTTATCGACTACTACACCCGCTGAGACTTGGGCTATAGTGTCGGGCCATGCTGATTTGGCAGACAGCTTTCACGATTATTCGATTACGCACCCTGGCCTTAGACTTTGCCACAGGGTGTTGACCCTTGCCTTCCATGGTTCTGCTGATCTGACGATTATTCCCAAGAGGATGTGGATGTGGTTACAATGTTTGACGCCGGAGGCCGAGTATGTACCAGATTGGATACAGTTGTTTATGGCTACTTGTGCAGACACATTTCGAGGGAGAGATGATATGAGTGCCCATGTTGTTACTTTTGGTGGAATGATTACCCTAATAGCACGCTATTTGGGTATGGATTTGAGCTCTCTGTAACCCTTCTCAGCGCCTTACTATTTTCACATGTCAGTCGTGCTAAACGCTCGTTTGATTGAAAGAGTTAGCCGCTTTGAAATTGCTGGGCGTTTCCGTTGGCTATCCGGCGAGAAGGGTGAGCATCATCCTTCTCGCCTTACTATTTTGACATGTTCCAGCACCTGATTGGATAGTTGTGGACTCGTTCTCATCGAGCAGATTTCTTCTGGGAGATGAGGCCGGTGATGATCTTGATATCCCCACGGAGAGTAGTTATTTGTTTGAGCTTATGGCGACTATCGACCGTCGTAGACTTTATGAGTATCAGTTGATTCTAGAGAAGAAGATTGACAAGATAGAAACATGTCTTCGTAAGCCCTAGGCATAAGCTTATCGACTACTACACCCGCTGAGACTTGGGCTATAGTGCCGGGCCATGCTGATTTGGCAGACAGCTTTCACGATTATTCGATTATGCACCCTGGCCTTAGACTTTGCCACAGGGTGTTGACCCTTGCCTTCCATGGTTCTGCTGATCTGACGATTATTCCCAAGAGGATGTGGATGTGGTTACAATGTTTGACGCCGGAGGCCGAGTATGTACCAGATTGGATACAGTTGTTTATGGCTACTTGTGCAGACACATTTCGAGGGAGAGATGATATGAGTGCCCATGTTGTTACTTTTGGTGGAATGATTACCCTAATAGCACGCTATTTGGGTATGGATTTGAGCTCTATGTAACCCTTCTCAGCGCCTTACTATTTTGACATGTCAGTCTTGCTAAACGCTCGTTTGATTGAAAGAGTTAGCCGCTTTGAAATTGGTGGGCGTTTCCGTTGGCTATCCGGCGAGAAGGGTGAGCATCATCCTTCTCGCCATACTATTTTGACATGTTCCAGCACCTGATTGGATAGTTGTGGACTCGTTCTCATCGAGCAGATTTCTTCTGGAAGATGAGGCCGATGATGATCTTGATATCCCCACGGAGAGTAGTTCTTTGTTTGAGCTTATGGCGACTATCGACTGTCGTAGACTTTATGAGTATCAGTTGATTCAAGAGAAGAAGATTGACAAGATAGAAACATGTCTTTGTAAGCCCTAGGCATAAGCTTATCGACTACTACACCCGCTGAGACTTGGGGTATAGTGTTGGGCCATGCTGATTTGGCAAACAGCTTTCACGATTATTCGATTACGCACCCTGGCCTTAGACTTTGCCACAGGGTGTTGACCCTTGCCTTCCATGATTCTGCTGATCTGACAATTATTCCCAAGAGGATGTGGATGTGGTTACAATGTTTGACACCGGAGGCCGAGTATGTACCAGATTGGATACAGTTGTTTATGGCTGCTTGTGCAGACACATTTCGAGGGAGAGATGATATGAGTGCCCATGTTGTTACTTTTGGTGGAATGATTACCCTAATAGCACGCTATTTGGGTATGGATTTGAGCTCTCTGTAACCCTTCTCAGCGCCTTACTATTTTCACATGTCAGTCGTGCTAAACGCTCGTTTGATTGAAAGAGTTAGCCGCTTTGAAATTGCTGGGCGTTTCCGTTGGCTATCCGGCGAGAAGGGTGAGCATCATCCTTCTCGCCTTACTATTTTGACATGTTCCAGCACCTGATTGGATAGTTGTTGACTCATTCTCATCGAGCAGATTTCTTCTGGAAGATGAGGCCGATGATGATCTTGATATCCCCACGGAGAGTAGTTCTTTGTTTGAGCTTATGGCGACTATCGACCGTCGTAGACTTTATGAGTATCAGTTGATTCTAGAGAAGAAGATTGACAAGATAGAAACATGTCTCCGTAAGCCCTAGGCATACATTTCCCTGGACATCAATCAGCGGTCTGGACCCCAGACCCCGCGTTCATAGTAATTGGTCAGTCATTTGCTTTTTTCAAACCCTTTATTTTTATATTTTCATTGCTCCTTTTGTGTTTCTATGCATTGAGGACAATGCAACATGTATGGAAGAATGAAGTGAATTAGCTAGGTTAATCCATGTTTGAATTTCTGTTTGTTTTTGAATTTTTTTTTTGTTATTGAGTCTTTGTTATTTCCCTTATGTTATTTCTTTTATGTTATAAAAAAATGTCAACAATGAAAAAAAAAAGGAAAATGTCAAAAAAAATTATGGAAAAAAAATGAGTCTTGTTTTGTTGTTTTGCATGTTGTGTTATCAAAGATACCCATCTTAATTTGAGTTTGTCCTAGCATGATCTTATAAATCCCATTGAATTCTGGAATGATTTGATCTTATCTTGGAAATTGGTTTTTGTGTGAAATATGATTGAGCGTATATAATTGAGCATGTATGATCTAAGTTTAGGAGTATGCTTGAAATTCAACAAAAATTTGTCCCAGTGAGATATTTTTTGCCTTTTAAGGGATACATCTTTATTCATTTTGCTTTCTTGTGTGATATACTCTTCCTATGCATTTATCATTGATTATTGCCATGGTTATCTATTTTCAAGGCCGATTATATGCATGTTCAATGCTTTATAAGTTCAAATGATAAAGGCAACCTTTTAGCCACATATTTATCCATATCTACCCTATGTTATGTCTTGCTTTGAAGCCAATTTGAGCCTTTAGCCTTTTTATTGTTAACTCCACAAAACTATTATCCCTGGCCTATGATGAGCCTTACCCTTATTGCGGGGAATTGAGATTTGGAGTGGGTTATGGAATCTATTTTGGAGATTGAGGAGAATGAAGCTAAAGTGTGATTTTATGGTTTATGGTTTTAAGAAGATGTAATGGTATGTATTTATTCAGTCCCTCATCTTTATGCATTTGAGATTCAGAGGCTTCCTCCGGCAGCCCAAGCGAAGGCCTTTAGATGGTCAGTAACCTCCACATTAAGTGTAAAACCTCCCTTTGAAAGTCTACTATCTCCGAGTGTCTCAACCCTCCTATGGGAGCCAACAATCCGCCTCCTCGGCGAGATGAATCTCGGCTTCGGCCGCATCTTCTCCTCCTTGTTCGGTCGCCCCGTCTCCTCCTCATTTTTGGTGTCCCGTTCATCAATCCCTCTGCTCAAATCGAGCCTCAAATTCCGTTTCTCATCCATGGACTCGGTTGATGTCCATCGTCCTCCATCTTCAATCCAATCTCTGGTGTTGGTGGAGTGGTGGCTTACCCCTCTGTGGTGGTCTTTCTCTCCTCCACCTCGCCACCCTTGTGTATTCCGGCCCGGTGACGATGTTCCCTTTCGTCGGAGCTCATAGACAGATGAGCAAGACGATCGACCGCCAAGTTGGCTTCCCTAAAGACATGGGAAACGGAAACCACCTCAAAGAACCGAAGTAGAAGGAGAGTGTTCGTAATAAGCACTTCGATCTCCCAGGGAGTCAACCAAACACCTTTGATCGCATTAATGATCGCCAGTCAGTCACCTTCCACTTCAAGCCTTCGAAACCCCTTCTTCCAGGCTTCAACCAAGCCAAGCTGCATACCAACAGCCTCAGCTTGCAATGCCGACACCTTCCCGCATCTTTTGGCATCACAAGCAATCATCTTCCCTCTTCATATCTAATAAAAAAGCCTACAAAAGAAACGCAAAAGAAGTTTTAGCGTATGGTTTATTTGTATGTATGTTTGACGGTTAGCCGTCTGCCGATCTGTCGGCTTCTCGAGTTTTAGGTTTGTATGGACTCGAATTTTTACCTAATAAAAAAAACAAAAAGAGTGGGGTGTATATTCCTTTGTACCATGCACCACCATATCAAAACTCACAAGGTCTATATCTATATATATTGTCATAGTTTACGCGTATGTGTTAAAATATTGGGAAATTTACAAAAATCAATCCTTTAAACATGAGAGTTTTCACTTAATCACCCTTTAAATTCAAAATTACATAAAATCACCCTTTGAATGATGTTTCATTATGTAACGACCCAAAAGTATGGATATCCGAATATGCCTCAATAAATCCACTTAGAGGATTTATAAGGTTCAGATGATCCGGTTATCTAGGGAACGTTATAGAAGAGTTTTGAATTCTTCCGTGAGCTTTAGATCTTACGACTGAGTACGAGTTAATTAGTTAAGTTATTTGTTTTAAGCGGAAGCGATCGTTTTCGAAAGTGGGGATTTCAAACCCCTAGAAAGGCGCGCGCCCATTGGAGGCGTTCACCTGTCCTAGGTACTATCGTGTAAATGATTTTCAAGTCGGAAATATAAAGTGCGGAAATAACATACATCAAAGTCTCCACGGCATAGCCGGGTAAAGACCAAATCAAAGTAAGCGAGAAAGTAAAGAGTGTGTAAGTCATGCCTCACTCGCTCTAATCGTCCCAAAAGGTCTGTCCCGACAACCATCTACATAAGTAAGTCATATCGGGTAAGGGGTACCTGAATCTAAAAACAACAAATAAATCGGGGTCAATCATCAGAAATATGCACACTCAATGCCATATAAAGAGGCATACTTAAACTATATGATTGTTAAAATGTAACACATAAGCAAGTATGTAGATATATATAAATCCGAAATAAATACACACAAGGGCCCGTATCATCATTATAATCATCATCTTCATCACCATCATATCATAATATCTTCTCAAACGTACTCATCCTTCTCAAACATACTCATTCTTTCTCATCATAAGTCTTTCATTATTTCATTCGTGTTCCATCTAGTATAATTCATTTATTCATATTTTGAGGACCATCCTACCATAGACACATAGCATACATATGAATTGTTAGATTTACTAAGTTCATCCTACGTCATATTACCGGTTTATAATCCTAAACATGTTACTAGGTCGCGTGATGCATGAAGACTCTCGATAAGACAAAGAGTATCACATAAATCCATCATGAGTAAGTCTAGGGGACTTACCTGGAGTCCAAAGAATAAGCAAGCAATAAAATGTGCAACCAATTATCCAATCAACGAGAGTCTAGTAATTTCATTAAGCTCTAATTAAGTTGTATTCGAATGCATGGTGCCCAACCTAATAATCAACATACATCCATATGAGGTTCACGATTCTATAGATTATGCACTTTTGTTAAGTGATCCGGACTTAACCAGTTAATCTATATCGTATTTTCACATAATCGATTTTCTTCTTATCAGATCACAAGCCAAGTTATGGGTATACTTCATATCTATATTTTATATGCTCTAAGTTTCGGTTATGCCATCATATATTTAACCATATTCTTAGCATTCCCTTACCCAAGTTTTTTAGTCGAGTCATTATAAACACTGGTTACTAAAATCATAATCACTCTTGATCCAACCGTTGGATCGCCCTAATATTTGAAGGACAGTTAGTTAACAATTCCATGAACATCATATTAAGATTTCATCCTGATTAGATCATTGGATTGGAAATTAAGTACAATTTACAGAGGCACATATATCCATTTTGTTTCTTGACGTTTGATACAAAACGCAACCAAAAACACATAGAGGCTCCACTTCCTAAGCCCTTTCCAGGCACACAAGATCTATTCCTAGACGGGGGGGGGGGGGGGGGGGAGGGGGGCAGATGAGGGATTACCTTTGAAGAATACCACACAGACGAATCAAGAACACCCTCGGGAGTCCTTCGGAACACCTTTCAAACACCTTGCCATTTTGTCACCAAAATCCCAAAGCATGATTTAGATTCTTACTCAAAGTTGAAGAAAAGGAGTTATAAAACATGTTGGAACTCAGTTTTGGAAGAAAGGAAGGGTTGTTACCAAGAAATCAAGTCAAACTCTCAAGACCCTTCAAAAATAGTTTTCTGCAGCTCCAAAGATGGACAATTTTGACTGGGCAAACCACCTTATCTTTTTGTGTTTGAGATATGCATGGAAAGCTGGGTTCAATACGGATCCATGGCCACCAAGTTTGCTCAATTTGGATGAGTATAGAGGGAGTTATGTTATTTCTTGTGAAGGCTGTAAAAAATGGACCTAAAATGGAGCAAGGCTCTCCTTCTCTCTCTCTCCTCTCAAGTGACGGTGGGGCTTCTTTGGATGAGCTCCTCATGAGTCTTGGGGTCAGGCTTATAGAGGAGAGGGGTGGTTGGCTTCATGAGTCAAAGCATGGGTGTGATGGGAAGGAAGTGATTGGAGTGGTTGAACTAGAATAGGTGCCTAGCTAGTTTATAGTTTCCATCCAAATCAAATGGGGTTGGTAGCTCCTTGTTGGGCATTGGTTTAGATAGGGTGGCTGACCTCTTCAACATAACGTAAAACCCGAGCTCGCGCAGCGTTAAAATCCATTACGTTTATAACATACGAGAAAAGTGGCTTGGTTATATTTTTCCCATCATTGAATCCATGTAAACCTAGGCATAAAAATTTTAAATTTTCCGGGTTTTCATAATTATAAGGGAGGATAATATTCGGATTATCCTATGGATATTTTATAAATATTAATTAAATTTCGGTGTTTACAATATATCATTCACCTCTAAAAACAAGTCTCGTCCCCGAGACAAAAGGTTTAAACCGGTGGAGAAGGTTTTAAAACTTGAGTCCTTGAATCGTAACAAAAGGCACACGATCCTCCTGTATGCGTCGTCCAAGAATCTCACGCAACCTTTGTCACGACCGTAATAATCTCAAAGGTTTCATCGAGCATGTGATGGGCGCCCCCATCACATCTCGCCACAACCTTGAAAGTATCACAACTTGAGAGGATAATCACACTACCACTCGATCTTAGCGAAAATTCCACAAGTGCCCCCGTGGAAAGCTCGTATTCACTTCGTGAAGTATAATAGGTTTACCCGGACATTGGGACCTTAAATTACTCATTTCCGAACTAAATCTCAAAATCAAGGTGTTTGGTGTCCCGACTCGACATTAGATCTAGACACTTCTAGCCTCGACTCATCTCCCTCTCGGAAGGTGTTTATCCACCTCTAAGGATCAAACACACGATCTCACTATGATCTATTTCTCAATCAAGAGGGTGGAATTCATCCACCTCTAAGGCTAATCCTTATTCCGTATGTCCTATGTTCGTCATCTCATCATCATCTCATCATCATAAATAGGGAGTAGCACGTACTCAACTGCCTATCGGGCAAGTTGTACTCAACGATGTAACTAGTGCGTGCTAATACTCCATTATGTACTCATCTATCGAATCGTTATCACATCCATGCCATCACATAATCATATATCATAAAATATCACTAAACAGTGATAACACATCATATTAGGCCACTCATGGGCCCACCACGCATATAAATCATCAACAGTGCACACTCAGCACCAAGGTAAACATCGAATCAATCAAGAGTACAACTAAAGGATAGACATCCTATGGGTACTAACCAGCCAACTCCTGAGGTAAGGACTATATCCTCACATGGCTCTACATACTTGGCTAACAACTCGTCTAACACTCCCCCATAACTGGCCCGTATGCTATCCTCGGTCTCCCAGGTGGCCTCCTCGGGACTCCTCCTAGCCCACTGAATCAAGACCAATTGCACCTCTCGTCGTCTCAGCTTCTTGACCCGATGGTCAAGAACAGCTATCGGTCGCTCCACATAGGTGTGGTCGGCCTCTATCTGAAGACCAGAATGATCTAGGAAATGACTCGGATCAGGCTCGTACCGCCTCAGCTGTGAAACGTGGAAAACATCGTGGATGCCAGCTAAGGTAGTCCGTAGAGCCACTCTGTAGGCTACCTCTCCTACTCGCTCCAAGATCTCGAAAGGTCCTACATATCTAGGGCTCAGCTTGCCCTTCATGCCAAAGCGTCGGATCCCTCTCTTCGGCGATACTCTCGGCCATACATGATCTCCTACATAAAAAGTCAGCTCAGTCTTGCGGTGATCTGCGTACTTCTTCTGGCGGCCATGTGCGATCCTCAGATGCTCACGAATACGTCTGACCTGATCTGTAGCCTCCTGCACATACTGGGGCAACGTCCCAAGCACATCCCCCGGCTCATCCCAACATATCGGCGACTTGCATCGCCTCCCGTACAACGCCTCAAAAGGAGACATCCTAATCGAAGAATGATAGTTGTTGTTGTACGAGAACTCCACTAGCGGAAGGTGTCTCACCCATAGGTTCCCCCACTCTAACACGCATGCTCTCAGCATATCCTCTAATGTCTAGATCGTCCGCTCACTCTGTTCGTCTATCTGCGGATGATATGGGGTACTGAAATGCAACTTGCTCCCTAGAGCCTCGTGCACTTGCCTCCAGAATCTCGAGGTAAACCGACCATCTCGATCTGAAACAACCCTCTCCGGGACTCCATGTAACCTCACGATATGCTGCATGAATGACGGCACTAGTGTGGATACCGGTCACGTCTCCTGAATCGGGATAAAATGGGCGGTCTTGGTCAACCTATCGACCATCACCCATATGGCATCAAAGCCTCGAACGTCCTTCCTGAGTCGAGTGACAAAGTCCATGGTAATATCGGTCCACTTCCACGCGGGGTTGGGAAGTGACCTGGTTATCCCTCCGGGTCTCTGGTGCTCAATCCGCACCTGCTGACAGACCTGACATCTCGCTACAAATCCTACAATGTCGGCCTTCATCCTACGCCACCAAAAGGTCCTCCTCAGGTCCTGATACATCTTATTCGATCCCGAGTAGATCGAATAAGGAGTAGAATGTGCCTCTCGCATAATCCTTTGCCTCAGATAGTGCACCTCCGACACTGCAACTCGACCCTGTAGCGTCAACATCCCATCTTCTCTAACAGAAAATGCTCTACAGTGACCTTGGGTCATACGCTGTCGGATGTCTGCTATCCGTGGACACTCTGCCTGGGCTCGGCGAATCTCATCCATCAACTCATATTGTATCTCAAGGAAACTCAACTGACCACTCTCTCTTCGTGGCCAGACCTCGATGTTGCAACTCATCAGATCTCTCTGCAACTCTGGCTAGGCTGTCAACCTCGATAAGGTAACCTCCGGACGAGTCTTCCTGTTTAGCACATCGGCCACTACATTGGCCTTCCGGGGATGATAAACGATATCGAGGTTGTAGTCCTTGATCAACTCGAGCCACCTCCTCTGACGCATGTTTAGCTCCTTCTGCGTGAAAATTTACTTTAGATTTTTGTGATCGGTCATGATCCTCACTGACGTGCCGTGCAAATAGTGCCTCCAGATCTTGAGCGCATGTAACACTACGGCTAGCTCAAGATCGTGCGTGGGGTATGACTACTCCCCTGGCTTCAGCTGGCGTGAAGCGTAAGCGATGACCCGATCCCTCTTCTGTAGCACACAACCTAAACCTGAACTCGAAGCATCCGTGTAGACCACAAAGTCCTCCGTCCCCTCTAGTAGTGCTAACATTGGCGCGGACGTCAACTTCTTCTTCAGCAGATCAAAACTGGCCTGGCACACCGGACTCCACTCAAAGGGTACTCCCTTCTTCGTCAGCTGCGTCATCGGCCTAGCTATGCTGGAGAAGCCCTCGACGAACCGTCGGTAATAGCTAGCCAAACCTAGAAAAGACCTGATGTCTCTAACGTTCTTGGGGACCTCCCAAGCAACGATAGCATCAACCTTCGATGCGTCTATTGATATCTCTGTTGCGGATATAACATGACCAAGAAACATCACCTCGGAGAGCCAGAACTCACACTTGCTAAACTTCCCGAATAGTTTATGCTTCTGCATAATCCTCAGCACAATCCTCAGGTGCTCAGCATGCTCCTCTCTACTCCTCGAGTAGATCAAGATGTCGTCGATAAACATCACCACGAATCTGTCAAGAAAATCGATGAACACCTTGTTCATCAACTCCGTGAAGGCGGCTGGCGTGTTGGTTACACCGAACGGCGTAACCACAAACTCGTAGTGTCTGTATCTGGTCCTGAACGCCATCTTTGGGATGTCCTCTGTCTTCACCCTCAGCTGGTGATAACCTGAATGCAAATCTATCTTCGAGAAGATGACAGCTCCCTGCAGCTGATCCATCAAGTCGTCTATTCTCGGCAACGGGTAACGGTTGTTCATCGTAGCCCGATTCAGCTCTCTATAATCTATGCATAGCCTTAATGACCCATCCTTCTTCTTCACGAACAACACTAGTGCTCCCCACGGCGAAGCACTCGTCCTGATGTAGCCCTTCCCGGCTAGTTCCTCCAACTGTGCCTTCAGCTCGGCCATCTCTGTCGGCGCCATCTTGTACGGGACCCTCGATATCGGCCTGGTGCCCGGCTCCAACTGTATAGCGAAATCAACAACTCGTTGTGGTGGAAGTCCTGGTAGGTCGTCTGGGAAAACGTCAGCAAACTCACTAACAATTGGGACATCTATCAGGCTGGGTCGTTCGTGATCCACCTCTAAAGTGTAACACTAGTAGCTCGTGTATCCCTGGTCTAGAAGTCTCGCCGCTCGAACGACGCTCATCTGGGCTCCGTTCTGTTTGGGGTCGTTTCCCCACACCTCGTGCTCAGTCCCATCCTCCGCGAGGATGGAAACTGTACGGGTCCTCCGGTTGAGGATCGACCCATAGAAGTTCATAAAATCCATCCCCAAGATCATCTCGGCTGTCCGAAACGGCATGACTATCAAGTCAGTGGGCCACTCTCGCTCTCCTATCCGAATGGGGCATCCTAGGATCTCACGCCCCATCCTAACCCTAGCCCCATCCGCCATACGCACTACTAACGCGGGACATATCGAACATACAAGTTTAAATCTAGCTACGCAAGAATCTGCTATAAAGTAGTGGGTTGCCCCGGTATCGAACATAATGCGAAGAGTAGAGCCAAAGAACGATATCGTACCTATGGAAGTCGGAGCTGTCAAATCGTCGTTCCGCATCGGGAATGCGCGGGGCAGTGGGGGTGGTAAGAAATCAGTATCTACGGCTATCGCTGCCAGCTGTGCAGAACCTCTTCCCTGGCCTGGTCCTGCCGACCCTACAGATGATTGTGCCCGCTAATGCTGGTAAGATCCTCGACCGCCTCGACCTCCTCCTCTTCCTCTACCTCGGCCTCCACCTTGGCCTCGTCCTCCTCTAAAGTTATTGTCTCCTCGACCACCTACGTAGCTACTATCTCCTCGGCTAGCTCCCGAGGGAGTCCCCCTCCCCTGACCATGTGTATAAGAAAACTGAGCGGGTCTCGGTGCCTCTGGAAGGCGTAAAGCTGAAGCTGCAGGAGTGACTGAAGATCTCTCGCCCTACGGGCACATGACAGCACGATGTCCTACCCCTCCACACGCGTAGCATGAAATGAGCTTCCTAGGGCAGTCTGTCTGGTAGTGGCCCTCATCGCGGCAGCCGTGGCAGATAATAGCTCTCACTCTAGCCTCGCGGTATGATGATACAGGTACAGCTAGAATGGCCCAAGTGGTCCCGCTGGTCGATCCTCCTCTCGCTGGCCCCTTCCATGGGCCCCTATCAAATATGTGCTCTGCGGGTCATGGCCTTTTTATGCCAGATGGAGTGCGGAAAGCTGAAAACGTGGCAGCTGTCAGACGTAGCTGCTGGTTATAGCGGAGGATCATCTCTAGGAATCTGTCATATGTCATTTCCTCCATGCTGGTAGAGATCAGAAGAACGTCTGGCGGAAGCCTCATAGAAAGCATGCGAATGCGCATCTCGTCTGTCTTGCAGACCCCTCCACAATAAACGAGCTCCTTCTTGAACTGGCAGACGATCTCGGAGATGGATAGTCGTGGGTCGTAGCGGGTGCTGAAGAACGCAACCTCTCGTGCTTCCTGTGTCCCAGATGGACAGTACTCTCTCAGCATCAACTTCCTGAACTCCTCGTAGTTCCATGCAGTACGATCATCACGGTAGACAAGCCATATGTCAAAAGCATCTCCTCGAAGCTGCCCAGCCGCAAGCCTCTGTCTCTCCGCACCGGGTACTGCAATCAAGCTGAAAACTCCCTCGAGTCCTCTGAAGAACTGCTTGATATCCTCTCCGAGTCCGGCCTGGAAGATAGGCGGGCTACTCTGTGATAGTCTCTTCACCCAGTCGATGACGCCAGCTGATCTCTCTCGCTCCAGCAATGCGAGTAATGCCCTCTCTATCGTTGATCCATGCTGCTGCCTATCAGCCGATCACTGTTGTCCGGGGATCTCGACCTCAGCGTCGGTCACGACCTCGACCACGTGGTCTCCCGCGTCCTCTACTAATCTCGGTGTCGACCATAATGACAACTGGACATTTAAGTATACTCAATATACACCTCAATAGAACGTCTTCTTCAAGGAAGACGGCCCTCACGCACATTCATTTCACATAATTACATCCCTTCAAGAGGATGGCCCGTAAGCACAGTTTTATATCACACGGAAGTTAACTAGATAGCTATCCTTCGAGGGATAGCTTGGTGAGCCCACCTCTAAATCCTATCTTACTCCAACCACCATGGTTGCTCCATTGGAGTCTTCTTCGACCACCTGTAAAGGAAAACTAGTATTTTGCCTACCAGAATCTCGTTCTACATCTCTATAAGATGTCTATCACCTTTATACTACTCATCGATCCAATCTCTCATCTAGAAGGATCCTAGTTCATTTTCATTTCAAAAGGGTTTTCAACTTTGCCCTTTAAAACCTTTTAAAATTCTTTAAAACTTCCAAAACGGTGGGCGGGTTTTGAAAATGTTTTATAATTCGTGCGTACTCAGGTTGAGCAACCTTGGCTCTGATACCAACTTTGTAACGACCCAAAAGTATGGATATCTGAATATGCCTCCATAAATCCACTTAGAGGATTTATAAGGTTCGGATGATCCGGTTATCTAGGGAACGTTATAGAAGAGTTTTGAATTCTTCCGTGAGCTTTAGATCTTACGATCGAGTACGAGTTAATTAGTTAAGTTATTTAATTTAAGCGGAAGCGATGATATTCAAAAGTGGGGATTTCGAACCCCTAGAAATGCGCGCGCCTGTTGGAGGCGTTCACCTATCCTAGGTACTATCGTGTAAATGATTTTCAAGTCGGAAATATAAAGTGCGGAAATAACATACATCAAAGTCGTCGCGGCATAGCCGGGTCAAAACCAAATTAAAGTAAGCGAGAAAGTAAAGAGTGCGTAAGTCATGCCTCACTCGCTCTAATCGTCCCAAAAGGTCTATCCCGACAACCATCCACATAAGTAAGTCATATTGGGTAAGGGGTACCTGAATCTAAAAACAAGAAATAAATCGGGGTCAATCATCGGAAATATGCACACTCAATGCCATATAATGAGGTATATTTAAACTACATGAATGTTAAAATGTAACACAAAAGTAAGTATATAGATATATATAAATGCTAAATAAACACACAAGGGCTCGTATCATCATCATAATCATCACCATCATCACCATCGTATCATAATATCTTCTCAAACGTACTCTTCCTTCTCAAACGTACTCATCCTTCTCAAACATACTCATTCTTTCTCATCATAAGTCTTTCATCATTTCATTCGTGTTCCATCTAGTATAAGTCATTTATTCAGATTTTGACGACCGTCCTACCATAGACACATAGCATACATATATATGAATTGTTGGATTTACTAAGTTCATCCTACGTCATATTACCGGTTTGTATTCCTAAACATGTTACTAGGTCGCGTGATGCATGAAGACTCTCGATAAGAAAAAGAGTATCACATAAATCCATCATGAGTAAGTCCAAGGGACTTACCTGGAGTCCGAAGAATAAGCAATCAATAAAATACGCAACCAATGATCCAATCAACGAGAGCCTAGTAATTTCATTAAGATCTTATTAGGTGGTATTCTAATGCAAGGTTCCCAACCTAATAATCAACATAAATCCATATGAGGTTCACGATCGATTATATAGATTATGCACTTTGGTTAAGTGATCCGGACATAACCAGTTATAATCTACATCGTATTATCACATAATCGATTTTCTTCTTATCGGATAACAAGCCAAGTTATGGGTATACTTCATATCTATATTTTATATGCTCTAAGTTCGGTTATGCCATCATATATTTAACCATATTCTTAGCATTTCATTAACCAAGTTTTTTAATCGAGTCATTATAAACACTAGTTACTAAAATTAAAATAACTCTTGATCCAACCGTTGGATCGGCCTAATATTTGAAGGACAGTTAGATAACATTTCCATGAACATCATATTAATATTTTAGCCTGATCAGATAGTTGTATTGGAAAAAAAGTCCAATTTACAGAGGCACATATATCCATTTTGTTTCTTGACGTTTGCTACAAAACGCAACCAAAAACACATAGAGGCTCCACTTCCTAAGCCCTTTCCAAGCACACAAGATCTATTCCTAGGGAGTGGGAGGCGGATGAGGGATTACCTTCAAAGAATCCCACACAAACGACTCAAGAACACCCTCGGGAGTCCTTCAGAACACCTTTCAAACACCTTGCCATTGTTTCACCGAAATCCCAAAGCATGATTTAGATTCTTACTCAAAGTTGAAGAAAGGGAGTTATAAAACATGTTGGAACTCAGTTTTGGAAGAAAGGAAGGTTTCTTACCAAGAAATCAAGTCAAACTCTCAAGGTCCTTCAAAAACAGTTTTCTGCAGCTCCAAAGATGGACGATATTGGCTGGGCAAACGACCTTGGATTTTTTTGTTTGAGATATTTACAGAAAGCTGGGTTCAAGAAGGATCCATGGCCACCGAGTTTGCTCAATTTGGATTAGTATGGAGGGAGTTATGCTATTTCTTGTGAAGGCTGTCCAAAATGGACCTAAAATGGAGCAAGGCTCTCCTTCTCTCTCTCTCCTCTCAAGTGACGGTGGGGCTTCTTTGGATGAGCTCCTCATGAGTCTTGGGGTCAGGCTTATAGAGGAGAGGGGTGGTTGGCTTCATGAGTCAAAGCATGGGTGTGATGGGAAAGAAGTGATGGAGGTGGTTGAACTAGAATAAGAGCCTAGCTAGTTAGTTTCCATCCAAATCAAATGGGTTGGTAGCTCCTTGTTGGGCATTGGTTTAGATAGGGCGGCTGACCTTTTTAACATAACGTTAAACCCCAGCTCGCGAAGCGTTAAAATCCATTACGTTTATAAGATACGAGAAAAGTGGTTTGGTTATATTTTTCCCATCATTGAATCCATGTAAACCTAGGCTTAAAAATTTTAAATTTTTCGGGTTTTCTTAATTATAAGGGAGGATAATATTCGGATTATCCTACGTATATTTTATAAATATTAATTAAATTCCGGTCTTTACACATTACAACTCACCTCCCATTCATCTATTTTCGCTAAGTTATCATTAAATATAATATAGTTTAATATTTTTAAACTCAAATTTGATTATTAATATATTTAAATTTTGAACTTAAGGGCATGATTATATTTTAGAGATCATTTTATTTATTTTTAAATAATAATACTAAATATAGCCTAGAATAAATAAAATGGATTTAGGGTGTGTTTGGATTCAATTATATTTTAATTATCATGTAATTATTTTACCTCGTTTTATGTGAGCGTTTGGTTCTAAAAATAAAAATCTCTTAAAAACCGAGGTAAAATCGTAATTTAACTAAATAATCACATAAATCGAGACAAAATAATTGTATTATAATTAATGGATCGTGGAATCAAAAAACACCATAATTTAAACCCCTTAAAATTTGTGTTAACCAAAGACTGTCTTATCATTTTGCATTATAAACATAATGCATTTGAAATCCAAACACACCCTTAAGGGCTTCTTAAGTTATCGATTAATCGATAACCTATTTTTTTTAAATTAGTGAAATTTAAAGAAAAAAGTTATCTGTAACAAATAAAATGGATTAGACTCATAATTTAAGTTGAAAAATATATTTTTTTTAATAGATAATGTTTTTTCATATAAAATAACTTTATGTATATGGGGGAATTCACTTTCCTATTTCCTCAAATTGACAAAAAAAACGGTTATCGATTAATCATATAAGCTAAATGTAATTATAGATCTTTTTTAATATTTAACAAAGTTTAATTATCTAACCAAAATTTTTTATAAATAAATAATAATTTTGAGGTTATTTTTAACTTTATAAATATAAATTATGATTTCTAATCATATTCTAAACAAAATAGTAATTTAATAATATTTTAAAAATTATAAACATTTTCAAACATAAATTAAGATAATTATTCTAGGATATATTTATTATTATTTTTTCAAAATAAAAAAATGATTCCTAAAATATAATCAAGCCCTTAAATTCAAATTTTAAATATATTTATAATCAAAATTGAGTTTAAAAATATTAAAATATGGTATAGTTAATGATAAATTAGTGAAAATAGATTAATGGGTGGTGAGTTGTAAACAAAGATCATATAAAGGGTGGTTTTATGTAATTTTAATTTAAAGAGTGGTTAAGTGAAAACTCTCATGTTTAAAGGGTGGTTTTTGTTGTTGTAAGAGGATGGTCAAGTATGAAAATAAAATATAAAATATGAAACCAAACCGACTCCCTGTCTCATCAAATAAATACAAGACTTCCTCTCGTTGTAGTAGAAGGCAGTAAGGATTGATCCATGAGGAAGCGTGTCAGCGCCCGCCTTTTCAGTTCCAAAAATCACCACGAGCTCGACCAGAAGCGTACTCGACATCGACCACACTGTCGACTAAAACAGTAAACAGAAAGCAACAAAAAACGAAAACAAAGCGAAAGTACGTAGTCGATCTCGAGGAGTTGTACTCGATGTCAACCAAGTGTTGTCGATCTCGAGTGCGCGGAACCAAAAATCTTACCTTTTCGAACGAAAACGAATGCAAATACGAAATTGTTGGGAATAAAATCAATGAACTAAAATACTTCCAAGATCAAGGTATCAACACCACAACGATAACCATGTAAAATAATGCATAAGGTATAAAAGATCATGTCTTTTCATCAAATAACTCTCGTTATTAACAAATAGGAATATAGAGGCTTTCGCATAAACCCTAATTGTTACTAACCATTTTTCACATAATTAATCCAAGTTGTATTAAGATCACTTTCGCTTCAATAACACAAACAAGGATCACCTTCAACTTTCGCAAAAGAATCATGCTCGTAAGGATAGAAGACGAAATCGCATCAAAAGAATGTACCTTGATCGCATTACCTTACATGGCTACCGTTGGGCTCACCCCGACCCTAGAAGTTGGGTGACTACTCACTCTTCATCATCAAGAAACTCATCAATAATTTCTGGAAAATAAATTGCATTAATAAACTAAAAGAAAACTTACAACCGAACAAAGCCAAATCGTCTCTCAACTTCTCCAACTCCAATCGGCTCCAAGTCTCTCTCTCCTACTCGCTATCTCTCTATTGTGTTCTCTTGTTGTTTGGCTTGGATGATTCTAAAATCCAATCCCTAAAGCCTTATTAATAATGTTCCATGTAGCTATTCTAGGAAGGAACAACTATATCTAAATCTTTCCTATCTAAAGCATTAAGATAAAACATGGAAATAAAACAATTTAATCTATAAGGAAATAAAGCTATTTGTGGATAAATCCTTCTTGACTTGATAGATCTTCATGTGGATGGATAAAATTCCACATCTCTTGGCATGCAAGTAACTCTATCTTCTTGGGCAACTCGATCTCGGACTCGGACTCGTCTGGATTGTACTCGAGATCAATCAGACTCCTCGACGTCGACTAGGATTTTTCCTCCGGGGTGGCACTCGAGCTCGGGTAGGATTCGGACTCGACGGGTGTACTTGACGTCGACCAGACTCCTCGATGTCGAGTAGAGTTGTTCTGCTCAAGTGATCTTGCTCGACTTCGTGTGGAATTCTGGGCTCTGGATTACTCGACTTCGACTAGAAGTGGTTGATGTCGAGTAGAATTGCCCGCTCTCAGCATTCTCCAATGTTCTTGAAATGCACTTTCCCGAGTCCTCGTTCGTCGAATTGACGCATATGAGCATGCGTTGGAAACCTCTTTTTGAGGGCTACAACTTTCATGAAGACATTCAAGCTTGATTCAGAATGATGAATGGCTAAAATTGGGCTTTTCTCTAGCTGCACCATCCTTAGCTTCTTCACGACTTTCCTTTAAGCTCTAAAGTGCATCCGATTTCTGCGAAATTAGACAGAAACCAGTGTAGACTCCATAATTTTGCAAATAAACATAAATTACATAGATTATGTACTATTCTAATCCAAATGCATGAAATGTATACAGAAATCGATATAAAAGTTAAGGTAAAACATGGCAATTTAAACGCACAACAGTTTTCTGTAAATTTCCCTTTAAAAAAATTATAAACATTTTCAGACATAAATTAAGAAAATAATTTTAGGCTATATTTATTATTAATTTTTAAAAATAAAAAAAAATTATTCCTAAAATATAGTCAAGCCCTTAAACTCAAAATTTAAATATATTTATAATCAAATTTGAGTTTAAAAATATTAAAATATGGTATATTTAATGATAAATTAGTGAAAATAGATTAATGGGTGGTGAGTTGTAAAGAAAGACAATTTAAATGGTGGTATTATGTAGTTTTAAATTTAAAGGGAGCTTAATTGAAAACTCACATGTTTAAAGGGTTGTTTTCTATAAATTTTTCTAAAATATTATCTCAACGTTAGAGCATAAATAAAAAATTAAAAAAATTGAACATGGTCATCATCCATTGGGCTTAAGATTCATAACAACTACTCTGTAGGGAGCAAGCATTAGGATCAAACTCTAAAAGTTTCATCTAAAGACATCTGCATTTCCAAGGTCTTGAAGCTTCCAGTCGATTGTTGAACAACCTCCACCACCACCGCTTCCTCAACCAATCAAAACTCTTAACCATCAACCTCACTCAGTAGTTACGCAATGACTTGATCTCATCTAACCAACACCAGAAGGTCCAAACTTCTTAAACTCTTAACCATCAACCACATAAACTTGTTAGTACAATGAATGTAGGGCCTATGAAAACCAGTTGAAAAAAAAAACCTCCGTCGGAAAACAGAAAGGTTGTGGCGTGGTATATGCTGAACCCACTGCCTTAGAAGCAAATTCGCCTCGACTGTATGTGCAAGTCAGCAACAGGCTTCGCTCCCCAAGGTTACACACCACACCCTCATAACCGTGTACTCAAAAACAAAGGTTTGGAATCACTCAGAATGCTTAGAACAAATGTAGAAAAAGAGAGAAAGGTTTTTTCTGTGTGTTTTGTGAAGAAAGAGACGTCTGGTTTTAAAGCAAAAGGAGACGCTCCTCAATCAAACGTGCAGGCAGAAATCTTGGAACGATTACAAGAGACACTCATTCAAAACGTGACAGAAATCTCGGAACAGTTACAGCAGAGGAATAAAGACGAGAAAATAATTCGGAAAAACAAAAAGATAAGTTACATAAATCTTATCAGTTATTTCGTAACTCATCTAGCCCAAATTAATAAAACGTCACCCAAAAAAGACCCCGCCACACCTCGCACGAAAAAGGACCGGACCGACGGCGGTTGTGCGCGCGTGTGAGTCCCATATTCCATCTCTCAAACCATGGATGAAAAAAGAGCCTTTATAAACCATCTCTTCATGCCCAAACAAATCAATGTGGGACTCTTAAAAACCCTTCAACTTCCACAAACCTCTTTCAAGTATTTACTCCAACAATCCCCCACAAATGTGAAGAACTGAGGTTTTCACAAACCAAAACTTGAAAAACAGTGTTCTGAGCATGTTACGAGAAAAGTACTTAAATGCTGGTGTCTTTCGATTGAACCAACACATAGTAAAACTGAACAACCCTCAAATCAGATAAGTGAATGAATCTTGAACTTCCTGATTCAAGAGCTTACCTCAGCAACACATACCTCTCCCATGTTTTGTAGTGATTCCGCGATAATACCTGCAAAATTTATGGTCACCTCTGACCTTGGGTGCTGAAAAGTGCTCTAGAAAGGCAACCCTAGTCTTTCATAGAAGGAGACCAACCCTTCACACTCCCGTAGGTGGTTCCATCAAGTCTATCTCATATAGACCACCCTTGTAGGGCTATAAAACCATTAAGAGCATTTCGCTCAATCTCTACATATTTCGGTGGATCCATCAAGTCCTTTTCAATAGGACCACCCAACTCTGATCTATGGACTCATTAAGAATACATGACTCAACCTTCCTTCAATACACCTATTTTGGGGGATGATATTTATCTCTCGTCGTATGGGCTTGAGTCTCATCCCCCTAGACGAATCAAGAACCAACCTCCTTATCAGTCCTTTCGTCAATGGATTAGCCAAATTCCTCTCATACTTCACATACTCCAAACAGATCACACCGGTCACAATTAACTGTCTCTCATTTTCACATCGAATCCGGATGTGTCAATTCTTGCCATTGTCTGTATTGTTGTTAGCTACACATATAACAGATTATAAGTTACAATGTAGAGAAATAGATGGAGCTTTGCGCCCCTACAAAGGTAAATCAGCCAGTAATCTTCTTAACCACTCAACCTCTTGACCGGCTAAATCTAAAGCTATGAACTCAGATTCCATAATTGATATAGCAATGCAAGTTTGTTTTGATGATTTCCACGAAATAGCACCACTACATAATGTAAACACATAACCACTAGTGGAGCTAACCTCATCATTATCAGTGACCCAGTTTGCATCATAGTAACCCTCCAAAGCTTGAGGATACCCTACATAATGTAACCCCCAATCCATTGTACAAGGGTTATGGGTATATCTACTGAGTCTACTTATAGCATAAGCAATATCAGGCCGAGTGTAGTTCATCAAAAACATCAAAATCCCTATTATTTTAGCATATTCATTTTGTGATACACTATTCTCAATTTTTTTCTAAAATTGTGTGTTAGCATCATAAGGAGTTTTTACTAGGACAACATCAAAACTGTCAAAACATTTCAGTATTTTCTCTACATAATGAGATTGAGATAAAATGAAGCCATTTTCTTTTCTAGTTACTTTAACACCTAGAATCACATCAGCTTCACCCATATCTTTCATTTCAAATTGAGAGGACAAAAATTATTTGGTTGAATTTATAGCATTTATGTGGGAACCAAAAAGAAACATATCATTTACATATAAGCATATAATCACACAATCAACACCAAACAATTTTGAATAAACGCAAGCGTCGGATCCATTTACCTCAAATCCAAAGCTATGTATGGTTTGATGAAACTTTTCATACCATTGCTTCGGCGCTTGCTTGAGTCCATACAATGACATCTTTAGTTTGCACACCTTGTTCTCCTGTCCTGGAACCAAGCATCCAGCGGTTGTTCCATGTAGATTTTCTCGTTGAGATCACCATTCAAAAAAGCTATTTTATCATCCATTTCATGTACAAGCAATTTATAGCTAGAAGCTAGAGCAAACAATGCACGAATGGTAGCGATCTTTGTAACAGGAGAATATGTGTCATAAAAGTCAATGTCATATCTTTGAGCGAATCCTCTAATGACTAGTCTTGCCTTATATCTATCCACTAAGCCATCCACCTTAAGATTCTTCTTAAAGATCCACTTACAACTAATGTCTCTATTTCCTTTAGGCATATCAACTAGTTCCCAATTGTGATTAGACATAATGGATTCTATCTCACTATTGATAGCATCTTTCCAAAAATTAGAATCTAATGAACTTATAGCCTCATCATAGGTCTTAGGATCATCTTCTATCATATGAAGACTAATGAACGTCTCATCTAGTTCATTTAAATCATTAAGTTCAACTAGAAATGCAACCACAAAATCAGGATCAAAACTAGTTTCCTTCCTACGCCTTTTACTCTTCCTAGGTTCATCATGATCAGCATGAGCATTTGGTAAAGTAGTATTAGGCCATGGATGAAGATACATCATGAGATGAAGAAACATTAGCAGGCAATGCAGATTTCTTTAAAGGAAACACATGCTCAAAGAAAACAGCATCACGATATTCACACAAGGTACGATCACTCAAACACATGAAACGATAAGCAACACTATTTTCAGCATAATCAATCAGAATTGCATCAAAGGTCTTAGGTCCAATCACATCAACCTTGAACGATGGTAACCCCACTTTAGCTAGACACCCACACACTTTACAGAATTTCAATTAGGCGGATGCCCTTTCCAAAGTTCATAAGGTGTTTTGTCAAGCTTCTTATGAGGTACCTTATTCAAAATATGATTAGCGGATAAGACAGCTTCCCCCCCCCCCCCCCCCCACATATTATCAGGAAAACCGGAACTAGAAAGAATAGCATTCATCATCTCTTTTAAAGTTCTGTTTTTCCTTTTAGCAATACCATTTTGTTGTGGGCAATAAGGAGCTATAAATTCATGAAAAATGCCATTTTGTTCACAAAATTCTCTCAAAGAATGAGTGACATATTCATCGCCTCTATCAGATCTAAGCCATTTTATTTTGCGATTCAATTGGTTTTCTACTTCAGCTTTATACACATAAAACATAATTTCTACTTCATCTTTAGACCTAAGCAAATACACCTTAGTTATCTAGAATGGTCATCTATAAATGTGATGTAATAGCACTTTCCACCTCTACTTTTTGTGTTCTTAAAATAAGCCAAATCAGAATGGACTAACTCCAACAATTCAGTTATCCTTTCATTCACCGTTTTAAAAGGTTGTTTATGAAATTTGGCCTCAACATATATTTCACATTTGCTATGGTCATGTTTGGATAGGCTAGGAATCAAACCCATATCATGCAATCGACATAGAGATTTTGCATTCACATGTCCTAGTCTAGCATGCCATAAATCAACAGACTCAGCAATATAAGCAGAAGTAGATGCATTCTCATTATTCTCAATCATGGTTTCAAGCACATACAGAAAATTAGCCCTATAGCCTTTTCCTACAAATTTTCCATTTTTGATTAAAACCATTTTGCCAGCATCAGTCACTTGTTTAATTCCAACTAACTCAAGCAAACCATATGAAATCATGTTTCGGCGCAGAGAAGGAACATAAAGCACATTCACTAGGATAAGAGACTTCCCTGAGGTGAGCTTGAGTGTCACCTTCCCTTTGCCAAGCACTCGAGAGATACTCGAGTTGCCCATGTAGACCTGATCAATGTCTGTAGCATCATCAAACTTAGCAAACAGGACCTTGTTGGCGCATAAGTGTCGAGTAGCTTCGCTGTCCATGAGCCAATCGACCTAGCCGCCCACATGGTTGACTTCAGTGATCATAGCTATCAGTTGGTTGTTATCCTGGACAACATTGGCTTGTTGTTGAGCTGGAGCTGCGAGCTTGTTCTGCTGTTGTCCTTGATTCTAGAAATCATCCCGATTGCAACACTACCAAGCCTTGTGGCATAGCTTCCCACAAACATAGCAGCCGATCCCAGTCCCTCCCTGTTTCTGCTGCTTGTCTGGCTGCTTGCCCGACTTCTTGAATTTCTTACCCTTCTTAGGCTTCATATTTTGCTTAGAGCCTCCGGATTGGTTTCCTTGCTTTCACCTGTTAGATTTCACATAAGATTCAACCAGATTGGCCTTTATAGAATCTGCAGGTTTCAGCTTGGGCTTGTCTTTCAGTCGATTTGCCTCCTCTATCTTCATGTGGCTAACAAGCTTCTCCATGGTCAGATCCTTCTTCTTGTGCTTCAGATGGTTTCTGTAGCCAGCCCATAACTCAAGCAACTTTTCGATGAGAAAGTTGGCCTGCAGCACCTCACACATCTTCATACCCTTAGAGAGGATATCGACCACCAGGTTCTCGTACTCGTGGACTTTCTACATAATTGGCTTATCATCCACCATTTTGAACTACATAAATTTTTCACAAACATATATTTTCTTCCCTGCATCATCAGCACCATACTTTTTCTCCAATAAATCCTAAATCAACTTTCCAGATTTATGAATGGAAATTAAATCAAATATAGGATTTGAAACATGGCTGAGGATATGGCCGCGCACAGTCTTGTTGTCCTGTTCATATTTTTTCAACTGCACAGGGTCAGTTTCCTCATCGACCTTCTTGCCCTTGTTGACGACTAGGACAGAAGCATCAGCAACTGCATCTAGGACAGTCTTGGCCTCCGCATGCTCTTCTACAGCAGCAGCAGAACCAGCAGGAGCGACATCAAGCAGGATGTAATCCACCTCTAATTGCTCAAAGAAAATGAGCATTTTCTGCGACCAGCGTTTGTAGTTGGTTCCATCAAGCGGGTCCAACTTCGACAGATCCAACAGTGGCTTGAAGAATTTGAAGGCCATTGCACCAACAAACAATTCGCTTCTAAATTGTTAGTACAATGAATGTAGGGCCTACGAAAACCAGTTGAAAAAAAACATTCATCGAAAAACATCGACGACAACATGCTTCGCCTCCCAAGGTTAGACAGCACACCCTCGTAATCCTGCACTCAAAAACAAAGGTTCAGAATCACTCAGAATGCTCAGAATAGATGTGAAGAAGAGAGAAAGGTTTTTTCTATGTGTTTTGTGAAGAAGAAGAGGTTTGGTTTTAAAGCAAAAGGAGACACTTCTCAATCAAACGTGCAGGCGGAAATCTCGAAACAGTTACAACAGAGGGACAAAGACAAGAAAATAATTCGGAAAAACAAAATGATAAGTTACAGAAATCTTATCGGTTATTTCATCACTCATCTGGCCCAAATTCATAAAACGACACCAAAAAAACAGACCCCACCCCGCACGTGTCACGGACCGGACCGGCAATGATGGTGCGCGCGTGTGAGTCCCCTATTCCATCTCTCAAACCATGGATTGAAAAAGAGCATTTATAAACCATCTCTTCATGTCCCAAGAAATCAACGTGAGACTCTTAAAAACCCTTCAACTTCCACAAACTTCTTTCAAGCATTTACTCCAACAAACCTAACTTAACAGTTAAGAGATGACCTGATCTCATCCAACCAACATCAGAAGGTCCAAAATTATTAAACCCCTTTGTCTTCCTTTAGTTTAGTTGCTTGTAACCCCCAGACACCAAAAATAGAAATAAAAATAAACACAAACAAACCAACCAACCAACCTAGACAAAGGTCCACGGAAAAAGGAAATAAAAACCCCAAAATTAGAAGTGGGCATAAATCCCGCAAATCCCGATCCCGTCCCGGACCTGTCCTGGTCCCGTCCCGGACCCGTCCCGCAAAAACTTTGCGGGACGGGTCGCGTAAACACCCGTTCCAATCCCGCAAATCCCGTCTCATCCCGCATATGTATATAATAATGTATACTATATATAATATAGTATGTTATACAATATTATTATTATTATTATTATAATATATATATATACACATACGTACTATATATCTATATATATATATATATATATATATATATATATATATATATATATATATATATATATATATATATATATATATATATATATATATATATATATATATATATATATATATATATATATATATCTGTGTGTGTATATGTATATATGTACTATGTATATGTTCACATACATACACCGTATGTAGTGCATAAATATACACTGCTATTATATATATATATTATAAAATTATAGATATATATTTATTAAATCTTTGCAAATCGCAATATATAAATGAAAGTTTAATTTTTTTTATAATCTTTTTTCTTTGAGGGGCAAGGCCCCTCCCGTCCCGGTTCGGTTCCGTCCCGCGCCCACCCCTACCCAAAATACTTGGAAACCCTAAGAGCATTCCCAAATTTTCTTCAAAATGGAGAATGAAAATCCATCTTTCCTAAAAAAAAATTTAACCAAATTCAACACTTTCTCCATTTTGGAAAATTATAATTTAATTTATTAATTGTAAATTAAAAAATAGGCAGCAAACTGATCGATATCACAGTTCAATCAAAATCAAATGGCCGGTTGATACTCCCTATAGAAACTGGAAATGGTGGAAATTGGGGCTAGAAACCCCCAAAAATGAACGCGCGGTCACGCGCGGGGAGAATTCCCAATTCCAAACCCTAGGTTTTATCTTTTGGCCTAAATCACCTCTCTCTTCCTTGAATTGGGTTGGTTTCCAGTCTGATTTTGGGAAGTATGAAGCGATTCGATCGATCCCGACCTCCAATTTGGGGTTTTGACTCCCTTTCCGACCTCCAATCTCAACCCTCGTACCCTTCCGATGGTTGTCGCGTCCGGTTGGGCTTCGATTTCGTCTTCTTTCTTCGTTTCCGGTCGTGATTCATCTTCAACCTATGGTCGTCGATTATGGGCTCGGTCGTTCCGGCCTGTCTCCGGCGTCTTCGTTTGCACCGAGTTGTCACTGTCGCTCGGTGTAGTCCCATATTCGTCTTTCGGTGGTTGGGCTGTTGTGTATGCCGGTCGGTGGCGGGTTGTCGGCGCCTGTCCGTCGGTCCCTCTCTCCGGTGTCGTCGCGGTCGCCCCTCCGCCGACCTCTACTTGGGGCTCCTCCGGTGTCGGCATCTTGCCGCGGGTGCTCTCTCCACTTTTTCCCCTTTTGGGGATGGTGGATTAAAAAAAAAAGAAAAAAGAAAAAAAAAAGAAAATTGGGGAATGAATCTCTTTATATAATTCTATGTTATTGGAGTTATATAATTTAATTCATTCTTTGAACTAACTCGCCCGATAAGGGTGAAATTAAATCCCGAAAGGGCCTGATTAGATCCCGAAAGGGTTTCAATAAAATCCCATTAGGGTTTGAATAATTTCTCTTTCGTCTGAAAGGGATTCTAGGTGCTTCTGTAAGGGTGGTTCTTGGCTGTGATCTCTGTTGCGCTTGGCGATCCTCTTCCGTGTTGGAGCTCTGGCATCCGTTGTCGGGATTGGCTGGGGTCGTGGTGGTGTGTATCGAGACGACTCCGCATGCAGGAAATTCCTTGGAGGATCGTCTTCACTGCCCACAGGACTGGTTTCCTGATTTACCGCTGGCCAACGGTGTTGCCGCCTGGTGATGCTTGGCATCGGAGATTTGTCTACGTTGTCTCCAGCGTGTACGGGTTTGGCTCGCTTGCTCGTCCGGGGGTTACGTCTCCCACTTTTTGTTGTTGCACCTTTTTATATGTAGTGACGGTCTCACCGTCTGCCGACTTCGTCGGCCTCTCGAGTCGTCAGGTATACCTGGCGCTCGAATTATATAATAATAATAAAAAAAAAAGGCCGGTTGATTTTTTAAATCTTGCATTTCACTTTGTCCATTAAAGTTCAATTTAGCCCACCACACCTGGTATCTATAGATCACAAACACAAAGATAACAAAGCTTTCCCGGTCCCTTGCAAAGTAACCGAGAACTCTTGCTGCCAAATTCAACTACCTCTATGATATGGATCCCAAGTACAAATTCGATCATAGTGGCCTACAAAGACATTCACTCAGCTAAATCAAGAACATACCAAGAAGAAGAAGAAAAATACCATAAATGCATATAGACATTAAATGCCCATTAGTTCCGTTGAGGAACATGGAAACGGAAAGGAAAAAAGAAAATGAATCAAGTTTTAAGTCATTATTCATTGACATATTTTTGGGATCAACTCAAGCCCTTTCTTCCCCACAAAAAAATGTGTTCATTCCGACCATTCCACACCCATAGGTTTCAAAATGGATGAATCTCCTTGCACTCCCTCTAGACTCATAACACTACTAAAAAAGCAGGAAATAGCTACAGATGGTTAGCCACGGATTATAGGCGACCCTGTATTCGTGGCCATTAGCGATGACATTGGTCACGAATATTTCTGACCGTGCCTATATTCGTGGCTAATACTCATCCTAGTATAGCATGTCAAACCATTCGTGGCTATTAGCAACGACTCAGATGTTCGTAGCTGATTTCGTGGCTCGATATGTGTCAGTGTCAGTAAATAGCCACGAAGGTAGCCACGAATAGGATTGTCGTGGCAGTTTTCCACGCTGATATGGCCACAACAAAATATATGTCGCTAAATCTGTGGCTATTAATCATCGGAAATCAAATGAACATATGTGGTAAGTGGGCCTTGGGTCACTAATTGTAGGCGGGCCGGATATATATCATGAATGGGTTATCCGATAACACTCGATCCGTGGCTAAATCTGGGTACAAGCTCTCCCAAAATTTCTGGGCTCGGCCCATTAGAAACTATTGAAAGCCCAACTATCTTATCTCAGCCCATTGAACAAAGTAGTGATTTAGCGACGATTGAATCCGTGGCTAAATCCGTTGCTAAATCAGCCCAAATATGACTATGTTTTCCCCGATTGGCCCATTGGCTGGCCCAAATACACCTATGAAATTTTTTTTAAAAAAATTAACAAGTGTTGAAAAAAAAAATATATTAACTAATTAATAAATTCTTATGAGAATATTATAATTGTATATTTTGAGGAAAACGCATATAAGTGACTAATAAATGTTTAATAAAACCATATATTAAGTAATAAATTCTTATTAGAATAATATTATAAGAGTATGTTTTGACCAAAATTGATATAAGTTACTAATAAATGTTTAATAAAATCTTATATTGACTAATAAATTTTTATTAGAATATTATAAGGGTCTTTTGAGGAAAACTCATGTAAGTGTCTAATAAATGTTTAATAAAACATTATAGTAAGTAATAAATTCTTATTAGAATACTATAAGGGTATGTTTTGAAGAAAACTCATATAAGTAACTAATAAAAGTTTAATAAGATCTTATATAGTTATATTAACTAATAAATTCTTATTAAAATATTATAATGGTGTGTTTTGAGAAAACTCATATAAGTGCGAAATAAATGTTTAGTAAAACCTTATATTGACTAATAAATTCTTATTAGAATACCATAAGAGTATGTTTTGAGGGAAACTCATATAAGTAAGGAATAAATGTTTAATAAAACCTTATGTTGACTAATAAATTCTTATTGAAATACCATAAGAGTGTGTTTTGAGGAAAAATCATATAAGTAACGAATAAATGTTTCCTAAAACCTTATATTGACTAATAAATTCTTATTAGAATACCATAAGAGTGTGTTTTAGGAAAACTCATATAAGTAACGAATAAATGTTTAATAAAACCTTATATTAACTAATAAATTCTTATTAGAATACCATAAGAGTATGTTTTGAGGGAAACTCATATAAGTAAAGAATAAATGTTTAATAAAACCTTATATTGACTAATAAATTCTTATTAGAATACCATAAGAGTATGTTTTGACGGAAACTCATATAAGTAACGAATAAATGTTTCATAAAACCTTATATTGACTAATAAATTCTTATTAGAATACCATAAGAGTGTGTTTTAGGAAAACTCATATAAGTAACGAATAAATATTTAATAAAACCTTATATTGACTAATAAATTCTTATTAGAAGACCATAAGAGTGTGTTTTAAGAAAACTCATATAAGTAACGAATAAATGTTTAATAAAACCTTATATTGACTAATAAATTCGTATTAGTGTACCATAAGCGTGTGTTTAATTTAGGAAAACTCATATAAGTAACGAATACATGTTTAATCAAACCTTATATTGACTAATAAATTCGTATTAGAATACCATAAGAGTGTGTTTTAGGAAAACTCATATAAGTAACGAATAAATGTTTAAGAAAACCTTATATTGACTAATAAATTCTTATTAGAATACCATAAGAGTATGTTTTGAGGGAAACTCATATAAGTAACGAATAAATCTTTAATAAAACCTTATATTGACTAATAAATTCTTATTGGAATACCATAAGAAAATGTTATGAGGAAAACTCATATAAGTAACGAATAAATGTTTCATAAAACTTTATATTGACTAATAAATTCTTATTAGAATACCATAAGAGTGTGTTTTAGGAAAACTCATACAAGGAACGAATAAATGTTTAACAAAACCTTATATTGACTAATAAATACTTATTAGAATACCATAAGAGTATGTTTTGAGGGAAACTCATATAAATAACGAATAAATATTTAATAAAACCTTATATTGACTAATAAATTCTTATTAGAATACCATAAGAGTATGTTTTGAGGGAAATTCGTATAAGTAACGAATAAATGTTTAATAAAACCTTATATTGACTAATAAATTCTTATTAGAATACCATAAGAGTATGTTTTGAGGGAAACTCATATATGTAACAAATAAATGTTTAATAAAACCTTATATTGACTAATAAATTCTTATTAGAATACCATAAGAGTATGTTTTGAGGGAAACTCATATAAGTAACTTGTAAATGTTTAATAAAACCTTATATTACCTAATAAATTCTTATTGGAATACCATAAGAAAATATTTTGAGGAAAACTCTTATAAGTAACGAATAAATGTTTCATAAAACCTTATATAGACTAATAAATTCTTATTAGAATACCATAAGAGTGTGTTTTAGGAAAACTCATATAAGTAACGAATAAATGTTTAATAAAACCTTATATTGACTAATAAATTCTTATTAGAATACCATAAGAGTATGTTTTGAGAAAAACTCATATAAGTAACGAATAAATATTAATAAAACCTTATATTGATTAATAAATTCTTATTGGAATACCATAAGAAAATGTTTTGAGGAAAACTCATATAAGTTACGAATAAATCTTTAATAAAACCTTATATTGGCTAATAAATTCTTATTAGAATATCATAAGAGTATGTTTTGAGGAAAACTCATATAAGGAAAGGTTAAATGTTTAATAAAACATTATATTAACGAATAAATTCTAATTAGAATACTATAATATTAAGTTTTGAGGAAAACTCATACAAGAAACAAAATAAATGTTTAATAAAACCTTATATGCTCTAATAAATTCTTATGGGAATACTAATAAGAGTAAGTTTTGAGAAAAATTTGTATAAGTAACCAAGGAGTGTTGAAACAAATCTTATATTAACTAATAAATTCTTATGAGAATACTATAAAGTATGTTTTGAGAACAACTCATATATATAAGTAACAAATAAATGTTGGATAAAATGTTAATTAATAATTTTTGGGGAGAATACTAATTTATTTTTTCAATTTCCGATAAAATTTTGAAGAGTATTAAACTTTTTTGTTATTTTAATTAGTATCTTAATTTCTACGTAGCATATATTGAAGTTGTGAAAAGAAACAATCAAATCTTGATTTTTATAGAATTGAAAGTTAGTGACTAAAGAAACAATTAATCATCCCAAGTCCCAACTATGTACTGTACTCCCTATTCTTGATATACAAAGTTATTAATTTGCCTCCTTCATTGAAAAAGAATCTGAAAAAAAAAATAGAAATTGAAGCGCCAAATTCCACAAAAAAAATTGAAGCGCCAGAATTGAAATTGAAGCGCCATGTTAATTGACCTCAAAAATCAAATTAAGCGCTAGGATTCATTGAAGCGCGGGATTGATTTTTTTTGGACACTTTAAGTCTCTCTCTCCCTTTACTCTTTATTTCCCTCTGAATATCAATCCAATCAAAACCCTTCACTTCCCTCTCCTTCTCCTCTTCTGCAGATTAATTTGCCCCCATTACTGGATCTACTGACTTCACCGTCGGGTCCTCAACTCCATCACCGCTCATCACTGTTTGCCTCTTCTTCACCGCTGCGACCCTCTTCTTCCACCAATCGAACAGGTGAAGAACTCCTCCTCCACCGCTTGAATCAGTTGAAGAAATCGAACTCTCGGAACTCCCCACTTCCTCCTCCTAATCGAAGCAGAAGAAGCTCCATAGGTTTGTTGAAGTTCACAAGTCTTTTTTCTCCCATTCTTTTGCTACCATCTCTCTAATTTTTTGTGCTTTTGATATGGCTGAATAATTATTAAAATCGCCGTCCACGCCTGAGCAACCGCCGTCGTCCACGCCGGAGCAACCGCCGTCGTCCACAACAGAGCAACCGTGGTCGTCCATGCCGGAGCAACCGCTGCACCTGGGCGCCGAATGTCAGTCGTCCTTCCCCCTTTCTCCCGCAGAAAACGCCCTTCTCTCTCTCCTTGGTTGCGCTCTCTCTCTCTCTCTCTCAGACTTCTCCTGTTGCTTGTGATACAGATCCAGAACCACCACCATTGTGGCTGGCGGGGCACGTTTGCCAAGAACCTTCGACTGGTTCAGATTGAGAGTTGGATTTGTGATGTGAGTGTTGAAACAAAGTTTCTTTGGATTGAGAGTTGCTTTTTCTTTGTCTTGAAACAAAAGTGATATAGGAACATCATGGAAAGTTGGAAGGGGGAATTTGTATTATTTGGTCTCTTTATTTTGTCTTGAAACACCAGTGATTCATGTCTCTGCTTTTGTTTGCATCTGGTTATGGTATAGTCAAACATAACTCATGCTTTCCTTTGTATTGGATGTATTTGTCAAGCAATAAACATGGTCGTTGTATAATTCTTACCTAGCAATGGATTTAAAAGTGGATTTAGAAATGGATTTAGCGCAACCACGGAGAGATTTCAATTGGCACTGATCACGCATCCAGACCGATGGCCTATTTGTAGCAACGAAACCATCAACGAAATTGGCAACGACCTTAGCCACAAATTTAGCAATGGCGTCATTCTGAAGCTGAATTCGTTGCCTTAGCCACGACATTCAAATGTCCATCACTAGCCACGGGCTTAGCCACGACTTTGTAATTCGTTGCTAAATCCATTGCTAAACAGCCGTCGCTATTAGTCACGAGGCATATGGCTACGGACGGCCCACCCGTGGCTATTTTCGTGGCTAAACCGGTTAGCCACGGTCATTCGTGGCCAATGCCGTTGCTATTTTCCGTAGCTATTTCCTGCGTTTTTAGTAGTGTAACCAAAGTTACCAAACAATGCATTTATACAAGAATTCATTGAGTTCTTATCCAAATTATACTGTTTAAATCCCCTCTCTAATTCCATATCCATAATATTCAGCTAAAGGAAACTAGTGTGTCGTAGAACATGGAAATTAGAATTAAAACACTGAGCCGTCTGAACTTTCACTTGCAAAAGAAATTTCAAGCATCTTCAATTTCGTGAAAAGGGGCTAATCGTATCTAGCCACAAAACTATGAATGGATTGTCAAATTCAGGTGAATTAACACTTAATAAAGCCAACTGACACTTCAACCAACAATCACCATTAATCACCAACCATCTCGAGTTAAAAAATCGAAACAAAGCCGAACGATTCGAATCGAAGAGAACAACAAATATTCTAAAGTTCGAATGAATCTAGCAGAAATACTATATATGTATAAATTCAACTTATTGTAGAAATTTAATTACCAGGGCAGAAGAAACTCAGCAATGTTAAATCTGCTGAAATGGAGGCCGAGAAATTGATAAGCTTGATGGAGAAAAAGGAAACATAAACAGCAAAAAATGGATTTGTATAATACGAGGAATCAGATGAAGCTCAAATCAGATGTAGTACCAAAGAGGGCTTTGTAAAAGATGAAGAAGAACTCACCTGCACATTCGTTCTAGGCAGAGAAATTGGTTGAATACTTCCTTCAATTGCAGTTTTTTTTCTTCTGCAGAACATGAGAAAAGTAGGAAAAAAGAGCTGCCAAATAAATTTGGCGTTGCTGCAGACATGGGGCAAGCACGTGTATTTGCCTGGCAGATCTCTATTTTGGAGATTAGATCGGGGAAACGGTTGGAACAAATATAAGCCCAACATCTTTCCAAATTCCAATTTTCTCCAAAATAGAGTATCTCTTGGGGATGCTCTAAATCCCTAATCGGCTAATCCTTCATTTTGCCCTTGCCACCCAAAACCTTTACCCTGCAAAATACTAACCACTCAAAACCCTAACTTGTAAACCCACAATCGCTCCCAAGTCCCAACCCCTTTGAGTCGTCACCATTTGCCCATGGCCATGGCAGTGCTTTTCCTCCTCCACTAGCATTAGCTGCAGTTGAATGGGGTCCAGGGAGATGAAACTAGGGAGCTGCTGGAATTAGATTCCACTTCCTAATACTACGTACCATTTACTGTATGATGTATCAAACCAAACAAGGCTTAGGTGAGAAAAAGTGCAAAATTTTCAGAATCTGGCAGAACAAACTCCATTGGCCATAGTCCACTAGGATTTTCTAAAACCGGCAAAAAAGCACATATGATTACAATACCCAAGGGGTTCGCCAAGGGAGCTTTCGTATATTTTTCGAAGGCACCAACCCGTATGGTCTCTCAACTAAATTCACAACAATTAGAGCTCAATTCAGATACCACATAACGACATAAGCCCCTGCTAACTGAGCTACAACATTCATGCTTGTCATTGGAATGATATATCAACTCTTTCAGCATGTTAGGAGGGCTGTAGGTTCACAACATATCATCTCACTTCCATCATTCCCCAGGAAACCCTACCTCCTTCGATGAGCAGGTGATCTGGACCTCGATCTCTTTCCCCTTCAAGATATTAGACACATTTCATTATCGATATCTTGGCCTTGAACAAACAAGCGTACTATATAAATGCATTTTAAGAAAAACATAATCTTTCACCTGATTCAATCTTCTTACTGGAAATACACTATGACAAGAAGTTTTTTTGAAAAATATATGTTCATAATGGGCTGCAAAATTTTAAAAAAGAAAATAGCAGCAAAGCGTACCTGCTTGCTTCAAAAGAAGAATAGGGAGAATGCTTGCGCTGGGAAGCCTTGCTAGAAGGGGGTGACTGCGATACTTGTCTAGAAATAACACACCCATTATACTAATCCCAGTGAGCCATTATTAACTAAAAAATTCATGACATAACTCTTAAGCCTTTTACTCGCACTAACACTAGTTAAAAACACACCAGTTTTTCAACAAAAAATATTTCGCTTAAACTTTTAGGAAAACCTCTTTTGTGCAGTTTGTTAATTCAACACGAGACAGAATACTATTTTCAGCTTTAGGAACTAAGCGCACTGTCTGCCAGCATCTAGAGTGCCACAATTAGAATATAAGAGAAAAAAAGGGCGAACAGGATCTCCACCCTCGCTTTTCAAAATGGGCCAGAGGAAGATAACATGATGCCAAGCGATTTGTTTCTAACATAAACGAAATCTTCACTTTAGCCACAAATGAGAAAGACAGCATTAGAAGCTCAAGTGCCATCACTACAGAAACTGTAAGAAGCTAATAAATACCTGATACGGCAACGCTATAAATAGAAGGTTTTGATCAGAGATTCAAAATCAATCAGAAATGATTAAGATTTTAAAATATATATATAGAAAAGAAAATAACTAACTTATTCAGTACTTCAATATCTGTATGAAGAAAGGATGCAAAAAAACTGCAACTCATAACCAAGAAGTAAGAAAATTTATTGATGTAATTGCATGCAAGTTAATATGATAAGGGCATAGTAATCATTTTTTTTTTTCCAAGTAGATTACCTTCGCTTGGAGCGGACAGGTGACGACGATGAGTTGTTTCTTTTTGAATGTGTTTTCCTGCATAAATATGACAAATATTCATGTGCCATAATGGGATAAAGTCTAAAAGACAGCTCAAATGCACTTCATATATATATATATATATATATAAAAGAGAGCAAATTATGCAATCAACCTTCTAGATTTCTCCGAGGCTTCTTCAGTTGAGTTATCAGAATAGCTAGCCCCTGAATTGTCCTTGCTATTTCTGCCCCTGCTATCAACTGAAGAAGACCGCCCTCTCTTCTGTCTGCCTCTGTCACTAGCATGCTTATGTTTAGATCTATCAACCTTCCCATCCTTTGATCGTTCACTTCTTCTATGGACATCATCCTTCTCACTTGCTTTGTTAGCTCTCTCTACTTCATTAGTAATTTCCTTAGCATGTCGACGAGGAGACCTTTTCGTGTCATGTTCCTTGGTCTTCTCCCCATATTTGACCCCTTGCTCCTTTGATCTTTCTTTAGGGCCACTATGATCTTCATTCCTTTTTCTTTGATGTCGTTCATCATGTCTACCATGAATATGATCTCCCTTTCTATGTTCCCTTGTATCAATCTTCTCTGCCTCCTTAGCAGAATCTCTTGCTGATGAAGTCCTGTTTTCATGTCGATCGTGTCTTCTAGTGTCTTTCTCTCGGAAATCATCCTTGTTTGCCTTTTTGGAAAGCTCAGCAGGAGCCTCTTGTTCATTAGTTTCTTTCCTACTAAAACTGCTTCCCCTAGAATCATCAAAGGAATCTATAGCTCTTCCATGGTCAGTGATGGCATCAGATTTCCACTCCATAGTATTGGTCAACTGTGGAGATCCAACACCATTACGGTCAACCAAGTCATCAGACTGGGAAGCATGCTTGTGTTCTGTCCCTCTTGAAGAGACAACACTATGATTACTTCCTGAATGGACTTGATCTTTGTTGAGCTTCTCTGAATCTGGAGGTGAATGGAAAGTCTCAACCGTGTCATTCATGCCTTCCACGAGATCCTTATTGCTTGATGACAAATTTTCACTGCTTTTATGAGACTTGGAGACAACTGAATTCCCATTCTCTTCATCATCATCATCGCCATCAGATGCATAATTTACAAGACCTAAAACATTTCCAACAGCTCCCGAGCTCGAACTTTCACTAACATCTTCAGACTTGGGTTCCTTGGTTTTAACAGGAATCGGGACCTTTTCAGAACCCTTGGAAGCAGAAGGTAGAGGGGAAGATAGGTTCTGATTTTGAATATTGGTATTATTCTTAGCTGTTACCACATAATACAAAAGTAAAGGTAAAGGCACTATAGATAAAAAGAAATTGAAATGAAAAACAAAGCAAATAGCTGTTACCTTCAATTGGATTGTCATCTTCACTAAGCACTCTCGTTGCAATCTCGTCAAACAGATCCGAGGTAACCTAATCAAGCACATAACATATATTCAGACAGGTAAATAGGATAGCAAATAACTAAAGTTTAGACAGCAACCCCCACCTTCAGAAGAACTTCAGTCAATACACGTTTTATTTCCTGATTGATGGCAGCAGTCCTAGCAACTTCTTCATAATCCTATATATAAACAAAAGATTAATGTGATTAAACTATTCAAAACAGAAAGTTAGAATACTAAAGGGAATGTAGTTTGTATAAGAAAAAACCTGGATACCTCATCTTCTTCTTCAGTTGATCTTGACAAATCAATACTTTTGCTGTCAGCTTGATCAATCTTTCCAGCAAATTTATCAGCAACTTCATCATCAATGGATTCACTTTCCTCTTTATGATGGTCTGTTCCAGAACTCACAATAACATCTTTCTTCTTGATTATTTCATCTCTCAGCCAATTAGGCACCGCTGCCTGACAAGGATTGGAACACTAAGCCGAGAAACAATAATAAAGAATCACCTAACAAATGTAGGAGCAGTTTCCAGTACCTTTTTAGGACGATCAGAACTGATAGCAGCCCCATACACATCCCCGTGAAATGCGGGTGCTGGATGAACAGAAGTGCCTGAAACCAACCCAATAGGAGATGAAAGTGATGAAACTGCTGAATGAAAATTTGGAACGGGAGCTCTCCCGTGCATTGGAGGGTGTCCAGTAAGTGGAGGCATGCTTATTGATGGATCAATCTGCAAAACATCATAAACATTAGCATAGGGGTGGGGTGGGGGGTTGGTAGGAAGGCAAGACTAGGAGATCCTTTGAAGTGTAGAGCAAAAACCTGAGCTGCGGACGGGAATGTTGGGGAAACTGATGGAAACGATATGCTTGGTGGAGCTGGAGGTTTCCATGGCTGCAATGTTGGCAAACTTGTACCAGAGTCCGTGGGATTATGATCATGATTGAACCTGGTTGTGAATTGTAATGGCTGATCACAAGGATCAGTGGCAGTGGCAACTGATTGATTTCCATATGAGAACCGTGGTTGATCTGCTAACATAGAGCCCCCACTACCAGAACCCTTTGCTTGTTGTTCTGTAGAAAATTGACCACCTGCCATGATATTCAGTTGTCACTAGAACTCCCAACCAAGGAAGATAATTAACAATTTCATGAAGAAATCTATTCCTTTTATTGAAGATTTATTGGAGCATATCAAACACCGCCTTTTCACTCTTCAGCAAATTAAATTGACTGATGGATGTTAAGTCAAGCATTCCCTTTCAAAAAAGAAATACAGAGTATTCAACTAGAATTTTCCCAAAAAATTTAGACATGCCTCATTTCCTCTCAAAGTCAATCAATTGTTATCCTTTACTTCTTATTTTGCCCATGTCTAGCCTCATGACATCCTTGATACTCTTCCCGAAGAAACACGCCAAGGAACCAGAACTTAAGCACAACACTATTCTAACAAAGCAGCAAAAAGACAGAAAGAACTTATCAAGCTTTTACACATAAAACATGAGAACAAATATAAGATGCTAGACCGGATATCTGAAAACAGAAATCCGTGTCACATCCATCCCAAACAAAAACTGTAGCAAATATGATTTAGTTTTTTACCTCAGTCTGATTCAAATAAAACAGAACACAATAGTTTAACCATATATTGTAATAATAGACTAACTTTACTCAAATACATAAAATAAAATCCGCTCATAATTCATTGACAAATAAAATCGAAAAATCAAAATGCTGATCAGCAGGACCAGAGTATTTTCTTTTTCACAAGTTCATATTCCATATGAATCATTACCTGGGATAGAAGAATAACTAGAAGGTACCTCCTGCTTATGAACAGATGAACCGATGAAAGCATCTTGCTGAGGATATGCAGTGCTCGTAGAGAAGTTCCCATCAGTAGCATAGTAGGGATGTACTGAGTTTACGGCTGCAGGCTCTGGTTGGTGAACTATATGTTGCTTATTCACATGTCCGGCCGGAACAGGATAGTTTTGATAGGGGGAAGAGTGCATATTTATCTGCTCACTTTCATGATAGTGAGAATCAGCCGTCGGCATATGCTGACTAGGATAGTGAGACTGCACCAATGGATGCTGACTTTCCATTGCATTTTTTGCAGCTGCCCAGGCTCTTGCTTTGGCACCCCAATCTTCTCCATTACTATGGGCTGTATCAAAAACATACATATATACGAATATTTCTGTAATAAAGGTGGAGTAGAAGGAAGGGTTAACTTGGACGTGACTGAAATCAAATGCTCATCAATGACAACTTCAAGGAATCACTTTTGAGGAATCCAAGCAACAGAAACTGTAGAATAGTTGGTCTAATTATTTTATAAAATCGATTGACTCTATTCTTAAAGGCTCCACATCAAACTACTCGGAATTCATGAAAAGATGGCAAATCCAACCTCAAAGAGAAGAACCATATCTTAATACTGTTCCTAGAAGTTTATAATTGGAGATAATCCCTAAATTCATGAAAGGAAACAGAAACGAAAAAAGTGTCTTCTACAGTTGAATCAAATATCGTTCCGCTGTCTTTAAAACCACAGCATATTTTACCTGTGTCAGTTTGCCAATGAACAAGAGCATATTTCACAACTTGTTCAGTCATTCAAAAAGGATAGAAATCTTCTCATTTCTAGTGCTCACCTCACCCTTAACTTTTCAATGAGTAATTGTATTCCGAAGCAGATATTCAAAAAATATGAGAAAATTTGAGCAAGGTTAAAAGCAAAATATGGAAATAGTATCTCATGTACCCTGATGCTCCCATCCTGCATGTGGAGCCCAATTTGCATTTCCCCAATCCTGCACGTAAAACAGAACAGTCGGCACATAAATCAGTATACACAGCCCTTGCTGGCCTTCTCAGACTCAAGCTATGAATTTTGCACTCGAAGATTACAAAAATTTCCGTACATGAACATCTTACATAGAGAAACCATGAAGATAAGCATAGATATTGCTATTAAAATGCACAGAGACTTCTTTTATTTATTTTTTAAAAAGCTATGAAAACAACACATCAAAAGCTCCTCATCCAAACATAATCAAGAGGGTGAACATAACAGCTAAACCAGTTTTCAAATATATTGAATTACATCAACTTAGCAGGACAGAAATAAAGAGAGTCTAACATCAGAGTTTGGAGGGGGAAAGAGGTGCCAATTTGGTGTCAAATCCATGAAGCACATATCCGTCAGAAACTATAAGAAAATAAATGCACCCCAAGCGAAAACCTAAATAAAAACAGAATTTACAATTAACAAAGCAGATCCTATCACCCTAAAACCAGCACAGAAATCGCCAAACAGGTTCCCAGTCACAGAATCCCAACACAATCGAAACAATCAACGAGACAGGGCCGCGATTACAAACAGCAATTAACGAAGAGACAAAAAAAAAATTAAGAGAGGAATAAAAAGTACGGAAATTGCTGGAAAGCCAACCTGATTGGAATTGGAATAAGGAGGAGGCGGATGCATCTGAGGGAACTGGGGCGGAGGATACTGGTTGTGGTAAGGATGCGGCGGATAAGGGGGATTAGCATGGGGAGGGTAAGGAAGGGGGGTGTTGGTGTGGTCGGAGTGAGGCGGGGGGCCTGGAGGAGGGAGCAGAGGCCCCCAATGCTGCGGAGGAGGCGGGGAAGGGGAGTGGGAGGGGTGGTAGTGCATTTGAGTGGGGTACCATGAACCTTGAGGGGGAGGGGGAGGGGGAGGATGAGGTTGGTGGTGAGAGAGATCCGCCATGGAGGAAGGAGGGGGAGGTGGGAGAGGGGGTCTCGTGTAGTTGTGAGGGAAGGGGTCCATGGCGACTGATGCAAAATCAGTTCTTGAACTCGTCCTTCAATGGGGTTTGCGGAGTTGAGAGAGGTCCTTTGCGGGGAAGATGGGAGGGGGTTTCGGGTGACGACGGCCAGGTCAGTCTAATACTTAAATTGGGCCTCTTTGCCCCCTCTCTGGACTCTGGGTGTCCATTTCCCCTTCATTCGTAACAATCATTTTTTTTTATTAAGCAAGAATTCGAGGATAGACTAATATGAAGCTCGAGAGGTCGATGAATCGGTAGACGGACTAAGAGTCAACATATAAATACAAGAAATACAAACCAACAAAGATAAAAGAAAAATCCCAACAACCCATAAAAGTCATTAATCAACGGAAGAGTCGACGAAAATCCAATACGAGCCACGAATGTCGAGAACAAGGAGAGTGCGACGAGTCACACGGTGTCTCGATGCCGAGGAGGCGGATAACAATAACCCACCATCGAAAAGGGCGAATTATGAGGAAGTGCGGATCACCGACGTTGTCCTCACTTAAATGAGGGATCTTCGAAGACCACGAATACAACCATGATCCTCTCGATCATACATGATGCTCGATACTGCAACCCAACTCAAAACGAAACACAACCACACCAAGGCATCGACCATATGCCAAAGACGGGGAAAGAATGAGCCAAACCAGGGAAGATCAATCATCCGCCGAAAAACTGTGAACTGAAATACCGAGACCAAGTAGAAAGCCCGGTGATAACTATTATTACATATTAATATTAATATTTTTCAGGCTCTTTTGAGATTCATTCAACCCTTTCGGGAATTTAGTCACACCCTTTCAGGACATTGAAAATTTTAATTTATAAAATAAATATATATAAATAAATGACCTTTATATTTTTTATTTTTTATTTATATATTATTTAATCGGACCAACTTGGCGTGCAAGAACCAAAAAGATCCTAGCACTCAAGGCTGATTTCATGGCAGCGGATGGAATTGAGAAGTCAAGGCAGCCGATGGAGGAGGACACGACGACCAGCGGCAAAAACTACGTCCCAACGAGGCTAAGACAAAGGTCGGAGACAAAGCCAGCGCGCCCTGAGTAGGAGCCAGAGACGAGATCCGAGAGCCCAAATTTACAGGCCGAAATTTCTGCACTCTAGAAATGAAATCAAGGGCAAAGTGAGTCAGATTGGAGGGGAATGAATCAAGAATCAAGATTACCGACCCCTCAACAACAAAAGCCCCACAAGAAGATTTTGGGGAAGAGAAAGCTAGAGACGACCATGACAGGAATAGCCCCACGTGAACGGAGATACGGGGAAGGAGGAAGAAGGAGATTCGAGATTTGGTGGCGACCATGGAAGAGGGGTACGAGATCCCAAATCAGGCGACCGATTAGATGGATTTTCGATCTTTAAAGAGGTGTTTTTTAGCCTCTGAAGAGGGGTTCCAAATAGGCTACACGAGACAGGCGGAGGTCGGGCGATGTTCGACGAGAGGCTCGTATAAATATAATATATGTATATATGAGTTATGTATTGTTATGATTATATACTCAATCCGATCAGAAATAAACGATGTTTTGACTTTGGGCACGTGGTTTAAGTATTAAATTATGAAAAAAATTATTTAAAATAAGTGCTTTTCTAGGTTTAGGATCCCTCACGAAGGGAGGAATGTTGAAATTGAATGTTAAACCTCCCGAGAGAGGGGATGCAGTTCCCAAATGAAGGGATCTCGGCTTTCGGGGATAAGGTTTCAATTCCCCAAAGAGAACAAGACAGGGAGGTTTGGAAGAGCGGGGAAGGAAAGTCGGGGTGAAAACAGCAGGCCCGGGAGAAGATGACGTTGAAGGAAGGGGGCACATGAGAGGTGGCGCCGAACAAGATAGGGTGGTGCGAGGAAGTTACATGAGAAGAAGAGGGTGAAGAAGGAGGAAAGAGAGACAAGGGAAGGTGTGGGGATGGTAAGAAGCAAAAGTAGTGAAGGGGTGAAAGCGAGAGGGTAATGTGAGGCGGTTAAAGGAGAAGAAGGGAGAAGATGAGAGAGAGATTGAGAAAAAAGAACGAGAAGGGAGGAGACACGATTGGGAGATATGGAAAGGAGGAAAGGTGTGAGAGGGAGAGAGGCGAAGTAGGTGGGTACACGACATGAGACAAGAGGGTCGAGATTGCAGGAGGTGACGGAAAAAGGAAGCCAAGGTAAAGCAAAAACAGGGGAGGAGATGGGGAAGCGGGGGAAGAAATGGCGAGGGTTGAGGGGAGGCAGGACAAGATATCACTCAACCAAAAACTCAAAAGTCTCGCACAACTCTGGATTTGCTTACTCAAAAGTTTCGTCACCGTTATTGCAAAGAATGATAGCTTATCTTCATAGGTTTACATGTTTTTCTAGGTTAGGCTTGATAGTCCCACTTTAAGACTTGATAACGAGAGATTTTTCACTCGATTTTAGAGGTTTGTAATCAACCTTTTCACCAAAATCTTCACCAAATTTTATAGATTTTCCCTGCATTCTAAGTACGAACCCAATTGGGGTGTAATTTTTCTCACAAGGGATTTTATTTGCCCATAAGGGATTTTATTTGCCCATAAGGGATTTGTGCATGTAGGTTTTACTTACGTCATATGGCTAGAATTAGTTGTCATTTTTTATATCATATATATCTTCATTCTTTTGTAAGGTTAACCTCATGTGCATATAGAATTTGAAATCACAAAGACACCTATTGATAGTTTAGTATCGTCATATTATAATCATTTATACCAGATGTGTACGCCTGTTGATTTATGTAGACCCCAAAAGGGGTGGATTGAATCTCTCGAATGAGGTTTATCTACCCTTTTTTCTTTCTCTTTGTTGATTTTCTAAGAAGCTCGTTCATTTACATATGCATTCAAGAATTCACCAGTGTGAGATAAATGAAAAAGGAGAGCACTGGAGAAACTAGAAAGAACTACACACAAGCAACAAACCCGAAATCAAATAAAATAAGAAAAAATCAAGCAAACAAAAACACCACAAAAAAGATAAAAAAAACTCAAACTTAAAAACTCCAACAAACCTAAACTCAAACAAAAACTAACACAACGCCTAAAGAGATTTCCAAAACAAGACCAAACAACACCAAAAAGAGAAATAAACCCAAAAACTAAAGCCTGAAACGACGAAAACCCAAAAAAAAACACCAACAAAACTAAAAATCGAACAAAAAAATGAGAACAAAAAGGCAAAAAACGAAACCACGGGCCCGAAAAGAAGGAAAGTTGCTCCCTGCTCATAAGAGAATCAAAATAAACAAGGTCTGAAAAACACTAGAAAAAAACAAAAATTGAAGCAACTAAAAGAACTACGAATTCCAATACACGACCAAAAAGAGAAGAAAATAAATAGAAACGAAACTGCCTTTACGCCATTAAAGAACAAAGGAAATGAAGGTGAAGTCCGAGAGGAAAATCCCAAAAGGATATGAAAGAGTTTGGCTTAAATCATTCCAAATTAAACCAAGTAACGACAATAGTAGCAAAACTTGCAAAAAAATTGGAACAAGAACAGATTCAGATTCAAAGGAAAAAACAAAAAGCTTGCAGCAATTGAAGAGGGAGAAAAAGTTACGAGACCATAAGTAACAAAAAGAAGAAAAAACAAAACAAGATAACTAAAACAAGACGACAAGAGCAAAAGAAAAACTTCAAAAACAAATAGAAAACGAAAGCCTAAGCAGAATAACCGACAGTTCAAAATGCAAAACCCCAAAAATGAAAAAACAATGAGCCAAAACAAGCATAAAGAGGGGCATAGAGGGCCAACACGAGATGAGAAAAGAAGTTCCCTGACTAAATCGCGAGAATCAACAAAAGCCCTAAAATAATCAAAACCCTAACCCTAGAAATTTGAAATCTAGAAAAAATAGCGAATAACACAAATTAGATTTACAGAAAAGAGGACAAAAACACATTAAAAAAGGAGAATCAACAAGTTTGTGGAGACAACCTAGTAAAAATTAGATAAATAGAAAACAAACACAGAGATGCCCCGCCGTTTGAACACACAACTGAGAAGAGACGGGAAGCCGGAGGAGACCGACTACGCCACTACCGAGAATGGACAAGGGGCGGGTTGCGAGGTGGCGTTGGAGGCGTTTTAGAGGGTCACGCGAGTTGAATTATTGGTGGAATTGATCAAGTCGACTATCTTGGGTTGACGAAGAACAAGAAAGGAGAAAGAAGGGACCACACGCGTTGGTGCGTTCTCTTTTTTGCAAGTGACAATCATCATGTATTAGCATCTTTAAGAGATTTTGCATTTCGGAGATTTTTTAGTCTTTTTAAATTTCAAGACAGTTTTTTTTATTCAACAGATTTTTCTATTCTCCAAAATTGGGAAGAAACAGAAGCATTCTAAGTCTACAACATTATCCAAATCGAAATCATTCTCCAAATATTATAAATAGGTAAGTTGTTGGAGTTGAAATAAAAATAATTTGAAGAATATGTATTTGATTTCCCTATTTTGGAAATTTTTTGAAGAAGTTATTGGAGATGGTTTTACTAATTAAGCCCCGTGAAAAGTTATCATTGAGAGCTTTGAATGTGCTTGGACAATCAAATTGCCTTGGATAAGGTGAATCGACACAGTTCTTAATGTGTCATCGATCAAGCACGGATGAGTATAAGACCATCGACAATCGTTGTATGTAAATGTGTATTTTACAGATATTTTTTTAGCTTCATTGGTTATTTCGGCTCCCTTTTGTCTATAGCAGTTGTGACCACACCAATGTCGTCTCAGTTTGGTAGTGTTCATTGTTTGAATAATGTGTTGGACAAAATGTTTCCCCTCATGTATGCACAATGGTGGTCGTGAACTATTTCATGGTTGATCGGATAATGTTTAATTGTTGTTATATGGTGCTTGCCAAAATGATCAGCTATTATTTCAATATGTTCGATTCGTAAAGTTCAATTCATAATGGGCTTCACAAAATCATACATTTAAAATTATACATGAAAAAAGCAATGAACTTCGCCGTGTTTGATTTGTTACAATACATGCCAAAGTCATACATATCAAAATCATACATGTGAACAAGATACATCTTCGCTGTTGTTCATGCTTCAACAATAAATATAAAAAAACATAGATGATAGGAGCTAACGCATACCGTGCTTGTCGTTCCATATCCGCCGAGTGATGTCAAACCCCTACGCGACTTCATCCCAGATGGCGAGTTGTCATCATCGTCAGACTCATACAAGGGGTCGTCATAATTGTGCCTAGGCTCGTCGAGATCATTGTACATGTTATCATCATCGTCTCCGTTGTATAGGGAGTCACCTCGGGTGTTCTCATGAAACCGTTGTATAGGGAGTCACCTCGGTTCTCGACAGCTCTGCCTAATGTAGTTGTTTAGTGCGAAACATGATGTTATGATGATCTGCCACCTTCCTAACAATGGTTATTTTAGTAGTGCATAGAGGATTTCCCACTAGCTCTTAAGGAACCCGAACACTTTTTTTTCGTTTTTCGGAGGCCTGGCCATGAACGTTGGACAATGGTACTTAGTGTTGGAGTATATAATCATGTAGCCTACTCGGTCTGAGTACCCTTTGATGCACATGTAGTATCACCATTCATCGAAACACATTAAGTAAATTGTTAGGACGCAAGCATGTGTCGGAGTCGATTCAACAACGGGGCATGAAACGAACCTAGTGGAGGATGTAGGAAGTTGAACGCCGGATTCTTCATTGCATGATCGAATACACATGCATCATGGGCTCCCCTCCCACCCCGCTGAGATGAAGGTGAATTGGAGGTCAAAGTCACAAACTGCTATGACGTTGAATGTGCATTTACCTTTTCTGCTCCGAAATCGGATCTGATCTCCTTGCGATATGATGGCCTATATGTGGGTTTTTGTCAATTGCGTCGATGCATCCCTTGTCGTTAAGAATTTGCTTCGGGATCTGTTGTGAGCTTAAATTTCCATGTTTTACATTGACTTTTATATCGATTTATGTATGCATTTCATACATTTGGGTTAGAATAGTACAGATTCTATGTAGTTTATATTTATTTGCCAAATTATGGAGTATACACTAGTTTCTGTTTAATTTTGTAGAAATGGAGGCAATTTACAACAATTCGGAGAAAGGATGAAAAGCTGGCAGTCAACTATAGGAAGTCCAAGGTCAAGGAGAAGCTGAACGAGGACAAATCGAGAAGAGGACAAGGAAGAAAATCACTCGACACAGCTAGTCGATATCGACCACTTCTAGTCGATATCGAGTACTTTCACAGTCGAAATCCAGAAGTTGAGCAGAGTTCACTCTAGTCGACGTCGAGTAAACCTACTCGATGTCGAGCACATGTCGACTGTCCAGAAGCTAGCCGAGCTCGAGTGCAACCCAGGAGGAGAAGATCGTACTCGATATCGAGTACATCCTGTCGATGTCGAGTACCACCCGTCAGCAGTCCGAGTCCGAGTCCGAATCGAGTGATATCCGAGCATGTGGAGTTACTTGCAAGAGAAGATTTGTGGAATTTTATCCATCCACGTGAAGATCTATCAAGTCCAAGAGGGATCTATCCACAATAGTCCTAGTTTCCTTATAGATTTATTTCTTTTATCAATTAAGTTTTATCTTGTGTTATTAGATAGAAAGTTTTAGATATAGATATAGTTGTTCCTTCCTAGATTAGCTACATGGAACACTATAAATAAAGCCTTAGGGGCTGAGTTTTAGGAACGATCCAACAATTCAATTTCATAAACAACACATAGCGAGGAGGGGAGAGAGAGAGGGGGAGAGAGAGAGAGAGAGAGAGAGAGAGCTTATGGCCGAGAGAAGAGTTGGAGTGTTGAGAGACGTTTTGGCTTCGATCGGTTGTAAGTTTTTGAGTTTATTTAATGCAATTTAGTTTCTGGAAATTATTGATGTATTTATTCATGATGAAATGCGAGTAGTCACCCAACTTCTAGGGTCGGGGTGAGCCCGACGGTAGCCATGTAAGGTAATGCGAAAAGGTACAATCTTTTGATGCGATTTCGTCTTCTATCCCTACAAGCATGATTCTTTTGCGAAAGCTGAAGTGATCCTTGTTTGTGTTATTGAAGCGAAAGTTATCTTAATACAACTTGGATTAATTATGTGAAAAAGGGTTAGTAACAACTAGGGTTTATGCTAAAGCATCTATTTTCCTATTTGTTATCAACGAAAGTTATTTGATGAAAAGCCCATTATCTTTTATACCTTATGCATTATTTTATATGGTTATCGTTGTGGTGTTGAAACCCTGATCTTGGAAGTATTTTAGTTTATTGATTTTATTAATAAATTTTGTGTATGCTTTCGTTTTATTGAAATTTAAAGTTACGATTTTCGGTTCTGATTTACTCGATTTCGAGGACCCCTAGTCGATTTCGGGTAAGTTTTAGTCGAAGTCGAGTACTGTAGCACTCAAAGTCGACCACTTTGCTTTCGGTTTTTGCTTCGTTTTGCATTTCTTTGCTTTTGTTCTATGTTTTGCAGGTTTACTATTCGACTGAGTAGTCGACGTCGAGTAACTCTACTCGAAGTCGAGTTCTTCCTCAGTTGTTTTCGAGAGTTTCTGAACTGAAAAGGCGAGCGTTGACACGCTTCCTCGTGGATCGATCCTGGCTGCCTTCTACTACAACGGGAGGAAGTCTTGTATTTATTTGCTGAGAGAGGGAATCGGTTTGATTTTATATTTTATATTTATTTCATAGTTGATTTCTCTCCTTAACAAATTGGCGACGTTGCTGGGGAAGCAATCAATCACGCCCTTTTTAGTTCCTTTTACTTTTTTTTTTTTGCCTTTTATTTTCTTTTTACTTGTTTATTTATGTTTTTGTTTTTCTGGTGCATGCGAAGAACTTGATAACTCCACTCCCTTGATGAAAATCGGAAATAGTTTCAAAGGCTTTGACACACAGCTTGTGTCAAAGGTCTTGAAGCTACAGCTGTGTTGATGAAACACAAAACCTGTATTATGTGCATATTATCTCCGAATATTATTATATGTTATTATATATTTCCAAATATTATTGTGTGTTTTATACACTAACATAAGCAACAAATTTTCAAATATTATCTCCTTCCTTAAGATTGAAATCGAGAAGATTCAAATTGGAGATCATGGCTTCCAAGTTTCCACAAATAGAAGATCATGGAGATTTCTTCCCAAGCCACAATCGGTTCTAGACATTGAAGAAGATCTCTAGCCACCGATTTGATTCGTATAAGAAGGAGATGAAGAAAAGAGGACAAACACATTCGCTGAACACAAGCTTTCATTCGCTCTCGAGCCTTTAAGTCAATCTGTCTTCTTCGTGTGCTCTCTGCTAGTTCTTAAGAGTCGTATATTTTGTTTCAAAGCATTTGAGAGTTACACAGTGAGCTTATAGGATATATTTCGAGTGAGTGTTATACTCAAGAGTTTGTTACTCAGGAAGTGAACACTAGGCGATTGATTCACTAAGTGTAAGAGGATTGTACTAGATAGATGAGAGAGGTGGGGCTCTTCTAGATTGTTCTAGGACTCCAAGGGAACGTGAGTTGACTAGATTGCAATTGTATAGGAGAGAGGCTTCTCGGTGAGCTATTAGGATCCTAAGTCTTGTGAATCAATAAAGCCGGTTGAATCCTAGGGTTGTGGAAGAACCCTAGGCGGGGACGTAGGCCAAGTTCATGCCGAACCTCATCAACAATTCACTGCGTCCTTTACTTATTGCTTTACCATAATTCCGCACTTGTTTCGAATTGTATAACTCTTTTGTGATTCAGGTTTTCCAGAGGAAAGAATTACATCTAATCTCAAAGGTTTTTGCAAGCGTTTCAAAAGTCTTGAGATTATCTACGAAAAGTCGGCATACTCTATTCAACCCCCCTTCTAGAGTATCTTTATATTACTTTGTTATACATTATCGAACCTTCAGTTGGTATAAGAGACTTACTCACTGCTTTTGATCTAACAATCTTGTGAGTTTTGATCATGTTTGGTGAAGCAAGCGGAGGATTTGCACAAGGAAGTTCTACCAGTAGACCACCACTTTTTGTAGGAAACAACTTCATCCACTGGAGGTCCTTGATGAAAATGTTCATTATAGATCAAGATCTGGAACTTTGGAACATTATAGAGAATGGTTTGAAGGTTCTAGAGAAAGACGGTCCAAATGGAACCAAAGTTGCAAAGACCGAGGCTGAATACATCCAAGCGGATCTTGAACTCGTCTCCGAAAAATACAAGGCTATTAACTTACTATATTGTGGTCTTAGAACTGATGAGTTTAACCGTATTTAATCTTGTAGGTCAGCTAAAGAGATTTGGGACAAGCTGGTTGTCACCTACGAAGGAACTAGCAAAGTGAAGGACACTAAGATTAGCATCTTCCTTCGAAAGTATGAACTTTACAAAATGAAGCCTGATGAGTCTATTAAGGCCATGTTCACACGATTCACGGAAATCACCAACAACCTTGACTCTCTCGGCAAGAGCTTTAAGAACGTTGAAAAAGTAAGAAAGATATTGAGGTGTCTCCCAAAAGACAAATGGGGGCCTAAAGTGACAACCATAGAAGAAGCCCAAGATCTCACCACTCGGCCCCTTGATGACTTGCTTGGGAAGCTGATCACATCTGAGATGATTCTCAATGAAGACGATGGAGAACTCCCAGCAAGCACTAAGAACTTGGCGCTCAAGTCTAAGAAGGATGAGCCAAAAGATGTGTCTGATTCTGAAGATGAGGATGACGATGAGGATGATCCTTTTGCTCTTATCACAAGAGGCCTTTCTTGAATCCTCAAAATGAAGAAACAATTCAACAACAAGGATGGATGAGAGTCTTCTAAATTTCGAGGTATGTCTCAATACAACAAATATGACAAGAAGACTAAACCTTTGTGTTGCTTTGAATGTGGTGAAACAGACCATCTTGTGAAAGACTGCCCTCAAAAGACGAAGAGTCAGTCCAAGAAAGGTGATAGACGGAAAAAGAAAGCCATGGTGGCAACTTGGAGCGATTCTGACACAGACTCCGATGATGAGAAGGCCAATGTCTGTCTTATGGCCTCAAGAGATGAATCCCACGATGAGAAGCTTGAGGTAACTGTAAGAGAACTTATGGCAAGTCCAAAAGAGGTATTATCGGAATTCCTTTCTAATGTGATTGCCAATGAAGAGAAACTTATTGCCCAAACTAACACTCTTATTAAGATAATTGTGGACCAGGAAAGAACTATTGAGGATCTGTCTATGAGGGTCAAAAGTCTTGAAACTTTTTATTCAGGTCTTGACATTAAAGTCAAAACTCTTGACTTAGAGAAATCTGAACTCAAGCAAGATCTCTCCTCTCTAAGAAGTGAACATCATGACTTAGAGAACGAGAAGATCTCCCTGAATAAGAAGATTCAAGACCAACAAACAACCCTCATAAGTTGTACCAAATCCAAAGACACTCTTGATAGGATGTTGGGTGAGCAACAAAGTTCTCTAAACAAAAGTGGTATTGGTTACAATCCAAGATTTTTAAAGAAGCAGCACATTACCACTTTTGTAAAGGCAAAAGGAAGCAGAACCTCTCCTATATGTCACCACTGTGCGAGAGAGGGACATGTAAAATAGACCTGCCCCTATAGAAGAAAGGATTCACATATCATTCGCAATACATTTCCTGTTCATTTGATAAAAGAACGAATAACGCAAGTTTGGGTCCCCAAAGGCACTATTTTACCAAATATGGTTTATCCCAATAATGGATCTAAATTTGCTTAATGGTCTACCCACAAAGGTTGATGTTTGTCTTGCAGGAGATCACCAAGGTGAAAGAGCAAAAATGTATTATTGATAGCGGATGATCGAGACATACGAGTGGGAAGAGTTCTCTCTTTCATGATCTAAAGAAGAAATCCAATGGAACAATCACTCTTGGTGACAAAGGAAAGTGTGACTTCGTTGGTATTGGTAGTGTTGGGAGTGATCCTAACCATAATATTAAAGATGTTTATCTTGTTAATGGTTTGAAGTATAATTTGCTTAGTGTTTCTCAACTATGTGATAGTGGCAATAATGTTGGATTTAACAAGAAAAGATGTCTAGTGTGCAGAGAAGATACAGGTGATGTAATTCTAACTGCATATCGTTATAACAACATCTATGCTATGAATGCTGAGCAAGTGGCACAAGGAAGCTTAACCTGCCTAAAGGCTTTGACGGACGATTCAAAGCTCTGGCACATGAGACTCGGTCATGTGAGCCCACATACACTACAGAAGCTTGTGTCTAAAGGGCTTGTAAGAGGACTACCTAAGATGGACTTCAAAGGTATTGATATGTGCAAAGCATGCACACGAGGTAAACAAACACGTAGCTCTTTCAAACCCAAAAAGGTTATAAGTTCTTCTCGAACCCTTGAACTTTTACATATGGATTTATGTGGTCTTATGCCAGTCAAATCTCCCAATGGTAAAAAGTACATGGTAGTTGTTGTTGATGATTTTTCTAGATATACTTGGGTTGCATTTTTAAACGAAAAAATAGAGGCCTTATTTGAGTTTTTAAAACTTTGTAAGGAGTTGCAAACTTTAAGAAACGAGCCCATAGTGTCAATTCGAAGTGATCATGGTAGGGAGTTTGATCAACTTCAGTTTGATTTGTTTTATGCTAAATATGGCATCTCCCATAATTTTTCTGCTCCTAGGACACCTCAACAAAATGGGGTTGTGGAACGAAAGAACCGCACCCTAGAGGACATGGCTAGGACTATGCTTTTAGAAAATGCATTACCTAAAACCTATTGGGCTGAAGCTGTTAACACAACTGACTATATTTTGAATCGTTGTCTTATTCGTTCCATCTTAAAGAAAACTCCTTATGAACTTTTCAAAGGCCGCAAACCACTTATATCATATTTTAAACCCTTTGGCTGTACTTGTTTTGTTCATAACAATGGAAAAGATAACCTTGGGAAATTTGATGCGCGTAGTGATGAAGGTATATTTCTTGGCTACTCCACAAGTAGCAAAGCATATAGAATCTTTAACAAAAGGACCAAGTTAGTTGAGGAAAGTATACATGCATGTTATATTTGATGAATGCAATGACGGTTCTTTGAGTGAAAGTGTTACAGATTTAGATCTTAACACCCATACAAAGAACGAGGATGGCGATGCTGCTGCTATCAAGAACACAGAGAAGAGGAACATGCAGGATCAGATTCTCAACACTGAAGAATTGGCCCAATGTGTTGAAGCTTCGTCCAAAGCCCTTGGTGACCAAACCAAAAGTGTTAAAACGTCAGAAACTGCTGCAACTGAACCTAACAGATCCATATGGACTCAGATGTACCACAAATCAATCCTATTGGTGTGACGAATCAAGGAGCTGACACTAGCAAAAGAAAATTCAAATACTCCTCATCACACTCATTAAATGATATCATCTCTAACCCTACATCTAGTGTTCAAACTCGTTCTAAACTTAAAGATCTTTGTGCTTTTCACGCGTTTGTTTCTCTTATAGAACCAAAGAAGGTAGATGAGGCTCTTTAAGAGCCAGACTGGATCATTGCCATGCAAAGTGAGCTTAACAAATTTGAAAGGAACAAAGTCTGGATCTTGAAGCCTAGGCCAAAGCATCAATTAGTCATTGGTACACGTTGGGTATTTCGGAACAAGCTAGATGAAAATGGTAAGATCGTGAGGAATAAAGCAAGGCTTGTGGCTCAAGGCTACAATCAAGAGGAAGGTATTGACTACGAGGAGAATTTTGCTCCCGTAGTCATGCTTGAAGCCATTCGCATCTTATTAGCATTTGCATCTTTTATGAGCATAAAGTTATATCAAATGGATGTCAAGTGTGCTTTTCTTAATGGTTTCTTAGAGGAAGAAGTCTATGTGGCTCAACCCCCAGGTTTTGAAAGTTCGGAAGTTCCTAATCATGTTTGCAAACTAGACAAAGCGCTATATGGTTTGAAACAAGCCCTAAGAGCTTGGTATGAGCGCTTGTCAAAATATCTTTTAGAAAATGATTTTAAAAAGGGGTTGATCAACAAGACTCTTTTTATCAAGACCAAAGGAAAGGACATTTTGGTTATTCAAATATATTTCGATGATATATTGTTTGGTGCTACTAACACGTCTTTGTGCAAGGAATTTTCTGACATTATGTGCAGTGAATTTGAGATGAGCTTGATGGGAGAACTCAACTTCTTCTTGGGGTTACAAGTTGATCATCAATCTAAGAAAGGCATCTTTGTCAACCAAAGCAAGTACACTAAGGATCTCTTGAAGAAGTTCAAGATGGATCAATCCAAAGCAGCCAAGACACCCATGAGCTCAACCTTATCTCTAGATCAAGACAAGCTTGGGAAGAGTGTCAATCAAAAGGAGTATCGAGGGATGATTGGATCTTTATTATATCTTACTCCCAGTAGACCTGACATCATGTTTAGTGTTTGCATGTGTGATAGGTTTCAAGCTGATCCTAAAGAATCTCACCTCGTGGCTGTGAAGAGGATATTTCGATATCTCAATGGCACTAAGAAGCTTGGCTTATGGTACCCAAAGCGAAGAGATTTTACATTAATTGGGTATTCTGATGCAGATTTTGCAGGCTATAAGGTGGATAGGAAGAGCACATCAGGATGTTGCCAATTCTTAGGAGCATCCTTGATCAGTTGGCACTCAAAGAAACAAAACTCAGTTGCTCTATCCACTGCCGAAGCCGAATACATAGTAGCTGGAGCATGTTGCTCCCAAATCCTTTGGATAGCTAAAAAAATGAGAGATCTTGGCATCAACCTCAAAGGTATTCCCATTAAGTCTGACAATACAAGTACCATATCAATCACAAAGAATCCTGTTCAGCATTCAAGGACCAAACATATTGATGTGAGGCATCATTTCATTAGAGACCATGTCGAAAAAGGTGATGTGTCCATATCCTTTATTTCAACTGATTATCAATGGGCTGACATCTTTACTAAGCCTTTGGCAGAGGACAGGTTCACCTTCATTAGACGTGAGATCGCAATGCTTAACAGGGACGCACTTTCGTAGGGGGAGCTTTCCCTTTACAAAAGATATATTCTACTCAGTGTCAAGACCTTTGAGAATTATGTCAAAGTTTGTGAGCTGAATGGTAGAGCACATATAACAGATCATATATTTGGTTAATATCTTTTTAGATATTTGGTAAAATATAATTTTTATGATTTTTAACCTTTTTTATGCAGTACAAATTTTGTTCTCCAAAAATTCCTATATCCGAGTTCACTTATTTATGGAAAATATATTTTCAGATATACTCCTTCTTGAAATTGAAGTGCGACAAGATGGTTTGAATTTTGAATTGTTTTGGAATTCAAATATTTTCAAAATGGCAGTGTGATGGTTACTATCCTTGAAACTCTAAACCCGTCCCATCAACTTAACGCTCTCACCCTTTTTAAACCACACACTTTACCCTAATTTCTCACCTCTCCAGAATTACCTAAACCCTCTCTTAAACTCTTTCTTCAACCTTTTTCTGGAAGCTTAGCCGAATCTCATCCATGACACCCAAGTCCAAGAAAACCTCCACACCCAAACGCCTTGACGCTACCCCCAAAGGACGCCGGGCCATTGTTACTTCCCCTCAACCCGAACCAACTCCTCAAGCCATTGTCCCGAACACCGTCCCTGAGAGCACAATTGCTGAAATCAAGCGATCCCTGAAGCGCTTGACGAAGAAATCTCTTAGTGCCAAGCAGAAAGGGAAAAGGAAAATCATTGCTGAGGAAGAGAAGGAAGAGGAGGATTTTGATGAGATTCTAGAGCGAGAAGCTGCAAAGGAGGCCGAGGAAGAGGCCCAGAGAAAGAAAAAGGGCGAGGAAGAGGCTGAGCAAGCAAGGAAAAGAGCCGAGGAAGAGGCTGAGAAAGCTAGAAAAGAGGCCGAGGAAGAGGCCCAAAGAGCTGCAGAGAAGGAGGTTCCCACTGAAGAGGAACCAGAGGAAGAGGAAGAGGAGGACAACGAGACTGCAGACGACGACGAGGATGCTGAGGGAGACGATGTTGAAGGGTCCGCTGAGGACTCGGGGTCTGAGGATGAAGAGGAAGAGGAGCCAGAACCTGTTCCTTCTCCTCCTCCTCCCCTGTCTCCAAAGAAGCGCAAATCCCCTGCAGCAAAGCCTCTATCTCCCAAATGCACAAGGAAAGACACTCTCAGAAGCCTTGACGCGCCTGTCAAGAGGACTGCTCCTACAAAGGTTCGCAGGAAGAACGCCAATACGCCTGCACTTATCCAGGTAAACCAATCCTTGCCCTCCTCCTGGTTTGAGAATGCTGAGATGGCTAGATAGTGGGTAGATGAGTTTAGAATTCGTAAGATATGTTGTTCTGATTTCATTGATCTTGAGTTTTTGGAAGCATTGAACCTACCCTGCATCTCTCTCCTCAAACAAACCTCTGCCTGGACCCTTCTGAACCTTGAATCCATATACTATCCCCAACTCACCCGTCTATTTTACATAAACCTAAAAGCCAAACACAATGCTGATGGTTGGTCTTTGGAATCAGTTGTCAAGGGAGTTAGAATCACCTTCAACTCCATTGACTTCGCTGATCTCCTTGGCCTTCCTAGACCTTGTCCACCCTCTCCTGAAACCCCCATAAAAGAATAGTGCGTTGCTCTTGCTCGATCCAAATACCTGCTCCCCGAAGCATCCAACAACACCACAAAACAGCTTACCCACTCGTCCCTTACTCTCGAGGCAAAAATCATCTTCAACATCATTTTGCGATGCCTCTTACAACGAATCAACTCTGGCTCCCTCCTAACTGATAACGCTATGGTCCTTTTATACCGAATTTTGAATGACCATGATATTGATCTGGCTAATACCAATCCTAGGATCCATGGTTCACACCCGCAAAACCAGAAAAGGAACTCCCCTCCCCTTTGCCAACCTTTTGACCCATATCTTCAAAGCTTCTAAAATCGATTTCAAAAATGAAGAACAATAGCATCATATGGGAAAATTTGACTCCAAGAGCTTTGAGAAGATTGGCATCACTCAGTTCCCCCAAGGGAGTTGGAGTCTTGCCTCTCCCTCAAAAACTCTTCACACTGCCTCTGTCATTGATGAGCGCATCGACAACCTGGAGTTGGGCTTGGAGGAAGTTCGCCTGGACATCAAGGAACTGCATAGAGAGTTTTTGATGGAGATGAGCGGGGTGTCTAAGCTGTTGCATGAGCTGAGGTTGCTGTTCACGGATGGTGCTCCTGATGATGAATCTTAAACCCTACCCTACCCTACCCTAACCCTTATTTTGAACACTACTAGTTTTGGATACTGCTTTAAAACTCTTGGTTACCGTTTTACCCTCCTCTCTTTGTTGAAAGACAAAAAGAGGGAGATGATCTGATGATGGTTTAGACTTTAAAACTGTTGTGAACCAAGGGTCATGGAAGACCTTGTTTTGTTTTACTTTGTTGGATGTTTTTCGTTGACTTTGAAAACTTATTATCCAATATTTGTCTAACCCATGCAGGTACTTAGTCTGATTTTGCTTATGATATATCTGCTTGACTAAGTTGCAGGGATGCACAGGTTTTGTCTCTCATCAAGGGGGAGATTGATAACTCAACTCCCTTGATGAAAATCGGAAATAGTTTCAAAGGCTTTGACACACAACTTGTGTCAAAGGTCTTGAAGCTACATCTGTGTTGATGAAACACAAAACCTGTATTATGTGCATATTATCTCCGAATATTATTATATGTTATTATATATTTCCAAATATTATTGTGTGTTTTATACACTAACATAAGCAGCAAATTTTCAAATATTATCTCCTTCCTTAAGATTGAAATCGAGAAGATTCAAATTGGAGATCATGGCTTCCGAGTTTCCACAAATAGAAGATCATGGATATTTCTTCCCAAGCCACAATCGGTTCTAGCCATTGAAGAAGATCTCTAGCCGCTGATTTGATCTGTATAAGAAGGAGATGAAGAAAAGAGGACAAACACATTCGCTGAACACAAGCTTTCATTCGCTCTCAAGCCTTCAAGTCAATCTGTCTTCTTCGTGTGCTCTCTGCTAGTTCTTAAGAGTCGTATATTTTGTTTCAAAGCATTTGAGAGTTACACAGTGAGCTTATAGGATATATTTCGAGTGAGTGTTATACTCAAGAGTTTGTTACTCAGGAAGTGAACACTAGGCGATTGATTCACTAAGTGTAAGAGGATTGTCCTAGATAGCTGAGAGAGTTGGGGCTCTTCTAGATTGGTCTAGGACTCCAAGGGAACGTGAGTTGACTAGATTGCAACTGTATAGGAGAGAGGCTTCTGGGTGAGCTATTAGGATCCTATGTCTTGTGAATCAATAAAGCCGGTTGAATCCTAGGGTTGTGGAAGAACCCTAGGCAGAGACGTAGGCCAAGTTCGTGCCGAACCTCATCAACAATTCAGTGCGTCCTTTACTTATTGCTTTACCATAATTCCGCACTTGTTTCGAATTGTATAACTCTTTTGTGATTCAGGTTTTCCAGAGGAAAGAATTACGTCTAATCTCAAAGGGTTTTGCAAGCGTTTCAAAAGTCTTGAGATTATCTGCGAAAAGTCGGCATACTCTATTCAACCCCACTTCTAGAGTATCTTTATATTACTTTTTTTATACATTATCGAACATTCAGAACTGATCGCACACCTATCGACCCTATGGTTGAACCTGAGCGATACTGATGTGATCCGAGCTCTTCCGACGCATGCTCAATGTTTCAGTCATAAAATGGGCTATATTAGTCCGATGGAGGTCCATGAGTACTTGTTGGAAAGCTAATTCGAAGGGCTACATCTTTTATGAAGACCAAAGTGCCGAAATCATCCAAGAACAGGTCCGAAATCAGTAATAGTTCAACAGTCCGAAATCTGGACAGTTTTCCCGGGGCATTGAATGATGTCGGAATAGATGAGATGTATCGAAGGGTCTTCATTCAAGGGAACTTGATGATTTTCTACACTTTATGAGGACAACCAACCCTTATTTTTCCACTATGAGGCTGGCCAAATTTCTCCATCAATTTCCGAGAAACTTTTCATCTTTTCTGCCTTTAATTCGTTACTAAATTGTTGTTGTTTTATGCCTATAAAATGGCTAAACCTTTGCCATGAGAAATAAGATTTGAGTTGAGAATTTTTGGAAGAAAAGTGTGTGTTTTGTTGATTTGGTGAGATGCCATTTTGACACCCCATTCCGGAGTGAGAGGCCGAGGAATGGTTCCGTTTGTGTAACTCTTTCCGGTGAGATGCTTGTTAGAGTTGTTCAAACAAAGCCTTGATTACTCGGGAGTGAGATGCCGACGAGTGCGAGAGCGAGTTTGGTAAATCTATGGGTGAGATGTTCATCGATTTAGCCATCCATACCTTGTTTTTATTTTCTCATAAATCTACAAAAATCCAAATAAAAGAGTCGCATGTGTAAAATTTTGTTCTCGTGCTCGGTTGAAGCTTTGAAACTGTTTGGATCGATCTTCGGGTCGCATCATTTGGTATCAGAGCTAATCCATCAAGTTCACAAAGTTTTCAATCACTTTCACCCACATCCCTCTTCAGAGCCGTCGCGGTTGCAACCATTGTAGTGCACTACGCAGATCCAACGTACATGGGTGTATCGTACTTTTTTGGAAAAGCAACGCAGATTTGAGAGTCTTCGTGGGATCAACAATCAAGATATTTTACGTAGATCCAACGTATAGGGGCATAATATTTCTTTTTGGATGGCAACGCAAGATTCGAGGACGAATCTTTTTCAAAGGAAGGGAGGATGATGTGATCCGAGCTCTTCCGACGCATGCTCAATGTTTCAGTCATAAAATGGGCTATATTAGTCCGATGGAGGTCCATGAGTACTTATTGGAAAGCTAATTCGAAGGGCTACATCTTTTATGAAGACCCAAGTGCCGAAATCATCCAAGAACAGGTCCGAAATCAGCAATAGTTCAACAGTCCGAAATCTGGACAGTTTTCCCGGGGCATTGAATGATGTCGGAATAGATGAGATGTATCGAAGGGTCTTCATTCAAGGGAACTTGATGATTTTCTACACTTTATGAGGACAACCAACCCTTCATTTTCCACCATGAGGCTGGCCAAATTTCTCCATCAATTTCCGAGAAACTTTTCATCTTTTCCGCCTTTAATTCGTTACTAAATTGTTGTTGTTTTATGCCTATAAAATGGTTAAACCTTTGCCATGTGAAATAAGATTTGAGTTGAGAATTTTTTAAAGAAAAGTGTGTGTTTTGTTGATTTGGTGAGATGCAATTTTGACACCCCATTCCGGAGTGAGAGGCCGAGGAATGGTTCCGTTTGTCTAACTCTTTCCGGTGAGATGCTTGTTAGAGTTGTTCAAACAAAGGCTTGATTGCTCGGGAGTGAGATGCCGACGAGTGAGAGGGTGAGTTTGGTAAGTCGATGGGCGAGATGCTCATAGATTTAGCCATCCATATCTTGTTTTTATTTTCCCAAAAATCTAGAAAAATCCAAATAAAAGAGTTGTGTGTGTCAAATTTTGTTCTCGTGCTCGGTTGAAGCTTTTTAACTTGTTGGATCGATCCTTTGGGTCGCATCATTTGGTATCAGAGCTCGAGCAAAAGGACCGGCGACGAGAGTTCCGAGAAGTCGGGAAGTTGTTGGCAGTTCTGGAGCAGCAGATCAGTCGGCAAAGAATGCCGATTTCCCGTCGATTGGCTCGGCTTCTGGGGACGTTCAAGTACTACCTTTGTAGATCTTGAAGTCACGGTCAGGGATTGGGTCAGATCTTGTTAATTGGAGGTCAGACGAAGCGGGAAATTGCGTTTTACCGAGATGTCCCTTGTACAGAGGCGAGTCCAAACGGGGCTTGTGTTGAGAGGGATTGAAGGGCTGCTTTTGGGTGACGTTTTGGGGATGATTGAGGGTGATAATGGGGCTGTGGAAGGCCTCGCACTCCGAGCTCTCTCGAACACTCGATCTTCCACACTCTCGGCCTCGCACTCCGAGTGTTTCTGACCCTTTGATTCCGTTGTCTCTCACTAAGGAATCTCCTTCAGCCTCTCACCGAAGGTTTTGTTCCCGACCTCTCACCTAAGAACGAGATTCTTGACCCGAATCAATGGAAGCTAAAAGGCTCACTTTTTTCTCAAATTCAACTTGTCCTCAAAAATTTTCTTACATCCCTTTATATAGGAAACATATTTAATCTATGAAAAATAAAATAAATTAAAATAAATTGATAAACTAATGACGGATAATACGAAAGGGTTTCCGAGATTTATGACGGAGAGATGGACAACCTTAATGGCGGAAAACGAATGGCCTTGGTTGCAATCAAAGAGATGGAAGGTCGGAAATCCCTAAAGCCCCGTCATTTAATCCGTCCTTATTGAATTCATTCCGTCTTCATTTATTGCAATTCCGACAAGCTGCTTGGTTTTCGGACTGCTCCAAAGATTCCAGATTTTGTCCATCTTTCAAGCTGATTTGATGATTGCATCCTTCAATAAAGTTGTAGCCACTTAAAATATCTTTCCAACAAGTGCTCATTGGCTTCAATCGGAATTTAATACAGCTAGAACGATCCATAATACCGAGGTGTCGCCAAACAGTCTTCACAAATGAAAGTTGATGTTCTGCTCCGAAGACAAACCCTTGTTGGAAAAAAGAGTCAAGCTCATGGGCGACTTCGATCACATCAGTTGCCCCCTCGATTTCAATTTCTCCCTTGTTAATCATCTCCTCTACAGTGTCTTTGAAGAAGTAGCAATCCTTGATTGGATGACTAACGAGTTGGTGGTACGAGCAATATTTTGGATTACTCGTCATACCAATTTGTTTTGGCCTTTTTGGCTTTGAGAGTGTTAAAAGTTTAGCACTCATCAATTCGTCGAATATCCCTTGTACATCATCATCAACAAAATGATATTTCTTTTGCCTTCTTTCATGAAGAGTGAGTCTCTTGGTTGGCTCATTGACTTTCTCTTTTGTTTGAGCTTTAGAACCATTTCCATTACCGGACTCTCGATCATGTTTGGCGAAAAGCGCCATAGACTCTTCTTCGTTTTGTAGCTCATTGCCATCATTTTTGTTAGCCTTACTATCTCGAGGCTAGTTGGATCCTCGTGCTAGTTGTTTTTCAACATTACACGCTTTAGATACCAAATCATCAAATGAACGAGGTTCGGCGCTTCCAACCTGTACCGCCAATTCCGGTATTAGGTTATTTGTGCACATTTGACCGCAAGCTTGTTCACTTATTTTTTCATGGCATTGGAGTCTTATGCTCCTCCACACGGCGATGAAGTCGTTGGCGAGCTCATTAGATCTTTGATAGGTGTTTGAGAGATCCATAATGGAAACTCTTGCTTCCGAGCTCACAAACTGGGCTAGGAACTCTCTTTGTAGATCTTCCCATGTTTGAATCGATCCTGGCTGAAGTTGAGTGTACCAAGTGAATGCCGATCCTTTCAAAGATTGGACAAATTGCCTAATTAACAAGGCGTCATTTAAGGCGGTTTGACCACAAGCGGAATAAAAATGAGCTCGGTGCTCGTGGGGTGAACCGTGAAGGCCATCGATCTTTTCAAAGCTCGGTCTTTGGTAGCGCGGGGGAAGTGGCATCGAATCATAATGTGTTGGATATGGCTTTCTATATCCAAGCACTTTTAGATTTTGTGATGCATAAGCTTCTTTTATCCCTTGAGCGATCATCTCTTTGATTTCTTGTGGAGTGATCGATGTGCTACCGCTTGACCCTTCACCATTTGGCCTTGATTTCTCTTGTCTATTTCCTTGAGCGTGCACATTTAATTGTGCGAGAAGTACAACTATTTGAGCATCTTTCTCATCAAGTTTCCTTTGCAACTCTTGAAGTTGCTCTTCGACACTTGATGTGTTGGTAGTCAATACCGGCATCACATATGTTCCATCTTGTGAGATGTTTGCTTGAGATTCAATCGTTGGAGTATTTAAACTTGTTAACTTCAACAGTTCTTCATGTCTTGCGTCCTCTTTGGAGACATGGCATGTTTCTTGAGCATTCTTGCCTTTCTTGGATATTGAAGGCTTACCCTTTGTGGCCGTGATTTCCGTCTCTTTCGAATATGAGGTCATGTTGACTTCTACAACCTCTTTCAGATAGATAAGCATAGACCCAACGAGGATCTCTCTCAGAGAAGCCACTAGGAGAATTTCTTTTCCCCCCTGCGAGCTAGGAAGATCTTTTGCAAGGGTTGCACTCACTCGCTCTAAAGTTGATGAACGAGCTAGCACAAGACGAGGTCTTGTCTTGTCGCGTTGAGATCCAAACTTGTGTCCCCTTCTCTGCATGGATATGGGGGCCTTCTTGGCAATGGAGACAGGTAGTGCGGAAGTTGCGATTGACCCCTCATTCTTTTTGACGAAATGAATGACATGCCTTTGAGCGACTTCATTAGTTGGCTTTGTGCCATTGTAACCACCCTCCTGCATTTTTAGCTTGTTGCAGTTAAGAAGTTTATTGAGCTTGTTATCGCCAAGTCGGGTGATCTTGAGCTTCCTGCCCCCATGGCTTGGAAGGGCTTCAAGCTTTATGTCCCCATCCCTTGAAAGCGTTGCAGGAGACTTTGACACCCACTTGATGATGGTCTTGTCCTCTGGAACTTGAAGAGCTCTAAAGAAGTTGCTGACCGGGATTATTGCAGACATTGAGTCCCGGGTGACGTCACAGTGAACTTCAAATGATCTTTTCTTGATCCATCGACCTCCATTAATGATGAAGGTTGTTGGAAGCTCATTGACGTTGACAATCATTTTAGGTGCCATTTGTACCTTTCAAAAAGAGATAACCATGTATTAGTATAAATACAACTAAGAGATGAAAAGGCAAAAGGGTCCCACTGGGCGTGCCAAAAATATGTTGGACAAAAATGTGCGAATAATTGTACAACACATTTTATTTGATTTTAACATTTGATTTCGACCCCTTTTGGTTATCCTCTTGATTCGAAGTCGTATCGATACTAAGATTTGAGTGGTTTTGGTGATTTGGGCTGCACCCGTATTTTAACGGGTTGCCTACGTATCTCCTGGAAGAGAATCAAGCCTTCCGTAGTTCAGAGTGTTTGGATTTTGTGTTTGGTTTGATTTGGATTTGGTTTCGTTTTCTTGTATGTATCGTAGGATGATGTTCAAGCCCACATTCTCAGAAGGGTAGCTCGAACAACACTCCACCCAAGTAACCTGAGCCCATCTTCTCGGAAGGGTAACTCATTGTAACCCGCCTATCATTTGCATAGAAAACGATTTGACTTGGAGTTAGAGTTTGATTTGTTTTGATTTGACTTAGAGGTCAATTTGAGGATGGTGGAATTTGATTTGTTTTAGAGGTTTGACTTAAAGGTCAATTTGGGGGTCGTGATTGAACTCGTTTGTGAGTTTCCTACGTACCCTTTTAGAAGGGATCAAATCACACGTAGTTCTTGAAAGTGACAAATTTGAATTTGGTATTTTGGTTTTTGATGTTTTGGTCGTGACCGAACTCGGCGAGCAGAAGCTTTGTATCGAGTCGGAGGAGACACTTTGGATTTGATACTTGGGACGACTTAGAGTCGAAAGTGTATTTGAGGAAATTTGGTCAAAAGTTTAAGTGTGACTGGACTCGGTGAGGATTTGATTTACACTAAGTTTCCTACGTATCCACTTGTTTGGTGGAATAAAGTCACCGTAGTTCGGGACGAAAAGAAACTTCGTATTTGGGTTTGATCATGGGATCATTTGAGAGTGGTAACTGAACTCGACGAGAAGAAGCTTTGTATCGAGTCGGAATGACCAATTTGAATTTGTTTTCGGCAATTGAACTCGATGAGCCTAGGCTTTGTATTGAGTGTCCTATGTATCTCTTAGAGGAGAATCAAATCAACCGTAGTTCTCAAACGAACCAATTTAATTTGTTTGGTTTTGACCTCATATTTCTTTAAAGGGAATTAATTTGTTTGGTTTTGACCTCATATCTCTTAGAAGAGGTTGACCTCATATTCCTTTAATTTGTTTGGTTTTGTTCGGCGATTGAAGAAGCAAATTTTGCTTGATTGACTTAACATCATTTGCAACGGAAGAAAGTCTTTTTGGAATTTGTGATTGAACTCGACGGGCTTTGGCTTGACATCGAGTTTCCTATATATCCGGCGAAGCAGAATCAAATCTTATTTAGTTCTGATGGAAAACAAATTTGATCGTTTGAGGTCAGTGTGATTGAACCCGATGAGCTATAGCTTTGTATCGGGTTTCCTACGTATCTCTTGAAAGAGAATCAAATCACTCGTAGTTCTTTTTAGGGAAAAGTTTGATTTAATTTGAGATCGGTGACTGAATTCGGCGTATTTAAAATTCTATACCGAATTTCCTACGTAACTCGTAAAAGAGTATCAAGTCTATATGTAGTTATGAACAAAATCAAGTTTATATTTGGTGAAACTTTATTTGAGGTTTTGACTCCGCTTTTGTTGGAGTCGCTTTGAGATTGACCCACTTGAATTAATTGGCAAATAATATTTAACGAGTTTATTTTTATGTTTTGATCAAACTCGAATTCATAATGTATGTCAATTATAATTCTTATAATTTTGTGGGTGACTTTTGTAATTAAACACATTTTTTTGTTCGGGTTAAAAAACATGCCCGTCTTTTTTCAAATCATACATATGAATATGTATGATATATATATATATATATATATATATATATATATATATATATATATATATATATATATATATATATATATAGGGTGAGGTTAAAGTGAAAAAGGGGCTTAAGATGAAAAATTTGCTTAAAGTGAAAATAAGGTCATTAAGAAAAAAACTGTGCGCGAGTTCTATTAAAAAATAAATCGCGCTGAACCGGAAAAAAAGAAGAAGAGCAAACCGGACTCCCTGAGCGTGTCTCTCGTCCTCCCCTCCCTCTCTCTCTCTCTCTCTCTCTCTCTCTCTCTCTCTCTTCCTGAGCGTGTTGTTCGAGTATCTCCTTTGCAATCTCCAGAAGAACAGAATTCGACGACGCCATTGTTGAAGGTTCGAGTTCCATCCCAGGTTTATTTGTGAGTTTTCTAGGTTTTCCGTTCATCAATTTTGATTCTCTGGTTTATTTGCGAATTTTCTGATGATGAATGATTGTAGTTCTTTGTCATCGACAAATGGCGTCGAGGAAAATGCTGATCTACGGAGATGCGAATCAAACAAACGAGGCCGCTCAAATCAAGTTCGATTTTGATCTATTCATCATTGGTGCTGGCGGCGGTGGTGTTCGCGTTGCTCGCATTTCCGCTAACTATGGCGCTAAGGTATCCTTTCTTCTCCTCCAAACCCTAGCCTCTCCCTTATTCTATTCATATTCAACTATTCATAGTGCTTGAATCTTATCTCCATTGTTATTCATTCACTTAACCTAAATTTTGACTAGTATCCAGTAGTAGTAGTAGGGGCTGAAGCCGAGATGTGCCTTCTCTTCTGCGTTGCAGTATATCTTCCTGAGATTTGATTTTGTTTTTACTTTAGAAATTCACTACAAGTTCTCTAGTTGATTGCTTGTTGTGCTATTCATCTGATGTATGATTGTTGCCGCCATGGGAACCCTCAGGGTTTCTGCCTTTCTGGTATCCACAAGGTGTCGCCTCTATTTTGTTGATTTACTAGGGTTCTGCTCAATTATTTTCACATTCTTTTTGTCTGATAATCAATGCCTTTGTCAGAATTGGCTGTTGTTATGGTAGTGGATCGCGATTCAGGATGAAAATGTTGAATTCAACCAATGAATTTGAGAAATTTGAACATAATGGTTGCAAATTTCCCAACAGAGGCAACATGAAAAACGTCGGGTTGTTTTTTCTTAGAAGAATCAGTAGCTATTGATTGTATACAAGTCTATGTCTATTAAAACACCAAGATGAGACTTTTGGTTGTTTTAGCCATGAAAATTAAGTGTAAATTCAAATGTTGATTTTGTTGCCATGTGCCTTTTTTACACTGATATATATATATATATATATATATATATATATATATATATATATTCAGATTCGCTTGCTGCTTTTGTTTATGATCTTGTTACTCTGTATGGAATCCAGAACTGTGCTGCAAGAAATTCAATTGTAAATGGCAAAACTCAACAGAAATAATGACCAGTTGTAAATGGGATACACAAATAATTAACTAGTTGATGCACATTAGGTGAGAGTCCAGAGAAGCTCTATTACAAAACTCATCAGAAACAAGTTCTTTTAGTTCCACTTCTGTCCCCAGATTATTCTAAATAATACTGATGCTTTATTGTTGCCAGTTGGCACTCAGCAATGGCTCATTTAAAGTGAAAGTCTTTGTCTGTTGTTATTTTCGACATTTCTTATTGATTTAGGTTGGAGTGGTGTGTTCTTGTTAGTTGTGTTCCTCCCAGGCTTAGACACACTAGCTAGTCTTATTTGTTAGTTGGGTAGTTGAATGTTTGGTCTAACAAAGCCATGGCTTGTTTCCTTCACTGATTGATTGCTTTACTTCTTAATCAGGTTATTCTTAATAACTTCCCCTTGCTCTTGAGGAGCAGTGAGGGCCAATTCAAGTTGATTATTTTGGAGGATGAAACCCCATTCTCTGAGAAGTTAATTCAAATAATGGCAAAAGATGGCCTTTTATTTCTATGAGACTGAGGTAGTCATGTCTTACTGCATTTCTTTAAGAGTAATTTTCATTTTAAGGATTATAAAGTGCATAATTAAGGGTATAAGATGCATTTATAAGATTATAATGTGCAACAGCAGGCGGTGGTTCTGGGTAATTTGAAGAGAGTCTCCTCATCCAGATTAGCTGGATTAGCAGCAGTAGCAGGCGGTGGTTCTGGGTATTAAATGGGTTTGGAGTCCCTTTGCATTGTTCCAAAGGTATTAAATGCTAGATTAGCAATGGTGTTCACCTGCTGTTGCAATTGAGAAATGATATCCATCTTCAATTACTTGAGTTTCTGAAATCGAAATAACAATTCCAGTTAGCAAATAAGGAACCCCAAACTTTTTTATAATTATACAATACACATGACATAGCTCATGTACAAGCAGAAATTTAGCAATATCCAGAGAGGCCGACTAAATGTGAAGCAACATTTAGATTGAGTGCACCATGGAAGCATTGTTGATTGTTTGAAGCAACATTTAGATTGTTTGAAGCTGATGTTAAAATTTTGCCTGCATTCAGTGTTTTTCTGCAGATTCTGTGTTGGCGCTGCCTTCACATTTAGGGTCTATTAAGAACACTGAATGCACCATTGAAGCACCAACATCATTAGATATGGACATATCGGTAAACACATTCAATGTTCAAATTAGCATCCAGTTAGAGTCTATTAAGAACACTGAATGCACCATAGCTGCACATGAGGCTGCTGCAAGGAATGCAAAGATGGCTATGGCTAAGAAGAAAGACAAGAACCACCACTACAATCAACATCTAGTTAGGTAAGACCAAGGCATATTATATATGCACTTTACAATATTTTTTCCGCACTTTATAATCTTATTTTTACACTTTATAATCATATCCTAGCACTAAGATCTATAAGCTCAAATTGGAAAGAGCGCCTGGACAAATTGTTGTTCAGGAGGTTGGTGGTTCGACTCCACCTAGATCTATTCATGCAATTTGGAGTGTTATTCATGCAATTTATAGTTTTATTTATACATTTTATAATCTTATTTATTCACTTTATATTTGATCAAAAGTAGAAGTAAAGACTTATTGATATTAGTTATGCACTTTATAATATTATTCTTGCACTTTTATAATATTAATTGTGCACTTCAAATTATAAAATGTGCACTTTATTTTGGGCATTATTCATGCATTTTATCATTTTATTTATGCACTTCATACTCTTATTCATGCACTTCATATTATTATTCACACACTTCATCATTTTATTCTTGCACTTTATCATCTTATTTATGCATTTTATAATCTTAATTATGCACTTCATAATCTTATTCATGCACTTCATATTATTATTCATGCACTTCATCATTTTATTCTTGCACTTTATCACCTTATTTATGCACTTTATCAAACTAAAATTGCACATTATATTATATAGGAATTTTGCTCTGCCTAGGTTCCAAGGACGGACCACAGGTTCTCGAAAGTACCTATGATTACGCACCTTGCAATGCAATAGGCTAAAACTATGTGCATCTGATTTCTTAGAGTACCAACAAACAAAAAAAACAAACAAGAAAATCATACCTGTAAGGCAACTAAGGAACTCAGGACAATGGAAGTACATAGAAAAGTTTCATACAGAATTATAACTCAGCTATGGCTAACTCATTTGCCTCTTTAAATATAAGCAAAGCCACTCAATTAGATGCATCAGACCCCTTTGATTAATTTTTCAGCTAGAACATTAAAATTCTGAAGATGTTAGTATATACTATATGCACTTATATTTCAAGCTAATACTTTACAAGCCCCCTAGAAAATGAATTTTCACACAAAGTCTCAATTAAGTCAATTCAATAAGAGGAAAGGCACTAAGAATAAACATGAAGAACCGTCTAGTAATCAAACACTGCATTTTAGAGTATATATGAATCAAAACATAAATTTGCTCAAGATCCCCACATCTTTCCTATATATTTATAAAGTGCTTTGTCATGTTCATTTTTATAGCCATATTATCAACACGCAAATAATGGGACTATGATAATAAATCACAGGAAATGGCAATAGAACTTCATTTACCTGGTTTAACAGTTTTGAGAATGAGATAATTTAACACCATATTTGACCGGAAGGGAAGGCACATCTCGCATATTGATGCAATTATAGGTGTATTTCTTGAACCTCTTTTAATGCATTAAGAAGAGAATCCCCTTCCTCAGTTCCTAACTCTGGATTCTTTTTATTAAGATGAAAAATATCTATCTTCTTCTAACTCTTCTCATAATAAGTAATAAAGTATGTGCACCTATCAACAAATTTCCCTCAAAGTAGTTTATATCATTTTCAGCAGAGTGCAATTCTAAATCCCATTATAAAATCTTCAGAAAACATAATTTATCCGCTAATGAAACACAATCAAAGCAATTTCAAGCTACAACCTTTCTCATCCATTCCAATCAAGCCAAATCAGTATTAATGAAGCAACATCGATCGCACGGCCATCACATTACAAAAGGGAAAAAACAATAACACAAACTGCAATAATCAAACAAGCAAAGCAATCAACGATTCAATCAATTAAGCACAAATTCAGCCAGGCAATACCATTAGAAATCATCACTAGATCATCCGAAACACAAAAAAGCCGCAAATTCAGCATTATTAGACGTTTAATTCAACGCTAAAAATCAAAGCATTTAAGAGAAGAACCCTAAATCGATTTTAACATTTCCCCCAAATTGAAAACCCTAAATCTATCAAAATTATAGAATCTATTCGAAAATCGAAAAATTAAGAGCAATAAGATGCAAAATAATAGAGATATCATAATATAAGGCCAAAATTCAGTTGAAAGTTAAAAAAAAAAACATGAATAATGAGATTCTTGAACATCCATATTCAACATCGAAAGTGAGATGCGTTAAACCCGAAGGAAGGAGGAGTAGCAGAGGAGGAAGGACCGAAAGAGAGAGAACAGAGAGATGAGAAATTGAGAGAGGACTCAATCTGCCATCGGAAGTTCAGAGGGAGCCGGATGAACGAAGAAGAAGATTTGTTTCTTTGAAAACGGGTCGGGCCACTTATACAGGATCCGCGTTCCATAATCACAAATCAACCCATTTTCACTTTGTTGGAGGGCAAAATTTGATGATTTCATAAATGACTTCATCATATTAACTATACATTAAAGTGTAGCCAATTTTGTTCATTCGAACATAAAATTGGAAAATATGAAATTGGGCTTTCTAAATTAAATTGTAAGTCCAATACATGCTAAAACAACAAGGCTTTCTGATGGACTCAATCCGAACAAGCTCAGCCCAGATGAAAAGGGTAGCTACAATAAATATCTAAAAATAAAGAAGCAAAGCTGAAAATTCCAGCAACTGCTCAACTGCAGTAACTCCTACAGTTAACAAAAAAACTGTACGAGGAGAGAGTGGGGGGAGTGGTAGGCTGGATAACTACTCCTATTGCTCCCTATAAAAAGCAAAAGAAAGGAAGCTGCTGGGGTCCTCGTTTTCTTCCCAAGATCAGGAGAGTAGCAAACACAAATTCCTTCCTGGTTGGCTCCGGTTGGCTTCTTCTTCCCTGGGTGCTATTCAACTGCAAAACAAAAATCAGCAGTTGTCTTCTCCCTCCAAGGTTCACCTGCAACCAAACACAAGCCAAACAAAATACAATCAGCAAAAGAGGAGTGTAGAGAGAACAACAGTAAAAGAAAGCAAACACCAGGCAAGAAACAGTGTTGTGTGTGATTGTTGTTCAAGACTACTCTTCAGATGAAGGTAGACTCTTCCTCCCTTTCTTTATGTTTGTTTTGTAGGTACAAAAACAAAACTGGAAGTGAAATGGATCCTAACGGCTCGAGAGTTTAGTCTCTCGTCGCGATCTTCGATCCTAGCATTAGCGGCTCGAGAGTTTAGTCTCTCGTCGCTACCCCAATCCCGGCGTGGATCGACCCATAGCACCGAAGTGCTGCCAAAATTTCAGCAGGAGCATTAGCGGCTCGAGAGTTTAGTCTCTCGTCGCTACCCCGATCCCGGCGTGGATCGACTCACAGCGCCGAAAGGCTGCCGGATTTTGCCCGGAATTCACAAGCAAATAAATTGCCGAATTCCATCAGCTACAAGTAAAATGAATATTGGGTCGAAGTGCTGCTGAAATTCCGACAGACTTAATTAGCAAATTTATTAAGCCTGCCCTGTTGCTTCTCAAATCCAGACAAACAAAAATGCAGAGGACCCAAAGACATAAAACTAAACTGAGGCACAAATTCTCCCTAATTGCTATCCAATTGCAATTGCTTCAAAAAGCCCCAAAATTTACTAATTGCAGAAGAAAAAAAAGAAAGCAGACAGTTGAAATTTTGAGGGCAAAAACTAAGTTCTCAGTTGAAAGAAGAATCAATTAAGGGCTTAAAACTCTGGAGAAGAGGTCGAGACATACCCAATGGAAACAAGCGAGATCAGAATTCGCTCCTGGGGATGTCACGGCGTGTGCAGGACTATGCTGAGCCTTGCTTCGCTTCCCAACCTTTCACCCGGTCGGAATCATGAACTTCTGGCCCCTCTTAGACTTCCTCGAGCCTGGGATTTGTCCTACCCAAACCGTAGGTCCCAGAATCGCCCAAATTCACAAACCCTAAAATCCCAATTCGGAAAAGCATTAAGTTAAATGGGTGAATTTGAGGTCGGAAGTGTCGGAGGAGACTGAACGTACCGAGCCGATAGGTGCAGTCTCGTGCCCTCACAACAGCGGCTTTGGAGATGCTGCCGTGTCCGTCGCCTGCTCTTTCGACGATCCAAATCGAAGCTCACAAAGCTACTGGCAGCTCGGCTTCCTGGTGTTCGTCCAACTGCGAGTCGGCGGCGTCCTCTTACTTTCTTATTCACGCTGTGTAACTCCTTAGGGCTGTGTTCAAATAACGTTAAAAAGTGAAAAGAAAGAAACTGGGCTCGGGTTAATTAATAAGGAAATGTGGGCTTGGTTGACGATCGGACTCCGTCAAATTGGAGGGAGCATGGCCAGTCTTTAAAAAAAATGAAATGGGCTCACTTGTTGATAAAAAACAAAAGTCCAATAGCAATATACATATTTATATGTATACGGCTTGAAATATTTCAAGTATATATTTAATTACAAAATCTACCCAATAAAATATACGAATTATAGTTGGCACAAATTAAGAATTTGAGTTTGCTCAAAACATAAAATTAAACTCGTCAAATATTCTTTGCCAACCAATTCTAGTGGGTCAATCTTAAACTGGCTTCAATAAAAACGGAGTCAAAATCTCAAATCGAGTTTCACCAAACATAAACTCGGTCTTCGTTCAGAACTACATATAGACTTGATACTCTTTTACGAGTTACGTAGGAAATTCGGTATAAAATTTTAAATACGCCGAATTCAGTCACCCGTTTCAAATCAAATCAAATTTGCCTTAGGTAGAACTACGTAAAGACTTGACACCGTAAAATCGGTTACGTAGGTAGCCCGATATTAAATCTCAAGAATATATCGGGTACAGTCGTCGGCCTCTAAATTCACTTCTAAATGAATATGAGGTCAAACCCAATTAAATTAAAATGGTTCTTCTAGTAGAACTACGTAAAGACTTGACACCGCAAAATCGGTTACGTAGGTAACCCGATATTAATTCTAAAAATATATCGGGTACAGTCGTCCGCCTCTAAATTCACTTCTAAATGAATATGAGGTCAAAACCAAATAAATTAATTGGTTCCTTTTCAAGAACTACGTGTGATTTGATCCTTTAAAAGGGTACTTAGGAAACTCACAAACGAGTTCAATCACAACCCCCAAATTGACTTTTCAGTCAAATCTAAAATCAAATCAAACCCCACATCAAACTCAAACCGTTTTCTATGCAAATGATAGGCGGGTGCTTGAGTTACCCTTTCGAGGTGGGCTCAGGTTACTCGGGTGGAGTGTTGTTCGAGCTACCCTTCGTAGAAGGTGGGTTTGAACTTCATCCTCTGATGCATACAAGAAAACGAAATCAAACCCAAACACTCGGAACTACGTGAGGCTTGATTCTCTTCCAAGAGATACGTAGGCAACCCGCTAAAATTCGGGTGCAGCCCAAATCACCAAAACCATTCAAATCTTGGTATCGATACGACTTCGAATCAAGAGGATAACAAAAAGGGGTCGAACTCAAATATTAAAAACTAAATAAAATGTGTTGTACGATTATTTGCGCATTTTTGTCCAACATATTTTTGGCACGCCCAGTGGGACCCTTTTTGCCTTTTCATCTCTTAGTTGTATTTATACTAATACATGGTTATATGCTTTTGAAAGGTACAAATGGCACCTAAAGTGATTGTCAGCTTCAACGAGCTTCCATCAACCTTTATTATCAAAGGAGGTCGTTGGATCAAGAAGAGATCGTTCGAAGAACAAATTGACATCACTCGGGACTCGTTATTTGCAAAGGTCCCGATCAACAACGTCTTTGGGGCTCTTCAAGCTCCAGAGAACCAGACTGTCGCCAAGTGGGTGTCCAGTTCTCCCGCAACGGTTTCAGGGGAAAGGGGCATGAAGCCTGCAACCCTTCCAAGCCATGGGGGCAGGAAGCTCAAGATCACCCGACTCGACGACAACAAGTTCAGCAACCAACCTATCTGCAACAAGCTCAAAGTGTAGGAGGGTGGTTACAATGGCATGAAGCCCACTATTAAAGTTATTCAAAGGCCGATCGTTCATGTCATAAAAAAGAATGAGGGGGCAGTCGCAAATTTCGCACCACCCGTCTCTGTTGCCAAGAAGGCAAACAAATTCATGAAGAGGAGGGGACGCAAGTGTGGATCTCAACGCGACAAGACAAGACCTCTTCTTGTGCTAGCTCGTTCATCAACTTTAGTGCGAGCGAGTGCAACCTTTGCAAAAGATCTTCCTAGACCGCAGGGGGCATGTCAAATTCCCTTAGTGGCTTCGCAAAGAGAGATCCTCGTTGGTTCTATGCCTATCTATCCGAAAGAGGTTGTACAAGTCAACATGACCTCATACTCGGAAGAGGCAGAACCCATAGCCACAAAGGGTAAGCCTACAAAATTCAAAAAGGGCAAGGAGGTTCAAGAAGCATGTTCAGTCTCTAAAGATAATGCAAGAGAGAAAGACCTGTTGGAGCTAACAAGTTCAAATGCTTCAATGGTCGAATCTCAAGTAAACATCTCACGAGATGGACCAAATGTGATGCCGGTATTGACTACTAGCACACAAAGTGTCGAAGAGCAACTTCAAGAGTTGCAAAAGAAACTTGATGAGAAAGATGCTCAAATAGCGGCACTTCTCACACAATTAAATGTGCAAGCTCAAGGAAATAGACAAGAGCAATCAAGGCTGAATGGTGAAGGTTCAAGCAGTAGCACATCGATCTCTCCAGAAGAAATCAAAGAGATGATCGCTAAAGGGATAAAAGAAGCATATGCATCACAAAATCCGACGGTGTTGGGATATAGAAAGCCATATCCAGCACACTATGATTCGATGCCATTTCCCCCAGGCTACCGAAGACCGAGCTTTGAGAAGTTTGATGGCCTTCACGGTTCACCCCACGAGCACCTAGCTCATTTTTATTCTGCTTGTGGTGAAACTGCCTTGATTGATGCCTTATTAATTAGGCAATTTATCCAATCTTTGAAGGGATCGGCATTCACCTGGTACACTCAACTTCAGCCAGGGTCGATTCAAACATGGGACGATCTACAAAGAGAGTTCCTAGCTCAGTTTGTGAGCTCAAGAGCAAGAGTTTCTATTATGGATCTCGCAAACACCTATCAAAGGTCTAACGAGCTCGCCAACAACTTCATCGCCGGGTGGAGGAGCATGAGACTCCAATGCCACGAAAAATTAAGTGAACAAGCTTGTGTTCAAATGTGCACAAACAACTTAATACCGGAAGTAGCGGTACATGTTGGGAGTGTCGAGCCTCGTTCATTTGATGATTTGGTATCTAAAGCGTGTAATGTTGAAAAACAACTAGCACGGGGATCCAAATGGCCTCAAGATAGCGAAGCCAACAAAAACGATGGCAATGAGGTACAAGAAGAAGAAGAGTCTATGGAAACTTTCACCAAACATGAGCGAGAGTCCGGTGACGGAAATGGTTCTAAAGCTCAAAGAAAAGAGAAAGCCAAGGAGCTAGCCAATAGACTCACCCTTCATGAAAGAAGGCAAAAGAAATATCCTTTTGACGATGATGATGTGCAAGGGATATTCGATGAATTGGTGAGTGCTAAACTCTTAACACTCCCGGAGCCAAAAAGGCCGAAAGAAGCTGGCAAGATGAGTGATCCAAAATATTGCTCATACCACCAGCTCGTTAGTCATCCAATCAAAGATTGCTATGTCTTCAAAGACATTGTAGAGGAGATGATTAACAAAGGAGAAATTGAAATCGATGGGGCAACATCCTCGACTCAAGCAGCTTCATCAAATACCATTTCAACGGTAGATGTGGCAGAGTGCACTCCCTCACTCCAAGTGTCTTCTCAAATAGAAAAAACATCTGCTATGGCTATTGAAGCTGGGGGCAGCCCCACGGTTTCATTGCCTCTTAAAGCATTGTTGAAAGATGACACTTCAAAAGAAGAGTCCTTGAATGAAAAAGACATCGCTCAATGTTGTATGGTCTCATGGACCAATGACATGAACGAAAATGAAGCCAGGGTTAAAAGGATTACTCTTCACCCCAAGAAGCAAATTCTCTTCTCAAAATCAAAGGGAAAGAAATCAAGCTTCGGTGAAGCTTAAAAAATGCACAAGAAGCATAAAGTTCGAGTGCAAAAGCTAAAACCCTGTTTCAAGGGTAAAGCTCCACAAAAACTCGTTGAGGATGCTTGTGTCAAAAATTTCCAAGTATCATACGAAGAGGGTGTTCTAACTGCAAGTGTGATAGAGCCTAGAGTGTCCGCATTTGAAAGGCTCGAGACGGCTTCAAGTGGAACTCCTAAAACTTCGGTGTTTAAAAGGCTTGATCTAGCCCCTACATGTAAGACACCGAAATCTTCCGTATTTGAAAGACTCGAGCTAGCCTCAACAAATGAAGCATCCAAATCTTCAGTGTTTCAAAGGCTTGATATGGCTTTGACAAGTGAAGAATCCAAACCTTCGGTGTTTCAAAGGCTTAATGTAGCCTCGACAAGTGGAGAATCTAAAACTCCGATATTTGAAAGGCTCGGAAAAGTTGATGACTCTAGAAGCAAGAAGGTCCAAATGAAAAGGCCTAAAAGCAAGAGCTCCGGAAGAGACAGTCAAAAGTTCTCATCCATAAGCTCAACTAAGTCATGGACACCTAAAGCCAAGTAAGGGTGTCAAAATGATCAAGTAGTCTCCAAGGCGGAAAAACAAATGGTTCTGCCTAGAACTACGTTAAGACTTGATCCCCAACAAGGGGTACGTAGGAAATTTGGCATAAAAAGAAGTAAATCGATGTCAAATTCAGTCGCACAAAAAAAAAAAAAAAAAAGGTTTCCGGGTTCGCACATGATAGTCAGGTTATTCGGGAAACCCTTCCTAGAAGGTGGGCTCAGGTAATTTGAATGATGCGGTAAAAAAAAAAGGAAAAAAAAAAAAGAAAGGAAAAAAATCCCGGTTTGCAAATGATAGTCGAGTTATTAGAGAAACCCTTTCTAGAAGGTGTGCTCAAGTAACTCGAGTGATGCATATATATAAAAAAAAAGGGACTTGAAATTAGTCCGAAAATCAAACAACCCGGAAGCATATGAAAAATGGGTTCACAAAGAAATACGAGCGGCTTGATCCCTCATAAAGGGGGTACGTAGGCAGTCTAGCTAGTCAAAGTACTAGGTGCAGCCACAAAAACAAACAAAACGTCTTCTTTTCTCAAGCAAAGAAGAAAAAGAAGTCAAATCCTCTTCTTATGTAGTCATATGAGCATTATCCCGACTACAAGGAGAAAAATCAAGTATGGTCTAAATACTTGCATGTTTTGTGCCTATACTGAAAATGAGGCAAAGGGAAAAGCGAGAGAGAATTTTTTTTGTCTTTCAAAGACATTCTCACAAAAAGAGATAAACAAAAGGCATATGCCTAAATTTTTCCAACTTTGATTATCATGTCCAAATGTGATAGTCAATTCAAGTCCTATAAATCAAAATTTCCTTCCAAGGAACCCTAAATCAAGTTGTCTCAAAACATGACTAATCAAATGGTCAATGTTTCCTTCTCTCTCAAAGCCAAAAAGGCCTAAGCCTCTCAAAACTCTTCAAACCCTCCCAAACAGAAATTGGCCTACATTGTGCATATGTATGGTCATTCAAAGCCCCCAAAATCAAAATTCAAACTCAAAGAAAAAAGCCACCAAATATCTTGGCTTCAAATGGTCTGGGTATTATATTTCAAAATCATCTGCTGTGATGTTTTGATCACAAATTTTCAATCACAAAGGTTACCAAAGTCCAAATGGATGACATCAAGTCGTCAAAATCAAATTTAGTCTAAGACCGAAAATCAAACTGCAATCGGTCAAAAAACAAAAAGTTCAAGCCTATGGCATCAAGTCATCAAATCCAAACTCTTGTCCATCACAAGAAAACCTTCAAACCCAAATTCAAGCCTAAAGTCGAAAATCTCCGACCAAAAGCCAAAAAATCCAAATCGGCAAAAAAAAGTCAAAACAAAATTGACTCAAAGCCAAAAATCCAACCGGTTTGAAATCCCAAAAGTAAAACTGGTTGAAAAAGCCACAAAGGCAAAAATCAAATTTTAAGAAGGAAGATCTTTCCGACTCTCACGTACCCATACCAAAATACCTCTTATTGGTCCTAAGCAAATTCTAAGTGGAATTGCTTTTCATATATGATCAATTATCATCGGAACAATAAATACAAGTTCCATTCTTTCTTCGGACCACAAATCAAACCAAAGCTTTCTTAAGCAAGGTCCTCGAGAAAAAAATTGTGCATGAATAGCATAATATCGAACTTTGAACGTGATCGACATCTCACACGCACAAAGTTCGGGGGGCAACTGTTGGAGGGCAAAATTTGATGATTTCATAAATGACTTCATCATATTAACTATACATTAAAGTGTAGCCAATTTTGTTCATTCGAACATAAAATTGGAAAATATGAAATTGGGCTTTCTAAATTAAATTGTAAGTCCAATACATGCTAAAACAACGAGGCTTTCTGATGGACTCAATCCGAACAAGCTCAGCCCAGATGAAAAGGGTAGCTACAATAAATATCTAAAAATAAAGAAGCAAAGCTGAAAATTCCAGCAACTGCTCAACTGCAGTAACTCCTACAGTTAACAAAAAAACTGTACGAGGAGAGAGTGGGGGGAGTGGTAGGCTGGATAACTGCTCCTATTGCTCCCAATAAAAAGCAAAAGAAAGGAAGCTGCTGGGGTCCTCGTTTTCTTCCCAAGATCAGGAGAGTAGCAAACACAAATTCCTTCCTGGTTGGCTCCGGTTGGCTTCTTCTTCCCTGGGTGCTATTCAACTGCAAAACAAAAATCAGCAGTTGTCTTCTCCCTCCAAGGTTCACCTGCAACCAAACACAAGCCAAACAAAATACAATCAGCAAAAGAGAAGTGTAGAGAGAACAACAGTAAAAGAAAGCAAACACCAGGCAAGAAACAGTGTTGTGTGTGATTGTTGTTGAAGACTAATCTTCAGATGAAGGTAGACTCTTCCTCCCTTTATTTATGTTTGTTTTGTAGGTACAAAAGCAAAACTGGAAGTGAAATGGATCCTAGCGGCTCGAGAGTTTAGTCTCTCGTCGCGATCTTCGATCCTAGCATTAGCGGCTCGAGAGTTTAGTCTCTCGTCGCTACCCCAATCCCGGCGTGGATCGACCCATAGCACCGAAGTGCTGCCAAAATTTCAGCAGGAGCATTAGCGGCTCGAGAGTTTAGTCTCTCGTCGCTACCCCGATCCCGGCGTGGATCGACTCACAGCGCCGAAAGGCTGCCGGATTTTGCCCGGAATTCACAAGCAAATAAATTGCCGAATTCCATCAGCTACAAGTAAAATGAATATTGGGTCGAAGTGCTGCTGAAATTACGACAGACTTAATTAGCAAATTCATTAAGCCTGCCCTGTTGCTTCTCAAATCCAGACAAACAAAAATGCAGAGGACCCAAAGACATAAAACTAAACTGAGGCACAAATTCTCCCTAATTGCTATCCAATTGCAATTGCTTCAAAAAGCCCCAAAATTTACTAATTGCAGAAGAAAAAAAAGAAAGCAGACAGTTGAAATTTTGAGGGCAAAAACTAAGTTCTCAGTTGAAAGAAGAATCAATTAAGGGCTTAAAACTCTGGAGAAGAGGTCGAGACATACCCAATGGAAACAAGCGAGATCAGAATTCGCTCCTGGGGATGTCACGGCGTGTGCAGGACTATGTTGAGCCTTGCTTCGCTTCCCAACCTTTCACCCGGTCGGAATCATGAACTTCTGGCCCCTCTTAGACTTCCTCGAGCCTGGGATTTGTCCTACACAAACCGTAGGTCCCAGAATCGCCCAAATTCACAAACCCTAAAATCCCAATTCGGAAAAGCATTAAGTTAAATGGGTGAATTTGAGGTCAGAAGTGTCGGAGGAGACTGAACGTACCGGGCCGATAGGTGCAGTCTCGTGCCCTCACAACAGCGGCTTTGGAGATGTTGCCGTGTCCGTCGCCTGCTCTTCCGACGATCCAAATCGAAGCTCACAAAGCTACTGGCAGCTCGGCTTCCTGGTGTTCGTCCAACTGCGAGTCGGCGGCGTCCTCTTACTTTCTTATTCACGCTGTGTAACTCCTTAGGGCTGAGTTCAAATAACGTTAAAAAGTGAAAAGAAAGAAACTGGGCTCGGGTTAATTAATAAGGAAATGTGGGCTTGGTTGACGATCGGACTCCGTCAAATTGGAGGGAGCGTGGCCAGTCTTTAAAAAAAATGAAATGGGCTCACTTGTTGATAAAAAACAAAAGTCCAATAGCAATATACATATTTATATGTATACGGCTTGAAACATTTCAAGTATATATTTAATTACAAAATCTACCCACTAAAATATACGAATTATAGTTGGCACAAATTAAGAATTTGAGTTTGCTCAAAACATAAAATTAAACTCGTCAAATATTCTTTGCCAACCAATTCTAGTGGGTCAATCTTAAACTGGCTTCAATAAAAACGGAGTCGAAATCTCAAATCGAGTTTCACCAAACATAAACTCGGTCTTCGTTCAGAACTACGTATAGACTTGATACTCTTTTACGAGTTACGTAGGAAATTCGGTATAAAATTTTAAATACGCCGAATTCAGTCACCCGTTTCAAATCAAATCAAATCAAATTTGCCTTAGGTAGAACTACGTAAAGACTTGACACCGTAAAATCGGTTACGTAGGTAGCCCGATATTAAATCTCAAGAATATATCGGGTACAATCGTCGGCCTCTAAATTCACTTCTAAATGAATATGAGGTCAAACCCAATTAAATTAAAATGGTTCTTCTGGTAGAACTACGTAAAGACTTGACGCCGTAAAAACGGCTACGTAGGTAACCCGATATTAAATCCTAAAAATATATCGGGTACAGTCGTCCGCCTCTAAATTCTCTTTAAATGAATATGAGGTCAAAATCAAACAAATTCAAATTGTCCATTCCGACTCGATATAAAGCTTCTGCTCGTCGAGTTCGATCACCACTCTCAAATGATCTCATGATCAAATCCAAATACAAAATTTATTTTTGTCCCGAACTACGGTGACTTGATTCCACCAAACAAGTGGATACGTAGGAAACCCGGTGTAAATCAAATTCTCATCGAGTCCAGTCACATCCAAACTTTCAAATCAGATCTTCTCAAATTCACTATCGACTCCAAGTCGTCCCAAGTATCAAATTTCCATCAAATCCAAAGTGTCTCCTCCGACTCGATATAAAGCTTTCGCTCGTCGAGTTCGGTCACGACAAAAACATCAAAAACCAAATACCAAATTCAAATTTGTCCGTTTAAGAACTACATAAGATTTGATCCCGTTCAAACGGGTATGTAGGAGGCTCGACATAAAGCAAAAAGCTCGTTGGGTTCAATCGCCACATAAAAGTAAAAACGGTTCTAGGTAGAACTACGTAAAGACTTGACGCCGTAAAAACAGCTACGTAGGTAACCCGATATTAAATCCTAAAAATATATCGGGTACAGTCGTCCGCCTATAAATTCTCTTTAAATGAATATGAGGTCAAAGCAAAACAAACAAATTGGTTCGGAAAGAACAACATAAGATTTGATCCCATTCAAACGGGTATGTAGGAAGCTTGACATAAAGCTACGAGCTCGTCGAGTTCAATCACGATCCTCAAACGATCCAACTTTTAAAACCAAATCAAACTTGGTTTCTAAAAGAACTACGTAAAGACTTGATACTTGTTTACGAGTTACGTAGGAAATTCGATATTAAAAATTCATATATATCGGATTTAGTCGCCCGACCAAATTAAATCAAGCTTGTCCTTGGTAGAACTACGTAAAGACTTGACGCCGAAAAAACGGCTACGTAGGTAACCCGATATTAAATCTCAAGAATATGTCGGGTACAATCGCTGACCTCTAAATTCACTTGAAAAATGAAAACGGGGTTAAAATTAAATTTAAATTAAACAAACATGATTTTCCGTGTAAGTGATAGCCGTTGAGTTCGGAAACCCTTCCGAGAAGGTGTGCTCAATTTATTCGGGTGATACACGAGAAAATCTCATGCATATGATAGTGTGATTTATGTTAGGGCTACCCTTCCGAGAAGGTGGGTCCTAATACGATCCAATGATGCATGAAAATCTTTAAGATGCTAAAACTCACAAACTCAAATACTCGGAACTACGTGAGGCTTGATTCTCTTCCAAGAGATACGTAGGCAACCCGTTAAAATTCGGGTGCAGCCCAAATCACCAAAACTACTTAAATCTTAGTATCGATACGACTTCGAATCAAGAGGATAACCAAAAGGGGTCGAACTCAAATATTAAAAATCAAATAAAATGTGTTGTACGATTATTGCGCATTTCTGTCCAACACACTTTAAGCAAATTTTTCATCCTAAGCCCCATTTTCATTTGAACATTTACCTATATATATATATAGGGTTGCGCTTCGGTGAAAACCAAAATTGCGGTAGAAACCCGTGAGGATCGGCTTTTTAGCTCGGTTCACTTGCTTTATAGCCCGGTTATGAATAGAACCGACCTATAAAGTCACAAATTTTAGCCCGGTTCTGAATAAAATCGAGCTATAAAGTCACTATATAATTTTAAAACATTAGCTTTTTAGCACGATTTTTCGGTTTGACCAAATTATAAAGTCATGTGTTATTTTAAAATTGGAGTTTTTAGCACGGATTTTAGGTTGAACCGAGTTGTAAAGTCACCGTGTGATTGAGGTTTTTAGCACGGGTATAAAAAAAACGAGATATAAAGTAGTCCTCACGGGTTTTTACCACAATTTGAGGTTTTCACCGGAGTCAATCCCTATATATATATATATATATATATGACGAGTGATATGTATATGTGGATTTGTGGGCGCATAAAAGCCCTACTTTGTGTGAGATATGCCCGAGGAGAAAGTTAAGCCCACCTTCATTTCATCATTTCTTTTTTCCTTTGAAAGAGAATCGAGCCCTAATTGCCGTTTAGCGACTTTGAAGCGCCTTCTCCACTCGATCTCCGGGAACAGGCGACACTTACATGAACACCTGGAAGTCGTCGGTGGCCTTGTAAATTCCGGCCTGACATTCAAAGGAGAGGAAACTAGACACGCCGACGCAGAGATCCGGACCGAGCCCTAACTATCTTACACTCGGAGCACCTCCCGGTAAGTTTGTTCTAGGTTTCTTTTTGACCATTTCCGAAGCCCAAATCTGCTATTTGAGTTAGGGTTTAATGGATTCGCGCCCCGGATCTGAAAACATTCAATCCCTCTAATTTGTTAGGACCTGCTACAGATTTGGGTTTTGAGAAAATTAGGGCTAGATTTGATTTGTTATTTGGGGTATTTGGTTTGGACAGTTGACGGAGGAAAAAAAAAAGAAGAAGGAAGCAACTATGGATTCGAAAGACAAGCCATACCAAAATCTCAAAATTTCAGCCTCCCATCTCCTAGAGGGCTTACCGCCGCTTGTAGGAGCCCCATTGTGACTATAGTTTCCTAACGGGCAAGTATAATTGATCATTTCCCCCCTACTTGATTTAGTCCTTTTCATTTCCTAGGCCATTGATTTAGTCCAAGCGTGTGAATTAGAGAACTTGAACTCCGATTGCCTTTGTCACTTTCAGTTCTAATTACTGTCAAATATTGGACAGTCTAGGGCGATCCGGCTAATTGTTAATTACAACTTGTCCCATTTTCATTTTCTTTTGTGATAGTATATGGAATTCGACATTTAGTTGCTTATGAATTCCGAGCAAAATCCAGTGGCATTTCCTCGACTATGAGAGTGGATGCTCTCAACCTATTACGTCACTACTAGAATACTGCAATTAGACATCATGTAATTTAAGTCTGTCAAAAAAGCAACCGATGTTAAATTAGTCTGTTACATCAAATAATAAATTTGTGATGCTAAAAAAACATAAGACAACAGTTAAATTATTTTACAGATGTTAAATTGTTTATTTAAAAAAATTGAAAACGCGCGCCCGATGAAAATTTTCAAGTGTTTGAATGCCCGCCTATACTTCAATTTTTTTTTTAAATGCCTGCCTGCCCTTATTAGTGAAAACAAGAGCTATTCCCAACTTTTGTCTCATACCTCTCACCTCTCATTTCTCCCAACTCTCTATCTCAATCCTCGCCTGGATGTCACCACCGCCGCCGCCCATAGATCTTTGATCTCTTTCCTTCGAAACCTCAAACCTCACCACTCTCTCTCTCTCCCTCGCTCTCTCTCTCTCTCTCTCTATCTATCTCTCACTCTCTCTCCCTCTCTCTCAAATATCCAGGGGAACAAAGATAAAACATGAAGAGGAAGCAACTCCTGACCTCTCCATCTTCTTCTTGTTGACGCCAACAAGGAAGAACCGGTCTAGATCTATCGAGATGAAGGCCGCTGGTTAGACGCCGATGTTGGAGCTCGTCCCTTCCCCTTCCTCAGATCTGAGTTGATTCACCGGTGTCCTCCTCGCCAGTTGCCACTTCCATCGTTCTTCGCGAGACCTCTCGGTGAAATTCAGGTAACCCATGTGAATCCCTCTCCTTTCAATTTGCGAGCCCTGTAACTTGATTTGGAGTTCGATTAGGGTTTCATATGGGGGCTTGCTGTTAAGGTTCAAATTGGGATGTTTCTAAATTTCTATTGGAGTTCGATTAGGGTTTGAGCACAATGTCAGTTGCACTGATTTTTTAAATGGTGACCCTTCGATTAGGTTGAAGATAATAAGAACACAAATCAAGTGTCTGATAGGTGGTCGAGATGGACCAAAGGTGTCATTTAGTCTTCATAGTTATAATTTATTCCTTGTTTTGTTTCCTTTTTCTTGTTCTCAAGAGTGTACATTAATGCAAAGTATCAATTTATGGGCTAATGCAAAGTATTAGTTTTTTCAAAGCTAAAAGTAAATGAATGCTCATATGAGTATGGGATTGTCTTGGGCAGAACCAAATGGTCAATTAATTTGAATGTATTCTTGTGGTCTCTGATCAATTCACTCTCTTCTTAAACATTTTTGTACTGTACATAATTTGGAGTGCTAGTGCTTGATGATCTCTTCATTCTTCCCTTTCACTTAAATCATATTGTAGAGTCGAGAATTCATAATTTGGAGTGCTAGTGCTTGATGATTTGCCTTGGTAAATGGTTGATTTGCCTTGTGGTCTCTGATGTGCCTTTCTTTTTACAAGAGTATGGTTTCAAGATATGCCTTCTTTTTTTGACACACTCATGGCTCTTGATGAAGAACCCCACTTACAACTGCAATTTTGAATGATTATTTGATAAGTTCTACATCTTTACTTGCAACTCTCATCCATGTTTTGTGTTTATAAATTGATGTTTAGTTGTCCTATGACGAATGTAACAGTACTTCTTCTGGTAAAGATTCAGCAATTGACCATCCAACCAATCTTATGTCATGGTTAAATGCGAAGGTAATTTTTATCAGCCTAGCTTTATGTCTGGGTAGGAGAACATTGTGCATTTCAGCTTGACAAGCTCAACAATTTTTTGTTATTCTAGTGTCTAGGAGACATAATTTTCCTTTTCACCTTTTCAGGAGGTTTTCAACGAATTTTCGAACACCTACGAATTTTTTTCCTCATATGCCGTGAAAATGGTCAGAAGAATATTTGTAAGTGTTACTGCTCTACATTATTTTTTTGACAAGAAAGTTCCCAACTTAGAATGATCAACTTGTTCTGATGATAACAGTTAATACTACCTCAGATGTAAGCATGGATATTGCTACAAGGAGACTAATCCTATCTCGGAGGTTTTGGTTATTGTCCGATGGCGAATTCGATTATGCAAATTCTTTAAACCAAAACCATGGCTAGTTCTTAATAAAATAAAATAACATGGCTATTTATCTTCTGCCTGGGAGTAGTTGAAGTTGCCCTACTAATTATATCGTTAGTTATGCTTAAATTAATACAACATATTCCTTGTTTCTCTCTAAATTATAAACTATAAAGAACTGCCTTTGATAATAGTTTGTTCTTTCTTACTCGGATGAATATTCCTTCTCGAAGAATAAGAAGATACTTTGGGTCAAGTTTTATCCTTCAGTTGTTGTGTACGTGAAGATCTACAAGGGTTTATATGATCCTCCGGGTAGGTGGGTTTCTGTTCAAGTTTTTACTTTGGCTGGTGCAGATGTTCCGATTTGTTCTTTTTTTTTCTATTTTGGAAAAATCATGGAGAGATTTCTTTGCTTGCAGGTGCTTGGCCTGTATTAGTTGATGAATTTTGAGAGCATATCTATAGGTAGAATGCACCATATTTTTTCCCATTGCTGTGTTTAAGGCTTTTTTTTTTCTTTTCATTTGTAACTTGGCCAATCCTCAAATTGTCAATCAGTAGATAATAGTGTAGAAGCAGATATTCAATCATCTAACCATTTTTGTTGCTGTGTTTTCTTCCCCTAGATGTATTGGATCAAGTCGCTGCAATACTCATGGCATGGTATGTAGGTAATGTAGTTGTTCGGATTCAAAGAGCCAACGGTTCACATGGATGTCTTAAAGGCAAATCAACTATTCTTCCCTTTTACTTAAACCATTCTTCCCTTGTACTTATATGGCATGTTAAGATAATAAGGTAACTGATAGGGTGATGATATGGTAACATGGATGTCTTACAAGGCCAATCAACTATTTGTCAAATAAATCCAAATCCAGTTGAACATTATAAGTAATTTCAACATTTGCAAGGGGTTATGATGTTAGGAAAACATTATTTTAGTGAAATTAGTTATTCATGGCATATTTTTAGAGAATCTTTTCCCTCTTTCTATTTTTTATTCTGAGATTCCATGTGTTTTTGTTTATATACCTTAAGTTGGTCTATTTCTCATCTCTTCCAAAAACATTTGTTTCTCTTTAGTTTTTTAACTTCATCAACGAGCCACCTTGTTGATATCCCTCATTTGCATTTCGGCCACTTGTATTCACTTGGTATTTATTCTTCCTATTGTAGGTCACTGGCATTTTAGGTGGCACAATTAGATGGAAAAGATAACTTGATTATGTAATCCATTCATTATGCTCTGATGAGAGCACATTTAGCACCATGGAGCCTCTTCTCTTACAGGTATTTTCTCCTTGATACATCTCCTACTCCAACTTCAATATAAAGCACTAGGTTCAGATTTGTTTGGCTTTTTAACTTTGCTTTAACACAACCTACTCTAACTTGAGGTATGAAATATAATCAAGGGTCCATTTTAAGGGAGTCTTGATTCACTTGAAATATCTCTTGGGAATTTCTGTCATTTAATCCAAGCTTTTCTAATGCATTATGCATCAAATACATGTTCTCTTGATGCATTTAGATCCTCTGATAGAATGTTATGACTCTTCTGCAGATACAACCATCAAACCCCATGCATAGGAGTTCGCTTCTAGAAGTCTATTTTTGTTGGGGGGGGGGGGAATGCTACTATTTCTGTATTTCAAAAAGAAAACTAAGTTTCTTTTTCTTATTTCCTGCTGACTAAATGTACTCCGTATTGAATAGTGTAACATTCTTTTCAAGATCCGTTTCTATACAGTTTCCCAAAAAAAACTCTACCTAGACTTTGCAAGATATCAATCTTCAGTTTTTAAATTGACAGTTAAGATCCTCCTGCCCCCTCCTTTCCATCCCATCTGTTGTTGTCAGTCTTTGTACATGGACTATAGGAGGTAGTAAGCTTATGTTATCGGTGTATTTTTTTTTATCTCATTTCAGGTGTTAAAGCAGGTATATGGCGATGTTGAGGCTGCAATTGATTATTTGTTAGCTGAGAGTGGATTTGTAGATACTTTCTCAAAAGAGTGCTGATTGTATTGAAAATAAGATTAAATGCTTTAATCCTATATCCATGTGAATAAAGCAAGATTTTAGTACTTTTACATTGTGGAATTCAAGTTGCTGGAATTGATTTATAAACTCTAGTATGAGGCCACTATATCTGTTTAGGGTTGTTACGCTGTTCTTTTGACGACTTAAACTTTCTAATTGGCCTTTGTAAGTTCTTAATTGTACGTATATTGTATGTTTACAAGTTAATAAAAGTACCGATCCTTTCATTTCCATGAGAAAAATTGTCTTATATTGAGCAAATAGTGTTGCGTATGAAACTAAAAAACATCGGATTATAAATGAAAAATAGAGTGATTTCATACCTTTGAAATCAAATTATTATATAAAACCAGATGTTGATATCATTATAGACATCATCATATTAATCTAAATCAACGTGTAACACATGTTTTTACATTAAAATGCTAACAAAAACTGATATATATTAATAGTAATAAAATCGTTATAAAAATAAAAATCGATGTATATATCATATTAATACATCAGTTATGTACTAATTTCATGCGATAGATTATTTTAAAACAATAAAAAAATCACAAATTATGTATATGAAATTACTATACACCCAATCAATATAATAAAAAGATGTCTATTTGGTTTGAATATATTGATTATTTAAAAAATAGTGATGTAAATGTAAAATTTAGGCTTAGTGTTGACATCTTCAAAAGCTTATAAATGAAAACTCATGGATATTTATCAACAAGTGAATATGTCATAAATAAAATGGAGGGTTAATTTATATCTATATTTAAAATAAAACAGATGTTTTAACAAAGAAAAGACATCAACTTAAAACCGATGTGAAAAGTTTGGATCTTTTACTACACCCACAAAGAGATCAGAATTTTTTTTGAAAGACATCGGTTCATAACAAATGTCTAATTGTATTTTTCTAGTAGTGCATGATGGTCTCTAGGCGAAAGAAAATACTTTCAAGCCTATTACGAGCCCAAACACTAGGTGAGAGCATTTGAACCCAAGCTCGGGTTGGTCTTCTCCATTGTAATTAGACCTGTCAAAACGTAACCCGACCAGAAAACGCGACCCGAAAACCCGACCCGAACGCCCGGTAAATTGACCCGAAAAACCTGGTCTTATTTTACTTGTGATTTTTTTTTACTCGAACCCGAATTACTCGGTAATTTTCCGGGTAAACCGGGTCCGAGTCGACCCAATCGGGTCAGAATAGTGTTTTTCTTAAGAAACGTTGCACTGCTACTCTGAGAGACTGAGAGCATAATCGCTCTTGACCACTTTCCCAAATTGGGTCTTCACTTTTGAACTTCAACCCTAGCAGAAGCAGCAGCACTCAAAGGAGGCGCGGGCGCTCTTCAACCCTAGCACGAGTAGCAACATCGAGAGGAGGCATTGTTACTTTGTTGATGTTTTTCTGACCCTATCGAAAATGTTTCTGCCTTATCCGCTGCACATCCCCTTTATCTGGCCCTCTTGTTGTTGCCTATTCGTTGCTGCTCATCGATCCTTTGCTTCTGTCGATATACTCTGTCGACTATTGAAATCTGATGCCGCCTGTTGCATCCACTACCTCGTCTTCATCTTCTTCCCTCGTAATTTGATTGAATCTGGATGAAGGCCACTGATAGAGGATCCCAACTGAAGATGAAGGCCACTGATAGAGGAGATGCCATACAAAGGAACCCACAATTGAGAGCGAAGGCGATGCGACAGTGATGCATCGCAAGTAAGTGTCTGAAATTTCTCCCATTTTCTGACATTTAGGGTTTAGGTTGAAAATTGAACATTGATTCTATGCTCAATTGGTTTCTAATGTGAATATGGGGGTTAGGGTTTATTTAGTTGTGAACTAGTTTGAGTTAATGTTTATTTACTTTGTAAATTTGTGTTGTTTTGATTATGCTTTGTAGCATGGGAGATAAGATAATGTTCCAAATGCATTATATTTATTGTGAATATGTTCAATTTGTGCACTTATAAGAGTCCGCTAGTATTTCTAAATTCAATTCTATATATGTGAGAGTTTATTATAATTGAAAGTCATATTTAAGTTATAAAAGTCAATCTTATAAGCAGTAGCATTATAAAAGTCATGTACACTTATATATGAGATTATTATATAAGATTACTCCCTGGTTTATTATATATGAATACAAAACTGAATTTGTAGAGAGAGGGACTTTTGTATGCTGGTTAATTTTGAATTCACTTATGCATGCCGGATTGCTGGTTAATCTTAAATTCAATTAAGTATTCTGGTTAATCTTGAGTTTAGATATGTATTTTGTATTTTCAATTCAGCCCTACAGTTGCTGAGACAATCAACTTACTGTCATGTTAGAATGTTAGAATTTAATGTTATGTACCAACCAAAACACAATGAATTTGATGTTATGTAAATTGTAAATTGCCTTGTCGCAGGTAAATGATGTGATTCAGGCAGTTTGTTTGATGTAAGACAATGAACATAACCTTTTGATGTGTGTTTGGACTTTGATTTTAGTTCTTTTCTGTTTGTTGAATCATTCCCCTGGAAAAATTGTAAAATTGTTAGCACAGTTGTTCCATATGTCCTTTGCTCGAGTGAGTTTAGTTTTGTTGTGTATGGCGCTAAATTGATACTTTCAATTTTATAGTTGATTACAAAAAAATTAAAAAATTTTATTGCAAAAAAGAAAAAATTGACCAACCCGAAATCACCCGAAACCTGTTAAAACCCGGGTTCGAGTCAACCCGAAAATACCCGAAACCCGTATTACCCGGAACCCATATTACCCGGGGCCCGAAGTGACCCGACCCGAACCCGACCTGAATGACCCGTTTGACAGGTCTAATTGCAATGCTTAATATTACCCGCAAAACAAATAAAAGAAGTGAGGATATATACCCTCTGTTTTGGTGTTTAGACAGCAGGACTGATGGAGTCCTTCTCCTTTATTGATTTTTTGTTTGGTTTGTGTGTGTGTTACAGGTGCACCAGGAGTAAAGCATAAGTCAGGAACAACTGTTGTGCTTTTACAGTTGCATAGCCTCAAGTGAATAAGAAGCCAATTGGTTAGGAGAGAATTTGTGTTTGTGTTTCTCTTGACGTTATGAAGAAAAGGGAATCCCTAGCAGCTTCATTTCTTTTGTCTTTTATAAGGAGAAATAGGAGCAGTTACTTTGCCTACCCACTCCTCCACTCTCTCCATTACAATTTTTTTTTCCTTGTAACCTCCAAACTGCCTCCTTAAAGCATTACGTCAGTTTCACAACTCAAATTTGGGTTCAGTTGTATTTGGTTATATATATTTTTTTGGGCCTCTAGAAATAACTATTTTGGGCCTTTGGAAGAAATTTTCCATTTTAGCATTGGACCTCAAATAAATTAATCACAATTTGATACATGATTAATTTACTAAGATTTTATATGAAATTGTTAATATTTTAAAAGTTGTGAAAATTTACCTTCCAACACGCCATGTATAACTTTGCATCCACAGGCTCTAAAGCACCTATCTTAACTTTGGACCAGATTGATAAAGGCATTATACTTACACTGACTCCTAAGTCACACAAAGCATTAAACTTGTATTGACCAAATCCAATGGTGATAGCAAACTTACCTGGATCTGGCATTTTTTCTAGAACGTCCATCTGGTTGCACTTCTCTACGATCTCAGCCATCGATTGCTTCTTGCTCAGAATCTCCTTAAGGAATTTAACGTAGGACGACATCTCATGAAGGGCTTTTGTGATGGGAATTGTAACGCTGAGCCTTTGAAGCATCTTCACGAATCGCTGAAATTTCTTTTCTCTTCAAAGATTTTGTTGGGAATGGCAGCATTTTCTTCTTCAGATGTGCAGAAGGGTGGTCGACCTAGGCAGAAGGGTGGTCGACGTCGACTAAAGGTTCCTCGACATCGATTACTGTGGTCAATTTCTGGACAGGCCTCGCATTCTCCTCGACGTCGAGTATGGGCTCCTCGATGTCGACTAAGTTCTGATCGACGTCGACTGGACTGGTCGATGTCGAGGAGTCCTCTGCAGCTTTCTCCTCCGTGCTTTGCTCGAGCGTTTGCATCTGTCGCCCACTCGTTAGATTCATGGCAGCCACTTATCCTGTAGATTTACCTTTAGGGTTAGGTTCAGAGGATCCAGGGAGCGTACCTGATTGTTTGGGGACGGATGTTGCCAATTGACCAATTTGGGTCTCCATAGATTTCCGCCAGATATCGATTTTCCCAAGCCTTGAGTTAATGCCGTGCAGCTGTGTGTGGATGGAATTGATGGAATTTTTGCTTTCTGCATGGTTCCTTCGCATCTCCTCAAGTATCAGCTTGCAGGTCATCTTTCTTACCTTCCCTGTCAGGGTGACCGGGAGCTCTGTAGGGCGGGGGGTCTTTTTGATGCTGGGGCTGGCGCTAGTGGCTTCAGTTGTGCTGTTGCTGATGCTGGCCTGAGTAGTTTCCCCCCGCATACCTCGCCTTTTCGGGGGTTTCAGCCATGAGTAATTGATCTCCATGTAGGCACGCAATAGTGTTGTGCCTCACAGACCCACATTCCAAACAAGGTTTATCTTTAAAGAGGAATTTAACTTGTTTGGTAAGGCGACGTACCTGATCGTTGTGGAACTGTTCCCTGACATCCAGATCAATTTCCTTGGGTGTCACATATAGAGGCATAGATGGGGCAGGCCTTTCATATCTTTCATCGCCAGAGGCCGCAGAACTCTCATATGTGTTATCATAGTTTGCCAGTGTCTCAAAGGTCTCCCAAGCACGCCGTGGGGTGTACTCGAGATACCTATATGCCGTGTAATTGTTGATCCGGTCCTTAGTAGGTGCATCCAGGAAGTTGAAGATGATCTCCTGGATGACGTAGGGTGGCCGTCAATGCGTAGGACAGGATTTCAAAAGCCTTTTGTAGCGCTCTCAGACCTGTGCTAATGTTTCCCCTGGCTTTTGTCTGAAAGCCATGATCTGTTGTCTTAGAGCAGTTGTCTTTGCAGGAGGAAAGAACTTGTTAAGGAACAAGTCATGTAGTTCATTTCAGGTGCGAATTGATCGTGCTGGCAATCCTTCAAGCCACTGTGAGGCTATTCCTGCAAGGGACCAACGAAAAGCCTTTAGTTTTAAGTATTCTAGATTAGTATCATCTGTAATAGCTTCGCATAAATCTAGAAAAGTAGTAATGTGCTCTAAAGGACATTCATTGGGTATTCCCCTAAATTGACTCCTCCTAATTTCAGTAATAAAAGAAGGACGAATTTCATAATTAAAAGGGGAAGAACGAACGGTGATTCTGGAACTTCCAGAGTATGATGCAGATAATCTTTTGCATTAGCTGGGACATTCCCAATCTGCTCCTCAAGTTCCCTTCTCGCGTTGACCTCACGATCTACCCTTGCCTCCCACCTTTGTTGATTCTGTGTATATTCTGTCTCTCGTCGGGTGTTTTCTGCTTCTCTGGTGGTTAATTCCTCAATGCGTAGGCGGAGTTGCTCAAGCTCCTGCGCTAGTGTGATCTAGACCTCATTCTCATTGTTGACTTGTGACATCCTCCGTAGTCTTTGTCGAAGATGTAAGTATCTGACGTGCTCGGACCCGGGCTCGAGCAGAAGGACCGGCGACGAGAGTTCCGAGAAGTCGGGAAGTTGTTGGCAGTTCTGGAGCAACAGATCAGTCGGAAAAGAATGCCGATTTCCTGTCGATTTGCTCGGCTTCTGGGGATGTGGAAGTACTACTTTTGTAGATCTTGAAGTCGCGGTCGCGGATTGGGGCAGATCTTGTCAATCGGAGGTCAGATTAAGCGGGAAATTGCGTTTTACCGAGATGTCGCTTGTATAGAGGCGAGTCCAAACGGGGCTTGTGTTGAGAGGGATTGAAGGGCTGCTTTTGGGTGACGTTTTGGGGATGATTGAGGGTGATAATGGGGCTGTGGAAGGCCTTAGAATGGTGGTAAAGAGGGGGATGAGGGTTGAGGGATATGTGATGCAAGAGCGCTCTCGGCCTCGCACTCCGAGCTCTCTCCAACACTCGATCTTCCACACTCTCGGCCTCGCACTCCGAGTATTTCTGACCCTTTGATTACATCATCTCTCACTAAGGAATCTCCTTCAGCCTCTCACCGAAGGTTTTGTTCCCGGCCTCTCACCTAAGAACAAGATTCTTGACCCGAATCACTGAAAGCTAAAAGGCTGACTTTTTTCTCAAATTCAACTTGTCCTAAAAAATGTTCTTACATCCCTTTATATAGGAAACATATTTAATCTATGAAAAATAAAAGAAATTAAAATAAATTGATAAACTAACGACGGATAATACGAAAGGGTTTCCAAGATTTATGACGGAGAGATGGACAACCATAATGGCGGAAAACGAATGGCCTTGGTTGCCATCAAAGAGATGGAAGGTCGGAAATCCCTAAAGCCCCGTCATTTAATCCGTCTTTATGGAATTCATTCCGTCTTCATTTATTGCATTTTCGACAAGCTGCCTGGTTTTCGGACTGCTCCAAAGATGCCAGATTTTGTTCATCTTTCAAGCTGATTTGATGATTGCATCCTTCAATAAAGTTGTAGCCACTTAAAATATATTTCCAACAAGTGCTCATTGGCTTCAATCGGAATTTTATACAGCTAGAACGAGCCATAATACCGAGGTGTCGCCAAACAGTCTTCACAAATGAAAGTTGATGTTCTGCTCCGAAGACAAACCCTTGTTGGAAAAAAGGGTCAAGCTCATGGGCGACTACGATCACATCATCCTCTTCCCCTTGAAAAGGATTCGTCCTCGAATCCGTGATGGAAATGAGCGACTTCTTCGAAAATGCTTCTTTTTTCTTGAACGGATCTTGAATCCCTTCTTCTTCTTCAATCTTGAAAGGCAAGGAAGACGAAATGAAAGAAGTTGAATCGAACCACTTACTTGACATGGAATTCATAAAGCTAGGCATGTCGGTTGGCATTTGTTTCTCCTTCATGAAAAGCCCAACCTTGGGAATTTGGATGACTTTGTCTTCTTTCATAAGCTCAGGGTTGACCTTCGCAATCTCAATATGGACATCCTTGGACTTGCCTTCTTCAATCTCAAGTGCTTCCCCCATGAAGGTAGAGGATGTCATCTTTGAAGAGGGACGTGGGGCTGTTGTGGGCTTTGATAGCGTCGACCCCAATGTGTTGACGACTTTTCGCATTTCCCGTACTTGTTGAATTGAGTCTTCTGCGAGCTTGCGGATATCTTCCCAAGGTGGTTTAACCTTCTTCTTATGCCGAGCCTCATCCTCTCGAGCTTTTCTCCTTCGATGTCTCCTACGGAGCTCTTGATCAACTACATCATATGTAGCTTTATCCATGTCACTCCAACGAAGATACCCATCATCGTAGGCTCGAATAGCCCATCGGATGTACTTTTCGGACAAAGGCTTAGAACTCGTCTTCTTGAACATGTTGACCCGAAAGCTTGAGGACCCGGGCTCGAGCAAAAGGTCCGAGCTCTGATACCAAATGATGCGACCCAAAGGATCGACCCAACAAGTTAAAAAGCTTCAACCGAGAACGAGAACAAAATTTGACACACACAACTCTTTTATTTGGATTTTTCTAGATTTTTGGGAAAATAAAAACAAGATATGGATGGGTAAATCTATGAGAATCTCACCCATCGACTTACCAAACTCGCCCTCTCACTCGTCGGCATCTCACTCCCGAGCAATCAAGCCTTTGTTTGAACAACTCTAACAAGCATCTCACCGGAAAGAATTAGACAAACGGAACCATTCCTCGGCCTCTCACTCCGGAATGGGGTGTCAAAATGGAATCTCACCAAATCAACAAAACACACACTTTTCTTCCAAAAATTCTCAACTCAAATCTTATTTCTCATGGCAAAGGTTTAGCCATTTTATAGGCATAAAACAACAACAATTTAGTAACGAATTAAAGGCAGAAAAGATGAAAAGTTTCTCGGAAATTGATGGAGAAAGTTGGCCAGCCTCATGGTGGAAAATGAAGGGTTGGTTGTCCTCATAAAGTGTAGAAAATCATCAAGTTCCCTTGAATGAAGACCCTTCGATACATCTCATCTATTCCGACATCATTCAATGCCCCGGGAAAACTGTCTAGATTTCGGACTGTTGAACTATTGCTGATTTCGGACATGTTCTTGGATGATTTCGGCACTTTGGTCTTCATTAAAGATGTAGCCCTTCAAATTATCTTTCCAACAAGTACTCATGGACCTCCATCGGACTAATATAGCCCATTTTATGACTGAAACATTGAGCATGCATCGGAAGAGCCCGGATCACATCAGCAACATCCTCAAATGAAGCACATTCATCAAATACCATTTTAACGGTAGATGTGGCAGAGTGCACTCCCTCACTCCAAGTGTCTTCTCAAAAGAAAAGAGCATCTTCTATGGCTATTGAAACTGGGGGCAGCCCCACGGTTTCATTGCCTCTTAAAGCATTAGCGAAAGATGACACTTCAAAAGAAGAGTCCTTGAAAGACAAAGACATCGCTCAATGTTTTATGGTCGCATGGACCAATGACATGGACGAAAATGAAGCAGGAGTTAAAAAGATTACTCTTCGCTCCAAGAATCAAATTCCCTCCTCAAAATCAAATGAAGAATCAAAGGGAAAGAAGTTAAGTTTCGGCCAAGCTTAAAAAACGCACAAGAAGAATAAATTTCAAGTGCAAAAGCAAAAACCTCTTTCAAGGGTAAAGCTCCACAAAAACTTGTTGAGGAGGCTCGTGTCAAAAATTTCAAAATCTCATATGAAGACAGTGTTCTAACTGCAAGTGTGATAGAGCCTAGGATGTCCGCATTTGAAAGGCTCGAGATGGCTTCGGGTGGAACTCTTAAATCCTCGGTGTTTAAAAGGCTAGAGCTAGCCTCTACATGTGAAGCACCGAAATCTTCGGTATTTAAAAGACTTGAACTAGCCTCAACAAATGAAGCATCCGAATCTTCAGTATTTCAAAGGCTTGATATGGCTTTGACAAGCTAAGAATCCAAACCTTCAGTGTTTCAAAGGCTTAATATAGCCTCGGCAAGTGGAGAATCCAAAGCTCCAATATTTGAAAGGCTCGGAAAAGTTGATGAGTCTAAAAGCAAGAAGGTCCAAATGAAAAGGACTAAAAGCAAGAGCTTTGGAAGAGATAGTCAAAAGTTCTCATCCATAAGCTCAACCAAATCATTGACACCTAGGGCCAAGTAAGGGTGTCAAAATAATCAGGTAGTCTCCAAGGCGGAAAAACAAATAGTTCTGCCTAGAACTACGTCAAGACTTGATCCCCAACAAGGGGTACGTAGGAAATTTGGCATCAAAAAAGTCTATGCCAAATTTAGTCGCACAAAAAAATTAAAAAATTCGGGTTCGCAAATGATAGTCAGGTTATTTGGGAAACCCTTCCTAGAAGGTGGGCCTGAATGATTTGAATGATGCGGTAAAAAAAAAAGAGAAAAAGAAAAATCCTGATATGCAAATGATAGTCGAATTATTTGGGAAACCCTTCCTATAAGATGTGCTCAAGTAATTTGAGTGATGTATTAAAAAAAAGTGGCTTGAAATTAGTCCGAAAATCAAACAACCCAGAAGCATATGAAAAATGGGTTCACAAAGAACTACGAGCGGCTTGATCCCTCACAAAGGGGGTACGTAGGCAGTCTAGCTTGTCAAAATGCCAGGTGCAGCCACAAAAATAAACAAAATGTCTTCTTTTCTCAAACAAAGAAGAAAAAGAAGTCAACTCATTTATTTTTGTAGTCAAATGAGCATTGTCTCAACTACAAGGAGAAAAGTCAAGTATGATATAAAGACTTGCACATTTTGTGCCTATACTGAAAATAAGGCAAAGGGGAAAGCGAGAGAGAAATTTTTTGTCTTTCAAAGACATTCTCCCAAAAAGAGATAAACAAAAAGTCTATGCCTAAATTTTCCGACTTTGATTATCATGTCCAAATGTGATAGTCAATTCAAGCCCTATAAATCAAAATTTCCTTCCAAGGAACACTAAACCAAAAGTTGATTCAAAATTTGACTAATCAAATGGTCAATGTTTTCTGCTCTCTCAAAAGCCAAAAGGCCTAAACCTCCTAAAACCCTTCAAAACCTCCTAAACAAAAGTTGGCCTCTATCATCTATATATGTATGGTCCTTCAAAGCTCTCAAAACTGAAAAGCAAAATTCAAAGGTAAAGGCCATCAAATGTCTTGGCTATCGCTGGTATGGGTATCATATTTCAAAATCATATCATATGAGATTTTGATCACTAAGCTTCAACCACAAAGGTTACAAAGTATAAATATACGACATTAAGTCGTCAAAACCAAATTTAGTCTAAGACCGAAAAGCAAACTGAAATCGGTCAAAAGACAAAAGTTCAAACCTATGACTTCAAGTCTTCAATGCCAAATTCTTGTCTCTCACAAGAAAACCTTCAAATCCAAATTCAAGATTAAAGTAAAAAATTTCCGACCAAAAGCCAAAAACCAAAACAGCCAAAAGTCAAAAGACCAAATCGACAAAGGTGAAAGCCAAATATGACTCAAGCCAAAAATCCAATCCGAAAGCTCAAACGCAAAACTGGTTGAAAAGCTAGAAAAAAAAATCAAATTTAGAGAAGGAAAATCTTCCCGACTCTCACATACCTATACTAGATTACCTCTCATTGGATGTAAAAAACCCGGACCAAAAAACCCAAAAACGCTCAAAATGAACGCGCCCCATGAAATTGGCACGCGCCCCCAATTTGAACCCCCAAATCAATCTTTCCCACAAATTATTACCCAGATCCTCATCTTCCATTTGAGATTTCTACAAAAGCTGCAAATCTTTCCCCTTATGAAGAGATTCTACTCATATCAACCTCAAAAACCATCATTTGTTTGTGCTTCGATCGTTTCCACAAACCCTAGTTTTTTTTCATGGTGTTCTTCGATCGTGTGCTTGCATCGAAGGCTAACCTGGCTAAATCCGCCCCCTTCTTATCAATCTAAAGCCCACTGGTATTGGATCTGGACCTCCTTCCTAATTTTCTTGGTTCTGAGCGTTTCTCGGGGATATTCTTTGCTCTCGTTCTGGATCTCCGACTTTGTTTTCTCAAAAGTTTGGCCTTCTGACTGCGTTCGCCGACCTTTTCGCAGCCGTGGTTATCCTCGGTGGCTAGACCTGGCTCAAGGTGCTCCTACCGGGTATGTATTTCTTTCCTCTGTAAATAATCTATATCGTGAGTGCCGTTTCTTGCCCTTCCATAAACCTGGTGTTTGTGGGAAGGCATGTTCCTCAGTAAACAACAACTCTTGTACACTACCTAATGGGAAGCCTACCGGCGACACCCAATCAAACTCATCACCTAATGGGAAGCCTACTGGCGACACCCAATCAAACTCAAAACCTAATGGGAAGCCTACCGGCGACACCCAATCAAACTTACCACCCACTGAACAATCACCCAAATACATCACGGCAAACACTCAAAACATTAGCACTCTAACTGGGAGTTTATTTTCATGCCCCATTCATACCAAAAGCAAAAGTATTTGGAACAAAAATTGTAACATTTATCATTACCATGGCCCTTACTGTTTTAAAAGAGTTCAAAAATGCTATTACATTCTCTCTTATGAATGTGCTAACTTGACTCGAACGAGTAGCTTTCTTGATTCTCTGCTAATTGCCTACCAGGTTCAGAAATCCAGCAAAGCATTCAAGCTTACTAATTCTGCTAAAACTCTAGCACAAAAATGCAAAGGAACAACCAAGCTCTGGAAAATGGGTGAAAAAAATGTAAGTCTTGATTCTATGATAAAGCCTTGTGACCCTCTCTTATCCATGATTATTAAGAACTGTCATGATCAATGCATACCAAATCTGATTTTACTACTTTGGTTTACACTTTTTGGCACCAATTGAAATCCATTTAACTCTAGTAAGCACATACCCTTGGTATTTGTTTACTGCCTCAGCACTAGAATAAAACTAGACAAAATACCTAGAGATCTAGCAATAACTTCATTAAAAGCCTATAATACGAATAAGGTAACTAACTTTGCTCAAGGGATTTTTTCTCTCGAGCACCTGGAAAATTGCTCTGTCTTGCAGGATTACTCGAAAGGAAAAGACACACAAAACCTCAAGCACAACGTATGCAGAAAACACATAATCCTAGAACTCACTGCACCTCCGACGTTCCCTTTCTTGGTATTGAATTTGATTATACTTAATATATACTGGGGACAAGAAACAAACATAGAACTTCTTCAACCCAAAGGGAAGGGGATTCTCTCTGAGTTTCCACCGACACCCAAAAAACCCCCTAAAGGGAAACCTTCGGGTGAACCCCAATCTAAACCTTATCCTTCCAAGTCGATCAAAACCGACAAGGGCAAACGAAAAATCGATCTCAACTCATTCTATAACCAACTCCAAAAATTCAAGCCGAAATACCGGTTCCATGTAAAATATCATTATCAGAAATATATTTTATCTAAATATAACCATCTATTTTTATTGCACTGCCTATCATGTTATCTTTCGATTATGAGTGGGTTAATTTCTTTATCAAACTTAGTTATCTACTTAACTGTATGCTCATATCAGTCCTACCTTGACTCAATTAAAATAAGTTCTAACTCTGCTCGAGGGGCCTGGCCTCTTGAGCGTTGGTTTGACCCATCTATGAAACAAGAAGGCCCATACTTGCTATCACCCAATGGTCTCTGGTGGCTTGGATTCAACTCTCGTTTGCTCTCGACCACAATTACAGATTGTAGCTGCTACTTAATTTATGACCAGTATCATATGCACTACTTTGATTACACAGCCTTTGGTTGCACAATTTGTTATTCAAATCTTGCATTGCATTACTCTCATGAATTTTGCACCCAACACATCAGCATCTCAATTGTGATAGTACCTAAACAACTTAATCCTAACACAAGCAAATGCATACTATACAGACACCATAATAGCTCTCACTACCACTGCACTTACTATGCTATTCTGCTACAAAGAATGTTTATTTTCAACTCTAGCAATACTTGCATTAGCTTCATTCGAGTGAGCTGCTCTCTCGAATACCTGCTTCTTATCTATCTCTTGCAGAAATACAATGGAAAACTAAAGCTCAGGAAACCTGCACGAAAAAATATCAAGCTTCTCGAGCAAAACAAATCTGAAGGGACTCATGGACAAACAAAACTGTCACCAGAATTTGGGAATCAAGCACTCGCACTCGGATTGCTTACCTCGCGGAGCAAGCCCATTCATATCAAGGAAAACATGTGCATACAGTTCACACGAGCTCACATTCAACATTCATCAAGATCAACACATCTTGGGTGGCTTGGTCTGTTGTTCTTGGATCTCTATCAACGGGTTTTCCATCATCTCTTTTTGTGCTCTCAAAATTGCCTATGTGATAGGTATGCTTTCAAATCCCTCTCTTCCTATCTTATAATCCAGTTGCTTGCTGATTTTGTGGTTTCGCATCTGCTGTTAAAGTTCAACCACTACTATTTAACATTTTGTGCTCCAAAATTAAATACCTCTCTCTCACCTAACTCTCTGTTCTTGCTTCTTGTTGCTCTTAACCAAAATTACTCTGTGTTCTGTTGTTGGTCGTTGTATTTGCACTGTATTGCTTCAATGGAGTCAAACCAAATTAATAAAGGGAAGGGGATCCTCGTAGAGGATTCACCGACACCCAAAAAAACCCAAATCAAAGGGAAGGGGATCCTCGTTGAGGATTCACCGACACCCAAAACAACTAACAAAAAACCCAACCTTCCTTTTCCACTGAAAAGGGTTAAAGGCAAGGGAAATCTCGACCTAGACTCTTTCTTTACCCAACTCCATCAAATTCAACCCCAGTATCGATTTGCTACCAATGTCAGGCTCCTAGGGAGAGCTCAATCTGATGCTCTTAAGCTCTCGACAATGAGAAATCAGTTCTTATCTTATGGCTTCCTACGTATTTATTTGATTCAATATCACTGCATTATACTTGTTCAAGATTTAACCTATGATTTCTTAAATGATAAAATTACCCAATGCTACAATCATACACTTGCTTCATTGAGAAATCAGTGCTCATCTTATGGCTTATCACAGATTTATTTGACTCAACGTCACTGCATTATACTTGTTCAAGATTTAACCTATGAGTTCTTAAATGCCAAAATTACCCAATGCTATTGTCATACACTTTTTTCTATGAGAATTCAGTTCTCACTGGCAGGTTATGAAAAATTGTATTACCAGAGTATGTTTTTACTGCACATCTTTGATCAGATATCTAACTTGCTATCAGTAAGATTGTCACAAACCCATAATAACCACACTAATAGCTTCAATTATAACTATATAACTATATTTGATTATAACTATAAATACTACTTGATTATGTGCTTTGGCTTTGGCCATGAAGATTTCTTACTTAAGTATTCAACTGCTAGTTTTATGGCTTCTTACTACTCTTGTTCAAAACCCAAATCTCAGTTTAGACATACCTTACTACTGGAAACTAGCATTGTGATGCTATCACCTAATTTACACCTATATTACTGTCCCATACCTGTCAGAACTAACCAAACCTATTTGTCTAACTACAAAGATGAACCTATTATAAAACACTTTACTAATCTTGCTCGAGGGAGTCATTCCCTTGAGCAACATATTCACTTGAATATTTTGCAGCTTCTGGCTCGGCTTGGTTGGTCTCATGGCTTCTGCCTTGTGGACTACTGGTTTCAAGCTCAGGGATTGCTAAACTGTCTGAACTTGTTTTTATGGCTTTTGATAATCCAAAACTCAACTTTGTTTATCAAAAAATTCTTACAAGATCAGTACAAACCTTCTTCTGTATCCTGCCTTCATCATGCAGCTAGCTATATTTCTAACCATATCTCTTCTATGAATGCATGCTACTGTCTTTACTATGAACATCTTTTTCTAAATTATGTAACTGTTGATTTTCTGGAATCCCACCTCACATGTCCCAAACCATATTATCAGATTAGTCATAAGAAATTTATGCTGGATCCTTTATTTATTCTGTCATATAAACTGGAACTCTACAATTGTCTTGCTTCTTTAACAACCAACCTAAATCACCTATCCTATTCAAAACATAAAACTTTCTTTAAGCACCACACTAATACAACTGTTTATGGATTAAAGTCCAGTTCAAAGGATTCTTATTTGAAATATCCTAATACAGCATCATCCTATCTGGCTAGTGATATTTACTTATACTTAACTGGCTGTTGGCTTTGGGGTTCTAGGACTAGCCTCTTTTCTGCTATCCTAGTTTCTCCTATTGCTTACATATTATCTATATCCATATATCAAAATACTTGTTATAAACTAAAGTATTACTTGTGCATGATTTTCCTCCAGAATAATCTAAACTACATTTGGCTACTGGTTTATATGTCTAAGGCCAATAATCGCACTACTGCTATCTATAATCATAACTATAGAGCTATAATTAATCTCAACCTCATTTGCCACTTGTTAATATGTTTTGGTATTGGACTTGATAACCTCTCACCTTATTACTTTGTGGCTAGTCATCTTGCCTCTTGTCTGTATAGTTTGAGATCCAAACCTTAGTCCAAATATACCTATCAGCTACTGAAAATTTGTATTGACATGCTACCTTATAAACTCTACCTGCATCACTATCCTATACCTGCTAGATCTAACCAAACCCTTTTATTTGACTTTATTTTTAAACTTTCTCATTACTGGCTAATTTCTATCAGAACCAACCAAGATACACTTTGCAGATTAAATCAAGAAACATCAAAAGGAGCAACTATAAATTGCACCACCAATCCTGTAATAATTGGGAAAGTCTTATTTTCTATATGCTGGCAAATTCTCGATTTGAATCATCTAAAACCCATAATAACTGGTAACTTGGTTGATCACGAATACTTATGCTTTGATTACTATTGGTTTTGGGTTTCTGGAACTTGCCACAATCATACTTATCTGGATCCATCAATTGCTTGTAATCTCTCTCAAATCATAAATGAAATTACATGTTATGAACTGGAGTACTACCACAACTGCACTCTTTTGCTTACTTTTGATCAGGCCTATATCTCATTTCCAGTAAGTTGGCCACAAATTAACTCAACTGTTTGCCTCAACCCTAACTGCATAGCAATATGTAAATTTAACACTACCCACTGCTTGATAATGTGCCTTGATATATATCATCAAGACTTCTCACTAAAATATACAGCTAATTGGTTTTTGGATTTTTACTTCATCTGCCTAGAACCACTCTCTCAGTTTAACCATACTTATCTTCTGCTTGACAGCTGCATTACCATATTATCAAACCATTTGCATCTACAACAATGCCCTTTACCTGTTGGTATTAAACAAACCTATCTGTCTAGCTATAAAGGTGATTTTATTATGATATACACTACTAATCTTGCTCGAGTGAGTCATTCCCTTGAGCAACACACTTATTTGTATACTTTGCAGCTTGTGGCTCGATTTTGGCTTCATGGTTTCTGCTATGAAGGGCTTTGGGTCCAAGCTCAGGAAAGACCCACACTAAGACACCCAACACTACAAATATGGATCAACACCATCAAACAGGATGGCAACTACACCAATCCTCGTCTCAGCCTAAGTGAGCTCTCTTGTGTAGCCTTGCTTTCTCACTTAAGCTGTTCATGGGGTGTTTCAACTATTCTACATTATAAACCTTTGTTTCATAAAGCAAACCTCTTATATTATGGTCCATGCTCCAATTATTTAGTATTCAATCTGATGTATATGTACTCATCTACAAATTCTTGTATCCACATTTTAAATTATGGACCCCGTAAACCTTACAACAGGCCATTCAGCTCAATAAACATGGCTATATATCCCATACTTGCTAAGTTTGATTGGCTTTTGAACAACTTTAGCTTGACATTAAACTACTGTTTTGAACATGGCTATACAAACCTCGGCTCCACTACCCTTAAGGTATATATCAATTTCTATACTAATGACACATCTTTATACCAAAAGAGGTTAATTCATACCAAAAAAAAAGTATATTTCCTAAGGGTAATCCTCCAGCAAAATTTAACACCAATTCTCACAATGATGGATGAAACAAACAACAAAAACCACGAACAAACCAAAACCCCCATTCACACTTATCATAAACAAACCAAAATCCCCATTAAACGGAGAATCTCTACGCTAATAACCAAAGTTCTTAACCTTCAAACTACCATTTCCTTCTCAAAAGGTTTTAATGAAGTTTAGCTTTTGGAATATTAGAGGCCTTAGCAGAAAGAATGTTTGGACGCACATCGAAGCAACTACTAAAGCAGAACACATAAAAATCCTAATGCTAGTCGAAACTAAATTAACAAACCCTCCGCCTGACAAATGCTGAAGGAAACCAGGATTTGACAGAATGCATTTCATTCCTTCCAATGGTCTAGCGGGGGGGCTTTGCCTACTTTCGAAAGAATCTCAATTCCATAATGAAACCTTCACAATTAGAAACTCGACGGACCGCATCATTCAAGCAGACTACATAAACACGACACTTAACATTGATGTCGAAATCTTATTCGTTTATGCAACCCCTTACGCAAGGGAAAAAAGCAACTTCTGGGCCTCACTCTCAGACTATATTCACAATGCTAAGGACTCACTAATTATTCTTGGAGACCTTAACGGAATTTTAGAACCTACCGACAAATTAGGGGGCAGAATCCCATCTGCAATTAGATTTGCAAGACTCCAAGACACTATTAGAACTTTCAATCTGGTAGACTCCCCAACTTGTGGAAACGATTACACTTGGAGAAAACGTGAACATGGTACAGATAACATATTTGAAAAGCTAGATCGTGCTATGGTTAGCCACTCTATCCTAAAACAATTCCCGAACCTTAGTACGAAAAACCATGCTTTTCTTAAGTCAGACCACGCTCAGATCACTTTGGACCTCATGGATAACCGCAAACAAAAATTGCAACCCTTCAAATTTGAAATGGCATGGACAACGAAACCAGACTATGAATCAGTTGTGCGATCAGCATGGAGGCTAGACACCCCTGGCTCGAAAATGTTCAAACTAACGAAAAAATGACAAGAGGTTAAAAGAAAAAGCAAGCTTTGGAGCAAAGTAACCTTTGGAAATGTTTTCCGCCAAATTAAACAAGTAGAAACAGATCTACTAGAATCACAAAAGATTCTTTGCAATGCCTACAACCAAAACCTGGATAACAAAATCAAAAGGCTCACTTCTAAGCACACCTCCCTCCTTTTCTTCCAGCAGAAATATTAGGGGCAAAGGGCGAAAAGAATGCACATAAAATCCATAGACGCCAACACTAAATACTTTCATAAAATAGCAACAGGAAGGCGAAATAGAAACATAATAAAACACCTCCAAACCACGGCGAGTATAACAATTAACAACGAAGAAGATATTAGAAACCTAATCAAACACGATTTTAGCCGAAGATTTACGCAACATGCTAGGCAACAAACGCAAAACAACCTACTTCACCATGTAGGGAACGAAATCTCAAATGAAGATAATGAATGGCTAACTCGCCAAGTCACGAACTCTGAAATTAAAAATGCTGTCTTCAGCCTTGCCAATGACAAATCACCAGGACTTGATGGTTTTCCAGCTGGTTTCTTCAAAAAGTACTGGCATATTGTGGAACCATCAGTCATCAAAGCAGTTAAAAGTTTCTTTCTAAGCGGAAGGATCCTGAAGCAAACAAACCACACGTTCATAGCATTAATACCAAAGATAGACAACCCAACCACAACATCTCACTATAGGCCTATTAGTCTCTGCTCAACAACATATAAAATTATATCCAAAATTCTAGCTTCAAGACTCAATAGGGCAATCCCTAAAGTAACTAATCCACTACAAAGCGCCTTCTCTTCAGGCAGATCAATACAAGATAACATCTTAATTGCAAACGAAATTTTTCACTCCTTCTCAAAGAAAAATGGAAAATCAGGCTGGATGGCTGTAAAACATGATATGGAAAAAGCATTCGATATGGTCGACTGGAATTTCTTACTCTCCATTATGTCAAAATTTGGATTCTCAGCCAAATTCACTCTTTGGATCAAAGAATGCATAACCACAGTCTCTTACTCGGTACTAGTAAACAATGAACCCACTGAAATCTTCTTTCCCGAGAGGGGAATACGCCAAGGATGCCCGCTTTCACCATACCTATTCTTAATAATATCGAAAATTCTGGCCCGCGTGTTACAGCATGAATCGGAAAAACCACAAAGCCACATAGGAGTCAAACTCACGCGAGGGGGAACAAAAATTCCTTTCTTAGCCTTCGCAGATGATATCGTCATCTTTGCATCAGCAACCAAAACCGGTTGCGACCAAATTAACAAAATTCTCACTGAATACTCAGCTATTTCGGGATAAAAGGTAAATAGACACAAATCCCAATTCCAAACATCAAAAAACGTCACAACCACCCTGAAAAATCTAATCAGAAACGAGCTAGAAATAGCGCACACCCCTAAGATGGGTACCTATTTGGGCTGCCCCCTAATAGAAAGAAGAATGACAAAGGAAGAATTCACGGAACTTCTAACTAACACCAAATCACAACTTCACAGATGGAAGGCGAATTGCCTCTCACAAGCTGGTCGTTGCACTCTAATCAAAACAACGCTAGCGGCCAAACCTCTACACATAATGCAATGCTTTATGCTACCAAAATCAGTCCATACAGAACTTGATAAGATCAATCGGAACTTCCTCTGGAACAAAGGACCCAACCATAAGCCCCTCATCGGTTGGTATGAGGTTTGCAAAACCAAGGAAAATGGAGGGCTTGGGCTGCGTAGCTCGGAGGATATGAATACAACTCTTCAAATGAAATTACTCTGGAAACTATTAGCGGAACCAACTAGCCCATGGGTCAAACTAATTAAAGAAAAATATCTTAAGAACCAAAATATACTCACATATCGGAAACAGGGTACCTCTTCCTGGCAATGGACCCGGTTAATAAAACTAATCCCGCTGTTTAAACAAGGCCTTAATTGGTCTATTGGAGACGGCGCCTCTATCAAGTTTTGGCAAGACCAGTGGTTAGGACAAACACCTTTGAATTCATCTATCTTAGGAACTCACTATATAGACGATACAATCAACATAAAACATTTTATCAAAGACAACAAAACATGGAACCAAGATAAACTACACGCAGAGTTACAAAACGTAATTCCGACCAGCCTAATTGAAACTATCAAGACAATACCAATACCACAACACATCCAAGTTGATAGACTTTATTGGAAATGGAGCAAAAATGGATGGTTCAGCACTAAGTCTGCTATTGATATGATTTACAACCACAAGAAACATGAAGCTTCAGACGCAAATTGGGTATGGGGACTAGATATCCCCCCAAAAATAAAATCTTTCGTATGGAAAATCCTTAAAAACGCAGTGCCCACTTCTGTCAAGCTAGCTTCTCGACGCCTTGGGATTCCGACAAACTGCCCTCACTGCGACTCTTGCTATGAAGACCTAAACCATTTATTATGGAAATGTCCTGTTACGAGGGAGACCCTAATTGCAAACAACCCGGGAACATTTTGGAAAATTAATGGTTGTTTCAACAAAGACGAGCACTTGAACAAAATGCTATGGGTAATAAAAAATACAATAGGAACAAAATGCTTTGAAGATCTCGCCTTTGCTTGGTGGGGTATCTGGTACTTCAGAAATAAAACACTATTTGAAAACATAAACCCGGACATTAGACGCATATTATCCTTTATAAAGGAACAAATATATGTCTGGAAAACATCAAATTTGAACTGCCCGGACTACTGTGAAAACAATAAAAATACGCCCACAAATGTGGACAAACAAAGATCTATATCAAAGAGAAAGAGAACCAAATGGGAACCTCCACCGATTGGAACTCATAAGCTAAATTTTGATGGTTTGTTCTCTGCGGATGGTTTAGGCTCTTATGGATTCATCATTCGTGATTCTGTAGGAACCCCAATTTTCTCTGGTAATGGACCATCACCAATCAGTTCTGTCTGTGGCTGTGAAAGTTTGGGTCTCTGGATGGAACTTCGGGATGCGACAGAACTGAAAATCACAGATCTTATTATTGAAGGAGACAACTCAACAATAATAAAAAGTATGAAAGGTATAGGGAAGCCTACTGGAGACTCTGAAATGATTGTCTCGGACAGTCTAGTCTCGCTGGGCTTTTTTGGTTCTGTTGAGATTCGTCATGTCTTCCGTGAGGCAAATTTGGTAGCTGATCACTTATCTCGTATCACTCCAGCCTTCTACGGTATCTGGAATCCTGATGACTCTCTGTTGCATAGTCTCATCCGCAAGGATGCTCTTGACTGATAGAGCTCAGCTCTATGGTCAAATTTTTTCCGTTTCAAAAAAAAAGATTACCTCTCATTGGTCATAAGTAAATTCTAAGTAGAATTGCTTTCCATGTATGATCAAATATTTATTGGAACAATAACGAAAGTTCCTACTTTTTCTTTGGACTACAAATCAAACAAAAATGCTACCTTAAGCTATGTCCGCAAGAAACAGACATGCTGCATAAAAAAAGAGCACAATTTTGAACTTTGAACATGTTCGATATCACACATGCACAAACTTCAGGGGGCAGTTGTTGGAAGGTAAATTTTCACACCTTTTAAAATATTAACAATTTCATATAAAATCTTAGTAAATTAATCATGTATCAAATTGTGATTAATTTATTTGAGGTCCAATGCTAAAATGGAAAATTTCTTCCAAAGGCCCAAAATAGTTATTTCTAGAGGCCCCAAAACAATATATAAGCAAATACAACTCAACCCAAATTTGAGTTGTGAAACTGACGTATTGTTTTAAGGAGGCAGTTAGGAGGTTACAAGGAAAAAAAACTGTACTGGAGAGAGTGGGGGAGTGGGTAGGCAAAGTAACTGCTCCTATTTCTCCCTATAAAAGACAAAAGAAATGAACCTGCTGGGGATTCCCTTTTCTTCATAACGTTAGGAGAAACACAAACACAAATTCTCTCTTAACCGGCTGGCTTCTTTTTCACTTGAGGCTATCCAACTATAAAAGCACAACAGTTGTTCCTGACTTCTGCTTTACTCCTGGTGCACCTGCAACACACACAAACAAAACAAAAAATCAGATAAGGAGAAGGACTCCATGAGTGCTGCTGTCTAAACACCAAAATAGAGGGTATATATCTTCACTTCTTTTCTTTGTTTTGCAGGTAAAATTAAGCATTACAATGGAGAAGACCAACCCGTGCTCGGGTTCAGATGCTCTCACCTAGTGTTTGGGCTCATAATAGGCTTGAAAGTATTTTCTTTCGCCTAGAGACCATCACGTAATAGGTTGAGAGCATCCACTCTCATAGTCGGGGTTGGGTTCATATGTTCTCACCTAGTGTTTGGGCTCGTAAGAGGCTTGAAAATATTTTCTTTTGCCTAGAGACCATCACGCAATAGGTTGAGAGCATCTACTCTCGTAATTGGCTTGAAAGTATATTCTTTCGTCACTATATTCGATCCCGGCGCAGATCGGTTCATAGGGACGAAATGCTGCTGGATTTTGCCCGAAATTCATAGGCAACTAAATGCCGAATTCCACATACTATCACAAAAGAAAATGAAAATGGGACAAGTTGTGTTCTGTCAAACAACAACACAAAACCAGACAAGGCCTACATATATTGCCCAATTGCTCCCTAAATTGCAATTAGCAATTAGTGGATCGCCCTAAACTGTCCAATATTTGACAGTAATTAGAACTGAAAGTGACAAAGGAAACCGGAGTTCAAGTTCTCTAATTCACACACTTGGACTAAATCAATGGCCTAGGAAATCAAAAGGACTAAATCAAGTACGGGGAAATTGATAAATTATACTTGCCCGTTAGGAAACTGTAGTCACAACGGGGCTCCTAGAAGTGGTGGTAAGCACGCTAGGATATGGGAGGCTCAAATTTTGAGATTTTGGTCTGGCTTGTCTTTCGAATCCATAGTTTCTTCCTTCTTGATTTTTTTTCCTATGTCAATTGTCCAAACCAAAAACCCCAAATAACAAGAAAGAAACCTAGAACAAACTTACGGGGGCAAGAATCCATTAAACCTTAACTCAAATAACAGATTTGAGATTCGGAAATTGTCAAAAAGAAAACTAGAACAAACTTACTGGGAGGTGCTCTGAGTGTAAGATAGTTAGGGCTCGGTCCGGATCTTTGCGTCGGCGTGTCTACTTTCCTCTCCTCTGAATGTCAGGCCGGAATTCACAAGGCCACCGACGACTTCTAGGCATTCGTGCAAGCGTCGCCTGTTCCCGGAGATCGAGTGCAGAAGGCGCCTCAAAGTCGATGAACGGCAATTAGGGCTCGGTTATGTTTCGAAGCAAAAAAGAAATGATAAAATGAAAGTGGGCTTAAGTTTCTCCTTGGGCATATCTCACACAAAGTTGGGCTTTTATGTGGACACAAATCTACATATACATATCACACATCATATATATATATATATAGGGTAAACTGCAGAAAACCACCCTTTAAATAGGGCATATTGCCCAAAACCACCCCTTATATATCAAATTGCTGGAAACCACCCATAACAAAAACAACGTTAGCAAATAACCACCACCTCCCAAAATTCCATCCACATGTTGTTAAATACATGAAATCACAAATTTACCCCCATATTTTTAATAAAAAGAAAACAATTAAAACAACTTTTTCATTATACAATTAAAACAAATTTAAAAAAAGAAGAAGAAGAAACTAGAAATTGTAGAAAGGGGGATGAACACTCAAAGTCCAACAGTCCATGGTGGAAAATGGTGGGGGGCTCAACCTGCAAATGTAGTCTTCCCTCTCACCCTTCAAATTCAACAAGAATCCATCATAACCGACCAATTCGACACCAAATCGATTCAATCATACCGGAGTTTAAGATTTTAGGGTTCAAATTTGAAGAGTTGAGATTTATGAAGATGGGATATGGATTTTGAGGTTCTAATTAATTATAAACTTTTGAAGAACTATGATATATGAAGCGATGATATGGAGTTTGGAGTTCAAAATACTATTCTGCTTGGAGGCTGATGAGTTTCGCTAGCCAGATATCAAGTTTATCTTCAAAAGCAAGACCAAGATCGAAGCCAAACTCGCAAATCCCCCACAAAATCCGGCCCGGAGAACTGCGGAACTGTTTGCTTGAGCGAGAGGAAAACCAGCCCCTCCTTCCACCACCACCACCAAAATCGGAGCCAAAGGAGAAAGATTAGCCCTCTAATCCCTCCTTTGATGGAACTGCCTTTGCCTCCTTGGACTAATCCACACCGTATTGCCCCTCTTAGGTTTGGGAATACCACTGATTTTGCAATTTTTTCTCCAAATTGAGTACCCAGACACAGATATGGATACGAAAGCACTCAAAACCTCATACCAATCAATGGAAGAGGGACTATGGTTAATCAATTCGGTGGATGAAGAGGGCGTATGCGGGCTGGAATTTTTAATGAAAGAGGAGAAGAAGAAAGGGTAATGGGAATCTCTTTCCATTTTCTAATTTCCCCTTTTATTGTTTTGTTTTATTTTTAATCAATCATTTATTAAAATGGATTAAAAAAATAAGAAGTGATAGTAATTTATCATATTTAACGGAAAAGGTGACGGAAATCTCACGGGGGTGGTTGACTGATAACGGAAGGCTTATAAAGGGTGGTTTTCGGTAATTATGTATATAAGGGGTGGTTTTGAGCAATGTGTTGTATTTAAGGGGTGGTTTTCTGCAGTTTAACCATATATATATACATACATATATACACATATACATATTCATATGTATGATTTGAAAAAAGACGGGCATGTTTTGTTAACCCGAACACAAAAATGTGTTTAATTACACAAGTCACCCACAAAATTATAAGAATTATAATTGGCATAAATTATGAATTCGAGTTTGATCAAAACATAAAAAATAAACTTGTCAAATATTCTTTGCCAATTAATTTGAGTGAGTCAATCTCAAAGCGTCTCCAACAAAAGCGGAGTCAAAACCTCAAATCAAATTTCACCAAATATAAACTTGATTTTGTTCAGAAATACATATAGACTTGATACTCTTTTACGAATTACGCAGAAAATTCGGTATAGAATTTTAAATACGCCGAATTCAGTCACCGATCTCAAATTAAATCAAACTTGTCCCTAAAAAGAACTACGAGTGATTTGATTCTCTTTCAAGAGATACATAGGAAGCCCGATACAAAGCTATAGCTCATCGGGTTCAATCACACTGTCCTCAAACGATAAAATTTGTTTTCCATCAGAACTACATAAGATTTGATTCCGCTTCGCCGGATATGTAGGAAACTCGATGTCAAGCCAAAGCCCGTCAAGTTCAATCACAAATTCCAAAAAGACTTTCTTCCGTTCCAAATAAAGTTAAGTCAATCAAGCAAAATTTGCTTCTTCAAAAAGAACTACGTAAAGACTTGATGCCGTAAAAACGGCTACGTAGGTAACCCGATATTAAATTCTAAAAATATATCGGGTACACTCGTCAACCTCTAAATTCCCTTTAAAGGAATATGAGATCAAAACCAAATAAATTAAATTGGTTCGTTTGAGAACTACTGGTGATTTGATTATCTTCTAAGAGATACGTAGGACACTCAATACAAAGCCAAGGCTCGTCACGTTCAATTGCCGAAAACAAATTCAAATTGGTCATTTCGACTAGATACAAAGCTTCTGCTCGTCGAGTTTAGTTACCACTCTCAAATGATCTCATGATCAAACCCAAATACGAAGTTTCTTTTCGTCCCGAACTACGGTGACTTGATTTCACCAAACAAGTGGATACGTAGGAAACTCGGTATAAATCAAATCCTCACCGAGTCCAGTCACACCTAAACTTCGACCGAATTTCCTCAAATTCACTTTCGACTCTAAGTCGTCCCAAGTATCAAATCCAAAGTGTCTCCTCCGACTCGATACAAAGCTTCTGCTCGTCGAGTTCGGTCACGACCAAAACTTCAAAAACCCAAATACCAAATTCAAATTTGTCACTTTCAAGAACAACGTGTGATTTGATCCCTTCCTCGGGTACGTAGGAAACTCACAAATGAGTTCAATCACGACCCCCCAAATTGACCTTTATGTCAAACCTTTACAAATCAAATTCCACCAAAATCAAATTGACCTCTAATTCAACTCAAAACAAATCAAATTCTCACTCCAAGTCAAATCGTTTTCTATGCAAATGATAGGCGGGTTACCATGAGTTACCCTTCCGAGAAGGTGGGTTCCGGTTACTCGGGTGGAGTGTTGTTCGAGCTACCCTTTCTGAGAAGGTGGGCTTGAACATCATCCTATGATGCATACAAGAAAATGAAACCAAATCCAAATCAAACCAAACACAAAATCCAAACACTCTGAACTACGAAAGGCTTGATTCTCTTCAAAGAGATACGTAGGCAACCCGTTAAAATACGGGTGCAGCCCAAACCACCAAAACCACTCAAATCTTGGTATCGATACGACTTCGAATGAAGAGGATAACCAAAAGGGGTCGAACTCAAATATTAAAATCAAATAAAATGTGTTGTACGATTATTCGTGCATTTTTGTCTAACATGGCGAACAACATTGTGGTCATCCCAATAGGCATGGTGGACTATGTACTAGTGCAAGTAGGTAAGTTCTTTGTCCCTGCTGATTTTCTAGTTATTGATATGACAGTGGACCCTGCTTGTCCAATCATATTAGGAAGGCCCTTCCTAGCGACGATGGATGCCAACATAAGCGTAAGGAAGGGAGTACTCACTTTCAACATCCGCGATGAGGTAATTGAGTATTCTTTTAATAAAACTGAAAGGCATACGAGTCCCATGGAAGAGGTCAGATCAATATCAGCCAGGTACATCACTTGCGGGGAGCCAAAGGTAAGGAATATGACCTCCGAGGAGCTGGAAAAGAGGGATATGGAAGCTCAGGTGGAATAAATCATGGTGATTCTGAACGACGATACAGAGGATCTACTCGACATCGACCCTGGTAAGTCAATATCGACTAAATTTTATTCAGAATTTTTGCCAGATCTTAAGTATGGGGTCGATGTTGACCAGAGGCACTCGTCGTCGAGTAGCCTACTCGACGTCAACCAGATCCCGAGCCCTCCATCGAGCACACCAACATCGAGTAATCCACCCGAGGCCGAGCAGTACTCGACGTGAGTAACTTTACTCGAAGTCGAGTGCTTCCTGAGTTGTTTTCGAGAGTTTCTGAATTGAAAAGGCGGGCGCTGACACACTTCCTCGTGGATCGAGCCTGACTGCCTTCTACTACAACGGTAGGAAGTCTTGGATTTATTTGTTGAGGCAAGGAGTCGGTTTGATTTTATATTTTATATTTATTTCATACTTGATTTCTCTCCTCAACAGGATCTGCTTGAAAAAGGGATCTTGTGGCTTATTGACATCCTTCCTCAGCTCATACAACCTATTCAATGTTGCTATATAAATGGTACCCAACACTTCGCCCACTACTAGAAAAATGCAATTAGACATTTGTTATCAACATGTCTTTAAAAAAAATCCGATCTCTTTGTGCGTGTAGTAAAAGATCCAAACTTTCCACATCGGTTTTAAAATGATATCTTTTCTTTGTTAAAAAGTTCTTTTTATTTTGAATATAGATATAAATCAGCCCCTCAATTTTGTATATGACATATTCACTTGTTGATAAATATCCATGATTTTTCATTTATTAGGTTTTGAAGATGTCCACACAAAGCAAAAATTTGACATTTACATCATTATTTTTAAAATTATAAATGTCTTAAAACAAAATAGACACTATTCAGTTAAGACTATTTATTCTTTCAAAAGAGGCCCCTTATCAAGGAGTTGTAGTACTCGCTACCAAAAAAAAAGCATCATAGAAACTATTCAGTTAAGACTATTTATTAATGATACTAAATAGAGCAGGTTTAATAGTGGGAAAGGGACAAACAAACAAATGTTGGCCAAACAAACTAGTCCTGCATTGTCTTCATCAATAGAAATACCAAATGTTGGCAAAAAGACACTGTTATTACACCATGTAAAATATTATAAAATCCTTTAAGACTCTAATCCAACAGTCGCTGCTGAATTATCTCCCCTCATGCCAAATGACATTAATGCATTTGGAAATCACATGGAATCTCATGCCATTGTTTGCACTTTGTAGGAAAATGAACACAAAAGCTATACAATCTTTATTTTTTGAGATCAAAAGCTATACAATCAACCACTACTGATCCTGGAAAAGAAATTTTTTTCAAAGTGATTACAGAATAAGTGATATCATTCAGGTATCAAGTTATGCCAACTCACCGGTTAACAAGGAGAGAAAGTAAACAGGGAGAGAAAAAGATCTCCTGCCATTAAAGGTATGATCTAGTACAAAAAAAAACATCATAAGATTTACAATTACAAAAGTCATATCTTCCCAGTAAACAAGAAACCAAAAAATGATATTGAATGTCGAAAATTAAACTTCTTAGACATTCACATTTATATCCAACATCGCAAATTGAATTGTAAAAACATAAGGAATCTGGAAGAACAACCCAAGGAATCAGGAAGAACAACCCAAGGAACTCACTAGTAACCAACAACAATCCAGAAGTGAGCTACTTGAGGAGCACAACTTGCATCCCCTTGAACATCATAGCCAACAAGATCAGCACAATCCTTGGGGTCATGCTTTCCCTAACATCCCACAGATCGAATATTCCAAAATCAGAAAATACAAATCAGCTCTAAAAAATCAGCGATGAAGCAAACAACAAGGGAGAAACAAACCTAAGCTTGGTAGGCTTGGGCCTGCACTTTTGCCTTAAGGTAAAACAGTGAAATCTATTACAACCTGCCGACTATATCATGGCTCCTTTACAAAATTCCTTGATAATATAATACATAAATGATAAGCATAATACATCATAGTTTTTTTTTTTGCTTTTTTCTTTGTCAAGGTTGTTATATTTTAATAATCAGAACTATATTTTAACTCCGAATTTAGACGGTAGAACAAATAATTGGAACTATATTTTAAAAGTAGCACAATCATTTAGTAAAAAATGCATAAAGTCTTTGTCTTAAGATTAGCATACTCATCTATAGTTTTCTCTAGTATAACCAAAAAAAAAAAACCCAGTTTCACCCAAGAATGTACTTGAATTGGCCAACCTTAAGAACAACAACCATTAAATAAAACACTGGTTCAGAAGACCTAACCTTTGTTTTAAAAAAAAAGAAGCAAGGGAGATGAAGGTAGGTTCAGAGTCTCACGATGTAATCACTGAACTTGTCATTATTGGTAGCTTCCCATCCAGCATGAGGGAGGGTGTTTATCTCATTGATGATTGAGTCCTGGTAGACATATTGATTAGCAGTGTAAATGAATCAATGCAATAGTATATAAATAATAAAATAAGGTATCTTAAGGATTAAGATGGTGTACCTGAAGAATCTTGGAGCTTAACTTCAGCTCAGAAGCCGATTCAACAATAAGAACCTGGAGAAAACTAAAGAAAGGGAAAGAAGCTTTAAAAAGTGGGCATCAAAATCACATTGTGTCCAAGTAAAAATAAAAGCTATCATTGCTCTTGTTTGCTACTCCGTATTTTATACCGGGAAATCAAGAGAAAAGGGAACAATATTCATACGTCACAAAATGGATAGCCATGAAGCATAAGCAAACATAACCAAGCAACATGAACTCAATTAATTAAGAAGACTCGTGTTGCTCCATCTCACAAAGGATATCCATATTTTCACCTGAATTGGTAAATATATAAATGGGGGGCGTAAAGCCGAGTAACAAAGAAGTAAGACCATACCAAGGGTCTTACGTAAAAAGATGGTACTACCCACAACGAGATCCTACTACATGAATCAACCCACAAAAGTCCGATCACACGGATACAAAAGGAGGTCGTCTAAACGTAAACAAAATACTCCTACATCCCGATCCACACCAGTACAAGTATATCAATCATCCCAATATCCTAAGTAACTTGCCGATGTGGGAATGTAGGAGTGAAAAAAGACACCAAACAACCGAACCTTAAATATCTGAAACTACCCACAATTTCAATCCACAAAAGTACAACTCATCTCAACAACTCCTCACAAAGGCTCACCACAAGCCCCCAACCCAAAAAATGCTAGAGAAACACCGCTTACCGAAGACGTACATCACCCAATTCCAGGTCCAGACCAGGACAAAACATAATGTTAAGTCCACACCCTGAATTATTTTGCCGATTTGGGAAATTAGGTGCTCCACAAAATCAATAAACAAACAACCCCCAACATTAATAAAGCAAGAGAGGAGTCAACGGTCAGCCCTCCAAGCAAAACTAAAAACAAACAAAAGTTGCAGCTTTTTAGAAACTTGGAAAGTAAGTCCACACCTTCACCCAACCAATCCGCACCCAACAACATGTGGAACCTCACGCGCCACCTACACAGATCCAGAAAATGCAAGCACGTTCACCAGCCCGCCGTTGAAACTCACAACACATTCAACCCATTTCCATAGATTGTACGAGCATCAAGGACGGGGAGAGCAAACCCACCCGAGCACGACCCCACAAGGACGACGACACACACCAGTAGCCCGAGCAAACCACCAGGCCACACCACTAATCTAACCATGAACACTAGAAAACAGGACCAACACCACTAACCCCCACAATAATATCCACGCCATAGTCGGACACGAAGTGAAGAAAATGGCCGGAATAACTTACCGGGGAGAAGCGCCACCACTTCAGCCCAGGAACCTAGGGGCGCCAAGGTGAAGAACGCCCAAACACACTAGATTCACGCCACCACACTCAGAGGACGAAGCTCCTACAACCACCCACACCCACCACAAGCCACGACATCGCATCAGAAGGGGAAAGCGACGGTGAGGCACCCAGATCCAGCCCGGGGGAGACTGTCCCAGCGCCGATACCAAAAATAAACACCACCCAGATCTGACCAGGATAGCCCACAACACCACCGGGGGACCCAGATCTGACCGCCAGCCACAAACCGAACCCGCGAACTAGCGATTTGAAAAGCAGAGCACCACCCGGCCCCAACAAATGGAATCCCGAAGAGCACCTCCAAATTGTATAATCCAAACTCCCAAGAATTAAAACAATAAAATAAACCCCCACCGGAAAGTTTAATTATGATTGTGTTAGGTCCAAAACAAGCCCAACAGAGGCTGATGAAAGGAACGAGGTAGGTAAGAAAGAAGAAACCATGAGGAATGGGAAACTCCTCTTGGGAGTTTTCATGCTCAAAGGTTTAAAACGTGTGCACAACATAAAAGGGCCCCAATACACCATATCAATGCAATAAGGATATGGAAATCATCAGAAATTGAAATACTCTTAAAGAGGTAAATAAATAGAAGGTGTAATGGAGTATTTTGATATTAAGTCTGATATAGGTATAAAGCAAGAAATGGCTCAGTGGTATGGATTGATGTTAGGCTATTCAAAACACAAAGTATGGGGTTTGATATGATACGAATACGGATAAAGTAATGGTGACAGACGACAGTTGTAAAGAATTCCCCAATTCTTATGGTTTGCCAATTCAAGTACATTCTTTTGTGCTCTCTATACTCCATCTTCATCTTTATCCCAGTCAATATGCTATATAAAGAATTCACATACCACAATACATTTTAAACTCGTAACATTAAGCAATTTGGCCTTTTTCGTACACAAATAATTAGTGTTGTAGGATTGTTTCCATGAGTTGACAGACCTCTTAAGCTTTTGGATCAAGTATCTCTTTGAGAATCGAATCATATCATAGCAATAATACCAAGAAAACTAGAAGTGTTATTTTGTGCAATTTCTTGAAAACAAATTGTAACTAAAATGAACACCAACAAACAGAGATTTCCATTTACCCCAGCTGTTCCCAAATTTCTCTTATTTGTCTAGTACATCCTCTTTGCAAATCTTAAGTCTCCCCTTTACAACATCTAGATAAAGCACTAATTTTTTTAGACAATTTGATATTACGATTACCTTAAAACAGGTCGACGAAGCTCTAGGGGTTAGGATTCCCACAACCTTTCTCTTCCTGCATCTTCCTTGGAGTTTCAGCCTGAACATTCAATCTGTGCAGCCCCTGGTAACTGATGTCCATGTTTTATGCCATGTTTTTATATCTATTTTAGCCCCTTATTCTGTCATTTTGTATATTCTGGGTTGGGAATGTACAGAATCTATGTAGTTTATGCTTATTTGCCAAATTATGGAGTCTATACTAGTTTCTGTTTAATTTTGCAAAAATCGGACGCACTTTCGAGCTTAAAGGAAACTCATGGAGAAGCTAAGTATGGTGCAGCTGGAGAAAAGACCATATTTTGCCATCCATCATTCTGAATCAAGCTTTGATGTCTTCATGAGAGTTGTAGCCCTCGAAAATAGCTTTCCAACGACTACTCATATGCGTCAATCCGACGAACGAGGACTCGTGAAAGTGCGTTCCAAGAACAGAGCATAATGTTGAAAGCTGGATTCTACTCGACGTCGACTAAGGCTACTCGAAGTTGACTACAGAAGGATAGCAGACTTGATCGAGGAGGAAGAAGAAGACAACTCGAGTTCAACACCTACTCGACGTCGAGTCCACCTTACTCGACGTCGACCGGAACTGAATCATACCCGAGCTCGAGAAAGAGAACCAGATCGACAAGTTGATGATTACTCGAAGTCGAGTACACACTACTCGAAGTCGACCAGGCTTGGTCGAAGTCGACTACGCGATTTTAGGCCGCAAGACTGTTGGAACATTCCGAGCACATGTGGACAACTTGGGCACGAAGCAAGGCTGATTTCATCCAATTCTATCAAGATCTATCTATGGGGAGAATGATTTTATCCACAAGAAGATATTTAGATATTTTTAGTTATTTTCCTTTTTAGATAAATGTTCCCTTTTATTTAAGTTTTATCTTTAGATATTAGATAAATATTCTTTCCTTGATTAGCAATGATTGGAAGCCTATAAATAAAGCCCATGGGGCTAGTTTTTATTCCTTCAATTCTAGAGAAGGAGAATGGAGAAAGAGAGAGTGGAGGCCTAGAGGAGTTTGAGAAGCGAGCGTGGAATTGGCTTCCTTTGGTTGTAAGCTCTTTTTAGTTTATTAATGCAAGTAGTTTATTTTCCATCAACAATGTCTGCGGTTGCAATGAAGAGCGAGTAGTTCACCCACTTCTAGGGTTGGGGTGAGCCCGACGATAGCCCTGTGTGTTTGAGGTAAAAATCCGACCTTTATCATGTTTTGAGCATCTACTACATGTTATGTGTTTATTCTCTATTTAATAGAAATCCATGCTAACAACTTGGATTAATAAACATAAAATCGGTAGATACAATTAGGGTTTCTTGAAAGAGTTGTCTAATTGTTGGAAAAGGCGAAAGCTTGTTCCTTCGATGGAATTTGCATGATTATCGTTATTTATCTTGCCTTATGCATGCTTGGTTATCATTGTTGCAAACCCTGATCTTGGAAGTTCTTTTACATATTTTTATTCCGAATTCCGAAAAGATTTGTCTTTTATTTTAGTTACTGTTTCTACTCGACTTCGACCTTGGTCGACGTCGACCACTGATTTCCAATCGAGCAAAGGTCGCTGTTGCTTCTGTCTCTGCAGGAACCCGAAGTTGACCAGACCGTACTCGACGTCGAGTAAGCCTAGTCAACGTCGACCACCACCAGCATCTTCTGTTGCTCGGCTTCGACTGGACTGACCCCTGTCGACTACCACTTTAATCGAGGTCGAGTACCCTGTAGTAGACGACCGCCCGTGAGATTTGCTGCTGCCTAGGATCGCTGACCAGCTTCCTCGAGGATCGATCCTGACTTCTCGCTGTTACATCGGGAGGAAGTCTTGTAATTATTTGCGTGGACACGAATATGGTTTGATTTATTTTATTATAATTTGAACTCGACTTCCTCCTACAATAAATTGGCGCCGTTGCCAGGGAAGCAATCATTCGCGCCTTAGGTAGTTAGATCTCACGTTTTCTTTGAGTTTTCAGGTGGATGCAGGACACCTTCGATTGTTTAGGAACATGGGTCGAAAGGGAAAGAGAGAGACGGTATGCAAAAGAATTTGAATATATGAGATGGCTATACATAGTTGATGAGGAGGCATGGATTGAGGGAGTACGTGCATTTAGGAAGCTACAAGCTTTTTCAAAATCACCGCCAGAATCCCCAATCCCTCTAGAAGGAGGATCTGAACATGAGGTTGAACTCGACCAACGCCTAGTCAATGTCGACCCATCTCCAGTCGATACCCAGGTTTGTCCCTCTGCGATCTCAATTCCATCTTTGCTATCTGTCTTTGAAAAACCATTTGAAGGATCCCAAAAAGAAGTAGAGCTAGAAAAGAAGAAGTCGGACATCGTTGCTCGTTCAAAGGCATCATTGCTCGTTCAAAGGCTGAGATGCAGCCTTTGAACGATCCAATTGTTGCTTCTGTCAAATGGAGAGTGGTTGTTGTTGGGTTAAAAGCATCATGATGATTGCTTGTCTCTGTCGTCATTGACATTCCTCGACATCTTTGCCCTGGTCCCTGCAACATTAGAAAATGTGCGATTTAGGATAAACTACATGTGTACAAATCACACAAATAGAAAATAAGATTTCGAGCATGGAGTCATCAAGTAGCATCACATCATAATAGCATAACGTCCTCACTCAATAAGCGTTGTCCATGCACACACGACTACAGTTCGTAATGACTTTGGTCTCAACAAACAACATTGTCAACGAACAACATCAAAAACATAAGTTTAGAAAACATAATCAAAGTAACAAACAACATCCAGTGCAACATAAACAGTAGTCATGGTGTTCGATCCTTAGGAACTCATCCCTCATTTCAGTTGTACAGCCACTTCAACCACTTAACTCCAGACTCGCTGAACATGACCTCAAGGAGGAGTTACCTTCGCTCAGGGCCACTCATAAGGTCAATGGTGTATCTATTACTTCATGGGTTGTGGTTGCCGGTTTGCTAGAGGATTCCTCGTCCCTCTCAAGCATGGTCAACAGCTTGTTTCTGGTATCCTGAACCATCTCCATGTGTCGTCATTGATTCAACTTCGACCCCTCCGACTTCTGTAGGCTCCTCTTTCTAGAGATATTCGTTAAGCCGGAGCCGAATCCTGCAAGTCGCTTCAACTTGTTGGAGCGGCAAGGTCCGCTCATGGAGGAATTTCATACTGCACTACGGTTGCTAGGAGCTCCCTTGAAAACCCCCCTCAGGACTTGTTGTAAGGAAAAGGCTTTCTAAATATCGGTTAGGGTCCCAAAGAGCTCATCGAACTCCTTGTCGATGGGCTCATACTGTGATCCAAGGGGGTCCTCATCAATGGCTCCCGTGACATCAACATCTCTAATGTCATCCTCAACGGTAGCACCCTCCTCATCACTAGGGTGCAAGAAACAAGAAGGGAAACCTACGATGCCCACTAGGAGGGCTCCATCGACGACTCCACACAGTACTCGCCCGTGCAATGGTGCCACCGTAGAGTGACGAGAGGGTTTCTCGACCAAATAAATTTGTAGTCAAGACCCCGTTATAGGGTAGTGGAGTCAGGTTCGTCCTCAGGAGAGAAGTCACCGGTTCTAGGTTTAGTGTGTTTTGGGGTTCAGGGATAGCGGGAAAAGGTGGGGAGGTTGTTGTCGACAAAGAATAGAGGGGTTGATGTCGATGGATGGAGAGGGATTGGTGGTTGGTGTCGGGTAGAATATGTGCCGAATAAAAATAATAAAATAAAACAAATGAAGATGCAAACTTCCAAGGTTAGGGATCACCACAACAATAAACATATATGTAGATCATAAATCACATAAAGATGCATGCTTTATATCAAGGAATCGACTTTCGCAAATTCAAACAATTTAGGTGATAGAGGCTCTCGCATAAAAACCTAATTTGTTTCTACCTTTTCTTAATTAGGATTAGTCGGCTCTCGCAAATAAACCCTAATTACTATCCAATTCATAATAAGATCACTTTCGCTTCAATATTATGAATAAGGAATTTCCTCAACTCTCGCAAAGGATTAAGCACATAGGTAGATGATGATAAAGACATATAAATTCATGGATTTATAAATCAAACACACATATCTATGTTGGGATCACCCCAACCCTAGAAGAAGGAAATTAGAAACAAACCATCATAAAAGAAATTAACTTTAACATAAAATAAACTAAAACTTACAAAACCTTCCAAACGTTCCTCCTCTCTCGCCTCCTCTCTCTCTCTCTCTCTCTCTCTCTCTCTCTCTCTCTCTCTCTCCCTCTCTCTCCTCTGCTTCCTGCTTGCGTCCTAAGACGACTTTGCTTGAATGAATGAAAATCAGCCCCCAAGGGCTTTATTTATAGCCTTCTAATCCTTGCTAATCAAGGATAGAAATATCTATCTTTATCTAAATCTATATCTGAAGGCTTAAAAGATAAATAAAAGTAATTTAGGAATTAAATCTAAAAGGGAAAGATAAATCTAAAATAGGTAAGATGTCTTCTTGTTGATAGATCTTGTCTTCCATAGGTAGATCTTGATGAAATCGGATAGACTCGGCTTCCTTCGGCCCCAAGGATTCCTAAGCCGACACGGACAGCCAAAGCGCGTAACGCGGCTTCGGGACACGGCACGTCGATCTCGATCAGGGCTAGTCGAGATCAAGTAGGACTGGTGTCGACTTGGGCTGGCTGGGCTTGGTCGGGCGGCTCTACTCGACAGGCTTGGATCTTGGCTCCGGGCTCCTCGATCTTAACAAGGACAACTCGAGATCGAGTTGGGTGTGGTCGAGGATGGATCAGACTAACGTTGTCGAAGAGCTGGTGGTCGTCACGGACTCGGACTAGTGCGGTGCTGGTCATTGATCTCGACAAGGCCTCCTCGAGATCGAGTAGGGTTGGCTCGGCGTCTCCATCTTCGGCTTCTCGACTTGTCACAACTCGTCGACTCCGGACTTGACACTGAGGTGTAGTCGATCTCGACAAGTGGTACTCGAGATCGAGTAGGATCCGGGAGTCGGGTTGCTCTGGCTCAGTGTCCTCGATCAGCTCTGCTCGACCAGGTGTGCTCGGACATCCTTTGTCGAGATCGAGTAAGTGTACTCGAGATCGAGTAAAGTTCTCTTAGCTTTCTGATCTGTTCTTGAAACGCACTTTCCCTAGTCCTCGTTTGTCAGATTGACGCATATGACCATGCGTTGGAAAGCTCTTTCTGAGGGCTACAACTCTCATGAAGACATCAAAGCTTGATTCAGAACGAAGAATGGTAAAAATGGCCTTTTCTCCAGCTGCACCATTCTTAGCTTCTCCATGAGTTTCCTTTAAGCATCAAAGTGCGTCCGATTTCTGCGAAATATAACCAAAACTTGTGTAGACCTTCATATATTGCAAATAAGTGTAAACTATACAGATTCTGTATTATTCTCACCCAAATGCATGCAATGTATGCAGAAATCGATATAAAAGTAAGTGTAAAACATGGCAAATTAGGCTCACAATATAGAGTCGTTCCCACACTTTTATCACTTTTTGCAATCTGTGTGTTCCTGGACACTTACGTAAATGGAAAGATGACATCAGAAGAACGTGGAATTTGTGACATGGAAGGGTGAACACCCACTACACGGGGACATATCACAATTTCTTTCTCCCACCACTCGTTCGACACCATAATAGTGCCCTTCTCGACATCTCATTCCAATATCGTCTCCCTATATCTCAGCGATTTCCATCCATTGTAGTGTCCTTTCATGTCACGATGTTGGTTCTTCAATGTGTAAGAGTTGCACTTCTTTTCCGTAGCAGCCTCGAATTAATTCGTGAGGGTACCCATTTGAAGGGCTGATTTCTGCCATTTGAATGTTGGTATGCAATGAGCATCTTAGCCAATGTCTTCGTCTAGTCGTATGAGCAATAAAAAGATGGGTACAGTCATCACCTGCTATGTGTCCTTCGCTTTCACCTTTCCCTTTCCCCTCTCATTACTAATCGATGTCATTCGAAACTCAATGAACAAACAAGAATACGAACTGATTGGGAACATATATGCAATGACAACTCACGACAAATCCAAAGGTAAATTAGCAAACAATGCAACCACAGCCACCAGTGGCATGTAAGACATGGAATATAAAAAAATTGCGGCTAATTCATTAGTTGGAAATATGGCTAATTCAGAGTTGGAAATCGAATTCAAAAAGTTGGAAATATGGATAATTCATGAGTTGAAAATTAAATCAGATTTTTTTATCGTTGATGATGTATGCCAATCTCAATCCTAATAATGAAGCAATTGCAACCATGAAAATTAAATCAGATTTTTTTAGGAATATAAACACAAACTTAGTATAAAACAAGGTCCCAAATCAATTTACATGGTCACAAATTAAATAACATGGATACAACTACCAAAAGCCCCCCTACGAATGTACACCCAATCTACAACTGGGAACAAGTGCAGACAATTCAATTAAGTCGGAACACCAAAAATTTCGTACAAGGTCAAAATTTTGTCAAATTGAATTGTACACTTGAAATCGGAAGCACTTACATGTACGGGAACGGAGCGAAACTGGACACCGACTGTCGCATGAGGTGGTGGTGGTGATTGGACAAAATGAAGGTCTTGCTCATTGCCGGTGGATTAGTGGATTTGGTGTTGTTGTCGAAAATAGAGGTGTTTGAAATGCCAGGTTAGGAAAAGTATGACAGATGAGGTGTGTGGGCCATTTTTGTCTTTTCACTCTATTCCATCATAAAATTAATCTTCATTCAATTAAACATAATTGAGATTATTTAATACGAATAATCTCCATTCCGTCAAACCCTAAAAATAATCTTATTCCATTTACTACTAAGAATAATCTACATCTCCTAAAAGTAACGCACTTTTATAGTTACGAGCCAAACAAAGTAAGGCCCGATTTAAGCATCAGATTTTAGAAAACAAAACCAAACCCAATACCCCCTTAAAACTACACGCTTCAAGCCCAATCAACCATCCCCATCTACTTATAAGCCAAAAACCTAATGGATGAAACCCTAGAACTCTAGAAATCGCCTCCATTTCCCTCTCCTGAATCTAAGAGAGCGGCAATGATGGCTCACTTGAAGAAGGGCAGGAAGAAGAGAGGCCACTTCAGCAATGGGCATGGGCGTATCCGAAAGCACATGAAGCATCCCGGAGGTCGTGGTAACAATGGAGGTATACACTACCACCACATCCTCTTCGACAAGTACCATCCCGAATACTTCGGCAAGGCCGACATGAGGTACTTCTACAACCTCCGTAATAAGTTCTTCTGCCCCAAGGTCAACATCGACAAGCTATGGTCTCTGCTACTTCAAGGGGTTAGTGAAGGGCATCAAGGACAACGTCCCTCTCATTGACGTTACTCAGTTCGGCTACTTCAAGGTGTTAGGGAAGGGCATCTTGCCTCGGAACCAGCCGATCAATGTCAAGGCCAAGCTCATCTCCAAGATCGTCGAATATAAGATCAGGGATGCCGACTGCGTTGTTGTTCTCACCGCCCAGGGTTTCGGTATTTCACCCTTTCTTAATTACTGCATTTGATACTATCTTTTAGTGTTTCTGAGATCTCTCTTGACAATTTGGATCTATTTGAGGAGTGATTTTATGTCACTTATGTTGCGTTTTGGTATAAAGATGTTTCTATTACTCAGTTTTCTATTTCCTCGCCTTCTTGATTTGAATCTAAGATATGACTGACTCTGTTTGTTGGGAATCATAAGTTGAATTGCGATGTGAATCAAGTATTCAGCACGATTTATGCATTATGAATGCTTGAATTTTCATTCAAATGTGGTTCGGTGGATGTGTCTTGGCAATGGTATTATTACATGTAAAGCGTTGTTGCCATAATGCATCATCGCGAGTCCATGTCCCAGTGAATTCCTATTTTGAAAGCTAATCCAAACAGATATAATCCTATGGGATTGGGACTCGGATTGATCATGCAAAACACCAAAACACTTTTTACTTATCAAATCGCCCACTGGAAATCGTCAACATAACCAGATGAAGCTTGAAGACACTTATCCCTCATTTGGTATCCGGGCACGGATGTTCTTGATATATCAAGATATCAAAAACTAAATGGATCTAAGAATGTGACATTAACGCATCTCTCTCTAGCTACTAACTATTCAACTGGGATTGATCAGGCGAACACGAAACACTTAGAGATTCAGTAAAACCAGATGAAACTTGAGGATACTTGGCTCAATTTATTGTCGCTACCCACTGGCCTTCACAGACTACACAATACCCTCCAGTTAGCGGGCATTGACAACACACATCTAATCCATCTGATTTAGGCTTTGTTTGGCAAAATACTAGAAGCGGATGGGAGCTGATGGATTACTTGTATTAAATATATATTAATAAGCTAGCATGATGTTTGGTAAACCTAGCAGTTGGAGTAGCCGATGGAAACTTGTGAATAGAAAATTATAAGCTCTAAAAAGCTTCGATGATTAACTGTTGAAACACTCTCATTCCAAAAGCTAATTCAACTAAAATCTTATATTTATTTAATTTAAAACTATATAATTAGGGGTGTTATATGAACATGAGTAGCTTGAATTCGACTCGTACTCGCTCGATGAAAAACTCGACTCGAGCTCGTTTATTTTCTAAACGATCCAAATATGAGCATATTTTTAAGCTCGGTCTAAAGCTGGTTCGTTCGAATTATGCTCAAATAGTTCAAATTTTATGGAATTTATAGAATTTTCTTTAAGTTACTGTATAATGAGCAAATAGAACTGCTTAAAGCTAAAAAAAAGCTTGGCTCGAGCTCGTTCATATCCTAAAGGAAATGAATATGAACAAGCAATACTCGGCTTGTTCGACTCGAATTACAACCCTATATATAATATCAAAATCAAAAGAGTCAATGAGCTAGCCCGGTGATTTTTCTTTGCCAAACGACGCCTTAACCCATCTGACCAACCCAATGTGTTCTCGAGTGAGCACATCTAGTAGTTTTTGAAAAAATAGATTGATCTCGATATTCTTTTTCAATTCTCCAATTTAAGCAGCTATTAGCATTCTATTTGATATGAACATCCTCACCATTCTTTGGTTGTGATTTGTAAATTAGATTGGGTGATAATATTTACACCCCTAAAATTTACTATATGCACAATATCTGCGTCTCTTGAGTCACATCCCTGCCCCTCTTCTGTGACTCAAGAGGGACATGGTGTATTTTAAAAAATAAAATGAAAAATGGGGTATAGGTGTATATAGTAAAAATTTGTGGTGTAAAAATCACACCCGATTAGATTGCTTTCCATTTTCTTCTCGTGATTTTGAATTGAAATTCCCAAATTATGACCGCATCTATTTATATAGGAGCAGGACTCCCCACAAGGTCTATCATTTGGAACCCGACAAATTATATTTTTGGTATGAAATTTGATTTAGGATTTTTATGTGAGTCTCCCTATATGCACTGCAAATCCACGACATAATCACAGACGTTGTCCACATTCAACTGGACGTTGTAATTGAAAAGTTTCAATGTTGCTAAGATGGGGAAGGGTTGATCGGGTCGGTCTACATACAACGTTGAATTGGATGTTGTAGCCCACTTGTGTTTGAAAGGTAATGGGACTACAACTTTAAAAGAGATGTTGTATAACATCCAATGAGACGTTGTATATCAATATTATTTCCAACAAGTTTTAATGTATTTATCTTTTAAAAGTAATAAAAATCGTATAATTAAACTTATAGAACATATAGATATGTGAAATGACATAATATGGATGTTTTCATAAATAATGGTACAATTTTATTTTACAGACGTCAGACATCATAGTGATGCGACTGCTAGACATGTTGTAGCGGACAACCTTTCTGAACCTGCAATGCTCGACAATAAATATTGGCTATGTCTAATGAATATGAAAATATAACAAGATACACATTTGGTAGCGAAAATCACATGTGAAAGTTGATTATACTATGTGGACAAACCTCATTGTTGGCTAATTCGATCTCACGATCACTTTGCTCATTAGACATTTTTTGTCTTTCTATAATGTTCTTCTTGGATGCATATTACAACAGTTCCGACCGTCCTTAAATGAGGCGGGGGGATTTCAAGGATAAATGTCAACATCGTACTCAGCGTTACATACAATGGTCGAATGCCAACATTCGACTTTATAACGTCCAATTTGAAGTTATATAGGGTTCGCTGACCCTACACAATGTTTGATTCGACGTTGTGTAGGGAACATTGTCTATAAAGAACTGAAAATTTAAAATATTATTTTATAAAATACTGATTTATTTTCGATTTAGTTTCTAAGATTTTGAAAAATTTGAAAATCTTCGTCCTCAATCAAAATAATTTTATTTTACTTCTTTCAAAGTGAATTCCGGAATAAATTTGAATTTGATTTAAAAACTAATTTATTCCGCTTTCTTACATAGAGACTTAAAAATATTTTTTGGATTTGATTATTATTTTGAATTTGAAAGTTATTTTTTAATTGAGTCTTGATAAGGTCGAGAGAGCGGGTTTCGGGATTTATTTATTCGGGTATGTTTGATTTTTTTTTTCTCTTTCCCTTGGGACGACCTTGTGTCTCTTCTTCCTCTCCCCTTTCAATCAGACCAAATTTACCCCTCCAGCCTTGTTTCTTTTTCCAGATTTGGCTCAGCAAGCCCACCTCCCATTCTTCTTCTCACACCCCCATCGTCCCCCTGTCTCGCAACTGCCTACACACCCCACACCAAGAAATGTTTCAGATGCGCCTCCCCTCCCTTTCAATCTGGTTTCAGACAATCTCCCCCCCCCCACCCTTTATTGTTTTCAAACCCACAACACATACACACCCACAAACCCTACACCCATTTATTTCCCCATTCAAACACAACCCAACCTCCCTTCATCCCCTGTTCCAATCCTCCTTCCTTGTTCAATGTTCCTCCCATAGCCTCAATAAACACTCCAAAACACAGTCCCTATTCCCTTTGATTTTTGCCGAGCAGTAGTAGAAGCGTTGACACCAGCTCCTCCCTCCCTCCGTTTGAATCAACATGAGCTCACCCACTTCTCCCTTCCTTGCCCAAACTTCACCATCACCTCCGAGAACACCTCCAACTTCCTCAGTACATGGTGCCACTCCTCTTCCCAACAGAGGCCGATAATCGGGAGCCCCTAAGCTATTCTCGACACCACCAGAGCTGCCTCATCCAAGAAATTCGGACCGAGGAGCAACACCGATCCCCGACGAACCTCTAACAAGCCCCGACCTGCCTCTGCCGAACCGATGTGACCGAATCCCCGCGGTGATTTATGAGATGTTGGACCCTCTGGCATGTTATTTGTTGTTCTATGCATTCTAGGTAAGTTCTCTAAGACTTACTCAAGATTCGGACCTCATGCATGGGTGTCATGTAGTATGTTAGGTGTGTGCATCCTGCATCTCATGTAGTATTCTGCTTAGGTTTGCATAAATTTATGAGCATATGTATTCTACATGTGACTGATAGACACGATTGTAAGTCGTGAGTCTAGAGCCTTTGCTAGAGTCATAGGACGACCCAGCCCCATCAGCTTCGCACCTAATCGACTCATGTCATAAGAGTCTGATTATATGAGCATAATTATTGATATTGTCGAGACATTCATATGAGCATGATGTTGATATTATATGATTTTGGCTATGGCCCAGTCTCCACGACTTGGTATGGGCGTGGAGTGGTCTCCAAGACTAGGTATGGGTGTGGAGTGGTCTCCACAACTAAGTATGGACGTGGAGTAATCTTCATCCTAGGTAGCGGCATGGAGTGAGTTTTCACCGTAGGTAGCGATGTGGAATTTTGAGTGGGATATGCCGCTTGGGCTTCTTTGGGCCATTTACCGTATTTTGCATATATATTATATCCTGATCTACGTGCTTCATGTATTTAATTTCCCGCACTGCATTAGACATCTATATCCAGGTATATGGTGCATATTATATGGCCTCAATGATGCCTTAAGGCACGCATGAGTGCTCGCCTTGATATGTTGTATAGTTTCAGGTACTAGATCCTTCTTTTGATGTGCTGAGTGCTGTTTAGCGAGGACCAGGCTGGGAGCAGTGAGAGACTGACTCCATATACTCACTTAACGCTTTATTTTAGATTATTTTTACTTATGTTTTGACCCGACTCTATCGTGCACCTTGTATTCTATATTTATGTTTTGCATGATATTTTGGACTTCAATGATTTTACACATATTAGAATTTAGGATAGGTATCGGTGTGTAAACACCGGATCCCAAATGGACCTTACGCGGATTTAGGGTACAAAATCCCTCCTTCTTAAAACATTAACCCTTTGGTTTTAAGACAACCCATACTTCAAATGCAAGATCCGAACGAAGGTATCTAATCCTTCGAAACGTAACCCAGGTTCTATAACTCGGGGACCATTACAAAGGTGGTATCAGAGCGAGGTTACACAATTCAAGTACGATTGGGTTGTAAACTGCTTTTAAAAAACTATCGGATGATTTTAAAAGGATTTTGAATGGATTTCTAAAAGGGAAAAAAGAATTTAATGAACCTAACCCCTAACGTGAAGAAAAGAAGATGGGTTAACCGCGCGGTTAGAAAGGCGATAGGCCATCCTTTATGGACGTAGACTCGGGAATCGGTAGGCTAACCCGAGCTTTGTACTCTATAGAGGGCCTAGAAGACTGCAAGGAGTTTGTGTCGTGGTGGTTGGAGCAGCGAGGTAGGAATTAGAGACCAAAAGGGCAGTTGCCCCTCGAAAAGGCATCTTTTAGGTAGTTTTATGCTATATAAATTGGGCCCAAGGGTGACCCCTGATGTAGGAGAGAATTGAATATGAAAATAAATAAATATAATCAAACTACAACTCTAAGCCTATCAAATAAATTCAAGACTCCCTCATTATAGTAGTAGAGGAATCAGGTTCGATCCACGAGAAAGCGTGTCAGCGGAATCCCAAAGTAGTGCAAATCCACATTCTTTATAAACTCAGAAGCACTCGACGTCGAGTGGGTTCAGTCAATGTCGACTCAGTGTTTGTCGATCTCGGGTGATATCCTATAAAACAGAAGCAACAATCGATATCGAGTGGATGACTCGATGTCGAGTGGTAGTAGCTGTTGTCGATTGGCTCAGAAAACTGCCAGTCAATCCAATGTGATCGATGTCGACTGAGATACAGTCGATGTCGAGTGAAATAACAGTAAAGTGGGCATCGGCAAAGCTGGCTGAAGAATAAAATGATGGTAAAGAAAGATGGTCAAAAATAACAAAGGGTTGTTGAGTTTTTCGAGGACCCAAATATGAAAGTATAACGACGACCCAAAAATGAAAGAAATAACAAAGGGTTATTGAGTGAAATAACAGTAAAACGAAGTAAACAAATATAAAAGAAATCTTCCAAAGCCAGGGCTTACCACAACGACGACCATGCAAGTGAAATCAACAAATTGCAAAGGTAAATACTTTATCAATAAAGGACAAGGCTTTCACCAAATCAGGCAAATAGGCATATAAATCTTTCAATAAATAAACCTAATTGCATCTATCCTTTTCATAAATAGAGTTTATAAACTTCCGAATAGAAGCACAAGATAGAGCGAGATAAAGTACCTTTCTTTCGCAACTTACCAATCCACCGACATGGCTATCATCGGGCTCATCCTGACCCTAGAAGAAGGGTGACTACTCACTCATAGTAAGTATTGGAGGGTAAAATTTGGTGATTTCATAAATGATTTATCACATTCATTATATATTAAAATGTTGTCAATTTTGTCCATTCAAACACAAAATTGGACAATGTAAAATTGGATTTTCTAAATTGATTGAAGTGTAAATCCAATAAATACTTAAAAAGAGAGGCCCGATGAGCCCAAGCAATGTGCAATAATATTTTTTTTTTGATTAAGTAACAATTCAGTAGGCCAGGGTTATACTGGTGAACCGAGAGCATCCTTTCGGATGAGATCACATAGATCTTGATTATGAGGTATTGAGTAGGCAGTAATAGAATGGCCAAGGTGTGCAACCTTGTCAGCCACTTTATTCTAAAGACGCCTAATATGGTTTACTTTGACCTCAAACCGGGACCGGAGTAAGGTCTGTATGTCAGAGATTATAGTTTCAATTTGCCAAGGTGGTTTCCATATTCCATTGACATCATTAACCACTGTTAAACAGTCACACTCAACGGAAAATTTAGTCAAGTTTATAGAAATGGCTATCTTTAGGCCAATCAGGACCTCCCGAGCCTCAGTTTCTACAACCGTGTGTTGGCCGACAGGGTGTTGGTGGATTACCAGAGGACAACCCATGTGATCTCTAAGAATAACATCAACAGAGCAGCGATCGGCTATTGAAGTAGATCCATCCACATTTAGCTTATACCACCCATTCCTAGGTTTTTGCCAATTTTCAGAACATGATTTACGTTGTCTGATTTTTTGCCGAGCCTCCCTCCCATCATTTATCTCATGATCACATACTTTGATTTTATCCCAGATTGTTTTTTGTTGTATTACAAATTGAAATATTTCCCCATTGTAGGATGTTTGCGGTTTTGAAAGATGATTTGATTTCTGTATGTCCAAATCGCCCACCACTTAACAGCTATCATAGCTTTTTTAGGTGCAGGCAAACTGCCCATAAATTCCATAAGAGGCTTTATTTGACCTCTCATTAGAGGCGTCCTTGTATGATATAGATGAATATCATTGTCTTGCATTTGTGTAGAAGCAAACATAGGGCACTCTACAAACAAGTGGTATGCATCTTCAGAATGATGATTACAGAAAACACAGCCTTGAGGAGTGGGAATCCCATTCCGGTCAAGCCTGTCTTTGGTAGGTAGTCCATCTAATCCGACACGCCACAAGAAGTTTCTTATTTTTGGTTGCACATCTAGTTTCCATATCCACCCAGAAAAATTGTTATTGGCTGAGCTCAAGCCGCCGCTAATGAGATTCATCGCACTCGCGGTGGTAAACCAGCCCGATTTCAAGGGTTCCCAGTATAGACGATCTGGGATTTGCATTGATGGGATATGAACATCCTTAATTTTAGATATTATGTGTTGTGGTAGATAATTATATATATAACGATTGTTTATCCCATTCACCATTCTTTATAATTTTTTCCACTTTAAAATTTTCCGTGTGATCAGGTGGAAAACCCCCAAGGTCCACAATGGACGAGGAGCCACACCACCGATCAAACCATAACTTTATCGATTTACCATCTCCAATATTCCAAACAAGACCCTTGCGGAATAGTGGAAGAAGCTTGCTTAGTTTACCCCATTGCCATGAAGGAGATCCTACTCGTTTATATTCAAGAAGAGGTACATTTTTAAGGTGTTTTGGTGTATTATAGATACCCCGATGTTTGTTGGTTCTGCAGGTATTTTCCAGAGGAGCTTTAGCTGAAGAGCAACATTTATATCACGCATTTTCCGAATTCCCATTCCTCCTAAATGTTTTGGCCTACATATTTTATCCCAGCTCATGAGAGGTCGGTGTTGTAGGTCTTTGTTCCAGAAAAAGTTCTATTTACATGGTCTAATTCTTTATGAATTGTTGAGGGAAGCATAAAGCTTTGCATTACATAACTAGGTTTCGCAAGCATGTTGGATATAATTATAAGCACCGCTCTCTCCTCCTGGGAAAGCGAGTTAGCTCTCCATTTTGAAAGTTGCTGCTTGGATTTGCATACAGTTTCTTCAAAGGTTTCTTTATTCACTCTTCCATTTATAATTGGGCAGCCCATATATTTTTCTAAATTTGTGGAGCTTGGTATGCTAAGGATACCTTGCAACATAAGTTTTCTTTGCTCTGAGATACAAGGTGATGTTTGAAAGGCTGATTTTTGATAATTTACCTTTTGTCATGATACTAAGAAATAGCTATCAATTATTTCTTTCACTCTACAGCAAGCATCCACACTGCCTTTACAAAAGATCATCATGTCATCGCCAAAAGATAGAAACAGAATCCTTAAAGAGTTTCTGGCACATTGAAATCCAATAAGATTTTTCTCCTTAGTTGCATCCAACTAGAGGGCTCGGAAGAGAACCTCAGCAACCAGGATAAACAAGAACGGGGACAAGGGGTCCCCTTGTCGTAGCCCCCGTTGTGGGAAGAACATCTTCGTAGGTTCGTTATTAACCAGAACCGAATAAGAGACGGTTTAAACACATTCCTTAATCCAGTTTAGAAATTTCGGATGGAAACCGATTTTTTCTAAAACATCAGCTAGAAATGACCAGCTTACCCGATCATAGGCCTTTTCCATGTCCAGTTCTACTGCCACTCACCCCTCCAGACAAAGTCTATTACAGAATGAGTGGAAATTTTCATGGGCTATAAGAATATTGTCTTGAATTCCTCTATCAGCCACAAAGGCACCTTGTAGCGGATAAATTAGTTTACCAATGACATTTTTGAGACGTTCTGTTAGGATTCGTGAAATTATTTTATAGCTAGTGTTGCAAAGACTAATAGGTCTGTAATGACTAGTTTTTGATGGTTGTTCACATTTTGGTAGTAGTGTAATGTAAGTGTGGTTTAGCTGTTTTAGCATATGGCCAGATAGGAAGAACGTCTTCACCGCTTTAGTAACCGCAGGGGCAACAATATCCCAAAAAGTTCTAAAAAACTCCGCAGAAATAACATCTGGCCCCGGGGATTTATTCATACATAGTGAGAAGACTGCCTCCTTAATTTCTCTGATAGTCACTTGGCTGATAAGCATCTCATTGTCCTCAAAACTGAAATATGTAGAGATAAGGTTAAGGAAATTAATAGGACTTGTGATATTTTGATTCTCTTTCTTGAATCTGAGACTGAATTCATAATTTCTCGTATAACCTTCCTATTCCTTCTACCAGAAGCAACTTTGTAAAAGTATCCAGAATATTTATCTTTTAGTTTGAGATGTTTTGTGTTTGATCTTTGTCTCCAATAGGTTTTTTGGAATTTTAATAACATTTCTCTCTTTTTGATTAAACGAATTTGTTTTTCCCAAAAGGTTTGTTTATTCTGGTGACAACCATTTTTCCCAAAGGTGTTGAAAGATGTTTCCAAAAGTGTTTCTGTTCCAATCCTTGGATGCTCTTTTGATATGTTTTGTACCGGCTGGAACATAAATGAGCCCTGGCTATCAATCTGCCAGGATTGATTGACAATATTTCTGTAGTCCTTTCTAAGGAACCACATGTTTTCCATGTAGAAGGGAGGTGCTTTGCTATTACTCTTTTCCTCGATTTCTATGACAATAGGGCAGTGATCAGAAGATGTGAAAGCGAAATTTGTTGTTTGAATGTCCGGGTATGTGTTCAATACTTCATGTGTAACCAAAACTATGTCGAGCTTTTCATACATCCAGTCGTTGTTAGGTTGAGATTTCCTCCATATAAATTTATTGCCAACCGATGGAATCTCCGAAAGCTTGCACTCATTTTTTAATTGAATTAGACGATTAAATCGTCCAGGGTGTGGTGATGCACCTCCTTGCTTTTCATTACTTCCACATATTTCGTTTAAATCACCTAGGATGATGCACGGGGATTGGCAGTTGCCGATTATTTCCGTCAGTCGGGCCCAAAACGGCGGCTTGTCTTTTTCTTGTGGGGGGCGTATACAAAGATAATCATGTTGCATGTGTTGCTGTTAGAATTTGTGTGTTTAAACATAATGATTCTATCTTCTTGGAGTTGAAGCTCAAATTTATAATCAATTAACTGCCGGTACTTCCAAAGGACTCCAATACCTCCCGTTCTACCAATGGCTGGTGACAAGACCGCATGATCGAACCCAGCCCTTTCCCAGTCGGCTTCATTTGGTATATTCGGATTCTTGGTTTCCATTAGAGCACACACTTGGAAATGCTCAACTTTACAGAAGGCTTCTAGAGCTATCCAAAAATTAGGCTTGCCAATGCCCCTACAGTTCCATGCAGAAATCTTCATTCTAATACAACTTTTTGTGAACTAACAGACAACCATTTACTTTTCCTTAGTAAAGAAGTTGTTTTGTTACTCATGAATTGAATATTGGTTTGCCTACCAAGCTGCCCATTACGAGCGAAATGAAACAGCACAGACAATTTCAGAGGAATGAACCCAATATTCGGATTGAAGACTACCCAAGCCAAGACAGAGTGGACAAAGAATGAGTGGATTACTTTGCAAACTCTCATTAAGCATATTCTAGTGTTAAGATAAAGTATTTGAAAGGGTATTACGTCCATTGCCTTCAAATGCAATACCATAGGATTGTTAATCCGCCCAAGAACAAGTGACCAACCGAGACACTTACACAAGGGGGGTTGTGATAATCTGCATTCATAGGAGTAACCTTTAATGTTTCCCTTTACACCAAAGATTCGAGAAAGTGACCGTATGAGAGTGAGTTTGATCTTTATTTTTCCATTAACAATACCTTGTTGCTTTCTACATTTGGGCTCCTCAGGGTATGATTTTCCTTTTAAAGCCATTGGCCAAGGCATCATGATCACCTTGTCCCACCAAATCAATTCTAGGTTGGTCATCTTGTTCGACCTGGTTGGTGTTTGAACTTGATACATGGTGTTTGAGCACGTATTTTGTAGGTATTATGTAAGATAAATGTTTTCGGTTGTTCAGCTTAAGAAGGTTCAAATCAACTTCCAGACAATTAAGGATGGAAAAAAGTTCACCATACCTGGCTAGCAAATCAGTAGATTTACCCAAAATCAGATTCTCACAAATATTTTTAGTAGCAAATCTTGGAGGCTGATAAAAAAACAAACACATAGCTGGCAGATAATAACCATAAGATGCGAGTTAAGGGATGAATTTCCAAAGCAGTCAGTATTGTTAATGGTGTCACTGTAGGCATTGGCAGGGAGTGCATGAAGTGCAAAGACACCCCAAGCAGACACAAACACACAACGTCTGTGGTAGCTTGCATTAGATAAATCCATACATGATCTACATTAATAATCACTCCAAATCGATTTCCACACAAAGGATAGAGCACCCGACTAGGAGAAGGTGTTGTTTTTTGTTCAGTCCATGCTTCTAGGATGTTGGTGACTTTGTTTGGATTAGGCGTTATAATGGTGTTAATGAGCTGCAGTTGATAGAGGTTTTCATATATATACTTCTTGTTCACATGGGTTATGCTTAACGAGATGATACGAGAGCATAAAACAACCATTAATTTATTATTTTCATGAATCTTCTTTTTTTCCTCAAAGACCTCAGAGGAGATAATCCCTTTGGGAAGACAACCTCCGAGGCAAAGAGAAACAAATTGTTCAAGGCCCCCCAAGGGGTGGTTCAAGTCGAGAGTTGCAGCCGAGTCGGCTACCGACACTCCCATATCCGCAAGGCCTGGTTCCTCTTTAAACTTGGTGCCAAGTTTGGTTTCGTATTTGACAAAAATATGTAGTTGCCATTTGAAATTTATAACAGCAAAAGCACTCATGCACCCATAAGCTATAGTTTCATAAGCTTTCTTTATGAGTGTGTTCTCAATGAGAGGGAAGTACCTGTGAACCATCGATTCATTGGCCTTGTTCAGCCCATCACAGTGCGTCTCACACACCAGTCTCGTCAGGCAGCAACATATAAGAAAGAAGGACGCACCCAGAAGAATGGAAGAAAGCAAGCAATGAACTATGCCCCGTCGCAACCCCAACCGCCGCCAGCACACATCTTCTCTTAAAAGTCGATGAGATTTCGGTCGATTGTCCATAACGACCACTACTTTGTGCCTCCACATTAGCCAATTTTTGTAAGAGTTATTATAGCAGATGCAAGGCTTGATTTTTTAGAGGGATGAAGAAACTTCAACGGATGCTTCGGCTTTCAAAGTCACCAATCGGAAGTTGTTGCTTGTTGGGATTGCTACTTTGGTGAATAACCATGCTTGATTTGCCTTCAATTTGGCCTGATTAAGAAGTCCTAATTAAGAAGTCCTATTAAAGTAACAACATGTGAATACACATTATTTGATCGAGAGATTGAGAGTGGATGCTCCTAATTAAGAAGTCATATCCGAAGGTAGGCTACATACAAAAAAAGTAAAGACCTTTTCTAAATACAAAAAATGATTTTTATTATACTAACTATGCAAAATGATTTATGTGATGAAGCTAGGCTACTAACACAACCTCGTTCTTGAATTCTTTTGCTCCTTGACCAGAGCTTTAGAGCAATCTTTTCACATCTACTTGTTGTCCAGTTCGTAAAGTAGCTTGTAGCTAGGCTACTAACACAACCTCGTTATTGAATTCTTTTGCTCCTTGACCAGAGCTTTAGAGCAACCTTTTCACATCTACTTGTTGTCCAGTTTGTAAAGTACCTTGTAGCTAGCCTTAGAACACATTAAAGCCAAGGGATTTTGAATGCACACATAAATATATCTACCTGAAATGAAATAGAGATTCCAACTTCATATATATTAATCCACCTTCTTCAATTTTATTTTTATAAGAGAATTTGTTACATGCAGCTTCAAGTATTTTAAACCCACATTGCCACTTGATAAAAGTATCTCTGGAATCTAGCCAGGACTTACCTGATTGTCTTCTCTAATTCTTAAATTTTGTCCTACCAGATTGAAGAAGCCATTAACAACCTGAAATGAAAAGAAAAAGTGTGCAACAATAATGTCAAGCACATGCTTCTTTTCAAACAGAAGCATTAAAAAAAAGCAAAATATAAGCAACAAAGATCAATAAAAGAAAATCAAAGGACATGGCCCTAATATAGCACATAAACTACACAAATTCACTATCTTCCCAACCCATAATATATAAAATACTAGAATAAGGAGCGAAAATAAGCACAAAAACATGGCATAAACACATGGACATCAAATCACCCCATACTTAATCTTACTTATCCCCAAGCAATAACTTGGATGGTCATACAGGTGAAAGATACAAAAACTTTCAACATAGTGAATCTATTATCATATTACCAATAACACTCAATTGCCATCCTTGAAAAGGTACTAATGTCTTCAAATCCATGCATGTGAATGAAAAGCAACATCTCTCGCAAAAGGAGGTTATGAAAAAACAATTTTCCTACGACAAAGCAACAATAATCAAAGAGAAGTAGATAGGTAAAAGGCTAAAGGTGGGATATATTTCGCCATGTGGTGCTAATAATCCGTGGAAATCAAGTAATTTTTAAACTTTCATACCACACTCTTTCTTCTTTAGATTTCTCACCTTTCTCTCATCACTAAATGTTTTTTAACTAATTTTCTTTTACATCTCTAACCTTAGCACTACCTTCTCGCGAGTCACAAACATGGGTGTCATGAATGACCTCAAATACTCAGGGATCCAGACTCCTCACCATGTGCCCCATCCTGCGGAACTAACATCTCACGCAGGTAGGGTCGATCATCCTTTATCCTTAGGAGACCGGATTTTCTTTCACTCATGAAATTTTCCATAAAATTTCATCATGCCGCCATCAAACTCCAATAACAACAACAACACAAACAACCATATAATTTCTCCCAATATAACTTTCATTCACAACATAATATCCGGATAGGAAATAAGATAAGAATGGGCAATATGCATAGCATGTGGGGAAAATACAATGTAATGATATATATATAAGGCTCATATATGGCTCTTGTGATGCAAATAAGCATAGGTATGACTAGGTATATAGAATAAGCTTATATGGAAAATATAAAGTCCTCCATCCTCTTATTGTGCAAATGGAAAAAGAAACATCGAATTTACCTCACTTTTGTGGTTTTCTAAAAAAAAATTGCACTTCATTGAGACTGCCCTTTACTAGGTAATATTGTGCAATAACCCTAATGAATCCATTTCTTGCATCGTCGAGTTTTTCCTTACTTTTAATGACACTATTTCTTTGAACATATTGCAAACTTGGGTGATGCCCTCACAACTCTCATAAAATACCTTTGGAATAAATAAGATAAAAAAAGCAAACACAATATCCAAAATAATATCGTCTAAACTCATACAAGAGTTGTGCCCTGTCTTAAAACCATGAAATCATAAAAACATAAGAACATAATAATATCCAAAATACATCCAAAGCAAAACCAAAAGTCATAAATAAACCAAGTTTCTCCCACCCCATACTTAAAATAGACAGTGTTCTCACTATCAAAAATAAAATCCAAGGGGAAAGGGAACTTACTAAAAAAATTGCAGAACTCTAATATGGTGGACGAGGCGGAGGAGGTAGCTGGGGTCATCCACCCGGAGGAGGGTAATATGGTGGATACCCATCATGGCCATCAGAAGCTCCTCCCTGGGAGAAGCTGCCATGATAATAACTAGACGGACCCCCTGGTCATAGAAGGATCCTCTCTGATGGAAGGAACCCCCCCCCCCCCCCGATAGGGTCCCTGCTGATAGGAGCATGAAGGATAGCCCCACCGCTGCTCGACCTGCTCGAACCGGTTCATGAAGCGGGTGGAAGCTGAGAAGAATCACACATGTTGGATGCTCATGGTGCCAAGTGTCTAGCGACACCAAGGGATGTCCTATCGTGTAGCAGCCTGGTCCTCCCTAATAGTAGCCACATCCAATTGCAGCTGACCAATCTGTACGCCGCCGCCAAATCGTCAGGATGCCCTCTAGTATAGTAGGACTGTTGAGGCTGGTGGGAGGGCTCTTGGTGTGGAATGTAGGAATGGTGAGATCCTTGAGGCTCATCACCATCGTTTTCTTCATCGCTATCAGATGACTCCCCCTCCGCCTCTGACTCCTCCTCCTTCTACTCCTCATCATCCTCCTCCATCGGTGCTGTTGAGTCGTTGTGGTAGAAGAGGGGCAACCTATCTATCCTCAGGGTAGGATTGGCTATTGGAGAGATGCCTGCAGGGTAAGGGTGCCCCACCCACGTGTGATACTAGTTCGACACGTAGAATAGATCCATGAGGTCCTCACGGATGGGGACCCTGAAGTAGGGCGTATCCATGTGACCCCATCTGGCGCCCTCTCTATGATGCGTCCTAATCGGAGAGAAGTAAGATCAATATATAAGCAATGGTAAGCTAAATACCTCGTTGGATCGATGTCAAGGGCCTTGGCGAGGATGGCAACCATGCCACCGTCCATGATGTCGCCGTTGTTGGTGTGGCGGCGAGTAATGTAGTGCTGGAGCGAGGCGTGTGCTAGGGGCATCAGCTCGGACTCGAACAGAATGCGTTGGAGGCATTCTATATCCTGGTGGTTGGGGCATCGCAACTCTGGACGCGCCCAGATAGTGCTTCCCAGGACGCGGAGGATCGTCCTGAAGAATGGGCTCGCTATGTTGTGGCTGAAAGATGTGTCGGAGGTGGGCTCTGCTATCCCAATCATGTATGTCCACATCACGTTGACGTCAGGGATGTGGAAGCTAGCAGTGGTGTACTCGAACCCAAATATCTCTTTGAGCCGATGGAGGGAGAGGCAGTGGCTGGGGTTGCCCAGCCGGAATGTGACCTCCTTGTCAGAACATGCATCTCGAGGGATCTGTAGGGTGGCCAGAAACTCCCCGGTGAGCGCAGGATAGTGGCGATGAAGGTGTCGCATGAGACGCTCGACGTCGAGATAGCCGAACGCCTCCACCATCCATTTGTGCAATCTAAGCTCCTCCATGCTCTCCCTACAATACCAGCTGGCTTGCGTGGCCCGCTCAACGAGGTTGTTAGCGAGCCGACACTGCTAATTTTCAGCGATGTCAATCCGGTCCATCCCTAAGGTCTTCGATCGAACCATTGTCTGCAAGAAACAATCAACAAAGATAATTTCTACACAAAAAATATGAAATCATAAAAGAACCCCATACTTAGTTTCTGAAACTTGCCTAAAATAATAATGAATAACCATAATCTAGCTTATATTGCTAAACATGCATAAACCTAAGTAAGATGCTTAAGAGAAAGATAAATCAGTCCACGAACATCATATTCAAGGTACAAATTAAGAACAGATTCAAGAAATCTTAAATAAAATCAACCATAAACCCATAAATTCCAAATTCCATGAACCTATTAACAATATGAAAAAACTAAGCATATCCATCAATCCAAAATTATCAATGTCAGCAGAGGTCTAAAAATCATCCCTAAATTATAACGGTAATAACCACCCAAATCCATCAATTTTAATTTCCCGCGCAATTTCAAACCCTAAACTATCAAATTTCAACTCAATATTCAATATCTACCGTAAACTATCAAAATCAATTCTAAATCTGTAAATAAAGAGTTTAGGGAGAAGATCCATACCAGAAGAGTTGCAAATATGGTTTGAAATCAAGAAAAAAAATATGGAAATGGAGGGTGGTTTTGAGTGAGTATGTGAAGCTGCGAAGATGGCTCAAGGACTGATGTAGGAGGCTCAGGGGCGGGGATCCGGTGTGCTGTGGGCGGTATGGTGTTGCTGCGGTGCTAAAATGGAGGGGTGGTCTGTGGTGGTGGGTGCAGGGGAAAGAGTGAAGGGAGATCGAGGGAAGAACGAAGAGAGGTCGAGGGGGTTGTATGGGATGTTGTGGTTAGCGTGGTGGCGGATCTGGGCAGGGGAATGCCGACGGTGGTGCAGCAGAGTGGGTAGTGGCCGAATCTTATCAGAGGAGGGTTGACAGAGGGAGGTGCGATGGTGACTGAGAGAGAGGCAAGTGTAAGTGGGGTCGAGGTCGAGAAGAGGGGAGCGAGATGTGGGCGTGGGGTGGGTTTAAAAATAAAAAATTAAAATAAAATAAAAATAACCCACCTGGTTTTTCAGTCGACGTCGACTGACCTACGGTCGATCGACGTCGGGAGAAAACCTCAATTGTGTTCAGGCGACATCGACTGTAACTAGTCGATGTCTAGTGGCCGTCAGCTCCTACCTTTAACCCGTGGTAGCCCCCTCGGGAGTCGACGTCGAGTAGGGGTGTGCATAACCGGGTACCCGACACGAACCGGTTAATCGTGTCAGGTACCCGGAACCGTAAAGACCAAATCCTCCGAACCATGTAAACCCGGGTACCCGACACGGTTAGGGTATTCGGTTCCGTGTCGAGTACCCGGGTACCCGACACGAGCCGGGTTGCTTTGCTTTGCTTGACATGCTTGTGGCCTAGGCGCTTGGACAGTGCCACGGTGGACATGAATGCAAAAAAGAAATGCTTTCCATATCCATGTGTTGCTACTGTTTTTTTTATGCAAAAAAAAACATGAATGTTGAATGATCAAAACAAACATAAATCCATACATAAATGATAATCATCCATACATAAATCCACACATAAGTTCTTACATAAATCCATACATAAGGTCATACATAAATCCATACATAAGTTCCAAACAAAGTAGGAATGTGAAGCCTCGAAACGCAGCACTACAACAATCCATATATAAAGTTGAAATCAATAAAGTGAAGGTTGTAATCAATTTATGTAATAAAACCTATAGAGTCAAACCGAAACGGCATTATTATTCCTCCATCTCAGGCTACTCTTAGAGTGAATTTTGAAGTATTCAAACCAAAACCCAAGAGCACTAACTTAACCCTACTCGAAAATTCGAAACATCATACAAACCAATTTAACCCTAATCGAATTTTCGAAGACCCAAGAGCATTGGAGCACTAATGGCGAAAAAGATAGGACTTACCATGTTCTTGAGAGGTGAGAGCTTCGAACATTCGTGAGTTCATGAGGATTTGAGAGGAGAGATTTGTGAGGATTTGAGAGAGAGGCTGAGATTTGTAAGGAACTGAGGATCCGAATGGGCTGCGACTGCGAGTGCGAGGCTGCGAGCGGTGCTGCGAGTGGTGAGGATCCGAACGGGCGAAAGGTGTTGTGCCGGTGCGAGGCTGCGACGCCGATTGTGAGTGCGAGCGGCTCCGGGCTCTCTACCCGTTTGTCGGTTGTCGCTCACACGCTCTGCTTCTGTTGTGCTATGCGAACTGCGAAGCCAATAATCCAATATGCGATAAAAAAAAGTTAGGGTTAGGAAGGAAATAGGAAACTAACCTCAGTCTCACTAAAAACAAATTAAAAAGGGTACAGAGGAGATTCGAACCCGAGTTTCCCTGCAAGAATTCAAAGGATGCAACCAATTGGGCTAGCGGAGTTATTTGTTACAAAGAGCATTCTGTTTATACTAATATTATTATACACAGCATAAAAATTCAAAAAAAAAAAAAAAATTAAACGGTTCATGTCGGGTACTCGACAAGGCAATTTGCCCGACCCGAACACGAACCATTTAAATCCGTGTTTTCTCAGTTCGTGTCATTATCGTGTCGTGTTTTTTCGGTTTCGAGTTTTTTAGTGTCGTGTTTTCGGTTTTGGTTTTTTCTACACACCCCTAGTGTCGAGTGGAGATCACTCAACGTCGATTAGGGGCAATCGACTTTCCCGCACTCGATACCTAGTACCCCGCATGTGTGTATATCCGATCGACGTCGATTGGACCTAGTCGACGTCGAGTGCGTCTCCAGTGTTCTGCATCTATCAGGGAGAGATGAAACTTGCACGAAGTAAAAGAGAAATAAAGGAAAAATAAACTAAGGTAAAAGAAAATAGAAAAAATAGCGGGTTGCCTCCCATAAGCGCTAGGGTTTAAGTCGTTAGTTTGACCTATTTTCCTTTGTAAACCTTAGTTCAATGCCACGTTGGTGTGAATCTCTTCCTCAGGGTCTTCCTTTTCATATTACTTCTTGACCCTGTGCCCATTTACCTTAAAGGTGGTGCCATCGTTGCCAAGTAAATCCAACGCTCCATAAGGAAAAATATGATGAACAGTGAAGGGTCCACTCCATCCTGTCCTTAGTTTCCCTGGAAACAAGCGAAGTCTAGAGTCATATAAAGGCACTTTACCATCTACCTCATATATCTTGGGCACTAGCTTCCTATCGTGTTATTTTTTTGTTCACTCCTTGTAGATTTTGACATTCTTATATGCCTTTAGCCGCAACTCCTCAAGTGCCTGCAAGTCAATAAAACGTTTCTTACCGGCCTCATCGAGATCCATGTTAACCTCCTTAAGAGCCCACATCGCCCTATGCTCCAATTCGATGACCAAATGACATGACTTTCCATACAACAAGTTGTAAGGAGTTGTATGCAACGGTGTCTTATAGGCCGTTCGATAGGCCAAGAGCGCGTCGTCAAGTTTAGACGACCAATCATTCCTCGAGCGGGAGACTGTTTCTCCAAGATGGCTTTGATTTGTCGATTGGAGACCTCGACTTGACAACTAGTGTGGGGATGATAGGGAGTTGCCACTCTGTGTGTCACCCCATCTGAAATAAGAACTCTAGGAACACCAAAGCGAAGAAATATGTTAGTTTTAATAAACTTTGAAACTACCTTCGCATCGTTGGTCCTAGTATCAACAACCTCAACCCATTTGGAGACGTAATCGACCGCCACAAGTATGTATTTGTAGGGGCCTGATGCAGGAAAAGGTCTCATGAAGTCCCTATGAGCAGCGTCTCATTTCTCCAAGTAATATTGCCCGCTCGTTGGCACTCATCGCAAGAAGTGACATAAGCTTGCATATCCATAAAAAGATTAGGCAAATAAAAACCTCGTTGAAGTACCTTCGCTGCAGTTTTGAAGCCTTTAGCATGCCTGCCTGTAGGGAGAGTGTGGCAATGGTGAATGACACTCTCAACTTCCTCTTCTGGGATACAACGTCAAAAGATATGTCCCTTCCCCTTCTTGAACAAGTAGGGTTCATCCCAATAGTATTGCTTGACTTTGTGGAGAAACATCTTCTTACCCTGAGAGATTAGGCCTAAAGGAATCTCATTTCCTACAAGATAGTTAGCGAAATCTTCATACCAAGGAACCTTCGCTCCCTTTACCGAGGATAGATCATGTGTGAGCAAGGTTTAACTTGTAATTTGTGAGCAATTTATGACCATTGGATGGAGGTAAATGAATGGATGAGATTGAATGAAAATTTAATTAATTATTTTTTCAAAATCGGATGGGGTCCACCAATTTAACAGTGCACCCTCCCATTTAGAGCATGTGAGATACACTCTCCACTCTAACGGTTTCCGTAAAAAATACGGTCCGGATAAATACATCTCAAATTTTCACGTCGGAATGGACGTGCAAGTTTGTTATGGGCTAATTAATTAAGAAAACCTTTTAATTAATTAAAAAAGGTTTCACGTTGGATTGCACGTGCATTTTAAAAGGGTGATTTGCGGTGTATCTAACAACACCAAAAAAATATGTGCTACGCTGATTTCACGGTGTTTGATAAAAGTAAAAAAAGAAAAGGAAATATTTTGTTGTTTTATTTAAAAAAATCATTGATATATGCTCGTTAGTCCATATATGATCTTTTCCCCCACCCATTCATGATTCATCGATTAGTTATATGTTCAACAATGATGGTGGGTCTATCGATGTCGGATCTCGCAACTCTTATCAAGAAGACCTTTGCTTTCGAAAGGATCGGATCTGATCTGGAGACTGCTTGCTTACCTGACACCTCCACTAATCTACTCCAACATATTTTTGTCACCAGAATTGAAAATTCAACCTGCTTCCATGGTGGATTTGAGATCTCGCGTTGTTTCGATTGTATCAGGTTCCGTATGTTAGTATTACATCTTCGGTTGCTACTTGCTAGTTGTGGTGTATATTGTTGTAGGAGGAAATCGAGGGTGCAAATAAAATATAAATTAAGTACAGCAAACCAGATTCCGTCCCTTACAAATAATTACAAGACTTCCTCCCGATGCAGTAGTGGGAAGTCAGGATCGATCCACGAGGAAGCGTGTCAGCGGATCCTAGGCAGCGGAGAAATCTCACGGACAGAAGTCGACCACAGTGCTCGATCTCGACTAGGGTTAGTCGACAGAAGATCGGGCAAGTCGAACAAAGTAGCAGTAACTCTCGGTGGTTACTCGATATCGAGTAACTCTCCTCGATATCGAGGAAGGCCTTTGTCGATCTCGGGTACTTGCAGAAGAGAAGCTACATCAATCTTTGTGGATCAAAGATTAGTAGTCGATATCGGCCAAAATTAGTCGATATCGAGGAAAAACAGAAACTTAACAAAATAAAATAAAGAACAATGCTTTTGGGATTCGAAATAAACTATGTGTGAAAGACAACTTCCGAGAATAGGGTTTGTGACAACGATAACCAAACATGTATAAGGCAAGAATAAAACAGATAATCATGCAATTTGCATCGAAGGACCAAGTTTTCGCCTTTTCCAACAATTAGACAACTCTTTCAAGAAACCCTAATTGTATCTACCGATTTTATGTTTACAATCCAAGTTGTTAGCATGGACCTCCATTAGATGGGTAATAAACACATAACAAGTAGTAGATGCTCAAGACATGATAAAAGTCGGATCTTTACCTCAAACACGCAGGGCTATCGTCGGGCTCACCCCAACCCTATAAGTAGGTGGACTACTTGCGCTTCATCGCAACCCAAGACATCATTGATGGAAAATAAACTACTTGTATTAAATCAAATAGAGCTTTACAACCGATCGAAGCCAACTTGCTCTCGCTCCTTAACTCTCTCGGCCACTTACTCTCTCTCTCTACCTCTATGTAACTAATTGTGTCTTGAATTGAATGAATAGAAATCAGGCCCTAAGGCTTTATTTATAGGCTTAAAATCCTTGCTAATCAAGGAAAGAAATCTCTATCTAACATCTAAAGATAAAATTTTAAAAAAGGGAATATTTATCATAAAAGGGAAATATATCTAAAAAGCTAAATATCTTCATGTGTGGATAAATCTTCTCTCCATTGATGGATCTTGATAATCTTGATAGATCTCGGACTCCTTCGCTCCCAAGAAAGCCCAAACCGCGTCGGATAGCCAAACCGCGTAACGCGGCCCAGGATCCTGTGCTCGATATCGAGGAAATGTGTGTCGTCGACTTGGCTTCACTCGCTTGCTCGAGTAAGTGATCCTCGATCTGCTCAGACATGTGCTCTGATCTTGTCGATATCGAGCACTTTACTCGATATCGAGGAAATGCTGCTCGACCTTGTCTTGTCTTCATCTTCTCGATCAGGTGGTGTTCCTCGACTCCGGGCATGACTTTGGGTCTTGTCGATAAGGAGTAAAAGTACTCGATATCGAGTAGGGTCCTGGAGCTGGGTTGCTTTCGTCATCAGTTCCTCGATCAACTTGTCCTCGATCATGCTGTGCCCGGACTCTTTGGTCGATATCGAGGAAGTGTGCTCGATATCGAGTAAGGCTCAGCTTCCGTCTTTGCTTCTCGGTTTTGTCCCGAAATGGCTCCAAATTCTGCAATATTAAACCAAAACTTATGTAGACCTCTATTTCTTGCAAATAAGCATATACCACATAAATTCAACATATTCTCATCCCGAAATATGCAAAGTGTATAGAATATGGAGCTAAAATGTGCATTTCAACATGGCTATTTTAGTGGACATCAAATCACCACATACTTAAGCTTGCTTGTCCCCAAGCAATAACTTGGATGGTCATTCAGGGGAAGAAATCAAAACTCTCAACATCATAGATTCATTCTCATATAACCCGGCAATCAATTTCCATCATCGAAAAGGTACTTGTGCCACAAATTCATGCATGTGCAATTAAAAAGCAACATCTACTCACAATAGGAGGGTCATGCAAAAACAATCATAAGTGACAAAACATTAATAATTAAGAGGACTTTAATTTAAGCTCAATAAGGAGTAGATTGGTAAAAGGATAAAGGTGGGCAATTTTTGGCAATGTGGTGCGAATAATCCGGGGAAATGGAGTATTTTCCAAACTTTCATACCACATTCCTTCTTCATAAGATCTCTCACCTTTCATAATGCTTTTATCAATAATAATGATTTTACCTCTCTAACCTCAGCACTGCCTTCTCGCGAGTCACAAACATGGGTGTTATGAATGGCCCCGGATACTTAGTGCTTTGGACTCCTCACCTGTGTGTCCCATCTCACTGAACTATTATCTCAACAAGTAGGGTCGATCTACTTTTATCTCCTGAGGTGATCGGATTTTCTTTCACTCATTCAATTTTCCATATATTCCAAACAATTCCGCCAAACTCCAATAATGATAATAACAACAACACAAACACTATATAATATCTCCATAATGTAACATCATTCTCAACATAATCCCCAGATAGGAAATAAGGCTAGGATTATAAACATATGAGCATTATATGGAAATATAAAGTCCTCCATCCTCTTATCATGCAACATGTCCAAAGCAACTTCAAATTTTACCTCCTTTCGTGGTTTTCAAGAAAATAATGCACTTCATTGTGACTTCCCTTTACTAGGCAATTTCATGCTATATCTCTAATGAATCCAATTTTGCGTTGTCGAGTTCAATAAAGCTTCCATGACACTATTTTCTTTGAACAATTTACAAGCAATGGGAGATGTCTTAAAGAATTTTGAGTTTTAGCCTTATGCACAAAAATTTAAAATTTTCTCAAAATTTCACCATGTAAAACCAAGAACAAGAACAAAACATAAAATTTTGATAAGGAGATCTCCCCCCCCCCCCCCATACTTAAAATATACAGTGTCCCCATTGTATAAAATCAAATAAAAATAAGAGTAAAGGAAGGAACTCATCGAATAATGTGTCGAGGAAAGCAAAAAACAGGGCATGTCGAGTAACTGTGGTGGTCGATATCGAGTACTGTACTCGATATCGAGTAAGTTGTTAGCGTCGACTGGAATGCTGAAGTCGAGGAGCCTTCTAGCTTGGTCGATATCGAGTTAGCCTACTCGATATCGAGTAACTCTGGGCTGCTCCTCTTGGTCGTTCTCGACTGGCCTAGTCGATTTCGACTGTTTTTTAGGGACTTCTTATTCCGCCTTTCGCGATCATTTTTACGCTTGCCGACCTAAAAGTGTTAGATTGCACACAAAGACAAGACTTTCCACATGAAGTATTCTAAACTAAAAAAAACCAAAACCAAAATCAAAAGTTCCAAAGTCCCAAAATTCAAAAAGTTTTATATACATGCTCTAGATTTTAGAGTTGCTAGGCCGACTTCTCTGTTTGTGCTTAAGGACCGTTAGTGTGGGGCCCGCTTGTGGTTGGCCGTCCTCCTGGATTATCTAGGTCCTGATTGTAGTATGCAAGCTCAGCTGATAGGTGGTTGCTTGCATAATCTTCCTTTTCTCCCTTCTTTCTCTTTCCAGCTCTCAGTTTCCGCAGATTCTCTCACCACGGGGTCTTACCTCCCCTTAGATTATTTATAAATTTCTTAATGGACTGAGGAGAAGTAGAACTCATACCTGAACTTACCTTTTCGGGCCCAAAACAGAAATCTTCGGGCTTAGGGTTAGTCGATGTCGAGCAAGACTGGTCGATATCGAGTACAGGGACCCCGTACTTAGGCTCTTGGCAAGTCTGTTGCTCATCAGAGAAAGTCGATGTCGAGGACAGTTTGTCGATATCGAGTAGAGGTTTGGTCGACATCGAGGAGGGCTTGTCGATATCGAGGAGAACTTTGGTGCCTTCCTTTGTTGTTTGCTTGATCTCGTGGTTGTTGATGCTCTTCACCTACAGACATGAAATTTCCTCTTTTTCAGGGCCAAAAGAGAAATCTAAGACCTCATCCCATATTGTGAAGGTGAGCAATCGATGTTTGACACTAATCTTGGCATCTGCAGTAGGTAGAAATGATCTACCAAGGATAATAGGGCTAGTAGGATCTTCAGCACAATCTATTATAAGGAAATCAGTTGGGATAAAGAATTTACCAACCTGGACAGGGACATTCTCAACCATACATGTAGGGATGACCACTGTATTATTTGCCATGTATAGCTTGGCATCCACAGGTTCTATGGACCCTATCTTTACCTTCCGCCAGATTGATAAGGGCATGATGCTCACACTATCTCCTAAATGACACAAGGACTCATATTTATATTGTCCAAATCCCACAGTAACAGAAAACTTACCAGGGTCAGGTCTCTTTTCAGGGAAGTGGAGCACTTTGCATTCGCCGGTGATTTTTGAAATCGATCGCTTGTTGCTCAGGATTTCCTTCAGGAATTTGACATATGCAGGCATCTCTTGAAGAGCTTATGTAAAAGGAATAGAGACATTCAGTTCTCGAATCATATTAACAAAACGTTTGAATTTACCTGCAGTGGGATCCTTTAGTGCTTTGGAAGGGAAAGACAGTGTCTTTTTCTGCTTTAGAGCCAGAACAGACGTCGGAGGTGTTGCAGAGTTGTCGACATCAGCCAACTTCTCCTCGACATCGACCAGGGGTTCCTCGATATCGACAGCAGTCATTGATGTCGAGTTGCTGGACTGTGCAGATGGGTCCGAGGTTGGCTTCTCTCCTGTGTCGAGTTGATTCTTGTCGATATCGACCAAGGTTTGGTCGACATCGAGTTGCTTCTCTACTTTGTCTTGGTGCTTTCCGACCTCTGGCTCGTGTAATTAGTGCCCGCTCCTGCGCTTTACAGCTGCGACTTGTCCGGTCTTCCCCTTAGGATTTGGTTTTGTTTGACTAGGGAGTTGCCCGGATGGTCGTGGAATATGTGCCGCGAATTGACCCATTTGAGTCTCAATGTTCTTCTTCCATATGTCTAGCTCTCCAAATTTTTCATCGATGTTCTGGAACTGATTGTTGATGGTGCCTTGATTTCGGCGCATCTCATCAAGGGTGAGCTGTAAATCATCCTTCTTTTGATCCCTTTCTGGATGTCCTGGAGCTTTGTATGGCGGGGGGTTCCTAGGAGGACCTTGGTTCCATTTTGTTTGATAGAACCTTTGATCCCCCATATAGCGATTGGGACCCCTGCGTAAGCTACCTCTTCGTTTGTCTCTGCCATCCTGACTTGCTCTGTATGTGGGCACTCAGTAGTGGTGTGCCGTTGTGATCCGCATTCGACGCAAGGGTGGTTGAGAGAGAGATACTTGACTTGCTTGAGGAGCTTGTGATTCTGGTCTCTCTAGTACTGCTCCCTGACATCTGGGTCAATCTCCTTGGAAGGCTCATAGAGGGGCATGGATGGGGCTGGCCTGGCATAGGCATCTTCGTCATAGTTTGTTGAAGCCCCATACTTGGTGACCTTGTCTAGTACACCCCATGCGTCCGCTAGTGGCATCGTCAAATACTCATATCGAGTATACTGATTGATCCTGTCCTTAATGACTTGGTCAAGAGAATTGAAGAAGATCTCTTGAATGACGTAGGGTGGCTGTACATGAGTAGGGCAAGATCGCAGAAGCTCCTTATATCGTTCCCATGCTTTTGCCAGCGGCTCCCCAGACTTCTGTTTGAAAGCTGTAATCTTCTGGCGGAGGAGTGCTGTCTTGGCAGGAGGAAAGAACTTGTTGAGAAATTCCTGCTCTACTTGAGCCCATGTCGGGAGGGATTGTGGTTTCAGCCCTTCTAGCCACTTCAATGCAGGACCAGTGAGAGACCAGCGAAAAGCCTTCATCTCGACATATTCCAGGGTAGTACCTTCAGCAAGAGTACGACACATGTCAGAAAAATTGGTAATATGTTCAAGAGGGCATTCATTAAACCTTCCATGAAAAACATTATTCTTAAGTTCAATTAGGAAGTGAGTGTGAATTTCAAAAGTATTATGAGGGATTAGAATAGCCGGTTCAGGCATGACGAGAGTCGGGTGCATGTAATCCTCTACAGTGGTAGGATATTTTGCAAGCTCAGCTTCTGCTTGCCTTGCACGCTCAGCTTCATGTTCCCTAGCTACTCTCTCAGTGGCTACAGCAGTATCTTTGGTGGCTATGTCCCTCCGAAGCCTCTCAATCAGCTGTTCTTGTGTTTCTACGGCCGCCATGACTCTTTTTAGTTTAGCGTGGACGTGTAGAAGGCATTCTGGTTCGTCTAAGTCGTCAAACTCAGGTGGTTGACCAGAACGGCGCATACACCTGCGAAGTAACTCAAGGAAAACGTGAGATTTAACTACCTAAGGCGCGAATGATTGCTTCCCCGGCAACGACGTCAATTTTTTGTAGGAGGAAATAGAGAGTGCAAATAAAATATAAATAAAGTACAGCAAACCAGATTCCGTCCCTTGCAAATAATTACAAGACTTCCTCCCGCTGCAGTAGTGGGAAGTCAGGATCGATCCACGAGGAAGCGTGTCAGAGGATACTAGGTAGCGGAGAAATCTCACGGACAGAAGTCGACCACAGTGCTCGATCTCGACTAGGGTTAGTCGATAAAAGATCGGGCAAGTCGAACAAAGCAGCATCAGCTCTCGGTGGTTACTCGATATCGAGTAACTCTCCTCGATATCGAGGAAGGCCTTTGTCGATCTCGGGTACCTGCACAGGAGAAGCTACAACAATATTTATGGATCGAAGATCAGTAGTCGATATCGACCAATATTAGTTGATATCGAGGAAAAAAAGAAACTTAACAAAATAAAATCAAGAAGAAAGCTTGTGGGATTCGAAATAAACTATGTATGAAAGACAACTTCCAAGATTAGGGTTTGCGACAAAGATAACCAAACATGTATAAGGCAAGAATAAAACAGATAATCATGCAATTTGCATCGAAGGACCCAGCTTTCGCCTTTTCCAACAATTAGACAACTCTTTCAAGAAACCCTAATTGTATCTAACGATTTTATGTTTACAATCCAAGTTGTTAGCATGGACCTCCATTAGATGGCTAATAAACACATAACAAGTAGTAGATGCTCAAGACATGATAAAAGTCGGATCTTTACCTCAAACACGCAGGGCTATCGTCGGGCTCACCCCAACCCTAGAAGTAGGTGGACTACTCGCGCTTCATCGCAACCAAAGACATCATTGATGGAAAATAAACTACTTGCATTAAATCAAACAGAGCTTTACAACCGATCGAAGCCAACTTGCTCGCGCTCCTTAACTCTTCTCGATCACTCACTCTCTCTCTCTCTACCTCTATGTAACTAATTGTGTCTTGAATTGAATGAATAGAAATCAGCCCCTAAGGCTTTATTTATAGGCTTTCAATCCTTGCTTATCAAGGAAAGAAATCTCTATCTAACATCTAAAGATAAAACTTTAATAAAGGTGTAACACCCCCTTTTATCACCCAAGGGAATGTCACAGCGCCAGTGATTACTCGGACTTTAATATCTTTGTAACCACCTTAGGCTTATAGGGACATGCAACCATGCTCCCATAAACAAGATGATAATATTAAATACTTAAATGCAATACAATTAAATCGCGGAAGACTTATAATGAAACAAATACTAAGTATACTACAACATCGTTACAATTCGGCTTGATAGCAAATACAAGATAATATTTAAACTCTTGAATTAAAACAACGGTAAAATACTAGAAACATTTGAAGACGATTCCGACTCATATTTCCGACCTTCGACCTTGTAGTGCTTTATCTAAACCCGTGGAAACCAGCCATCCAAACAAAGGACGGTTAGTTCGCGAGAACTAGCAAGTGACGACACGAAAGCAGAGACAACTTTGGATTCAAGTGACCATGAAACGGTAAGAATTAAATCCAAATGAGATTTGAATATTTGAAGTGAATTTGCTTATTTGTGACCCGACCCTCCTATGACACGGATAATCCAAAAGGATTGAGTAACAAAAGATGTATTAGGAATCATGTTCCGATTAAGGATGGAATATGACATAGCTTGAAACGATTCATGATTACTACCCATTAATACGTTCTTATTATAATGTCTAAACTAAGTATTGGTTCAAAAGGTACTCGATGTGGCCCAAAATCGACCCAGAGGGCAGGACTCTTCCGGAGAGTTTTAAACCGCGGGCTGAGACAGTCGATTAAGGGTTGATCTTGTGTCCCCCAATACCTAGTTCAAACCATGTTTGTTACTTGTACATTATTCTTCACTCACTTACTCACATGATATGCATTTTACGTCTTTAATCTTTTTATCGACTATTACCGGTCCCACTCCGTCTATAGTGGATAGCGACCTACAACCATTGGTTGTGTAACACCTCGCATGGAAGTGTAGTTTCATGAAACCTTAAGACCGAGGAGTAACGGCCCCGACCTACACTTTACTCACACTTCACTTTACCATTTCACATTGCTTTTCGTTGATTGATTGATACTTTACTTTACAATTCTTCACATTGCTTTTGATTGGTTTGGATTCGATTTAGTTTCACTCGCAACAACCGATCCTCACATTATTACTAATTATTTACAACATTGATCACAACGAAATAAACATAATGGATACATAAAAGAAACATATCCCTTTCTTAACCAATTAGCATGAAAGAACAAAATAATCATGCTTTAATAAAAAGGTGGGTATCTATGTCATTATTATATAGAGACGTCGAATAATAACATTACCCATTTATACTTGCCAAATTCAAATTGACGGTTGAATAAATCACACAAAGCGGATGGATTGCAATTTATTTTAATTAATTTGGCAAGCATTCCAACGGAAAGAAAACTATAGACACGAAAGGCACAAGTGAACAGAAAGGCTCGGAAGTTCACTTGCCTCGAGGTGGAGTTGCAAGCGTTGACGGTTGGTCGGATTCGAATTCTTCGGTAGCGGCGTATGGGTTGATGAGCCTCTGCGATTTAACGGAGTTGGAAGTAATTTATTCCCACATAGGAATACGGGTTAGAATCTGGAATTTTACAAAACTGGGAAATGGCATATTTTGACAAAACCAAAACTTAGGAAGGTTTTCTGTAATTACCCTCCTTCAACCTTCAACCCGATACGTCTTCCGGCGAGGCTTTCGACGCACTTCGGCAAGCTCCTGGTGGCGGTACGGCTCACGGCGGCGCACGAGGCTGGCGGCTACGGCTTCCTGGCGGCTGAGCGCTCCTCCGGGTGGCGGCTGGTGGCTCCGGCAGCGGCGGACGAGGGCTACCGAGTGGCTCCGACGAGGAGAATCGAAATTAGGGGTTTTGGATTCGGGATGATTTTCTGATAACTTTGTGAAGGGAAACGTTGCAAGAGGCGTTTAGAATGCCATGAAATAGGTTGAGAGCTCGGAGATGGAGAGGAGTGGTGATGGTGTGCATCGAAAGTGATCCCGAAAGAGGTATTTATAGGAGAAGGATTTGGGGACGAATTGAATTAAAATAATTCCACAAATCGATCAGATAATCACTCTTAACGCTATCCCGATCCTCAATTTGGTGAGATTCGGCCTGACTGAAGCGGATTGGGGTGATTTTCGAAATTGGAGATAAGCTCGTTCGGTTGCGTTTTTATACCGAATCACAAAATTGGTTACATAAATCTCAGCTGTAACGAGTAGGGAACATTCTAGAAACAAAATCGTTAAGTTTCGGGCGAGATTTGAGGGAGGTAAAAATTACCCAATTTCAACAGTGAACGCAGGCGGGAGGTTGAAGAAGAAGCGGTTCAGTGAACCCGGTTCACACATTTTCTTTTCCTTTTTGATGGTTCGGTTCAAGTAAACCCAAAAGAAAACCGGTTTAGCCTTTACTTACTTATAATATATACATATACCTATATTTATCCGAAAATTTTATTTATTAAAATTCTACACAGCTTAAATAATAAAATATTTAATTTAAATACATTTTATTTTATGCAACCATGGTTTATTATCACCTTATATTACATATATATATTTTACGGAAACTAAAATAAGTTATAACGATAAATCTCTCTTTATTTGAATAAAAATATGCACTTGTTTTAAAATAATATGACTTAAAATGAATAACTTATTTATTAAATTTCACTTAAGCGAATAAAAATTAATGTGTCAAAATAGTTACAAACTTTATATACATTTAACTTCCAAAAATCATTATTAAGTTCAAAATAAAAGAACTTTTATATAAATATATATTTTCTTAAAACGAAATCCCCAAAAATACTTTGGGGTATTTCATTACTCCCCACTTAAAATAAGTTTCGTCCCGAAACTTAAAGAAAAGAACGAACGGAGCTGGAATAGGGGTGAGAGGGTATACGAAGGAGTTTTCAAAAGCGGAAGGAGATACCTGACTTAGTTCTTACTACTTTCTGAGCGACGTGAAGCAATGAGTTGCATACATGATCAACTCATTGCCTTCCGAACTCCTCAATGGTAAGATTTTTAAATTTTAATTATTTTGCATTAGGTTAGCATGATTTGATCGCGGTTAGACCACTACTGCCTTGCATCGACCATGGCTATCTAGTCTACCTTTGGCTTTTGTCTCTGCCCCATCTGGCTTCCTTTTCCAGGTTACCAAATGGCCCGGGTGGCGTCGATGGCAACCATTGTGGCAAGCTAGTATGCCCGGCTCGTATACAAGGAGTGGTAGATTTCGTCTTCTAGTCCTTCGCGTCTCCTGGTCCTTCGGTGAGCTTTCCTCTTTGTCCTCGAACCATGTTATTCGTAGATTCAACGTGTTGTACGTGCGAGTATCTTTCTTAATTTATCATTCGTTTATTAAAATTTCTCATTGAGAGTTCGGTTGCTTGACAATAGAGCTATATGCAAGATATACTCTATGTCGTGACTCAGAATACACACAACTACTAATTATGGTTTAGTATTTTGATCTTCTCACACACTCTGCACTTGTGTACTTTAGTTGGTTTAATTGTTTCTCACACGCCACACACACACACTTTCTTAGAATATTGGGGCACCTCCCCACTTAAGACATGTCGCACAAATATTAAATGAATCCACGGCTTTGAAGTCAAAAATAATTTTACCCGATGGTTTCACATATCCTCACACCTCAATTATTATGAAATAACTAACACTTTATTTATAATAGCATCCAATCCAAAACAAACACTGTCTGTGAAACCACTTGATAACACTAAAACAACGAGAGTACGATAAATAGGAAAGTGAACTAAGGTTAAAAAGAACGACACGAATGACAAGGGCAAGATGCAACTAGAAGAAGCGACGCAAAACCCTTCCACCTGGGTTGTCAGATACCGACCTCTTTCTAGACTGAGGAGCTCTGGATGTTGCGTAGCGTTCGTGAAGGTTTACTACCCCACGATGAAGGTCTAGCTTAGCTTCGTAAAGGAGTGTCTGCTCTCTTCTCTCCTTTGCCAACCTCTCTTGCAGGTCAGCCTGTTGAGCTTCCATTATCTGGATCCTATTCCGCCTTTCCGCTATTTCCTGATCCAAGTAACTGCGCACTGCTCCCCTTGCCTGCAGCTGCACATGGCGGAGAAATTCTGTGTCAACTACCGAATGTCCTGCCACAAGAGGGTTCACTCCGTGCCCGGCTTCGTTCTCATCCTCTTCTTGTGGCTCTTTGTCCTCCCGGGGATCTGCTTCGTTGACATTCGGGAGGACTTCCTCGTCTCCTTGGGGTTCTTCTTCCAAATTTTCCTCAGCTACCATCAGAAAGGCATCCTCGTCTTCCTGGGGGTCTTCCTCCGTGTTTTCCTCAGCTAACCTTGGAGAAGCGTCCTCGACTTCCTGAGGGTCCTCCTCCGAATCTTCCTCAGCTGCATCCCCAGCTGACCTCGGAGAAGCGTCCTCGACTTCCTGAGGGTCCTCCTCCGAATCTTCCTCAGCTGCAATCAGAGGAGCGTCCTCGCCTTCCTAGGAGTCTTCCTCCGAGTCTTCATCCACCATAATAGGTGCCAGGTATGGGACGCCGAGTTCATCCACTGTCAGTTCATTCTGTGCGGGGTTCCTAGGTAAGTTAGAGTGGCGAGGGGCGGCCATCTGCCACGAGGAAAAGAGGAGGGTTAAACCAAGCACCCGAGAGTCTAATTGGACGTCGGAATCAAACCATATTTTATAAAGACCTTTGCACAACCGTATTGTAAGTTTTGAGAACAAAAAAGTTTCAAATTTACTTGAATCTTGAAAGGAGATTCAAACCTATAGATTGGGAAAACTTTAAATCCACATATGTAACGGCCCAGGATTATGTTTCCCGAGTTACGTTTCGAGGGATGAAACCCCTCGTTGGGATCTTGCGCCCCGAGCACAGGTTGAAGGTTTGAAATCGAAGATGCGCAGTTTAAAGTGGGATTTCGCACCCAAACCCGGAAGGTCCGTTGGAGACCCCGGGGTAAACCCCTGTACCTGTCCTAAGTCTACAACGCGCGAAAACCTTTATCATGCAAAGGGCGAAAGTTCTGAAAACGATACAACCAGTGCCACGGCAGAGCCGGGTCAAAACGGAGTATAATAGGAAGAAATCCAAAAAGCATGAGTTTGTTGAAGTCAGGGTTCATACACTCACTCTCCGCCATGTGAATGGACCCCGTCATATCAGCACAAAATCAAGTAGTAGATCGGGTACCTGAAACTATACCACCAAGTCAGGCCAAGAGTCCGCCTGCGGGTCCTCTGACCGCGCTGAGGACATATAATACGCCTATACCTAGAATAAAGGATGCCTTCATGCAGTACTGAAATAAAACCACACTATCATGCTCCTAATTCATATGTGCAGAATATTGAGAAGGCCTTAACAAAGAATACCAAGCGGTATATCCCTCTTTTTCCACCACCCCTCTTCCAGACAAGGTGGAGACTGGCCAGTTCGACGCTATAATCATATCAAATCTCACGCCCATCTCGTATCTCGTGATATATATATAAATGACTCGGGGAGGACAACACCCGATGAAGCTGGGCGGCCCTATGACCCTAGCAAGGACTCTAGGACTCACAGATAATGGCCGTTCTGTATTCAAACGCATACAGAATAAGGATGCTCATTCGTAAATGCAATTCCTAAGCATGATACTATATGACATGCTCTTATGCATATGCAACACCTACATACTATATGACACATCAGGAAGGAGGTACTGGTTACTGAGTAAGCCCCGGAGGTACTTACCTTGCTAGAAGGTCAGCAAAAGAAGAACCCAGCACACAGTAGTCACGATCACAGAATATCACCTAATCACATAACGAGAATATATACTAAGTATACTTCTATAGCCTTTCTGAACACATATATTACTCGCTCAAATTAGCATATAGATAAGTAAGCTTGCATCAATCATACTTTCAATTTATCACGATCAACCATCTCTTATCTCATACCATTCATCATAACTTGTCAACTCATTAGTTTAAAAAAAATATACTCCCTATATAAATCATACTTATACTTTCCATATTATATCATCATCATAATTATCAAACATTTAATCTCTTATGAAATTCACCACAATATCCCGCTATTAATCATCGTCTTATTCCCAACTTAGCTTCAAATCCGAATTAACCAGTTAAGGGTTCTGACCCCTTGAAAATACTCGCTAAATTCCCTTTTTCAATTTATTTATTAAATCACTTTTTAACCTTTTATACAATCTCCAAAATTAATATTTGATCTTTTAAATCCTCAAATACTATTATATTTTGTTTTATTACCATTTATTAAATACTTACACAAGCCATTTCTCAATCCTTGCAAAAACCCCAACTATTTTTATGTAATAAAAAATCAGCCCCTTAAAACCCAAACCCATTCTTTTTTTTAAAAGTGAACCGAACCGGTTTATTAATTAAATCACTGAACCGGACCATTTTAAAACAAAACTAAAACCGAACCATTTTACTGTTCATCATCAACTTCCTCCGACTCTCCGCGCTCGAAAATGGAGGAAAAGAAAACGGAGGGGAGGGCTGCTCGCCGGCGAGGGCGGGGCTCCGGCCACCCTCTCATCCTCTTCAACCCACAACGCCCAACCCCTAAGAATGTTAAACAAAGGATCGAAGGCAAGGATTGAAACGAACGAAGCTCACCGAGGTGTTCGCGGACGTCGGAGCTCTGTCGGAGACTCGATTCGCTGCGTCGGAGATGGAGGAACCTCGGATTCGACCTAGGAGAGTAAATGAAGGTCAAAGGAGGGTTCATCCATGGAATTTCGGATCGAACGAGAGGTCGAAGCTTACCGAACGGAGTTTGCGCTCGAGCGAGGTGGTGGAGCTCCGGTGGCTCGATGGAGGCGCTAGGGCCTCTGGGGCGGCGTCGGGGTGGTGGTGAACGCCAGTAGAGGTGGCTAGGCCTGCTGTAGCTGCTGCTCGTTGAGGAACACGAGGGTGGAGGTGGAGATGGCGATGGAGATCGGTGGTGGCGTAGCGGGAGTGAAGGTGACGGTGGAGGTTCGGTGATGGCGTCGAACTGCTGCTGCTGTGCTCTCGAGGAGTGTGAACTGATGCTGTTTATGCAGCTCTTGAGGAAGGAGGAAGCAAGGAGGAAGATGGTAAGAGTGTGATGGTGAGTTTGGGCATGGGTGATGGCGGAACAGGGGAAGTGACGGGGGATATAGGCAGGGGAATGGGCTCGGGTTGCAGGACAAGGTAGGGGAGTGGGTGAGAGGTTGAGTGTGAAATTGGTTAATCAATACCCGGAAATAAATCCCGAATACGCGAATTTTGAATCCCGAAATTAGTTCCTAAATGTTAGTTTTCCCAAATCCCGCTTTCTCGATCAATTAGATCTTTAAAATTGAAAAGGATATCGCCATCCGATAATTATTTTGAATTTTCGAGGTCAAGGACGGAAATTGTTTGCCAAATTTTACTTTCCGGTCGGAATCCGCTAAACGAGTTTTAAAAACCGATTTTAAATTTCATTTTTAATTCTCTTTTTCCGAAAATAATTAGGATTTAAAAATCCTAGCCTTTACATCATCCACCTCTAAAAACAAGTCTCGTCCTCGAGACTGAAATCATTTTTAAAACAGGAGATGGAGTTTGAAATCGGTGAGTCCATAGATCATGTCGTTGATCCCATAAATACCTCATAAGTGCCCCTATGAGGTCCTCACAGTACCGTTGCCGTGATCATAATATTCCCAAATAGACCGTAGTAAGGATGTAATATGGGCCCCTACCACACCCTTACTCCGACTTCTAGGCCATATCATAACTCAAATACTTACCCACCTCGTGGGGCGTTATAATGAAACTAGTGTGGTAATTTTATTTAATTTTATTTTACATATATATAGAGTGACACTCATATCACATATTAATAGAATGACCTAAACACGTCAAGTATAGTCGCATACCATAAAATATCTAGCAAGTCATCACATCGTCACAGCTCATCATATCATATCACCAAGGATCTGCACATAACTACCAATCATAAGTACACAAGCAAAGAGATACTACCAACCAACCCCAATCCAACAAGACAACTCACCGCACTCGGGAGGTCAGGGAAATATCTATACTCGGCTCGACATAGGATGCGAGCAACTCGTCTAGGACATCCCCATAACTAGCCCGAATACTCTCCTCAGTCTCCCACGTGGCCTCCTCAGGGCTCCTCCTAGACCACTGAACTAGAAGCAAAGGAACCTCCCTGTTCCTAAGCCTCTTGACTCGACGGTCAAGAACTCTCACAGGACGCTCTACAAAGGTGTGGTCAGGCTCAACCTGAAGGTCTGAATAGTCTAGGACATGGCTAGGGTCAGGGATATACTGGCGAAGCTGTGAGACGTGAAAGACGTCATGAACACCAGCCAAAGATGGGGGCAAAGCTAAACGATAGGCCACCTCTCCAACTCTATCCAGAATCTCAAACGGGCCAATATACCTCGGACTCAACTTCCCTTTGATCCCAAACCGTCGGACTCCTCTGGTAGGCGAAACTCGAAGCCACACATGCGAACCTACCTCGAACTCAATCTCTATCCTCCGCCTGTCTGCATACTTCTTCTGGCGATCCTGAGCGACTCTCATGTGCTCACGGATGCGTCCCACCTTATCAATGGTCTCTCTAACTAGGTCCGGTAAAGATGAAACCGTGTCCGCAGGCTCATCCCAACAAACTGGCGACTTGCATCGCCTCCCATACAGAGCCTCATATGGAGCCATCTCGATCGACGCATGGTAGCTGTTGTTGTATGAAAACTCCACCAATGGTAGGTGTCTAACCCAACGGTCTCCCCACTCCAAAACACATGATCGCAGCATATCCTCCAAGGTCTGAATCGTCCTCTCACTCTGTCCATCTGTCTGAGGATGAAAAGCTGTACTGAAATGCAGTCTAGTACCTAGGCTCTCCTGAACTTGGTGCCAAAACCTCGAGGTAAAACGTCCATCTCTGTCAGATACGATCCTCTCAGGTACTCCATGAAGTCTCACGATCAGGCAAATGAACTCTTCAGCTAACCGCGATGCTGGCCATGTCTCCTGAATCGGAATGAAGTGAGCCGACTTGGTCAACCTATCGACCACGACCCAAATGGCGTCGAATCCTCTGACATCTCGCCTCAGCCCAGTGACGAAGTCCATCAGGATATCTGTCCACTTCCACGCGGGAACTGGAAGCGACCTGACAAGTCCTCCCGGTCTCTGGTGTTCAATCCGAACCTGCTGGCAAACCTGACATCTGGCTACAAAATCTGTGATGTCTGCTCGCATCCTCTGCCACCAATAATATCTCCTCAAATCCTGATACATCTTATTCGTCCCTGGATGGACAGAATAAGGAGTGGAGTGAGCCTCCTGCATGATCCTCTGCCTCAGACCTGACGTCGACGGAACTACAATTCTGCCCTGAAAGGTCAGCATCCCATCTCCTCTCTCTACAAGCTCTCTGAATCGACCCTGGGCCATCCGATCCCTCAGAACTGCAATCTCTGGACAGTCTGCCTGACCTCGTCGAATCTCCTCGGTCAACTCAGCCTGAACCTCCAAGAATGATAACTGTCCATTCTCCCGCTGAACCCACACCTCGAAGCAACACCTCATCAAATCTGTCTGCAAATCCCTCTGAGCTGTAAGCCTCGCAACTGATGCCTCCTGGTGAGTCTTCCTACTGAGCGCATCTGCCACCACATTGGCCTTTCCTGGGTGATAAACTATGTCCAAGTCATAGTCCTTTAGAAGCTCTAGCCACCGTCTCTGCCGCATGTTGAGCTCTTTCTGAGTGAAAATATACTTCAAGCTCTTGTGATCTGTCATTACCTTGCATGAAGTGCCGTAAAGGTAATGCCTCCAAATCTTTAGAGCATGAACTACAGCTGCCAACTCTAAGTCATGAACAGGATAGGACACCTCTGCAGGCTTCAACTGGCGCGAAGCATAAGCGATGACTCGACCTCTCTGATGCAGAACACACCCCAAGCCGGAACGCGAAGCGTCTGTGTAGACGACGAAGTCCTCTGTCCCTTCTGGCAATGCTAGCACTGGGGCGGTCGTCAGCTTCTCCTTCAGAAGCTCGAAGCTGGCCTGACATTCCACACTCCACTCAAAAGGAACATCCTTCTTCAGCAGTTGCGTCATCGGCCTAGCAATGCTCGAGAAACCCTGGACGAATCTCCTGTAGTAACTGGCCAATCCTAGAAACGAGCGGATGTCCTTGACGTTCTTGGGCACCTCCCAAGCAACGATAGCATCAATCTTCGCTGGATCCACGGCGACTCCCTCAGCTGAAATCACATGGCCTAAGAAAGCCACCTCTGTGAGCCAGAACTCGCACTTGCTGTATTTCCCATACAGCTGATGCTTCCTCAGCGTCTCGAGGACGGTCCTCAAATGCTCCCCGTGCTCCTCTCTACTCCTCGAGTAGACTAAAATGTCATCTATGAACACGACAACGAATCTGTCCAGGTAGTCAATGAACACGCGGTTCATGAGCTCCATGAAAGCAGCTGGTGCATTGGTCAGCCCAAACGGCATGACCACGAACTCGTAGTGACCATAGCGGGTCCTAAAAGCGGTCTTCTGGACATCCTCTAGCTTTACTCTCAGCTGGTGATAACCGGACCTCAAATCAATCTTCGAGAAGACAACGGCGCCCTGCAGCTGATCCAACAGGTCGTCAATCCTGGGAAGGGGATAACGGTTCTTCACCGTCGCACGGTTCAGCTCCCTATAATCGATGCAAAGCCTCAATGACCCGTCCTTCTTCTTGACGAACAACACTGGTGCTCCCCAAGGTGATGCACTAGGCTTGATGTAACCCTTCTCGGCTAGCTCCACCAACTGAGCCTTCAGCTCCGCCATCTCCGTCGGTGCCATGCGGTAAGGGACTCGTGAAATAGGTCTGGTGCCTGGGTCTAGCTCGATCCCAAAGTCAACCTCTCTCGGCGGGGGAAGTCCCGGTAGCTCATCTGGAAAAACATCTGCGAAGTCTCTGACAACAGGGACATCTGACAAGCTGGGATGTGTGCGATTCACCTCTAAAGCGTAACACCAATATCCAATGCATCCCTGGTCTAGAAGTCTGGCGGCTCTGACTGCGCTAATGAGCGCTCCGTTCCTCTTGGGGTCGCTCCCCCAAACCTGGTGCTCAGTCCCGTCATCTGCCAAGATAGACACCGTCCTCGTCCTCAGATTGATGATCGCTCCATAGTGGTCCATGAAATCCATACCCAGAATGAGATCATCCATCCTCAATGGCATGACAATAAGGTCGGTTGGCCACTCACGCTCACCTATATGGATGGGGCAACCTAAAATCTCCCGACTCGTCCTAACCTTTGCCCCGTCCGCTAGGCCAATAGTAAGGGGTAAACCACTCGTGCAGCTCAGGCTCAGCCTAGCAACGCACGCCTCTGCTATGAAGCAGTGAGTAGCACCAGTGTCAAACAATATAGACAAGCACGCATCATGGAAATGTATAGTACCTGCGGAAGTAGGGGCAGTACGGTCATCAACTCTCATCTGGAACACGCGGGGCGGTCGGGGTAATGCTGGTCCTCGGCCTCCAGAACTCTTGCCACGATCATACCCGGATCCAGACGGTCCTGCAGATGATGAACCTCTACCCTGACCTGGCCCTGACGGCCCTCTGCCTCCACGATCGTAACCTCTACCTCCTCTACCTCCTCTACCTCCTCCTCGACCTCTACCAGAAGCATCTCCTCGCCCCTGACCCGGGGGATAGGTCAGCAGTGGCGGGTGTGGAGCCACAGGAAGTCTCGGTGGTTGTGCAGTCGACGGGGCTCTACCGTCCTGGGGACAACGGGCAGCTCTGTGCCCCATGGTGCCGCAAGTGAAGCAGACAATCGAACGATCTGGGCAGGAAGCGACATAATGACCTCTCTCGAAGCATCCATGGCAAGTGACACTCCTCACTCGTGCATCTCCTCCATTAACAGCTGGACCGGGCGGCTGGGGTGCCCTCGGTGTAACTCCGTAATATCCCCCTCTAAATCCTCCTCCATAGCCTCCTCTCCTGGACCTGTCGTCTCCGCGACCATCCGCTGGTCTCGCTCTCTTCGCCTCAAGGCGAGAAGTGGTGTATGCAGTCTCGGATAAGATCCGCTGCTGGTCGTACAGGAGGATGACCTCCAAGAATCGATCAAAGCTGACAGCTCCCAAGCTAGAGGCATGCAGAAGTACTGGAGGCGGCAGTCTCATCGATAACATGCGAATCCGGCTCTCATCGGAAGGGCACAAGTGAGCACAGTAGACCAGTTCCTTCTTGAACTGGCGAACGATGGTAGAGACAGAAGCTGATCGGTCGTAGTAGCCTCGCATAAAGGATACCTGTCGGGCTATCTCAATCCCAGGAGGGCGGTACTCTCTCAGCATCAGATCCCTAAACTCCTCGTAGGTCCACTCCGCCTGATCTATCTTAAATAAAGACCAGCGGTCAAAAGCGTCTCCCTGTAGACGACCTGCGGCAAGTCTCTGTCTCTCGGAAGCGGGGACAGCAACATGGTCGAACAACCCCTCCATCTCACGGAACCATCTCTCAATATCCCCCCAACCTCTCCAGTAAAAGCCGGAGGACAGCACTGAGCTAATGTCTTGACCCAGTCGACGCGCTTCTCCGGGCGTGCATCAGCTACGGGCTCGGCTGGCTGAACAGGGACCTCGGGCGTCGGTGCTGTAGATCGGGCTCCTCCCCGTAACTCGCTCAGAATATCGTGAAGTGTCGCCTCTAGCTGTCCAAGTCTAGTCTCTGTGGGAATCGGAATCTGATCGTCAGCCGGCGGAGGTGAAGCTCGCTCCTCAACGTGATTATCAGCAGCGCGCTCCTCGACGCTCTCAACAGCAATCCGACGGGGGCGTCCCCGACCACGATGTGCCCTACCCCCACGCCCAACAGAACCGCGTCTAGTATCGACCATGAGTACTACATGAACGGTTAATTTAAACACTCAGCACAGAAGCACTCGACGATTAATATGATCCCCTTCAAGGAGGATCGCCCTCAGGCATAATTGCATATATGTATAAATTAAGCATAGAGACGATCTATGCCGTCCTTCGAGGGACGGCTGACCGGAGGGGCAAAACCTCACGGTCACCTAACTCGACACTCCAACCTCCATGGTGTTCCTTGGAGTTATCTAGGACCATCTGTAAATCAAAGCTAGTATTTTGCAGACCATTCCCCGAGTTCTACATCCATAATGGAGGTCTATCGCTTTGGTCTCTACCCACGAGATTGTTTCCCCTTTATTCATTTTACGTTTTAATTCCAATTAAATTCATTTTGCCCTTTTGAAAGCATTTCTCAAACCCATTTGAAGACATTGGGCGATTTTCAAAACCATCTTCAACCTGTTGTACTCGGATTGCAAAACCTCAGCTCTGATACCACCTTTGTAACGGCCCAGGATTATGATTCCCGAGTTACGTTTCGAGGGATGAAACCCCTCGTTGGGATCTTGCGCCCCGAGCACAGGTTGAAGGTTTGAAATCGAAGATGCGCAGTTTAAAGTGGGATTTCGCACCCAAACCCGGAAGGTCCGTTGGAGACCCCGGGGTAAACCCCTGTACCTGTCCTAAGTCTACAACGCGCGAAAACCTTTATCATGCAAAGGGCGAAAGTTCTGAAAACGATACAACCAGTGCCACGGCAGAGCCGGGTCAAAACGGAGTATAATAGGAAGAAATCCAGAAAGCATGAGTTTGGTGAAGTCAGGGTTCATACACTCACTCTCCGCCATGTGAATGGACCCCGTCATATCAGCACAAAATCAAGTAGTAGATCGGGTACCTGAAACTATACCACCAAGTCAGGCCAAGAGTCCGCCTGCGGGTCCTCTGACCGCGCTGAGGACATATAATACGCCTATACCTAGAATAAAGGATGCCTTCATGCAGTACTGAAATAAAACCACACTATCATGCTCCTAATTCATATGTGCAGAATATTGAGAAGGCCTTAACAAAGAATACCAAGCGGTATATCCCTCTTTTTCCACCACCCCTCTTCCAGACAAGGTGGAGACTGGCCAGTTCGACGCTATAATCATATCAAATCTCACGCCCATCTCGTATCTCGTGATATATATATAAATGACTCGGGGAGGACAACACCCGATGAAGCTGGGCGGCCCTATGACCCTAGCAAGGACTCTAGGACTCACAGATAACGGCCGTTCTGTATTCAAACGCATACAAAATAAGGATGCTCATTCGTAAATGCAATTCCTAAGCATGATACTATATGACATGCTCTTCTGCATATGCAACACCTACATACTATATGACACATCAGGAAGGAGGTACTGGTTACTGAGTAAGCCCCGGAGGTACTTACCTTGCTAGAAGGTCAGCAAAAGAAGAACCCAGCACACAATAGTCACGATCACAGAATATCACCTAATCACATAACGAGAATATATACTAAGTATACTTCTATAGCCTTTCTGAACACATATATTACTCGCTCAAATTAGCATATAGATAAGTAAGCTTGCATCAATCATACTTTCAATTTATCACGATCAACCATCTCTTATCTCATACCATTCATCATAACTTGTCAACTCATTAGTTTAAAAAAAATATACTCCCTATATAAATCATACTTATACTTTCCATATTATATCATCATCATAATTATCAAACATTTAATCTCTTATGAAATTCACCACAATATCCCGCTATTAATCATCGTCTTATTCCCAACTTAGCTTCAAATCCGAATTAACCAGTTAAGGGTTCTGACCCCTTGAAAATACTCGCTAAATTCCCTTTTTCAATTTATTTATTAAATCACTTTTTAACCTTTTATACAATCTCCAAAATTAATATTTGATCTTTTAAATCCTCAAATACTATTATATTTTGTTTTATTACCATTTATTAAATACTTACACAAGCCATTTCTCAATCCTTGCAAAAACCCCAACTATTTTTATGTAATAAAAAATCAGCCCCTTAAAACCCAAACCCATTCTTTTTTTTAAAAGTGAACCGAACCGGTTTATTAATTAAATCACTGAACCGGACCATTTTAAAACAAAACTAAAACCGAACCATTTTACTGTTCATCATCAACTTCCTCCGACTCCCCGCGCTCGAAAATGGAGGAAAAGAAAAGGGAGGGGAGGGCTGCTCGCCGGCGAGGGCGGGGGTCCGGCCACCCTCTCATCCTCTTCAACCCACAACGCCCAACCCCTAAGAATGTTAAACAAAGGATCGAAGGCAAGGATTGAAACGAACGAAGCTCACCGAGGTGTTCGCGGACGTCGGAGCTCTGTCGGAGACTCGATTCGCTGCGTCGGAGATGGAGGAACCTCGGATTCGACCTAGGAGAGTAAATGAAGGTCAAAGGAGGGTTCATCCATGGAATTTCGGATCGAACGAGAGGTCGAAGCTTACCGAACGGAGTTTGCGCTCGAGCGAGGTGGTGGAGCTCCGGTGGCTCGATGGAGGCGCTAGGGCCTCTGGGGCGGCGTCGGGGTGGTGGTGAACGCCAGTAGAGGTGGCTAGGCCTGCTGTAGCTGCTGCTCGTTGAGGAACACGAGGGTGGAGGTGGAGATGGCGATGGAGATCGGTGGTGGCGTAGCGGGAGTGAAGGTGACGGTGGAGGTTCGGTGATGGCGTCGAACTGCTGCTGCTGTGCGCTCGAGGAGTGTGAACTGATGCTGTTTATGCAGCTCTTGAGGAAGGAGGAAGCAAGGAGGAAGATGGTAAGAGTGTGATGGTGAGTTTGGGCATGGGTGATGGCGGAACAGGGGAAGTGACGGGGGATATAGGCAGGGGAATGGGCTCGGGTTGCAGGACAAGGTAGGGGAGTGGGTGAGAGGTTGAGTGTGAAATTGGTTAATCAATACCCGGAAATAAATCCCGAATACGCGAATTTTGAATCCCGAAATTAGTTCCTAAATGTTAGTTTTCCCAAATCCCGCTTTCTCGATCAATTAGATCTTTAAAATTGAAAAGGATATCGCCATCCGATAATTATTTTGAATTTTCGAGGTCAAGGACGGAAATTGTTTGCCAAATTTTACTTTCCGGTCGGAATCCGCTAAACGAGTTTTAAAAACCGATTTTAAATTTCATTTTTAATTCTCTTTTTCCGAAAATAATTAGGATTTAAAAATCCTAGCCTTTACAACATAATAAGTTTGAAAATTGTATAAATGGAGTTTATGAAACCTCTTTTTTTTTTTTTAGTATTATTTATTATTTTCTTTTCTCGGTCAAAATTCAACATTGAAAGTTTAGTTTGGACATAGAAATAATTTTGAAGAAATGAAAACCATTGGACAGGAAACTCTGACACGGAAAAAAAAATCATTTTAGAAAATAATTTTGACATGAAACCCATTTTAGAAAAACAGTTCTAACATGAAAACCATTATAGAAAAACCTTTAGCTCTGATACCACCTTCTGTAACACCCTCTTTTATCACCCAAGGGAATGTCACAGCGCTAGTGATTACTCGGACTTTAATGTCTTTGTAACCACCTTAGGATTATAGGGACATGCAACCATGCTCCCATAAACAAGATGATAATATTAAATACTTAAATGCAATACAATTAAATCGCCGAAGACTTTTAATGAAACAAATACTAAGTATACTACAACATCGTTACAATTCGGCTTGATAGCAAATACAAGATAATATTTAAACTCTTGAATTAAAACAACGGTAAAATACTAGAAACATTTGAAGACGATTCCGACTCACATTTCCGACCTTCGACCTTGTAGTGCTTTATCTAAACCTGTGGAAACCAGCCATCCAAACAAAGGACGGTTAGTTCGCGAGAACTAGCAAGTGACGGCACGAAAGCAGAGACAACTTTGGATTCAAGTGACCATAAAACGGTAAGAATTAAATCCAAATGAGATTTGAATATTTGAAGTGAATTTGCTTATTTGTGACCCGACCCTCCTATGACACGGATAATCCAAAAGGATTGAGTAACAAAAGATGTATTAGGAATCATATTCCGATTAAGGATGGAATATGACATAGCTTGAAACGATTCATGATTACTACCCATTAATACGTTCTTATTATAATGTCTAAACTAAGTATTGGTTCAAAAGGTACTCGATGTGGCCCAAAATCGACCCAGAGGGCAGGACTCTTCCGGAGAGTTTTAAACCGCGGGCTGAGACAGTCGATTAAGGGTTGATCTTGTGTCCCCCAATACCTAGTTCAAACCATGTTTGTTACTTGTACATTATTCTTCACTCACTTACTCACATGATATGCATTTTACGTCTTTTATCTTTTTATCGACTATTACCGGTCCCACTCTGTCTATAGTGGATAGCGACCTACAACCAATGGTTGTGTAACACCTCGCATGAAAGTGTAGTTTCATGAAACCTTAAGACCGAGGAGTAACGGCCCCGACCTACACTTTACTCACACTTCACTTTACCATTTCACATTGCTTTTCGTTGATTGATTGATACTTTCCTTTACAATTCTTCACATTACTTTACAATTTTAAATTTATGATTCACATTGCTTTTGATTGGTTTGGATTCGATTTAGTTTCACCCGCAACAACCGATCCTCACATTATTACTAATTATTTACAACATTGATCACAACGAAATAAACATAATGGATACATAAAAGAAACATATCCCTTTCTTAACCAATTAGCATGAAAGAACAAAATAATCATGCTTTAATAAAAAGGTGGGTATCTATGTCATTATTATATAGAGACGTCAAATAATAACATTACCCATTTATACTTGCCAAATTCAAATTGACGGTTGAATAAATCACACAAAGCGGATGGATTGCAATTTATTTTAATTAATTTGGCAAGCATTCCAACGGAAAGAAAACTATAGACACGAAAGGCACAAGTGAGCAGAAAGGCTCGGAAGGTCACTTGCCTCAAGGTGGAGTTGCAAGCGTTGACGGTTGGTCGGATTCGAATTCTTCGGTAGCGGCGTATGGGTTGATGAGCCTCTGCGATTTAACGGAGTTGGAAGCAATTTATGCCCACATAGGAATACGGGTTAGAATCTGGAATTTTAGAAAACTGGGAAAGGGCATATTTTGACAAAACCAAAATTTAGGAAGGTTTTCTGTAATTACCCTCCTTCAACCTTCAACCCGATACGTCTTCCGGCGAGGCTTTCGACGCACTTCGGCAAGCTCCTGGCGGCGGTACGGCTCACGGCGGCGCACGAGGCTGGCGGCTACGGCTTCCTGGCGGCTGAGCGCTCCTCCGGGTGGCGGCTGGTGGCTCCGGCAGCGGCGGACGAGGGCTACCGAGTGGCTCCGACGAGGAGACTCGAAATTAGGGGTTTTGGATTCGGGATGATTTTCTGATAACTTTGTGAAGGGAAACGTTGCAAGAGGCGTTTAGAATGCCATGGAATAGGTTGAGAGCTCGGAGATGGAGAGGAGTGGTGATGGTGTGCTTCAAAAGTGATCCCGAAAGAGGTATTTATAGGAGAAGGATTTGGGGACGAATTGAATTAAAATAATTCCACAAATCGATCAGATAATCACTCTTAACGCTATCCCGATCCTCAATTTGGTGAGATTCGGCCTGACTGAAGCGGATTGGGGTGATTTTCGAAATTGGAGATAAGCTCGTTCGGTTGCGTTTTTATACCGAATCACAAAATTGGTTACATAAATCTCAGCTGTAACGAGTAGGGAACATTCTAGAAACAAAATCGTTGAGTTTCGGGCGAGATTTGAGGGAGGTAAAAATTACCCAATTTCAACAGTGAACGCAGGCGGGAGGTTGAAGAAGAAGAGGTTCAGTGAACCCGGTTCACACATTTTCTTTTCCTTTTTGATGGTTCGGTTCAAGTAAACCCAAAAGAAAACCGGTTTAGCCTTTACTTATTTATAATATATACATATACCTATATTTATCCGAAAATTTTATTTATTAAAATTCTACACAACTTAAATAATAAAATAATAAAATATTTAATTTAAATACATTTTATTTTATGCAACCATGGTTTATTATCACCTTATATTACATATATATATTTTACGGAAACTAAAATAAGTTATAACGATAAATCTCTCTTTATTTGAATAAAAATATGCACTTGTTTTAAAATAATATGACTTAAAATGAATAACTTATTTATTAAATTTCACTTAAGCGAATAAAAATTAATGTGTCAAAATAGTTACAAACTTTATATACATTTAACTTCCAAAAATCATTATTAAGTTCAAAATAAAAGAACTTTTATATAAATATATATTTTCTTAAAACGAAATCCCCAAAAATACTTTGGGGTATTTCAAAAGGGAATATTTATCATAAAAGGGAAATATATCTAAAAAGCTAAATATCTTCATGTGTGGATAAATCTTCTCTCCATGGATGGATCTTGATAGACTTGATAGATCTCGGACTCATTCGCTCCCAAGAAAGCCCAAACCGTGTCGGATACCCAAACCACGTAACGCGACCCAGGATCCTTCTGCTCGATATCGAGTACTTTCCTCGATATCGAGGAAATGTGTGTCGTCGACTTGGCTTCATTGGCTTGCTCAAGTAATTGATCCTCGATCTGCTCGGACATGTGCTCTGATCTTGTCGATATCGAGCACTTTACTCGATATCGAGGAAATGCTGATCGGCCTTGTCTTGTCTTCAGCTTCTCGATCAGGTGGTCTTCCTCGACTCCGGGCATGACTTTGGGTCTTGTCGATATGGAGTAAAAGTACTCGATATCGAGTAGGGTCCTGGAGTCGGGTTGCTTTCGTCATCAGTTCCTCGATCAGCTTGTCCTCGATCATGCTGTGCCCAGACTCTTTGGTCGATATCGAGGAAGTGTGCTCGATATCGAGTAAGGCTCAGCTTCCGTCTTTGCTTCTTGGTTTTGTCCAGAAATGGCTCCAAATTCTGCAATATTAAACCAAAACTTATGTAGACCTCTATTTCTTGCAAATAAGCATATATATACCACATAAATTCAACATATTCTCATCCCGAAATATGCAAAGTGTATAGAATATGGAGCTAAAATGTGCATTTCAACATGGCTATTTTAGTGGACATCATATATCTACATCAAATATTTGTCCATCTCCTCAAAATTTTGATCGATGTAGGTACTTTTGAAGAAAATGGTGATTATAATAGTGATGCTGAATTTTGTCATGACTGATCAGTGGAAGGAAACTTTCTCCTTCGATCAAAAACTGATAGAAGAGGTTCATATAATAGATCGAATTGCATCCCCTGTCGTAGCGTATATATAATTGGAGGATTACGTGCATCAGGATATGTTTATATGTATAAGATGTTTTGGGGATAGGTTTATATGTACAGGTCAATATATATTCACGTGTATGTAAGAAATTATTTGCTTAGTGATTCCTAGGGCTGTTATCTGAGCCGAACAGCTCGAGCTCGGCTCGGGCTCGGCTCGAGAAAGCTCGAGCTCGGCTCGTTCGAAATGGGTAAACAAGCCGAGCCTGAACAATGTTTAAAGCTCGTGTCGAGCCCGAGCCGAGCCCGAGCCGAGCCCAAAAGCTCGAGTGTTTTAATTTTCCAAAAATACCCCTAGGGTTATTATAATGAGTTGTCGCCTCCTTCCTTCAGTCTTTCACATGTGTGCCGCCTCCCTCTTCCAGCGTTTACCTTATCTTTCACTTATTCTCCAAATCTCCAGTTCAGGCCTCCTGTTTTCACCAAATCGTCGGTAAGGAAATCTCCAGGTCAGTGCTTCTTGCCTCTTCCCCCTTCACCCTTCTTCCGGCGGCGACAAGTTGCTGGCATTAGGTAAGTTTCGCACACCTTCCAGCGACGATTTCCTAGTGGCGGCAAGCGTAGGAGAAGATGGATCTGAAGAAAGTGAAGAAGAGCAGGCCCTCGAGTTCGAGATCCGGCGATGGCGGCGGAAAGCGGAGACGAATCTGAAGAAGGTGAAGACGTTGAGTATCACGCCCTCCGGTACGTTTGAGATCCTCTAGGGTTCCTTCTTGGCTTCGAGTCCCCAACCAAGTTCTTCATCTTATTCCCTCGATCTATCCTGTCTTCAAATACAGAACGTCTATCATGCCTGGGTTCCTTCCTGGCTTCAAATATAGAACGTCTTCAAATACAGAACTTGGTTGATGCTTTGATCCAAGTTCTTCCTGGCTTCGGATAGATTGATGCTTTGATTCTGCTTAGATTTTGTATAAATTAAGATTTGGGATTACTTAGTTGTTGAGTCCTATTTCTGTTTTGTGGTATTTGAGGGTTTTTTGCTTCGATTTTGTATAAAATTAAGAGAGTTGGGATTACTGCTTCTGTAATTTTGCATTTGGTTATCCATTGTTGAAGGGTTATGGATTTGTATTTGGTGAATGCATTGTGTAAGGGTGTTCTGCTTGTTTTAGGACTGCTACTGTAATTTTGCATTTAGGGTTTTAGCTACCAACCGAGCTCGAACGAGCCTGAACGAGCCTAACTGACGAGCTCGAACGAGCTCAGGCTTGTTCGTTCGGCTTGTTCGAGCCTTTACAAGCCGAGCTCGAGTTTACCCTTGGGCTCGCGGGCCGAGCTTGAGTGTCAAAACAAGCTCGAAAATTTTTTGGGCTCGAGCTCGGCTCGGCTCGTTTCCCGTTCGAGCCAAGCTTGAACATGTCAAGCTCGGCTCGTTCGGCTCGAATATCACCCCTAGTGATTCCAATGAAATTATATGTGTAATTTAGATTTGTTCAATGTTATGAGTGGTTTTATTCTTACATATACGAGATATTTATCAAAATAGTGACTATTTTATGTTTATTCAGCTGTAATAATAGTTTTATTCGTACGTAGATAAGATATTATTCCTAACAATATTGACAATTAGTTGGTATTAAAGTTTAATAAATATTGTATGTAACTAGACATTATTCGTATCTAAACAAGATATTATTTGTATGTAATTGGACATTATTCGTATGAGACCGAGCAATATTTATATGTAATCGGGACGAATAAAGGAAAAAAACGCTTGTATATAGATTACAATACTTCATTTTCTTATGAATTTAATAAAATAAAAAAGGGGTAAAATAAAAAATCATTTTTCCGTTGGCAAGTGAGTTTCACACACACGTTTTAATGAGAGTGGAAGATAATTCAATGTGGATCCCACTATCAACAATTAAGTTTTGATTTAAATTTTGGATTAATCTTGTTCATTAATTTTTATCAATCGAATGGTTAAGATCTGCTCACAAATTACATAATAAGGGTTGCTCACACAAGAGCCAACCTCTATATATATATATATATATATATATATATATATATATATATATATATATATATATATATAGGGTGAGGTTAACGTGAAAAAGGGGCTTAAGATGAAAATAAGGCTTAAAGTGAAAATAGGGTCAATAAGGATAAGCTGGCACAGGTTTGCCATTAAAAAACCGACCCGCGCGCTGAACCCAAAAAAAAAAACCGGGGTGAACCAAAGCCCCAGACCAAAGAATAACAACTCGCTCACATGGCTCCATCGTTGTTCTCTCCCTTCTCCTTCTACCTTCCTTCTGCCCATGGCTCCATAGTTGTTCACGATCTGATGGAAGTGGATCTCGGTCGCGTCTTCAACTTGCTCACCGGAATAAAGAACCCTGGGATGAAAAAACCAAATTATAAAGCATGAGTGTTGTTTTCCAAAATCAACAACAGCGACGGATGAAACCTCGGCGATCCCTCCATCAGCTTCCAGGCGAGCCACCATTGAAGCCCTCGAGTAGTCGAGATCTCCACTGCAGTGGCAACGATGTCAAGAATATCCGTCTCAGGTTCTCGCCCTCTCTCTATCGAATTCAATTGGTAAAACCGCATTTTGATGAATTTAGGCATTTTTGAAGATTAGATTGATAGTATTGCTCAATCTCTAGATTATTGTTCTTAGTTGCAGTGTATTGACTGAATTTTCTTTCCTCCAATCTGAACCCTATCACAAATAATTCAATCCCGCTCTACATTTCTACGCACTTGTGAATTTCTAGAGTTTAATGTGTTGGTACTTGGTAGACTACTAGATTTCATCACCATGGACAATTCAAAGATTAGTAATGCAAATTTGTGATTAGTGCCTTGTTCGCATTTGCTCATTTTCGGCCTTTGTGCTTCAAGACTCTGATTTAGAATTTGGATTTGCATTTATGCCTTGTTCTTGGTTGTTCAGGCTTTGATTAGATTTGTACTTCCTGCATACTTTTCATTAGATGCTGAATATTGAAGGTACTTACTTTGAGCTATGCTTGCTGAATATTGAAGGTACTTACATATACAAATACTCTTGTATTTTTTTTATCATTGTTGGGATTTGAGAGTTATGTTTCTTAATGGAAGTGAGGATTGTAGTTGTTGGGCCCTACTTTCTCATCACATAGTTTTTCTTTTTGAAAGTGATTCTAGATTGCAGTTGTTGATGCAAAGGCGGGTCTCTCCAATTGCAGCAGAACTTTAGATATGCTGATATTGGAGAGAACTTTGCCCTGTGATGCTTATGGATTTAGATATTCTGTCAGCAGTACTCTAAATTCATTTAAGCCTCCTCATTCGAGTCCTGACTTGGCACGGTGTTTTCTATTTCTACTGTTAGTCACTGCTATATGCTGGCTCTAGGAGTTAGCTCCTACTCCTAGGACTTCTGATGATGAATTCCCAATCGGTTTTGTTTTATTTGGATTATTTACTAGAATATGGAGCTTAATTAGCATGGTTTTCATGAAACTTATCCCTTGATACTTCACAAGTCTCTCCTTCAGCTGATGATGCAGGAAATGGTTACTCACGGCAAGCCATCAAGCTTTGTTAATGAAGTAGATCTCGATGAATTGATGGATGTGAGTACCACGATGCTTCTTTGTTGAGTGAGAACAAAAATCCCTTATTTCTTCTTCCTGATTGAGCTCCGAATTTGTGGATCTGTTTGTTAGTGTTTCTTTTTTCTGAAATTTTGTTCGTGCTTCGATACCTGTTTAGTCGGTTGTTGCTTTAGTTTTGTTGGTTGATTTCATCTTGGTTTGGCGCTGATCAAGCTCAATTCAGAGATAGCTACATTTGAGCTTTAGGGGCTGTTTTTGTTAGCATTAGTTTAGTCATTGATTTAGTATTTAAGGTATAACATTTATGGGTTGTTTGGCAGCTTTAAGGGCTGATTTTGGAGCAATTGGGGACTGTTTTATTGGAGTAGCCGACATGGTGGTCTGCTCCTACATTTATAGTTGGATTTTAGTGGAATAACAAAGCTTTGAAATCATGCTATTTTGAAGAATTAATAAGCTTGGAATTAATAAGGGTTGATTTTGGAGAGCAGCTGCAAAGTCTCCAACTGATCACTCCCTTTTATTTCTTGCACAGTTGCACATAATGGTACCACGGGTACTTGTACAGAATGATTCTTGATTTCTTTCCTTATATGCACCTTGCTTCATAGAAAGTGTGCATACTATATTTCTATAGTTTCTATTAAATAGTCAGTGTCTTTTCAGGTCTTGGTTCAATCAAAGATTCTTTTGCTTGAGGGACAGCAAGAACATTTACATTGATCGAGCTTGTAGGCAGTAGAGTCAACAAGATAGCAGAGATTTGGGTATCAGTCACCGGAGCAGGAGAGTGCATCTCATCAAAAGAAGAGCATGTGTTGTGTTCAATAACAAAATCTGAAATTCGAATGAATGTAGTTCTTTATGTAAAGATGAGGCATCTTACTTTCTAGGAAAGACTTCGATACCTATACATATATAACAAAGTTCTTAAATTATTCCTCACAATTATTTCAAGAAATAATTTGGTCAAATATCCATTCCTACATATCCCTTTTGTAACTGTCCAACACAGTTGTATTTTACTTTTGCACAATTATATTCTAAATCTACGCAGTTGTATCTTACTTTTACACACTTGTATTCTAAATGTGCACAATGGATTGAGATAAGATTTGCCAGATTCCTTCACTTTTTTTTATTAATTGTTGTATGCACATTTGTATTCTAAATCTGCACAATTGTATCATACTTTTGCACGTTTTAATATTAGTAATTATTGTATGCACACTTTTATTCTAAAGTGCACAACTATATTCTAAATCTGCATAATTGTATATTATTTTTGCACGTTATAATATTAGTAATTAGTGTATGCACACATGTATTCTAATGTGCACACTTGTATTTTAAATCTGTACAATTGTATTTTAAATGTGCACAATTGTTTTAATATTAGTAATTGTTGTATGCACACTTTTATTCTAAAGTGCACAACTATATTCTAAATCTGCATAATTGTATATTATTTTTGCACGTTATAATATTAGTAATTAGTGTATGCACACGTGTATTCTAATGTGCACAATTGTATTCTAAATCTGTACAATTGTATTTTAAATGTGCGGAATTGTATTCTAAATATGTACAATTGTATTATTATTTACACACCATCACCTTATCTGCTTATTTATGCATTTTATCATTTTATTCTTGCACTTTATAATCTTAATTGTGCACTCCGTAATATTATTCATGCGCTTCATGATTTTATTCTTGCACTTTATCAATTTATTTATACACTTTATAATCTTAATCGTGCACTTCATAATCTTATTCATGAACTTCATATTATTATTTACACACTTCTTCATTTTATTCTTGCGCTTCATTATTTTATTTATGCACTTTATAATCTTAATTGTGCACTTCCTAATCTTATTCATAATCATAGTCATTCACTTCGTTATTTTTATTCTTGCACTTTATCATTTTATTTATGCATATTATAATCTTAATTGTGCACTTTATAATCTTATTCATGCACTTCATATTATTATTCACACACTTCATCATTTTATTCTTACACTTTATTATCTTATATATGCACTTTATCATCTTATTCTTGCATTTTATAATCTTATTCATGAACGAGACCAAAAGGAAGACAACCATAAATAGTCTATGCGGGATTTGAACCCGCATCTTTGTGCATAACAAAACACTCTACCATTTTGAGCTAATAGGCTTTAAATCACATCTCACTTTTTTTATGATAAAAGTGCAATTCATAATTTTAATTGTGCACTTTATAATCTTATTTTGGCACTTTATCATTTTATTTATGCACTTTATAATCTTAATTGTGGACTTCATAATCTTATACATTCAGTTCATATTATTATTCATACATTTCATCATTATATTCTTGCACTTTATCATTTTATTTTTGCACTTTATAGCCTTAGTTGTGCACTTAAGAATATTGAAACATTGACACAACACTATTCTCTTTATTTCCTCCATCCATTCTTGCCTATTTGATCTCCTGAATGGACAAAAGTTTATGTAGAAGTAACTGAATTTGAAACATGGACACAACACTATTGAAAGATTGTTTTAGATTGGTGCAGAAACAAGATTATAACGTGCAAGAATAATATTATAAAGTACATGAATAAGTTTTTTTAATTCTCTTTATTTCCTAGATCATTAAAAGAAGGCTCCTTTTGCTCGATGATCCTAGATACAATACTTGCGCATTCTAAGTATGAAAACTAACCAAATAACGCATAAACATTCACACTGAACACCAACAAGATAGATGCATATCAAGTATGAAAACAACATACATAGCAAGTCTGAAATAAGAATACCGACTTGAACTCAATTTTTTCTCTAGAATTCTTATACTTAAAAAGACAAAAGAAAAACCTATATTATCACTTTGTTCTTTTATTCATGCACTTTTTGGTATTAAGTATGCACTAGTATCTCTTAACTGTGCACATTGGCTATCTAATACTGCACTTAAAATGTGCACTTAAATCTTTCCATCTCCCAATCTCACCCAAACAAAAGCAAGACAAGATGCTTGATCTCTAAACCACCAGACATAAAATTCATAAGATCTATAAAATCAAAAGTGGAAGGTCACTACATTATTTGCCCAAGTTTTCAAAGGCTACTCTATTTGCTATAAAATCACAAGTGGAAGGTCTTATCATGAATTCAAGAACCCCTAAAATCATACTGCGAAGCTCCAATACATCGAGAAGGTGACTCCATTACTTTCCCAAGTTTTCAGGATCTTTTTGGACTTGAACATCTTCTGCAAAATTCCCCATATGTGTTGTCCAAGCTGCTCACTGCTTTCAAATTTGGGTTGACAAATGCCTTGACTAAATTTTAGTATACCAAAAGAACCTGTGAAGCATCTGCACAAGGGAATAATCGGCAGTAAGGCGCACACACACAAGGAAGAATGGAATGGTGAGAATAGCCCAAACCGCAAAACAATTCCAGCAGATAATATCAGCTTAAGATGTTCAACAGATATACTTGAACCTTTTTATTGAGATGTTCACAAGTAGTAACAAGGAAATTATTCTACCTCTGACTGCAACCAATCCTCTACAGATTCATGCTAATGATTTAAATAATGTCTCTCTCTCTTTCTAGAGGGTAGTAAGAATTTTTTTTCCCTTTATCTTTTCTCAAACTTGAAATAGCTCAATAAAGGGTGCTTCATTCACAAAGCTATGCATTTTTATTAGTTTTTAAAGGTTTTCAAGGTGCTCCATTCCCAGGGTTTGGAAGAGTCGGTCTCATCCAAGAATAATAACAGGTCCAAATAAATTCAAGCAGGAAAAAACTCTAATTTTTCATTCACTTGAAACACCCAATTTACAACATGTAAACAATGAAATGCTTCCTTTTTAAGATGACTTCCTTCAACTACTAGTGATGGAGCTCATAATTTTACACCCAATTCAGAACATGTAAACGATGAAATGCTTCCTTTCAAGGATGATTCAGAACATGAAAGGCTCAAAACAGTGTGTAAAATGCAGAGATGAAGTGAGAAACAATAGGCTTACTACACTAGAAGCCAAACTGAAGCAAAACAGGCACTCCCAGTATAAAAAAATAAGGTTTTAGTTTCACTACTGTCATTGATATTCTAGAATCTGATGAAACAAAAACATGAAGGAATATTACAATAGGCGAGCATGATTGGCAGAAAATTATCATGTGACTAATGAAGAATGCATTCAACAATGAAGAAACTTGTTCTTAATGTATGTTAGAAAGCCAAATACACTGAGCAGTGACCAAAAAAAAAAACAAAAGCTCAACACTTTATCTGAACACTTGAAAACACATTTATCAATATTCCAAAATCCAATTCTTAACATTTCAAAGAAAAAGAAAAAGAAAAAAGAAGAAAAGGGAATAAAACAAATGAAAGCGTTTGGAAAAGTACCTGTTGGTAGAGGTCGTAGAGGAGCAAAGCAACATCATTCTTGAACTTATCTTAGTTGAGTCCTCCTGAGTTTCACCCTTCTCAATCATCTTCTTCTCCTCTTCTTCTTCCTCTCTCGGCCTCTTCAAAGGTAAATCCACACAAGTGTGACTTTTCTCTCGTATGAAGATTTCCAGCAATCAATTGTTCCCCATTAGTGTCTTCGCTCATGGTCAGAACACTTAACTACCTCTCTTGTGAACAATTGTGACTTTTGCATCTCGACACTATAAGCCTGCAAAACATAAAGCTACATAATGACATCATTACTCACAATGGAGACAGAGAGGGAAGAGCCAACACCTATAGAAGTTACCATTGAACACAAAACACCACCACATTCTTGATAGTAAGAAAAGCAAACTTCAGAAAATGCAAAAATAGGAGTTACAATCAAACCAACACAATATAAACCAGAAAATGCAAAAATAGGGATTCATATGTCAGTTTGTAGGGTCAATTAGTTCATTTTCACAATCTAAGATATAACTTTTTCCAAATCATCCACAAAAGGCACTTGAAATTTGGATATAAATGAGATTGATAATTTGAAATCAGTAATTGAGCTTCGACTGTACCAAATTGGAACTCAATCCCTGATTTCTGGAACTCGAAATAGATCAAACAGGCATTGATACCCCTACCACTAACCAAACATACCCTAACAGAACCCAAATCTCCTAAAAATCACTTATGATTATCTTGTGAGCTAGAATTAATCTAAAAGAGCATGTATTCTGGATTGAATCATAGTTTCTAGTTTCTACTTTTGAACCTCAAATTATCCCGTCAGAATCAAAATCTTCAGTAAATTTGGAGGCACAGAAACAATATCAATTCGATATAAAACTGAAGAAACATACCACATGATCGTGACGATCCAATCCCTTGCATTCATGAAGCATAAATATCATCGGATTCATCGAAATTATCATCGGAACCCTAGGTCATCGGAAAAGGCACAAATTCGAAATAAGAAGCTTACCTGGTGGCGCCGAGTCACGGAATCATCGGAATCAACTTCGGCGAACTCGTAACCGCCATCAGTAATATAATCGAGACCCTAGGTCATCATCTCACACCAAATTGTCGTCGCCGCCGTTGAGTGAGTGAGAGAGAGAGAGAGAGAGAGAGAGAGAGAGAGAGGGGGGGGGGGGGGGGAAGGGATGAGAGATTGAGAGACGGGCTACAATGAGAAGTTGAGTGGGATGAACGAAGAAGAGGAAGGAGCAACGACGGGCTCGATCTGCTTCGCCATGGAATCCATGGATTGAGAGGAGCAAGAGAGAAACGGAAGCAAAACACGTCGTTTTTGTTTTTTCCCGTACCAAGCTGCTAAATGGATCGGGCGAATTGGTTATGTGCCAAACGGGTAACTAAACCCATTTTCATTTTAAGAGTTTTTTTCACTTTAAGCCCCATTTTCATTTGAAACTTTAAGCCCCATTTTTCACTTTAAGCCCCATTTTCTTTTGAACCTTTAGTCCTATTTATGATATATATATATATCATAAATAGGACTAGAGGAAGGGGTAAAGAAGAAATCCTCACCAGAATTTGTACGTAAAAGCTCACCTTTGCAGGTATAGGAATCCAGTCATGAACGTCGGGTGGATTTAGTCGACGTCGATTGGGAATCTGCCTCTTCTTCTGGACTCGACGTCGGGTATCCTGTCGAGTGATCTTCAGTTGACGTCGATTGGGTGTCATTCGACGTAGAGTCGCCCTGTAGTGAAATAATATGGAGGAAGGTCCACTTACCTGAACTCACCTTTTTAGTCGACGTCAAGTGGTCTTTGAAAAAACAGCATCCTCCTGTATGCCAAGGTCCTATAAGGACATGTGAAGGTGGTCTTCTCTTGATCCTCAAGATGAATAGGGACCTGCCAAAAACCAGAATAGCCATCCAGGTACTAAAAGTAATCATGGTTAGCTAAACGTTCAAGTACCTGGACAATGAATGGAAGGGGAAAATGGTCATTTCTAGTGGCGGTGTTGAGCTTCTTGTAGTCTAACCACATCCGCCAACTAGTAGTGATTTGCTTAGGCACAAGCAAGCTCTCACTTCTCATTCTCCTCGATGGTCATCCCACCCTTCTTGGGAACCACATGGACTGGGCTCACCCACTTGTTGTCGAAGATAGGGTAAATGATTCATGCATCCAACATGCGTAGGATCTCCTTCTTCACCACCTTCTTCATATTGGGGTTGAGCTTCCGCTGATGCTCGATGATTGCCCTATGATTATCCTTTAAGAGGATTCTATACATATAAGTAGCGGGTGAAATACCCTTAATGTCCTTCAAGGAGTACCCAATAGCCTTCCTATGGGTGCAGAGGACCTCCAAAAGCTTGTCTACTTCATGCGGGGTTACTATAGCGTTGATAATCACAGGAAAAGTAGAGTTAGGACCAAGAAACTCATATCTAATGGTGTCGGGTAAAGGCTTTAGCATCGGAGAAGGGCCCTATGGAATCAAGATGGGCTCTACTTCCTTCGTCTTCATGATCTCCCCTAGGTAATCTTTCTCAATCATAATGATAGAAGCATGTCAAGAGGGTTTCTCGACCAAATAAATTTGTAGTCAAGACCCCGCTATAGGATAGTGGAGTCAGGTTCTTCCTCAGGAGAGAAGTCAGCGGTTCTAGGTTTAGTGTGTTTTGGGGTTCAGGGATAGCGGGAAAAGGTGAGGAGGTTGCTGTCGACGTCGACTAAGACTTGGTCGATGTCGAGGGAATGGTAGGAGAAGAGGTGGTCGGTGTCGGGTAAATTTGCAGGATAAAAATAATGAAATAAAATAAATAAAGATGCAAAATTCCAAGGTTAGGGATCACCACAACAATAAACATATGTGCAGATCATAGATCACATAAAGATGCATGCTTTATATCAAAGAATCGACTTTCGTAAATTCCAACAATTTAGGTGATAGAGGCTCTCGAATAAAAACCTAATTTGTTTCTGCCTTTTCTTAATTAGGATTAGTCGGCTCTCGCAAATAAACCCTAATTACTGTCCAATTCACAATAAGATCACTTTCGCTTCAATATCATGAATAAGGAATTTCCTCAACTCTCGCAAAGAATTAAGCACATAGGTAGATGATGATAAAGACATATAAATTCATGGATTTATAAATCAAACACACATATCTATGTTGGGATCACCCCAACCCTAGAAGAAGGAAATTAGAAACAAAACATAATAAAAGAAATTTACATTAACATAAAATAAACTAAAACTTACAACCGTTCGTCTCCTTCCTTCTCCTTCTCTCTCGCCTCCTCTCTCCTCTCTCTCTCCTTTCCCTCCTCCTCTCTCTCTCCTCTCTCCTTGCGCCCGAAGACGGCTTTGCTTGATTGAATGAAAATCAGCCCCCTAGAACTTTATTTATAGGCTTCATTCCCTAGCTATTGTAGGAAAGAAAACTATATCTATATCTAATTCTATCTATCTTTTATCTAAAGATAAAACATGGAAATAAAAGAAATAAATCAACTAGGACTATATCTAATTTGTGGATAAATCCTCCATGGAGTTGATAGAACTTGATAGGTCTTGATGGAATTTGATAGAATTTGATCTCGAAAATATCTCCATCGATTTCGGGATAGAACCTTAACAAGATTTCCGGTCTGCTCGACGTTGGCCACTGGGTTTCCTCGATATCGAGTAGAATTGCTCGATATCGAGTAGCACTTTCTTCGTCTTCTGCTCAGCAACTCGATTCCGGCTTCTGGACGGCACATACACTAATTTTTTACTCGACATCGAGGAAATTTCCTCGACATCGACTAGAGTTTGGTCCGTCTTCAGCTTCTTCATCGATCTCGGCCCCTGGATGTGAAAATCGACTAAGTCTTCCTCGATATCGAGTAGATTTCCTCGATATCGAGTTGCATGTTCAGCTCCCACCTTCCTTGTCGACTTCAGGAACTCAGCCCGATTTCAGGTTTACTCGATACCGAGTAAAACAACTCGATATCGACTAAGTCTCTCAGCTTTCTGCTCTGTTCTTGAAACGCACTTTCCCGACTCCTCGTTCGTCGGATTGACGCATATCAACATGAGTTCGAAAGCTCTTTTCGAGGGCTACAACTCTCATGAAGACATCAGAACTTGAGTCAGAATGATGAATGGCGAAAAATAGCCTTTTCTCCAGCTGCACCATCCTTAGCTTCTTCTTGAGTTTCCTTTAAGCTCCAAAGTGCGTCCGATTTCTGCGAAATATAATAAAACTTGTGTAGACCTCCATATATTGCAACTAAACAGAAACTACACAAATTATGTATTATTCTAACCCCAAATGTATGAAATGTATGCAGAAAACGATATAAAAGTAACTATAAAATATGGCTAATTAGGCTCACAACAAAAACCCCATACTTAAGCTTGCTTGTCCTCAAGCAATACTTTTAATTGTCATTCAGGGGAAGAAAACAAAACTCTCAACATATCAGATTCATTTGCCATATGTCCCCGTAATCAGTTACCATCCTCGAAAAGGTACTAGTGTCACAAATCCATGAATGTGCAATAAAAAGCAACATCTACTCACAAAAGGAGGGTTATGTAAAAACAATTCATGTGACAAAGCATTAATAATCAAGAGGAGTTTAATTTAAGCTCAATAAGGAGTGGATTGGTAAAAGGCCAAAGTTGGGCAATTTTGTGGCAATGTGGTGCTAATAATCCGGGGAAATGGAGTATTACCAAATTGAATTTCCACATTCCTTCTCATAAGATTCATCACCTTTCATAATGCTTTTATCAATAATAATGCTTTTACCTCTCTAACCTCAGCACTGCATTCTCGCGAGTCGCAAACATGGGTGTCATGAATGGCCCCGAATACTTAGTGCTTTGGACTCCACACCTGGTGTCCCATCTCGCCAAACTATTATCTCAGCGAGCAGGGTCGATCTACCTTTATCTCCTGAGGTGATCGGATTTTCTTTCACTCATTAAATTTTCCATATTTTTCAAACAATTTCCTTCCAAACTCCATATATGATATATAAAAACACAAACACCATATAATAATCTCCATAATGTAACATCATTATCAACATAATCCCCGGATAGGAAATAAGGTAAAGAATGGCAATATTTGGAACATGTGGAGCAATAATTGAAATAAGGCATAATATGGCTTTGTGTAATGCATAAGCATATGTAAGGCTAGGATATAACAACATGAGCATTATATGGAAATATAAAGTCATCCATCCACTTATCATGCAACATGTCAAAAGCAATATCAAATTTTACCTCTTTTCATGGTTTTCAAGAAATAATGCACTTCATTGTGACTTCCCTTTACTAGGCAATTTCATGCTATATATCTAATGAATCTAATTTTTGCATCGTCGAGTTCAATATAAAGTTTCCATGACATTAATCAAAATTTTCAATGGGGGTCATTTTTTCAATTTTTTTGAAAACATGCATATAAGCACATAAATTAATAATGAATTAAAAAATAGCCATGTTTAAACAATTCAAGAAATAAACTTTAAAATATGCACATATATGTCAAATAAAACCAAATATGAATAAAGTAAGCCCTTCCCCCTCCCCATACTTAAACATTACAGTGTCCTCACTGTATAAAAACAAGGGTAAAGAAAGAAACTCACTAGACAGATGTGCAGGATGCCAAAAATCTAAGTGCTAATGCTGTTGGGGCTAGTCTGATGTTAGCTTGCTCTTATCCCCATGGACCTAAAAAATGTAGAAGAGAAATACCTACAATAGAAAAACTAAAAGTTCAAAACCAAAAACAAAAGCAACAATGTCCAAAAATCCCAAAAATAAATGTGTATTTACAAGCTCTACATTTTATAGTCGCTAGGCCGACTTTTTCCATGAAGCATTAGCCTGGCTCATTTTTGTCCGGAGGTACAGGTGGGTCTGGTGGTTCCTCTGGTGGTGGGAAGCGTGGGATGTCATCCGGGGGCATCATATGAAGAAGCTTAAACCTCCCCGAGGGGACGCTCCATGGCTCCACCCATTCATCTTCCCTGGCTCGAGCTAGCATGTATAAGGGAAGATATAAAGAAAATATACATACCTCTTCCGCTTCATAGGTTGACTTGGTTGCGCGTCTCTACCATAGCAAAACGGTGGAGTAGGAAGAGATATTTCCACCTCATCATGCGGAGCTTCATGCCACTTTGATAGGACCCCATACTTGAATATGAACATCGGTTGCTCAAAATCATCGGGGATAGCCTTCACTTTGTAAGGTAAAAGGGATCTTGGATTGCCCTGGGAAACAATGTCCAACTTCTTCTCTTCTAGTGCTTCTTCTTCTTGGGGTCCTTCAAATGGTTTTTCAAAGATAATTTGCAAAGGTGGAATCGAGATCGGGGAAGGACATACCCGGGTTTCTGTAATGTCGTCGACATCGACTATGGGGTAGTCGACATCGATTGGCGTTGTTGCACTCATGTACCGTGGGAGTACCCATTGTTCGTTCCAATCTTCTTCTTATTCATCACTTTCCATATCTTCAATTTCCTCATAAGAAGGAGGCTCTAATCCTTTAGAACGATAGGAAGCCTCAAGTCTTCGGACTAAGTTCTCTAGCCGGGCTATTTCCCTTAATCGTGACTCTTCCACTGCGATCTTATTTCTCCGTCTCAAATCTTGAAACCATTCTTCCCATGCAGGATTCCCTTCGACAAAGTCTTCCATCTTTGTGCCTAAGCTTTAAAATCACAATAAAAAACACAAATTAGTGGCAAAAGCTTGGTACCTAGTTGGTACCCGTGATTAGGGTATGTGATAGGGTAAGAAAAAGGGATGGGCTTTTCTTAACCTTAAGCTCAATTAAACTAGGCGCGATTGATATCTCCCCGGCAACGGCGCCAATATGACAAGAGGGCTTCTCGACCAAATAAATTTGTATTCAAGACCCCGTTATAGGCTAGTGGAGTCAGGTTCGTCCTCAGGAGAGAAGTCAGCGGTTCTAGGTTTAGTGTGTTTTGGGGTTCAGGGATAGCGGGAAAAGGTGAGGAGGTTGCTGTCGACGTCGACTAAGACTTGGTCGATGTCGAGGGAATGGTAGGAGAAGAGGTGGTCGGTTTCGGGTAAATTTTCAAGATAAAAATAATGAAATAAAACAAATAAAAATGCAAACTTCCAAGGTTAGGGATCACGACAACAATAAACATATGTGCAGATCATAAATCACATAAAGAGGCATGCTTTATATCAAAGAATCGACTTTCGTAAATTCCAACAATTTAGGTGATAGAGGCTCTCGCATAAAAACCTAATTTGTTTTCACCTTTTCTTAATTAGGATTAGTCGGCTCTCGCAAATAAACCCTAATTACTATCCAATTCATAATAAGATCACTTTCGCTTCAATATCCTGAATAAGGAATTTCCTCAACTCTGGCAAAGGATTAAGCACATAGGTAGATGATGATAAAGACATATAAATTTATGGATTTATAAATCAAACACACATATCTATGTTGGGATCACCCCAACCCTAGAAGAAGGAAATTAGAAACAAAACATAATAAAAGAAATTTACTTTATCATAAAATAAACAAAAACTTACAAACGTTCGTGTCCTTCCTTCTCCTTCTCTCTCGCCTCCTCTCTCCTCTCTCTCTCTCTCTCCTCTCCCTCCTCCTCTCTCTCTCCTCTCTCCTTGCGCCCGAAGACGGCTTTGCTTGAATGAATGAAAATCAGCCCCCTTGAACTTTATTTATAGGCTTCATTCCCTAGCTATTCTAGGAAAGAAAACTATATCTATATCTAATTGTATCTATCTTTTATCTAAAGATAAAACATGGAAATAAAAGAAATAAATCAACTAGGACTATATCTAATTTGTGGATAAATCCTCAATGGAGATGATAGATCTTGATAGGTCTTGATGGAATTTGATAGAATTTGATCTAAAAAATATATCCATCGGCTTCGGGATAGAACCTTAACAAGATCCTCGGACAGCTCGACGTCGGCCATTGTGTTTTTTCGATATCGAGTAGAACTGCTCAATATCGAGTAGAACTTTCTTCGTCTTCTACTAAGCAACCTGATTTCGGCTTCTGGACGGCACATCGATTAAGTTTTTACTCGACATCGAGAAAATTTCCTCGACATCGACTAGAGTTTGGTCCGTCTTTAGCTTCTTCATCGATCTCGGCTCCAGGATGTGAAAATCGACTAAGTCTTCCTTGATATCCAGTAGATTTCTTCGATATCGAGTTGCATGTTCAGCTCCCAACTTCCTTGTCAACTTTTGCAACTCAGCTCGATTTCAGGTTTACTCGATATCGAGTAAAACAGCTCGATATCGACTAAGTCTCTCAACTTTCTGCTCTGTTCTTGAAACGCACTTTCCCGAGTCCTCGTTTGTCGGATTGACGCATATGACCATGCGTTGGAAAGCTCTTTTCGAGGGCTACAACTATCAGGAAGACACCAGAACTTGACTCAGAATGATCAATGATGAAAAATGGCATTTTCTCCAGCTGCACCATCCTTAGCTTCTTCATGAGTTTCCTTTAAGCTCCAAAGTGCGTCCGATTTCTGCGAAATATAATAAAAACTTGTGCAAACCTCCATATATTGCAAAAAAACATAAACTACACAAATTATGTATTATTCTAACCCCAAATGTATGAAATGTATGCAGAAATCGATATAAAAGTATCTATAAAACATGGCAAATTAGGCTCACAACAAACACCCCATACTTAAGCTTGTTTGTCCTCAAGAAATACTTTTAATTGTCTTTCAGGGGAAGAAAACAAAACTCTCAACATATCAGATTCATTTTCCATATGTCACAAATCCATGCATGTGCAATAAAAAGCAACATCTACGAACAAAAGGAGGGTTATGTAAAAACAATTCATGTGACAAAGCATTAATAATCAAGAGGAATTTAATTTAAGCTCAATAAGGAGTAGATTGGTCAAAGGCTAAAGATGGGCAATTTTTTGGCAATGTGGTGCTAATAATCCGGGGAAATGGAGTATTTCCAAATTGAATTTCCACATTCCTTCTCATAAGATTCATCACCTTTCATAATGCTTTTATCAATAATAATGCTTTTACCTCTCTAACCTCAACACTACCTTCTCGCGAGTCGCAGACATGGGTGTCAAGAATGGCCCTGGATACTTAGTGCTTTGGACTCCTCACCTGGTGTCCCATCTCGCCAAACGTTTATCTCACCGAGCATGGTCGATCTACCTTTATCTCCTGAGGTGATCGGATTTTCTTTCACTCATTAAATTTTCCATATTTTTCAAACAATGTCCTTCCAAACTCCATATATGATATATAAAAACACAAACACCATATAATAATGTCCATAATTTAACATCATTATCAACATAATCCCCGGATAGGAAATAAGGTAAAGAATGGCAATATTTGGAACATGTGGAGCAATAATTGAAATAAGGCATAATATGGCTTTGTGTAATGCATAAGCATAGGTAAGGCTAGGATATAACAACATGAGAATTATATGGAAATATAAAGTCATCCATCCACTTATCATGCAACATGTCAAAAGCAATATCAAATTTTACCTATTTTCATGGTTTTCAAGAAATAATGCACTTGATTATGACTTCCCTTCACTAGGCAATTTCATGCTATATATGTAATGAATCTAATTTTTGCATCGTCGAGTTCAATATAAATCTTCCATGACATTAATCAAAATTTTCAATGGGGGTCATTTTTTCAATTTTTTTGAAAACATGCATATAAGCACATAAATTAATAATGAATTAAAAAATAGCCATGTATAAACAATTCAAGAAATAAACTTTAAAATATGCACATATATGTCAAATAAAACCAAATATGCATAAAGTAAGCCCTTCCCCATCCCCATACTTAAACATTACAGTGTCCTCACTTATAAAAACAAGGGTATAGAAAGAAACTTACTAGACAGATGTGCAGGATGCCAAAAATCTAAGTGCTAATGCTGCTGGGCCTAGTCTGATGTTAGCTTGCTCTTATCCCCATGGACCTGAAAAATGTAGAAGAGAAATACCTAAAATAGAAAAACTAAAAGTTCAAAACCAAAAACAAAAGCAACAATGTCCAAAAATCCCAAAAATAAATGTGTATTTACAAGCTCTACATTTTATAGTCGCTAGGCCGACTTTTTCCATGAAGCATTAGCCTGCCTCATTTTTGTCCGGAGGTACAGGTGGGTCTAGTGGTTCCTCTGGTGGTGGGAAGCGTGGGATGTCATCCGGGGGCATCATATGAAGAAGCTTAAACCTCCCCGAGGGGACGCTCCATGGCTCCACCCATTCATCTTCCCTGGCTCGAGCTAGCATGTATAAGGGAAGATATAAAGAAAATATACATAACTCTCCCGCTTCATAGGTTGACTTGGTTGCGCGTCTCTACCATAGCAAAACGGTGGAGTAGGAAGAGATATTTCCACCTCATCATGCGGAGCTTCATGCCACTTTGATAGGACCCCATACTTGAATATGAACATCGGTTGCTCAAAATCATCGGGGATAGCCTTCACTTTGTAAGGTAAAAGGGATCTTGGATTGCCCTGGGAAACAATGTCCAACTTCTTCTCTTCTAGTGCTTCTTCTTCTTGGGGTCCTTCAAATGGTTTTTCAAAGATAATTTGCAAAGGTGGAATCGAGATCGGGGAAAGACATACCTGGGTTTCTGTAATGTCGTCGACATCGACTATGGGGTAGTCGACATCGATTGGCGTTGTTGCTCTCATGTACCGTGGGAGTACCCATTGTCCGTTCCAATCTTCTTCTTATTCATCACTTTCCATATCTTCAATTTCCTCATAAGAAGGAGGCTCTAATCCTTTAGAACGATAGGAAGCCTCAAGTCTTCAGACTAAGTTCTCTAGCCGGGCTATTTCCCTTAATCGTGACTCTTCCACTGCGATCTTATTTCTCCGTCTCAAATCTTGAAACCATTCTTCCCATGCAGGATTCCCTTCGACAAAGTCTTCCATCTTTGTGCCTAAGCCTTGAAATCACAATCAAAAACACAAATTAGTGGCAAAAGCTTGGTACCTAGTTGGTACTCGTGGTTAGGGTATGTGATAGGGTAAGAAAAAGGGATGGGCTTTTCTTAACCTTAAGCTCAATTAAACTAGGCGCGATTGATATCTCCCCGGCAACGGCGCCAATATGACAAGAGGGCTTCTCGACCAAATAAATTTATATTCAAGACCGCGTTATAGGATACTGGAGTCAGGTTCGTCCTCAGGAGAGAAGTCAGCGGTTCTAGGTTTAGTGTGTTTTGGGGTTCAGGGATAGCGGGAAAAGGTGAGGAGGTTGCTGTCGACGTCGACTAAGACTTGGTCGATGTCGAGGGAATGGTAGGAGAAGAGGTGGTCGGTTTCGGGTAAATTTGCAAGATAAAAATAATGAAATAAAACAAATAAAGATGCAAGCTTCCAAGGTTAGGGATCACGACAACAATAAACATATGCGCAGATCATAAATCACATAAAGAGGCATGCTTTATATCAAAGAATCGACTTTCGTAAATTCCAACAATTTAGGTGATAGAGGCTCTCGCATAAAAACCTAATTTGTTTTCACCTTTTCTTAATTAGGATTAGTCGGCTCTCGCAAATAAACCCTAATTACTATCCAATTCATAATAAGATCACTTTCGCTTCAATATCCTGAATAAGGAATTTCCTCAACTCTGGCAAAGGATTAAGCACATAGGTAGATGATGATAAAGACATATAAATTTATGGATTTATAAATCAAACACACATATCTATATTGGGATCACCCCAACCCTAGAAGAAGGAAATTAGAAACAAAACATAATAAAAGAAATTTACTTTAACATAAAATAAACTAAAACTTACAAACGTTCGTGTCCTTCCTTCTTCTTCTCTCTCGCCTCCTCTCTCCTCTCTCTCTCTCTCTCCTCTCCCTCCTCCTCTCTCTCTCCTCTCTCCTTGCGCCCGAAGACGGCTTTGTCTGAATGAATGAAAATCAGCCCCCTAGAACTTTATTTATAGGCTTCATTCCCTAGCTATTCTAGGAAAGAAAACTATATCTATATCTAATTGTATCTATCTTTTATCTAAAGACAAAACATGGAAATAAAAGAAATAAATCAACAAGGACTATATCTAATTTGTGGATAAATCCTCAATGGAGTTGATAGATATTCATAGGTCTTGATGGAATTTGATAGAATTTGATCTCGAAAATATATCCATCGGCTTCGGGATAGAACCTTAACAAGATCCTCGGACTTCTCGACGTCGGCCATTGGGTTTTTTCGATATCGAGTAGAATTGCTCAATATCGAGTAGCACTTTCTTCGTCTTCTACTAAGCAACCTGATTTCGGCTTCTTGATGGCACATCGATTAAGTTGTTACTCGACATCGACTAGAGTTTGGTCCGTCTTCAGCTTTTTCATCGATCTCGGCTCCAGGATGTGAAAATCGACTAAGTCTTCCTTGATATCGAGTAGATTTCTTCGATATCGAGTTGCATGTTCAGCTCCCACCTTCCTTGTCAACTTTTGGAACTCAGCTCGATTTCAGGTTTACTCGATATCGAGTAAAACAACTCGATATCGACTAAGTCTCTCAACTTTCTGCTCTGTTCTTGAAACGCACTTTCCCGAGTCCCCGTTTGTCAGATTGATGCATATGACCATGAGTTGGAAAGCTCTTTTCGAGGGATACAACTATCATGAAGACACCAGAACTTGACTCAGAATGATCAATGATGAAAAATGGCCTTTTCTCCAGCTGCACCATCCTTAACATCTTCATGAGTTTCCTTTAAGCTCCAAAGTGCGTCCGATTTCTGCGAAATATAATAAAAACTTGTGCAAACCTCCATATATTGCAAAAAAACATAAACTACACAAATTATGTATTATTCTAACCCCAAATGTATGAAATGTATGCAAAAATCGATATAAAAGTAACTATAAAACATGGCAAATTAGACTCACAACAAACACCCCATACTTAAGCTTGTTTGTCCTCAAGAAATACTTTTAATTGTCGTTCAGGGGAAGAAAACAAAACTCTCAACATATCAGATTCATTTTCCATATGTCCCCTCAATTAGTTACCATCCTCGAAAAGGTACTAGTGTCACAAATCCATGCATGTGCAATAAAAAGCAACATCTACTCACAAAAGGAGGGTTATGTAAAAACAATTCATGTGACAAAGCATTAATAATCAAGAGGACTTTAATTTAAGCTCAATAAGGAGTAGATTGGTAAAAGGCTAAAGTTGGGCAATTTTTTGGCAATGTGGTGCTAATAATCCGGGGAAATGGAGTATTTCCAAATTGAATTTCCACATTCCTTCTCATAAGATTCATCACCTTTCATAATGCTTTTATCAATAATAATCCTTTTACCTCTCTAACCTCATCACTACCTTCTCGCGAGTCGCAAACATGGGTGTCATGAATGGCCCTGGATACTTAGTGCTTTGGACTCCTCACCTGGTGTCCCATCTTGCCAAACTATTATCTCAGCGAACAGGATCGATCTACCTTTATCTCCTGAGGTGATCGGATTTTCTTTCACTCATTAAATTTTCCATATTTTTCAAACAATTTCGTTCCAAACTCCATATATGATATATAACAACACAAACACCATATAATAATCTCCATAATGTAACATCATTCTCAACATAATCCCCGGATAGGAAATAAGGTAAAGAATGGAAATATTTGGAACATGTGGAGCAATAATTGAAATAAGGCATAATATGGCTTTGCGTAATGCATAAGCATAGGTAAGGCTAGGATATAACAACATGAGCATTATATGGAAATATAAAGTCATCCATCCACTCATCATGCAACATGTCAAAAGCAATATCAAATTTTACCTCTTTTCATGGTTTTCAAGAAATAATGCACTTCATTGTGACTTCCCTTTACTAGGCAATTTCATGCTATATCTCTAATGAATCTAATTTTTGCATTGTCGAGTTCAATATAAAGCTTCCATGACATTAATCAAAATTTTCAATGGGGGTCATTTTTTCAATTTTTTTGAAAACATGCATATACGCACATAAATTAATATTGAATTAAAAAATAGCCATGTATAAACAATTCAAGAAATAAACTTTAAAATATGCACATATATGTCAAATAAAACCAAATATGCATAAAGTAAGCCCTTCCCCCTCCCCATACTTAAACATTACAGTGTCCTCACTGTATAAAAACAAGGGTAAAGAAAGAAACTCACTAGACAGATGTGCAGGATGCCAAAAATCAAGTGCTAATGCTGCTGGGCCTAGTATGATCTTAGCTTGTTTCTATCCCCATGGACCTGAAAAATATAGAAGAGAAATACCCAAAATAGAGAAACTAAAAGTTCAAAACCAAAAACAAAAGCAACAATGTGCAAAAATCCCAAAAATAAATGTCTATTTATAAGCTCTAGATTTTATAGTCGCTAGGCTGACTTTCTCCGTGAAGCATTAGCCTGGCTCATTTTTGTCCGTAGGTATAGGTTGGTCTGGTGGTTCCTCCGATGATGGGAAGCGTGGGATGTCATCCAGGGGCATCATATGAAGAAGCTTAAACCTCCCCGAGTGGACGCTCCATGGCTCCACCCATTCATCTTCCCTGGCTCGAGCTTGCATCTATAAGGGAAGATATAAAGAAAATGTACATACCTCATCATCATACCTCTTCCGCTTCAAAGGTTGACTTGGTTGCACATCTCTACCATAGCGAAACTGTGGAGTGGGAAGACATATTTCCACCTCATCATGCGTAGCTTCATGCCACTTTGCTAGGACCCCATACTTGAATATGAACATCGGTTGCTCAAAATCATCGGGGATAGCCTTCACTTTGTAAGGTAAAAGCGATCTTGGAATGCCCTGGGCAACAATGTCCAACTTCTTCTCTTCTAGTGCTTCTTCTTCTTGGGGTTCTTCAGATGGTTTTTAAAAGATAGATTACAAAGGTGGAATCGAGATCGGGAAAGGACATACCTTGGTTTCTGTAATGTGGTCGACGTCGACTATGGGGTAGTCGACATCGATTGGCGTTGTTGCTCTCATGTACCGTGGGAGTACCCGTTGTTCGTTCCAATCTTCTTCTTCCTTATCACTTTCCATAGCTTCAATTTCCTCATAAGAAGGAGGCTCTAATTCTTTAGATTGATAGGAATCTTCAAGTCTTCGCACTAAGTCCTCCAGCCGGGCTATTTCCCTTAATCGTGACTTCTCCACTGCGATCTTATTTCTCCGTCTCAAATCTTGAAACCATTCTTCCCATGCAGGATTCCCTTCGACAAAGTGTTCCGTCTTTGTACCTAAGCTTTGAAATCACAATCAAGAACACAAATTAGTGGCAAAAGCTTGGTACCCAGTTGGTACCCGTGATTAGGGTATGTGATAGGGTAAGAAAAACGGATGGGCTTTTCTGAACCTTAAGCACAATTAAACTAGACACGATTAATTTCTCCTCGGCAACGGCGCCAATATGATGAGAGGGTTTCTCGACCAAATAAATTTGTAGTCAAGACCCCGCTATAGGATAGAGGAGTCAGGTTCGTCCTCAGGAGAGAAGTCAGCGATTCTAAGTTTAGTGTGTTTTGGGGTTCAGGGATAGCGGGAAAAGGTGAGGAGGTTGTTGTCGACGTCGACTAAGACTTGGACGATGTCGAGGGAATGGTAGGAGAAGAGGTGGTCGGTGGTAAATTTGCAGGATAAAAATAATGAAATAAAAGAAATAAAGATGCAAACTTCCAGGGTTAGGGATCACCACTACAATAAACATATGTGCAGATCATAAATCACATAAAGATGCATGCTTTAAATCAAAGAATCGACTTTTGTAAATTCCAACAATTTAGGTGATAGAGACTCTCGCATAAAAACCTAATTTGTATCTACCTTTTCTTAATTAGAATTAGTCGGCACTCGCAAATAAACCCTAATTACTATCCAATTCACAATAAGATCACTTTCGCTTCAATATCATGAATTAGGAATTTCCTTAACTCTCGCAAAGGATTAAGCACATAGGTAGATACTGATAAAGACATATAAATTCATGGATTTATAAATCAAACACACATATCTATGTTGGGATCACCCCAACCCTAGAGGAAGGAAATTAGAAACAAAACATAATAAAATAAATTTACTTTAACCTAAAATAAACTAAAACTTACAAACGTTCGTCTCCTTCCTTCTCCTTCTCTCTCGCCTCCTCTCTCCTCTCTCTCTCTCTCTCTCTCTCTCCTCTCCCTCATCCTCTCTCCTTGCGCCCGAAGAGGGCTTTCCTTGAATGAATGAAAATCAGCCCCCTAGAACGTTTTTTTATAGGCTTCATTCCCTAGCTATTCTAGGAAAGAAAACTATATCTATATCTAATTCTATCTATCTTTTATCTAAAGATAAGACATGGAAATAAAAGAAATAAATCAACTAGGACTATATCTAGTTTGTGGATAAATCCTCCATGGAGTTGATAGATCTTGATAGGTCTTGATGGAATTTCATAGAATTGGATCTCGAAAATATCTCCATCGGCTTCGGGAAAGAACCTTAACAAGATACTCGGACTGCTCGACGTCGGCCACTGGGTTTCCTCGATATCGAGTAGAATTGCTGGATATCGAGTAGCAATTTCTTCGTCTTCTGCTTAGCAACTCGATTCCGGCTTCTGGACGGCACATCGACTAAGTTTTTACTCGACATCGAGAAAATTTCCTCGACTAGAGTTTGGTCCGTCATCAACTTCTTCATCGATCTCGGCTCCAGTATCTGAAAATCGTCTAAGTCTTCCTCGATATCGAGTAGATTTCTTCGATATCGAGTTGCATGTTCAGCTCCTACCTTCCTTGTCGACTTCTGGAACTCAGCTCGATTTCAGCTCGAGTAAAACAACTAGATATCGACTAAGTCTCTCAGCTTTTTGCTCTGTTCTTGAAACGCACGTTCCCGAGTCCTCGTTCGTCGAATTGACGCATATTACCATGCGTTGGAAAGTTCGTTTCGAGGGCTACAACTCTCATGAGGACACCATACCTTGACTCAGAATGATGAATGGAGAAAAATGGCCTTTTCTCCAGCTGCACCATCCTTAGCTTCTTCATAAGTTTCCTTTAAGCTCCAAAGTGCGTCCGATTTCTTCGAAATATAATATAAACTTGTGTAGACCTCAATGTATTGCAAATAAACATAAACTACACAAATTATGTATTATTCTAACCCCAAATGTATGGAATGTATACAGAAATCGATATAAAAGTAACTATAAAACATGGCAAATTAGGTTGACAACAAACACCCCATACATAAGCTTGCTTGTCCTCAAGCAATACTTTTAATTGTCATTCAAGGGAAGAAAACAAAACTCTCAACATATCAGATTCATTCGCCATATGTCCCTGCAATCAGTTACCATCCTCGAAAAGGTACTAGTGTCACATATCCATGCATGTGCAATAAAAAGCAACATCTACTCACAAAAGGAGGGTTATGTAAAAACAATTCATGTGACAAAGCATTAATAATCAAGAGGACTTTAATTTAAGCTCAATAAGGAGTAGATTGGCAAAAGGCTAAAGTTGGGCAATTTTTTGGCAATGTGGTGCGAATAATCTCGGGAAATGTAGTATTTCCATATTAAATTTCCACATTCCTTCTCATAAGATTCATCACCTTTCATAATGCTTTTATCAATAATAATGCTTTTACCTCTCTAACCTTAGCACTGCCTTCTCGCTATTCGCAAACATGGGAGTCATGAATGGCCCCGGATACTTAGTGCTTTCGACTCCTCACCTGGTGTCCCATCTCGCCAAACTATTATCTCAGCGAGCAGGGTCGATCTACCTTTATGTCCTGAGGTGATCGGATTTTCTTTCACTAATTAAATTTTCCACATTTTTCAAACAATTTCCTTCCAAACTTCATATATGGTATATAACAACACAAACACCATATAATAATCTCCATAATGTAACATCATTCTCAACATAATCCCCGGATAGGAAATAAGGTAAAGAATGGCAATATTTGGAACATGTGGAGCAATAATTGAAATAAGGCATAATATGGTTTTGTGTAATGCATAAGCATAGGTAAGGCTAGGATATATCAGCATGTGCATTATATGGAAATATAAAGTCCTCCATCCTTTTATCATGCAACATGTCAAAACCAATATCAAATTTTACCTCGTTTCATGGTTTTCCAGAAATAATGCGCTTCATTGTGACTTCCCTTTACTGGGCAATTTCATGTTATATCTCTAATGAATCTAATTTTGCATCGTCGAGTTCAATATAAAGCTTCCATGACATGAATCAAAATTTTCAATGGGGGTCGTTTTTTCAAATTGTTGGAAAACATGCATATAAGCACATAAATTATTAATGAATTAAAAAATAGCCATGTATAAACAATTCAAGAAATAAACTTTAAAATATGCACATATATATCAAATAAAACCAAATATGCATAAAGTAAGCCCTTCCCCCACCCCATACTTAAACATTATAGTGTCCTCACTGTATAAAAATAGGGGTAAAGAAAGAAACTGACTAGACAGATGTGCAGGATGCAAAAAATCGAGTGGTAATGCTACTGGGCCTACTCTGATCTTAGCTTGCTTCTATCCCCAAGGACCTGAAAAATGTAGAAGAGAAATACCCACAATAGAAAAACTAAAGTTTCTAAACAAAAAACAAAAGCCACAATGTCCAAAAATCCAAAAAATAAATGTCTATTTACAACCTCTAGATTTTATAGTCTCTAGGCCGACTTTATCCATGAAGCATTAGCCTGGGTCATTTTTGTCCGGAGGTATAGGTAGGTCAGGTGGTTCCTCCGGTGGTGGGAAGCGTGGGATGTCATCTGGGGGCATCATATGAAGAAGTTTAAACCTCCCCTAGTGGATGCTCCAAGGCTCCACCCATTCATCTTCCCTGGCTCGAGCTAGCATGCATAAGGAAAGTGACAAGAGGAAAACCTGTCGTTTTTCTTGCCAATGAATACTCAAACTTACTAACTAGTATAGCGTGCAAGCAAGAGATCGATCCACAGGGAAATCTATTAAATTCAAGTCTTATTATAATTGCTAAGAGAGAAAAGGGGGAGTTTTTTAGTGTGAAAAGATCTGCCTTTTAGCAAAGCAGAGACAAGCAAACAAAGTAAATTGATTGTAAAATTTAGTTGAGAGAAATAGGTTCACCTACAATTTATCACTTCGATTGATGAATTCGATCCTTGTTTCAGCCTCTAGTTCTTGTCTTTTCTTATCAATGTCCTTGTCCAGATCTTAGGTAAATTACTAGTCCTACGAGTCCTAGCAACCCTTATCTCTAAATAACCCTAACACGGTTAAGATTCAACCTAGAGATAGCATTAAGATTATGAATTAACCAAGGTACATATAATATCAAGCTACGAGTCGATATTGAACATGTATTCAACTTTCTACACATCCAATTAGTCATACGAGTCCTAAAGGGATATGATTGCTACTTGGGTTAAGGTTCGCTATGAGGAATCTACAAAACCCTAGCAATTGAATGAATCTACTCTAACTAGTCGGCCAGGCCAGAGAGAATAAAACACATTCAAGCAATTAAGCACAAGGAAGTCAAAACATTGCAATAGGAATAAGAACTAGATTAAGAAACTCACAATTCAACAATCAAAGATCCAAACTGTAGGCGAAACCTTGAGAGTTTAGTTGCTCATGCTCAACGGCGCTCTCAACAATGGTGTAAAGTGCATAAGGTGAATGAACGAAATAACTAGAAAAGCCTTAAATAGTCTAGAGAAATTCGGCCCAAAATAACATAATAAAACCCTAAGTAAAATCCGAAATTGACGATCAGCTACTGCACGGGCCGCGGGGCGGCCAGGCCAGCAATGTCGCGGGGCGGCCTGCGATTCTTCCGAGCTCCCTCCTCTTCGTCTCCAGCAGCTCCTAAGTCCTTCTGTAACTCGTTTCCGCTCTTTTCAATATCATTTCACCTCCAATCTATTTTACCTGAAATAAACAATAAACTCATGTAGATTTCGCCTCTTATAACTCAACAAGTGATAATGCAAATTCAACTAAATAAATGCAATATTCACACCTAAATAATGCTAAATGCAATCTATTATGCAACACTAAATATGCTCTATCAAATTCCCCCACACTTGAACCTTTGCTTGTCCTCAAGCAATAGAATAACTCAACTTTGTAGCCCCACAGAATAGCAATTCATGTATCCACACCTCAATATTCTTTAAGTGCATGAAAACTAGCAAACACAAAAGATTAATAACATCATAGCACATAATTGGAATAATCAATGAAATCAGGCAACCATATCCATTCTAGACCTCACAGGGAATGTGTTTCACTCATGTGTTTAGGCTTACAATATAACTCTCAACTCAAACCAATAATGCACTAAGCTCATAGACATTGACCACCATATCACCAATTCTTTACCGAAATGTCATTACTTGCGGGACACAATAAAGAAGATAAAATGTGACACTTTTTTTTTCTTTTCCTTTTTTTTTCTTTTTTCTATATTTTTTTTTCTTTTTCTTGTCTTGGTGCTTTCCTTACGCGAAGCGCAAACATGGGTGTCATGAAAGGCCCCGGTCTATCAACACCTCAACTCACTAAAATGAAGTCCACTTGAACATCTTTTGACGCAAGTTGCAAACATGGGTGTCATGAATGAACCTGCTTACTCAATGATCAAGCTTCCTTTCCTAGTGGATAGTTTTCAACACCTTTTTGCGCGAATCATACCCATGGGTGTCATGCGTAGACCCGGTTACTAAGTGCATCAACCATTGCCACCTTATTCACTACATATTCACAATGTAAACAAAAGACTCAAAATATAAACATAAAGTCCGCAAGCAATCAAACATGTGCATCGGTCTTTTAAAAATAGATACTGCAGTCAACGCCAAGAGGTAGCAACACTAGGCGAGTAATTCACACAACTGAGCAAAAGAATCCAAACAAGGCCAAATATCCTCACAGGGTCATGTCTAGAACTTCAAGATCTCCCAAAAATTCAAGATTTTACGTGCTCAATTATTAACCAATCATGCCCACCAAATAGTATAGAAAACATATATCGAAGGCTTCAACAATCCAAGCACATCATGGGGCATAAATCTCAACAGAAAATATAGAGGACAAAGGCATCCACATGAGGAAATAAGACCTATTCCTAATAATGCAAAACTAAAACTTTTTTTTTTTTAATTATGGTAGAAACTAAATATGCATACAACCAATAGAGATAAACATGCAACCTCAAAACTTAAAATGCAGTGCAAATTAGAACTAAAATACAGAGAGATTTCAAGTCTTCTCCCCCACACTTAAACCCAACATTGTCCTCAATGTAGAAAAGAGAACAAAAACATCAAAATAAAAATAAAAAGGGAAAAGAAAAGAAACAACTAACATGCTCACTGCTGAGGTGGTGGAGGCGGCGGGTAAGGTGGAAACTGTGGATAGGCGAATCGATAGAAGTCCTCTTGCCTCTGCCATATCTGCTCCTGCATCCGTCGGATCGCCGCATGGCTCTCAGAGACATCATCCAGGCGAGCGGTCAAGCCACGGACATCACGACGAATGTCTCCAACCTCCACGTACAGCTGCTGGTTGTGGTCCCATATCACATCCTGGCGCTGGGACATCTGCTGCTGGTGCTCCCACATTGCGTCCTGGCGACGCGACATCATTTGATGGTGCTCCCACATAGTGTTCTGCTGGAGATGTAAATCGGCCATCTGCTGCTGTAGCGTGTAATCTGAACCAGCACCAGCTGTGCCAGAAGGTCCAGCTCCACTGCCTCCAAAATCCGTCTCAACTCTGGGAACATCCTCAGCATCTTCCTGCTTAGCTTCAGGAGCCTGCTCCTCCTCATCATCATCCTCAGCCATCTCATCTCCCATAAAGAAATCAGCAGTTGTAGGGCCAAAAGGGAGAGGACGGGGCAGTCTCAACTGAACACTCCCCTGATGGCCTGCCCTCCAGATCCACATCGGCGACCTGCCCTCTAGGTGGCCAGCTTTCCTCAGCTGGGCCTCATCATATAGAAAGGATCCATGCTGAGCATCATGGACAGCGCTCACGTCGATGCAGGTGCGAGCGATGAGGGTGATAAGACCCCCAAAGCTGATAGTTGCCTTGTTGCGCTTGTCCATTATGTCCTTGCAGTTCATCAAAAAGAGATCGACCCAACCCAGAACGACAGGGCTCTCCGGCGTCAGACACCATAGGAATGACATTTCCTTCAACGAGATCTTGTTGACCTCAGCCTGTGCAAAGAAGGTGTTCGCCAACACCTTGTGAATCAGTCGGAGTGCAGGATGGCGAATACTGGAGTTGTACTGGCCCTTCTTGGCCTCAAAAGGCACCCTAGTAGATGCCATCCAGAAAGCAACAGGGCCCTCACCCTTGCAGACATCAAGCCAACCAGCAGTCGGCGCAGCAGTAACACCCAAAATCTGTGCTAATCTCTCCTTGGATAATGTAAAATCTCTCCCAAGCAACCGAAACTCAATAGCGGTACGTCCCACACTCAAGGTCGCTAAAAATTCCTTACATAAACTAGGATAAGTGGGCGCATTCTTCTCTAAAAACTGTCCTAACCCTCCATGCTCTAACAGTTGCCTAGTGCATGTATCCATCTGTAATAATCTCAACGTAGGCTCATGAAAGAACTTCGTGACCAAGAAATTCCTAGTGTTTAAACCGTTCCATTTCTCTTTTTGACTTCTACTCATTCCGTGAGGTCTCGACATGATGAATCGGAGCTAAAAATTTACACAAAAGAAATGGAAATCCAGAAAAAAACTCACGGAATTTGGCTTCTGCAGAGGCCGCGGGGGAGCCAAGGGAGGCGACGGGGCGGCCGGCGACAGAGGTGGCCGCGGGGCGGCTCGGCTGGTGACGGGGCGGCTGGCGATTTTCTGGATCTGAACTCCCCGACGTCGGATCTGCTCTCCGACGTCCTAAACCTTCCTTCTCCGGTGTGGATCCGAAAGAAAACATGGAGATTTAGTAGGAGAAAGCCGGTTTCTGTGTAGATCTAGAAGAGAGAGGTGGTGGGATGGAGTTTTTGTAGAAGGGGATGGAAATAATGGGAAAGAGGGTGATTTTGGTGAAAGAAAGAAGCTTGGAGGAGGGGTTTTAATGGAGTTTCTAAGAGGGAGCTTGAAGGAGGAAGAAGATAGAGAATAGAAGAGGATGGCGGCTGATGGTGATAGAATGGGGAGAAAAAGAAAGGATAGGGTTTATTTTTGGTAGAAAGTGGGGGCCCACATGGGCCCCTAAAAAATTTTCCATCCGGATGGGGACGCGGGGCGGCCAGGGTGGGCGACGGGGCAGCCGGCGATTATGCGAAGGATTTCGCTGAGCGCCTTGGCCGCGGGGCGGCTCTAGCTGGCGACGGGGCGGCCCGTCCTTTTTCGCCCATTTCCTTTTTCTTTTCCTTCCTGCACTGTTAGTCCTCCATACCACAAACCAAAAATAAAATAAAATAAAAACTTAATGCAAAAAAGAAAATACCTAAACTATTACCTTGGGTTGCCTCCCAAGCAGCGCCTTTAGTTAACGTCGTTGGCTCGACGTTATGACACCCTATTGATCCTCAGCATTTGGTTCAGTGAGAACCAACTCATCCCCTTCCTGTTTGACAAAATTCTCATAATAGGGTTTAACTCGATGACCATTTACCTTGAAGATGTCTCCATTCCTCTCATTTAGTAGCTCAACTGCACCATGAGAAAAGACATTAGTAATCACATATGGTCCTGCCCATCTAGAACGAAGCTTACCTGGGAAGAGTTGTAGGCGCGATTGAAATAGAAGGACCTTTTCCCCAACTTTGAGGTCCTTTCGCAAGACATGTTTATCGTGCCATGCCTTAGTCTTCTCTTTGTAGGTGATGGAGTTATCATAGGCATCCAATCTCAACTCTTCCAACTCCTGCAGCTGTAGTTTTCTGAACTCCCCAACTTCATCAATCTGCATGTTGCACTGCTTCACCGCCCAATATGCTTTATGTTCGAGCTCGACGGGAAGATGGCAAGCCTTTCCATAGACCAATCTAAATGGAGACATCCCAATGGGAGTCTTGTAAGCCGTTCGATAAGCCCATAGAGCATCATCAAGTCTGACACTCCAGTCCTTCCTGTTTGGGGCAACAGTCTTCTCCAAGATAGTCTTTATCTCGCGATTAGACACCTCAGCTTGCCCATTTGTTTGGGGGTGGTATGCAGTAGATACCCTCTGAGTCACATGATATTTCTTTAAGAGCGCACTCACTGTCTTGTTGTAGAAATGGGTCCCTTTATCACTGATTAGCGCTTTTGGAACTCCAAATCTAGAGAATAGCTCCTTGAGAAAACCTGCAACTACTTTCTAATCATCAGTTCTGGTGGCCTTCGCCTCCACCCACTTGGAGACGTAGTCCACCGCAAGCAAAATATATAGGTTCCCAAATGAGTTAGGGAATGGTCCCTTGAAGTCAATGCCCCAAACATCAAAAATCTCACAAAATATCATGCGAGTTTGTGGCATCTCATTCCTCTTAGAAAGATTCCCAACTCTCTGACAGCGATCGCAGGATTTGCAAAAAGCATAAGAATCACGAAATATATGTGGCCAAAAGAATCCTGCTTCCAGCACCTTCCTAGCTGTCTTTTGTGGTCCAAAGTGTCCACCACATTCGTGGGAATGACAAAAATTTAGGACAGATTGTACCTCATCGTCGGGAAGACACCGACGTATCACCTGATCTGCGCAATGCTTCCATAGATAGGGGTCATCCCAAACGTAGAAGCGAGCATCGTGGCGTATCTTGTCCTTTTGAGCCTTTGAAAAGTTGGGTGGAAACTCTTCCGACACTAGAAAGTTGACCAAGTTAGCAAACCATGGACGTGGAAGGGAACTTACCTTGAGGAGTTGTTCAAAGTCGGAATCTGTAGGGGCCACGGGGCGGCCAGGGCTAGCCACGGGGCGGCTGGCGATTGCGAAGACCTGTAGAAGCTCTTTGTCAGGAAAGCTCCCCAATATGCCTTCTTGTCCATTCTCCTCCTGCACAATACGACTTAGATGGTCAGCGACTAGATTCTCAACACCCTTTTTGTCCCTGATTTCAATGTCGAACTCGCTTAAAAGCAAGATCCATCGAATCAGTCTTGGTTTAGCCTCTTTCTTCGTCAAAAGGTAACGAAGTGCTGCATGATCAGTATACACAATAACTTTGGTACCAAGTAAATAAGATCTAAATTTCTCAAGTGCAAAAACTATAGCAAGGAGTTCCTTTTTTGTGGTTGAGTAGTTCCTTTGAGCTCCATTCAGAGTCATAGATGCATAGTATATGACATGAGAGCTTCTCCCTTCTTTTTGCCCAAGCACAGCTCCCACAGCATAGTCACTAGCGTCACACATCAATTCGAACGGCTGAGACCAATTTGGTGCTTGTATGATTGGTGCACTAGTAAGACAAGTCTTTAACTCATCAAACGCCGTCCTACACTTCTCATCAAAAGCAAAGGTGATCCCCTTCTTCAGCAGTTCGCACAAGGGTGAGGTGATCTTTGAAAAGTCCTTAATGAACCTGCGGTAGAATCCTGCATGGCCTAAAAAGGAACAAACTTCACGCACATTAGTAGGATAAGGCAATGATTGAATGATGTCAATCTTTGCCTTATCAACCTCAATCCCTTTATGGGAGACAATGTGACCCAAAACAATGCCTTCCTCAACCATAAAGTGACACTTTTCTGAATTGAGCACTAAGTTAGTGTCAACACATCTTCTAAGCACAAGCGCCAAATGGTTGAGGCAAGCATCAAAACTATCACCATGGAATGTAAAATCATCCATAAAAACCTCAATAAATTGCTCTATATACTCAGAGAAGATACTTACCATACACCGTTGGAATGTCCCAGGAGCGTTGCACAAGCCAAAAGGCATTCTGCGATATGCAAAAGTGCCAAACGGACAGGTGAATGTTGTCTTCTCTTGATCCTCTGGTGCGATGGCTATCTGAAAGTACCCTGAATATCCATCTAAAAAGCAGTAATATGGACGACTAGCAGGTCTTTCAAGCACTTGATCAATGAAAGGTAAGGGAAAGTGATCTTTTCGAGTTACCGCATTTAGCTTACGGTAATCGATGCAAACTCTCCAGCCTGATTGGACTCTAGTAGGGACGAACTCACCTTCTTGATTCTCAACCACTGTAATGCCTCCCTTCTTTGGTACTACCTGCGTTGGACTAACCCATTGACTATCAGAGATGGGATAGATCATACCTGCCTGAAGGAGTTTGAGCACCTCCTTCTTCACTACATCCATCATAGGTGGGTTGAGTCTCCGTTGAGGTTGCCTTGACGGTTTGGCTCCCTCTTCTAATAAGATCCGGTGCATGCAGGTAGCTGGGCTGATTCCCTTGATATCCGCTATGGTCCATCCCAGAGCTGTTTTATGCTCTTTGAGCACTCCTACCAACCTATCTTCTTGCTCTTTGGTAAGCTTGTTAGAGATGATGACAGGCAAGGTGTCACCCTCTCCCAAAAATGTATATTTGAGATGCTCAGGGAGAGGCTTTAGCTCAACTTCAGGTGCCTGCACGATAGAAGGTAAGAGCTTGTCATTTGGAATGGTTAATGCCATAAAGGTTTCTTCTTGCGATTTGGAAGGAAGGGAAGACAAGTCTCTTATGGTATCCTGCAGGGCAGTAGTCAAAGCATAATTCAAGGAGAACTCCTCAATAGGAGTTTCTAAAGCTACCTGCAGGTCATCTACACAACTCATGTTAAAGGTATCCTGCATACAAGTATCAATGGTATCCATAAAGCATAAGGAATGATCATCAGAAGGGAATTTCATAGCATCATATATATTGTATTCAACCTTCTCAACATCAAATTCCATAGTCAAAGAACCGGAATACACATCAATTTTCGTTCTAGCAGTCTTTAAAAAGGGTCTTCCCAGCAAAATAGGAGCCTCTTGGTTACCATGCTCCATATCCAAAACAAAGAAATCAGCGGGAAAGATCAAATTGTCAACCATAACTAAAACATCCTCAACTATGCCTCTAGGAAAAGCATTTGATCTATCCGCTAGTTGGATCAACACTCTAGTCTCATGCAAAGGTCCCAAACCCAATGATTCATACAGAGAATAAGGTAAAACATTAATAGATGCACCCAAGTCCAACAAAGCTTTATCAAACTTAGTTTCACCTATCACACATGGAATTGTAAACATGCCAGGGTCTCTACATTTCTTAGGCAGACGCTTTTGAAACACAGCAGAAACATGTTCGCTTACCTTAATTTTCTGCTTCCCTTTCAACTTTTGATTCCTCTTTATCGTGCAAAGTTCCTTGAGAAATTTGGCATAACGAGGAATACTTTTAATCAGATTGAGTAAAGGGATGTTTACCTCGCACTTACTATATGTCTCAAAGATCTCTTTGTCATTGCCTGGTCTTTTTGTGTCTCTGAGTGCTTCAGGAAAGGGAGGAACGGGTTTAAAGGAATTAAGAGGAGGAAAATCAGGTCGAACATACCCGTCAGATGAGGTACTGGAGGGGCCGCGGGGCGGCTGGCGATTTTCCGCGTCGCCAGAATCGATTTGGCCGCGGGGCGGCTCAGGGGTGCCGCGGGGCGGCTGGCGATTTCGAACCTCTTCTTCTTCTTCGTTCGCACCTGTTTCAAAATATTCTATGTTAGTATCATTATGGGGAGTGGTAATCAGCTCCTTACCACTTCTTAGCGTCACAACGCTGACGTTCTCCTTGGGATTCCCCACCGTCTGAGATGGTAGCTGGTTTGAGTCCTTCGCTTGGAGTTCGCTCAGCGATTTAGCCAATTGGCTCAGTTGCTTCTCCAAATTCTTTTGGTGCTCAGCTTGACCCAAGACGATCTTTGTGAGAGCTTTGAGAGGATCCTCATTGGATTGATCATTAGTTGGTGGAGGTCCTCTTTGTCTTTGATCAAATTGTTGCTGATGTCTGAAATTGGGTCCTCCTTGTGGATTGAAAGGGGCTTGGTTATTACCATAGCCATACCCCTGGTAACCTGCATTATAGTTGTTATTGTAATGATTGGGATTAGCATAGTTACCATACCTGGGTCGCTGAGGAACAAAGTTCCCCATGGCATTCAGCTCTACCTGTGGCTCCTGTAGCATTGGACAAGTGTCCGTCGGGTGATAAGGATCAGCGCAAATGCCACATGCCTTAAGTTGTTGTGGGGTTCCTTATAGCATGAACCTTTTCATCATGTCTTTCAATTCAGCCACATCGCTATGTAAAGCGGAAGTTGAGGAGTCAACAACGAGTACCCCTCTAGCATGAAGTCCCTTGCTGAATTGCCTAGAGCCATCAGCCAACTCTGTAAACACCTCCCAAGCAGCATTGGGTGTTTTGTTCAAGATGCTGCCTCCACATGCAGAGTTCACCGTCTTGCGCTCCTCGTCAAGCAATCCATTGAATAGAAAGAGCACTAAATCCTTCTTTGAAAAATCATGGTGGGGGCAACTAGAGCAAAGCTTCTTGAAGCACTCAAAGTACTCGTAGAGTATCTCTGTAGCTTTCTGGTCAATGCTTCTAATGTCCTTTTTCAGACTGTTCAATTTGGTTGTAGGAAAGTACTTTTCCAGAAAGAGACGCTTCAACTGTATCCATATTGTTGCACTACCTGGTGGCAAGTAGTAGAACCACTCATTAGCATCGTCCCTAAGCGAAAAGGGGAATGCCCTCAACTTGATTTGCTCCTCTGTGATGTTGCCTGGTTTCGTTCCTACCACGAAGGTATGGAACTCAAATAAGTGCTTGTGGGGGTCCTCACCACTCAACCCATGGAATTTGGGTAAGAGATGAACCACCCCAGACTTTAGCTCAAAATTGTTGCCATCAGCAAGTTCAGGAAACTCGATAGCCAATGGTTGTTGGGCTAAGTTTGGTGTAGTGAGCTCCTTCAGCGTTCGATTATCCTCGTTACCAGCCATCTCTATACTCTCTTCTTCTCCTTGATCGAAAGGTAACTCGCGAAAGTGATCACGAGCTTCTCGCCTCAATCTAGAGAGAGTCCTCTCAATCTCTGGATCTAAAGACAGTAAAGATGAGTTAGTAGCACGAGTGTGGACCATATAAGTGGTCCACACAAAAATTAGCAATTAAAACAACACAAGAATTCAATCAGAATTCCCCGGCAACGGCGCCAAAATTGACAAGAGAAAACCTGTCGTTGTTCTTGCCAAAGAATACTCAAACTTACTAACTAGTATAGCGTGCAAGCAAGAGATCGATCCACAGGGAAATCTATTAAATTCAAGTCTAATTATAATTGCTAAGAGAGAAAAGGGGGAGTTTTTTAGTGTGAAAAGATCTGCCTTTTAGCAAAGCAGAGACAAGCAAACAAAGTAAATTGATTGTAAAATTCAGGTGAGAGAAATAGGTTCACCTACAATTTATCACTTCGATTGATGAATTCGATCCTTGTTTCAGCCTCTAGTTCTTGTCTTTTCCTATCAATGTCCTTGTCCAGATCTTAGGTAAATTACTAGTCCGACGAGTCCTAGCAACCCTTATCTCTAAATAACCCTAACACGGTTAAGATTCAACCTAGAGATAGCATTAAGATTATGAATTAACCAAGGTACATATAATATCAAGCTACGAGTCGATATTCAACATGTATTCAACTTTCTACACATCCAATTAGTCCTACGAGTCCTAAAGGGATATGATTGCTACTTGGGTTAAGGTTCGCTACGAGGAATCTACAAAACCCTTGCAATTGAATGAATCTACTCTAACTAGTCGGCCAGGCCAGAGATAATAAAACACATTCAAGCAATTAAGCACAAGGAAGTCAAAACATTGCAATAGGAATAAGAACTAGATTAAGAAACTCACAATTCAACAATCAAAGATCCAAACTGTAGGCGAAACCTTGAGAGTTTAGTTGCTCATGCTCAACGGCGATCTCAACAATGGTGTAAAGTGCATAAGGTGAATGAACGAAATAACTAGAAAAGCCTTAAATAGTCTAGAGAAATTCGGCCCAAAATAACATAATAAAACCCTAAGTAAAATCCGGAATTGACGATCAGCTACTGCACGGGCCGCGGGGCGGCCAGGCCAGGCTGCGGGGCGGCCGGCGATCAGCGAAGTTCCTCGTTTCTTCCTTCGAGCCGCGGGGCGGCCAGCAATGTCGCAGGGCGGCCTGCGATTCTTCCGAGCTCCCTCCTCTTCGTCTCCAGCAGCTCCTAAGTCCTTCTGTAACTCGTTTCCGCTCTTTTCAATATCATTTCACCTCCAATATATTTTACCTGAAATAAACAATAAACTCATGTAGATTTCGCCTCTTATAACTCAACAAGTGATAATGCAAATTCAACTAAATAAATGCAATATTCACACTTAAATAATGCTAAATGCAATCTATTATGCAACAATAAATATGCTCTATCAGAAAGATATAAAGAAAATATACATACCTCATCATCATACCTCTTCCGCTTCATAGGTTGACTTGGTTGCGCGTCTCTACCATAGCAAAACGGTGGAGTGGGAAGAGATATTTCCACCTCATCATGCGGAGCTTCATGCCACTTTGCTAGGACCCCATACTTGAATATGCACATCGGTTGCTCAAAATCATCGGGGTTAGCCTTCACTATGTAAGGTAAAAGCGATCTTGGAATGCCCTGGGCAACAATGTCCAACTTCTTCTTTTCTAGTGCTTCTTCTTCTAGGGTCCTTCAAATGGTTTTTCAAAGATAGATTGCAAAGGTGGAATCGAGATCGGGGAAGGACATACCTTGGTTTCTTTAATGTGGTCGACGTCGACTATGGGGTAGTCCACATCGATTGGCGTTGTTGCTCTCATGTACGGTGGGAGTACCCATTGTTCGTTCCAATCTTCTTCTTCCTCATCAATTTCCATAGCTTCAATTTCCTCATAAGAAGGAGGCTCTAATCCTTTAGAACGATAGGAAGCCTCAAGTCTTTGGACTATGTCCTCCAGCCGGGCTATTTCCCTCCTCCACTGCGATCTTATTTCTCCGTCTCAAATCTTGAAACCATTCTTCCCATGCAGGATTCCCTTCGACAATGTGTTCCATCTTTGTACCTAAGCTTTGAAATCACAATCAAGAACACAAATTAGTGGCAAAAGCTTGGTACCCAGATGGTACCCGTGATTAGGGTATGTGATAGGGTAAGAAAAAGGGATGGGCTTTTCTGAACCTTAAGCACAATTAAACTAGGCGAGATTGATATCTCTCCGGCAACGGCACCAATAGGACGAGAGGGTTTCTCGACCAAATAAATTTGTAGTCAAGACCTCGCTATAGGATAGTGGAGTCAGGTTCGTTCTCAGGAGAGAAGTCAGTGGTTCTAGGTTTAGTGTATTTTGAGGTTCAGGGATAGCGTGAAAAGGTGAGGAGGTTGCTGTCGACGTCGACTAAGACTTTGGTCGATGTCGAGGGAATGGTATGAGAAGAGGTGGTCGGTGTCGGGTAAATTTGCAGGATAAAAATAATGAAATAAATCAAATAAAGATGCAAACTTCCAAGGTTAGGGATCACGACAACAATAAATATATGTGCATATCATAAATCACATAAAGATGCATGCTTTATATCAAAGAATCGACTTTCGTAAATTCCAACAATTTAGGTGATAGAGGCTCTCGCATAAAAACCTAATTTGTTTCTACCTTTTCTTAATTAGGATTAGTCGGCTCTCGCTGAAAAGATTCGAACTCAAAAGGCCACCATTTTTAGTGGGACCCGGGAATATACCTAGTGGGGGCCTTCAATATTCCCAATGGACTTATCAATGTTAATGGGTTATTCCCTTATCCAGTTTTCCCCAGAAGAATTGGGAATCAACCGCTTATCTGCCGTCGTTAGCTGACTTGGAGACCAACAACGACAAATTATTGATTCTAGCTTCGGGTTTTCAAAGGGTGAAAAGAGGTTTATCTCTGCAGAGCAACTCCCTCTTCCCGAAAAGAGGCTCCACGCGTGCCAAACTTACTTTCTCTTTCTCTCATTCTCTCTTTTCCTCACTTTTCTGAGGATGCTCGATCTTGATCCGCTCCTTTCTCCCTTTTCTTCCCCTTTGCCCTTGCTTACTAAAAAGTCCTCTTTTTCATTATGTTGGTTTTTGTTTTTATAGGCGACGGGTGAGCTTCAGTTGACTCGCCACGTGGGGAGTATAGTATGACAAGTGTCCAACTCGTGGGATGTGGGCATGTCTGACACGTGTTTCTTTTTTTCTATCCGCGGATGGCTTCAGTGAGTTTGTAGTTTTTTGGTAGGATCGATAAAGAATTTTTTAGAAAACATCTGATCCTATGTGGTTGTGTTAACTTCGCTTTCATTAGCGATGATGGGCTTTTTGCTTCTTTGTTTTGGCCCATTTGGGGCCCATTAGGCCCATTTATATTCGGAAGTTCAAACGTCAGTAATTTTCTATAAGTTACCCCGCCCCGTTCATTTAACCTCGCATTTGTCTTCTTCTGTTTCTCCAAAGAATTTTGTTCTTATCTCCAACTTGGTTTTCCGACGGTGGTATTAGGTCTCCGATTGCGGTGTGTTTGAAGTTTCCGGCGAGGTTCTTCAGAGTTTTGATTCATTTCTTCTTGTCTCAAGTTGTTTTCTTGGTTTTCTTTCCAATTTTTTTATTTTCTTGATGGGTAGATCGAAAATTAGGGTGCGACCTTGTCTTCGAATGTGCTTTTGACCGAGGTTTCGTTTCGCGTGAGTAAATCTTCATACAATTTTCTCTAGTTTCTTTGGGAATGGCTAGTCTCAGCGGAGAGCACGATGTGTTGGATGACTTCGAGAGAGGTGAAGGGTGGAAAGGTGTCGCCGCTTCGTCTTCTCAGCCACGTCAAACTCAAGAGATCCTCTCCTCTTCTTCTGAGAGTTCTTCTTCTAGCTCTTGTGGTACTTCATCAGAGTCATCTTCTGCCACATCCACATCGACTCCAAATCGGGTTGGTCCTACGGGCAACCCTATTAAGGTGAGAAGGCGCCGGAAGCGTACAAACCCTGATTACTATTCTTCTCCTTACACAGTTTCTTCTTCTTCGAAGGGATGCGCGAGAGATAAAAATTCTGGAGACGCGGGTGAATCAGGTGCTTGTTCTTCCGTGGACGTGGGTCTTTCTTCCACTTCTCACCTTGTGGACGTGGATTAAGAGGTAGAGAATGTTTGGATTCCTTACGAAGCTCCCCCTATTGGTGTAGCGGAAAATCCGAAAAAGAACCGCTCTAAAGAAAATTTGACCGACTTGGATACCCATGTGTATGACCTAGGGGATTTAGATACTTGCCTCTTTCTGGGAGATTTTAAACCTCTACCGTCTCCGTCCGACCGTCCATTAGTCGTAATTGACAGGATTCACCCGTGGAGATCTCCTGTGGAGGAGCTGAGGGAATGTACCACTTTGTTAAAGTTGGCGGATCTTGATGCTGTTTCTCGTATCTTTCCCTGGCCCGCGGGACTAGAGTTCTGCCTTCCTGAGGAGGGGGGAGGTTGTTTAGATGCTTATGAGGATTGTTTAGTTGTTTACGCGGCTAGTCTGTCCCAGGGTTTCCGACTTCCCTTACACCCTTTTTTCTCTGAGTTTTTGAACAAGTACAACCTAAGCCCTGCTCAGATTGTCCCTAATGGTTGGATGTTTTTCACCAGCTTTATTATGAGGTGCAAAGAGATCGGGGTTGCTCCTTCATTGAAGTTGATGTTCAACATCTTTTCTTTGAAAAAGGGAACCCAGTATTCGAGATTTTATCAGTGCAACTTGAGCTGTGGATACATGGAGAGGTTATCTAGTAAACCAAATTGGAAGTTCAAGTGGTTTCTGGTCCGCGACAGGTCTGGAATGGGTTTCAATTGCGGGACCGTTCCAGGGTGTTTCTGCTTTGTGAAAAAACCAACTGTTTCCAATCTTCCTGAGTTCAAACGATCATTTTCTCACACACCTAGGTTTCCTTGGGATAAAATGCTATCCGCGTTTCGTCTTGAGATGGCTGGTTTGAGTTTGCCTCATCCGCGACTAGGTGGCTCTTTTTGTTTTGTTGTTTCTTCGGGGGCTTAGAGTTGTGCTTCTTATTTTGTCTTGTTTTGATGGTTTATTTATCATTGGATGTTTTTATACTCAGATAAAATAGATTTGGACTCGCTTTTGAAGCGACGTAAAGAAAAATCTGAAAAGAAGAAAAAGACAGTTTTAGAGATCAGTGATCCTCCTCTAGCCTCTGAGGTGGCGCCGATCATTGATATGACCATAGGGGAAAGGACTGGCACTCTTGTAGAGTCTTCTCCTATGGTCCCTGTATCTCGGGAGAAGCGCATTTGTCCCTCTCCTCTTGAAACCTCTAAGACGAAGAAAAGAAAAGTTAACATTGTTGTTGAGCCGTCAGCCGCGGATGAAAGGGGGCTCTTTTTGGAGGATGAAGCGACTCTTCGCGAGTTTCCCATTCCAGGCTTTGATGCGGTTGATCTGCGATACCTCGCCTTTCGAGCTAAAAAACGTTGTCTTCCCGAGCAAGGATTTGTGAGCCGATTAGATGCTGTTAATCTTTCGACTAACTTTGACCGTCTTATCCAGTGGGTAAGTTTTTACATTTCGCGAGTTGCCTTTTATTTCTGTTTTTTGGAATAATTCGACGCGGTTTAACTCTGGCCTCCTTCTTCTTATACTTGTTTCAGCTGAGAGTGATCCAACCGGATGTTGAAAAACGTTTGGTGTGTGGTGAAGAGAGCCTTAGTAAGAAAGATGAGGAGATACAAAAATTGACGCATATGCTGCGGATTCTTGGGAACACCGTTGGTGATCCAGCCTCGGTTGAAAAGATTAAAAAGAGGTATGTGGAACTTCATGAAGAAGTGCAGGCGCAAAGAGAGGCTATGGCGGTTCTGAAGAAAGCACATGATGACTTGAAAACTTCTCTAGATGTCACCATCTCCCGCGTCAAAGAACTTGAGGCCGCGAAAGGGTGTTCGCGGGAACTTCTTCAAGCCAAGCAGGCCAGCATCGATAAGTTGGAAGAAGATTTTTCCATCCTTCGTGAGGAGCAAGTTATTACTAAACAGGCACTTGACAACATCAAGGCGCGCTCAGACCAAGATGTGGCCCTTCAATGGCTTCAAAGTCCCGAGGTTTTAGCTTACTTATCTTCCGCGTGGATTAAGACTGAGGTTGGCGTATCTTTCATGTCTTCGGTTGCCAAAGCTTATCTCCGGACTCCGAAAGGTGCCAACATTTTGAAAGATAAGTGTTTTAGCTATTTTCGGAAGGGAATGGTTGCGGGGATTAATCAGAGTGTGGTACGTTTGGCGGCCAATCCCAGAGCTCCCCTAGAGAAGTTTGAGCCAAGCATGATCAGTGCTGATTGGGGGCTTTCAAAGAAGGAGATGACCGCGGAAGAGTCGTATTCTGAGGATGAAGATGTCGAGGACGCGGGTGATGAAGTTGGGAAGGTGGCCACCACCGAATGATCTTTGATGTCTTAGTTCTGGTTGAAAGAAACTTTTCTGGACTTGGAAATTTGTGTATGTTCCCTATTTTTGGCGCTCTAACGAGATACTTGTCATTTTTTGTGAATTTGGGTTTGAGATCTCTTTGGACATAATTTGGTATTACTGTATATTTTTTCTCGTTAACGGTGTATATTTTTGCTTGTTAATGCTCTGACCTTCTTCCAAGTGTTGAAAAGGTTAGTCCGAATGTACGAAGTCTTTTTCCACTTGTTTTTATGCCTCAAGATGGGGTATTTCCTTTTTAAATCCTCAAATCCTTTCATCCCCTTCACTGTGTCTTATGTGTTAACAACCAATTGTATTGTCGTACGCATTATGTCTTCGGGAAGTTTCAACCCTGGGGCCTTTTTTCAAAAGATCGAGAATGTGGATCAGCTTTCTCGACTGGTGAGTTTCTTTTGCTTTCATTTGAAAAGCTTAGGCTATCTCCATTGAGCTTTAATTTTGTACGCGCGCAGGTTATGCCTCCTCATTTTAAAGCTGAATATGGTCCGCTTCTGCCCCGATGGGCTTTTCTCTCATCGTATCTTGTCCGCGACTTTTCAGTGGCTGTGTCTTGGAGTGAGAACGGTCTTTTTCAGATCGACAACGGTTGGGACGAGTTTCTTATCCTTCATCATCTTGGGATAGGGAGTGCCATGATGTTTTTTCATAGGGGTAACGTCTCCTTCAAAGTTTGCCCGCGTCGCGAGATTATGAATGATTATGAGACTAATCCTAGCTCAGTTTCTTCCTCGTGTAGTTCAAATTGAGCTTGCTCCGCGCCATGCTTTGAGAGTTTGTAATTTGTTTATGGATTATGTTCCTGCGGGTGATTTGAAAGGGGAACCCACGATTTCCCTTCACTACTTATCATATCTTTGTTATTTTTAAATAAACATAAAGGGGGATATTTTATTATTCATAATACGAAGTAGCATGCAGAAACCTTCCTAGAGGTTAGATCCTTTTAAACCTGATACATCGTACTAGAGATGGTAACGCGACAGATAAAATAGAAGCTTAAGGGCATCCTACTTCAGCCTACTTCTCCATTTTCCTCGCTATCAAGACTGACGACATCGACTTCAAAGATTGAGTCTCCCATGTAGGTGAAAATCAGAGCTGATCCTACATTCACTCGATTTGCTTGTGTGAAGTCGCGCCATCCTTGTGTTAACCAGAATAGGCCGTCTCCATCTCTTTCTACCTTTACTTCGTGTTCCTAGATGGAGCGAGACCAGAGCTTGCCTTGAGTGTGAGCATCTTCATCGATTAGGACGTACATGAGTGAGAGCCGAAGTGTTTGAAGTTGCTCCTCCCTCATGATGACCCTATAGAAACCACTCGGTGGCAACCCTGGATCCACTTTGTTTTAAGATGTTTATCATTTTGGGCCCTCGCCCTCGGTCATATCGCCTTTTATTGAAAAGCAATTTAGTTTTTCTTTTCCAGCTTACTTTTGGTTGCTTAAAAGGCCTCTTCTAAGAGGTTTGTTGGGTTTCTGCGGGATAGTCAATGAAATTAACTTTGAATTTAGATAAAAGAGGACGTGTGCCCTGGGTGACTGTGTCACCTGTTGCACGCCATGCATGCAACTCTTCCCTCTTTACTTGACTGCTTCCTCGTGAGTGATGAGACAAGAGAGGAAGAACTTATTGTTTTCCTCCAGCTTTTCTCGAGATGCGGGGATCCATTATAGTTCCTCCTTTAGCATTTAGGGCTAACATGGTTTCTGGGCGAGAACCTCGATGGGCTTTCTTCCAAGCAGTTGACTATCCCGAACAGTTCTTGCGCTTGGTAGGATTTTTATATCTAATTTCCATATCCCCTTTATGAATTCTTTCTTTGCTTTTTATCTTTTCCTACTTTTCAGCTGCTACCACTTAGGTGTGAGGAGGTGTATGCAGATGCTATCCCTAGTCGAGTTTTCCTTCCTTCTCATCAGTTGCGTAATTTCCCGGTTTGCGTAGAACGTCATGATAGTGGTCTTCTCTACTTTGGACGCGGATGGAAAGATTTTGTAGAGTCGCACGATTTTGAGAGGGGGGCTTCTATGATCTTTTCTCACATGGGAGAGGCGTGTTCTGAAGTTCAGGTGGTGGACTCACGCGGAGGTGAGAGCGAAAGTAATCATGATGATCCTTCTCCCCACGGCTTAACCTCAAATGATTTTTAGGCTCGTTCCTTTAGGATAGTTTAATGGAACAAAGCTTAGAGATCATTCATCAACCTTACTTAGCCCGAGGATGTGTTTGTAGTTCTTTAACACTCGTTTTAGCTCTCGAGCTAATCTATTTTCGGACGCGAGTCACCTTTTTTTAAGTAGGAGTAATGAAAAGATTGGCTACAATCTTTATTTATTGCAAAAAAATTTGATCTTTGCTCCAGGGAATTTTCAAGGTCATGCATGCTAACCATATGAATGATTTTAGTCTATCGATGCTACTTTGTCGTGATGTGTTGTTTACGGGTCTTGTGAATTTTTTAGCAATAGTGTTCATTGTCGCCTCATGCATGGCGCGCCTGCGGTTAGGTTTACTGATTGACCCTTCGAACTTATTGATCTCTCGTCCCTGCCTGTGACATGTGTTCAGTTTTGTTTGAATGTCCTATAAAAGAGAGAGTATAGGGGGAGAGGTGCTTAAACTTGATCTTTTGCCTTCAACATGCCTTCTCCCACCAGTCCGTCCTGGTCAGTTTTTTAGCGCATCAATTTTCCCGAGCAACTCTTCCGGTTGGTTAGTTTCTTGTTTGCTGAGTTTTTCTTCTTTTTGGATCTATCTTTTCTCAGCACTCTCTTATCTTTGCATTTTGTTAGTCGTTTCCGTTATGTTTTGCGGATGAGTTGGGTCCAGATCTCCCTAGGAACATTCTTTTGTCCACTAGGATTCTCCGTGACTATTCGGTCGAAGTCATACGCGGCGATTATGGAGTCCCCTTTCTGAGAGGTGGTTGGGATGATTTTGCTGAGTCACACAACATTAATGTTGGTTCCTCCGTGACTTTCATTAATAAAGGAGAAAACCACTTTGATGTTCACATTTTAGATGTTGTGGTAGACGAAGTAGATGCTAAGTGGGCCTCGCCAGAATCAGGGGGTCCACCTTCGAATAGATTCCGCTTGAGTCAAGGCAGAACTCGTCAGATCCCAGCTAGGCCAGGCGGGCATAAGCTAATGCTTGCATGTTCCCTTTACAAGTGAACAATGTCTTTGAATATGCGGGTGTACATTCGCCACTTGTTGCTTATTTTATGTTTAGTTGTTAGATTATGGCCACAACTTTCAACATTCAATAAAGAGTCCAGGTGCTTTAAAAGTGTTATGAGAAATTACTTTTTGAAATATTTTGACCGGAGATCTAACGCGGAGTTAGAGCTTCAGCGTATTTGGGTTTTATTGAAGAACACCTCTTCGAAGGTTGTTTTAATCAAAGGTCCGTTATGGAGCGAAGTTTCAATATAATTAGGGCTTGATTAAATATCATCTCCGAAAATGCAGCTTCGATCGGAGGCCCGTCGCGGAGCCAAGCTCTTGCGTCTTTGGGACTTAATAACACTTCATCTCCGAGAATGCAGCTTCAATCGGAGGCCCGATGCGGAGCCAAGCTCCTGCGTCTTTGGGACATAATAACACTTCATCTCCGAGAATGCAGCTTCAATTGGGGGCCCGACGCGGAGCCAAGCTCCTGCGTCTTTGAGACATAATAGCACTTCATCTCCGAGAATGCAGCTTCGATCGGAGGCCCGACACGGAGCCAAGCTCCTGCGTCTTTAGGACTTAATAATACTTCATTTCCGAGAATGCAGCTTCGATCGGAGGCCCGACGCGGAGCCAATCTCCTGCGTATTTGGGACTTAATAACACTTCATCTCCGAGAATGCAGCTTCGATCGGAGGCCCGACGCGTAGCCATGATCCTGCGTCTTTGGGCCTTAATAACACTTCATCTCCGAGTATGCAGCTTCGATCGGAGGCCCGATGCGAAGCCAAGCTCCTGCGTCTTTGGGACTTAATAAAACTTCATCTCCGAGAATGCAGCTTCGATTGGAGGCCCGATGGGGAGCCAAGCTCCTGCGTCTTTGGGACTTAATAACACTTTATCTTCGAGAATGCAGCTTCAATCGGAGGCCCGACGCGGAGCCAAGCTCCTCAGTCTTTGGGACTTAATAACACTTCATCTCCGAGAATGCAGCTTCGATCGGAGGCCCGACGCGGAGTCAAGCTCCTGCGTCTTTGGGACATAATAACACTTCATCTCCGAGGATGCAACTTCGATCGGAGGCCCGACGCGAAGCCAAGCTCCTGCGTCTTTGGGACTTTATAAAACTTCATCTTCGAGAATGCAGCTTCGATCGGAGGCCCGACGCGGAGCCAAGCTCCTACGTCTTTGGGACTTAATAACACTTCATCTCCGAGAATGTAGCTTCGATCGGAGGCTTGACGCTGGACTTAGTTAGGAATTTATCTGGAGGAAGGTAAATCAAAAGCGCCCTCTAACCACTTTATTTAATTTTCGCGGCGGCGACTAAGTTTCCCGTTACATACAAGGCCTGGCTATTACACATAGTCTTTCTTTAGATTATCTGCATTCCAGGTTTTGTTCAGAACGGTGCCTTCGGGGGTGCTGAGTTTGTACGCTCCTTCTTGGACTTCTTTTACAATCACATAAGGCCCCTCCCATTTCGGGTCCAGTTTTCCTCTAGTGGTAGCTTGACGGAGCACCAAATCTCCCTCCATGAGATGCCACGGGCGAACTCATCTATCCCGATATTTAGATAGACGCCTTTTATAATCTTGCTCCCTTATGGATGCTGCCATCCTACGCTCCTCTGTGAGATGGAGTTCGAGTTCCAATGCTTCATCATTGGTTTCCTAGTTGTATGTCATTATTCGCGCTGAGGGGACCAGCCTTTCTACTGGAATGACCGCGTTCATACCAAAAACTAGTGAAAACGGGGTTTCTCTAGTTGGAGTTTTCACTGATGTGCGGTAGGACCAGAGAACTAATGCTCCCGAGCAACTCTTCCGCTTGGTTAATTTCTTGTTTGCTGAGTTTTTCTTCTTTTTGGATTTATCTTTTCTCAACACTCTCTTATCTTTGCATTTTCTTAGTCATTGCCGTTATGTTTTGCGGATGAGTTGGGTCCAGATCTCCCTAGAAACATTCTTTTGTCCACTAGGATTCTCCGCGACTATTCGGTGGAAGTCATACACGGCGATTATGGAGTCCCCTTTCTGAGAGGTGGTTGGAATGATTTTGCTGAGTCACACAACATTAATGTTGGTTCCTCCGTGACTTTTATTTATAAAGGAGAAAACCACTTTGATGTTCACATTTTAGATACAGTGGGAGACGAAGTGGATGCTAAGTGGGCCTCGCCAGAATCAGGGGTTCCAACTTCGAATGGATTCCGCTTGGGACAAGGCAGAACTCGTCTGATCCCAGCCAGGCCCAGGCGGGCATAAGCTAATGCTTGTATGTTCCCTATACAAGTGAACAATGTCTTTGAATATGCTGGTGTACTTTTGCCACTTGTTGCTTATTTTATGTTTAGTTGTTAGATTACGGCCGCAACTTTCAACATTCAATAAAGAGTCCAGACGCTTTAAAAGTTTTATGAGAAATTACTTTTTGAAATATTTTGACCGGAGATCTGATGCGGAGTCAGAGCTTCAGCGTATTTGGGTGTTATTGAAGAACACCACTCCGAAGGTTGTTTTAATCAAAGGTCCGTTGTGGAGCGAAGTTTCAATATAGTTAGGGCTTGATTAAATATCATCTCCGAGAATGCAGCTTCGATTATAGGCCCGTTGCGGAGCCAAGCTCCTGCGTCTTTGGGACTTAATAACACTTCATCTCCGAGAATGCAACTTCGATTGGAGGCCCGACGCGGAGCCAAGCTCCTACGTCTTTTGGACGTAATAACACTTCATCTCCGAGAATGCAGCTTCGATCGGAGGCCCGACGCGGAGCCAAACTCCTGCGTCTTTGGGACTTAATAACACTTCATCTCCGATAATGCAGCTTCGATCGGAGGCCCGACGCGGAGCCAACCTCATGCGTCTTTGGGACTTAATAATACTTCATCTCTGAGAATGCAGCTTCGATCGGAGGCCCGACGCGTAGCCAAGCTCCTGCGACTTTGAGACTTAATAACACTTCGTCTCCGAGAATGCAGCTTCGATCGGAGGCCTGACGAGGAGCCAAGCTCCTGCATCTTTGGGACTTAATAACACTTCATCTTCGAGAATGCAGCTTCGATTCGGAGGCTAGGATAAGCAAGCTTGAGGACAAGCAAGCTTAAGTATGGGTTGTTTGTTGTGAACTGAATCTGCAATGTTTTACAGTAACTTTTATATCGTTTTCTGCATACATTTCATGCATTTGGGCTAGGATAATACAGAATCTATGTAGTTTATGTTCATTTGCCAAATTATGGAATATATACACCAGTTTCTGTTTAATTTCGCAAAATTCGAGGCAAATTACAGCAGTTTTGAGAAAGGTCGAAAAAGCTCGGAAATCAACTACAAAAGTCCAAGGTCAAGAAGCAGCGGAACTAGTCGAATCAAGCTGGAAATCTAACTTTACTCAATCTAGAGTAATTTTACTCGATCTCAACAAAGGTGTCCGAGCACAACCCGACACCCGGAGCCTTACTCTATCTCGAGGAATCTAGTAGAGATAGACCAAAACCTTGATGCCATGTCCGGAGTCGACGAGCTGTGCCAAGTCGAGAAGCCGAGGACGGAGAAGCCGAGCACCACCATACTCGATCTCAACAAATCTCCTCGATCTAGAGGACCACCACAGCGCATGTCCGAGCCTGTCGAGCAGAAGTTGCACGACATTACCGAGCTAGCCATCCTCGAAGCCAGCCCTACTCGATCTCGAGTTCTTTACTCGATCTCGAGGAACCGGAACCACACACCTAAGCCATGTCGAGCAGCTACCCGTGATGCCCAGCGAGGCCGAGGTTGGCAACAATCTTTCTTGTAAGCTTTCTTTATTTAATTCAATACAAGTTAGTTTCTTTTGTTATTTGATGTCTTTCTTGATGACGAAGAGCGAGTAGTCTGCCCACTTATGAGCTTGGGGTGAGCCCGACGGTGGCCATGTAAGGTGATTCGGTAAAAGGTACAATCTTTTGATGCAATTCGTCTTCTATCCCTTAGGTAGTTAGTTCTCACTTTTCTTTTAAGTTACTTCGCAGGTGTATGCGCCGTTCTGGTCAACCCCCTAAGTTTGACGGCTTAGACGAACCAGAACGCCTTCTACACATCAGAGCTAAACTACAAAGAGCCATGGCAGCTGCAGAGACACAAGAACAGCTGATCGAGAGGCTCACGAGCTAGGGATCTAGCCGCTAGGGATGCTGCTCTCGCCATTGAGAGAGCAGGCATGCAACAGTAAGCTGAGCGTGCGAGGCAAGCAGAAGCTGAGCTTGCCCTATACCCAACCACTGCAGAGGATTATATGCACCCGACTCTCATCGTTCCTGAATCGGCCATTCTATGAAATTCGCACTAAATTCCTTATTGAAATTAAATATCATGATTTTCATGGTAGATTTGATGAATGCCCTCTGCACCATATTACCAACTTTACTGACATGTGTCGCACTCTTTCTCAAGGTACCACCTTGGAGTACATCCTGATGAAGGCTTTCCACTGGTCTCTTGCTGGTCCTGCATTGAAATGGCTGGAAGGGTTGAAACCACGATCTCTCACGACATGGGTCCAAGTGAAGCAGGAATTTCTGAACAAATTCTTTCCTCCTACCAAGACAACACTCCTACGCCAGAAGATCACATCTTTCAAACAGCAGCCTGGGGAGCCATTGGCAAAGTCTTGGGAACGCTATAAGGATCTAATGCGATCATGCCCAACACATGGACAGTGACCCTGCGTAGTTCAAGAGATCTTTATCAATTCTCTGGATTTGGCTGCAAAGGACAGAATCAACACATACACCCACTATGAGTATCTGATGATGCCGCGTGCTGACGCATGGGCTGCTCTTAATAAGCTGACCAACTATGACAACAAGTATGGAAATCCAGTCAACTATGAGGAGAATCCCTACGCCAGGCCAGCACCATACATGCCCTTATATGAGCCCCCTAAGAAGATTGATCCAGATGTTAGGGAGCAGTACTACATAGACCAGAATAAGAAGCTCCTCAAACAAGTAAAGTATCTTTCTGTCAACCAGCCTTGTATTGAATGCGGATCACAGAGGCACACCACTACAGAGTACCCACACACTGAGCAAGTCAGGCTGGCAGAATACCACGAAGAGGCAGCTTATGCAGAGGGTCCCAATCGCTACATGGGGGACCAAAGGTTTCATCAACCACAATGGAACCAAGGTGCCCCTAGGAACCCCCCGCCCTACAGAGCTCCATGACATTCAGAAAGGGACAAGAAAAAGGATGATCTACAGACAGTCTTGGAGGAAATATGGAGGAATCATTCAGAAACTAAGCAGTCCTTCAGCTCCATCTACACTTAGATGCAAGGTGTCAACTCTAGGCTTGGGGAAATTGATATATGGCGGAAATCAGTTGATACACAGATTGGTCAGCTAGCAGCAGGAATCCCCTGACAATCAGGTTCACTCCTAGGATCTTCAGAACCAAATCCCAAGGGAAAGATTGGACACATCGCTGCTGTAAAACTCAGAAGCGGCCATCAACTGCAAGAGCCAGAGGTCAGAAAGCAGCAGAACGAAGGAGAACAGCAAGTCAACCAGCAGCAAGTCGATATCGACAAACACTTAGTCGATCTCGAGGAACAATTGGGCAATCCTTCGTCTGCACAGCACAACATCTCGACACCGCAGAAACTGGTCGAGATCGAGAAGAACTTGGTCGAGATCGAGGAAGACCAAGTCGAGATCGAGAAGTCTGCTACACCTCCGACATCTTTTCTGGCTCCGAATCAGAAAAAGAAGCTGCATTTCCCCACAAAATCTCCAAAGGACCCAGCAGAGAAGAAAGTTCAGCGCTTCATCGATGCTTCAGAAACTCAACGTCACCATCCCCTTCACAGAAGCTCTCAATGAAATGCCGTCTTATGTCAAATTCCTGAAGGAAATTCTGAGCAAAAAGCGGTCAATGGCTGAAATTACAGAGGAATGCAGCCATTTGGACATACTTGAAAAGAGGTCAGATCCAGGTATGTTTGCTATAACCATTGGATTTGGTCAATATAAATTTAATGATTTATGTGATCTTGGAGCTAGTGTGAGTATAATGTCTTTAACAATTTGGTCCAAGATTAAGATAGGTGCCCTAGAGCCTGTGGATGCTAAGCTATATATGGCCAACAACACTGTGGTCATTCCAACAGGCATGGTGGACAATGTGCTAGTACAAGTAGGTAAGTTTTTCGTCCCTACTGATTTCTTAGTTATTGATATGGCGGAAGACCCTGCTTGTCCAATTATTCTAGGAAGGCCCTTCTTGGCAATAGTGGATGCCAATATAAGCGTAAAGAAGGGAGTGCTCACTTTCAACATCAGCGATGAGGTAATTGAGAATTCCTTTAATAAAACTGAAAGGCATATAGGTCCAATGGAAGAGGTCAAATCTATATCAGCTGGCTACATTACTTGTGGGGAGCCTAAGGTAAGAAATATGACTCCCGAAGAGCTGGAAAAAAGGGATATGTAGGCCCAGGTGGAGAAGATCATGGCCATCCTGAACAAGGAAACAGAGAATCCACTCGACATAGACCAAGGTACGTCGATTTGGACTAACTATTTTTCGGATGCCTTGACAGGATGCAAGTATGGGGTCGTAGTCAACCAGGATTCGTCGATATTGAGGACAGTGGTCGATCTCGACTAAAACCAGAAACCTCCACCAGCACCAGCGTCGTCGAGCAGCCAAACAGAAGTCGAGCACTCCTCGAGATCGAGTACCCTACTCGAGATCGACCAAGACTCTGCTGCCTCAACTTCGCCTTCCTCGATGCTGATTCCACCAGAAGGCCAGAACTCCTAGAGATCGACCAAGCTAGTCGAGATCGACCGAGCCTCACCAGCTCCTGCATCCTCGAGCAGTCCACCACAAGAAGCTGAAAGTTACTCGAGATCGAGTACCCCTACTCGAGATCGACCAAACACCGTGGTCCCCGATTCCGTCTCTGCGAAGGTAAGCCCAAGGTATGGATCTTTCTTCTCCTATTTCCATTAAGAATTTATCTATACATGGGAGAGGTTTGCCTTGGTATGTGCGCTTATGTAGGATATCCAATGATGAGCCCAAAGAGTATGAAGTTGGAGACAAGCTCTATGTTTCCAAATCAAAGGATCATTGGTTTCCTAACAAATTCAACAAGAAGAGGATGGGACCTTTTGTGGTGAACAAGATCCATTCTGGAGGATTACAGCTGATGGACAAGAATGGAGTCCTATTTGAAACCCAAGCTACATGGGCCCTGCAAATGCCACCTTGAGCTAAATGGAGAAGTCGGCCTAGCGACTATAAAATCTAGAGCTTGTAAATAAACTTTATTTTTGGGACTTTTGGACATTGTCGCTTTTTGTTTGTTTTTTGAACTTTTAGTTTTTCTATTGTGGGTATATGTCTTCTACACTTTTCAGGTCCATGGATAGAAGCAAGCTAAATTCGGACTCGGACCAGGCGTTTTCACTCGATATTTTGAAGCCCTGCACACCTGTCTAGTGAGTTTCTTTCTTTACCCTTATTTTTATACAGTGAGGACACTGTAATGTATAAGTATGGGGTGGGGGAAGGGCTTACTTTATGCATATTTGGCTTTATTTGACCACATTTGTGCATGGAAGTTTAATATTTAACTCGACGATGCAAAATTGGATTCATTAGAGATATAGCATGAAATTGCCTAGTAAAGGGAAGTCACAATAAAGTGCATTATTTCTTGAAAACCATGAAATGAGGTAAAATTTGAAGTTGCGTTTGACATGTTGCATGATAAGATGATGGAGGACTTTATATTTCCATATATGCTCATATTTTGAAATCCTACCCTTACCTATGCTTATGCATCACAAAAGCCATATATATGCCTTATTTCAGTCATTTCTCCACATGTTCTAAATATTGCCATTCTTTACCTTATTTCCTATTCGGGGATTATGTTGAATTATGGAGATTATCATATGGTGTTTGTTGTGTTGTTATCATAATTAGAGTTTGGAACGAAATTGTTTGAAATTATGGAAAATTTAATGAGTGAGAAAAAATCCGATCACCTCAGGAGATAAAGGTAGATCGACCTGCTTGCTGAGATAATAGTTCAGTGAGATGGGACACACAGGTGAGGAGTCCAAAGCACTAAGTATCCGGGGCCATTCATGACACCCATGTTTGCGACTCGTGAGAAGGCAGTGCTGAGGTTAGAGAGGTAAAAGCATTATTATTGACAAAAGCATTGTGAAAGGTGATGAATCTTATGGAGAAGGTATGTGGAAATTCAGTTTGGAAATTACTCCATTTCCCCGGATCATTAGCACCACATTGCAAAAAATTGCCCACCTTTAGCCTTTTACCAATCTACTCCTTATTGAGCTTAAATTGAAGTCCTCTTGATTATTAATGCTTTGTCACTTATGAATTGTTTTACATAACCCTTCTTTTGTGAGTAGATGTTGCTTTTAATTGCACATGCATGGATTTGTGACACTAATACCTTTTCAAGGATGGTAATTGATTGCAGGGACATATGAGAATGAATCTAAGATGTTGAGAGTATTGCTTGAGGACAAGCAAGCTTAAGTATGGGGTGTTTGTTGTGAGCTGAATCTGCCATGTTTTACAGTAACTTTTATATCATTTTCTGCACACATTTCATGCATTTGGGCTAGGATAATACAGAATCTATGTAGTTTATGTTCATTTACCAAATTATGGAATCTACACCAGTTTCTGTTTAATTTCGCAGAATTCGAGGCAAATTACAGCAGTTCTGAGAAAGGTCGGAGAAGCTCGGAAATCAACTACAGAAGTCCAAGGTCAAGAAGCACCGGAACCAGTCGAATCAAGTTGGAAACCTAACTTTACTCGATCTAGAGTAATTTTACTCTATCTCGACAAAGGTGTCCGAGAACAAGCCTTGTCGACTAAGCACTGATCGAGAAATCTAGTCGAGATAGACCAAAACCTTGATGTCAGAGACAACCCGACTCCCGGAGCCTTACTCTATCTCGAGGAATCTAGTCGAGATAGACCAAAACCTTGATGCCATGTCTGGAGTCGACGAGCTATGCCAATTCGAGAAGCCGAGGACAGAGAAGCCGAGCACCACCGTACTCGATCTCGACGAATCTCCTCGATCTAGAGGACCTCCACAGCGCCTGTCCGAGCCTGTCGAGGAGAAGTTGCCCGACATCACCGAGCTAGCCATCCTTGACGCCAGCTCTACTTGATCTCGAGTTCTTTACTCGATCTCAAGGAACCGGAAACACACACCCGAGCCATGTCGTGCAGCTACCCGTGATGCCCAACGAGGCCGAGGTCGACAACAATATAACTTGATCTCGAGGAAGCTTAGTTGAGATCGAGGAAACCGTGTCCAGGAGCGCGTAACGCGGTTTTGCTGATCTACTCGGTTTGGGAGTCCTTTGAGCCGAAGGAATCTGAGAGTTGGCCGAGATCTATCCTACATCTATCAAGTTCTATCTACGGAGAAGACCTATCAACACATGGAAGATATTTTACCTATTTTAAGATTTATTTCCCTTATAGATTTAATTCCATAATTGCATTTATTTATCTTAAAGCCTTTAGATATGGATTTAGATAAAGATAGATATATTCTATCCTTCAATAGCAAGGAATAGGAGGCTATAAATAAAGCCTTAGGGGATGGTTTTTCGTCATTCAATTTCAGAGAGAACAAGTAAGTAGTAGTAGAGAGAGAGAGTTTGTGGCGAGCAAGGTGGAAAGGCGAAAGCGGATTTGTCTTGTTTGGTTGTAAGCTTTCTTTATATAATTCAATACAAGTTAGTTTCTTTTGTTATTTGATTTCTTTCTTGATGATGAAGAGCGAGTAGTCTACCCACTTCTGAGGCTGGGGTGAGCCCGATAGTGGCCATGTAAGGTGATGCGGTAAAAGGTACAATCTTTTGATGCAATTCGTCGTCTATCCCTATGAGCATGATTCTTTTGCGAGAGTTGAAGGTGATCCTTGTTTGTATTATTGAAGCGAAAATGATCTTAATGCAAGTTGGGTTAATCATGTGAAAAGGGTTAGTAACAATTAGGGTTTATGCGAAAACCTCTATATGCCTATTTGTTAATAACGAAAGTTATTTGATGGACATCATGATCTTTTATGCCTTTATGTGTTACTTTGCATGGTTATCGTTGTGGCGTTGATACCCTGGCTTTGGAAGTTCCTTATATATTGACTTTATTTCTGTCGAAATCTCAGTTCTGTGTTCGAAATCTGTAATTTACAGTTTCTGTGTTCTTGTCGATCTAGAGCAACTGTTGTCGAGATAGAGTACTGTTTCCTCGAGATCGAGTTGGCTTTAGTCTAGATCGAGTTGCTTATGTTGTCGATTCTGAGTTTTCTGTCGTCGCTGTTTTTAGTCTATCTCTAGTTGCTGTTAGTCGAGATCGACAAGTCTGTGTTTGCTTTTGTTTCTGCTTTCGTTTATTATTTCTGTCTTTGTTTCTTTGTTTATGTCTTTGTGTTTGCTTTTCTGTGTGATTTACAGCTACCTGGGATACGCTGACACGCTTCCTCATGGATCGATCCTGACTTCCCACTAATGCATAGGGAGGGAGTCTTGTAATCATTTGTTGGGGCACGAATCTGGTTTGATTTATTTTATTATATTTCATACTCGATTTCCTCCTACAACAGGATCCAAGCTCTTGTTGGGACTTAATAACACTTCTTCTCCGAGAATGTAGCTTCGACCGGAGGCCCGACGCGGAGCCAAGCTCCTGCGTCTTTGGGACATAATAACACTTCATCTTCGAGAATGCACCTTCGATCGGAGGCCGGACACGGAGCCAAGCTCCTGCGTCTTTGGGACTTGATAGCACTTCATCTCCGAGAATGCAGCTTCGATCGGAGGCCCGACGCTGGATTTAGTTAGGAATTTACCTGGAGGAAGGTAAATTAAAAGCGCCATCTTACCGCTTTATTTAGTTTTCGCGGGGGCGACTAAGTTTCCCGTTACATACAAGCCCTGGCTATTACACATAGTATTTCTTTAGATTATCTGCATTCCAGGTTTTGTTCAGAACGGTGCCTTCGGGGGTGCTGAGTTTGTACGCTTCTTCTTGGACTTCTTTTTACAATCACATAAGGCCCCTCCCAGTCCGGGTCAAGTTTTCCTCTAGTGGTAGCTTGATGGAGCACCAAATCCTCCTCCATGAGATGCCGCGGGCGAACTCGTCTATCCCGATATTTAGATAGACGCCTTTTATATTCTTGCTCCCTTATGGCTGCTGCCATCCTGCGCTCCTCTATGAGATGGAGTTCGAGTTCCAATGCTTCATCGTTGGTTTCCTGGCTGTATGTCATTATTCGCGCCGAGGGGACCAGCCTTTCTACTGGAATGACCGCGTCCATACCAAAAACTAGTGAAAACGGGGTTTCTCTAGTTGGAGTTTTCACTGATGTGCGGTAGGACCAGAGAACTAATGGTAGAAGTTCAGCCCATCGCCCCTTTGCTGTGCTCCCGAGTTTCTTTTGTATCCCATGTAGCAATTGCCGATTGGTCATTTCCGCCTGTCCGTTCGTCTGTGGATGGGCAACAGATGAGAATATGAAGTTTATGCCCAATCCCGCGCAAAAATCCCTTATTGTTTCACAATCAAACTGAGGTCCATGATCTGTGATTATCGAGTTGGGTACTCCAAAACGGCAGACTATGTTCTTCCACAAGAACCTTCTTAATTTTTCAGCGGTGATTAGTCCCATTGCTTCGGCCTCAACACATTTCGTGAAGTAGTCGACTAAGACAAGCACATACTTCAATTGTCCTGGGCAGTGGGAAATGGACCAAGGATATCCATTCCCTAGATAGAAAAAGGGCAAGCTCCAGTTATACTTTTCATTATTTCAGAAGGGCGGTGTATCAAATTTCCAAATCTCTGGCACGCGTCACATTTCTGAATATAATTTTGAACATCCTGCTTCATAGTTGGCCAGTAATATCCCAGTCTCGTTGCTTTGGCCACCATGGCTCTCCACCCTTGGTGATGTGCACAAATTCCATCATGCGACTCTTTTACGACGAGACTTCTTTCCTCAATCGATATGCATAGCAGATCCAAGAGACAGTAGCCCCTCTTGTAAAGCCTTCCTTCTCTATTGGTGAAACGAGAGGATTTTTTGATCACCCTCCTGGCCGCTTCTTTCTCTTCTGGTAGAATGCCCTTACCTAGATAATCTGCAAGCTACGTCCTCCAGTCTCCTTCTTCAATCCCCTGAACTTGATAGACCTCTTGGATAAGCATGCGACTGTTCATTCTTTCGAGGATAACCTTCTTTCCTACCTCTTCAGGCATGACTGCCCCTAAATGCGACAATGAGTCCGCTTGCTGGTTGTCACTCCTAGAAATTACCGTTAGGCAAAAACTCAAGAACGCCTTTGATAATGCTCGCGCTATTCTCTGATAGTCTGGCATTAAACCGGTTATGGCCTCATACTCCTATGTTATCTGTCGTGCCATCACTTCTGAGTCGGTGTAGATTGATACTTGCCTGGCGCCTTTGATCAAAGCTACTTCCAGGCCCGCGAGCAGGGCCTCATACTCAGCTTCATTGTTCGTAGCTTGGAAGTCCAGTTTATAAGCATAGTTGTACTGTTGTTCATCTGGTGCAGTGAGAGTAACCCCAGCTCCGCATCCATCTTTATTGGCCGCGCCATCTACCCTGAGTGTCCACTCACTTCTTTCTATTTGAGCACCTTGTTCAAAACTCGTTTCACTGATGAAATCGGCTAAAGTCTGAGCCAATACTGCCCTCCGCGGGGTATATTCTATTTCAAACTCTGTGAACTCAACTGCCGACTTCATCATCCTTCCCGACAAGCATGGGGAATGAAGAATTTGTCGTAAAGGTAGGTTAGTCATTACTCTGATGATGTGATCCTGGAAGTAGGGCCTCAACCTTCTTGTCGCGAATACCAGACATAGAATCATTTTCTCCACTGGTTCATACCGCGTCTCAGCATCCTGTAGCACACGACTAACATAATATACTAGGTACTTTTCTTCTCGCGTCAAAACTGCGCTGATGGTAATGTTTTTTACCGATAGGTACAGGTGTAGAGCCTCCTGTTTCTCGGGTTGGAGCAGAGTGGGGAGTGTTGATAAAAAAGACTTTTAAACCCCTGAACACTTCCTGTAATTCTGGAGTCCACCGTATTGGTCCTATTTTCTTGAGTAAAGCAAAGAAAGGTAAAGACTTGTCGGCTAGACATGAGCAGAATCGGCTTAGGTAGTTTACTGCTCCGTTTAAAGACTGTAATTCTTTGATCGTCCGCGGTGGTTGAAGATTTTGGATCGCCGCCACTTTTTCAGGATATACATCAATTCCTCGTTGGCTAACCATGAAACCAAGGAATTTTTCAGAATCAACCCCGAAGACACACTTTTCCGTGTTCAGGTTCAAACCTCCTCTGCGAAGGGAATCAAATGTTTCTTGCAGATCTGCCGCGTGATCTTTTGCTTTCTTGCTCTTGACTACAATATCATCCACATATATCAACACATTCCTCCCAATCTGCTTACAAAAGATTCGATCAACAGTTCTTTGAAACATAGCTCCGACATTCCTGAGTCCAAAGGGCATGACGTGGTAGAAAAATATCCCCTGATTGTATCCGGAATAAGCATCAAGAAAACTGAGGACCTTGTTACACGCGGTTCCGTCGACAAGCTCGTCTATGGATGGCAATGGGTAACTATCTTTGGGGCAAGATTTATTAAGATCAGTGAAATCGATGCACATTCTTCATTTCCCATTAGACTTCTTCACTAGAACCACATTTGAGAGCCAATCCGAATCTTCTACTTCTTTTATGAATCCTGCTTCCAACAGCTTATCAGTTTCTTCCTTTGTCGCGGCAGCTTTCTCGGGAGCCATTTTCCTCTTCTTTTGTATTATGGGCTTTGTTCCTGGACGGATTCTTAAAGTATACAAAGCAGTTGCGGATGGGACTCCCAACAGGTCCCGCGGAGTCCATGCGAAAATGTCTCTTGATCTTGCTATGATTTCCAAGACCCGATCTCTTTCTTCTGGTTCTAGTGCCTGCCCTAAATAGACTTTTTCTTCGGGGTTTGGAAAAGGCGTGTAGGCAACCCTTTCATCCGTGGTTAGTATTTTTGCTTCTGTTGATCTCACCTCAAGCTTAGCTTCTGAGAGCCCTGATGGGTCACTGTCTCCCACCATGGATTCACATTTCTCACGAATCCACATTACCTCTTTCTTCTTCTTTATAGAAGTCAAATAGCGGCTCCTGCTTTCTGGCTAGTGGCCGCGAACTTCATCGATTCCCCCTCCTGGCAAGGGAAACTTCCCAACGAAGTGGTAGATCGACATTATCATTTGGAATTTATAGAGCAAGACACATCCCAGCAAAGCATTGTACACGGTCGGTATCTTTACTACTTTGAATACGATATTTTCCATGCATCTTTTCGGGATTGTTCCCAAAACTACTGTCAACTCGATCGTCCCAGCCACTTGTACTTCTCCCCCCGAGAACGTGATCAGCGTGCCTGAGTACGGTTTTAATGATGCTGCGGAAATCCCCATCTGAGAGAAAGCCTCCCATGATAAGATATCGACAGACGAACTGGTGTCAATGAACACTCTTTTGACTGTCTTGGCAGCTATCTGAGCATGGATGACCAAAGGGTCCGAGTGCGGCATCCTTACTTCCTCAGCGTCTTTTGGCGAAAAAGATATGTCTTCATGTTGTGACAAAGAGATCCTTCTGCTCGACGCGGATGGCAGGTGCCTTCCTTCTCGCTCGTAGTTCCTCTTCTTTTGTCTACTTGATCCTGCCAAAGAGTACCCTCCCGCGAGGGTATTGATGAAACCCTCGGGTTCTGGTATGTGGCCTTCTCCCTGTCTTCGAGCTTCTCCCTGATTAACGGATCTTTTTACAGTAGGCGCATAGTTCTGTCTACCTCCGCGCCCTCTTCGTCCCCTACCTCTTCCCCGGTTGTAAAAAGGGGGATCTTTGTGCTGATCCTGTTGCCCTAGGTAACGGTTCTGTCGCTCATGAGGGTCATCACGTATGGGGTTGCGGTCCTCCCAATCCGGTCTCCGATTGGGTCGATCTTCTCTTCTTGGTGGAAATCTCATTTCTTGATTCCTATAGGGGTTCTCCCTCAGATGATAGGACCGCGGATGATCTTCTCTTCGATGAGACCCTTGACCTCTTTCAGAATTCATGTGTATTTCATCGCGGTGGGGACGAAAATCTACCGCTTCTGATTGAAGTTTGGGCGGCTTGGCTTTCTCCTTCTTGAACTTCCTAGAGAGTTTCCCAAAGAATCCCTGATTGCCTATGTTTGCTCTTGAACTAGACACGATTGCCTCTTCAGCTTCGATCTGTCTTGACACCCGTTCCCTCAAATCATCGTAACTAGATGGTTTCTTCCGAAATAGGTACGTCTTGAAGTTTCCCTCTGCTAAATTTCCCATGAGTATAATGATTGCCGAGTCATGATTAAATTTAGGGATTTGCACTACCACACTGGTGAATCGAGTCAAAAAGTTCCCTAAGGTTTCCCCATTTCCTTGCCTGATCGAATTAAGATCAAGCATGGTCTTCTATCTCGACCGCGCGCTTCCAAAATGGGATGTGAAGATGAGAGATAGCTGAGTGAAACTGGTCACATAGTTTTTTGGTAGGTTAGTGAACCATGTAAGGGCGATTTTCCTCTAAGTTGAGGGAAAAGTTCTGCATAACATTGCGTCATTGTACTCATTTATCCCCATTGCGGTTGTAAAATGACAAAGATGATCTTCAAGATCGGTTGTTCCGTCTTACTTCATAAGGTTCACATCCCTCCCTCTTTTTGGTACTGCCGTGGAACAGATTTCTTTTGTGAACACAGATGGGAAGGCCGCGAGTCCTTCTGCCCCTTTGTCTGTTGAGCCTGATTTTGTGGAGGTGGAGACATCCGTGGACTTCTCTCCGTGTCGGTGCTTGTTTTCATGTTGTCGCTGATCATTTGGCCATGCATGACGCGGCATCGTCTGACCCTGGAAACCGTAGTTCACGTTGCCCTGGTTGTTGTATGCAGTATAATATCTTTCGAAATTTCTGCGCTGCTCCTCGTGATGGAAATTTCCTTGATGACGCGGATCATGTCCCTAGTGATCATAATAGCAATACTGTGATCGCTCTTGTTGAAGGGGATTAGGCTGCTCATGGTGGACTTCATAATACCAGAAATTTTGAGGAATGTGCTCTCCTTCTGCTCCATACTGATTGTAATAGTTAGGCGGATGAGTACCATGGGGATGATCTCCTATCTCACCTTCTGGATCGGGTTGTGGTGTCAACGGGACATACATACTTGAGGCCTCCTGATCCTTGTGGATCCCATGGCTCATGTTCTGTGTCGCGTTGTCTTGATTATCACTCATTCTTTCAGCGTCGTAATTCTGCCATAGTGAAAGACTCATTTTCATATGCACATATACATATTTCCAGATTTAGACGCGGACCCTTGCTTCTTTCAATGATCTGAGGGTCTTTGCCTGAATTTTTCAAACAAAAAGAATTTTTAGAGGAACCCCTTAGTGTGAAGGGGTTGCCGCGTCGAAATAATCGAAGCGGTCCAACCTGTGCTGCGGGAATAATCTGCTTATGAATGTTGATGGGTTATTCCCTTATCGAGTTTTCCCCAGATGAATTGGAAATCAACCGCTTACCTGCCGCCATTAGCTGACTTGGAGACCAACAGCGATAAATTATTGATTTTAGCTTCGGGATTTCAAAGGGCGAAAAGAGGTTTATAACTGCAGAGCAACTCCTTCTTCCCGAAAAGAGGCTCCACGCGTGCCAAACTTACTTTCTCTTTCTCTCACTCTCTCTTTTCCTCACTTTTCTCAGGATGCTCGATCTTGATCCGCTCCTTTCTCCCTTTTCTTCCCCTTTGCCCTTGCTTCCCAAAAAGTCCTCTTTTTCTTTATGTTGGTTTTTGTTTTTATAGGCGAAGGGTGAGCTTCAGTTGACTCGCCACGTGGGGAGTATAGTATGACAAGTGTCCAACTCGTGGGATGTGGGCATGTCTGACATGTGTTCCTTTTTTTCTATCCGCGGATGGCTTCAGTGAGTTTGTAATTTTTTGGTAGGATGCTCATCCGCGGATGACCTTGACAACGTCTGAGGTTACTTTTGTTATGATTTTACCACTTTTTGTCTATTGTCGCGATTTTATCCTTATTGTCTTTTATGTTAACCCAGATGTTTTTATTGTTGGTTTCGTCACTTGCAAATAAACCCTAATTACTATCCAATTCATAATAAGATCACTTTCGCTTCAATATCATGAATAAGGAATTTCCTCAACTCTCGGAAAGGATTAAGCACATAGGTAGGTGATGATAAAGACATATAAATTCATGGATTTATAAATCAAACACACATATCTATATTGGGATCACCCCAACTCTAGAAGAAGAAAATTAGGAACAAAACATAATAAAAGAAATTTACTTTAACATAAAATTAACTAAAACTTACAATCGTTCGTCTCCTTCCTTGTCCTTCTCTCTCGCCTCCTCTCTCCTCTCCCTCCTCCTCTCTCTCTCTTCTCTCCTTGCGCCCGAAGACGGCTTTGCTTGAATGAATGAAAATCAGCCCCCTAAAACTTTATTTATAGGCAATTCTAGGAAATAAAACTATATCTATATCTAATTCTATCCATCTTTTATCTAAAGATAAAACATGGAAATAAAAGAAATAAATCAACTAGGACTATATCTAATTTGTGGATAAATCCTCAATGGAGTTGATAGATCTTGATAGGTCTTGATGGAATTTGATAGAATTTGATCTCGAAAATATCTCCATCGGCTTCGAGATAGAACCTTAACAAGATTTCCGGGCTGCTCGACGTCGGCCACTGGGTTTCCTCGATATCGAGTAGCACTTTCTTCGTCTTCTGCTCAGCAACTCGATTCCGGCTTCTAGACGGCACATCGACTATGTTTTTACTCGACATCGAGAAAATTTCCTCAACATCGACTAGAGTTTGGTCCGTCTTCAGCTTCTTCATCGATCTCGGCTCCAGGATGTGAAAATCGACTCAGTCTTCCTCGATATCGAGTAGATTTCTTCGATATCGAGTTGCATGTTCAGCTCCCACCTTCCTTGTCGACTTCTGGAACTCAGCTTGATTTCAGGTTTACTCGATATCAGGTAAAACAACACGATATCGACTAAGTCTCTCAGCTTTCTGCTCTGTTCTTGAAACGCACTTTCCCGAGTCCTCGTTCATCGGCTACAACTCTCATGAAGACACCCGAACATGATTCAGAATGATGAATGGCGAAAAATGGCCTTTTCTCAAGCTGCACCATCCTTAGCTTCTTCATGAGTTTCCTTTAAGCTCCAAAGTGCGTCCGATTTCTGCGAAATATAATAAAAACTTGTGTAGACCTCCATATATTGTAAATAAACATAAACTACACAAATTATGTATTATTCTAACCCCAAATGTATGAAATGTATACAGAAATCGATATAAAAGTAACTATAAAACATGGCAAATTCGGCTCACAACAAAGCATCCAAGTCAGCTACAAGGGTTGGCGTCGACCAAGCATTCATCGACAACAAAACGCTGAATTGGACATGAGGTTGTACTGTTGCAGAAAGCTAGTTGACGTTGAGTCAGAGTAATCGACATCGGGTGAAAGATCGGTATATACCTGGGCTGGTGAGGCAGCCGACGTCGAGTGGCTGTAGCCGACGTCGAGTGAAGTACTAGAAATCGAGTGGGTGCAGTCGATATCTATTGAGGTTCAATGTGTTAATTTTATCATTTCTTTTTTCAAAATAATAATTTTCAACTCTTAGAATAAATTTATTAATTCATTATTAACATAGATGAGAAACGAAATGATATAACACTTAGAAATTTAGGATACATTTTTGCAAATAATTATAAATATTAATAATGAAAATCCTATAAATACAATAAGAAATTCAAAAGATTTAATAAATTATAATCAATTTGCCAATAATATTAAATTGTACCAATCGATAATATTTAATAAATTATAATCACTTGATCTTTCATTTTCAAATCAACTTTTATATTTATTTATATAGTGTAATACTCCATCCGATCGATAATATTTGATTTTTGATTTTTCATCACATTTTTTAAGAAGATAAAATCTCTATAAAATATTAAAATATTAAAAACACTTCTATACCTATTACTAATTGCATGATATTATGTTTAAAAAATGATTTAAAATTTTGATAGAGAAATAGTAAAAATCAAATATTTTAGATTAGATTTAATATATAATTACAAGCACTAAAACTTATGAACCACATCTTTAATTTTAGTATTTTAAATTATCGCAAAATTATCAAATCATGATTTTTTTAATTTTAAAAACAAAGAATTGACAAACCCGAAATCTACCTGATATGACCCAAAATCGGGTCAAACCCGAATTCAAGTCAACCCGAATCTACCCGGGACCCGTTTTACTTGAAATCCGGTTTACCCGAAACCCAAATTGGTCCGACCCGAACCCGACCAGAATTACCCGATTGATAGGACTAGGTCTATCTATAATACAGAGTATTATTTATATAATATTATATTCTATCAAGGAATATTGGAAAAGTTATAGCTAGTACAAGTAGCAGAGAATTGTAGTAAATAACCATCGATCCGAAAACTTTGCACAGGTAACTCACTATCCGAATATATTTGCAGAGGTTAACCCTCTCTCTACAAAAAATTGCAGGCCAGCCGGTTAAAACAAAACCTATTAACTGGTTAAAACAACACGAACAGAGAGGAAAGGGAGGCCAGGAGGGGCAGAGGGGTTGTCGTTCGATTGATCGGCAAACGTCGCCGATTCTTCCCCACCCGTCACTGCCTCCTCACTTCTTCTATCAAAGTCATCTCTCTCCCGCTCATTCCCTCCCTCTTTCCTTACACCTTCCGTTTCTAATTTCAATTCATCGGATTTTGATTTTTGCAAAGTAGAGCTCATTTGATACTTGCGAGACAATTAGAGCTGCAAATGGCGAACTCCAGGTGAGTGACTGATATTACTTCGTTCTCCTAACCAGCACCTCCACATCCTCCAAGCATCATGCCCTTCCTCCTTCACGCAGGTCCTTCCACTCTCTCTTTCTTCAGGCGATTTCGAGCATCATCAAGGATAATCTCCACAAATTGGCTTCGATTCTGCGATTCCAGGTACAATCATTCACCCTTCTTCTTCTGTGCTCTATCTTCCAAGCCTTTATTCACTGATTGGTGTTCCAATGACTGCTGGATCCGAGAATTTGGATTTTTTACAGTTAGGGTTTGTGAGCTTCTTGTGGCCCGAGTTGACATTGATGATTTGATTATTTGCTATTCCTAATTCGTGATGGATTCATATTGGATTCGATTAGACTAGTTATTTCTATTGATGACAACTCTTGCTGTGACATAGAAATTTTGAGACATTGAAGAGAAATCATGAGTTTAAGGCATTACCTTCTCTTTTTTATGTGATTATTGATAAAGAAAGCCACAAACTCATTGGTTGATTATATCAGTAAAACACTAAATATAATTTAGGTGGTGAGATATATGTGATTTAAAGATGCTCTCTAGGTGTTCGATGAAATGTTTATCCTAGATTTGTTCTATGTTTATATGCTCCAATTCATATAACATGTGGTAGCACTTATTTGGTAAGCAACTGATATAGTAGAGAAGAACTTGGAAATGTTTAAGTTCCCTATCATGGATGATTCTATATATAATTAAAATATTACATGGATGACTTTATATGATCCAATTCATATAATATGTGGAGTTTTTGTCCGATTGATCAGAATTTTTGAGATAAGAGAGCTAATCTTGTCTTCATTATATTTTATTGGAAGGGAATTGAGTTTATCATTGGAGTAGTTGTCCATCATATGGGAATTTTGACAACTTCGCAATGTAACTGGATGTTCGAGCAAGAAATAAGGGCATCACTGCAGCTGAACATGATTACTTCGAGCATTTGTGAGTCTCTTAGAGGTGTGTATGTATTAAATTTTGGGTTTTAGAGACAATGTGAATTACAAAGATCATTAGTTATATTCCTTCTAAAATGTCCAATCTTCCCATTTGTTAAAGGCAAGTTGAATTTAATAATTGCTTTATTTTGATTTTTTTCCCTTCTTGTGATACGATTAGCTTATAAATTTGAATATGGCCTAACAAAGTTGAATATGATCTTTATCTTCTCAAATTTGGGTACTTGAAGTCAACTTGTCCACAAACATGTCTCCCTAAAATCCATGTCTTGTGGAAAATTTTCAATCCCTGGTTGGGCTGTCAGTAATGTTTCCTGATTTTATGTGCATGGCACTTTGTGATATGGGGTTAGCCGCATGATGGCCCGATCTTCGACAATCAAACAAGAAAATCAAGAACGGAAGCAAGAACTAAACAAGACTCAACAAGAACTCAAAGAAGACGCAAGAAACGAACAAGAAAACAAAGATGTTGGACAAGATCGACCAATAACGCAACAAGAATATCAAGAAGATGCATGCCTCGACCAAGAACACCAAGATCCAAAGGCTACCCGATGTTGAAAACAATAAGAAACACAAAGACTCGATAAAGACTAACAAAGACTCAAAATTTAAGAACCAGACACGGTCGATAAGGACTGAGTCGATCTATATAGAACAAGATGAAGACCCCAGGCCTCCGTAGAGGGTAGGAACCAACACCAATGACTATATAACCCGCCTCTACAACCCTACACAACCAAACGGACAACTTGGAGGCACAAGGAGGGGGCTCGTGGATACCAGGATCACCAAGTCTTGCGAATTTGATGAACAAAAGGCAAACCAAGCTGAGATCTATACCAACTTGCAATCGATGAGCTCCGCTACGAATCGATCGACTTTCACTCGATGTGTTTCACACAAATATGAGATTTCAATATTCAATGACGTGATTGGTCTACATGGAAGAACTCAGCTTATATAGGCCATACAAGGCTGAATTGGGCCGAAATTCTTAAAAGAATTAACTTAAAGAAATAATAAAAATAACTCTTAAAGTTTCCTAATATAACTTCAGTAGAAAAGTTACTAAAAATGGAAATAACATAGATGTTCCAAGACTTAAGAAATCGGCAATCCTAAGAGCTTAAGTTGGCTCGGCCTCTTGGATCCCAATACATATGTAAGTCTTCAATGTAGGCTCCGGGAGTTGAACCGTGCTCGAGAACAATGCGTGACTCACAAACATGAATGAGTCTCTCTAAAGCTTCTTAGCTCAAGCTCGAGTCATAGGTCCTTCTCCAAGTATGATAGGCGTGTCTGGAGTTGTAGAAGATGGTCCCGCATCAACCTCTCCTTCGTGGAAAGGGTTCGACCACGAATCCAAGTCCTCGTCCACAGCAAAGTAAGGAATGAGATCTGCGACGTTGAAGGTTGCGCTCACGCCATAGTCTCCAGGAAGGTCCAATTGGTAGGAATTCTCGCCCGCTAGGCCGTCACCTCTACGTGCTAGCTTGTTCTTCCGTGCTTCTGGAAACCTCTCCTTCCTCAGGTGCACCCACACGAGATCCCTGGGTTGAAATGTAATCAAACGCCGCCCATTATTTGCTTTGTTGGCGTTGTATTCAGCCTTTTGCACAAGCTTCTGACGCGTCCGTTCATGCAACTCCTTAACGAACTCGACATGCTTACATGCTTCAAATGATTCTGTCTCGCTCATAGGATATGGAGTAAAATCAAAAGGGGTTAGTGGATTAACACCATAAACACATTCAAATGGAGTGATTTTCGTTGAGGAATGCATAGTCCGATTATAAGCAAATACCACATGAGGTAAGGCTTCTTCCCAAAGTTTCAAAATTTTCCAAATTATGCCACTAAGGACGGTAGTCAATGTTCTATATATTAGTCACCTCAGTTTGACCATCAATGTTCTATTACTCCATAAGGTTCACCAAAAATGACTTACTATCACTTACTATAGTTTTCGGCACAGCATGAAGTCATACTACCTCTCAAAAAAATAAATTAGTGACATTGGTAGTGTGAGTGCATAAATCTGCTCTCAATAGTCGTTGATGGAGACCAATCTTCTTGATGATCTCCACACGCACTCTAGCCTGTGAAACAAGAACAAACGAGGTCGGGGCGGGGCTTGTCTCCCCGGGATGACCCTCCGACACTCAAGTCAGTATTGTTCTCCTTCATCCTCACTATGGAGGCGTATCTCATATCTTATAATCAAAATTAGGGTTTGAGGGTGTTACCGTAGGAAAGACAAGAATGCCCCTGGGCCCATCGGGCTTGCTTAATTTGGTTTTCTCAATTGCCCCTCGGGCTTCTTTAGCACCTATCGGTGGTAAAGGAGGCCGATAATTTCCTATCATTGGGAATCTTTATGCTGATGCTTGGGCCTTCCCCTTGATTACTCAGTTAGTCCTTGATCTCCTGGATTAGGGTTGTTACTTGAGCCGAGTAGCTCGAGCTCGGCTCGGGCTCAGCTCGAAAAAAGCTCGACTCGGGCTCGCTCGAATTAAATATGAGCCAAGCTTGAGCAGAATTCTGAGCTCGAGCTCAGCTCGAATAGCTCGTATAGCTCATTTTATGGGTGAAATTATAGTTCTCCCCCTATGTTTTATTTAACCTCGTGTAAATAGGTTTTATTTAACCCCTTGTAAATAGGGCGTATATCTCGTTTCGTAGGTGAAATTACAGTTCTGTCCCTAGGTTTTATTTATCCTCTTCTTCTAAAGAGTTTGTCAGCCGCTTTGCCTTTTGAACTCCAATCACTTTGAATCACAGATCTAAATTTTGTGAGTAGCTAGAGCTCGACTCGGCTCGGCTCGAGAAAATGAGGCTCGAGCTCGAGCTCGGCTCGTTTGTAAACGAGCCAAGCTTGAAAATCCCACTACTCGAGCTCGTTAGCTCGTATATCAGCCCTATCCTGGATGGATACTTGGTTAACATGTTGCGCAAACTCTCTTGATTGCCAATGGTTGCATAGTACTGACCGTGATTGGTGCCGAGATTTTGGCCTGCAAATGGCGACTATTGACCTTAATTGGCGTCCACTATTTGGCATCTGGGGTGGCTGTTGTTGGATTTACTTGACGATCGATTGGGTGGCCTATGAATGGCTTAGTAGAGGCCGTAATTGGCGAGAGATTGGTCATGTCGCAGACTTATTTCGACCGTAATTGGTGAGAGATTGGTCCTGTCATGGACTTATTTCGGTCGTAATTGTGATGCATAAAATCTGCATCATAGTGATGAATGATCACCTGAATGGCCTATAAGTGGCGAGAATCGGCCTTAAGTGGCGAACTGTTGGCCCTGAGTGGCTATTTTAACGGTGTTATTATGGCTTAAGACGGGCTTTAAGTCGTCGTAAGTGACAATTCTTTGGCCATAAGTGGCGATCTATTGGTCTTGATTGGGGCTATATTGGCCTGAGTGGCGTTCTATTGGCCTTTATTGGCGATCTATTGGCCTTCATTGGCGATTCGTTGGCCATGAGTGGCGATCTTGTTCCGTTAAGTGGTAATCCATTGGCCATGAGTGGCGTTCTATTGGCCTTTGATTGGCGATCTATTGGCCTTCATTGGCGATTCGTTGGCCATGAGTGGCGATCTATTGGCCTTGATTGGCGATCTGTTGGCCTTCATTGGCGATTCGTTGGCCATGAGTGGCGATTCATTGGCCTTGATTGAGGCTATATTGGCCTGAGTGGCGTTCTATTGGCCTTAATTGGCGATCTATTGGCCTTCATTGGCTAATTTTTTGCCTTGAATGGTGATTTGTTGGCCTTAATTGGCTACTTTTGGGTTATGAGATGACGCTTTGTTGTTGACCCTTAACTGAATCCCTTGATGCTATACTCTGGCAACTTTGATGGAAATTTCATATAATTTCTTTTTAGAAATCAATTCTAAGGTGCTAGTCGAACCGTAGATGTAAATATTAATCGTAGGCTACATGATATCAAAAGGGAGAAGAACTTATCCGATTACGAATCTAATGCGATCTTGTCGTTGTGGCCACTATGAACATGACCGCTGCACTTGATCTCGGAGGTCCTTATTCCTCGCACCTCCTTGCTAGTTTGTGCCATATGAAAGCGCTTTACTTTAACAAAAATTATTAAGTAAATAAATGAACAATAAAGCTATATTTGTTAAGGAGAAAGACAAAGTCTTTGGCACTTCCTGATCTTGACGTGGGGCTTTATGCTGTGTGATCTTTCCCCTTGTCATTTTCCTTTTGAATCCATCGGAAATAGGAGGCTACAGGGACAAAAATCTGCAATCTTGAAAGCCTGGACCGCTTGTTGTAATTACTTGGAAAGATCAGGCTAATTTTGCATGTTGTGAGAATTTCGGGCCACTTTTGTAATTAACCCCAAATTTCTCATCTTCCACGTTCAGAAGGGTGGATAGATCGTTACTGTCACCCCAGGCCACGAGATTCGGGGCCGAGATCTCGCTCGCTGATGCCGGAAGGGTTGTAACTACGGCAAATCTTCAACAAATCAGATCGTCTTCTTCGTTAGGTTTCGTAGAGGGCAGCGGCGCTGGATTTCGAAGCGGCGTCCTTGGCCTTTAATTTGAATTCGAGAGGACGGAAGGCGCCGGCGGTGATTGAGCATCTCTACGATGCGAGTCGTGGCCACACTAATCGGGTGACGAATCGAACCCGACGAGGGGTCCCAACGAGATCGCCCTCGTGCGTAGCCTGCAGAACAAGGCGACGACTTGGTGCTGGTATCGTCCTCGTGCGTAACCCGACGAGGAGGTGACGAGGGGTCCCCAGGCCACCAGATTTGGGGCTGGTGTCGCCCTCGTGCGTAGCCTGCAGAACGACTGCGAGTAATTGTAGCAACGACGATGTGGTTGGCCGGCGCAGCGAAGGGCTCACCGTCTCACACCGGCTAATTCAGGCGGGCTGTCGGACCTTGGTGATGTCGAGCCAATCACCATGGATTGGGATGACGATCTCACGGCAGAGGCTAGATCGGGAAATAGACGAAGAACGAAGGAGGGGTCCGGCATACCCCTGGCTGTGCACTTGACACCGATAAGCACGAGCACCCTGATTGTGCCCCTAAAACCCAGTGACAGTGGTAGGACCTTCGATCTTGTTGATTAGGGTTCCGAATTTAGGGATTTTTGATCGGATTTCCCACAGACGGTGTCAATTGTGAGTGCATAAATCTGATCTCAATAGTCGTTGATGGAGCCCGATCTTCTTGATGATCTCCACACGCACTCTAGCCTGTGAAACAAGAACAAACGAGGTCGGGGCGGGGCTTGTCTCCTTGGGAGGACCCTCCGACGCTCAAGTTAGTATTGTTTTCCTTCATCCTCTACTATTGAGGCGTATCTCATATCTTATAATCAAAATTAGGGTTTGAGGGTGTTTCAATAGGAAAGACAAGAATGCCCCTGGGCCCATCGGGCTTGCTTAATTTGGTTCTCTCAATTGCTCCTCGGGCTTCTTTAGCACCTATCGGTTGGTGAAGGAGGCCGATAATTTCCTATCATTGGGAATCTTTGTGCTCATGCTTGGGCCTTCCCCTTGATTACTCAGTTAGTCCTTGATCTCCTGGATGGATACTTGGATAACACGTTGCGCAAACTCTCTTGATTACCAATGGCTGCATAGTACTGACCATGATTGGTGCCGAGATTTTTGCCTGCAAATGGCGAATATTGACCTTAATTGGCGTCCACTGTTTGGCATCTGGGTGGCTGTTGTTGGATTTACTTGACGATCGATTGGGTGGCCTATGAATGGCTTAGTAGAGGCCGTAATTGGCGAGAGATTGGTCATGTCGCAGATTTATTTCGACCGTAATTGGTGAGAGATTGGTCCTGTCATGGACTTATTTCGGTCGTAATTGTGACGCATAAAATCTGCATCATAGTGATGAATGATCACCTGAATGGCCTATGAGTGGCGAGAATCGGCCTTAAGTGGCGAACTATTGGCCCTGAGTGGCTATTTTAACGGTGTTATTATGGCTTAAGACGGGCTTTAAGTGGTTGTAAGTGACAATTCTTTGGCCAAAAGTGGCGATCTATTGGCCTTGATTGGGGCTATATTGGCCTGAGTGGCGTTCTATTAGCCTTGATTGGCGATCTATTGGCCTACATTGGCGATTCGTTGGCCATGAGTGGCGATCTTGTGCCGTTAATTGGTAATCCATTGGCCATGAGTGGCGTTCAATTGGCCTTTGATTGGCGATCTATTGGCCTTCATTGGCGATTCGTTGGCCATGAGTGGCGATCTATTGGCCTTGATTGGCGATCTGTTGGCCTTCATTGGTGATGCGTTGGCCATGAGTGGCGATTCATTGGCCTTGATTGAGGCTATATTGGCCTGAGTGGCGTTCTATTGGCCTTGATTGGCGATCTATTGGCCTTCATTGGCTAATTTTTTGCCTTCAATGGTGATTTGTTGGCCTTAATTTGCTACTTTCGGGTTATGAGATGACGCTTTGTTGTTGACCCTTAACTGAATCCCTTGATGCTATACTCTGGCAACTTTGATGGAAATTTCATATAATTTCTTTTTAGAAATCAATTCTAAAGTGCTAGTCGAACCGTAGATGTAAATATTAATCGTAGGCTACATGATGTCAAAAGGGAGAAGAACTTATCCGATTACGAATCTAATGCGATCTTGCCGTTGTGGCCACTATGAACATGACCGCTGCACTTGGTCTCGGCGGTCCTTATGCCTCGCACCTCCTTGCTAGTTTGTGCCATATGAAAGTGCTCTACTTTAACAAAAATTATTAAGTAAATAAATGAACAATAAAGCTATATTTGTTAAGGAGAAAGACAAAGTCTTTGGCACTTCCTGATCTTGACGTGGGGCTTTATGCTGTGTGATCTTGCCCCTTGTCGTTTTCCTTTTGAATCCATCGGAAATAGGAGGCTACAGGGACAAAAATCTGCAATCTTGAAAGCCTGGACCGCTCGCTGTAATTACTTGGAAAGATCAGGCTAATTTTGCATGTTGTGAGAATTCCGGGTCACTTTTGTAATTAACCCCAAATTTATCATCTTCCTCGTTCAGAAGGGTGGATAGATCGTTACTGTCACCCCAGGCCACGAGATTCGGGGCCGAGATCTCGCTCGCTGATGCCGGAAGGGTTGTAACTACGACAAATCTTCAACAAATCAGATCGTCTTCTTCGTTAGGTTTCGTAGAGGGCGGCGGCGCTGGATTTCGAAGCGGCGTCCTTGGCCTTTAATTTGAATTCGAGAGGACGGAAGGCACCGACGGCGATTGAGCATCTCTACGATGCGAGTCATGGCCACACTAATCGGGTGACGAATCGAACCCGACGAGGGGTCCCAACGAGATCGCCCTCGTGCGTAGCCTGCAGAACGAGGCGACGACTTGGTGCTGGTATCGTCCTCGTGCGTAACTCGACGAGGAGGTGACGAGGGGTCCCCGGGCCACCAGATTTGGGGCTGGTGTCGCCCTCGTGCGTAGCCTGCAGAACGACCGTGAGTAATTGTAGCAACGACGATGTGGTTGGCCGGCGCGGCGAAGGGCTCACCGTCTCACACCAGCTAATTCAGGCGGGGTGTCGGACCTTGGTGATGTCGAGCCAATCACCATGGATGGGGATGACGATCTCGCGGCAGAGGCTAGATCGGGAAATAGACGAAGAACGAAGGAGGGGTCCGGCATACCCCTGGCTGTGCACTTGACACCGATAAGCACGAGCACCCTGATTGTGCCCCTGAAACCCGGTGACGGTGGTAGGACCTTCGATCTTGTTGATTAGGGTTCCGATTTTAGGGGTTTTTGATCGGATTTCCCACAAACGGCGCCAATTGTGAGTGCATAAATATGCTCTCAATAGTCGTTGATGGAGACCGATCTTCTTGATGATCTCCACACGCACTCTAGCCTGTGAAACAAGAACAAACGAGGTCGGGGCAGGGCTTGTGACCCCGGGAGGACCCTACGACGCTCAAGTCAGTATTGTTCTCCTTCATCCTCTACTATGGAGGCGTATCTCATATCTTATAATCAAAATTAGGGTTTGAGGGTGTTACCGTAGGAAAGACAAGAATGCCCCTGGGCCCATCGGGCTTGCTTAATTTGGTTCTCTCAGGTAGCATCATCAGTTTTGTGGCTTGTAATAAAGGGAGCTATTTTAGAGAATCGATCAACCACTACAAATATAGAATCCCTCCCCTTCTTTGTTCTAGGCAACCCAACTATAAAATCCATAGAAATGTCTTCCCAAGGGGCTGGGGTGTGGGTAGTGGTGTATACAATCCATGGGGAATAAGCTTAGATTTGGCCTTTAAACAATCAATGCATCTTGTAAGACAATGTTCTACATCTCTAAGCATATGTGGCCAATCAAAGTGTGATTTCAGCGTGTGGTATGTTTTATCCCTCCCAAAATGACCCATTAAACCTCCACTATAGGCTTCATTAACAAGTAATAAACGAAGGGGACATCTAGGAATACACACTTGGTCTTTTCGAAATAAGAATCCATCATAAATGTAAAAACTTTCGGTTGGACCTTTTTCTACAAACTTTTGAAATATTTCCCCAAAATCAATATCATTCTCATACAATTCCTTAATATAAATAAAGACTAAGACTCTAGAATCCAAAGTGGTTAAAAGAACATGTCTTCTAGATAAAGCATCAGCTACCACATTGTCTTTGCCTTTCTTGTATTTAATCACATAAGGAAATGTCTCAATAAATTCCATCCATCTACCATGTCTCCTATCAAGTTTATCTTGGCTTTTAAAATGTTTCAATGATCTATGATCAGTCCTAAGAATAAACTCTCTAGGCCATAGGTAATGGGACCAAGTCTGAAGAACTCTATATAAAGCATACAACTCTTTATCATATGTAGAGTAATTAAGACAAGCACCTTTCAGTTTCTCAGAGAAGAAAGCAATAGGCTTACCTTCCTGCATAAGGACTCCGCCAATGCCAACTCTTCTAGCGTCGCACTCCACCTCAAAGGGTCGAGAGAAGTCCGGGAGAGCGAGCAAGGGCGCTTGGGTCAGCTTCTCCTTGAGCGTGCGGAAGGCCTCCTCCTGACCATCGCCCCACTTGAACTCGCACCGCTTCTTTGTGAGCTCCGTGAGAGGGGCTGAGATGGTGCTGGAGTCGCGCACGAACCGCCTGTAGAAGCTCGCCAATCCTTGGAAGCTGCGCACATGGCCGATGGTGGTGGGTGTTGGCCACTCTTGGATCGCCTTGATCTTTGCCTCATCGACATGTAGTCCATTCGAGCTCACTACAAAACCAAGAAAGGACACTTGTTCATTACATAATTCACATTTCTTTAAATTCGCATACAAGTATTCTACTCTTAGTGTCTTAAGTACTTCCCTAAGATGTGCTTCATGTTCTTTAGAAGATTTGCTATAAATAAGTATATCATCGAAATAAACAACAACAAAATTCCCTATAATGTTTCTAAGCACATGATTCATTAATCGAATGAAAGTACTAGGTGCATTAGTTAAACCAAAAGGCATAACCAACCACTCATATAAACCAAATTTAGTCTTAAATGTTATAGAAGCTCCATGCAACTCATCTAGCATATCATCTAAGCGTGGAATAGGATGATAATATTTGAAATTTATGTTGTTAATAGCCCTACAATCTACACACATTCTCCATGATCCATCTTTCTTAGGGACTAATAACACAGGCACATCACAAGGACTTAAACTTTCATGAATATATCCCTTATCCAACAGTTCCTGGACTTGGGATTGGACCTCTTGGGTCTCAGTGGGATTCATACGATACGCATGCCTATTAGGCAAAGAAGCCCCTGGAACGAGATCAATATGGTGCTCAATGCCACGAATAGAGGGTAGACCTGGTGGTATGTCATCGGGAAATACATCCTTATACTCTTCAAGAAGAGATAGGATGTGAGGAGGAAGGGTAGCTCTAAGCTCCTCACTCAACGTGTTCAATCCTTTGCATAGAAGCATGATGGTTGTTTCCCCATCCAGACACTTGTCTACAAATGCGCTCTTACAGGCTAAAAGCACGTCCCTAGACCGAGAGCTAGATGCCACTTGGCTCGACTGTGCCTCCTTAGCTAACTCACCTTTACTTACCTTGCGCTTCTCAATCTCGTCAGCTACTTGTGTAGGCGTCATAGGCTTGAGAACAACATTCTTCCCCTGAAAAGTAAAGGAGTAGCGGTTAGTAAACCCATCATGTAAGACCTTATGATCAGATTGCCAAGGACGACCTAATAAAACATGACAAGCTTGCATAGGAACAATATCACATAGAACATCATCTTCATAATGTCCCAATTTAAAATGCACTTTAACTTGTCAATTTACTTTTAAGTTTCCACAGTCATTCATCCAATGCAATTTATAAGGTCTAGGGTGTTGAACAATAGGAAGTTGCAATTTATCAACCATTTCTTGACTAGGTAAATTACAACAACTTCCTCCATCAATGGTCACATTACAAACCTTTCCTTTTACCAAGCATCGAGTATAAAATAAGTTCTCACGTTGATTGTCCTCACAAGGAGTAGGAACAACATTTAAAACTCGTCTACAAATCAAAGACTCTCCATGTTCATATTCGACACAATCATCATCATCATAAGAAAGAAGGTTAAGGTTTTGATCATCATCATTATTAGCATGCTTATCATTTTCATCACAACAATTTTCAGATTCATATTCTCCTAGGTGATTAATCATGAGAGTTTTCTTATTAAGGCAATCCTTCATATAATGACCTCTAACTTCGCATTTGAAACAAACAATATCCCTAGATCTAGTGGTAGAAGGGTTAGGATTGCTCCCTTGTCGATGGGCTGCTGAGGGGCTCGGCTATCAATTCTTCCTTGGCCTTGGTTCGGCCTATCCCTTCAACCACTGTCAAACCGGCGTTGGGGCTGCTGGGGCCGAGATTGGCGCCACCATTGTTGCTGCACATTCGCATTTCGACCACCTTGGCTCCTATATCTCGCTCCTCTTTCAACCTTTTATTGCTAAATGTAAAAGCTCAATAGGTTTAGAGTAAGGAAAATAATCAATTTCATGAGCTAAGGCGGGATGCAATATTCTAAGAAACCTAGCATTGGTATCTTCATCAGGCTCAACTACATTAGCTCTAGCCATGGTTTCTTGCATTGCATTAAATATTTCCTCAACAATTTTGCTACCTTGTTTTAGATTTTCTAGACATTGTCTAAGTTCCCTAGCATAGTGTTGGGGAACAAATCTTCTCCTCATTAGTGCTTTTAATTGATCCCATGAAGCGATAGGCACATCAAAGACTATTCTTCTTTCTTTAACTAGGTTATCCCACCAAATTAAAGAAAAGCCTTGAAATTCTAAGGAAGCTAGTTGCACTTTTTTAGCGTCGGAGAAGTTGTGACAATTCCAGATTTGATCCATTTTAGTTTCCCAATCTATATAAACATCTGGATCAGTTTTACCTTCAAGTTGAGGAATCTTTACCTTTACCTTACCTATGTCGTCCTGGTCAGGATCCCTAGGTGCTTTGTATTTGTATCGACCTCCTCTATCGTTCCGCCTAGGACGTTGCTCCCAATACTCCTCTTCTTGGAAGCCATCATCATCCTCCGTCTGGTAGAACTCCTCTTGGAAGCCTCGGCCTCTCCCTCTTGCTCTTCATTGTCCCTGCGCATTAGCATACCCATTATTCCTACCATATCTCTCCCTTTGTGGAGAGTTGTTCTCATCAAATAAAGGGTTATCTAAATTAGGATTAGGATTATGGACTTCCCTTTCATCACGACGCATATCGTCACGCCTTTGATTACCTTGCCCAGCCATGGTATTCGAACCGGTTGGCCGAGCCTCAATTGCTGCAAACCTGTTTAACACCTCCGTCAAAGTTGTGTTGAGAGCGTTGATAGCTTGCATTCATATAGGTGTTATAGGTCTCATATAGGTGTTATAGGTCTTATTTAGCATAGTTTAGGTGCACATATTGTCCATTTTCTTATGAATTCATGCATTTGATGATTATGGTTGCGGAGGCGGAACCTACACACAATTGTTACTAATTGTAAGCATTGAAGAGATGAGGTGAGAGGTGCATTAAGTGTAAGATTTGAATCACCGGAGTCGACCAAGGAAACAAGGAGAAGAGTGGAATAATGCTGTGAACAAGTGAGCCGCGCCCGCGGTCAACACTGAGATGTAAAAGGTTGACTACGTTCTGAGCCGCACCCGCGGCCAAAAATCCGCACCCGCAGCCTCTGCCAGCACCAAAACTCTAAATTGCCGAACTACTTGTCTCTAGTTAGGTTATTTTGTAACCCTTTTGGACGCATATTTAAGGGGTTTTTAGGAGAAGTTTTAGAAACCGTTTAGCAATTGAAGAAACCTAGAGGAGAGCTTTTTTGCTATGGCGAACTAAACTCCTCTTTCGTTTGATTGATTAGTTTGAAGCTTTCGATTTGATATTCCGTGAGATATTCTCTACTCTATTTACTTTTGAGTAATCTTTATCGTCCATAGTTATTTCTTGTGATTGAGTTTGTGTTCTATTGGATTGGCCACCTGATATTACTTGAATTCAATGTATCGCTAGATCTATAGGGACGCTAGTTGAAGAACATAGATCGTAGTAGCAACTTGTGATCATCAGGAGCTAGTTGACTTGGTTGATTGCATGAAGATAAAGATACAATTGGTTTATTGCTAGTTCCTTTATTTTGATTGTTCCCATTGAATTTCCTTGGTGTGCATTGCTATTGTTGAATTGAATCTGGATAGTTTCTAGGTTATTCATCAATAAGGGTACATATTCACTAATTGCAGGGAAGGAATTGAAATTTATTGTCAAGGTACAATTGATTTTCACAATAGGTTTCTCAAGAATAATAGGTTTAGGGAATTTCAAGGATCGGAATCCAAATTGAGAGTGGATATTAATTAATCAAGCGTGTTTCTCACATATTGTTATCAATTACCATCATTGCATCCTTTGCTTACTTTTGTGTTACTCTGCATACTTCCAAAACCCCCTTTTCATATCTTCTCACTTTAGCATACAAATTGAGCATACGAGTTGCACAAGTCTCTTTGGATTCAACTTGTACTTGTCGAGTTTACTACTTAGGTTAGCTCAGAACTATTTGATAGGATTTAACGACTGCGAAAATATCTCTATCAAATTTGGCGCTGTTGCCGGGGACTTGTTTGATAATTTGTGTGTTTTATTTGTGTGATATTTCTTGTGTGGATCATCCTGATGGTCCAAGCTTGTGTTACTAACCAATGTTGAAGGTGAGGTTATTGCAGCTACATGGAGAGAGTTTTCATCAATACTTTACCAGATTGCAGGAGTACATTGACGATATTTGTTCATGGGGTTATTAAGCTAGTACAAGGGAAGTGCTTCTATGCATCTTTGATGGTATGAATGCTAAGACACGGAGCCTTGCTGAGCACGTGAGTGATGGAGGTTTATTAGATATGGGACTCTTGGAGATGTGGGATTTTTTCTGCTACATGGATTTTCAATGTGCGCAGAATGTGTCACTTCCCCAAATATCTTAAATCATTGAGACTTATGTTTCACCTATTGAGGTCATTGTGGAGAATCATACTATGAAGATGGAGGAAGATAACATTCCATTTGAAGAGATCACCCCTAGCTCGCCCTATGATGAACCAAGTCTAGAGCCAACTGTTGAGGCTCAAGAGGTAATAAAGGTCACCTATTGCGACTGGGAAGGTAGTTGTGATTATGTCGATCCATGGGAGCATTACTTCAATGCACAACCAACAGAACTGTGTTGGTGGACTTACATATCCTTGACCGAAAGTCAGAATCAAGAATATGATGAGTTGGTAAGATTCTTGAAAACTATATTATTTTCTATCAACTTTTTCAAATTTTGTATCCTTTCATCTCTGGGATGGGCACGAGAGTTTGATTTACTTTTGAGGATGCTAACAATGTCCGCTTAAGTCTTAAACGAAAAACCAAAATGAGTCGAGCCAACGACCTAAAACAAAGGCGCTGCTCGGGAGGCAACCCGAGGTAAGTAGGTTTATTCATAATTTGCTTTTATTTTCTTTTATTGCAATTTTTATTTATTAGTAGGTAGTTTGGGTGTTTTCGGCAAGACACTAACATTTCAGAATAAGGGAAGAACGCCAAGGAAAATGAGCCGCGTCGGCGGCCCAAGAACCGCACCCACGGCCTTCAGAATATCATAAAAGGTTGGAATTCATATGGAGTCGCGCCTGCGACCTACTTACCGCGCTCGCGGCCCTTCCCCTGCAGCAACTTCCGAATGTGACTCAGTTGTATTGATCCCCTCCTCGTTCTACTTGTTTGAGTTGCTGTAAATTGTTTGAAGTGTCGTAGTTTCTGTTTTTCCCGCCACCGCCATGAGTTTCATTGTAAGTTTTTCTTTTCTTTTCCTTTTCCAAACTAATTCTTGTATTTGTCTTTATCTTCATTGAGGACAATGAAAGACTTAAGTGTGGGTGGGGTTATTAGCTAGGATTTAGGTTTTAAATTGCATTAGATAACATTTTTTTCCTTTGCATGTTTATTTCATACTCCCTCTGTTAATTAAAACTTGTCGTTTACTATTCATGCACGCTTTTTTAGAACGATAAAAACTATATAAAATATTAACTTTTTTTAAAATTTGTTTTTATAAATTCATACTTAATAGTAATAAGTATGATATTATTTAAAAAAATTATTAAAAAAGTTAATATTTTATATAGTTTTTAACACCTAAAAATGCGTGCGTGAATAGTAAAACGTAAAGTTTTAATTAACGGAGGGAGTAATGGCCTAAAGGGTTTTATTTGGTAGTAAAGGGCCAAAATACTTTCATAATACCAAGAGTACCCCTATTTAATTTAATCCCCCAATTTCTCTGACCTTCCTCTCTTATCCCGTTCCTTCACTTTGCGTTCCAGCCGCCTCAATGGAGAATCAATTTGTGAGAGACCACAGACGGCAGCGTCTCCTTGCTTGCTTGGTGGCGGTGGCCGATTCCGACTCCGTTCTTCAGATTTCAGCCAGATCCGCCTCCTGCAGATCTAAATTGACGATGAAGATGAACAGCCTCCCGACCTCGGAGCTTCTCCTCCGCCTCCGCTGCCTTCGTTCCAATTCCCGCCTCCAGATCTGCCGCCTCTGTCGAACTAATGTGATATATAGTTCAATGCTTATTACAGGGATCCGCCTCCTCCGTCGAACGAGGAGAGAGAGTTCATCGTTATGTCATGGAGGAGGAGAGAGGACGGCGAAGAAGGGAAATTGCCGCTGCCGTTAATGCCATTAACATCGATGCCTCGAGCTTGGTTGAAGAATCGATGCTGCTGGTGCTCGATCCCGGTGCTTTTTTCCTGGCGAAGAAGGGAAATTGCCGATGATTCCGGCTGCCCACTATCGATTGGGGTGATGACGCCATTGATGTCTCTAGCAAATTACGCATCCTAATCCATCACAATATACTCCGTATAAATGAAATTTGACAATGATGTCATCATTCATCAATTGGGGCCAAATTGTTTCTACTGTCTATTCCAATTCCAATATATAAATAAAGATTGACAATTGAAAATGATGTCATCATTCATCAAAAGTGGTCGATTATGCATTTACTATATGACATGATTGCATTAAATCCGTAATCATTTGTCTAGATTTTTTGCCTTCGGTTACAGCGTCTATAACCTTGTTTTTATTTTTATTACAGTGTCTATGACCTTATCTTTCTTTGGTTACAGTGTCTACGACTCTGTTTTTATTTTGATTACAGTGTCTGTGACGCGGATTTTATAGTGGTTACAACGTCTATAATCCTGTTTTTATTTTGGTTACAGTGTCTATGACCTTGTTTTTCTTTGATTACAGTGTCTACGACCCTTTTTTATACAGTGGTGACAGTGTCAATGACCTTATTTTCATTTTGGTTACAGTGTCTATGAGTCTATAACTCTCCTACTCATTCATATATTAGAGGAAAATTACCACCACATATATTTAATTTGGCTTCTCATTAGCCACTATAGGGTTTATGCTTCCCTTTTTCTAGGATTTTCTTTTGATTACAGTGTCTGTGAACCTTTTTTCATAGTGGTGACAGTGTTTATAAAGTGGTTTTTATTTTGGTTACATCGTCTATAGGGTTTTCGTTTTGATTACAGTGTCTATGACTTTGTTTTTACAGTGGTGACAGTGGCTATGACACTATTTTTATTTTGATTACAGTGTCTATGCCCCTCTTACCCATTCATGTATTAGAGGACAATTGTCACCACATTTATTTTGGCTTCTCATTAGCCCCTATAGGGTTTGTGTCTCCCTTGTCTTAGGGTTTTCCTTTGATTACAGTGTCTTTGACCCTCTTTGACCCTTTTTTCATTTGTTTTTATTTTGATTACAGTGTCTATGACCTTGTTTTCATAGTGGTGACAGTGCCTATGACTCTCTTACCCATTCATATATTGAAGAAGAACTGTCCACCTAATGTCTTTTGGCTTCTCATTAGCCCCTTTAGGGTTTGTGCTTACCTTGTCCTAGGGTTTTCCATTTGATGACATTAATCATCTCTTAACGACGTACTGTACTTAACATTTTAGGGTTTAGGGTTAGGTCTTTAGGGTTTAGGCCCCCCTAAACCATACTGTACATCACATGTTCTTTTGACTTCTCATTAGCCCCTTTAGGGTTTATGCTTCCATTTTCCTAGGGGTTTTCTTTGATTACAGTGTCTATGAACCTTTTTTCATAGTGGTGACAGTGTCTATAAAGCTGTTTTTATTTTGGTTACAACGTCTATAGGGTTTCCTTTTGATTACAGTGTCTATGACTTTGTTTTTATAGTGGTGACAGTGGTTATGACACGTTTTTTATTTTGATTACAGTATCTATGACCTTTTTTTTATAGTGGTGACAATATCTATGGCTTTATTTTTATTATGATGACAACAATAGTTACATTTTTAATTTTTTTTTTATTGTGGTGACACTACTTTAAAAAAAATCTAGAAAACTATAACTTAGAAATTAGATAAAAATTGTCATCACATGTATTTTGACATCTCATTAGCTCCTATAGGGTTTACACTTCCCTAGTCCTAGGGGTTTTCTTTGGTTACAGTGTCTATGACTCTGTTTTGATTTTGATTACAACGTTTATGTCCATCTTAACCATTCATATATTAGAGGAGAACTGTCACCACATGAATATCGGCTTTTCATTAGCCCCTTTAGGGTTTGTGCTTCTCTTTTTCTAGAATTTTCCTTTGATTACAGTGTCTATAACCTTTTTTTCATAGTGTTGACAATGTTTATAAAACTGTTTTTATTTTGGTTACGGCGTCTATAGGGTTTTCCTTTTGATTACAGTGTCTATGACCATGTTTTTATAGTGGTGACAGTATCTATGACTTTATTTTTTTTATAGTGGTTACAATAGTAGTTACATCTTTAAATTTTTTTTATTGTGGTGACACTACTTTAAAAAAAATCTAAAAAACTAGAAATTAGAGAAGAAATGTCATCACATGTTCTTTTGGCTTCTCATTAGCCCCTTTAGGGTTTATGCTTCTCTTTTCCTAGGGTTTTCCTTTGATTACAGTGTCTATGAACCTTTTTCATAGTGGTGACAGTGTCTATAAAGTTGTTTTTATTTTTGCTACAACGTCTATAGGGTTTTCCTTTTGATTACAGTGTCTATGGCTTTGTTTTTATAGTGGTGACAGTGGCTATGACACTGTTTTTATTTTGATTACAGTGTCCATGACCCTCTTACCCATTCATGTATTAGAGGAGAACTGTCATCACATTTATTTTGGCTTCTCATTATCCCTTACATGGTTTGTTCTTCCTTTATGATAAGATTTTCTTTTGATTACAGTGTCTATAAACATTTTTTCATAGTGGAGATAATGTCTATAAAGTTGTTATTATTTTGGTTACATCGTCTATAGGGTTTTCCTTTTGATTACAGTGTATTTGACCGTGTTTTTATAGTGGTTACAGTGTCTATGATCCTATTTTTATTTTGCTTATAGCATCTATGACCCTCTTAACCATTCATATGTTATAGGAGAACTGTCACCACATTTATTTTGGCTTCTCATTAGCCCCTATAAGATTTCCTTTTGATTACAGTGTTTATGACCACGTTTTTATAGTGGTGACAGTATCTATGACTTTATTTTTATCATGGTGACAATAATAGTTACATTTTTAATTTTTTAACGGAGATTATGCGAGTTAGAACAACTTCTATAATTGCGGGATAATTTCTGAAATTTTAGAAATTAACACAGGGGCATATTTTATAAAAAACAGAAAGTCTGGGAGGTTTGGCGTAATTCTTCTTCTTCTTCCCCCATTTCGAGCAGTCCTTCAACAGTGATTTTCGCCGATCTTCCGACGGCTCGTTCTCCTTACACACAGCTCCGTTTGACGCGTATGACCTATCAAACTGACGAGTGCAATCTCTACTTCAGTGTCGTTGTTTTTATTTTGTCGAAGGATGATCTTACAAAACGCGACAAATGCTTGAACAGGGGCTGCTAAGCGGGTGTTTCACGAAGCTCCAAGGTGTCCAACGATGGCGGTTAGCGATTTTGTATAAATTTGAGAGGGGTTTTTGCACGAAAACCATCCTTGAGAGATGTAGAACGTGATTGAGCGGGTAGAAGGCTTCGATTTAGGGTCGAACGTGATTTAGGGTGCACGAGAGCTTCGATTCGGCCTTCAATGGAGGAGGGCTCGGTTGTGAGGCTTGGGAGGGTGCAAAAGCAGCAGGCGATGGTGCGGTGGTGGCGGCGCCGGCGAGGCTGGTGGCGGCGCCGACGATCGGTGGTGGTGCGATGGTGGCTCGAGATCTCCGCACTCCAAGGTCTCTAGATCTGAGTACGTACTTGCGGCTTGTTTTAATTTGGGAAGAAGGGGAGAAATAAAGGTAGGGGTATAATTGGAAATTATGGCCTATTACCTAATATTGTCACCCTTGTGGCCTATAACTTAAAAATTGGACCCAAAATGGCCACTTAGCAAAAAATCCCTTATTTTATTGCATGTTTATTTCATAGTCTTAAAAAAAATATAAAAAAATCATGCATTAGTTAAGTTTAGGTCTTATTTTCCCACATGAAAGATCGCTTGTCCTCTATATTTTATTTGTGATTTATGATGCCCCGTGACTCACTTGGATTGTTGAAGCTTTGATTTAGTACTTTCATATATTAGTGAGCATGGTTTATTGATGATTGAGCATGTATGACTCTTAGATTTGGGCGACATTGAGATTCTGTGCAAATTACCCGGTGAGACTATTTTGGCCTATTTCAGGACAATCTATACTGCGTCCTCTGGCTTGTTTAGTCTACTCTCTTTGATTGCTTTCTCTTTGGCTTGCATTTAGATATCTTTTTCAAGGCTGCATTTTATGATTTCTACGCATGTCTTAAACATGAGCGAGGCACCTTTATTAGCCCTATTTGACTCATTCCCACCTTACATATTATCCGTTGTTTGAAGCCCATTTGAGCTTGATTGCCTATTCTATTGTATCTCCACAAAATTTATCCATAGCCAATTATAGCCTGACCCCATCCAGGAATTTAGGAATAGTTGGTGAATATCTATATTGTGGATGATGGTTTCAGTGATGGATGATGTTATTTGAGGTATCTATATGATACGTTTAGTTGTTTCTTACTAGTGCTTATTACTTGGGACCTAAGGAGGATAAAATTCCCTTAGGGGTAAAAGTCAAGGAAAATCAATTAATATAGCATGAAAAAAAAAAAGAAAAAAAATATAAAAAAGGAAAGAGTTGAGTATGCTTGTAGAGTTGTATGCTTGAGATTGGGATTGTATGACATGGTAGAGATATGGTATGAGTTGATGAGTATAATTTGGTGATTTCCTTAGTTCCTGGATTATGAGCGCCACATGACCTAAAAATGTCCGTACCTTATGTTTTCTACCTTGTCCCCATTACAACCTGATTGAAAGACCTCATGATTTTTGTTATGCGTGGAGTCACCAGTGGTGGAGAATTAGAACACTGGTGCAAGTCTCTTGTAGCTAAGCTTTCAAAGATTGAGTTTTGAGCGTGAAATTGATAACCCTAAACACATGAGTGAGAGTGAAACACATAACTAGTGAGGTGCAGCATTGACATGTTTGCTTGAGTTTATTGGTTACAAAATATGTACAATGATGTTGTCAATTTATCATATTTATTTCCCTTTTATTTCTAAAGAACAGTTGAGGTGGATGCATGAAGGGTTTGTTTGTGGGGTGATATGATGTTGTTTTCATTGTTTGAGGACAAGCAAAGGTTTAAGTGTGGGGGAATTTGATAGCTTGCATTCATATAGGTGTTATAGGTCTTATTTAGCATAGTTTAGGTGCACATATTGTCCATTTTCTTATGAATTTATGCATTTGATGATTATGGTTGCGGAGGCGGAACCTACACACAATTGTAATCAATTGCAGGCATTGAAAAGATGATGTGAGAGGTCCATGAAGTGTAAGAGTGGAATCACCAGAGTCGACCAAGGAAACAAGGAGAAGAGTGGAATAATGATGAGAACAAGTGAGTTGCGCCCGTGGTCAACACTAAGATGTGAAAGGTTGACTACGTTCTGAGCCACACCCGCGGCCTCTGCCAGCGCCGAAACTCTAAATTGCCGAACTACTTGTCTCTAATTAGGTTATTTTGTAACCCTTTTGGATGCCTATTTAAGGGGTTTTTAGGAGATGTTTTAGAAACCGTTTAGCAATTGAAGAAACCTAGAGGAGAGCTTTTTTGCTATGGCGAAGTAAACTCCTCTTTCGTTTGATTGATTAGTTTGAAGCTTTCGATTTGATATTCCGTGAGATATTCTCTACTCTATTTACTTTTGAGTAATGTTTATCTTCCATTGTTATTGCTTATGATTGAGTTTGTGTTCTATTGGATTGGCCACCTAATATTACTTAAATTTAATCTATCGCTAGATCTATAGGGACGCTAGTTGAAGAACTTAAATCGAAGTAGCAACTTGTGATCATCTAGGGCTAGTTGACTTGGTTGATTGCATGAAGATAAAGATACAATTGGTTTATCGCTAGTAGCTTTATTTCGATTGTTCCTATTGATTTTCCTTGGTGTGCATTGCTATTATTGAATTGAATCTGGATAGTTTCTAGGTTATTGATCAATAAGGGTGTTTAGAGTCTGGTTGACATATTCACTAATTGCAGGAAGGAATTGAAAGTTATTGTCAAGTTATAATTGATTTTCACAATAGGTTGCTGAAGAATAATAGGTTTAGGGAATTTCAAGGATCGGAATCCAAATTGAGAGTGGATACTAATTAATCAAGCGTGTTTCTCACATATTGTTATCAATCACCATCATTGCATCCTTTGCTTTCTTTTGTGTTACTTTGCATACTTCCAAAACCTCCTTTTCATATCTTCTCACTTTAGCATACAAATTAAGCATACGAGTTGCACAAGTCTCTTTGGGTTCGACCTGTACTTGCCGAGCTATACTAGTTAGGTTAGTTCAGAACTATTTGATAGGATTTAACGACTGCGAAAATATCTCTATCCATCGTTGAACTGTTTAGGCGTCACGGTTGAGGTACTGTTATCGTTGTTGCCGTTATTGGCATTCTTGTCGTTGTTTCCGTGCTGAGACATAGCAAATAAAATGAAAAAAGAACTATGTAAAAGGTTAGAGAAAATATAAAAAACTGACAATGTGCTTCGCTCACACTTCCTCTCTAATTGGTATGTCACGCTTGTTGTTTCAATCCGTCTTGGGCAAATCAACACTCAAGCTAAAACCTAGCAATCAAGATACATATGTGAGAGAATGAACAAAGAACACAAACAATGCACTCGACAAACACACAAAAGCACTCGACAAAGGGTGTAAAGTACTCGACAAAACCAATAACACACAAGGAGTACTCGAAATCAGGGAGAAAATAAAGAAAATAAAAGAAAGCATGGAAATTTACCTCTTTTGATTTGAAACCTTAAGTTAGGATGTTGTAGTTGTCAAGTAAGGTTTCAAGTTTTGTGTTTTGTGGAGGTATGTGTTTGGGTAGTCGACTAGGGCTTGAGAAGATCACCAAATTGGTCCTAGTGAATTTTATCCTCCTAGGTCCAAGTATGTATGTCTTTTTTTTTTTTTAATAATGTCGACTGTTTTTTTTTTACCTAATGCAAGAAAGACACACCAATGGAGAAAAGGACTCGAAAATTAGATAGAATAGGTGAATGAAATAAAAACATAGCCCTAATGCAATATATATAGATGAGGTTTGGTTTAAATTTGGTAAGTAGATCTATCTATGCCTTTTGTGATATATGATAGATAATATGTAAATAATCTACCACAAAATCAGAATTTTAAAAAGGCTTTGAAAAAAGATAAATCAAAAGATCCAAAGATAGAAAAATAACAAACTAGGGTTTCCTTATGAAGGGTGGAGTCGGCCAAGCTTTCGACTTTGGGGACAGTGATTTCGTCGACTAAGGCTGGTGCACTCAAGGATGAGTCCGCGCACAAAGACTGGTCGACTCCAAGGGTCTCGACTAAGGCTTGTGTTTAGGGTAGCAACCACAATCAATCACAAATAAGAAAGGTTAGTGCCATAATCAATTCAAGAACAAGAAGTAAAAGACCAAATAAAGAAAGGACTGTATTTTTGTGGGTTTTGTGTCTTTAAGAAAATAAAAGACACAACTTTAATGTCGAAAACCAAAACTCTGATACCAATTTGATACGGGGTTAGCCGCAGGATGACCCGATCTTCGCCAATCAAACAAGAAACTCAAGAACGGAAGCAAGAACTAAACAAGACTAAAAAAGAACTCAAAGAAGACGCAAGAAACGAACAAGAAAACAAAGATCTTGGACAAGATTGACCAAGAACGCAGCAAGACTATTAAGAAGATGGAAGACTCGACCAAGAACACCAAGATCCAAAGGCTACCTAATGTCGACAACACTAAGAAACAAAAAGACTCAATCAAGACTAACAAACACTCGAAATTTAAGAACAAGACACAACTGATAAGGACTGAGTTGATCTATATAGAACAAGATGAAGACCCTAGGCCTCCGTAGAGGGTAGGAACCAACACCAATGACTATATAACCCGCCTCTACAACCCTACACAACCAAGCGGACAACTTGGAGGCACAAGGAGGGGACACGTGGATACCAGGATCACCAAGTCTTGCGAAGTTGATGAACACAAGGAAAACCAAGCTGAGATCTATACCAATTTGCAATCGATGAGCTCCGCTACGAATCGATCGACTTTCACTCGATGTGTTTCACAGAAATCTTAGATTTTAATATTCAATGACGTGATTGTTCTACATGGAAGAACTCGACTTATATAGGCCATACAAGGCTGAATTAGGATGAAATTCTTAAAAGAATTAACTTAAAGACACTACTAGAAATTTGTGATTTAACATCGGGTAATAGCCGATGTCTTTCAAAAACAAAATCGATGTCTATGTGGGTGTTGTAAAAAGTCAAAAGTTTTTCACATCGGCCAAAGCCCGATGTTTATATAATTTATAACATCGTTTCTTATTATAAAAACGATATGTTTAATAATTTATAACATCACTTGTATAGAAATCCTACATATGTATATTCATTTTCTCTCTATAATTTGGAATATTATTTTTCACCACAAAATATGGATATATGGAATAAATACAAAACCGATGTTATTAGGTATATTGAAATCATTTTTTGGTTTTAAAACCGTTGTTTATATATAGTAAAGACATCCTAAATTATTAGTGAATCAGATGTGTTTAGTTCGTAAAACTGGTGTGTTTAGGTCGTAAAAATGATGTGTTTAGTTTATAAAAATGATGTGTTTAGTTCGTAAAACTGATTTTTTTTGTACGTAAAGCTGATGTGTTTAATTCGTAAAACTAATGTTTTTAGTACATAACATTCATGTTTTTAGTTTGTAAAACTGATGTCTTTCGTCACAATAAACCGTTGTCTATTGCTCGTAAATCCGATGTGCTAGCTTATGAACCGAAGCAATTTGGTTCATAAACCCAATATCCTGTCTATATATATACACACACTAGACCACAATTTACATATATAATAAAATTTCATTCATTGTTCAAAATTTACATATACAATAAAATGTCAAAAACTAATATACAATAGAAAGAACAATAAACTATATATTAATGATAACGACACAGGTCAAATATAGCCCTCACCAACTTGTGTTGGACACAATCATGTTGTCTAGACACAATGCCTTGTGTGTATTTATAGATTTCTTCATCAAGCCAGTTGAGTGACCGAATCTTCTGGAGAGTTGATTTAGGTACAGTTACACGTGCCTGTACAAATTAATCGGCCACAACAAAGATCGGGAGGTGAACATCAAATACAATGAAACTTTGACAGATAAAGAAATATATAGCTATTTCTAATGAAATCCCAATCGTTATGCATCTTTGGACATCAACAACCAGGACCAGTTAAATATGAATCATCCCCAAATAAAAATAAAACATATCTTCTGTTAAAAAACAGAATATGATTTTAGCAGTTGGCATTCTTCGACATTGTCATCTCCAGTATAATGTGAATTCCAAATTCAAAAACATATGAACAATCAGGGCATGTGAGCCAAGTGATATAAAAATATGAGTACTACCACAAACATAACCAGAATTAGGTCAAATGATGAATCATTTCATGCAAGCAAGTATACCTTCTTTGTGAAATTTACAGGGTGTATTCTTGTCAGAGAACGAACTCGACGGACTGATTGTGACTTTCAGAGTTGAGCAATGCAAGTTTCATAAGCTTCCATGAGCTCTTCAACTGACATCTTTAACAATATAATACATGTGTCAGTGCTATAAGACATGGTTGAGCAGAGCAACGCGTAGATTTGGATACATAGCCAAAAGAAAGGAGCTTACATTTTTGCGAATTACTTCAGATATACCAGGCGAGTCGATGTTAGTACTCTGATGATCAATGGGGCCAATCTGTGGTGAAAATAGAATAAGTTGTAAGAATGCTTAACAAGTGACAACTGATCTCTAGATGATCTATACAAAGAACAGGACTACTGAAGCCAACCTGATTATGATCATATTCAGAATCAGAATATGCAAATGAAGAGTTCCCCTCTACATGAACAGTAAAGGTCCATCATCAGGTACATTAATCAGCAATGTTAGAAATAAGAAAGGTAAAATAAAAATAAAAAAACACCTAAAATCCAAAGACTACTATCCCATATTTGGAACCTGTGCTTTGAGTTCAGCTGTGAAAATGCACGGGTGTGAACGTGACTCATACCAAATCAACAGGGTGTTCAAGTATGCTTGCCACATGCCGCACAATACAAGCATTTGCACTTACCTCAACAAACATGGATTTCAACTGAAAACGGCCAAAATGATGGGGTTTATGTTTACAATCTGTGTGTGTTACTGTATTTTCTTTTTTTTTTTTTGGTTTTGCTAAACAGTTTCAGATATGAAGCTTAAAATGCAAAAGTTATAAGTCAGATGTATTACTTAACTATAGTTGTATCAACACATCAAACATGGTTCAGAGAGGGTAAATATAAATTACCAGTAGATTAACCCAAGGACTAGCTCCAACATGGAAAATCCCAAAAGAACCTGAAAAATAAAGAGATCAAACATGGATTTAAATATGGTTTGAACATAACATAGTGTACGTGTCATTAACAATAATAGCCGGTATTCCTTAACAAAGAGGAATCTTCATCATGCAAGTTGCATTTGTATAACATGAATGAGTTGTAAGTGTAAACCACTTGTAGGTTCAATTAAAGCATGTCATGCATCTTTATTATATGCTAACACTAGGTTCATGAGAAGACATGAAAGCTTTTAACGTATGTTGCATGAGAAGCCATGAAAGCTTTTAAATTCCTACATGAAAAGCAATCCTTGCAAAGCAAAGATAGAGTAATACAAAATCTCTGATTAAAATAATATGAAGAAATAACTTTCAAGACTAAAAGAGTGGTTTCGTATTTCAAAGTATCCATTTAAGATAAAAGGAAAATAAAGAAGACATTGGTATCTTACCCATGGAAGATAAGCTGCTATAAATGTAAAGAGGCCCAAGAAAAACATATGGATATATGGGTTTTGCATTGCTCATTAAAAGTGTAGTTTTAGGCAATTTCTCATTAAAGTAATACAGTACTAAATTTAATGAATATTCTTAGATTTTGCATTGCTACCATACTGTATCCCAAGGACATGAAGCTTTAGTAGCAAAATCTGAAGACTGGGAGAAGGGGTCAAAAAGCTCAAGAAAGAAATTACCTTCCACAGATTGTAAAGAAACATATCTTGGTTAGAGCAGCCCACCAAATCCTGTTCATGCCTAGAATCATCTAATATCTTAAGCATTAGCCTCTGCAAACCAGCAAAGAAATAAAGCTAATCAGATGTACATATTTTTTATGCCAACAAACTTCCTCATTTTTTGCTCATTATGTTCTCAAAATCAGGAAAAGCAAAATCTACCTCCTTCCTTTAAATCTACCTCATTATGTTCTCAACACACCATAGATTAGCATCTCGCCTGCTGTCTAGACATGTAAGAAACAAGCCAAATTCGGTGATTCCAAGCCCGGTAGTTCATTTTTGACACCTATAAAGAATGTGAATATCCGGTTAGTTTCGGCATGGACGTTGAAAAGAGAAGAACTACAACTCTCTAATATCAAATAACACCAATATCCATCAACCAAATGTATATTCATATATGGACAGTAAAATGACACACTCACTCTATCCAGAAGAAATATAATAATACCAGGAAATGGTGAACACTATCCATGAAGGAAATGGTGAACACTATCCATGAAGGAAATGGTGAACACTATCCGATTAATATAGAATCCGTACGACCCATTTTACTGAGACGTCGAAAAGTTGTCAAACTGCTGGACGAATGTAAAAAACGTCAACCTTTGGATCTTCTCCCATGGTGGAGCCTTCTTCTTCCTCTTGAGAAGGACATCATCCGAAGGTGTCTTGGATGGTTCCGCATCCGAAGGTGTCGATTAGGGATGAGAATTCACCAAAAAGTGTGGTCCTTGGAGCTTTCTTGCACTAGATCAAACAAACACTTTCTCTTTTTTTTTTGACTTACTTTTACCCCTAGTTAATTTTATCCTCCTAGGTCCAAGATAAATCTTTTTTTTTTTGAATTTTCGAAACTGATATTTTTTTTATATATATCTAATGCAAGAAAGACTCTAGTTTAAAATAGGACTCGAAAATTTGAGACTAATGGTGATAAAAGATAACAAGCAATTTGATACGGGGTTAGCCGTGTGATGCTCTAATCTTTGACAACAAGCAAGAACTAAACAAGAAACAAGAACGCATCAATGAAAGACTCAAAGAAACTCCAAGAACTCGATCAAGAAGATCAAGATCGACAAAGATTTGACAAGACGCAGCAAGAACTTCAAGAACACAACTCGATGTTGACAAGAATCTCAAGAACAGCAAGAACTCGAGATCGACAAGACAAGAACAGGACTCGATTAACAAGAAACAAAGCAAGACTCGAAAATATGAAGTAAATAGGTGAAAAGATAAAAAATTTAGCCCTAATGCAAAGATATAGATAACAAATGGCTAATTTAGGTAATATGATCTATCTTTAGCCTTAATAGATATTTGATAGATAAAATAATTATATCCACCAAAAAATCAGAATTTATATAGGCAATGGATAAATAAAAGAAGATACAGATAGATCAAAGGTTTCAAAGATAGAACAAAGCAACAAGTAGGGTTTTATCTTGTGTGGAGGTGATGTCGGCCAAGCAAAGGCTTATGGGGACAGCTAGGGCTGCCGTCGGCTGTAAGAGTACACAACAGGGGTTGTGCACACTTGTGGTCGACTCCACTGGTCTCGGCTAGGCTTGTGTCTAGGCTTATCCAACCACAACAATCACAAACAAACAAGATTAGTGCAATAATCAAATAAAGAACAAGAAGTAAAAGACCAAATAAAGGGCTGACTCTATTTTTGTGTTTTTGTGTTTAGGAAAAGAAAAAGACTCAATCTTGATGTCGGAAACCAAAGCTCTGATACCAATTTGATATGGGGTTAGCCGTGTGATGGTCCGATCTTCGACAACAACCAAGAACTAAACAAGAACTAATAAAGACAGCAAGATTCTCGACCAAGAAAGGCAAGAATCGACCAAGACTCAAACAAGAATGCAAGAAACGCAGCAAGAATAAGCAAGATTAATGCAAGACTCGACAAGATCTTCAAGAACAGGGCATATCTCGAGATCGACAAGAACAAGAACCAAGAACTCGACAAAATCAGTAACAAGACTCGAAATTTAAATAAAGAACGGAAAGACATGACCTGATAAGGACTGAAACGATTTGTATAGAACAAGATAGAGACCCCAGACTTCCGAAGAAGGTAGGAACCAATATCAATGACTACACAACCCGCCTCTACAACCCTACACAATCAAGCGGACAACTTGAAGGCACAAGGAGGGGGCTTGTGGATACTAGATTCGACAAGTCTTGCAAAGTTGATGAACGGCAAAGCAAACCAAGCTAGATCAATACCAATATTTGCAATTGAAGAGCACAACTCTATTCAATTGACAACCACTCATTGTGTTTCACACAATTTGAGAAGAACTAAATTATATTCATTGAAATCCAACTGAATACAAAGGTAGGAATCGACTTATACAGGCCTCTAAGGCTGCTGGGCCGATTTATCTAAAGGAATTAATAAAACTAATAACTTGAGAAATTAATAAAATAACATCTAAAGTTTCCTAAAATAACTTAAGTAAGGAAGTTGCTAAAATAGGAAATAAATATAATGTTCAAGACATAATAAAATCCCGTCAAACAGTGACAGCTTGCAAAGATGTTGAATTTCGGCCAAAGTCTAGGACGAATCTGGAAAAACCTTCAACAGCAAAGTTGTAGATCTCCTCGTCCTTGTTCCGACAAGGTATGGCACGCCTCAATCCAATTAATATAGATTCCGTACGACCCATTTTACTGAGACGTCGAAAAGCTGTCAAACTGCTGGACGAATGTAAAAAAACGTCAACCTTTGGATCTTCTCCCATGGTGGAGCCTTCTTCTTCCTCTTGAGAACGACTTCATCCGAAGGTGTCTTGGATGGTCCCGCATCAAAAGTAGTTTCTTTTCAATTAATAATACAAGTGTATGTGGATGTATAGTAGATGTAGCTGGAACATTTGAATCTTGCAATCACACTTGAGTCATGCTAGTTTCTAAAATATTTTCGCAAACCAAATCTAGTATACTTGTTTAGTAGATCATCTAAAGAAAGAATCCACTCCCTTTCCTTTGCTTATTTGCTGTGAAAAGAGGAGGTTACAATCCCTTTCTTTCCCTACAGATTGTCAAAGAATTGTTATTGATCCCAGAAACTGATGTCAATGCTTTATCTAGAGAAAGAAAACATCACTTGACATTGATGATGGCCTACCGTTCTATGAAGAAGTTTCAGATATAAAGGCTACTCTATTAGAATGTGGCGCCGTCAAAGCAACTGAATTGAATCAGCCAAAGGAGGAGTGTTGTGAGCTGAATCTGCCATGTTTTACAGTAACTTTTATATCGATTTGTGTATACATTGCATTCATTTGGGTTTAGATAGTACAGAATCTATGTAGTTTATGTTTATTTGCCAAAATTATGGAATCTACACCAGTTTCTGTTTAATTCGCAGAAATCGAGGCACTTTACAGCAATTCTACAGAAGGTCGGAAAAGCTCGGAAAACCACTACAGAAGTCCAAGGTCAAAGCAGCGAAACCAGTCTGAGAGTCAAGGCTACTCGATCTCGAGTAAGCCTTACTCGACCTAGACGAGCATGTCCGAGCACAGCCTTGTCGACAGAACCTGATCGAGCAAGCCAGACCACCCGACTTCCGGACCCAACTCGATCTCGACAAACCCTAGTCGAGATCGACGAAGCCCAGACACCACACCCGGAGTCGACAAGGAGAAGAGTTGCCCGAGAAGCTGGGGACGAGAAGCCGAGCACAACCCTACTCGATCTCGACGAGCCCTTGTCGAGATTGACGAGCCTTCCAGCGCCTGCCCGAGTCCTTGCCGAGGAGAAGTTGCTCGACCAGAGAAGATCATGTCTACTCGATCTCGATGAAGCTTGGTCGAGATCGACAAGCCCCTGAGTCCGGATCCAGGCTTGTCGAGTAAAGCCACCCGAGAGCACCTAGTCGGCAAGACCAACCCTACTCGACATCGGCGAGTGCTAGTCGAGGTCGACGAGCCCAGGAAGCCATGTCCGAGCCACATCGAGGAGATCTACCCGAGAAGACCTAGTCGGCGAAACACTCTACTCGAGGTCGACTAGGGCTTGTCGAGGTCGGCGCGGTTTTGATCAACTCTACTCGGATTTGGATTCCTTGGGCATGAAGATTTTCGATTCTATCCAAAACTATCAAGATCTACCATGAAGAGAAAGATTCTATCCATTGAAGACATTTAGATATAATTCCTAGTTTAGATTTAATTCCATTATGTCTTTTGTTTATCCTTAAGTGTTTTAGATAAAGTTTCAGATATAGATAGATATCTTCCTTCCTAGAATAGCTAGGGAATGAAGGCTATAAATAAGGCCCATGGGGCTCAGTTTTATTCATTCAATTTCAGAGAGAAGTAAGTAGGAGAAGTAGAGAGAGAGAGAGTGAGCAGCCGATTGGAGTTGTGAAGCGAGAGCGGAGTTGGCTTCGAGCGGTTGTAAACTTTGGTTTATTTTAATGCAATTAGTTTTCTTTCAATCGATGATGTCAGAGTTTGTGATGAGGCGCGAGTAGTCCACCCACTTCTAGGGTTGGGGAGAGCCCGACGATAGCCATGCATAATTGAGGTAAAGATCCGACCTTTATCATGTTTTGAGCATTTTCCTACTTGTTGATGTGTTTATTGCCCATCTAATGGAGATCCATGCTAACAAATTGGATTATAAACATAAAATCGGTAGAGACAATTAGGGTTTCTTGAGAGAGTTGTCTAATTGTTGGAAAAGGCGAAAGCTTAATCCTTTAATGCGATTCACATGATTATCTGTTTGGTTCTACCTTATGCATTTTTGGTTATCGTTGTTGCAAACCCCAAATATTGGAAGTCCTTTTACATTAAGTTTAGTCGAAACCCTAAAAGCATTTGTTTTTACTTTCTTTATTTTTATTCGTTTTTGTTCCCTGTCTACTCGATCTCGACCAACTGTGGTCGACCTCGAGTTACTGATCCTCGACCTAGAGTCGTCGTAGCTTACTCGTGCAGATTCTCGACCAGACCAACTCGACATCGACAAGCCGTACTCGATCTCGAGTAGACCCCAGTGGAGATCGACCACCCTTTGCCGAGGAGCTATTGCCCTGTTCGACTGTCCGAGCTTCTGTCGACTAAACCCTTGGTCGAGCTCGAGGACCCTGTTGTCGACTGCTGTCCGTGAGATTTCTCCGCTACCTATGATCCGCTGACACGCATCCTCGTGGATCGATCCTGACTTCCCGCTGCTACATCAGGAGGAGGTCTTGTATTTATTTGGCGTGGGCATAATCTGGTTTGAATTATATTTCTATATTTTGAACTCGATTTCCTCCTACCAACAAATTGGCGCCGTTGCCGGGGAAGCTATCATTCGCGCCTTAGGTAGTCAGTTCTCACTTTTCTCTTGAGTGAATTCGCAGGTGTATGCGTCGTTCTGGTCAAACACCTGAGTTTGACAGCTTAGACGAACTGGAGCGCTACCTACACATCCACTCCAAACTCAAAAGGATCATGGCGGCCGCTGAAACACAGGAACAGCTAGTCGCTAGGCTTACCAGGGAATTGGCCGCAAAGGATGCTGTTATCGCCGCTGAGAGAGCAGCAAGGGAACAAGCACAGGCTGAGCTTGCCCAGTATCCAACCACGGCAGAGGACTAGATGCACCCAACTCTCGTCGTGCCTGAATCGGCGATTCTAATCCCTGAAAACTCTTTTGAAATTCGCACTCAGTTTCTTATAGAGCTTAAAAATAATGCCTTTTACGGCAGATTTAAAGAGTGTCCTCTTTAACATATTACTAATTTTCATGATATGTGCCGTACTCTTGCAGAAGGTACAACTCTGGAATATGTCAAGATGAAAGCTTTCCGTTGGTCGGTCGCTGGACCTGCACTGAAGTGGCTAGAAGGGCTGAGGTACAACTCTGGAATATGTCAAGATGAAAGCTTTCCGTTGGTCGGTCGCTGGACCTGCACTGAAGTGGCTAGAAGGGCTGAAACCAAGATCACTAACCACATGGGCCCAAGTAGAGCAAGAGTTTCTTAACAAATTCTTCCCACCTGCCAAGACAACATTCGTCCGCCAAAATATCACTACTTTCAAGCAAAAGCCTGGGAACCGCTAGCAAAAGCATGGGAACGCTACAAAGAGCTGCTGCGATCTTGCCCTACTCATGGACAGCCACCCTACGTCATTCAGGAGATCTTCTTCAACTCTCTTGACCAGATCACCAAAGACATGATCAATCAGTACATACTCGCTATGAGTACCTAACGATGCCACCAATTGACACATGGGGTGTGCTAGACAAGCTCACAACCTATGGCAACAAGTATGGGTCTACTGTAACCTATGAAGAGAACCCATACGCCAGACCAACACCATCTATGCCTCTCTATGAGCCAGCAAAGGAGATTGACCCAGATGTCATGGAGCAGTTCTACAGAGACTAAAATCGCAAGCTCCTCAAGCAAGTCAAATATGTGTCTGTCAATCAGCCTTGCATCGAATGCGGATCACAACGGCACACCACTACTGAGTGCCCACACACAGAGCAAGTCAGAATGGCAGAAACACATGAGGAGGCAGCATACGCTGGGGGTCCTAATCGCTATATGGGGGATCAAAGGTCCTATCAACCACAATGGAACCAAGGTCCTCCTAGGAATCCCCCACCCTACAGAGCCCCAGGACATCCAGAAAGCGATCAAAAGAAGGATGATCTGCAGCTGATCCTTGATGAGATGCGCCGAAATCATGCACATAACCTGCAGGCTACAAACACCATCAACAATCAGCTCCAGCATGTCAACACAAAGTTTGTAGAGCTCGATATCTGGAAAAAGGGCATTGAGACTCAGATGGGGCAAATCGCTGCGCAGATCCCACGACCATCCGGACAGCTCCCTGGGCAAACAGAACCAAATCCTAAGGGGAAAACCGGACATGTCGCAGCTATCAAACTCAGGAGTGGGCATCAACTACACAAGCCAGAGGTCGGAAAACAGCAACTCGAGGCAGAGCAGAATCCAGTCGATCTCGACAAGCCCGTGGTCGACCTCGACAAGCCTGAACTCGACCAAGACCAGAAGCGGAGCTCGGACTCCGCTGCGCAGACCAGCAACCCGAGGTCGACAACCCAACTCGAGGTCGAGAAGCCTCTGGTCGATCTCGACAAGCCTCTGGTCGAAGTCGAGGAGCATCTGGTCGACGTCGAAAACTCTGCAGCATCTCCGACAGCTGATCTGGCTTCGAAACAGAAAAAGCCACTTCCTTTCCCTTCTAAAACTCATAAAGACCCCACTGCGGGTAGATTCAATAGATTTGTTAATATGCTGCAAGAACTAAACTTTTCTATTCCTTTTACAGAAGCCCTGCAAGAGATGCCTGGGTATGTCAAATTCCTGAAGGAAATCCTGAGCAAGAAGCGATCTATCTCAGAGATCGCAGGCGAATGCGAAGTCCTCCACTTCCCTGAAAAGAAACCTGACCCTTGTAAGTTTTCTGTTACTGTGGGTTTTGGACAATATAAATATGATTCTCTATGCGATTTAGGAGCAAGTGTGAGCATCATGCCTTTATCAATCTGGCGGAAGGTTAAGATAGGATGCATAGAACCTGTGGATGCTAAATTATACATGGCAAACAATACTGTGGTAATCCCTACATGTATAGTTGAGAATGTTCCAGTCCAGGTTGGTAAATTCTTTGTTCCGGCTGAATTTCTTATTGTTGATTGTGCTGAAGATCCTACTAGCCCTATTATTCTTGGTAGACCATTCTTAGCTACTGCAGATGCCAGGATTAGTGTTAAGAATCGATCGCTCACCTTCACCATAGGCGATGAGGTTTTAGATTTCTCTTTTGGCCTTGCAAAAGAGGAAATTTCTTGGCTAGAGGTGAAAAGCATCAGCATTGACGGGACTAAGCAAACAGCGGAGGAAAGCACCAAATCTGTACTCGAGGTCGACAAGCCTTACTCGACCTCGACAAGCGCTGTACTCGACCTCGACAAAACGTTGTAGATCTCGACCACCACTGCTGAGCCAGAGACTTGCCCAGAGTCTAAGTATGGGGTCCCTGTACTCGAGGTCGACCAGCTGTACTCGACATCGAGTAGACCCAAGCCCAAAGATTTCTGTTTTGGGTCCGAACAGGTAAGTTCAGGTATGAATTCTACTCCCCCTCAGTCCATAAATAAAATTTTTAATGATTTAAAGGGAGCTAAAACACCATGGCGAGAGAATTTGCAGAAACTGAGGGCTACAAAGAAAAAGAAAAAAGAAAAGGGAGATGATGCAAGCAACCCCTTGTCCGCTGAGCTTGCATACTACCATCAGGACCTAGATGATCCAGGAGAAGGGCCAAGCATGAGCGGGCCCCACAATAATGGTCCTTGAGCGCAAACGGAGAAGTCGGCCTAGCGACTCTAAAATTTAGAGCGTGTATATAAATTTTATTTGAATTTTCTTAATTTTTGTTTTTTTTTGTTTTTTTTTTGTTTTAAAATAATTCATATGGATAGTCTTGTTTTTATGGAATCTAATACTTTTTGATCGGCAAGCATATATGTGCATTATTTCTTTGAATTGCTACATGGCTATTTTGGAATGCATTATTGCTTTATTTGCTTAATATGCATGATTTCCAAAAATTTGAGAAAAATGACCCCTATTGAAATTTTTGACATAATGTCATGGAAGCTTATATTGAACTCGACGATGCAAAAATTGGATTCATTAGAGATATAGCATGAAATTGCCTAGTTAAGGGAAGTCACAATGAAGTGCAGATTTTATTGAAAACCATGAAAGGAGGTAAAATTTGAAGTTGCTTTTGACATGTTGCATGATAAGATGATGGAGGACTTTATATTTCCATATAATGCTCATTGTTTATAATCCTAGCCTTACCTATGCTTATGCATTACACAAAAGCCATAATATGCCTTATTTCAAATATTGCTCCACATGATCTAAATATTGCCATTCTTTACCTTATCCGGGGATTATGTTGAGAATGATGTTACATTATGGAGATTGTTATATGGTGTTTGTGTTGTGTTCATTATTGGAGTTTGGAAGGAATTTGTTTGAAATATATGGAAAATTTAATGAGTGAAAGAAAATCCAATCACCTCAGGAGATAAAGGTAGATTGACCCTGCTCTCTAAGATAATAGTTTGGAGAGATGGGACACACTGTGAGGAGTCCAAAGCACTAAGTATCCGGGGCCATTCATGACACCCATGTTTGCGACTCGCGAGAAGGCAGTGCTGAGGTTAGAGAGGTAAAAGCATTATTATTGAGAAAAGTAATATGAAAGGTGATGAATCAAATGGAGAAAGAATGTGGAATGAAACTCAAGTTTGGAAATGATCCATTTCCCCGGATCAAAAGCACCACATTGCCAAAAATTGCCCACCTTTTACCCTTTTACCAATCTACTCCTTCATGAGCTTAAATTAAAGTTTTCTTGATTATTAATGCTTTGTCACTTATGAATGTTTTTGCATAACCCTCCTTTTATGAGTAGATGTTGCTTTTATATATTTGCACATGCATGAATCTGTGACACTAGTACCTTTTCAAAGATGGTAATTGATTGCAGGGTTATATGAGAATGAATCTAAGATGTTGAGAGTTTGAATTCTTCCCCTGAATGACAAATAAAAGTATTGCTTGAGGACAAGCAAGCTTAAGTATGGGGTGTTTGTTGTGAGCTGAATCTGCCATGTTTTACAGTAACTTTTATATCGATTTCTGTATACATTGCATTCATTTGGGTTTAGATAGTACAGAATCTATGTAGTTTATGTTTATTTGCCAAAATTATGGAATCTACACAAGTTTCTGTTTAATTCGCAGAAATCGAGGCACTTTACAGCAATTCTACAGAAGGTCGGAAAAGCTCGGAAAACCACTACAGAAGTCCAAGGTCAAAGCAGCGGAACCAGTCTGAGAGTCAAGGCTACTCGATCTCGAGTAAGCCTTACTCGACCTAGACGAGCATGTCCGAGCACAGCCTTGTCGACAGAGCCTGATCGATCAAGCCAGACCACCCGACTTCCGGACCCAACTCGATCTCGACAAACCCTAGTCGAGATCGACGAAGCCCAGACACCACACCCGGAGTCGACAAGGAGAAGAGCTGCCCGAGAAGCTGAGGACGAGAAGCCGAGCACAACCCTACTCGATCTCGACGAGCCCTTGTCGAGATCGACGAGCCTTCCAGCGCCTGCCCGAGTCCTTGCCGAGGAGAAGTTGCTCGACTAGAGAAGATCATGTCTACTCGATCTCGACGAAGCTTGGTCGAGATCGACAAGCCCCTGAGTCCGGATCCAGGCTTGTCGAGTAAAGCCACCCGAGAGCACCTAGTCGGCAAGACCAACCCTACTCGACATCGACGAGTGCTAGTCGAGGTCGACGAGCCCAGGAAGCCATGTCCGAGCCACATCGAGGAGATCTACCCGAGAAGACCTAGTCGGCGAAACAGTCTACTCGAGGTCGACTAGGGCTTGTCGAGGTCGACGAGCACCGTAAGCCAGAGTCCGAGTTTGTCGAGCACCAGCTAGCCGAGACGACGAACCAAGCCAGTCGACCAAGACTTCTACTCGAGATCGACAAGAGCCTTGTCGAGGTCGACGAAGCTTCCAGAAGCTGAACGGCGCGGTTTTGATCAACTCTACTCGGATTTGGATTCCTTGGGCATGAAGATTTTCGATTCTATCCAAAACTATCAAGATCTACCATGAAGAGAAAGATTCTATCCATTGAAGACATTTAGATATAATTCCTAGTTTAGATTTAATTCCATTATGTCTTTTATTTATCCTTAAGCGTTTTAGATAAAGTTTTAGATATAGATAGATATCTTCCTTCCTAGAATAGCTAGGGAATGAAGGCTATAAATAAGGCCCATGGGGCTCAGTTTTATTCATTCAATTTCAGAGAGAAGTAAGTAGGAGAAGTAGAGAGAGAGAGAGAGTGAGCAGCCGATTGGAGTTGTGAAGCGAGAGCGGAGTTGGCTTCGAGCGGTTGTAAACTTTGGTTTATTTTAATGCAATTAGTTTTCTTTCAATCGATGATGTCAGAGTTTGTGATGAGGCGCAAGTAGTCCACCCACTTCTAGGGTTGGGGAGAGCCCGACGATAGCCATGCATAATTGAGGTAAAGATCCGACCTTTATCATGTTTTGAGCATTTTCCTACTTGTTGATGTGTTTATTGCCCATCTAATGGAGATTCATGCTAACAACTTGGATTATAAACATAAAATCGGTAGAGACAATTAGGGTTTCTTGAGAGAGTTGTCTAATTGTTGGAAAAGGCGAAAGCTTAATCCTTTAATGCGATTCACATGATTATCTGTTTGGTTCTACCTTATGCATGTTTGGTTATCGTTGTTGCAAACCCCAAATCTTGGATGTCCTTTTACATTAAGTTTAGTCGAAACCCTAAAAGCATTTGTTTTTACTTTCTTTATTTTTATTCGTTTTTGTTCCCTGTCTACTCGATCTCGACCAACTGTGGTCGACCTCGAGTTACTGATCCTCGACCTAGAGTCGCCGTAGCTTACCCGTGCAGATTCTCGACCAGACCAACTCGACTTCGACAAGCCGTACTCGATCTCGAGTAGACCCCAGTCGAGATCGACCACCCTTTGCCGAGGAGCTACTGCCATGTTCGACTGTCCGAGCTTCTGTCGACTAAACCCTTGGTCGAGCTCGAGGACCCTGTTGTCGACTGCTGTCCGTGAGATTTCTCCGCTACCTAGGATCCGCTGACACGCTTCCTCTTGGATCGATCCTGACTTCCCGCTGCTACATCAGGAGGAGGTCTTGTATTTATTTGGCGTGGGCATAATCTGGTTTGAATTATATTTCTATATTTTGAACTCGATTTCCTCCTACCAACAAATTGGCGCCGTTACTGGGGAAGCTATCATTCGCGCCTTAGGTAGTCAGTTCTCACTTTTCTCTTGAGTGAATTCGCAGGTGTATGCGTCGTTCTGGTCAAACACCTGAGTTTGACAGCTTAGACGAACCGGAGCGCTACCTACACATCCACTCCAAACTCAAAAGGATCATGGCGGCCGCTGAAACACAAGAACAGCTGGTCGCTAGGCTTACCAGGGAATTGGCCGCAAAGAATGCTGCTATCGCCGCTGAGAGAGCAGCAAGGGAACAAGCACAGGCTGAGCTTGCCCAGTATCCAACCACGATAGAGGACTACATGCACCCAACTCTCGTCGTGCCTGAATCGGCGATTCTAATCCCTGAAAACTCTTTTGAAATTCGCACTCAGTTTTTTATAGAGCTTAAAAATAATGCCTTTTACGGCAGATTTAAAGAGTGTCCTCTTGAACATATTACTAATTTTCATGATATGTGTCGTACTCTTGCTGAAGGTACAACTCTGGAATATGTCAAGATGAAAGCTTTCCGTTGGTCGCTCGCTGGACCTGCACTGAAGTGGCTAGAAGGGCTGAAACCAAGATCACTAACCACATGGGCTGTTGTTGCAGGAGTAAGTCAAGTATAGAATAGAATATGGTTTAGAACGACTCCCCTGTCTCAGCAAATAATTACAAGACTTCCTCCCGTTGTAGTAAGAGAAAAGTCAGGATCGAATCCACGAGGAAGCACGTCAGCAGTTCTCAGGTAGCTATCAGATTCTCACAACAGCAGCAGAAAAACACAGAAACAAACACAGAAGCAGAAACAAATAATCCCGGCAAGGGCAACTAAGACAAAAGCAAATAAAAGACAGAAATAAAAGCAAATAAAGCAAAGCAAGAACAAAAGCAAAGACAGAAAGTAACTAACTCGACTTAGACCAGCACTACTCGACTTCGACAAAGAACAACTCGAGATCGACAAAGGGCTAGTCTATGTCGACAAGAAACAGCAAAAGACAAAATCGCAGATTTTCGATAGAATGCAGAAATTTAACAGAAATTTACTTCAATATATAAAAAGACCTCCAAGGCTAGGGTTTCAACACCACAACGGTAACCATACAAAACGACACATAAAGGCATAAAAGATCATGCTTTTCATCAAATAACTTTCGTCATTAACAAATAGGCATATAGAGGCTCTCGCATAAACCCTAATTGTTACTAACCCTTTTTCACATAATTAATCCAAGTTGCATTAAGATCACTTTCGCTTCAATAACACAAACAAGGATCACCTTCAACTCTCGCAAAAGAATCATGCTTTATAGGGATAGAAGATAAATCGCATAAAAATCTGACCTTTATTGCATCGCCTCACATGGCCACCGTCGGGCTCACCCCAGCCCCAGAAGTGGGTGGACTACTCGCTCCTCATCGCAATCGCAGACATTGATTTGATGAAAGAAACTTGCATTAACTATATTCAAAGCTTTTTACAATCCTGGCAATCAACTTTCGCTGTAAGCCAAAACCCTAAAAACCTTAGAACTCCTAAACTTCTCTGTGGAACTACTTACTTCTCTCTAAAATTGAATTGTGATGGAATGAATAAAACTGAGCCCCCTAGGGCCTTATTTATAGCCTTCATTCCCTAGCTAATCTAGGAAAGAAGATAAATATCTATATCTAAATTTCTATCTAAATTGCTTTAATGATAGATAAATGTTTAATGGAATTAAATCCATAAGGAAAAAGATAAAACTAATATGGGAAAGTCTTCATGTCTTGATAGATTCCGCCTTCCATAGATAGAACTTGATAGATCGGATAGAATCCTCGCCTTTGCGACCAAGCAACGTCAACTCTACTCGGACAAGACAAGTCGAGAAGCTTCTGGAACTGGGCTCTTGTCGACCTCGAGTAGGGCTCGTCGAGGTCGAGTAAGGTGGCTCGGCTTGACTTGTCGTCTCGGCTAGATCTGCTCGATGTGGCTCATCTTGGCTCCTGGGTGTTCGTCGATCTCGACCACGCCTAGTCGATCTCGAGTAGGGTGGGTCATCGACTAGGGTTTCTCGAGTGGATCTCCTCGAAGGGCTCGGACATGGCTTCAGGGTCTTTGTCGATCTCGGGTAAGACTCGTCGAGATCGAGTTGGGTGCTCGGGTTGGCTCTCTCCGCTGGCAGCGACTGGTCTGGTCCGCGGCAGCGAGCTTCCCTTTCCGCTGCAGCGAGTCTTGTGGTCACCCTCGGGTTCGTCCTCGGCCAATTCTCCTCGTCGACTCCGGGCATGGCTTTGGGGCTTCGTCGACCTAGACCAGTGCTTGTCTAGGTCGAGTGGAGTTCGGGTTGTCTGGCTCCTCGATCATGGTTTTGTCGACCAAGCTGTGCCCGGTCATGCTCGTCTAGCTCGACCAGGGTCACTCGAGATCGAGTAGACCTGGCTTTCAGCCTTGTTCTGATGCTTTGACCTTGGACTTCTGTAATGGTTTTCCGAGCTTTTCCGACCTTTTGTAGAATTGCTGTAAATGCCTCGATTTCTGCGATTTAAACAGAAACTGGTGTAGATTCCATACTTTTGGCAAATAAACATAAACTACACAGATTCTGTACTATCTTAACACAAATGCATGAAATGTATACAGAAATCGATATAAAAGTTGCTGTAAAACATGGCAGATTCCGTTCACAACATGGGCCCAAGTAGAGCAAGAGTTTCTCAACAAATTCTTCCCACCTGCCAAGACAGCACTTCTCCGCCAGAAAATCACCGCCTTTAAACAGCAGAAAGGGGAACCGATGGCAAGGGCATGGGAACGCTACAAGGAACTGCTACGATCTTGCCCTACTCATGAACAGCCACCCTACATCATTCAGGAGATCTTCTTCAACTCTCTTGATCAAGTCACTAAGGATAGAATCAACAATTATACTCGCTACGAGTATCTGACGATGCCGCCAAGTGACGCATGGGGTGTGCTAGAGAAGCTCACTACCTACAACAAGGAGCTTAGGGAAACTGTGAGTGGGATCCAAAAGGACGTTCAAACTCAGATAGAGCAAACTAGAAGAACCAATAAGAATGTGGATGGAATAGCCAAGGAGATAAAGAAACTCCATAGGGAAGCAATCAACAACGTCACCAATTCAGTAACCGTGGTGGCTGTGCTCTTATCAACTATTGCCTTCACAACATTTTTCACAGTTCCTGTTGGCAATTACCCTGATGGGACAGCTGTGGTAGTTAGCCATAGATCATTAAAGATTTTCTTCATCTCTAACGTTGTTTCACTTTTTACATCTCTATCTAGAGGAGAGACAAAGGTTGAGAAAAGAGTTGTGGAGGTGATCAATAAGATGATGTGGCTGGCTTCTGTCTGTATCACACTGTATATCTTTCACCACTAGTACAAAAAAGGTCTTAGACAACGCCTTATAGACAACGGTTTTTAAAATAATGTTGTCTATATAGGCAAAAATTAGAGTTTTGGGGACGGACAACAGTTATTAGCTATAACCGTTGTCTTTGTAATTACATAGACAACGAATATATAAAGAACCGTTGTCATACATATAGAAGACATCTCAAATAATACGGTTGACAAAACCGTTGTATATGCCCAATTAAAACCGTTGGTTTTGTAATTGCAAAGACAACAAATATATAAAGAATCGTTGTCATATATATAGAGGATATCTCAAATAATATTGTTGATAGAACCATTGTCTTTACCCAATTAAAATTGTTGTCTTTGTAATTATAAAGACAACGAATATAAAAAGAACCGTTGTTATAGATATTGAAGACATCGCAAATAATACGGTTGATGAATTGTTGTCTATGTCAATCGAAAATCGTTGTCTTTGTATTGTAAAGAAAATGAATATATAAAAAAACCGTTGTCATACATATGGAAGAATGGAACATACCGCAAAGAATATGGTTGACAAAACCGCTGTTTATGCCCAATCAAAACCGTTGTCTTTGTAATTACAAAGACAATGAATATATAAAGAACCGTTGTCATACATATAGAAGATATATAAAAGAATATGGTTGACTAAACCATTATCTATATCCAATTGAAACTGTTTTCTTTGTAATTACAAAGACAATGAATATATAAACAACATTTATATAGATATATAAGGCATCTCAAAGAATACGATTGAGAAAACTGTTGTCTATGTCCAATTAATCCAATTAATTTAATGACCTAAATTTTTAGGTTTTATTTAAAAATACTTATATCACACTAATAATCTTAATTATATTGTTATTCAGAATTTGAATTTAATTGGATATTTAATAAATTGATTTTAGGGAACTTTGATATAAATATATTAAACGTTTCAATAATTTTCAAGACATATAATTAAATATATCTTTAATCTGCACATGTCAAAATGATTTGGAGGAATTCTTAGGATGTTTTCAATATAACTAAAATCTATTGGGAGGTATTTCGTAAGTGAAAATGGTGAAAATTTTATAACCTAAAAACTACGAACTCATTTTGTAATTTTCCGTAACTTAATTAACCTAACCCTAGCTATTATATAAATCCCGCCCACGCACTCTCTTTGAAAACCTAGCACCGTCTCCCTCTCTCAACTGCCTCTTTTCGTCCGCCATTAGAGAGCTCGAAGCTTTTGCCCTTCTCTATGTTTCGCCCATCCTCTCCCTCCTCATGTCAACTCTCATCCTCTTCCCCGGCCCGCGCACATCTCGTTCGTTCACCATAGAAGAGTAGCCGCAACGGACACGAACCGAGAATGAACGAGCCTAGATGGCCAAGCTGTCCCATCGATGAACGAGCCCCTGCGATCGAGCATCTCTCGCCTCCACTTGATGATGTCGGGCTGTGAACCGAGTACCTCAGATTCAGTCCTGAGTGCCTCGTAGTTCAGAATCGATACCGGACAGCCCTTGTCGAGCAGCTCAGTTGCAAGGTCGATGCCAACCCGAAGATGAGAGTTGTAGAGCCATCCAGCGGAGCGTCCTTGCCCTAGTCGAGCCGGTAACCGTCCAAGAAGCCAAGTCTTTGAATCCAAACTATCCATGGCCTCGTCGGGATCGAGGAATAATTTCCTGCGTCGATCTTTCTCTTCAATTTAATTAGTTATGCTTCAATCGATTTAGTTTGGCTTCAATCGAATTTGTTGAGTTTATCTTGAATCCAAACCATCCGTAACCTTTCATGTTTTGTTTCTCAACTTGTTTGTTTGCTCTTTATTTTCATGTAAAGTTGCTTATGCATCTTGAATCACTTAGTCAATTGGATACATGTTACAATTAAAGCAAGTGTATTTAGACATCGGTTAAAGGGTATTTATAGATAACGCTAAAAAGCGTTACACTGCGGTTAAAGCGTATTTAGACAACGTTGAAATTCTTCTTACACAAAGAAGTACTTGGACAACGATTAATGTGTACCTAAACCACGCATGATTAATGGGTACCTAAACCACGCCTAAAGGATACATAGACAACGATTAAGAGGAATTAAGACAACGGGTAAAATGTACATAGGCAACGGTTATAGTTCATCGATACAACAATTAGAGTATACTTAGACAACGATTCAATTGTATTAAGACAACGATTATATGATACATAAACAACGGTTAATGCATCATCTGACAACGGTTATAACCATTTAATATTGATTGTGCTGAATTTTGGAGACGCATAAACAACGGTTGTTGGGCATCTTAGACAACGGATATAACTGTTGTCTTAATGAACCGTTGTCATAGATCTAATCGTTGTTTTACCAAAGACCGCACTGACATAGACAACAGTGCAATAACCGTTGTCTATGTTGATAATTAACAGTTGTCTAAGACCTTTTTTGTACTAGTGACGTCGTCGTCAGATGTCATGTAAAACAATTGACGTGCCATGTACAATAATTCAAATGTCATGTAAAACAATTGACGTGTCATGTAAAAAAATCCAAGTGTCTTGTAAATAATAAGCCTATGTGGGAATTTACATGTCACCACATCTTTGTGTATGGTCCAGTGGTGTATCCCTGATCCAGGCTTAACATTCTTACATGACACCTGCATCTTTGTGTATGACCACCGATCAAGTAAACGATTCTCGTGTCAACTAAAACAAAATCATGTGTCAAGTAAAATACATTATGTGTCATGTAAATTCGGTATTGGTGACATGTAAATTCAGTATGGGTGACGGGTAATTATGTGATGATCGGTGATCATCTAGAAGCTGTCAAGGTGAGGCTGAAATTCTAGGCATATGTGGTGGCATGTGCAGTGAGGTTGTGCAACTGAAGACCGAGCGCTCCTCTCCCAAGCGCTTTTCTCATGTCATATACATCGTATTTGAATGACATGTTAATAGCAGTTCATGTCATGTACATCGTCTTTAAATGACATGTTAATAAACTATGGCACTAAATCTGATATATTTTTGTACAATATCTGTTTTTAGATCCTGGAGATGAATCCATGAGGAGCATCATGGTTAATTAACATAAACTCGACTTGTGCAATCCGTTTGAGAGATCTAACTATGAGATTTTTGTTGGGTTTCATACTCGTCTGAGTGTCAAAAGAAAATTTCTCATGCTCAAAAACAGAATTGCTCAAACTTGAACATATCTACTGACAAAACAGGTTACAAGATGGATAAAGTACCACTCGTACATATATAAAGCATAAAGCATAGAGAACATCTCATTTGAGTTGTAGTTATTGATTGAGTGCTATTACACGCCATAGTATTGACTAAAATGGAGAGCACACAACTAAATTTATATGTCACTCCTGCTTGGTTTGCCTGAAACGAAATCAGTCTGCAAAATATCTTCTACCTCTTGTGCATATCTCAGTGCCTGCAAACCAGAGGCAGATAAAGCCTGTAAATTTTTACGAGAAGTGCCAAATCATTTATATGTGAGTATAAACTATAAAAACTTCAATTCTAGCATCATAGCATGGAAATTAAATTAATGAGTTAAAGTTGCAAACCTCGAGAACTCTAGGAGGCTTTAGTTCCCGTTTTGGCTTCAGTTTTGAAACTTTGATATTTCAATCGAGAAATATGAAGCACACAGCAATAACAACAATTTTTAGGTTAATGAGTAAGATTTTTAGACCTAAAGACAAAATTATTCATAACATCTATCTAGGCCTTCTCCAAAAACAATACCAATAAGCTCTATGCTAACGCTAAACCCTCAATGTCATATAAGCCCCTAAGTAAAAGGAAACCTCTCCCATTACATATCCATTAGACCATAACCTTAATAACCAAACCAAAAAAACAGATGGAAATTTGGAATGCATGTTCAGACAAGATTCTTAATTCCAACCCGAAACGCAAATTGAAACATTTTAAATACATCAGCTCGGGATTTTCCTTCCTCACCTTCAACACATTAACCATATAGCACAAAATCTAGCATCTAACATCAACAAGATCAAAACAAACCATAAGTACAAGCCCCTAAGAACAACAATGCTCGAGATTTACAATAGGGAATAAAAAAGCCAATAATGATATGACCGATAGAGGTTGAAAGCTTACACGGAAATTGGCAGTCTGAATTGGTGCTGGATAGCGGATACCACGTCTGGTGAGATAACACATTATGCTTAAATCGAAGGCCATGTTGCTTGTGCAGACATGATGATTCCAACAATCACTCCAAACAAACCAAGTGCACTACCAAAGATCTCAATCAGAAGAATCTTCACAAACAGGGATGAGTTTTGTGCATCTGAAAGTGCACAGCTACTTCTGGTAATTCCCACACACAATCTATTGCAAGCATTCAATTTAGCAGACAAAAGATTCACAATTCACAATTTAAACATACATTAAAATTCAGAACTCACCTGCACACTAGGTTGGCAAAGCCTAAAATAATGGAGCTTACCTCTTGAATAGCAATGACAGCAACGGTAAAAACCTGTGACATGAGAAAGTTAAAGAGAAATGAAGCTTACCTCTTGAATAGCAGTGACAGAGTTTGACATTAGCTCGCCACTGGATCATCTTCAACCTCGATTGGTTCAATCTCGATTGGTTCATGGAATTAAGGTTGTGTTTGGCACTAGATGGAGATTATGGAGATTATGGGGATTTCAGTAGATTTTAGGAGATGGAGATTACTTTGGTAGATTAAAGAGATTTTGGGGATTGAGATTATTTACGACGGAAATCTCCGAAAGGTGTTTGGTAGGTAGAGGATTGTGGTGTATTTCAGAGATTGAGAATGACTATTGTGCCCCTAAAATTAAACACCCCATTACCCTTCTCCTGCCACCCTCCCTCGTGACCTCTGTTGCTCCACTTTCCCAAACTCAACCAACGACAATGTTGTGAGCCTAATTCGCCATGTTTTACACTTACTTTTATATCGATTTCTGCATACATTGCATGCATTTGGGTTAAAATAATACAAAATCTGTGTAGTTTACAATTATTTGCATTATATGGAGGTCTACACAAGTTTTGGTTATATTTCGCAGAAATCGGACGCACTTTGGAGCTTAAAGGAAACTCATGGAGAAGCTAAGAATGGTGCAGTTGGGGAAAAGGCCATTTTTCACCATTCACCATTCTTAATCAAGCTTAGATGTCTTCATGAAAGTTGTAGCCCTCGAAAAGAGCTTTCCAACGCATGGTCATATGTGTCAATCCGACGAACGAGGACTCGGGAAAGTGCATTTTAAGAACAGAGCAGAATGCTGAAAGCAACAGCGTTACTCGAAATCGACCAAATTGGTCGACATCGACAAAGGCTTACTCGACATTTGCTCCAGAGGACGAGATCGAGCACGAGATGAAGACAAAAGTTACTCTACGTCGGGGAGATTTACTCTACGTCGAGGAAGTTACTCTACGTAGAGGAGATTTACTCTACGTCGAGGAGATTTACTCTACGTCGAGGAAGCTGGTCGACATCGAGGAGTCCTAGTCGATGTCGAGGAGACCCCAGTGGCCGACGTCGAGTAATCTGTATCTTGTTAAGGTTCTATCCCGAATCAGATGGTGATATTTTCGAGATCAAATTTCATCCGGATCTATCAAGATCTATCAAGTTACATCAAGGAAGGGGAAGATTTATCCATTGAAGACTTTTAGATATAATTCCCTATTTTTAGATTTAATTCCTTTATTGTTTTTATTTATCATTAAGCTTTTAGATATAATTCTAGATATAGATAGATATATTCTATCATTGAATAGCAAGGAATAGAAGGCTATAAATAAAGCCTTAGGGGGGCTGATTTTCATTCATTCAAGCAAAGCCGTCTTCGGGCGCAAGGAGAGGGAGGAGGCGAGAGAGAGAGGAGGAGAGGGAGAGAGAGAGAGAGGAGGAGGAGAGAGAGAGGAGAGAGAGAGAGAGAGAGAGAGAGAGAGAGAGAGAGAGAGAGAGGAGGCGAGAGAGGAGAGAGAGGAGGAACGTTTGGAAGGTTTTGTAAGTTTTAGTTTATTTTATGTTAAAGTTAATTTCTTTTATTATGTTTTGTTTCTAATTTTCTTCTTCTAGGGTTGGGGTGATCCCAACATAGATATGTGTGTTTGATTTAAATCCATGAATTTATGTCTTTATCATCATCTACCTATGTGCATAATCCTTTGCGAAAGTTGAGGAAATTCCTTATTCATGATATTGAAGCGAAAGTGTTCTTATTATGAATTGGATAGTAATTAGGGTTTGCTTGCGAAAGTTGGTTGATCCTAATTAAGAAAAGGTAGTAACACTTAGGGTTTATGCGAAAGCCTCTATATTCCTATTTGTTAATAACGAAAGTTATTTGATATAAAGCATGCATATTCTCTCCTGAGGACGAACCATGCATATGTTTATTGGTGTGGTGATCCCTAACCTTGGAAGTTTGCATCTTCATTTATTTTATTATTTTTATTCGGCACATATTCTACCCGACACCAACCACCATTCCCTCTCCATCCATCGACATCGACCCCTCTATTCTTTGTCGACAACAATCTCCCCACCTTTTCCCGCTATCCCTGAACCCCAAAACACACTAAACCTAGAACCGCTAACTTCTCTCCTGAGGACGAACCTGACTCCACTATCCTATAACGGGGTCTTGACTACAAATTTATTTGGTCGAGAAACCCTCTCGTCAAATTGGCGCCGTTGCCGGGGAGATATCAATCGCGCCTAGTTTAATTGTGTTGAAGGTTCAGAAAAGCCCATCCCTTTTTCTTACCCTAGCACATACCCTACCACCACCTACCTCACCGGTACCAACTGGGTGCCAAGCTTTTACCACTAATTTGTGTTCTTGATTGTTATTTCAAAGCTTAGGTACAAAGATGGAAGACTTTGTCTAAGGGAATCCTGCATGGGAAGAATGGTATCAAGATTTGAGACGGAGAAATAGGATCCCAGTGGAGGAGTCACGATTAAGGGAAATAGCTCGGTTGGAAGACGAAATCCGAAGGCTTGAGGCTTCCATTCAGTCTAAAAGACCATGCCCTCCTCTCAACGAGTCAATTGACCCACTCAATGTCGACAACCAGGTATGTCCTTCCTCGAATTTCATTCCTACTTTGCTACCTATTGTTGATGAATCATATGAAGGATCCCAAGGCGAAATAGCACTAGAAGAGAAGAAGTTGGACATTGTTGACCAGGGCATTCCAAGATCGCTTTTACCTTACAAGGTGAAGGCTATCCCCGATGATTTTGAGCAACCGATGTTCATATTCAAGTATGGGGTCCTAGCAAAGTGGCATGAAGCTCCACATGATGAGGTGGAAATATCTCTTCCCACTCCACCGTTTTGCTGTGGTGGAGACGCGCAACCAAGTCAACCTATGAAGCGGAAGAGGTATGATGATGAGGTATGTATATTTTCTTTATATCCTCCTTTATGCATGCCAGCTGGAGCCCAGGAAGATGAATGGGTGAAGCCATGGAGCGTTCACTCGGGGAGGTTCAAACTTCTTCACATGATGCCCCCGGATGACATCCCACGCTTTCCACCACCGGAGGAACCACCAGATCCACCTATACCTCCGGACAAAGATGAGCCAGGCTAATGCTTAATGGAGAAGTCGGCCTAGCGACTATAAAATCTAGAGCTTGTACATAGAAATTTATTTTTGGACTTTTAAGACTTTGTTGCTTTTGTTTGTTTTTGTTTTTGGAACTTTTAGTTTTTCTATTGTGGGTATATGTCTTCTACACTTTTCAGGTCCATGGATGGATGCAAGCTAAAAACGGACTCGACTCAGGCATTTTAACTCGATATTATGAAGCCCTGCACATTTGTCTAGTGAGTTTCTTTCTTTACCCTTGTTTTTATACAGTGAGGACACTGTAATGTTTAAGTATAGGGTGGGGGAAGGGCTTACTTTATGCATGCATATTTGCCATATTTGACATTATGTGTGCATATTTAATGTTTATTTCTTTGAATTGCTACATGACTATTTTGGAATACATTATTGATTTATGTGCTTATATGCATGTTTTCCAAAGTTTGAGAAAAATTACCCCCATTGAAAATTTTTGAATACTGTCATGGAAGCTTTATTGAACTCGACGATGCAAAATTGGATTCATTAGAGATATAGCATGAAATTGCCTAGTAAAGGGAAGTCACAATAAAGTGCATATTTTCTTGAAAACCATGAAATGAGGTAAAATTTGAAATTGCTTTTGACATGTTGCATGATAAGATGATGGAGGACTTTATATTTCCATATAATGCTCATTGTTTATAATTCCTAGCCTTACCTATGCTTATGCATTACACAAAAGCCATAATATGCCTTATTTCATATATTGCTCCACATGATTTAAATATTTCCATTCTTTACCTTATCCGGGGATTATGTTGAGAATGATGTTACATTATGGAGATTGTTATATGGTTGTTGTGTTTATCATTATTGGAGTTTGGAAGGAAATTGTTTGAATTATATGGAAAATTTAATGAGTGAAAGAAAATCCAATCACCTCAGGAGATAAAGGTAGATTGTCCCTGCTCTCCGAGATAATAGTTTGGAGAGATGGGACACATTGTGAGGAGTCCAAAGCACTAAGTATCCGGGGCCAATCATGACACCTATGTTTGTGACTCGCGAGCAGGCAGTGCTGAGGTTAGAGAGGTAAAAGCATTATTATGGATAAAAGCATTATGAAAGGTGATGAATCATATGAGAAAGAATGTGGTATGAAAGTTTGAAAATACTCCATTTCCCCGGATCAAAAGCACCACATTGCCAAAATATTGCCCACCTTTAGCCTTTTACTAATCCACTCCTTATTTGAGCTTAAATTAAAGTCTTCTTGATTATATATGCTTTGTCACATAAAAATTATTTTTGCATAACCCTCCTTTAGTGAGTAGATGTTGCTTTTGTATAATTGCACATGCATGGATCTGTGACATAAGTACATTTTCGAGGATGGTAATTGACTGCAGGGATATATGAGAATGAATCTAAGATGTTGGGAGTTTTGATTTCTACCCCTGAATGACAATTAAAAGTATTGCTTGAGGACAAGCAAGCTTAAGTATGGGGTGTTTGTTGTGAGCCTCATTCGCCATGTTTTACAGTTACTTTTATATCGATTTCTGCATACATTGCATGCATTTGGGTTAGAATAATACAGAATCTGTGTAGTTTACACTTATTTTCAATATATGGAGGTCTACACAAGTTTTGGTTATATTTCGCAGAAATCGGACGCACTTTGTAGCTTAAAGGAAACTCATGGAGAAGCTAAGAATGGTGCAGCTGGAGAAAAGGCCATTTTTCACCATTCATCATTCTGAATTAAGCTTAGATGTCTTCATGAAAGTTGTAGCCCTCGAAAAGAGCTTTCCAACGCATGGTCATATGTGTCAATCCGACGAACGAGGACTCGGGAAAGTGCGTTTTAAGAACAGAGCAGAATGCTGAAAGCAACAGCGTTACTCGAAATAGACCAAATTGGTCGACATCGACAAAGGCTTACTCGACATTTGCTCCAGAGGACGAGATCGAGCACGAGATGAAGACAAAAGTTACTCTACGTCGGGGAGATTTACTCTACGTCGAGGATGTTACTCTACATCGAGGAGATTTACTCTACGTCGAGGAAGTTGGTCGACATCGAGGAGTCCTAGTCGATGTCGAGGAGACCCCAGTAGCCGACGTCGAGTGATCCGTATCTTGTTAAGGTTCTATCCCGAATCCGATGGTGATATTTTCGAAATCAAATTCCATCCGGATCTATCAAGATCTATCAAGTTACATCAAGGAAGGGGAAGATTTATCCATTGAAGACTTTTAGATATAATTCCCTATTTTTAGATTTAATTCCTTTATTGTTTTTATTTATCATTAAGCTTTTTGATATAATTCTAGATATAGATAGATATATTATATCCTTATAGCAAGGAATAGAAGGCTATAAATAAAGCCTTAGGGAGCTGATTTTCATTCATTCAAGGAAAGCCGTCTTCGGGCGCAAGGAGAGGGAGGAGGCGAGAGAGAGAGAGAGAGAGAGAGAGAGAGAGAGAGAGAGAGAGGCGAGAGGGGAGGAACGTTTGGAAGGTTTTGTAAGTTTTAGTTTATTTTATGTTAAAGTTAATTTCTTTTATTATGTTTTGTTTCTAATTTTCTTCTTCTAGGGTTGGGGTGATCCCAACATAGATATGTGTGTTTGATTTAAATCCATGAATTTATGTCTTTATCATCATCTACCTATGTGCTTAATCCTTTGCGAAAGTTGAGGAAATTCCTTATTCATGATATTGAAGCGAAAGTGTTCTTATTATGAATTGGATAGTAATTAGGGTTTGCTTGCGAAAGTTGGTTGATCCTAATTAAGAAAAGGTAGTAACACTTAGGGTTTATGCGAAAGCCTCTATATTCCTATTTGTTAATAACGAAAGTTATTTGATATAAAGCATGCATATTCTCTCCTGAGGACGAACCATGCATATGTTTATTGGTGTGGTGATCCCTAACCTTGAAAGTTTGCATCTTCATTTGTTTTATTATTTTTATTCGGCACATATTCTACCCGACACCAACCACCATTCCCTCTCCATCCATCGACATCGACCCCTCTATTCTTTGTCGACAACAATCTCCCCACCTTTTTCCGCTATCCCTGAACCCCAAAACACACTAAACCTAGAACCGCTGACTTCTCTCCTGAGTACGAACCTGACTCCACTATCCTATAATGGGGTCTTGACTATAAATTTATTTGGTCGAGAAACCCTCTCGTCAGACAACCATACCTGGCGACGACGAATACAGATCGGAGTCGACATCTTCCAAATCGGAGTCGACATCTTGCCAAACTCAACCAATTGACCACCCCGGCGTCTCCAAGCACTTGGTTCGTAGTGACAACACTAGCAGATCGGAGTCGACATCTTCCAAATCAACCTCCGCCGGTGAACGACGGTGCACACACCATGTCCAGCCTTTGCCTCGCCCTCGATTCATGTTGTATGCAGGAGGATGGTCAAGTATGAAATAAATATAAAGTATAGATCAGACTGACTTCCCTGTCTCAGCAAATAAATACAAGACTTCCTCCCATTGTAGTAAGAGAATAGTCAGGATCGAATCCACGAGGAAGCACGTCAGCAGTTCTCAGGTAGCTACAGATCTCACAGAAGCAGCAGAAAGACAGAAAACACAGAAACAAGGAAAGAAAGACAAATAAAAGCAAAGCAGCAAAGCAAAACATAAAATAACGAATGAAAGTAAAGAACAAAGCAAAACAGGAAATAAAAGCAAAGGCAGAGGCTCGTCGATCTCGACAGGAGTCAACTCGAGATCGACCACAGCAGTGAACAACAAAAACTCAGAAAGTGAAAATCGACGAAAACAGAAGAAAACCAACTCGACCTAGACCAGCTCCTACTCGAGATCGACAAAGCAGAACTCGATCTCGACAAAGGTCTACTCTATGTCGACTGGAAACAGAAACTTAAATTTGCAGAATCTCGATCAAAACTCAGAATTTCGACAGAAATAAATCAATATGCTAAAAGACTTCCAAGACCAGGGTTTCAACACCACAACGATAACCATGCAAAGTAACAAATAGGCATATAGAGGCTTTCGCATAAACCCTAATTGTTACTACCCCTTTTTCACATAATTAATCCAAGTTGCATTAAGATCACTTTCGCTTCAATAATACAAACAAGGATCACCTTCAACTCTCGCAAAAGAATCATGCTCATAGGGATAGAAGAAGAATTGCACAAAAAGATCTGACCTTTATCGCATCGCCTCACATGGCCACCGTCGAGCTCACCCCAGCCCCAGAAGTGGGTGGACTACTCACGCCTCATCGCAATCATAGACATTGAATGAAAAGAAATAACTTGCATAAAACTATATTCAAAAGCCTTTACAATCCCGGCAATCAACTTTCGCAGAAAGCCAAAACCCTAAAAACCTTAGAACTCCTAAACTTCTCTGTGGAACTACTTGTTTCTCTCTAAAAATTGAATTAAGATAAATCTAAATAGGTAAGTCTTCATGTCTTCATAGATTGCGTCTTCCATAGATAGAACTTGATGCATTTGGATAGAATCTTCCTCCTTCGGCCCCAAGGACTCCCAACTCTACTCGGACAGGCACTCGTCGACGCGTTTCTGGACACTGGGCTACTCGACCTCGACAAAGCCTTGTCGACCTCGACTAGGACTCGTCGTCTTGGCTAACTGGTGCTCGATGTGGCTCGGTCTTGGCTCCTAGTGCTTGTCGACCTCGAGTACCTCTTCTCGATGTCGAGTAGGAGTGGGTCATCGACTAGGTCTCCTCGGGTGGCTCTACTCGACAAGCTCGGACCTGGGCTCTGGGCTTCGTCGATCTCGACAAGGGTTCGTCGAGATCGAGTAGGGTTGCTCGAGGATGGTTCTCTAATGGTGTCGACTAGAGTTCCTCGACATGGACTCGGACAGGCGTGGTGGCGCTTGTCGATCTCGACAAGGCTTTGTCGAGATCAAGTAGAGGTGTGCTCGGCTTCTCGTCCTCGGCTTCTCAGTCAGCTTCTCTCCTTGTCAACTCCAGGTGTGGCGCTAGGCTTCGTCGATCTCGACTAGGGCTTGTCGAGATCGAGTAGACTTCCGGTGCTGGGTTGTCTGGTTCTCGACGTTGCTCCTGGTCGACAAGGCTGTGCTCGGACATGCTCGTTGAGGTCGAGTAAGGTCTACTCGAGATCGAGTAACCTTGACTCTCAGATTGATTCGACTGGTTCCGCTGCTTTCTTGACCTTGGACTTTTGTAGCCGTTTTTCGAGCTTTTCTGACCTTTTGTAGAATTGCTGTAAAACGCCTCGAAATCTGCGATTTAAACAGAAACTGGTGTAGATTCCATAATTTGGCAAATAAACATAAACTACATAGGTTCTGTACTATCTTAGCCCAAATGAATGAAATGTATGCAGAAATCGATATAAAAGTTACTGTAAAACATGGCAGATTCAGCTCACAACAAACACCCCATACTTAAGCTTGCTTGTCCTCAAGCAATACTTTTATTTGTCATTCAGGGGAAGAATTCAAACTCTCAACATCTTAGATTCATTCTCATATAACCCTGCAATCAATTACTTATGTCACAGATCCATGCATGTGCAAATGTATAAAAGCAACATCTACTCATCAAAGGAGGGTTATGCAAAACCTTTCATAAGTGACAAAGCATTTGATAATCAAGAAGACTTTAATTTAAGCTCAATAAGGAGTAGATTGGTAAAAGGCTAAAGGTGGGCAAATTTTTGGCAATGTGGTACTAATGACCCGGGGAAATGGAGTATTTCCAAACTGAATTTCCACATTCCTTCTCATAAGTTTCCTCACCTTTCATAATGCTTTTATCAATAATATTGCTTTTACCTCTCTAACCTCAGCACTGCCTTCTCGCGAGTCGCAAACATGGGTGTCATGAATGGCCCCGGATACTTAGTGCTTTGGACTCCTCACAATGCGTCCCATCTCTCCAAACTATTATCTCAGAGAGCAGGGTCAATCTACCTTTATCTCCTGAGGTGATTGGATTTTCTTTCACTCATTAAATTTTCCATATATTTCAAACAATTTCCAGCCAAACTCCAATAATAATAATCTCAACACAACAACCATATAACTTCTCCATAATGTAACATCATTCTCAACATAATCCCCGGATAGGGTAAAGAATGGCAATTTTTTAGATCATGTGGAGCAATATATGAAATAAGGCATATTATGGCTTTTGTGATGCATAAGCATAGGTAAGGCTAGGAAAAACAATGTGAGAATTATATGGAAATATAAAGTCCTCCATCATCTTATCATGCAAGATGTCAAAAGCAACTTCAAATTTTACCTCCTTTCATGGTTTTCAAGAAATAATGCACTTCATTGTGACTTCTCTTTACTAGGCAATTTCATGCCATATCTCTAATGAATCCAATTTTGCTTCGTCGAGTTCAATATAAGCTTCCATGACATTTATCAAAAATTTCAATGGGGGTCATTTTTTCTCAATTTTGGAAAACATGCATATAAGCTCATAAATCAATAATGCATTCCAAAATAGCCATGTAGCAATTCAAAGAAATAATGCATAAATAATGTCAAATATAGCAAATATGCATAAAGTAAGCCCTTCCCCCACCCCATACTTAAACATTACAGTGTCCTCACTATATAAAAACAAGGGTAAAGAAAGAAACTCACTAGACAGGTGTGCAGGGCCTCAAAATTTCGAATGGAAGCACCTCCTGGCCGAGTTTGATTATTACTTGCTTCTATCCATGGACCTGAAAAGTGTAGAAGACATATACCCACAATAGCAAACTAAAAGTGTTTCAAAACCAAAATAAAAACAACAAAGTCTTAAAAAGTCCTAAAAAGTCTATGTACATGCTCTAGATTTTATAGTCGCTAGGCCGACTTTTCCATTTAGCTCAAGGTGGCATTTGCAGGGCCTATGTAGCTTGGGCCTCAAATAGGGCTCCATTCTTGTCCATCAACTGTAATCCTCCAGAATGGATCTTGTTCACCACGAAAGGCCACATCCGCTTCTTGTTGAATTGTTGGGAAACCAATGATCCTTTGATTTAGAGACATAGAGCTTGTCTCCAACTTCATACTCTTTGGGCTCATCATTGGATATCCTACACAAGCGCACATACCAAGGCAAACCTATCCCATGTATAGATAAATCTTTAATGGAAATAGGAGAACAAAGATCCATACTTTGGCTTACCTTTGGAGAGACGGAATCGGGGACCACTGTGTTTGGTCGATCTCGACTAGGGCTAGTCGACATCGACAAGGATTCTGCTCCTGGTGGCTTGCTCATCGAGGAAGGCGGATCTGGTGGCGCCGGGTGGTGGTCCACCTCGACAAGGGTGGTCGAGATCGACGAGCCTGGTTTGTCTGGTTCGCTGCTCGATGATGCTGGTGCTGGTGGAGGCTCCTTGGTTTGGTCGAGATCGACTAGGGTCCGGTCGATCTTGACCCCATACTTAGCTCCTGTCAAGGCATCCGGAAAATAATTAATCCACAACGACTTACCTTGGTCCGTGTCGATTGGATTCTCTGTGTTTTCCTTAAGGATTTCCATGATCTCCTCAACCTAGGCCTCCATGTCTCTCTTTTCTATCTCGTCCCGGGTCATATTTCTGACCTTGGGTTCCCCGCAGGTGATGTAGCCAGCTGAGATAGATTTGACCTCTTCCATTGGACCTGTATGCCTTTCAGTTTTATTAAAGGAATACTCAATTACCTCATCGCTGATGTTGAAGGTGAGCACTCCTTTCCTTACGCTTATGTTGGCATCAACCGTCGCCAAGAATGGTCTTCCTAAAATAATTGGACAAGCAGGATCTTCTTGCATATCAACAACTAAGAAATCAGCAGGGACGAAGAATCTACCTTCTTGTACTGGCACATTGTCCACCATGCCTGTTGGGATGACCACCGTGTTGTTGGCCATGTAAAGTCTAGCATCCACAGGCTCTAGGGCACCTATCTTGATCTTGGACCAAATCGTTAAAGGCATTATACTCACACTAGCTCCAAGATCACATAGGGCATTAATTTTGTATGGACCAAATCCAATAGTTATAGCAAACTTACCTGGATCCAGCCTCTTCTCCAATATGTCCAGATGGCTGCACTCCTCTGTGATTTCAGCCATCGATCGCTTTTTGCTCAGAATCTCCTTCAGGAACTTGACATAGGATGGCATTTCATTGAGAGCTTCTGTAAAGGGAATGGTGACGTTGAGTTTCTGAAGCATTTTGATGAAGCGCTGAAATTTCTTTTCAGCCGGGTCCTTTAGAGATTTTGTGGGGAAAGGCAGCTTCTTTTTCTGATTCGGAGCCAGAACAGACGTCGGAGGTGCTGCATGCTGCTCTATGTCGACCAGGGGCTCCTCGACATCGACTAGAGTCTTGTCGACATCGACCAGGTTGGGCGTAGTCGAGTTATTGTGTGGTGCAGACGAAGATTTTTATAGGTTCTCCTCGAGGTCGAGTAGGCCTTTGTCGAGATCGACTAGAGGTTTGTCGACATCGACTAGTTGTTCCTCACTGTTCTGCTGCTTTCCGACCTCTGGCTCTTGTAGTTGATGGCCGCTTCTGTGTTTTACAGCGGCGATGTGTCCAGTCTTTCCCTTAGGATTTGGTTCTGAAGATCCAGGGAGCGAGCCTGACTGTCTGGGGATTCCTGCTGCTAGCTGACCAATCTGTGTATCAACTGATTTTCGCCATATATCAATTTCCCCAAATCTAGAGTTGACACCTTGCATCTGAGTATAGACGGAGTTGAAAGATTGCCTAGTTTCTGAGTGGTTTCTCCGTATTTCCTCCAGGATTGTCTGTATATCATCCTTTTTCTGGTCCCCTTCCGGATGTCCTGGAGCTCTGTAGGGCGGGGGGTTCCTAGGGACACCTTGGTTCCATTGTGGCTGCTGAAACCTTTGGTCCCCCATGTAGCGACTGGGACCCCATGCGTAAGCTGCCTCCTCATGATGCTCTGCCATCTTGACTTGCTCTGCGTGTGGGCACTCAGGAGTGGTGTGCCTTTGCGATCCGCATTCAATACAAGGCTGGTTGATAGAGAGATACTTTACTTTCTTGATGAGCTTCTTATTCTGGTCTCTGTAGTACTGCTCCCTAACATCAGGATCAATCTTCTTAGGTGGCTCATATAGGGGCATGGATGCTGCTGGCCTGGCGTATGAGTTCTCTTCATAAGTTGCAGTAGACCCATACTTGTTGTCGTAGTTAGTGAGCTTCTCTAGCACACCCCATGCGTCACTTGGCAGCATTGTCAGATACTCATAGCGAGTATAATGGTTGATTCTGTCCTATGTGACTTGATCAAGAGAGTTGAAGAAGATCTCTTGAATGATGTAGGGTGGCTGTCCGTGAGTAGGGCAAGATCGCAGAAGTTACTTGTAGCGCTCCCATGCCCTTTCCAGCGGTTCCCCTTGCTTCTGTTTGAAGGCGGTGATTCTCTGGCGGAGATGTGCTGTTTTGGCGGGTGGGAAGAATTTGTTCAGAAACTCTTGCTCTACTTGGGCCCAGGTTGTGAGTGATCTTGCTTTCAGCCCTTCCAGCCATTTCAGTGCAGGCCCAGCGAGAGACTAGCGAAAAGATTTCATCTTGACAAACTCCAGGGTTGTACCTTCAGCAATAGTACGTCACATGTCAGAAACGTTTGTAATATGTTCAAGAGGACACTCATTAAATCTACCATAAAAGGCATTATTTTTAAGCTCTATAAGAAATTGAGTGCGAATTTAAAAAGAGTTATCAGGGATGAGAATAGCCGATTCAGGCACGACGAGAGTTGGGTGCATGTAGTCCTCTGCCGTGGTTGGATATTGGGCAAGCTCAGCCTGTGCTTGTTCCCTTGCTGCTTTCTCAGCGGCGATAGCAGCATCCTTAGCGGCTAATTCCCTTGTAAGCCTAGCGATCAGCTGTTCCTGTGTCTCCGCAGCTGCCATGGATCTTTGTAGTTTAGATCAGACTAACTTCCCTGTCTCAGCAAATAAATACAAGACTTCCTCCCGTTGTAGTAAGAGAATAGTCAGGATCGAATCCACGAGGAAGCACGTCAGCAGTTCTCAGGTAGCTACAGATCTCACAAAAGCAGCAGAAAGACAGAAAACACAGAAACAAGGAAAGAAAGACAAATAAAAGGAAAGCAGCAAAGCAAAACAGGAAATAACGAATGAAAGTAAAGAACAAAGCAAAACAGGAAATCAAAGCAAAGACAGAGGCTCGTCGATCTCGACAAGAGTCAACTCGAGATCGACCACAGCAGTGAACAACAGAAACTCAGAAAGTGAAAATCGACGAAAACAGAAGAAAACCAACTCGACCTAGACCATCTCCTACTCGAGATCGACAAAGCAGAACTCGATCTCGACAAAGGTCTACTCTAATTGTTACTACCCCTTTTTCACATAATTAATCCAATTTGCATTAAGATCACTTTCGCTTCAATAATACAAACAAGGATCACCTTCAACTCTCGCAAAAGAATCATGCTCATAGGGATAGAAGAAGAATTGCACAAAAAGATCTGACCTTTATCGAATCGCCTCACATGGCCACCGTCGGGCTCACCCCAGCCCCAGAAGTGGGTGGACTACTCACGCCTCATCGCAATCGCAGACATTGAATAAAAAGAAATAACTTGCATAAAACTATATTCAAAAGCCTTTACAATCCCGGCAATCAACTTTCGCAGAAAGCCAAAACCCTAAAAACCTTAGAACTCCTAAACTTCTCTGTGGAACTACTTGTTTCTCTCTGAAAATTGAATTAATAAAACGGAGCCCCTAGGGCCTTATTAATAGCCTTCTAATCCTTGCTAACCAAGGATAGAATCTTCTATCTCTATCTAAATTTATATCTAAAAGCCTTAATGATAAATAAAATGCTTTAAGGAAATAAATCTAAAAGGAAAAAGATAAATCTAAATAGGTAAGTCTTCATGTCTTGATAGATTGCGTCTTCCATAGATAGAACTTGATGGATTTGGATAGAATCTTCCTCCTTCGGCCCCAAGGAATCCCAACTCTACTTGGACAGGCACTCGTCGACGCGTTTCTGGACACTGGGCTACTCGACCTCGATAAAGCCTTGTCGACCTCGACTAGGACTTTTCGTCTTGGCTAACTGGTGCTCGATGTGGCTCGGTCTTGGCTCCTATTGCTTGTCGACCTCGAGTACCTCTTCTCGATGTCGAATAGGAATGGGTCATCGACTAGCTCTCCTCGGGTGGCTCTACTCGACAAGCTCGGACCTGGGCTCTGGGCTTCGTCGATCTCGACAAGGGTTCGTCGAGATCGAGTAGGGTTGCTCGAGGATGGTTCTCTGATGGTGTCGACTAGAGCTCCTCGGCATGGACTCGGACATGCATGGTGGCGCTTGTCGATCTCGACAAGGCTTTGTCGAGATCGAGTAGAGGTGTGCTCGGCTTCTCGTCCTCGGCTTCTCGGTCAGCTTCTCTCCTTGTCGACTCCGGGTGTGGCGCTGGGCTTCGTCGATCTCGACTAGGGCTTTTCGAGATCGAGTAGACTTCCGGAGCTGGGTTGTCTGGTTCTCGACGTTGCTCCTGGTCGACAAGGCTGTGCTCGGACATGCTCGTCGAGGTCGAGTAAGGTCTACTCGAGATCGAGTAACCTTGACTCTCAGATTGATTCGACTGGTTCCGCTGCTTTCTTGACCTTGGACTTCTGTAGCCGTTTTCCGAGCTTTTCTGACCTTCTGTAGAATTGCTGTAAAACGCCTCGAAATCTGCGATTTAAACAGAAACTGGTGTAGATTCCATAATTTGGCAAATAAACATAAACTACATAGGTTCTGTACTATCTTAGCCCAAATGAATGAAATGTATGCAGAAATCGATATAAAAGTTACTGTAAAACATGGCAGATTCAACTCACAACAATTCACCATTGTTAGGGTTCGAAGCTTCCAATTTGGGGAACCCTAGCCCGACACCGACCCCCATTCCATAGTTGGTGGCGACCCTCAAACTCCGACACACTTACCGAGATCGGAAAGCAAGAGGAAGAGAACACCAAGAACTCCGACGACGAAGCGTAAACCCATCGTCGGCGACAGTGAGGTTGCCCAAAAAATGGGGGATTGAAACTTGAAGCCCCAACAATGGTGGATTGACGCTCGCCCTTGGCACCTCGCAGTGGCCAGAGGAGGGCACTGCTATTGGCCGGAAGGGATGCTCTCGATTCCCAAATGTTAGGGTTCCAAGCTCCCGATTTGGGGAAGAACAGCCCGTCACCGACTCCCCTGGAGCTGTTCTCCACCACCGGCCTCAAATCCCGACCCCCCTGTCGACGAGAAGAGACGAGATCGGCGATGGTGATGAAGGTCGCAGCTTCTCCTTCGCTTCTGCCTCTCTCCAGATCTGATGAATGATTTAGCAGGGGCAATATTGTCGATGTGAATGTGAAATCTCCACACGATCTCCTGAATCTTGGGGTGGGGAGATTTCTAAATAATCTGATGAAATCCCCAGAATCTCCATCCCCAAATCTCCTTCCAGCCACTGCCGAACACCATTTGGAATGATGAAATCTAATTTGATTTTGGGCAAAATCTGCAGAATCTCCTAAAATCTCTTACCGAACACACGCTAAGATTCAATGGGAGATTGATTTATATGACCTGAATACACCAACGGCGCAGTCTGATTCATATCGAGCCTCCGTCTTCGGCGATACCAGTCCTTGTACGGACTGCTGAAGAGCAAATGACAAAGGGGAGAGCTTTGAAGCACACACGGCCCTTCGTCACTTCTTCGGAGGCGTCGCCGTCGCTGGCCTCGTCGACATCCAAAAGGGAACATCCATTTCTTTCGCCCTTTCTCCTTCCCCAAATCAAATCCAAGAGCTCAAGCCCTTCTTCAATGGTAGATCTGGTCATTCCCCTCTTATTTCGGTCCCTTTCCTTCACATCTGAAACTCAACTCGGCTCCTCCGTCTCGTTCGCCTCCAGATCTGAGATTGACATCTCCTACCGCATTATCCTCTATCTCCCGCTCTCTCTCCATCTCTCCCTCCTTCAGATCTTGTCGACCTCGTAGCCCTCCACCTCCCTCTTGCTCGTATTCACTCTCACCTTCTGATTGCGACTTTCAGATTCAACTCAGCTCCTCTCGCCTCCTCTTGCTCGTACTCATTCTCATTCCCCTTCCAGGAAGATTGATTTTTGGGATTCAATTGTTTACCGGCTACCTACGGCACTAGTTAGACGGATATCCGATTTTATTCACATATTTTAGAAAATATTATTCTATTCCCCGTGTTATTCACAGATTTAATTTAAAAATATTATAAAATTATTATAATTATTTTCAATTTTAATTATTAAAAATATTATCCTTAAAAAATAAATAATGTATATTCATCTATAATAAAAACAAACAAAAAATCTACAAAAAAATTGTAGATATTATAGTAATTTTTATATAATTTAATTTAGAAATCAAAATTTATTTGAATATGTGTCAACCCATCACCTCATACTAATTGGAAACACAAATTATATGTCCTTGTCTCTACCATATCTGAGGTTGATACCATTAGAATAGCTCTTACGTACACACATGGAAGAGTCAGAGGGATCCCCTCTAGTTCGGAAAGGAAAAAAAATTGCATGTTTTTTCAAAATATTTTCTTACTAATTTAACTAAAGTATTAATGCAAAAAAATTATAATAACTTATAAAGTTTATTTATCTTAATTGGTACAGAGTGAGTATTAAATCTTGAAGTCATGAGTTACATATGCTTTGGCTAAATTTTTGCTTCTTTTAGTGTTTGAAATAAAAATGATGGTTAAAATAATAAATTTAATTGAGGGTTTTTTTTAAAAAAAAATTATAACATTTCTTCTCATATATGGGTTTAAAGAAAAATTATTTTTGAAAAAATTGAGCATCCCTTATAAAAACAGTTCATAACTCTATCATTATTTACAAGCTCACAATTGTCATAATCTTTTATGTTTATTTTTTTTTGTAAGCAAGAATTGAGGAAGACCTCAGTTGAACATCCTTTATGTCTTTTTTACTGTAATCAAAACAAAGGCGGTCTTTGAAACAATAAAGATCAAACTAGATCATCCTGAGGGATGATTTTACACATATCCCTATAAGATGGAAGGCTAACTAGGTTACAATTCTTAATAGATTTAGCAATATGATCAATGGCGGAGTTTGCTTCCCAAAAGTAGTGCTGGAAGACGATGTGTGTAAAGCTGCCTCTTAATCGTTCAATCTCCTCGATAATTCTAAGAATCTCTCATGGAACATAGCTCTTTCTCTTGATGGCATTGATGACGGTTATGTTATCGCATTCAACGACAAGCTTCCTTAAACCCAAAGAGATGGCTCTCTTTATCCTTAAAGCTACTGCTAGGGCTTCTATTTGCAACACCGAGCCAAAAATAGATACCCGGCTGAGAATATCCACAACCTGACCCAGGTCGTTCCTGAAAATACAACCCATGTAACATTCTCCTGTGCTCTTTACTAAGGCATCAACATTAAGTTTGATGTGATCTCTGGGTGGTTTCTTCCATTTCTATAGTGATAAATCCACTCCTTGATGAAAGTTGAAAATAGTTTCAAAGGTTTTGACAGACAGTTTGTGTCAAAGGTCTTAAAACTACAGTTGTGTTGATGAAACACAAAACCTATACTTTATGTTATATTATGTCCGAATATTATTATATGTTATTTCTAGATATTATTATATATTTTATTCACTAACATATGCAGCAAGCTTTTGAATAATATCTCCTTCCTTGGGCCGAATAACGTGAAGAATAAAATCGGAGATTATGGCTTCAGAGTTTCCAAGAATAGAAGATCGTGAAGAATCCCTCTCAAGGCATGCTCTGCTTTAGTCGTTGGTGAAGATCCTTAGGCACTGATTTGTTCAATATAAAGAAAAGTAAGAAGGGAAGACAGAAATACAATTCGTTGAACACAAGCATTCATACACTCAAGCCTTCAAGTCAATCTGTCTTCCTCGTGTGCTCTCTGCTAGTTCATAAGAGTCATTTATTTTGTTTCAAAGCATTTGAGAGTTACACAGTGAGCTTATACGATATATTTTGAGTGAGTGTTATACTCGAGAGTTTGTATCTCAGGAAGTGGACACTAGGTGATTGATTCACTAAGTGTTAGAGGATTGTACTAGATAGCTGGGAGAGGTGAGGCTGTTCTAGATTGGTCTAGGACTCCAAGGGAACGTGAGTTGACTAGATTGCAATTGTAAAGGAGAGAGGCTTCTCGGTGAGCTATTAGGATCCTAACTCTTGTGAATCAATAAAAGCCAGTTGAATCCTAGGGTTGTGGAACAACCCTAGACGGGGACGTAGGCAAAATTCGTGCCGAACCTCGTAAACAATTCATTGCGTCCTTTACTTAATGCTTTACCATATTTTCGCACTTGTTTCGAATTGTATAACTCTGCTGTGATTCAGGTTTTCCAAAAGAAAGAATTACGTCTAATCTCAAAGGGTTTTGCAAGTGCTTCAAAAGTCTTGAGATTATTTGCGAAAATCCGGCATAATCTATTCAACCCCCCTTCTAGAGTCTCTTAATATTGCTTTGTTATACATTATCGAACCTTCAGTTGGTATCAGAGCTTTACTCACTTCTTTCGATCTAACAATCTTTTGAGTTTTGATCGTGTCTGGTGAAGCAAGCGGAGGATTTGCACAAGGAAGGTCTACCAGTAGACCACCACTCTTTGTAGGAAACAACTTCGGAACATTATAGAAAATGGTCTGAAGGTTCTAGAGAAAGACGGTCCAAATGGAACCAAAGTTGCAAAGACTGAGGCTGAATACATCCAAGCGGATCTTGAACTCGTCTCCAAAAACTACAGGGCTATTAACTTACTATATTGTAGTCTTAGCACTGATGAGTTTAACTGTATTTCATCTTTTAGGTCAGCTAAAGAGATTTGGGACAACCTGGTTGTCACCTACGAAGGAACTAGCCAAGTGAAGGACACCAAGATCAGTATCTTCCTTCGAAAGTATGAACTTTTAAAAATGAAGCCTGACGAGTCTATCAAGGCCATGTTCACATGATTCACAGAGATCACCAACAACCTTGACTGTCTCAGCAAGAGCTTTAAGAACGTTGAGAAAGTGAGGAAGATATTGAGGTGCCTCCCAAAAGAAAAATGGGGTCCTAAAGTGACAGCCATAGAAGAAGCCCAAGATCTCACCACTCTGCCCGTTGATGACTTGCTTGGGAAACTGGTCACACATGAGATGATTCTCAATAAAGACGATTGAGAACTCCCAACAAGCACTAAGAACTTGGCGCTCAAGTCTATGAAGGATGAGCCCAAAGATGTGTCTGATTCTAAAGATGAGGATGACGATGAGGATGATCCTTTTTCTCTTATCACAAGAGGCCTTTCTCGAATCCTTAAAATGAAGAAGACTCTGATCCATCCTTGTTGTTAACAACAAGGATGGATCAGAGTCTTCTAAATTTCGAGGTAAGTCTCAATACAACAAATATGACAAGAAGACTAAACCTTTGTCTTGTTTTGAATGTGGTAAAATAGACCATCTCGTGAAAGACTGCCCGCAAAAGACGAAGAGCCAGTCCAAGAAAGGTGATAGATGCAAAAAGAAAGCCATGGTGGCAACTTGGAGCGATTCTGAATCAGACTCCGATGATGAGAAGGCAAATGTCTGTCTTATGGTCACAGGAGATGAATCCCACGATGAGAAGCTTGAGGTAACTGTAAGAGAACTTATGGCAAGTCCAAAAGAGGTATTATCGGAATTCCTTTATAATATGATTGCCAATGAAGAGAAACTTATTGCCCAAACTAACACTCTTATTAAGAAAATTGTGGACCAAGAAAGAACTATTGAGGATCTGTCTATGAGGGTCAAAAGTCTTGAAACTTCTTATTCAGCTCTTGACATTAAAGTCAAGACTCTTGACTCAGAGAAATCTGAAGTCAAGCAAGATCTCTCCTCTCTAAGAAGTGAACATCATGGCTTAGAGAACGAGAAGATCTCCCTAAATAATAAGATTCAATACCAACAGACAGCCCTCATAAGTTTTACCAAATCCAAAGGCACTCTTGATAGGATGTTGGGTGAGCAACAAAGTTCTCTAAACAAAAGTGGCATTGGTTACAATCCAAGGTTTTTAAAGAAGCAGCACATTACCACTTTTGTAAAGGCAAAAGGAAGCAGAACCTCTCCTATATGTCACCACTGTGCGAGAAAGGGACATGTAAAAGAGACCTGCCCCTATATAAGAAAGGATCCACATATCATTCACAATACATTTCCTGTTCATTTGAGAAAAGAACGGATAACGCAAGTTTGGGTCCCCAAAGGCACTATTTTACCAAATATGGTTTATCCCAATAATGGATCTAAATTTGCTTATTGGTCTAGCCACAATGGTTGATGTTTGTTTTGCAGGAGATCACTAAGGTGAAGGAAGAAAAATGGATTATTGATAGTGGATGCTCGAGACATATGAGTGGGAAGAGTTCTCTCTTTCATGATCTAAAGAAGCAATCCATTGGAACAATCAATCTTGGTGACAAAGGAAAGTGTGACATCGTTGGTATGTGTAGTGTTGGGAGTGATCCTAACCATAGTATTAAAAATGTTTATCTTGTTAATGGTTTGAAGTATAATTTGCTTAGTGTTTCTCAACTATGTGATAGTGGTAATGATGTTGGATTTAACAAGAAAAGATGTCTAGTGCGCAGAGAAGATACATGTGAAGTAGTTCTAACTGCATATCGTTATAAAAACATCTATGCTGAGCAAGTGGCACAAGGAAGCTTAACCTGTCTAAAGGCTTTGACGGACAATCCAAAGGTCTGGCACATGAGACTCGGTCATGTGAGCCCACATACACTATAGAAGCTTGTGTCCACAGGGCTTGTAAGAGGATTACCTGAGATGGACTTCAAAGGTATTGATATGTGCAAAGCATGCACACAAGGTAAACAAAAATGTAGCTCTTTCAAACCCAAAAAGGTTGTAAGTTCTTCTCGAACCCTTGAACTTTTACATATGGATTTATGTGGTATTATGCGAGTCAAATCTCCCAATGGTAAAAAGTACATGCTTGTTGTTGTTGATGATTTTCCTAGATATACATGGGTTGCATTTTTAAAAGAAAAATCAGAGGCCTTATTTGAGTTTTCAAAACTTTGTAAGGAGTTACAAACTTTAAGAAACGAGCCCATAGTGTCAATTCGAAGTGATCATGGTAGGGAGTTTGATCAACTTCAGTTTGATTTGTTTTGTGCTAAATATGGCATCTCCTATAATTTTTCTGCTCCTAGGACACCTCAACAAAATGGGGTTGTGGAATGAAAGAACCGCACCGTAGAGGACATGGCCAGGACTATGCTTTTAGAAAATGCATTACCTATAACCTATTGGGCTGAAGTTGTTAACACAGCTAACTGTATTTTGAATCGTTGTCTTATTCATTCTGAATCGGTAAATATATAGCTAAAGGTGGTAGAACCACCGGGTTACAAAAGAGCAAGACCAAACAAAAGAGTCTTGCGTAAAAAAGGGTGTAAACCTATACCCATCATGACCCCCTATGCCCAGCAAAAAACCACAAGCAACCTCATGAAACCCCCTAAATCTGCAATCAAGTCCCCAACAGAACCATGCATGCCATGCTACGTCACTCCCCACAGCCCAAAAAGAAAAGCCTACTTCTACTAGTGGCCTTGTCGATCCAACCTAGCCACAAGTTCTTTGCCTTTGCACTTCATGGAAAGCCGGGATCGACAAATAGAGATAATACGAGCAGCACATTGGTCTATATCGAAGGGTTCATTACAAAAAAATTTCTTGTTACGTCCATTCCACGTAAAATAAATGATGGCCTCAAGAGCTAGGAGTTTAGCTTGGAAGAGATTGGATTTTATGATTTTCGGATTACTTTGAGCAAACCATTCCAACCAATCTCGGATGTGATCAAATCTGCATTGGATGCCCACCCAATCAAACACCTTTTGTTGAGCAGCTCTTGTCGTTGTACATTCAAACCAAAGGTGATCCTCACATTCAACAGCGCTCTCACACAAGACACATATGGTCAACAACTTTTGTTTAACAACTTTTGTTGCCCGTCTGCAGCCTCTTTTGTACAGCAAGCCAAGAAATGAAGTCCCGTTTTCTGTTCTGTAAACTTCACCAAAGGAGATCTCCCCAATCCACTTCTTGTCCCCGGTTTCTAAACACATTATATAGTCCAGCACAAGATAGTTTACCTTTGTCGTTGAGCAAATCACGCAGCTCCTCTTCAATCGGGCCAACAGCTTGGATTGTCTCTTTTAATTAAGTTCTGACACTCAGAACCATCCTCCACAGCCAGGAGTCACCCTTTTTCTGTCGTAAATCAATACTCAAAACGCCATTCATGTGGTTTTGTACACACCATCTCTTCCATATATTCGGCTTTCGCAGCACAATATCACCCCATAATCTGGCGAATACACTTTTATTCCAAGATAAGAGCTCCCAGATGTCCAGTCCACCTTCAGTATGTGGTCGAGTAACATCTCCCCAAACAATCAGGTGCCTTTTACCTTGAAGATTACCATTCCACAAAAACCTCTTCATCATGCTTTCAATCTTATAAATCACACCCTTTTGAAGAAGAATCGACTGGCACCAGAAGGTGTGTATTCCAAGGCAGACGGATTTGATGAGCTGAAGACGGCCAGCATAAGAGAGGCTCCTAGCAGCCCAAGACTGAATCACCTTGCTGAATTTTCCTAGTAAGTCACCATATTCATGATTCTTCGTCTTCCGAGAACTCAGAGGAGTCCCTAGATATCTGACTGGTAGGGGGCCCCTCTCAAACCCCAGCTCATGTATAATATTTTCTATCAACTCATCTGAACAGCCAGCAGTCAAGACAGTGCTTTTACCAATGTTTACTCTCAGCCCTGACAAGTCAAAGAACTCATCCAAACAGCCCTTAAAAACTCTAACAGATTGAATGTCACCTCTACAAAACAACAGGGGGTCATCAGCGAACGCCAAGTGTACAAGCTTGAGAGCTTTGCACTTGGGATGATAATGAAAATCAGGCCGATCTGTAGCTTTAGCCAACATGCTACTTAGGACTTCCATACTCAGCACAAACAAGTAGGGAGAGAGATGGTCACCCTGCCTCAACCCTCTTTTACCTTTAAAGAAACCTTCTGGTGCACCATTGATCATAACTGAGAAGGCTGTTGTAGTAACAGTTTCCATGATCAGGTTAATCAGCGCCCTTGGGAGTTTGAAGTACACTAGCATCTTGTGTATGAACTCCCAGCTAAGGAAATCGTAGGCTTTTTGGAGATCCATCTTTATAGTGCATTTGGGAGAAATCCATGCATTTCCATAACCATTTACAATTTCTGCTGCTACTGCACTGTTATGCGCAATGGAACGGCTAGGCACGAAAGCCCCCTGACTATCAGAAACAATATCTCCTACTTGATCCTTTATTCTGCCCACAATGATCTTCGTTACCACTTTCAAGACTGTGTTGCAACAAGAGATGGGTCGTAGATCCTTCACAAAAGTAGGGTTTGAGACCTTAGGGATGAGAGATATAAAGGTTGTATTCAGTTGTTTGAGGAGCTTGCCATGTCTGAATATTTCCCTTAAAGCTTCACATGTATCCACCCCAACAATCTTCCATGCTTCTTTGAAGAATTGACTCCAAAACTCGTCCGGCCCTGGCGATTTGTTAGCCCCTATAGCCCACATTGCCTTTCTGATTTCATCATACGTCGGGAGTCTCGAGATCTCATCAGACCGATCCTCGTGGAAGCTAATACCACACGGCAGATCAATCTCCAAACCACTACTAGAGGGAGAAGACAAAATGTGCTGGCGAATCTCAGCCTCTCCCTCAATTTCAGTATCATCGTCTCTCTTCATCACTAGGATAGCATTCCTGGATTGTCTCTCCTTAACACTACAATAGAACATGGACGAGGTCTCTTCTCCCATCGTAAGCCAATGGAGCTTGGCTCTTTGAGTCGTTAAACTGATCAGCCGAGCGAAATTCTTGCTCAAAATAACTTCAGCCTCAGCAATCTGTCTGTGCAGGACTGCGTTTCCCCTATCAGTCTGGCCTCTTAGCTGAAGCTCATGAAGGGATCCCTTGTTCAGCTTGATTTGAGTTTGAAGTTCTGGAAAGCGAGCCTTATCCCAGGGCTTCAAGGCTTCTTTCGCATTCTTCAATTTCATGACCAATTTGTATTGCTTAGACCCAACCACATCAGTTGTCCATGCAGCCTTAACAATATTCTGAAATTCAGCTTCTTGTCCCCAGAAATTCTTATACTTGAAGGGATATCTTTTTCGCCCAATTTCATTCTTAAGGTATACCATAACAGATGAATGATCCGAGATGCCAGGCGTGTCAAAGAAACCTTTAGAATTTTCAAAAGAATCCATCCAAAGTTCATTCAGAAGAACCCTATCAAGTTTCCTTTCCAAGCGCTCAGGCCCCTCCTTTCTGTTATGCCATGTTAACTGAGCACCAGAGTAGGGAAGGTCTGCTATATTGCATTGTTCAAGAACCTCTTCCAGCTCTGCATATTCATCCCTAGCAGCCTTGGTTTGTGGCCATTTATCTTCAATCGTAAGCAAGCAGTTCAGATCTCCAAGAACTACCCAGGGCAGGTCCATCTGTCTGGCTATAAGCTGCAGATTCTCCCAAAGTACCACTCTGTCAGACTTCAGATTATGAGCATAAATAAAGGTCGTTGCGAATCTGAATTTCTTGTCACCAGAATCAACAACACAGTGGATAAATTGATCTTTCACCCTCACTATCATAACATGAAACACGGCTGGGTTCCATGTGAGCCAAATCCTGCCCTTAGCCTCGCCCTCCCCATTTACACAAACTTCTCATTCATTCATCAACTATCTCCGAACCTCCAGAAAATTCTTCTTTAGAAGTTTAGTTTCTAGTAGCCCTATTAGGCTTATATCATGCTCAAAACAATAATAGTAATAAAATTATCTTTAACGGGATCCTTTAAGCCCGCAGTATTCCAAGCTGCAAAACGGACTCTATCCATCAAAAACGTCAGTGTGGGTGCTACTCCCACCATGAGATATCACCACCTCCTTACCCGTATTCCGATCCACCTGTACATCCTCCTGATCCTCATAGTCCAGAATAGCAAAATGGGAAGCTGAGCCTAGGCCTGCATACTGTATAATCTGTTTGCCCCTTGCAGAGTCTCCTCTTGGTGATTTCACAGATTTTCTTTTCGCCACATCACACCGAGAGTTGGTGACTTTGCTGTGATCTTCATGAGAATCAGCCCCATAGCTATTATTGCTCACAATAGTTATCTGCGTGCTAGCATCCTTTGCTACTGGTACAGGACAGCTGCTATCCGGATCCATACCCGTGGCTGCTACAAAGTGCCCAACCTCAGAGCTGCTGTTCATAACACCAGTGGAAACCACCCCTGATGCGTTTCTCATCTCATTCATAAGCTGAATTGTGTAATCAGAGAGCCCAACAGGGACCCATTTAGACGTCAACACGTCCTACTTATGAGGATTCAAGTCTTGCTCCTGCTGCACATCCCGGGAGGAGGAAATAACACGATCCTATCGGATAGTAGTTGAGGCTTTCCGGCCACATCTATCATCTGAATGCCTAAACCTCAATCATCGTTTGCACATAAGGGGAAGCCATTCGAAAACTATAGGCTGTAAATATGACGACCCATCTATGTTCTCAATCTCCACTACCTTCAAGCTGGCCTCCTCTACTGAGACTTCCACTAGCAGACAAGCAAAGGACATGCGATCCCCCTTGGATGTTCTCTCATCAATGTAGATCGGCGTTCCCATTGAGCTCCCAAGTCTACTCAGGTTAGTATTTGATGTGAGCCTAATTCTCCATGTTTTACACTTACTTTATATCGATTTCTGCATACAGTGCATGCATTTGTGTTGGAATAATACAGAATCTGTGTAGTTTACACTTATTTGCAATATAAGGAGGTCTACACAAGTTTTTGTTATATTTCGCAGAAATCGGACGCACTTTGGAGCTTAAAGGAAACTCATGGAGAAGCTAAGAATGGTGCAGCTGGAGAAAAAGCCATTTTTCACCATTCTTCGTTCTGAATCAAGCTTTGATGTCTTCATAAGAGTTGTAGCCCTCGAAAAGCGCTTTCCAATGCATGGTCATATGCGTCAATCCGACGAACGAGGACTCGGGAAAGTGTGTTTCAAGAACAGAGCAGAAAGCTGAAAGAACTCTACTCGAGATCGATTAGCATCTACTCGATCTCGATGAGTGCTGGTCGAGCACACCTGGTCGAGCAGAGCTGATCGAGAAGACTGAGTCAGAGACAACCCTACTCCGAAACCTTACTCAATCTCGAGTACCTCTAGTCAAGAACGACCACACTTCGGAGCCATGTCCGGAGTCGACGAGCTGTGCCAAGCCGAGAAGCCGAGGACGAAGACGCAGACCACCTCTACTCGATATAGAGTAGCCGTGGTCGATATCGACCAGACCTCCGAGCCATGTCCGAGCCTTGTCGAGCAGAGTCACCCAGCCAGACCAAGTCGACGAACCCTGGTACTCGATATCGAGTAGGCGTGGTCGATATCGAGCAGACATGTCGAGCTGCGTTACTCGGTTTGAGCAGTCCGAGTAGAGCTGGGATTCCTTGGGCACGAAGGATGTCGAGTGGGCCGAGATCTATCATCATCTATCCATGGAAGGGAGATCTATCAACATGAAGAAGACTTACCTAGTTTAGATTTATCTTTTCCTTTTAGATTAAATTCCTTTATTGCTTTTATTTATCTTTTAAGCCTTTAGATATAGAGATAGATGATTCTATCCTTGAATAGCGAGGATTAGAAGGCTATAAATAAAGCCCTAGGGGCTGGTTTTTAAGGATTCAATTCAAAAGCTAGAGAAGTAGTTCCACAGAGACAGTTTATGAATTCGAAGGTTTTAGGGTTTTGGCATTCAGCGAAAGTTGGATTGCTGGGATTGTAAAGGCTTTGAATTTAGTTTTAATGCAATTTAGTTCTTTTCATCAATCAATGTCTGCAATTGCGATGAGGCGTGAGTAGTCCACCCACTTCTGGGGCTGGGGTGAGCCCGACGGTGGCTATGTGAGGTGATGCGGTAAAGGTCAGATCTTTTTGTGCAATTCGTCTTCTATCCCTATGAGCATGATTCTTTTGCGAGAGTTGAAGGTGATCCTTGTTTGTATTATTGAAGCGAAAGTGATCTTAATGCAACTTGGATTAATTATGTGAAAAGGGTTAGTAACAATTAGGGTTTATGCGAAAGCCTCTATATGCCTATTTGTTAATAACGAAAGTTATTTGATGGAAAGCATGATCTTTTATGCCTTTATGTATTACTTTGCATGGTTATCATTGTGGTGTTGATACCCTGGCTTTGGAAGTCTTTTAGCATATTGAGCTTATATCTGTCAAATTTCTGAATTTGGGTTCGAATCTGCGATTTACAGTTTTCTGTCTTGCTAGTCGATACAGAGGAGTTTTTGGTCGATACAGAGTAGCCTCTACTCGATATCGAGTACGAACTTGTCTACATCGAGTTGTCTGCTTTCGTTTCTGAGTTTCTGTTGTCGACCTCCTTAGTCGATATAGAGGACTGTTACTCGAGATCGAGTAGCTTCTGTGTCCTCGCTTTTGTTTCTGCTTTGCTTTGCCTTTTCTGTTTTCGTTTTGATCTTTGCTTTTGTTTGTTCTTTTCTGTTTTATTTCTGTTTTTGCCCCTTTGTTTCTGTGTTGCTTTCTTTCTGCTGCTTTGTCTGTGAGATTTATAGCTACCTAAGATCTGCTGACACGCTTCCTCGTGGATTCGATCCTGACTTCCCATTACTGCATTGGAGGATTCTTGTATTTATTTGCGTGGGCCTGAATCTGGTTTGATCTATTTTGTTATATTTCATACTCGATTTCCTCCTCACAACAGTATTGGTGAATAATGTGGGCTCTAGATCTGGCACACTAACCCAGCAAGGAATACGATCAAAAGAAGACCAGGAAATCGGCATTCCAGGAACCCATCTGTTTAGAATCAATGGTTTCGAACCTTGTACACTCCATGGACCATTATCAAGAACCCAGTTAAGGTCATTCTCCGACTTGAATTTAAATATATAGACGCCATTAGCCATCTGAAACACCCCAGGGTTGTCAATCATCCACTGAGCCTCAATGAAGTCCTGCATCTTAGCAAATGGGATCTTAAAGCCTACCAGAACTCCAATAAGCGTCGTTGACCACTCCTTTCTAGAATTTGCAACATCCTCTTCCCGGATTTTCAGTTTACCTTTTTTCACATCGATGAAGAAGGTGAGCTTCTCATCTCTCGAGATATCCCGATTAGCCCTAGCTAGCGGGTTGTTTTCCCTGATAACAACAACCCTCTTAGGAGCAAAACTCCTTTTCAGAGCTTGAACGAAATTTAAATTGGGGACCGAATCACGAGCATCGGCATTTACTTCTTCACCTACCCCCGACTCTACTTTCAAAGCATTCAAACCACTCTTACCAGTATTGACTGTCTGCAGATTACCTGACGCCTCCTTGCCAGGAGCAGATCTAGCAATAGGTACCCCGTTTGACGTACCTCTTTCCTTCAGATCTGCCTTCGCATTTACTCCCTTGTCGGGAGTTAAGGTTATTGCTTTCTTAGAATTTCCACAGTGCGAATCTGTTCCGGAACCTCTTCGAAGTTTAGATCCAGTGGCTGACGAAGACGAAGACCCCTTCCTTCCCATGCCGAAAGTGCCTCCGGTCAGCCCCCGTGAGGGAGGCCGATGGCAAAACAACAATCGCTCAGACTGTACGGAAAATCGACCAATACTCACTCTCTCTCTTTGTAATCACTTTGTCTTATTCGTTCCATCTTAAGGAAAACTCCTTATGAACTTTTCAAAGGCCGCAAACCACTTATATCATATTTTAAACCCTTTGAATGTACTTGTTTTGTTCATAACAATGGAAAAGATAACCTTGGGAAATTTCATGCGCGTAGTGATGAAGGTATATTTCTTGGCTACTCCACAAGTAGCATAACTTATAAAATCTTCAACAAAAGGACCAAGTTAGTTGAGGTAAGTATACATGTTATATTTGATGAATGCAATGACGGTTCTTTGAGTGAAAGTGTTGCAAATTTAGATCTTAACATCCATACAGAGAACGAGGATGGCGATGATGTTGCTACCAAGAACACAGAGAAAAGGAACATGCAGGAACAGATTCTCAACACTGAAGAATTGGCCCAAGACGTTGAAGATTCGTCCAAAGCCCTTGGTGACCAATCCAAAAGTGTTGAAGCGTAAGAAACTGATGTAACTGAACCTAACAGATCCACGGAATCAGATGTACCACAAATCAATCTTGCTGGTGTGACAAATCAAGGAGCTGAGACTAGCAAACGAAAATTCAAATACTCCTCATCACACTCATTAAAGGATATCATCTCTGACCCTACATCTAGTGTTCAAACTCGTTCTAAACTTATAGATCTTTGTGCTTTTCACACGTTTGTTTCTCTTATAGAACCAAAGAAGGTAGATGAGGCCCTTCAAGAGCTACACTGGATCATTCCTATGCAAAGTGAGCTTAACGAATTTGAAAGGAAAAAAGTCTGGACCTTGAAGCCTAGGCTAAAGCATCAATCAGTCATTGGCACACGTTGGGTATTTCGGAACAAGCTAGATGAGAATGGTAACATCATGAGGAACAAAGCAAGGCTTGTTGCTCAAGGCTACAATCAAGAGGAAGGTATTGACTACGAGGAGACTTTTGCTCTCGTAGCCAAGCTTGAAGCCATTCGCATATTATTAGCATTTGCATCTTTTATGAGCATAAAGTTATATCAAATGGATGTCAAGTGTGCTTTTCTTAATGGTTTCTTAGAGGAAGAAGTCTATGTGGCTCAACCCCCAGGTTTTGAAAGTTCGGAATTTCCTAATCATGTTTACAAACTAGACAAAGCGATATATGGTTTGAAACAAGCCCTAAGAGCTTGGTATGAGCACTTGTCAAAATATCTTTTAGAAAATGATTTTAAAAGGGGGTTGATCGACAAGACTCTTTTTATCAAGACCAAAGGAAAGGACATTTTGGTTATTTAAATATATGTTGATGATATATTGTTTGGAGCTACTAACACATCTTTGTGCAAAGAATTTTCTGACATCATGTGCAGTGAATTTGAGATGAGCTTGATGGGAGAACTCAACTTCTTTTGGGGATTACAAGTTCATCAATCTAAGAAAGAAATCTTTATCAACCAAAGCAAGTACACTAAGGATCTCTTGATGAAGTTCAAGATGGATCAATCCAAAGCAGCCAAGACACCCATGAGCTCAACCTTATCTCTAGATCAAGACAAGACTGGGAGGAGTGTCAATCAAAAGGAGTTTCGAGGGATGATTGGATCTTTACTATATCTTATGGCTAGTAGACCAGACATCATGTTTAGTGTTTGCATGTGTGCTAGGTTTCAAGCTGACCCTAAAGAATCTCACCTCGTAGCTGTGAAGAGGATCTTTCGATATCTCAATGGCACTAAGGAGCTTGGCTTATGGTACCCAAAGCAAAAAGATTTTACATTAATCGGGTATTCTGATGCAGATTTTGCAGGCTGTAATGTGGATAGGAAGAGCACGTCAGGATGTTGCCAATTCTTAGGAGCATCCTTGATTAGTTGGCACTCAAAGAAACATAACTCCGTTGCTCTATCCACTACTGAAGCCGAATACATAGCAGCCGGAGCATGTTTCTCACAAATCCTTTGGATAGCTCAACAAATGAGAGATATTGGCATCAACCTCAAAGGTATTCCCATTAAGTGTGACAATACAAGTGCCATATCAATCACAAAGAATCCTGTTCAGCATTCAAGGACCAAACATATTGATGTAAGGCATCATTCAATTAGAGACCATGTCGAAAAAGGTGATGTGTCCATATTTTTTATTTCAACTGATTATCAATGGGCTGACATCTTTACTAAGCCTTTGGTAGAGGACAGGTTCACCTTCATTAGACAAGAGATTGTAATGCTTAACAAGTTTGCACTTTCGTAGGGGGAGCTCTCCCTTTATGAAAGATAAATTCTACTCAGTGTCAAGACCTTTGAGAATTATGTCAAAGATTGTGAGCTGAATGGTAGAGCACATATGACGGATCATATATTTGGTTAATATCTTATTAGATATTTGATCAAATATAGTTTTTATGATTTTTAACCTTCTTTTACAGTACACATCTTATTTTCCAAAAATTCTTATATCTGAGTATTTTTTATTTATGGAAAATATATTTTTCGGAATTATTCCCTCTTGAATTGAAGTGTGACAAGATGGTTTGAAATTTGAATTGTTTTGGAAATCAAATTTTTTTTCAAAATGGCAGTGTGATGATAATCATCATTGGAACCCTAAACCCGTCCCATCAACTTAACCCTCTCACCCTTTTTAAACAACAAACTTTACCCTAATTTCTCACCTCTCCAGATTTACCTAACCCTCTCTAAAACTCCTTCTTCAACCTTTTTCTGGAAGCCTGTCCGAATCTCATCCATGTCACCCAAACGCCTTGGTGCTACCCCCAAGGGACGCCAGGCCATTCTTACTTCCCCTCAACCCGAACCTACTCCTCAAGCCATTGTGCCAGCTACTGTCCCGGGCACCGTCCTTGAGAGCACTATTGTTGAAATCAAGCGGTCCCTAAAGCACCCGGCAAAGAAATCACTCAGTGCCAAGCAAAAAGGGAAAAGGAAAATCATTGCTGAGGAAGAGGAGGAACAGGAGGATCTTGATGAGATTTTGGAACGAGATGCTGCATAGGAGGTCGAGAAAGAGACCCAGAGAAAGAAAAAGGCCGAGGAAGAGGCTGAGCGAGCAAGGAAAATAGCCGAGGAGGAGCTGAGAAAGCCAGAAAGGAGGCCGATGAAGATGCCCTAAGAGCTGCTGAGAAGGAGGTTCCCACTGAAGAGGAACCAGAGGAAGAGGAAGAGGAGGACGACGAGATTGCTGACGACGAGGATGCTGAGGGAGACGATGTTGAAGGGTCCACTGAGGACTCGGGGTCTGAGGATGAGGAGCCAGAACTTATTCCCTCTCCTCCTCCTCCTCCTCCTCCTCCTCCCCCGTCTCCAAAGAAGCGCAAAGCCCCTGCAGCAAAGCCTCCATCTCCCAAGCGTACGAGGAAATGCACTCTCAGAAGCCTTGACCCGTCTGTCAAGAGGACTGCTCCCACAAAAGCTCACAGGAAGAACGCCGATCCGCCTGCACTTATCCAGGTAAACCAATCCTTGCCCTCCTCCTGGTTTGAAAATGCTGAGATAGCTGGAAAGTGGGTAGATGAGTTTAGAACTCATAAGATATGTTGTTCAGATTTCATTGATCTTGAGTTTTTGGAAGCTTTGAACCTACCTTGCATCTCTCTCCTCAAACAAACCTCTGCCTGGACACTTCTAAACCTTGAATCTGTTTACTATCCCCAACTCACCCGTCTGTTTTACATAAACCTAAAACCCAAACACAATTATGATGGTTGGTCTTTGGAATCAGTCGTCAAAGAGGGTTAGAATCACCTTCAACTCCATTGACTTCGTTGATCTCCTTGGCCTTCCTAGACCTTGTCCACCCTTTCCTGAAATCCCCACAAAAGAACAGTTCGTTGCCCTTGCCCGATCCAAATACCTGCTCCCCGAAGCATCCAACAGCACAACAAAACAGCTTACCCACTCGTCCCTTACTCTCGAGGAAAAAATCATCTTCAACATCATTGTGAGATGCCTCTTACCCCAAATGAACTCTGGCCCCCTCTTAACTGATAACGCTATGGTCCTTCTATACTGAATTTTGAATGACCATGATCTTGATCTGGCCAACACAATCCTAGGATCCATGGCTCACACTCGCAAAGCCAGAAAAGGAACTCCCCTCCCCTTTGCCCACCTTCTGACCTATATCTTCAAATCTTCTAAAATCGATTTCAAAAATGAAGAATAACAGCATCATATGGGTAAATTCGACTCCAAGAGCTTTGAGAAGATTGGCATCACTCAGTCCCCCCAAGGGACTTGGAGTCTTGCCTCTCCCTCAAAAACTATTCTCACTGCCTTTGCCATTGATGAGCGCATGGACAACCTTGAGTTGGGCTTGGAGGAGGTTCGTCTAGACATCAAGGAGCTACATAAAGAGTTTTCGTTGGAGATGAGCGGGGTGTCCAAGCTGTTGCACGGGTTGAAGGAGCAGTTCACGGACGGTGCTCCTGATGATTAATCTTAAACCCTACCCTACCCTACCCTACCCTACCCTACCCTAACCCCTCTTCGAACACTGCTGGTTTTTTTGGACATTGGTTTCAAACTTTTGGTTACTATTTTACCCTCCTCCTTTTGTTGAAAGACAAAAGGGGGGAGATGATCTGCTGATGGTTTAGACTTTAAAACTTTAAAACTACTGTGAACCAAAGGTCTTGGAAGACCTTGTTTTATTTTTGGTTGGATGTTTTTTCGCGTTAAAATTATGATCCAACATTTGTCTAACGCCATGCAGGTACTTAGTCCGATTTTGCTTATGATATATCTGCTTGACTAAGTTACAGAGATGCACAGGTTTTGTCTTTCATCAAGGGGGATATGGATAACTCCACTCCCTTGATGAAAATAAAAAATAGATTCAAAGGCTTTGACAGACAGTTTGTGTCAAAGGTCTTGAAACTACAGTTGTGTTGATGAAACACAAACATATGCAGCATGTTATATTATGTCCGAATATTATTATATGTTATATTATGTCCGAATATTATTATATGTTATTTCCAGATATTATTATATATTTTATTCACTAACATATGCAACAATTTTTTGAATAATATTTCCTTCCTTGGGCTGAATAACGTGAAGAATAAAATCGGAGATTGTGGCTTCAGAGTTTCCAAGAATAGAATATCGTGAAGAATCCCTCTCAAGCCATGATCTGCTCTAGCCATTGGTGAAGATCCTTAGGCGCCGATTTGTTCAATATAAAGAAAAGAAAGAAGGGAAGACATAAATACAATTCGTTGAACACAATCATTCATACACTCAAGCCTTCAAGTCAATCTGTCTTCCTCGTGTGCTCTCTTCTAGTTCTTAAGAGTCATTTATTTTGTTTCAAAGCATTTGATAGTTACACAGTGAGCTTATAGGATATATTTCGAGTGAGTGTTATACTCGAGAGTTTGTAACTCGGGAAGGGGACACTAGGCGATTGATTCACTAAGTGTAAGAGGATTGTACTAGATAGCTGAGAGAGGTGGGGCTCTTCTAGATTGGTCTAGGACTCCAAGGGAACGTGAGTTGACTAGATTGCAATTGTATAGGAGAGAGGCTTCTCGGTGAGCTATTAGGATCCTAAGTCTTGTGAATCAATAAAAGTCGGTTGAATCCTAGGGTTGTGGAAGAACCCTAGGCGGGGACGTAGGCCAAGTTCGTGTCGAACCTCGTAAACAATTCATTGCGTCCTTTACTTACTGCTTTACCATATTTCCGCACTTATTTCGAATTGTATAACTCTGCTGTGATTCAGGTTTTCCAGAAGAAAGAATTACATCTAATCTCAAAGGGTTTTGCAAGTGCTTCAAAAGTCTTGAGATTATTTGCGAAAACCCGGCATACTCTATTCAACCCCCCTTCTAGAGTATCTTCATATTACTTTGTTATACATTATCAAACCTTCATATAGGTTAGCTCTCGGGTTTTTATGTTTGGTTGTTTCATTTTGGGCCAATTCTCAGTTTATTTCAGATATAATTGCTTGTGTCATAATTCCTTGAATGTTAAGTTGGGAGGATCGTTTAAATATTATTTTGGGTGTGTTGGGATATAGTAGCGGTTTGGAGCTATTCGGGTAGCTGAAGAGGTTGAAGTAGCTGAAGCTGTTAGGTTAGCTTTTTAAAGTAGCTGTTGAAATGAGCGTTTTGTTTTTTAAAAAGTTATTTGGGTGTTTGGATATAATAGCTTTTCGGGTAGCTGTTTGAGTCAGAAATTACCAAAATGGGTTTAGATTTATGGATATGTTGCATTTTTTTTATACAAGGCAAAGATTTATACTTGGTCAACCTCGGTTGAACCAGTGCCCACGGGCGTCCTGACGGACGAGAGAATCAATCTCAGCAGGAGGGGACGAAACTAAAATTGTCGACGAAAGTCCAATATGGGTCATCCTATCAGCAAAACTATTCTCTTCCCTGTAAATGTGAGAAAAGGAGACATCGGCAAAGACTCTATATAATCTGAGGGCGTCCGAAACCAACATCTTGATCTCCCATGGAACCTTCTAGATTCCTTTGCAAGCATTGATAATTGACAAAGAGTCGCCCTCCATTTCCAAGTGCGAACAACCCATTCTAATGGCTTTACGAAGGCCAGCATGTTGCTTGTGAATGCATAGAAGCAAGATATCATGAAAAAGAAATTTTTAAATGTTATAAGTTTTGAGTACAAATTTGGACAATGTTTTTTTTAAAAAAAATTATATTAAAAATAAGATAATAAAAATTATCGTAATAGATTTATTAACTAGAACTTATATAATATTTTGTAATTAACAAACCAACACTTATATAATAAAAATTATATTAAAAATAGGTTAAGAATATATATATATATAGGTTAAATTTGGTGAATATCCATTTTTCATGTCAAAATTAAGTAAATGTCCATTTTTTCCAAAAATACCCCTCCTTCCCCATCCATAACCCTTCATCATTCCACCTTTGACCATTTTTAATTTTAACATTGACTAGTCAACATTGACCATTCCGGTCAACGCCTGCATTTGGTGACAATTTTTTGGTGACAGTTGAGTATATATTTTTCTAGTGACAGTTAATTGTGACAATTATTTTGGTGACAATTGATTTTTTATGACATTTTATTTTTTCCGGTGACATCTAGGGGGAAATCTTTTCTAGTGACAATTGATTTTCTTTTTTTCTTGTGATAATTGTTGGTGACAAAAAAATTTGGGTGACAATTGATTTTCTTCCAGTGACAGTGCTAGTAACACTTTTCCTCAGTGACAAATGGAGTTTTTCTGCTAATAGATGATTTTCCTGATGATAATTGTTGGTGACAACTATTAATGACGAGGTTGATGACAATATATTGTCACCATGATATTGTAACCTTAAAAAAATTGTCACCATAACATTATACATCACCAAGACATTGTCACCAACTACAGAACACTGTTTTCATATTGTTTAATCAACTGTATTGTCACCAACTCGTAAAAAACATTGTCACCAACCTCTTTTGAGTAATCTATTGACACCAACAATAAAACAGTGTAACCAATCTATTTTCATCAAGCTTTGGTCAATAATCTACTGTCACCGATCTAGTGTCAACCCCCTATTTTTATAAATTAATTGTCACCAACGACAAAACAGTGTCAGCAACCAATTGTCACCAACTACAAAGCACTTTCATCAAACTAAAATGTTTACAATGCTAATGTTATCACATTTGTCATCTAATATTAACACATTTTTGTTACAAAACTGAAACACTAGAACAAGGGGATCATAGACCCAAGAGGAGCTAAACCTGAGCAGACGAAAATTTGATGTACAGTACCAATGTTATCACATCTAATGTTAACGCATTTTTGTTACGAAACTGAAACCCTAGAACTAGGGGAGTATAGACCCTAGAGGGGCTAAACTTGAGCAAATGAATAATTCGATGTATAATACTATAATGACATCAAATTTGTCATTTAATATTAACGTATTTTTGTTACAATAATAACCCTAAGTAGATGAAATTTGATGTAAAGTTTAACTTTGTAATACTTAATTGTCAGACTACATCAACTTGCAAAAATATCAAAACAAAGGGGAACAGTTAAGACATTCATACTTAACATCCAAAATAGCAAGACCCTCTATAGCCATCCTCTCTCTCTATACGCATCCATATACTTGTCTGAAATAGCTTCAATACCACCATGAAATGCAAGACCCTCGATATATTTGATGGTATACATACCAAAACTTCCACTACAATTGAACAGAATGATAATGAAAGTTACAATATAGCAAAATGAGATATAAATTCCATTTGTCACCAAAATAGAATATATAACTCTATCAATTGTCACCAATCTCAAAAAACAACAAAATAACAACATAAATTCCATTTGTCACCAAAACAGAATATATAACTCTACCAATTGTCACCAATCTAAAAATAACAACATAAATTCCATTTGTCACCAAAATAGAATATATAACTCTACCAATTGTCACCAATCTAAAAATAACAACATAAATTCCATTTGTCACCAAAACAGAATATATAACTCTACCAATTGTCACCAATCTAATAATAACAACATAAATTCCATTTGTCACCAAAATAGAATATATAACTCTACCAATTGTCACCAATCTAAAAATAACAACATAAATTCTATTTGTCATCAAAACATAATATATAACTCTATCAATTGTCACCAATCTAAAAAAACAACAAAATAACAATGTCATCAACCTATTGTCATCAACCTCTTGTAAGTAATATATTGTCACCAACGACATAACAATGTAACCAATTAACCTATTGTCACCGACTACATTACATTGTCACCACCCTATTGTCACCAACTATAGAACATTGTCACCACATTCTTTTCTCAAACTTATTGTCACCAAAAACAAAACATTGTCACCAACTACAGAACAATGTCGCCATATTATTTTCTCGAATGTATTGTCAAAGAAAAACCGGTTGATCAAACCTAAAAATCATTGGAGATTGGAGATTTAATCACAAAAAGGAGAGCAAACTACGAATTTAGCAAAATTGGATTGACAGTAAAAGATGAACCACACCTTACCAGCCAATAGAGAAGGAAGCCTAGGTAAATCGGGACCTATCATCCAATCAAATCCCTAATCTAGAAGGGGCAAGAAAATTCTTACCCGATCATCTCATCAAAGGTTATACCAAACAAAAGGCGATTAAAACCTAAGGAAATTAAGTGCAAATTCTTACCTTCAATGGCCGCTAGAAGAGGTAGCGAAAGTAAGGGTGAGAGAGCGGAAGAAGGGAAGCAGAGGGTGAGACATCGACGAAATCTGAGAGCGAGAGGGAGAGGGAGATTCGCGGAATGACGTCGACGACTCTGCTAGCGATGGCGACTGCAACCGCCTGACAATATTCTCTTCGACGATTGTAACAGCCTCAAGATCTATGGCTTTGGATCCGCCGAGTAGTTCCTTGGAAGCGGTGGCGAGAGGATCCTGAAGTCCGGCCTCATCCACCGCCATTGTTGAGATTGGATAAGAAAGAGAAAGAGACTCGTGACGCTGCTAGGGAATGAGATATGATTTGGGATTAAATTAGGGTGTTGAAAGATACACCGCAAATCCAAAGTTAAAAAATGAACGTCATTAACGACGTGCAACCCTTCTGACTAATTAGTGTTTTAAAAAATTTAATTAATCCATTTTAACCATGCACGTCCTTAAGGACGTGCATGATTTGGGGTGTATACAGCGAACACATTAAATTATAACAAGGGCGGTTTGGGGTTTAATATAAAATTATGGACACTTACTTAATTACCCTTTTGAAATGGACATTTAATTACCTAATTAGGCTTTCTAAATGGATATTTGAACAAAATTTTCCTTCAACTTTCTGTATGTTTTGGATTTATAAAAAAAAATTAAAAATTATTTTTTAGTTTGGGTTACTTTTGGACATAGAAATTTCAGCAATTTGTTACCTAAAATGGTGCTGGCAACATAATTAAAGGGGGGGGGGGAGGTAAAAATTATGAGTAAGGGCAAGATAGTAAGATTTGGGTGATATAATTTCATCAGCTCCCAAAAGCTCCTATCGGAAGTGCCTAAAAATCTCTGCTCCAGCTAGGGTTGATACGACACGAAAGCGCAATAAAACGACACGAAAAAATACGAAACGTTGTAGATACGACACGATTATGACATGACACGGCAAAACACGGTAATAAACGTGTCGTGATCGGATCGGCAAATTTCTCTTATCGGGTATCCGACACGACACGTTTATTTTTTTTTAAATATTGGTAGTCTGACATAGTAGAAATTAAATACTTGTGTAAGAGAAACATAAAAGGCAGCCATCCCAATTGGTTAAGCAGCTTGTGTTTGGGTGTTATTAGGAGGCTTAGAGTTCGATTCTCAGTGTTCGCCCTCTTTTTATTTATTAGTCTTTACTTCTTCTTTTTTAATTATCCTTTATAGGTTTTCTGAAATGATATGGCAAAGGCTCAAACAAACCCTCAGACCCTCCATCGTCGACCTCATACCTACCCTCTCATCTCTCTCACGTTGTGAAAGCTCACTCTTGCCTCTCGCCGATTCGTCCTCTCCTCCTCACTCTCGTTCTTCACATGTCCTCTCCTCTGCTTCGCAAGTCGCAATCAATTCCTCTCTCCTCTCGCTCACCCTCTCCTCTTGTTCTATTGTTCAGATCCGGATTGTTCAACTCACTTCAGATCCGCTCGTTTTTTGTTTTTGACGGGGTGGGTTCATCGCAGCAGATTGAGAGCTTGGAGTGTATTTCAATCTCCTTATCTTAGATTGACTTCGAGGACCTGTGACAGTGATGATAACACTTTCTTTCCCTTTACTTTCATATTCAATTGGACAGTTTTCAATTTTGATTTTGTATGTATTGCCTTGTTCGATTGAATTCCTGTGCCAAGTTCATTATGTTTGAAAGAAATTCTCGTTCGGTACGACATTAGAGGGGAGACATGGGCAGCCTTGAGCCCAGTAAATTTAGGAGAAAAAAAATGAAGTTTTGCAAATGGTTCGTCTCGTGTTATACGGGTATCCGACACAAAACCGTTTCGTGTTTTCGTGTCGGATACCTGGTACTTATCGTGTCGTGTTCGGATCGACCTTTTTGATGTTATCAGTTTCATGTATCTGACATACCGTATCGTGTCGTATCGGATACCCGGTTATGCACAGCCCTAGCTCCAGCCCCTCCCTAATGCTTTCAAAGCTCTACCGCTACAATCAAACGCTACTTAGCCAAAGACCCAATATTAGTAGAGGTTTGTGTTCAAAAGCTCCTAGAAGCTCCCAAACACCTATGCCAAACGGAGCCTTTATTCCTTTGTTCCCACATGGAGTGCCACATGAAACAAATAGACCGGAAGTTCTTGTTTAAATTGTATGTATTTGTGAGGTTTTCAAAGAAATTTTCATTGATGGTTGGCTTTATTAATTTATTATTTGTTTTAAGGCTTAAAAGGTTGGAAATTAATATAGTTGGTTGTTCGGCAATTGAAGAACAAATGGTTGTCATCCTCGTCGCCAACATTAAATAGGCTATGCTGAGAGGGAACCCGGTTGACATGTCTATTGAGGCGTTCTTTCGTAGGGAGGGCCTCTACGACCTTTTTTCAAAGAAAAATCTTAATTTTAGGTGGTAAGTCGAGTTTCTAGATCCATTCAACGTTTTTATTGTTATTATTGCTAGTGTGGGCTAATTTTATCACCGATTTAACTAAGAAGGCACCGTCAGCAAAGGGTTGCCAGATGAGGCGATCCTGACATTCAACGCTCAAAATATGCATTCTGCTTATTCTCTTTGCTACATCCACTGGGAAGATGGTGCGTAGCAATAGGTTACACTTCTTGTTTGTTTGAATTAGATCTGCTACTACCATTTGGTGGTAGATTGGTTAATAATAGGGTTTAAGGGAGACATTAAGAAGTCAAAGGTCCTCCTAAACATTTATTGATTTTCCATTGCCTACTATCCAGAGCAGGCCCTTGAAAAATCTTTCTCTAAGAGTAAGTAGATGCCCAAACTGTCAAGATGTATTATTCATATTCCTTGATTTGAGTGATTCCGTTTGTAGGTATTTTTCCTTGATTGTTTTAACCCATATATTTTCTGGTTGGGTAAGAATCTTCCATAATAGCTTCATCTGCAAGCCAATATTTATGTCCTCTGCTTTTTTAATACCAAGACCTCCATCTTTCTTGGGTGTACAAATTTTGTCCCAGCTGATCAAAGGTTGATATCTTTCTAATTGAAGTTTATTCCAAAATAAATTTTTGTTTATCTGATCAATCTGATTCAGAATGCCTTTAGGGAGCATGAATAATTGCATCAAATAGTTTGTTTTAGAATGTATGTTTTCTTGGATGAATACATTCCTTCGTACTTGGGACAAGGAGGAAGCTTTCCATTTCGATAATTATTTTTTTAGGCTCTGAGTGGCCTCATTAAAGGTGTTATTGTTAATTCTCCCTCGAATTATGGTAATTCCTAGGTATTTCTCCATGGCTTTCGTAACTGGAATGTTCATTTGTAGGGCTAATGATTTAGTTGTTGCCGAGTTGATATTGCTCGAGACTTGAAGGGATCTTTTTTGGTAGTTAATTGTGAGACTTGATAGGTTAGAGAAGCTGTTTAGGATATTCTGGATAGCATGTAGGCTTGTGTTTGTTGCTTTTGCAATAATGAGAGTATCGTCCACAAATGTGAGAAACGGTATGGGAGAAGAGTTTGGCGTCATTTTAATGCCTATTAGGGGATCTGGAGCATCATCATCTTCTTGTAGGATTCTAGCTAATAGTTCAATTGCTATGATGAAGATGTATGGTTCCAAGGTGTCCCCTTGTCGAATACCCCTATTTGCTCGAAAGGGAGTGCAAATATATTGTTTAATAGCACAGAGAATATGGGAGTGGTTATACAGGTCATCACCCACTGCACCCAGGTCGGATGGAAGCCGAAGGTTCGTAATATTAATTCAATAAAGTTCAAGTTTTGCTTGTCATAGGCTTTTTACATATCAAGTTTGAGAGCCATCCATCCACTTTTACCTTTGTTTTTGTGAGAGGAATGAAAGACTCCATGAGCCAAAATGATATTGTCTTGAATTGCCCTTCCTTCTACGAAAGGTCATTTGTATGGGTTAATAATCTTACTAAGAATTGGTTTGTCTGTTTGATAAGATTTTTGAGATAATTTTGTATATCGTATTGTAGAGACTAATGAGTCTGTAATGGTTGATATTAATTGGGTTTTCCATTTTAGGGATGAGCGCGATGAAGGTGTTATTTGTTTCTCTGAGTAGTTTTCCTGAGTGGAAAAACTTTTTTACCGCTCTGTAGACCGAAGCTCTGACCTTCGGCCAGTAATGTTTATAGAGGTCCGGGGGAAAACCATCCGGGCCTTGAAACTTATCATCTGCCATCTCTACCACAGTTTCCTTAATTTCCTTAGTTGTAGGTTTAAGGATGAGTCTCTCATTTTTCTCTTGTGAGATTGCAGTAGAAATTTATGGCATCTAATTTGGGTGCACCCTGCTATGGGTTGAGGGGCAAATAAACCTTTCAGCTAATTTAGTAATCTCACGACTCATTTGTTCCTTGTCATTCACAATGATTCCATCTTTTGTTTGGAATTTGAGTGTTTTTTGTTTAAATTTTCTAATTTTGCACATTGATTGAAAGTATTTCGTGTTCATGTCTCCTTGTTTAATGGGGAAACACATGGCTCTTTACTTCCAGAATAAGTGGTTGAATTTCATCAGTTCGTCCCTTTTTATCTCTAGTCGTTTTAGTCTCATGTCTTGTTGGTGGGATGTGTTACCCCAAATCTAGGCCATCTGAAGGACTGAAGGTCCTTGATGGCTTGGTCAGTTCTGTTTAGTTGTTTGGTGATGTTATTATTATTTTTGCATACACCAAGACTTGGTATATTTTTTAAAGGAGTTTTTGTTTCTGACTTAGTTTAAACATCATTGATCCCTTAAGTTTATAGCTCCAAATTTTATTCACTGTGTTTTTATATTCCGGCTCTGAGTTCCACGCCATTTCAAATCTAAATGGTGAACCGACTCTCGGTATTTTTGTACCAATTTCCATTGTAATCAAGCAGTGATCCGAGATTGTGAAGTGGTGATGGGTAGTGTGTGTAAGCTTTGTTAGGAGGGAAACTAGTCGAATAAATAATTATGAATTAAACCAACTCCCTGTCCATGCAAATAAAATACAAGAATCCCTCCCGTTGTAGTGGTAGGTAATCAGGATCGAATTCACGAGGAAGCGTGTCAGCGCTCGCCAAATTAGTTCCAAAGTTGTCTTGATTTCGACTCCAGTAGACCACTCGATATCGACTGGTAAGGGTCGATATCGACTATGTCAGTCTATTTTCACTCGAAACCTGCATAGCAAAAAACAACCAGAATCGACGTCGAGTGTGGGGCACTCGATATCGGGTGAGATGGACTCGATATCGACCAGTTCTAGTCAAAATCGACTATATGTAGTGAATCGAAAAACGTGAAAAAATATGTAACTATGTGTCGAAAAAGTGCGTCCGGAGAAATAAAGGATGGATAAGAAGATGTATGAACAAAAAAAGATCACAAATTTGGGGTTTTGAATTCAATAAACTAAAGACTTCCAAGATCGAGGTTTCATGTCACAACAATAACCATGTAAGAATTATGCCAAATTTATAAACGATTATGCATTTTCACCAAATAACTTTCGTCATTAACAATTAAAAATATAGAGGTCTTCACATAAACTCTAATTGTTACTACCCTTTTTGATAATTAATCCAAATTCATATTAAGATCATTTTCGCTTCAATAATACAAATAAGGATTTACCTACTACTCTGGTAGAAGAATCATACAAATAGGGATAGAAGATGAAATCGCATATAAAAATCATACCTTTGGATCACAAACTCACATGACTATCGTCGGGCTCACCCTGACCATAGAAGTGGCCGGGATGACTACTCGCTTCTCATCATGATAAAAAACATCAAATTCATAATAAAAATAACTACTTGCATTAAAATAAACGAAAGCTTACAACCGAACAAATCCAAAACTTCTCTCCTTGCTCCAACCTCACTCGGCCTTAGCTCTCTCTCTCTCTCTCTCTCTCTCTCTCTCTCTCTCTCTCTCTCTATCTGCATGGTGCACAATGGCTTGTGGGATGGAATGAATAAAAATCAGCCCCCTAGGGCTTTCTTTATAGTGCTCAACCCTATCTAATCTAGGATAGAACAACTCTATCTAGTTCCTAAGATAAAATATCCTACTTACTTAAGATAAAAAAAAACATTGTTTAAAAAAAATAATGGAAATAAATAAAATTCCCTAGGTAAATTAGGAATTCACCATAAGGGATAGATGTCATACTCTTGATAAAATATCTCTTTCTTCCAAGGCAAGTAAAGGCCACTCGGAAATCAGACTCGAATTCGGCCTCTGTGATCCACTCGATATCGACTAAACCGATCGATATCGACTCGGTTTCGGCTTTGGTCCGTCTTCACTCAAAATCGGCTCCGATGATGCCCATGTCGACTGCAACCCACTCGATATCGAGTATAGGGACTCGAATCGACTCTTCAGGTGTGGCTTAGTCGATTCCTGATGTGCATGCACTCGATATCGAGCGTCTAGACTCGATATCGACTCCATGTGTCAAGTCGAATTGTTGCATTTACTCCGCTCGATTTCCGGTGTTCAGCTCCACTTGATATCGAGTTGTATGGGGCAAAATCAAGTGCCTTGACAGTTCTCTTCCTCTTCTCCGAATTGCTCGTAAAATGCTCCGACTTCTGTGAAATTAAACAAGTCATGTAGATCTCCATAATTGATAAATAAGAATAAACTACAAAATTCTTGCATTATTCTAACCCCGAAATATAAAATGCAGACAGAAATCGATATGAAAGTTAATGCAAAACTTAGTAATTTGAGCGCACATCAACACCCCATACTTAAGCTTGCTTGTCCTCAAGCAATACTTTTAATGGTCATATAGGGGAAGAAATTAAACTCTCAACATCATAGATTCATTCTCATATGATCCTGCAATCAATTACCAGCCTCGAAGAGGTATTAATGTCACCAAATCCATGCCTGTGAATAAAAGCAACAAATACACACAAAATGAGGGTTATGCAAAAACAATTCATAAGTGACAAAGCAACAATAATCAAGAGGACTTTATTTAATCTCAATAAGGAGTAGATTGGTAAAAGGCTAAATGTGGGATTTTTTTGTCATGTGGTGCTAACGATGCGGGGAAATATTTTATGTCCTGAGTAGTTGCCCCCTGCATAGCGCGCCTCCTCATGTGTTTCTACAAGCTGCACTTGGTCGGCATGTGGGCAAGCGGTGGTGTTGTGCCTCACAGACCCACACTCCAAACAAGGTTAATTGTTAGAAAGAAATTTGACTTGTTTGGTAAGGCGGCGTACCTGGTCTCTATTGAATTGATCCCAGACGTCTGGATTGATCTCCTTTGACGGTTTGTAGAGCGGCATTGATGGGGCGGACCTCGCATCGGAAGCCTCAGCAACCCCATAGGTGTTGTCGAAGTTGGCTAACCTCTCAAAGGTATCCCATAGGTGTACTCGATGATCTCCAGGATCACATATGGCACTTGTCAATGTGTAGGACAAGACTTCAGTAGGCATTTGTAGCGCTCCTAGACATGTGCAAGAGTTTCCCCTGGTGACAGGAGGAAATCGTTGTGTCTCCTGTCAAAAGTAAAACTCAAACCTACAAACTAGTATAGCAAGTAAGTAAGAGGTAGATCCCACATAGAATCAAGTATTTCTAAGCAATATGTATTTACCAATTAGTAGAAAGGGGGGTTTTGTTTGATTGCAATAGAAAGAAAACAAAATAAACTATAAACAGAGAGTTGATGCAAAACAATTTAGAAAAGATCGCTCTGCCTACAACTATCTACTTTATTTGATTAAAGTGATATTGTAACTTCATCTTGTCCTTTTAATCTTCCTATTGATGTCCTTGTCCCGACCTAATATAGTTTCTAGTCCAACGAGTCCTAGAAACCCTGCCTTATCTCATGAATAGTCCCTCATAGAAGGATTTAACCCAATCGATAGCTTTAAGTTCAGAGATTAACCAAGGTATTTGCAGTCCCTCAAGAAGGGATTTAACAACACATTCAACTTCATACCTATCTAATCACTACTACATATAAACCTCTAATGTATCACCCAAAGACGTTACATTATCACTAAAATATGTTACATTAGGGGAAAAGGTAACACTTTTTAGGGATTACGTTTGCGGCCGTTGCATTTGCTCTAATGTAACATTTTTTATTTGCTAAGGTAGCATTGTTTCATTAGTGAAACTAAGTGTTACATTTGATAACAAAACTATTACATTTGATTTAAATGTTAAATTTTAGTATAAATATTACATTTATAAGGTTTGTTACCTTTAATTAAATATGTTACAATGAACGAATAATTTTACATTTAAAGTATAATGTTACTGTTGATTTCAACTATTATATTTGAATTAAATTTATTACAAAAGAAATGTACCTATTTTTTTTTATTAAGTAACAATTCAGTAAGCTAGGGTTATCATGGAAAACCGAGAGCATCCTTTCGGATCAGATCACAGAGATCTTGATTATGAGGTATTGAGCAAACAGGAATAGAATGGCCAAGGTGTGAAACCTAGTCAGCCACTTTATTCCGAAGACGCCTAATATGGTTTACTTTGACCTCAAACCGGGACCGGAGTAAGGTCTGTATGTCAGAGATTATAGTTTCAATTTTTCAAGGTGGTTTCCATATTCCATTGACAACGTTAAACACTGTTAAACAACCACTCTCAATGGAAAATTTATTCAAGTTTCTAGAAATGGTTATCTTTAGGCCAATCAGGACCGCCTGAGCCTTAGTTTCTACAGCCGTGTGCTCACCGACAGGCTGTTGGTGGATTATCAGAGGACAACCCATGTGATCTCTAATAATAACACCAGCAGACGAGGGCCCGGTTATTGGAGTAGATCCATCCACATTTACCTTATACCACCCATTCCTAGGTTTTTGCCAATTTTTAGAACATGATTTGCGTTGTCTAATTTATTGCCGAGCCTCCCTCCCATCATTTATCTCATGATCGGATACTTTGGTTTTATCCCATATTGTTTTTTTTTTGTATTACAAATTGAAATATTTCCTCCACTGTAGGAGGTTTGCGGTTTTCAAAGATGATTTGATTTCTATATGTCCAAATCGCCCACCACTTAACAACTATCATAGCTTTCTTAGGTGCAGGCAAACTGCCCATAAATTCCATAAGAGGCTTTATTTGGCCTCTCATAAGAGGCGTCCTTGTATGATATAGATGAATATCATTGTCTTGCATTTGTGTAGAAGCAAACATAGGGCACTCTACAAACAAGTGGTATGCATCTTCAGAATGATGATTACAGAAAACACAGCCTTGAAGAATGGGAATCCTATTCCGGTCAAGCCTATCTTTGGTAGGTAGTCCATCTAATCCGACACACCACAAGAAGTTTCTTATTTTTGGTTTTACATCTAGTTTCCACATCCACCCAGAAGAATTGTTATTGGTTGAGCTCAAGCCGCCGCTAATGAGATTCATCGCACGCGCAGTGGTGAACCAGCCCGATTTCGAGGGTTCCTAGTATAGACGATCTGGGATTTGCATTGATGGGATATGAACATCCTCAAATTTAGATATTATGTGTTGTGGTAGATAGTTGGATAACGACTGTTTATCCCATTCACCATTCTTTATAAATTTTTCCGCCTTAAAATTTTCCGTGTGATCAGGTGGAAAACCCCCAAGGTCCGTAATGGACGAGGAGCCACACCACCGATCAAACCAGAACTTTATCAATTTACCATCTCCGGTATTCCAAACAAGACCCTTGCAGAATAGTGGAAAAAGCTTGCTTAGTTTACCCCATTGCCATGAAGCAGATCCTACTCGTTTATCTTCAAGCAGAGGTACATTTTTAAGGTATTTTTGGTGTATTATAGATACCCAGATGTTTGTTGGTTCTGCTAGTATTTTCCAGAGTAGCTTTAGCTGAAGAGCAACATTTATATCACCCATTTTCCGAATTCCCATTCCTCCTAAATGTTTTGGCCTACATATTTTATCCCAGCTGATGAGAGGTCGGTGTTGTAGGTCTTTGTTCCAGAAAAACGTTCTATTTATCTGGTCTAATTCATTATGAATTGTTGAGGGAAGCATAAAGCTTTGCATTACATAACTAGGTTTCGCAAGCAGGTTGGATCTAATAAGCGCCGCTCTCCCCTCCTGGGAAAGCGAGTTAGCTCTCCATTTTGAAAGTTGCTGCTTGGATTTGCATATAGTTTCTTCCAAGGTTTCTTTATTCACTCTTCCATTTATAATTGGGCAGCCCAGATATTTTTCTAAATTTGTGGAGCTTGGTATGCTAAGGATACCTTGCAACATAAGTTTTCTTTGCTTTGAGATACAAGGTGATGTTTGAAAGGCTGATTTTTGATAATTTACCTTTTGTCTTGATACTAAGCAATAGCTATCAATTATTTCTTTCACTCAACAGCAAGCATCCGCACTGCCTTTACAAAAGATCATTATGTCATCAGCAAAAGATAGAAACGGAATCCTTAAAGTGTTTCTGGCACATTGAAATCCGATAAGATTTTTCTCCTTAGTTGCTTCCAACTGGAGGGCTCGGGCGAGAACCTCAGCAACCAGGATAAACAAGAACGGGGACAAGGGGTCCCCTTGTCGTAGCCCTTGTTGTGGGAAGAACATTCCTTAATCCAGTTTAGGAGACGATTTGAACACATTCCTTAATCCAGTTTAGGAATTTCGAATGGAAACCGAATTTTTCTAAAACATCACCTAGAAATGACGAGCTTACTCGATCATAGGCCTTTTCCATGTCCAGTTTTACTGCCACCCACCCCTCCAAACCAAGTCTATTACGGAAGGAGTAGAAAATTTCATGGGCTATAAGAATATTGTCTTGAATTGCTCTATCAGCCACAAAGGCACCTTGTAGCGGATGAATTAGTTTACCAATGACTTTTTTGAGACGTTCTGTCAGGATTCGTGAAATTATTTTGCAGCTAGTGTTGCAAAGACTAATAGGTCTGTAATGACTAGTTGTTAATGGTTGTTCACATTTTGGTAGTAGTGTAATGTGAGTGTGGTTTAGCTGTTTTAGCATATGGCCATATAGGAAGAAAGTCTTCACCACTTTAGTAACCGCAGGGCCAACAATATCCCAAAAAGTTCTAAAAATCTCCGCAGAAATACCATCCGGCCCCGGGGATTTATTCATACCCAATGAGAAAACTGCCTCCTTAATTTCTCTGTTAGTCACTTAGCTGATAAGCATCTCATTGTCCTCAAAACTGATCTCTGTAGAGATAAGGTTAAGGAAATTAATAGGACTTGTGATATTTTGATTATCTTTCTTGAATCTGAGACTGAATTCCTTTTTTATTTCTTGTTTAATGTTTTCTTGACCCTTAACAACCAGACCATCCTTATTCGTAATTTCTCGTACAACCTTCCTATTCCTTCTACCATAAGCAACTTTGTGAAAGTATCCAGAATTTGTATCTTTTAGTTTGAGATGTTTTGTTTTTTATCTTTGTCTCCAATAGGTTTTTTGGAATTTTAACAACATTTCTCTCTTTTTGATTAAATGAATTTGTTTTTCCCAAAGGGTTTGTTTATTCTGGTGACAACCATTTGTTTGAAGTTGTAAGAGCAGGTCATCTGTTTTCTTAAGTTGTTGAAAGATGTTTCCAAAAGTCTTTCTGTTCCAATCCTTGGATGCTCTTTTTATATGTTTTGATTTTTGTACCAGCTGGAACATAGATGAGCCATGGCTATCAATCCGCCAAGATTGAGTGACAATATTTCTGTAGTCCTTTCTAAGGAACCACATGTTTTCCATGTGGAAGGGAGATGTGAAAGAGAAATTTGTTGTTTGAATGTCCGGGTATGTGTTCAATACTTCCTATGTAACCAAAACTCTGTCGAGCTTTTCATACATCCAGTCGCTGTTAGGTTGAGATTTCCTCCATGTAAATTTATGGCCAGCCGATGGAATCTCCAAAAGCTTGCACTCATTTTTGAATTGAATCAGATGATTAAAACGTCCAGGGTGTGGTGATGCACCTCCTTGCTTTTCATTACTTCCACATATTTCGTTTAAATCGCCCAGGATGATGCACGGGTATTGGCAGTTGCTTATTATTTCCGTCAGTCAGGCCCAAGACGGCGGCTTGTCTTTTTCTTGTGGGGGGCGTCTACAAAGATAATCATGTTGCATGTGTTGCTATTAGAAATTGTGTGTTTAAACATAATGTTTCTATCTTCTTGGAGTTGAAGCTCAAATTTATCGTCAATTAACTGTCGGTCCTTCCAAAGGACTCCAATACCTCCCGTTCTACCAATGGCTGGTGACCAGACCGCATGATTGAACCTAACCCTTTTCTAGTCAGCTTCATTTGGTATATTCGGATTCTTGGTTTCCATTAGAGCACACACTTGGAAATGCTCGGCTTTACAGAAGGCTTCTAGAGCTATCTAAAAATTGGGCTTGCCAATGCCCCTACAGTTCCAGACCGCATGATCGAACCCAACCCTTTAATGTTTCCCTTTACCCCAAAGATTTGAGAAAGTGATCGTATGAGAGTTAGTTTGATCTTTATTTTTCCATTAACAATACCTTGTTGGTTTCTACATTTAGGCTCCTCAAGTTCTGATTTTCCTTTTAAAGCCACTGGACAAGGCATGTGATCACCTTGTCCCACCAAATCAATTCTAGGTCGGTCATCTTGTTCGACGTGGTTGGTGTTTGAACTTGATACATGGTGTTTGAGCACGTATTTTATAGGTATTATGTAAGATAAATGTTTTCGATTGTTCAGCTTAAGAAGGTTCAAATCGACTTCCATACAATTAAGGATGGAAAAAAGTTCACCATACCTGGCTAGCAAATCAGTAGATTCACCCAAAATCAGATTCTCACAAATATTTTTAGTAGCAATTCTTGGAGGCTAATAAAAAACAAACACATAACAGGCAGATAATAGCCATAAGATACGAGTTAATGGATGAATTTCCAAAGCAGTCAGTATTGTTAATGGTGTGACTGTAGGCATTGGCAGGGAGTGCATGAAGTGCAAAGACACCCCAAGCAGACGCAAACACACAGCGTATGTGGTAGCTTGCATTAGATAAATCCATACATGATCTACATTAATAATCACTCCAAATCGATTTACACACAAAGGATAGAGCACCTCACTAGGAGAAGGTGTTGTTTTTTCTTCAGTCCATGCTCCTTGGATGTTGCTGACTTTGTTTGGATTAGGCTTTTGCATGGTGTTAATGAGCTGTAATTGATAGAGGTTTTCATATATATACTTCTTGTTCACATGGGTTATGCTTAACGAGATGATACGAGAGCATAAAACAACCATTAATTTATTATTTTCATGAATCTTCTTTTTTTCCTCAAAGACCTCAGAGGAGATAATCCCTTTGGGAAGACAACCTCCAAGGCAAAGAGAAACAAATTGTTCAGGGCCCCCCAAGGGGCGGTTCAAGTCGAGAGTTGGAGCCGAGTCGGCTACCGACACTCCCATATCCGCAGGGCATGGTTCCCCTTTGGACTTGGTGGCAAGTTTGGTTTCGTATTTGACCAAAATATGTAGTTGCCATTCAAAATTTATAACAGCAAAAACACACATGACCCCATAAGTTGTAGTTTCATAAGCTTTCTTCATGAGTGTGTTCTCAACGGGAGGGAAGTAACTGTGAACCATCGATTCATTAGCCTTGTTCGGCCCATCATAGTGCATCTCACACACCAGTCTCGTCAGGCAGCAACATATGAGAAAGAAGGACGCACCCCAAAGAACGGAAGAAAGCAAGCAACTAACTATGCCCCGTCGCAACCCCAACCGCCGCCAACACACGTCTTCTCTTGAAAGTCGATGACATTTCGGTCGATTGTCCATAACGACCACTTTTTTGTGCCTCCAAATTAGCCAATTTTTGTAAGAGGTATGATAGCAGATGCAAGGCTTGATTTTTGAGAGGGATGAAGAAACTTCAACGATGCTTCGGCTTTCAAAGTCACCAATCGGAAGTTGTTGCTTGTTGGGATTGCTACTTTGGTGAATAGTCATGCTTGATTTGCCTTCAATTTGGCATGATTTGTTTTTGGTGGTTGCCGCCGCCAGCACACGTCTTCTCTTAAAAGTTGGTGAGATTTCGGTCGATTGTCCATAACGACCACTTTTTTGTGCCTCCAAATTAGCCAATTTTTGTAAGAGGTATGATAGCAGATGCAAGGCTTAATTTTTTAGAGGGATGAAGAAACTTCAACGATGCTTCGGCTTTCAAAGTCACCAATCGGAAGTTGTTGCTTGTTGGGATTGCTACTTTGATGAATAGACATGCTTGATTTGCTTGTTGGGATTGCTACTTTGGTGAATAGCCATGCTTGATTTGCCTTCAATTTGGCAAGATTTGTTGGTGCATGATTTGTTGTTGGTGGTTGTCGGCGGCGAATTTAAGTGTTAGGGTTCATAGCTGCGTTAAAAGGTAGACGGGGATTGGGGAGCGCGTGAGAGAGCGCGTTCGTTCGGGGGCTCGGGTGTTGGAAAAGTTGCAGTTCTCTCAAGTTAATTTTTTTTGTTTGAACGTACATAAAAATGTACCTATTAATTATATTGCAATATCATACTCCCTCCGTTCATTAATAAGTGTCGTTTGACTTTTGAACACGTTTTTTAAGGAGCTAAAAACTATATAAAATATCATTTTTTTTATGAAATTTTTTTAATAATTTTAAACTTATAACTAATATGTATAAAATTATTTTAAAAAATCAATTAAAAACTTTATATTTTATATAGTTTAAAACTCCTTAAAAAGTGTGTCAAAAAGTCAAACGTCACTTATTTCTGAACGGAGGTAGTATATATATATATATATATATATATATATATATATATATATATATATATATATATATATATATATATATAATTAATGTTTAGTTTTTTTATTTATCCATTTCAAATAAAAGAAACCTCAATTCCCTAAACAATAGTTACAATTTATATGAAATGCCTCAAATTTCACCAAATAGTGTTTCACATTCCTCTAAACAATACTCACATTTCACCGAATAATGCTTCAAATTTCACTGAATAATGTTTCACATTTCACCGAATAATATTTTGTGCACAATGCACACTTTAAGGGGCGTGCACAAGTTACTCAATCTATATATATATATATATATATATATATATATATATATATATATATATATATATATATATATATAGGGTGGTTCCGGTGTAAACACCCCTTACGGTAAAATTTGTGAACACGCATGAACCTTTCATTTGGGACAAATCAACCATTGAGATTAATTCAATTTTATTTTTTAGAAAAAAAAAACCCACCTAAATTACTTACACATGCGTACATGCGCGTGTAACGCACAGAAAGAATCCCACATCCCAAACCAACCTTTCATTTGATCTCCGTACATGTACTGGTACTCCAATCGTATTCGATCAAAAAAATTACTCCAACAGATGTGTACTCGTACTTTATTTTTTTATTTTTTGTTTCGTTTTTTTTTTTTACTTTTTTTTTCTTTTTACATTTGCTATCAACATAATTGTGATAAAATTCAATTATTCAACTAAATTAAGAAGATTATTCGTATTTAAGAGATAATTATTCAGTAGAGTTTAAGAGATTACTAGTACAATTCTCGCGCATGGCGCGGTTTTTTAAACTAAAATCTTGATAATATAAAAAATAATATTATAAAATATTAATAAAAGGTAAGATAAAAATCATTAAAATATTTTCCATAAATGTGTTTTATAAATATCTCAAAAAATTATTTTTAAGAAAACATCATGTAAAAGTATAATACATAAATATAGATATTTAAATCACTTAGTAAAAATAATAATATCATTGTAACTTTTTAAAAATGTGATGTGGTATAACAGTTATCTAAAATGATATTGGTTATGGCATATCATCAGAAAAGCAATTTTTTTCTCGAAATATTCAGGATTTAAAAAATAATTACAAAAATGGGCATCGATTGAAACAATTTGTCAAAATATTGATGAATATATATAGTAAATGTCATAAAAATTAAAAAATATATAATTGGTTTGAAAAGATAAAAAAAAAAGAAATAACAATTAAAGGAAATAAATTTGAGTTAATCCCAGTAGCTATATTAAATTAAATTCAATGTTTTGAATTAAGCCCAATTGTTAATGGAAAAAAGAGAAAAAGGAGAAATAAAAAAAAACGAAGGAAAAATAATAATTGGTCAATAGTCCTAAAACTACTCTAAGGTTGACACGTAAACAAAGTCTTTTGAATTAAAGTTATATATAGATGTTAATGGAAAAAAGAGAAAAAGGAGAAATTAAAAAAAAACGAAGGAAAAATAATAATTGGTCAATAGTCCTAAAACTACTCTAAGGTTGACACGTAAGCAAAGTCTTCTGAATTAAAGTTATATATAGATTGTTAATGGAAAAAAAGAGAAAAAGGAGAAATAAAAAAAAACGAAGGAAAAATAATAATTGGTCAATAGTCCTAAAACTACTCTAAGGTTGACACGTAAACAAAGTCTTCTGAATCAAAGTTATATATAGATGTTAATGGAAAAAAGAGAAAAAGGAGAAATTAAATAAAACGAAGGAAAAATAATAATTGGTCAATAGTGCTAAAACTACTCTAAGGTTGACACGTAAGCAAAGTCTTCTGAATTAAAGTTATATATAGATTCGCGTATAAGAGGACGATTGTTTACAAACTTATTAGTGTTTTTTGCTTTTTTTACATTTATTATCAAGATCTTTTAGTTGAAATTAAATTATTCAGTTAAATTAGAAAGATTATTCGTATTTAAAAGATGATTATTCGGTAAAATCACAAATGCTATTCATATGTAAGAGGAAGTTTGAAACAATGATATATAAAAGAATAAGTTTGAAACAAATAAAAGAATAATTATTTGGTTAAATTTGAGAGATTATTCGGTTAAATTATATAGATTATTCGTATGTAAGAAGACGATTATTAACACATTTATTGATTTTTGAATGTTAAAATAATAATCAATAAACTTGTACATTATTCGGTAAAATAACAAAGAATATTCATATATACGAGGAGGTTTGAAACAATTATATATATAAATTACGCATTATTTGACGAGTGATTTTGAAGAAAATTATGCATCATTCGGTAAATCAATAATCATTATTCGTAGATAAAAATACAATATGCACCGATGTCATTCATATATTAATTTATATGCTACGATATTCGGTTCAATTATATAGATTATTCATATATCCGAGGATACATGTTTCCATATTTATTAGTTTTGGAGATGTTAAAATAATAATCCACAAAATTATAAACTATTCGGTGAAATCAAACGATTATTCATTTGTGAGAGGATAATTTTTTTTTAAAAAAAAGAAAAATTTAAAAAAAGCAATTTTTTTTAAAAAAATTATTCGGTGAAAGCCTACAAACAAAGCAAAATTTGAGCCATGATTTTTTTAAAAAAATGATGGGGCCCAGTAGTGATTTCCCATTTTCGGATTGTCTACCTCAAATAAAAAAAAAACTAGTACGATTCCCGCGCCATGGCGCGATTTTTTAAAACTAAAATATTAATAATATATATATAAATATATTATAAAATACTAATAAAAGTTAAGATAAAAAAAAACTTTACCATAAATGTATCTTATAATTCTAAAATAATTTTTTTTATCTCGTCTAAAGTATAATACATAAATGTAGATATTTTAAATCACCCAGTAATAATAATATCAATATCATTGTAACTTTTTTAGAAATATTGAAATCTAAATCATGCATTTAAATGTGATGTGTCACGACTAATAATTATATTCAATGTTTTGAATTAAGCTCAATAGTAACCCAGTGTTCTAAAAATCGCGCATAGGCGCCGCCTGGGCGCTAGGCAGGAGGGCACCTAGGAATTTTTAAGCCTAGGCGGCCTTCTAGGCGAAAATCCGCCTATGCACCGCCTAGTCCCACCTAGGCACCGCCTAGACTCCGCCTAGGCCCGCCTAGTCCTGTTTAGGCGCCGCCTAGCCCAATGATTATTCAATTTTAGCTTCTAGGCACGTGATTAGTCAACTTAAGGATTTTTTATCCCCTAAGTCAGAATATATTTGTCATTGAGTCGAACCTTTTGTTTTAGATTTTAGGAGGTTTAGAGTCACTGGTCGGATGCGTATTTTTTGCGTTTATTTACTTTAGTGTTGTAACGGCCCGGGATTATGATTCCCGAGTTACGTTTCGAGGGATAAAACCCCTCGTTAGGATCTTGCGCACCGAATACAGGTTGAAGGTTTGAAATTCTATCCTAACATTTGAAGTGAGATTTCATACCCGAAATTCGAAGGGATCGTTGGAATCCCCGGGGAAGTCCCCTGTACCTGTCATACGTCTAAGCGTAGAAAACCAACAGTCATGCAAATAGTAGAATCAAGGTGTAATACAAGAGGGTGACACGGCAGAGCCGATTCAAAACCAAATCAATAAGCGTATTTATCGAAATTTAATATACAATGTTAGTGGAGTTAAACCATTTCTTTGAGACCGCCTAAGAGAGTTCCCACGTCACGGAAACAAGGAATAATCATGTTTCAAAACAACCTAAAAAAATGTATGCGGGGCGGTGTCAGATCGAAGCCCTACGCAATATAATCCCAAACAAGCAGACATATACACACGCTAGTCCTAATAAAGATGCTTCTAGATGCAAGGCGGAATATTAACACACTAGTATGGTCCTAAGATCAAGTGCATAAATATAATAAGGCCTTAGCACCGAATACCAAGTGGTATATCCCTCTCCTACCTCCACCCCCTTCCGATAGGGCGGAGATTGACCAGCTCGTGAATGCATTCCATATAATCGGGTGGCACGCATGCCCAACCCGTATCCACAATAAAGCCCGCAGGCATCTCATAATAGAAGGAAGTTCATGACTCGATTGACTCAGGACGGGACCCGATGAGACTAGGTCGTCCTATAACCCTAGCAATGACTCTAGTTACTTCACAGATAACGGCCGTTCTGTTTACAAAAGCAATGAGTAAACGAATGCTCAATCATGAGTGCAATCCTAGCAGGATACTACATGGCATGCTTTATTATGAATGCAAGCACCTAGTATGCACATGGCTACAAGCAGAGAGATCTCTTTTCGAATCTGAGTGAGGTCATATAGGAACTCACCTGGCTATGCAGAACAGCATAATAGAAGATCCATCATGCATCATTCATAGTCACAAAGTATCACCTAGATACACATCAGAACATATATGTATAAGTCTACGTCTAATTATCCAAGTACTCAAGCACATCATTCAATGGGAATAGCAACCATATCGCAACCATCATTCCATCAAGTTCAACCATTAATCATATTGCCACATTCCACGAGACCATATCCTTCTTATTATTCCATTCAGCCACATTTATATATTCACCATAATATATCCGCAGTAATAATCCGCATCTCAGATATATCAAGTTCATCATATCTCGAAAGCGTAATTTAACTATACACAAGTCTAACACTTCATCATGCCATTAGTCAATCAATCATGCCATTAGTACACACCAATCATGATATTAGTCAACCATTCGCATCAATCATGATAGTTAGTCACCGATCACATAATTCTCGAGTTAGTCCCGAAGCCGCTTTAAAATCCGAATCAATTAGTTAGAAATTCCGGTCCTTGAAAATGCTCATCAAATTCCTTTTTCAATTCAAGTCCGATAATATATCTCTTTAAATCACCATAATATTATATATTTAATCTCAAAATAATATTTCCTGTTTTAAACCTCAAATAATAATATAATATAATATAATATTTTATATACCATTTATTTAATATTTATACCAATTACATATGAGTTAGTTATAAAATACCCCTTGTTACAAATCTGGCCCATCTCTTCTTCTTTTATTTTCTGGAAAATTAGGCCCACAAAATAGGCCCATTGTGCTTTAAAAAAAATATGGCCTCCCTTGCTACAATGAACCGGTTTTGTTAAAAATGAACCGAACCAGTTAAAACAAAACCAAACCAACCCGACACTGTTCATCTCCTCCCATCCCGCCTCTGCGTTCGAAAGGAGAAGGAAAGGAGGGAGCTTTGGAGCTCGCCAGCGACGATACCTAACTCCAACCAATCAATCGACACTCAAAGGCACATAATCGACAAAAAGGAGGAAGAAGGAGGAATGGAGAAGCTCACCGAGGTTTCGAAGGTTCGCCAGAACGCGCGTCGACTGGATTCGACTCGCCGGAGATTCGATTGGGATCGCCGGAGGCTCCATCCGCACTTTCTCGACCTAGGACAGAGAAGGGGAGCTTAAATGATGGGATTTGTGTCCTATTAGAGAGAAAGGAGGTGAAAGGAGGGTTTACCGTCGAGAACGGAGGAAAACAGGGAAGGGAGAGGAAACGTGGTGGCGCTGCGGCGTCGGGGTGCTTCTGGGGCGATTCAGACGACGAAGGAGGGAGACCCTCGGCTGCTGGCTGTCATTGCTCGGGAAGGGGAAGGGAGCGAGAGGGCGGAAGCTGCCCCTGCGCTGCTCTCGGAAACGGAGAAGAAGGAGCTGCGGTTCCCAAGGGCGGCTGGGTGGGCGACGGTGACGGTGACGGTGACTTGGGGAGGTACGGTGGTAGCCAAGCTGAGCGAGGAGGAATGGTTGGCGTTGGGAGCTCACGGCAATCCTCAAAAGGGGAGGGATGTTGAAAGTTGAAATGGAAAAAAATGAAATATGGTGTTTGGGGAAAGACTGTTTTCTGATTTGTGAAGATAAGGCAAATTGCAAGGTCTTGGTCTCATTTCTAAAGGCTGATTTCAAAGAGGAGCAGAGGTGTTGTTTGTTGTGTTTGAGAATGAGCCAAAAGTACCTGATTTTATGCAGATTGGGTGGGGAAAGAGGCTTTGTTTGTTTTCCAAATAAAAAGGGAATCAAGGAAGAAGAGGATAGGATTTGCCAATTAGGGGGAGGATGAGTTGGAATTGGTCAAACAAGGAACAAGTGTAGAGATTTGATAAGAATTGATGATATGAGACGGAACTTGTGGTCTCGAGGTGCGTCTCGAAATTAGTTTTCGACGTTAGCTTCTCAAATCCTGCTCTCTCTATCTTTCGCGCAATTAGGATTTGAAATCCGAAAATCAAGGTTGTCATTTAGTCCATAAAATTTTAATTAGGTCGAAAATCCATTTTACAAATCTTAAAATCCGAGTTGGAGAGTTTTTCTGCTAAATCCTGCTTTAAAATAAATTTTGATTTTGATTTTTTTTTCAAGAAATTAGGATTTAAAAATCCGAGCCTTTACAAGTGTTAGTTAAGCATCGTAAATTTGGCTTTATGAGTGATATTATGAATTATTATTACATTATATGAGTTATTGACATGTGGTATGTGTTAAAATATAAGAAAATAGGCTAGTTTGTTCTAAGTCCGCCTAGGCGCTGCCTAGGCGCTAGGCGGCCACCCACCGCCTAGCGGCCGCCTGACGCCTTTTAGAACATTATTAGTAAGTACATAAATGTGAGTTAAGCCTAATGGTTATATTAGATTGAATTCAATGTTTTGAATTAAGCCCAATTGTTAGTAAATATGTTAAGAATAAAAGAGAATGGAGGATTAAAAAAAATTAATGGAAAAAAAAGAGAAAAGGAGAAACAAAAAAATCAAGGAAAAAACATAATTGGTCAATATTCCTGAAACTCCTCTAAGATTGACACGTAAGCAAAGTCTTCTAAATTAAGGTTATATATAGATATAAAAAAAAAAGATTTCGGTTTGTTTTTGTACCACATTCGCAAGGAAACGAGGTGGGTTGGTTATCGGTGGGTCCCACGTATTTTTTTTAGAAAAAAAAATCAGAAATGGGATTAATTCTCCACCATCGATTTCACTCAATTTAAAGGCTCAGATTTGTTCACAAATTGTATTATAAGGAGTGTTTGCAAAAAATTCCTTCCTCTATATATATATATATATATATATATATATATATATATATATATATATATATATATAGAGGAAGGAATTTTTTGTAAAACAGATCTTATCATGCAACGAGGGGGACTTTCCGGTGAAACAGATCTTACCATGCAACGAGGGGACAAATATGAAGCGTCAGATATAAAAAATTCAATGGCCAGAAATTAAAGTGGAAGTATTAATTATTTAGGAAAAAAACTAAAAACAAAAGTAACTGCCCCGGGAAGATCCGTATCTTTTTTATTCCATTTCTTCTAGTTCATTTTTCATTTATCAATTATTCATATTTAAAAGATATAATGTTCATAATTATTATACTACCAATTCAATTTGTATATTGAGTAAAAAATAATAATATATACAATGGTAACACTGACACATATTACTAATTGCTATTACGTGTTTAAGTGATGATTAATTATTCAGATTTAAATTGGATAAATATTCATATTTAAATGTGAACTAGTACGTACAATTCCCGCGCCATGGCGCGGTTTTTTAAAACTAAAACATTAATAATATATATAAATATATTATAAAATACTAATAAAAGTTAAGATAAAAAAAACTTTACCATAAATGTATCTTATAATTATGAAATTTTTTTTTTATATCTCGTCTAAAGTATAATACATAAGTGTAGATATTTTAAATCACCCAGTAATAATAATATCAATATCATTGTATTTTTTTTAGAAATTTTGAAATCTGAATCAGGCATTTAAATGTGATGTGTCACAACTAATAATTATATTCAATGTTTTGAATTAAGCTCAATAGTGAGCACATAAATGTGAGTTAAGCCTAATGGTTATATTAGATTGAATTCAATGTTTTGAATTAAGCCCAATTGTTAGTAAATATGTTAAGAATAAAAGAGAATGGAGGATTAAAAAAAAAATTAACGGAAAAAAGAAAAGAAAAGGAGAAATAAAAAAATCAAGGAAAAAAACACAATTGGTCAATATTTCTAAAACTCCTCTAAGATTGACACGTAAGCAAAGTCTTCTAAATTAAGGTTATATATATAGATAGTTAGTACAAAAATGTGAGTTAAGCATAATGGTTATATTAGATTGAATTCAATCTTTTGAATTAAGCCCAATTGTTAGTAAATATGTTAAAAATAAAAGAGAATGGAGGATTAAAAAAAATTAATGGAAAAAAAGAGAAAATGAGAAATAAAAAAATCAAGGAAAAAAACATAATTGGTCAATATTCCTAAAACTCCTCTAAGATTGACACGTAAGCAAAGTCTTCTAAATTAAGGTTATATATAGATTGTTAGTAAATATGTTAAGAATAAAAGAGAATGGAGGATTAAAAAAAATTAATGGAAAAAAAAGAGAAAATGAGAAATAAAAAAATCAAGGAAAAAAATATAATTGGTCAATATTCCTAAAACTCCTCTAAGATTGACACGTAAGCAAAGTCTTCTAAATTAAGGTTATATATATAGATTGTTAGTAAATATGTTAAGAATAAAAGAGAATGGAGGATTAAAAAAAATAATGGAAAAAAAATAGAAAATGAGAAATAAAAAAATCAAGGAAAAAAACATAATTGGTCAATATTCCTAAAACTCCTCTAAGACTGACACGTAAGCAAAGTCTTCTAAATTAAGGTTATATATAGATTGTTAGTAAATATGCTAAGAATAAAAGAGAATGGAGGATTAAAAAAAATAATGAAAAAAAAATAGAAAATGAGAAATAAAAAAATCAAGGAAAAAAACATAATTGATCAATATTCCTAAAACTCCTCTAAGATTGACACGTAAGCAAAGTCTTCTAAATTAAGGTTATATATAAATTATCCCTATTTAAATTGCCAACTATTTTTATTAGAAAATAAAGTGATGATTTATTCATATTTAAGTTGTCAAATATTCACATTTAAATGGGTAGATATGAATAACTAGTATCTAGATTTGAATAAATAGATCATTAAAAATGAATAATTCATTTTTAATTGCCAACTATTTAAAAATGAATAATTCATTTTTAAAAATAAAGTGATAAATTATCCATATTTAAACTGCCAACTATTTTTATTAGAAAATAAAGTGATGATTTATTCATATAAGTTGTCAAATATTCACATTTAAATGGGTAGATATGAATAACTAGTATCTAGATTTGAATAAATAGATTTCAAGACTATCCTTGTATCACATGTATGATTATCTTGATAACTATATATAATAAACTAATATAAACTACAAATAGCAGGAAGCAATTCCACAAGCAAATTCATAACTGAAGTTTTTTTGTTAATCACATTCCAGAATTATTGTAAACCAAAAAGAAAATTCCGGATTGCCGATTGAGATTTTAGAGGAAGTTTTTTTTAATTTTTAAATAACTGCTATCCTTGAGCGCCGTTGATTGTTTTAAATCTATTGGTCTACAATTGTCCCCTCGCTACCTGGTAAGAGCAATTTCACTGGAAAGTTATTTTATATATATATATAGAGAGAGGTTGGCTCCCGTGTGAGCAAGTCTTACCATGTAAAATGTGAGCACGTCTTGACCTTTGATTAATAGAGAATTGATGGATGAGATTCATTCAAATTTTAAATCAAATTTAAATTAATTATAATGGGGCCCACGTCAAATTCTAGTTCACTCTCCTCTCAAGAGAGTGATTATCACTCTCCACGACATTATTCATAGGCCGCCGCGAGATTATTCGTATGTAATACCGTATTTGTTAAAAGTTCTTACAATCACTTTTTCCTTATTGTGAGGAATAATATCTCATTTTCATACGAATAAAATCATTCTCGTCAAACCAAAAAACCTAAATTATGTGCAATATTATTGGAATCATATGAAAATTTCACCATTGATCGATATTCTTGAATATACAAACGAATAATTTATTACATATATACGAATATCTCCATAGATATCGGTCCATACATAAACAAAACCCCCAATATGCTTGAATATACAACCGAATAATTTATGACATATATACGAATAATCTCCATATATATCCGTCCATACATAAACTACCCCTCAAAATATCCTACATACATATGAATAATAACTATATAAAGATGAATAATTTGTCGAAACTCTAAAATCTTTCAACCCATACTCTTCAATAGAACTCTGCAGATTCTTCACATGATCGACAAAGGTGGAATCGCTTGTGAAAGGCTTCAATAGCATGTGGAAATTAGCCCTGGAACTAATGCACAAAGATGTTATCATGTTAAAAACTTCTTGTCCAGTGTAGATCCAACCTAACCTACACACAATAAACTAAAAAAATTAGTCATTAATAGTAGTAGAATTAATTAATTCATGGATCCAAAAGATGAGAAAGTGTGGAGCGTCTAACATAATTTGAGAAAATTAATTCATGATCCCCTAATCGATCTCAAAACCCTAACCATAATTTGAGAAAATCAATTCACATTAATTAGATTTCTTTGGGTTGCTACACCGGGAAAAAAAAGATGTCTTAATTGTGCACTTCATAATCTTATTCTTGCATTTTATCATTTTATTTATTCACTTTATAATCTTAATTGTGCACTTCATAATATTATTAATGCACTTCATCATTTTATTCTTGCACTTTATCATTTTATTTACGCAATTTATAATCTTAATTGTATACTTCATAATCTTATTCATGCACTTCATATTATTATTCATACACCATCATTTTATTCTCGCACTTTATAATTTTATTTGCACAACCTAATATTATATTTGCACAACTTAAAGTTATATTCGCACAACATAATATTATATGCGCACAGCGTAACATTATATTATTAGATATGCACAACATAATTTTACATTTGCAAAACATAGTGTTATATTTGCACAACTTAAAGTTATATTTTGCACAATATAATGTTATATCCGCACAACATAATATTATATGTGCACAACGTAACATTATATTATTAGATATGCACAACATAATGTTACATTTGCAAAACATAGTGTTATATTTGCACAACTTAAAGTTATATTTGCACAATATAATGTTATATTCGCACAACATAATATTATATATGCACAACGTAACATTATATTATTAGATATGCACAATATAATGTTACATTTGCAAAACATAGTGTTATATTTGCACAACTTAAATTTATATTTGCACAATAAAATATTATATATGCAGTATATCATCTTACTTGTGCACATTATCATTTTATAATCTTATTCATGAACGGAAACACAAAAAAAGCAACCATAAATAGCTTATGCAGGATTTTGAACTCGAACCTTTGTGCATGGGCACATCACTATACCATTTTTTGAGCTAATAGGCTTTTAATGGCGCATGTTGCATTAATGTACAAAAATGTCATAAAATAGCGGTCCATAAAGAAAATTTTTGGTAGGACACATTATGAAAATGCACATTTATTAATAATAACATTTATTGTATTATTTGTTCACTTTATATTTTGTAATCTCATCTTTTTCCCTTTTTAAAATAAAGACAAAAACTGTGATGTAACATTCTTGTTGTATTTTTTTAATATTATAGTTGTACCTAACGATATTATTTCAAATAAAAATTACGGGCTAAAATCTGTAATTTTCATAATTGAAATAAGGGCAATATTCGTATGAATGGAAAGTTTGGGGGAGGCGTGTGAAATTTACCCCATAATTAGGGCCATTTAACCATTTTCCCATTTACTCATAAAATTATGCCTATTTACACCAAAATTAGGCCCATTTAACTTTAAATTAGGCTCATTTACATCCAAATTAGACTATTTTCATTTTAAGAGGGATTTTCATCTTAAGCCCCATTTTCATTTGAACCTTTACCTACACACACACACACATATATATATATATATATATATATATATATATATATATATATATATATATATATATATATATATATATATATATATATATATATATATAGAATATGGATCATGTGTACACAAGCCTTATTGTGTATCATGTACACAAATCTCGGCCTTTGGATCAAACCAAATCAAAGGCTCACAATAATCAAAATAAAGAAAAGATAAAAGAAAAGAAAAGGGGAGATGTGAATAGTGACGGGGGAAGTCATTTTTTGGCTTTTTTTGTTATTTTCGGCCATTTTAAAAAAATATTTTTATTTTTTTTGATGTAATTTATTTTTATCTACCTATAGACACCCACTTTGCATAAGTGTTGCGAAAAAAAAATTACGATAACAATTGAGCTTAAGAGTTTTCGTTTTGTTTGTGCCCAATTTTATTATTCGGTGGAATTGGTGGGTTTTTTGATATTATTCATTGAATTATATATGTTTATTCAGTGGAATGTAGTGTTTTTTTTTGTAGTTCGAAATCATTTGGAGCCACATTGAGCTTAAGGGTTTTTGGTATTATTCATTGAATTATATATGCTACCGAATAATTAATAGTATATATGGATATAGCTTTATTCAATTGTATAGCTATATTATTCAATAGTATATATTACCATTGATTAATATTACCGAATAATATTGTAACACCATCGAATAAGTAAGCTATACCATTGAATAATAAAGCAATACCATCGCATATTCCGTCAATACGATCGAATAATATAGTGATACCATCGAATAATCAAAATGACTAACCTATAAAACAGACTCATACGGCTGAATAAACCTTCATATACTAGTGCATAATCATTCATACTCAACTGCATAATCATCTATGTGAATCAACGACTTAGATTCCTCTATGGGAATCAACGACTCAGATTTGTGTACATGATACACGTTAAGGGCTGAGTACACCGGAACCAACCCATATATATATATATATATATATATACACACACATACATACATAGGGTTGGGTTCGGGTGCAAAGGTCACTAGAAGTGAGAAGGAAAGAAGGCACGTGATTGGCTGAAAATCGCATCTACCACGCGCCTTCAATTATTCCCCACTCGCAAAAGAGCGCGTCATCCCACGCGGCTTGTATAAAAGGTGTATTATTTTCGTCTCTTTTTTCTGTTTATCTCCTTTCTTGTTTTCCAAGCTACGAAAACCCCGATTTTCGACCTTTCCTCTCAAATCTGGACTTTGATCTTCGAATTCACTCTTCGAATCATCGATGACAATCGAGGAACTCAAATCTCAAGATCAGGATCGTGAAATAGGGAACATCTTCTCAAATTCTGGAAATCAAAACATGATTAATGGTATTGACATATCTGCTACGCCTTCTTCGATTGAAATAGGTATCAGTAACAACTATGATAACTTATATTTATAATTGTTCTTCCTTCTAATAAATTACCTCAATTATGATGAACCACTTCCTATTACAAACCTAATTGCAGATATGGATTGAGTTATAAACTGGTTCACTATTTGTTGTAAATGCTGCACCACATATTATTGTAACTGCTATGTCTACTTAGAATGGTGATTGCATTAATCTTTCATTATCGAAATAATTCATCGATGTTTTACGATTCAATTGTAAAGAATCATTACACACATATACATGTTGAACTCTTTCCCGGTGAAAATACTGAACCATATGCTATTATATACATATATTGCTTTGTTTTCCTGAGCTGCAAACATCTATCTGCTATTTACAGTGAACCTTTTTTATACAATGTACAGATGAAACACGTGCTGAACCACGTGCTGAACCATTCCTTGACCACCTCCTATTATATACACTAAATCAAATTCAATTATGTATACTGAACCACTTCATGATATATTCCTGAACTGCTTTGTTTGTATTATTAAATAGTTGGAAGAAGCTTGTGTTGTCGTGCCTCCAAGTTACTATGGTGTAACACTATATGCTGTGTGAACTGAACCACTCTCTGATGTGTACACTGAACTATTCCCCCACAGCATTATGATATGCACACAATCAATTCTCTATTATATATACTGAACCATTTTGTAGTATTTTGCAGTGAAACACTTCATGTTATGTTCTTGTTTGTTTAACATTTGAAAAATGCTTGTGTTATTATTCATTCTATTTAATGCGATGAACCCCTTTTCGCTACTTAGTGTTGAACCACTTCCCTGTATGTACACTGAACCCTCTCCCTCTTAAATGTCTTCACACAAGATACAAATTACATTGCAAGTCCAGTTGCCAACTTACAACCAGAGGTTGGTTCACACAAAAACATAACATGAAGTGTTTTTTATGTTCTTGTTTATTTTTTTTAATTATTGACCAGTTTGAAATACATGCTAGTGTTATCATACATCCGAGTTGCACTGATGAACCACTCTATGCTGTGTAAAATGAACCGTTCCTTGACCACTTCCTGTTATATAAGTGAACCTCTTTGTTCTTGTTTGTTTAAGATTTGAAAAATGCTTGTGTTATTATTCATTCTATTTAAGGTGATGAACCCCTTTTCGCTACTTAGTGTTGAACCACTTCCCTGTATGTACACTGAACCCTCTCCCTTTTAAAAGTTTTCACACAAGATACAAATTACATTGCAAGTCCAGTTGCCAACTTACAACCAGAGGTTGGTTCACACAAGAACATAACATGAAGTGTTTTTTATTTAATGAACAGTTGAGGAATGCTTGTGTTATCATCATACCTATATTGCTTTACTCTAATGAACAACTATCTGATGTTTGTCTTGAACTTCTTATTTTCCTGAACTGTTGTTTTTACAGTGAACCAGTTCTTGTTGTGGCTGCAAACATCTATCTGTTATTTACAGTGAACCTTTTTAATTTAATGTACAGATGAGGAATGCTTGTGTTATCATCATACATCCTAGTTGTTATAATGAACCACGTGCTGAACCATTCCTTGACCACCTCCTATTATATATACTGAACCACTTCATGATATATTCCTGAACTACTTTGTTTGTATTATTAAATAGTTGGAAGAAGCTTGTGTTGTCGTGCCTCCAAATTACTATGGTGTACCACTATATGTTGTGTGAACTGAACCACTCTCTGATGTGTACACTGAACTATTCCTCCACCGCATTCCTGATATGCACACAATCAATTCTCTATTATATATACTGAACCATTTTGTAGTATTTTGCAGTGAAACACTTCATGTTATGTTCTTGTTTATTTTTTTAATTATTGAACAGTTTGAAATACATGCTAGTGTTATCATGCATCCGAGTTGCACTAATGAACCACTCTATGCTAAGTAAAATGAACCGTTCCTTGACCACTTCCTGTTATATAAGTGAACCTCTTTGTTCTTGTTTGTTTAACATTTGAAAAATGCTTGTGTTATTATTCATTCTATTTAATTTGATGAACCCCTTTTCGCTACTTAGTGTTGAACCACTTCCCTGTATGTACACTAAACCCTCTCCCTTTTAAATGTCTTCACACAAGATACAAATTGCATTGCAAGTCCAGTTGCCAACTTACCACCAGAGGTTGGTTCACCATCAAAGAAGACTGTTGTTTTGGAGATATCACCTGGGAATTCAAAATATTGGATACCAATATGTGATGATCAGTTGAAACCTACTGTAGGGAGCATTTTTTAATACTCTTGATGAAGGTTCAAAGGCGTATGAGTTGTATGCTTCAATTTGTGGTTTTGACACTCGATACAGCACACATTCCAGATCAGGGGGTATTGTACGGTTGAAGTATATTGTGTGCAACAGAGAGGGTGTGAAAAATGGAAAAAACTCAACAGGAAAAAAGAACACACTGTCAAACAGGTGTGGTTGTAAGGCTAAAATTATTTTCACAAGGACAACAGATGGCAAGTATAGGGTAAGGGCATTTGAAGAACGCCACACACATGAACTTAGAGATAAGTTTACGGGAAAATTTGCACAGTCTAACTTCAAGTTGGAGATGATTCATAGGAAATTTGTGTTAGATTGTGCTCAAACAAAGATTGGTGCTGTTAGAGCTCATAAGTTGTATGAAACAATGATGGGAGGGTATTCAGAGGCTGCTGCGACTGTTGTTCAGTTCAAAAATTTCAAACGAGATTTGATGGCTTACATGAAAGATTCTGATGCTCAGATGTTGATAAACCGTTTGACAACAAAGAAGGAGATGTGCAGTGCATTTTACTTCAACTATGAAGTTGATGAAGATGACAAATTGAAAATGATATTTTGGGCAGATCCAATATCAAGGAAAAATTTCTCTATATATGGAGATGTTGTCATATTTGATTCTACGTACAGAACAAATAGGTGCGTGTTTCCATTAATTATATATTGAACCACTCTTCTAATTTTGCTGAAGCACTTCCTCAATATATTGATGAACCACTATCTCTTTTTTAAAATAAATCATTCTCTCTGTCTTAATGAACCATAAACAGTGCTATATAATGAACTACTATCTATTTTGTTGATAATCAAATCTCTCTCGTATTACTGAACCATTTTCTTATCGTAGTAAACCATAAACTCTTATATATGATACAACACTTTTTGATATACATGTAAAGCACTTTTTGATAACTCATGCTAAGGACTATTCATTTATATACATTGAATAAACCTTAAATGTTATGAACAACTATTTGTTTGAATGTTTCAGATATAATATGGTGTTTGCCCCATTCAGTGGTGTAGACAACCACAACAAATGCATCACATTTGCAGCTGGTTTGATAGTGAATGAAGATATCTCATCATACTCGTGGATGTTTCAAAATTTTAAAGAGGCAATGGGCGCTGAACCCAGGCTTTTGGTGACTGATCAAGACCCATCTATGAAAGTTGCAGCTAAGTCTATATTACCTACCACAGATCACCGATATTGCATGTGGCATATAATGTGTAAGATACCAGAAAGAGTTGGCACCAGTTTAAACAAATGTTCAACTTTTAGACAAAAGTTAGATGCTGCAGTGTGGAATGATGAAATTGAACCAGAAGAGTTTGAAGAGATGTGGAAATCTATTATTGAAGAGTACCAATTAAAAGAGAATGATTGGTTGAGAAATATCTTTAGCATCAGGGAGTCCTGGATTCCAGCGTATAGCAAACATATACCGCTAAGTCGAGTGGGCAGAACTACGTCAGTTGCAGAATCTCAAAATAAGTTCTTTAAGATGTATACAGATAAGCTCTTCAGCTTGGTTGAGTTACTGATGCATTATGATACTGCTATTGAAAGTCAAAGACACAACCAAGCTTTGTTGAATATTAATGATCAGACAAAATCTCCAGACATCTTGACTGATTCAGCTATGGAGAAATATTGTGCATCAATATTTACATTGCATTCCTTCCGAAAGATTCAGTTGGAGTTGAAGGGCAGGTGTCGTGTTATCAATGTTACAGAAACAAAGGAGAAACATTTGTTTACTTTAAGAGATGTTCCTGGTATAAAATGTTTTCAAGTCGAATACCATACTACTACACAGTTCACAAAATGTAATTGTGTCCTGTTTATGAGAGAAGGTTTACCATGTCGCCATGTTTTCCTAGTATTGAAGGACTTGGGCATAACCAAATTGCCTGAAAATTTGGTTTTACTGAGATGGACAAAGGACGCGGCCTTATCTCCAATATTCAAAATTGATGATGTAGTTTTCCAGCAATGTGCACATATTGATGCATGTAAATCTTTAAGAAGTGAAGTTCTTACAAAGGTCCATAATTGCTTGTCATTGATTGATCAAGATGAAGAAAATTTGAAGAAGCTTAGTGATTGGATGGATGTATATATTGATTCAGTGAAAGAGGTGCTAAATCATGTTGACCAGGTAGCTGAAAAACAGAAACTAATGGAAGATTTTGTTGGTGTGAAAGTTCCAGCTGACGTTGTAGTAAAGGACCCAGTAAAAGCAAGTAATAAAGGCAGTGGGAAGAGATTGAAAGGGGGAAAAGATAAGGCAATGGACAAGAAGAAGAAGAAAACAAAAAGAATGTGTAAAGAATGCAACAAACTAGCATTCCATGATAGCAGAAACTGCAGGAAGATTCAGGCAGAGAAGCAGAAGATGGAAGAGATTAAAAGGGCTGCTGGTAATATTTCATAACAAAATTGCAGTTCAATTTTCCTTACCGGTGTTACCGATTTGTTATTTTTAGTTTCTGAGATGAATGTTTATTTTCCAGTTTGATGAACCACATACTATGCTATCTCTGAACTTCATGTTGAGTGGTATTCCTGAACCAATTTTTAGTTTCTGAGATGAATGTTTATTTTCCAGTTTGATGAACCACATACTATGCTATCTCTGAACATTATGTTGAGTGATATCCCTGAACCAATTTTTTGAGTCTTTAGCAACACCTACATGGCTGCATGTAGTGTCTGAACATGTGTTAACTGCGTGAAGTAGTATATGGAAGAGATCACAGAGTCACTTGTTAGATTACAACTGAACCGTATTCTACTATATCCGTGAACACACAACCAAATAATTGTATAAAGTAAATATATTGTATAATAATATTACTTTTATTAATTTATATAAAATGAAACATTACATTATATTTTAATTTTATAAATTAAGAAAAGTAAAATCAAACTGTAAATATTACATTAAACTAAATATAATACTAAATTTAAAAATGTAAATAATTATTAATTTTAGTGCGCCTGGCTTCCTCTGTACGAACCACTTCTTTCTTAAAGTCCATGTGAATTACTTTCAATTCTTCAATCCGTACTTCAATTCTTCCTTTTTCGTTGGCCAACTGCAAAACAGAATTAAACATATGTGTAAAAACCATGTTTTAAATAAACTAAATACCAATTTTTTAATTTTACCATAATGGCTTCATTTGTGATGCCATTACGAACAGCAACTCCTCGCCTCCTTTCAACATCTGCTTTCTCCCTTAGAGTCATCCCAAAATGCATATCATGGACATCAGTAGCAGCAGACAGCCTCTCCCTTGTTTCGCTAATATTTGTTTCTGCATCTAAATCTAAATAAAACATATGGTATCCAGGATAGAGGAGGTCATCTAGAATATCCATGTGCTCATAAATGACTTTCACCCAATTGTCCAGTGCACATTTGTAGTCATGGACTGCATTGGGAGAAAATGAATTTTGGGTAGAAGTGTTGCTTGAATTACTACTCTCCATATGTTTTATTTAGGGCTGCAAGTGTACTTTACAAATGAAAAAATCAAGGGTTTATATACAAAAAAAATTGGAAGTTCAGGGGCAGTTATATACCCGTTACAAAGCAGTTTAACAGTTGGATAAGAATATACAGTTGTAGAACAGTTGTAAATAACTTCTAATTCGTAACTGCAAATTAATTCAAAATTGTTAAAAAAGTTATAGTCCCTCAACTTGTTAGAGTATTTACTCTGAACCACCTAAACCTAATATATGTTTGCAACAACCTCTTTTTTTACCGTCCACACAAATTGTTGAACCATCCTCAGTTATATCTCTGAACCACATACTGATATAACTCTGAACCAAACTCAATAAATCATAATTATAAAATTAGAAAGACATGCTGTTGTTAGATCAATATTCGTCCGTCCAAATAAATGTTGAACCGATTCTCTATTATATCTCTGAACCACATGTTAAAAAAACTCTGAACCAAACTCAAATTGTTGAACCAGCTTCGGTTATATATCTGAACCACATACTCTAATAACTCTGAACCAAACTCAACAATTCACAATTATGCAAATTAGAAACACATGCTGTTGTTAGATAATTATTCATCATTCAAATAAATGTTGAACCCATTCTCTATTCTATCTCTGAACCACGTGTTATAAATAACTCTGAACCAAATTCATATTGTTGAACACCCCCCAGTTATATCTCTGAACCACATACTCTAATAACTCTGAACCAAACTCAATAATTCACAATTATAAAATTAGAAACACATTCTGTTGTTAGATAATTATTCATCGTTCAAATAACCGCTGAACCCATTCTCTATTCTATCTCTGAACCACGTGTTATAAATAACTCTGAATCAAATTCATATTGTTGAACACCCCTCAGTTATATCTTTGAACCACATTCTGAAATAACTCTGAACCAAATTCAATAAATCATAATTATAAAATTAGATGTGCTGTTGTTAGATAAATATTCATCGTTCAAATAAATGCTGAACCCATTCTATATTCTATCTCTGAACCACGTGCTCTAAATAACTTTGAACCAAACTCATATTGTTGAACAACCCTCAGTTATATCTCTCACCCACATCCTGAAATAACTCTGAACCAAACTCAATAATTCACAATTATAAAATTAGAAACACATGCTGTTGTTAGATCAATATTCGTCATCCAAAATAAATGCCGAACCCATTCTCTATTATATCTCTGAACCACATGTTAAAATAGCTCTGAACAAAACTCAATAATCAACAGCTGTAACATTAGGAACACATACTATTAGGTATATATTTACCCCAAAATATATTTAACCTTGTTTGTTGCCTAATATAATTCATTCTTGATATCCAAAACACAACCTAAAATCACACATAATACAGTGCCATTGTTTGAACACATCTACAAGTCAATCACCGACATATACAGTGCGCAAGATGGAGTGTTTTAAACCATTATGGTTCTGGTAACTGTGGGTTGAAGTCCCTAAATTTTGCCAAGATCTCTTCCTTTATCTCATTGATCGAAGACTTGACAATTGCTTCCATATAAAGCTCACGAAGATTAACCAAAGTCTTGGTGGAATTCTTTGAAAATCCACTATTCCAGTCTGATCCATTGCTTCCCATGTATGTCTCCATGTGGCGCATACAGAAGACACCACAGTCGATGAAGTTGTCGGTTGTTGCCCATTTAAGATCCATCAGGGCTGGTTTGGCTTTGCGAATCAGATCAGCTTTGTACTTCAAATCCTTCGAATCTAAGTACTTACTTAGGAAATTAATCTACATTTAACATAAACGGTAAAAAACATATAGTTAGGTAATGGTTAAAATAATGAAATGAGATAAAATTATATATGATTAAAAAACTTACAGCAACTCTGGGTATAGTGCCATATTTGCTGGAAAAGGATACTGTGAGCTTGATGTTATCAATAACAAAAACCTCTTTTGCCTTGAAATTGAATGTAATGAGATAAAAGTGCTCCGAGGCTAGGATAGGAAGCATTATCTGTTTATAGTGAATAATAGTATTTTAAATATAATTGACATAAAAAAAATATACCCATTTGAAACATAATAGCCATTGTTAAAAATGCACATACCAAGTCAACCTCAGCAAAATTTGTTGGGAAAACGTCTCTAAGGAACTCATCAAGTCTATTGCGAAATACATTAAATCTATCTTCTGGTTCAGCAGCGGTGGTTGAAACAACTGTCTCATTCTGTAAAATAAATAGATTACACTTGATTAAGATCTAAAACTCCATTATTTTCAAATTTCCTAAGAACTCAATAAACTTATAACACAAGAGTTAAACTTACGCTGAGAGTGCAAGGGCAAAAATATCTCCTGATAGAACCATAGGCCCTACGTGATTCTTCAAAATTTAGTATTTTAGCCCACACATCAATGATTTGAGCATCAACGTACTGCTCATATTGTAGTGATTGCATTAGGTATCTAGGGACAGTCACCCCTTTGTATTGAAAAAAAGCTTCCCTATAATAAACATAAAATTGTTATTAAACTTAATAAATTACAATTAAGACAAAATGAAATTAACATCTGATCCACAAACTCCACTAACCCCCCCCCCCCCCCCCGAACTATAAATCTCTGAACCACTCTCAAAGCAGTTGCATCATAAATACCAGAATCTAATCACAAAAGACCACAATGCAATGAACCACTGAAAACACTCTGGATAAATTCAATGAACCACTCTCAGATTGTAAGGCTGAACCGACAGCAAATAAAAGTATTAGTACAACTTACATCAAATCATCTCCGCACTCTCCAACATATTTGTACACCTTTCTGGTAGCCCCATTTCTCCTCTTGTTGGGGTTAACAAATCTATCATAAAAAGGACTTCTCATTTCTTTTGATGGTAATGCATCCCTTGTTGGCTGAACCCTTTTATCAAAAATTTCTTTTTCTTTCTTGTCCCCCTAAAAATGACAATTTTAACATCAGTAAATGATATAATGTAACCATCTCAATATATAAATGATGTAAGTATTATTGATGACAATCAAACCTTTATCTCCCATCCAATAACCTAATATCCGCATTCTCTATTGAAGTGAATGATTAGTTAATTATTGGGGTGGTATCCACATAGTGTCATACTTTAGTTTCATTCCAATCAGTTTCTTCTTTGTCCTTCTTTTATCATTAACATGTTCCATGTCAAAGATTTGAGGTTTTCTACGAACCTTTGGCACTGGAATTTTTATAACTGTTTTCTTCTTTGTTTGAGCAATATCAGCATGCACATCCTAGTACGCAAAATAAAAAAATCAGTAATATTTTCCAGAAAAAATATTAATAACAAACAATATGAATAAAAAAATATGATAAATTACCTTGGATTGTTCAGCTTTTGATGGTGCAGAGTATTGTTGTACCACTGGTGCCAAATGTTCTTCAAAAACCTGCTAAATTGAAAAAATGGTATTATAGATTAAATATAAAAACATAAATCCCTGATACATGTATTGAATAAAATCATAAACATAAATAAATATAAAGAATTACTTGTTTATATGATGTTTGAACAGAAGCAAGATTAGCTATATCCTTGAAAGGATTTGAAATAACTGGTTTCTCTATAACTGGCAATTGCTCCTCTAGAACTGTCTGAGCAGTGGTGGGATTTGGAATAACAGGGGGGTCAAACACTGGCAGTTTCTCCTCTAAGACTGGCTGAATAAAAGGATGAATAGGAATAACAGTGTTCTCAACACACGGCAGTTTCTCCACTAAACCTGACTGAAAAATGGGAGAAATTTCTTTAACAGGGACCTTCGGATAGGATTTCTCAACAGACTCGAATACTTGTGCAAATGTTGGTATTTTTTCAGGTGGAGTCAGCCCAAGACTCCATGATGGTTGGTCCTGCAGTACTCTCTCCATCTCTTGTTTTTTTGCAATAGCAATATCAACAATCTGCATTAATCTATCTAGCTCGGGATTGTTTGCAAATTCATCTGGTGTTGACCTGACTTCAGGAGATGTAGAACTAACAATTCGTATTGCAGCATGGTTCATGTAGTCGAGTTCAGGATCCTCATGTTTCTCCGAAACGGATTCAATTGTTAGCTCCACTACATTTGAAACGGCTTTCGCCAACGAGCACATTGCAGCAATGTATCTCTCTTTTAGATCCTGATCAAAAGGTAAAAATGTTGTAATGTGCTGGATTGGTTTCATATATACAAACAAAAAATATACTATTGAAATATTAAAAATACTTACTTTTTTACAAGATCCTTCAAAAATCGTAGCATGCTTTTTTATTACATCTTCAGAAACCTATTCACCCCACCCAGTTATAAATGATAGCAAAAATATTGTGTTCGAAAACAATCAATAATAACATCCATGAAATCCAAATGATTTGTAGAGCTCAAACAATCTCACTCAATCCACTTAATCAAACTCAATATCAGATACCATAATCTGAGCCATTATCTGGTCAGTGTGATTACTGAACCAGACACACACTAAATGCCTGAACACCATAGTATGATTTCGTATATACAACCAAAAATACTATTAAAATATTAAAAACACATACTTTTTTAATGGACTGTTCAACCAACATAGCTTGCTTCTTTATATCAACTTCTTTCCCACCTTCTTCACCTTCAGAACCCTGTGTAACACACTGTGTTATATGATACACAAATACGTTGTGTTTAAAAAAAACACTCAACATGGGCTGAACCCTTATAAAGTCAGTATAATGAACCAAATACTGAGAAATTTAATGAACCACTTCATTTCATTAATAAAACTTGAATAACATAAATGTATTTTACTGAACCATACAGAGCATAAATGCGTGAACAACATATTATAATTTCGTTGATACAAAAAAAAACCATTAGAATATAAAAACCACTTACTTTTTCCCCAGAGCCTTCAAACAACATATCATGGTTCTTTGCTGCACCTTCTTTGCCAAGTTCTTCAAGTTCAGAAACCTACGTATCTCACTGTGTTATTTATGATAACAAGAATATTGTGTTCGAAAACAATGAATGTGTTGAAGCATTAACTGGTTAATGTAATGAATCAATTAATGATGTATTTGATGAACCAATTCGTATAATGGGTACTGAACCAGGCACACCCTAAATACATGAACCCCAATGTATTTTTAAACATCAAAAATATAATATACACAAACAAAATACACTTACTTTTTTGGTAGGAGCTCCAAAATCCTTGGCGTGTTCCTCTGTTGCATGCTCTTTGTTAGGTTCTACTTCTTCACAAACCTATAAAAAAGGATTGTAGGTAATGTCCTTTATATAGTGTAGCATGTATGAATGAACCACATAATTATACTATTTTATAACAATGACTAAATAATATTGCTTAATAAAACACAAACAAATCATTAAATATATTCCTACTTTTCTGGGCTCATATTCAATTAACCCGAATATCTCTTGTTGACTAATGTTGTCTCCAACAGATAAAGAGACATGTTCTTCAACTGGCTTGATACTTAACCGTGGCAATACACGCCCATAACCAAACCCCCTGCCTTTCATCTCATCCCCTTCCCTTGCCTTGATGGACTGGTTTGTCCAATTGGCAAGAATGGGTACTGATCTCGGTTTCTCTTGCCGTTGAAGGCGGATCCGATCAAGATAAAATAGCTGTTAGAACAAAAAAATGGAAGCAAATATAAGAATATTTAAAGATCATACAAGAATAATAAAATAAAATACTACTTAATTATCTAACTTACCACCAAAAATGGGAGAGAGCCTGTGAAACTAGAATTTTTGTTACAAGCCCATGTTTTTTTAGTTTCTACAAGCCGGTCAAGCAAAAAACCACACCAATTAAACTGGTTAATGCTCTCTAAGTCTTCAGTTACATTGAAATAACTAACATTTACAGTCCCATTAGAGTTGCATTCAATCAACCCTGAGATTAAAAGTACTATAAAACAAGTTTTGAAAAATTGGCCTCCATCTTTGTCAGCAACCATTCCCTTCACCACATCAGCAAGACGGATTCTATTTTTTTTGAAAGCAATTGAATTCTTCCACATGGATAGGGATGCATCAGTCCTTGTCTTGAATCCTGCATCAATAGGCACTTGAAGTGGCCCCATTGGAAATCCAAGAGTAATTGCAACATCAACATCTTCAATGAAAATTGCATCTCCATTTGCTGTAGTCAATGCAACCCGATCTGCATCAAAGTTTTCCACAAGCCAACGTGACAAATACAATGGCATATACTTCATTTGAAGCTGCAAAATACTACCAAATCCAAGCTCTTTAATGCTTTTTCTCTGAGCATCATTGAGTTGTTTGAATGAGTCAACCAGGGAATATGTATGTGTTCTGGATTCTATCCGAAAATATGTCACTGGTCCATTTGGAGTAACCATGACTTTGGCCTTGACTTTTGTTTCATGTTCTTCTTTTACAACAACATCCTCATCACTGTCATGCTCTGGTGGTTTGGAAACCTTCCTCTTCTTTTTAGCTTGACTCTTAACCACCTCACTTTTCTCAGATTTCCGTTTGAATTTTTCCATAATAACAGCCAACGGGATGTCATCTAAAGAAACAATTAAAAGGAAAATATATCAATAATATATTTTACAATATTGAGCCAAAACTATAAGTTACTCCTATCCAACAATCAAATAAGTTACTCCTATCTATTTCACTTATTTAAACACAAATGAAACACTTAGCACAACTTTACATGTTGCACATGTTACTGAGAATCTGATGAACCCCATACTATCTAATTTGATGAACAGATCACTAATACATCAAAAATCCACATGCATGATGGCAAATTGAACAAATGTCGCTATAGAAACAATATTCTATACAAACTAATGAATAAAACAAAATATTTAAACAACTATAACCATATTTTATTTTAAGAACAGTGACAACCTCAGGAAACAGACAAAAGATCATCCCCCCCCCCCCCTTCGTTCACGACAAAACGTTGACATACTTTGACTTTTCGAATACTACTAAAACAGAAATCCCAAGATAAACTAAAGGTTAATGAACTATAATCCATTAAAGAAAGGTATAAACAATAGCGATTGGGGGTTTTCTATTGTTTATCAAAAACAATGACTGAGGGACACGGATAAAATTACGGATGACGAAATGTTCAACTGCTTTGACTCTTGAAGTACTAGTAAGCCATTATCAGAAACAAACTGTTAATGAACTAGAACCACGTAAAGAAAAGTATACTCACCGTCATGAACGCGGGTTTCCATTTTTTGATCAAAAGCGACAACTAAACAACGAGAAAAAACACAAAGCAGAAAAGGATAAAATCGTTAATATACGAACTAATACTGATTAAACATTCGAAAATGAAAACAACGAACACTGATTTAAGCTTACATTACGGCGAAAATGGCGAGATTGGGGGAAGGAATTCGAAGCGACAGAGAGAATGTCCGGGTGTGAAGAGAGAGAACGATTTCAGTTTTCAAGGAGATGATACGAAAAGGAAACCCATCGCCACGCAAAGGTCCACCAATGGTCTGACATGTAACAGCAAATACAACAAGCCAAATGACAAAACTACCCCTGCAACCGCTATTGGGATTTCTCTCTTATTTTTTATTCTCTATTGGTCTATTAAAAAGGTATTGGGCTTTTATGCTCTGAACCTTCACTTCAATAAAACTGAAAAGTTTTATTCCATTTACCACACGTTATAAAATTTGAATTTAATTTAAGGAAATTTTTTATTACTGTCTAAAAGGAATACTGAACAACACAAACTGCAAATGCTGAATCAAATAATAGTACATAAGACTGAACCAATGAAAAATACCCTATTAAACACCACGTGATTTTTTCTCTGAACCAAGTACAATCGTAGTTACTGGGTCCCTGAACCAATTCTTCGTAAAATACTGAGTCATGTATTAGATAAAAGTACTGAACCAATTAAAAATATAATACTTAAAAGCCACTTTTTTGTCCGTGTGAACCAAATAGAATAATAGATGTTGAACCAATTCTTCTTAAACTCCTGAACAACACATGTAGTTATAAATAAGCATTGATAAAAAGACAAGATAGACTACCTGTTATCATGTATATCAAAACACAAAAAGTTGCCATTGTAGTTGATAGGCACACATTCAATCATCTGTTATATATAATGAACAGCACACACTGCAAATGCTGAATCATATATTAGTAAGTAATACTGAACCAAATAAAAATACACTATTAAACGTAACGTCATTTTTTCTCTGAACCAATTACAATCATAGATACTGAGCCCCTGCACCAATTTTTAATAAAAATACTGAGTCGGGTATTAGATAAGAGTACTGAACCAATTAAAAATAGAATACTTAAGACCCAGTATTTCGTCCTGTGAACCAAATACAATAAAAGGTGTTGAACCAATTCTTAATAACATCCTGAACACACACATGCAGTTGTGAACACAGGTTAATAAATAGACAAGATAGACTACCTGTTATCATATATATCAAAACACAATAAGTTGCCATTGTCGTTGATACACAAAAATAACTGTCCCACAATCCAAAATACATCCGCATAATCGACTAATAAAAGTTTCAACAAAAACTACAAATATCACATTAAAATCTTCAATTCCCAGGTTGGTAATCAGTAATTCTTGCAATAACAGACGGCCTTTCTTCATTGATAAGAGACCAAACAATCGCATGCATATATAACCTTCGAAGATCAGATAACGCATTGCCCGGGTTCTTGGATAAGCCACAACTCCAATCATTTATACCCCGGTAAGTCTCCAAATGACGCATGCAGAAAATGCCACATTCAGTGTAATTGTCAGTAGTCGCCCATGGTAAATCCAGACAGAACGGTTTGCATTTGCGAATAAGGTCCGCTTTGCTGGGCAGCATTATCTTATCTAGGTAGTGACTCATCAATTTAACCTTAAAAGTTGACAGCAAAACAAAACCAAAAAGTGGATGTTGATACAGGAAGAATAAATCAAACACACACATATGACAAGGAATGTATATACTTACAGCTACTTCTGGGATGTCAGAGTATCTCAAGCCAAAGCCAACTTCCAGCTTCATGTTATCAATAATAACAACTTCCTTTAACTTAAAATTAAAGCATATAATGTAATAGTGCTCAGATGCAAGAATTGGCAACATGATCTGCATGATGAGAAATTTAATTTAAATTATTTAATTCAAATTTAGTATTAGAATAAATATACAGCTCAACACCAACAAAAATATTCAAATTTAATTGAAATTCTTTAAATAAACTTACTAATTCAAACCCAGCCAAATTTGAAACAGATGAGTCTCTAAGAAGCTGATCAAATTTAGTATGAAACGTGTAGAATCGCCTTTCAAAGCTTACATTGCGGCTAGCCACAACTGAACCTAACTGAAAAATATTAACAACGCTGAATTATATAATGAATTAAAACAAAAATTCAACAATCAATCACATGCATTAAAAATTAAAAATTAAAACTTACACTGAGATTACAAGTGCCCAGGAATCTCTTACAGCCATAAAATGTCTCTTGGTAGTTTAGAACTCCCACAAAAGTATCAATCACTTGGGCATCAACGTATTCATTGGGGAGTAAGGATTGAAACAACACACGTGGGACAATTCGATCTTTGTGCTTAAAAAGAACTTCCCTGTTATAATACCATAAGAATAATTTACTATCAGATTGAAATTAAACAAACTATATTTCTTTCATGCACAACATTACCTGTGTAATCAATAAATTTCATATATATAAGAGCAACTTACATCATATCATACTCAGGTTCAACAACATAACTGATAAGCTTGCAAAGAAATGGTGAACTTAGAAGACAGGGATTAACCGCTTGGCTTCTCAAAGGGAGGTTTGATTCTTCTGCTCCATTCACTTCACCCCCCTGTCGATTTTCCCTGATTTCCCTCTGTTTTTCCCGTTCATTCTTTATTTGTCTCTTCAACTGTGCCATTGTTGTTTCATCTACGAAAAAATTAATTAATATCTAGTTAATCTGAACGACATACAATATAGTTACTGAATCCCACTACAATATAACACTGAATCATACAAACTCCAATAAAGGGGGGTGCAGGGATTAACCTCCACAGATCTAGATCACTGAACCATATTCAAAATAGGCAAATGAACTAACGTAAAATAAAACACTAAATCATCCCCCTTCAAGCTATAAACAATTGTTGGAATGAACCCCACATAACTGGAACATCTGAACTACATGCAATATAGGTACTGAACCAAATTCAACAAAAACACTGAATCATTCAAAGTCCAGATAAAGGATTGAAGGGATGAACCCCAAATAGCTAGATCACTGAACCACATTCAACTAAAAAGCACTAATTTTGTAAGGCATGCTATTTATAGACAACAGAAAAAAAAGGAACATGCAACAAAACACAACGTCGTTACCGCTGAAGATGATGTTTTCCATTGTAAGCGAATACAAACAACAACTTCAAAACTCCGAATATGGATGTAACGTGGAGCAAAATACGGCGCTACTGAATATTTTAAGTTCAGAAGCAACAAAACAAAACGAACTTTTAGAGAGAAACAGAATACAAAACTCGATTAAACTTTGAGTCCGAAAATCGGGAAGCGTAAAGAGAGAGAAGAGAGAAATCGATTACCTCCAGGCGGCGATGATGCTTTTCTCTGGACGAAATCCCCTAGGGCAGATATAGGATCAAAGATAGTAGAAGTTGAAAAGACATAATCGGCATTGAAAAAGACAAAAATACCCCCAATTTTTTTAGACGCGCCTCACGCGCCAGCCAATTCCGCGCATCTCGAAATATTATTATTTTAATCAAAATCACCCAATTACAACTCTTCTTTCCTTCTCACCGGTATGAGGTCTTCTCACTTGAACCCTACCCTACATATATATATATATATATATATATATATATATATATATATATTGATTTATTAAGAATAAAATGGAATAAATATTAAAGTAACAACATGTGAATACACATTATTTGATCAAGAGATCGAGAGTGGATGCTCCTAATTAAGAAGTCCTATCTGAAGGTAGGCTACATACAAAAGTAAAGACCTTTTCTAAATACAAAAATTGATTTTTATTATACTATCTATGCAAAATGATTTATGTGATGAAGCTAGGCTACTAACACAACCTCGTTCTTGAATTCTTGTGCTCCTTGAACAGAGCTTTAGAGCAACCTCTTCACATCTACTTGTTGTCTAGTTCGTAAAGTACCTCGTAGCTAGCCTTCGAACACATTAAAGCCAAGGGATTTTGAATGCACACATAAATATATCTACCTGAAATGAAATAGAGATTCCAACTTTATGTACATTAATCCACCTTCTTCAATTTTATTTTCATAAGAGAAGTTATTACATGCAGCTTCAAGTGTTTTAAACACACATTGCCACTTGATAAAAGTATCTCTAGAATCTAGCTAGGACTTACCTGATTGTCTTCTCTAATTCTTAAATTTTGTCCTACTAGATTCAAGAAGTCATTAACAACCTGAAATGAAAAGAAAAAGTGTGCAACAATAATGTCAAACACATGCTTCTTTTCAAACGGAAGCATTAAAAAAATGCAGAATAGAAGCAAGAAAGATCAATAAAAGAAAATCAAAGGACATGGCCTTCAAAGATCAAAAATAAGAAAAAGTACCACACATATCCTTGTGCCTTCTTGGCCATTAATTACATCAAGACCTCACTTTAAGGTCTAGCAGAGGCCCTGGCCACCCTACTAGTGAATACTTTTTACCATAAGTCTAATGCAAAAGGAAATAATAATTCAAGTCATACGTTTCCATAAGACAAATATTACAACTCTTCTCTATCCTAATAACTCCATTCAATTCAGTACACAACATTAATTAGGATCAACCACATATCTTTAGAGACACAATTTATTTAATCATGAAATATAATCTATTTATATAGAAATTTTAATAATCATCATGTATTTACACCAACCCTTATTCACCACATACATCTACATGAATATTATTACTCGGGATTTTCTTCGACAATGACCAACCTATTCATTACTCCCTAGGAGGCACATGCATCCATTAGGGCCATGAACAAATTTCCAATTACATTAGCTACCTTAAAATTCTACTCCGATTCACATGTGTATATATCCATAATTCTACTCCAATTCAAAGGTACATATCCATTAACTCATAAAACAAGACTTGTATTTGAATGCTAATCTTTTTCATTAACAACAAATAAGTCACATACTTCCAATTCTAGAGTTTTTCCTTCAATTGAAAGTCTTGTATCACTCAAGCTATGGATCGATGGTGGTGTCGATTTCTATGTCAAACACCACTGACCTTGTTAAATGTCCTAGCTGGGACCTTCCTAATGATATGAAGCCAAGGATAATGCAAGCTGATAACACAAGCATTTCATACAACATAAGCAACAAAAATACCATCAGATTCAGATATAGGTGACAAAACTGGATTTTCGAAATCCCGTGTCGCCGGGTTCCGGGATCAAGTGGAGCGCAGGCGAGCTCAGACGATCGGGCTTACCTGAGACGTGCGACGAGATTTTGTCCGCGTACCCAAACCTGTGCCGATCCGAGCTCAAGCCATCCGCGTACCACCGTCCTCTTTCGGCTCCATCAATGTCGGTTTTTACCAGCCGAGACAAATCCCGCTTGAAAGGGGGCTCAAAGCTAGGGAATCCGGCCTAAGCCGTTAGAGATCCCAATTTCCGACCTTTGCTAATGAGGCCTTGCCCTCCTATTTATAGTGCAAGTATACAAAACCGGATTTTCGGAATCCCGTGTCGGCGGGTTCCGGGATCAAGTGGAGCGCAGGCGAGCTCAGACGATCGGGCTTACCTGAGACGCGCGACGAGATTTTGTCCGCGTACCCAAACCTGTGCCGATCCGAGCTCAAGCCATCCGCGTACCACCGTCCTCCTTCGGCTCCATCAATGTCGGTTTTTACCAGCCGAGACTAATCCCGCTTGAAAGGGGGCTCAAAGCTAGGGAATCCGACCTAAGCCGTTAGAGATCCCAATTTCCGACCTTTGCTAATGAGGCCTTGCCCTCCTATTTATAGTGCAAGTATTTGCACATGAACATTTACTTATTGCCAAGTGCCGCGGGCTTAATGACACATGTTATGGAGGCATGATTGCCACATGTCATGACATGTGGGTGGGGGCATGGATGCCAAGTGTCATGGCAAACATCTTGGAGCCGCGGGCGGTTTATCGTCCGCGGACGTCTTAAGTCTGTACCTCGATTTGTATTCTCCCATTCATAATGCTTATAAGGTTCTATTTGTATAGCGGGAAACCTTTATTTATGATTATATATTCTTATTTACACACGACAAAATAAATATTATTATTTGTTTTTTGGTGTTTCGTCACAGCTCCTCGGACCTTAGTTAAGATGAGACTTAGCTAGGGTTCGATTAAAATGAGACAACATATGCATCTGTACTTTGTCTTCCATATATCAGAGTTTTGGTGTAATGTTTTAAATAAGTTTGTTTGGTCTGGGCTGTACCCAACTTTTTAATTAGTGGGTTGCCTACGTATCTCTTGGAAAGAGAATCAAGCCTTTCGTAGTTCAATCAGGAAGCCCTCCACGGATGAGAGCTCCGTCGTTGAGGGACTTTTAATTTATACTCATTTAGAGTTTATCTCCGCGGGCTAACCAGCTGCGAGCAGGAGGCCCTCCGCGAGCGATAGCTCCATCATCGAGGGACTTAGTTCATACTCGTTAGGAGTTTATCTCCGCGAGCATATGATCTATGATCGGAGGCCCTCCGCGAGCAATAGCTCCAGCGTCGAGGGACTTAGTTTATACTCGTTAAGAGTTTTATCTCCGCGAGCATATGAACTATGATCGGAGGCCCTCCGCGAGCGATAGCTCTAGCGTTGAGGGACTTAATTAAATCTTCGATCCGGGAGGCGAGCTCTACCGGTAGCCCGACGTGGAGTAAGCTCCAGCGTGATGGGACTTAATAAAATATTCAATCCGGGAGGCAAACTCTACGACCGGATGCCCGATGCGGAGCCAAGCTCCAGCGTCCTAAGACTTAATATAAAATATCATCTCCGAGAATGCAGATTCGATCGGAGGCCCGACGCGGAGCCAAGCTCCAGCGTCCTAGGACTTAATATAAAATATCATCTCCGAGAATGCAGATTCGATCGGAGGCCTGACGCGGAGCCAAGCTCCAGCGTCCTAGGACTTAATATAAAATATCATCTCCGAGAATGCAGATTCGATCGGAGGCCCGACGCGGAGCCAAGCTCCAGTGTCCTAGGACTAAATATAAAATATCATCTCCGAGAATGCAGATTCGATCGGAGGCCCGACGCGGAGCCAAGCTCCAGCGTCCTAGGACTTAATATAAAATATCATCTCCGAGAATGCAGTTTCGATCGGAGGCCCGACGCGGAGCCAAGCTCCAGCGTCCTAGGACTTAATATAAAATATCATCTCCGAGAATGCAGTTTCGATCAGAGGCCTGACGCGGAGCCAGATCACTCGTAATGAGACTAAATAAAATCTACGATCCGGGAGGCCAGCTCTACGACCGGATGCCCGATGCGGAGTAAGATCACGCGTAAGGGGACTAAATAAAATCTATGATCCGGGAGGCCAGCTCTACGACCGGATGCCCGACGCGGATCAAGATCACGCGTAAGGGGACTAAATAAAATCTATGATCCGGGAGACCAGCTCTACGACCGGATGCCCGACGCGGAGTAAGATCACTAGTAAGGAGACTAAATAAAATCTATGATCCGGGAGGCCAGCTCTACGACCGGATGCCCGACGCGGAGTAAGATCATGCGTAAGGAGACTAAATAAAATCTATGATCCGGGAGGCCAGATCTACGACAGAATGCCCGACGCGGAGTAAGATCACGCGTAAGGAGACTAAATAAAATCTATGATCCGGGAGGCCAGATCTACGACAGAATGCCCGACGCGGAGTAAGATCACGCGTAAGGAGACTAAATAAAATCTATGATCCGGGAGGCCAGCTCTACGACCGGATGCCCGACGCGGAGTAAGATCACACGTAAGGGGACTAAATAAAATCTATGATCCGGGAGGCCAGCTCTACGACCGGATGCCCGACACGGAGTAAGATCACGCGTAAGGGGACTAAGTAAAATCTATGATCCGGGAGGCCAGCTCTATGACCGGATGCCCGACGCGAATCAAGATCAAGCGTAAGGGGACTAAATAAAATCTATGATCCGGGAGGCCAGCTCTACGACCGGATGCCCGACGCGGAGTAAGATCACGCGTAAGGAGACTAAATAAAATCTATGATCCGGGAGGCCAGCTCTACGACTGGATGCCCGACGCGGAGTAAGATCACACGTAAGGAGACTAAATAAAATCTATGATCCGGGAGGCCAGCTCTATGACCGGATGCCCGACGCGGATCAAGATCACGCGTAAGGGGACTAAATAAAATCTATGATCCGGGAGGCCAGCTCTACGACCGGATGCCCGACGCGGAGTAAGATCACGCGTAAGGGGACTAAATAAAATCTATGATCCGGGAGGCCAGCTCTACGACCGGATGCCCGACGCGGAGTAAGATCACGCGTAAGGAGACTAAATAAAATCTATGATCCGGGAGGTCAGCTCTACGACCGGATGCCCGACGCGGAGTAAGATCACGCGTAAGGAGACTAAATAAAATCTATGATCTGGGAGGCCAGCTCTACGACCGGATGCCCGACGCGGAGTAAGATCACGCGTAAGGAGACTAAATAAAATCTATGATCCGGGAGGCCAGCTCTACGACCGGATGCCCGACGCGGAGTAAGATCACGCGTAAGGAGACTAAATAAAATCTATGATCCGGGAGGCCAGCTCTACGACAGGATGCCCGACGCGGATCAAGATCACGCGTAAGGAGACTAAATAAAATCTATGATCCGAGAGGCCAGCTCTACGACCGGATGCCCAACGCGGAGCAAGATCACGGATGAAAATCCAACAAGATGATTCTACGCGGATGAAAACTCAACAAGGGTTAATTTTTGGCGAGGGTGACGGGTTAACATACGAGCAGTCTTCTGGTAAGTGTGCAGAGGTCGCGAGTTCATTAATTCCGTCGAGGGGCGGCACATGAATCCAATAGAAGAATAAGTTGATTTTCGAGGTTTCAAACTCATCATCCGCGAGCTTCTGACAGCCTTGCGAGTCAAGGGGATTTGTTTATGCTTATCAACCGTGGTCTTCGGTCACATATCTTAAAGTCTCATGCTTAGAGATGTAATTCTGCTGCGTATGCTCGGGGAAAAGCGATGGTGAAGGGGTGCTCGCAAAAAGTTAAGTCTGTAACAAATTAAAAAGGTAGGATCAAGGCCAACTTTGATTCGAATCCGCGATTTCCGTCAGCGACAACAATGTTGAGCTCGCGAAGATGAGAGAATGACGTCATCCCATTGATCATCCGCGCCTGGCGTCGAATGGGCACTATCAGACTTACCCCTCTCTAGGCCAAGAGAGAAGTCTCGTTTACTTGATGCTTCGCAGAAAAATATGAAATACTTGGCATTGCTTATTTTGTCCGCGCGAAGGTATGCTCTCCTCCTCATTTTCTTGACGCGGATGAATATTCAGGGAAAAAACCCCTTCTCTGTGCGGCCGTACTCCTAATACATATATATACAAGAACGGAATAGACTAAAACTTGTACCTCCCAGCCTCACAGCAGTGGAGACTAGTCTCCACACGTTTCCCTTTGTTTCCTTCTCATAGTAGCTTTCTTATTCACGTATTCATTCAAGGCACTCGTGTGCTCAAAAATCTATGTCAGCACATGAATTATCTTGTATACATTTTATACACTCTATGGCAGTCAGAAAGCGTGAGAATTTGAGAGACCTCAACTTTTGAATGCTACGTTGATGTTTACAAGATAAGAGAAATATCAATCCTATAGTCTCTTAATCCAATTCCCTTGGACATATAACTATATTTTTTACATGCAATTGAATTTGTCTTTGGAAAGAAGGCCACATCCAAAAAGCACGTTTAAGGATTGGCCTTTTATTCATGAAAAAATCCGTATTCGATCTTGTAGGCTACTGTAAGTATCATGCAAATTGTTCTATTTGCCCCATTATCGAATTTGATTATCAAATTAAGAATCTTGGAACCTTATCAAGAAAAACAAAGCGGACAATTTACCTTGAAATATTACCTCTTAGCGTGAGGGGTTCCCACAGACGGCGCCAGTGACAAAACCGGATTTTCGGAATCCCGTGTCGGCGGGTTCCGGGATCAAGTGGAGCGCAGGCGAGCTCAGACGATCGGGCTTACCTGAGACGCGCGACGAGATTTTGTCCGCGTACCCAAACCTGTGCCGATCCGAGCTCAAGCCATCCGCGTACCACCGTCCTCCTTCGGCTCCATCAATGTCGGTTTTTACCAGCCGAGACTAATCCCGCTTGAAAGGGGGCTCAAAGCTAGGGAATCCGGCCTAAGCCGTTAGAGATCCCAATTTCCGACCTTTGCTAATGAGGCCTTGCCCTCCTATTTATAGTGCAAGTATACAAAACCGGATTTTCGGAATCCCGTGTCGGCGGGTTCCGGGATAAAGTGGAGCGCAGGCGAGCTCAGACGATCGGGCTTACCTGAGACGCGCGACGAGATTTTGTCCGCGTACCCAAACCTGTGCCGATCCGAGCTCAAGCCATCCGCGTACCACCGTCCTCCTTCGGCTCCATCAATGTCGGTTTTTACCAGCCGAGACTAATCCCGCTTGAAAGGGGGCTCAAAGCTAGGGAATCCGGCCTAAGCCGTTAGAGATCCCAATTTCCGACCTTTGCTAATGAGGCCTTGCCCTCCTATTTATAGTGCAAGTATTTGCACATGAACATTTACTTATTGCCAAGTGTCGTGGGCTTAATGACACATGTTATGGAGGCATGATTGCCACATGTCATGACATGTGGGTGGGGGGCATGGATGCCAAGTGTCATGGCAAACATCTTGGAGCCGCGGGCGGTTTATCGTCCGCGGACGTCTTAAGTCTGTACCTCGATTTGTATTCGCCCATTCTTAATGCTTATAAGGTTCTATTTGTATAGCGGGGAACCTTTATTTATGATTATATATTCTTATTTACGCATGAGAAAATAAATATTATTATTTGTTTTTTGGTGTTTCGTCAATAGGGGTTGAGATTCCATGAATAACACTAGCTGATAACTAATGTATTTCTAGCCTAGAAGGAATTAGAGTGAAAGAAAAGTGGAAAAGCGAGAAGATTAACAACTATGACTTACTGGGTCAATGCCAATTCTGTAGCCAGGAGCTAGCACACCATTCATCTATTCAACAGGAGCAGCGACTCCCATGTTATTTCCCAGAGTGCATGAGAACCCATCTCAAAATCATCTGTTTTTCAGCATAATGATAAATAAAAAAACCCAACAACAACTATGAGAAAGCATTATCTTCAAATCTAAATGATACTAATATGGAGTGCACATGAGAATGATGGAGCCAATAAAAAAAATCCATCAGGTATTTTTCTGTTCGATTTTCCAGTAACTTCTCTGTTCAGTTGCAATTTGATGATCATAGTCATAAGCCCAAAGACGGAGCCAATAGAAAAAACGAAGCAGAGATGCAATGGTGCTTAGTTTTCCTTGTACCTTCTGGTTTATTGTAGGCATCATGAAATGGATTTGTTTCATACCTCTTTTCCTGAATCTCTGGTCATAGAAGAGGAAGATCCACAAGTTTCTTCTCCAGAAAGGTTTCAAGTGAAAATAATACAAATAAGATTTTCTATTTCTTCCATTGGAGTACAAAATCCAGCAGTGGCAGTATAAGCATCTTTGTTGGGAAAAATTAAGATGTATGAAATCATTGCCTTCTTTTAACTTAATTGACTGGATGGTTTTGTCGTAGTGGTGATTCCAAATTGTCATAACACATCTTTTCCCCATTTTAAACAATAATCAGTTGAATAATTTAGGCTCTTATCAAACTTAAAAAAGCAAGAGTTCATAAATTAAATTCTAATACACCAACTGAGAAACAAGCTTCCAATGAATTTCTAGAATCAAACCTATCGACATATAAAATTTCATGTTTAACCAAACATTTTTTTTTTATCAAAACACATCAGTTGAGTTGTATATGAAGCATCTGAGTCATTCAAATAACACACAAGTTCTTATATATAGGATGAAAAAACTACATCTAATTTTATCCCATTTTAAATCTAATCACCTTCATTGTTCTTATGTTCACATCTCTTATCTAGACCTTTTAGTTTCATCCCCTTTAAGCTAACAAGGGTCACATTTCTTATTTATTAATATTATATTTAAGCTAACAAGGGTCACATTTCAAACTAAGGTGAGCTAATTTGATCAACCAACTCTTGTAATATCTTTACAAAAAGGGGGCTTGTTCTGGATTTTAGGACTAATTTACATGCACATTCACCAAGCCCTAAATTATGTCCAAATATAAAATTCACAAATAACCTTGTATTATATCTATGGGAGAGAAAGAAGGATTGTATAAACTAAAAATCTCACCTTTTTGAAGATTTGCATCAGAAAACTTGAACCTTTCAAAATGGCTAGCTAGCTTACTTCACCTTGTGCAAATATAGAACTAATTACTTGTGTTATTTAGGGAAAGAAAATTGCGAATTCATTTTCGTCCCAAATTTTAATTTTTTCCCCGAGAAATTCACCTTAATTCAAATATAGAAACAACAATTAATAAAATCCCTAACCTAATTTCACAATCAAACTCAAAAGCCCCAAACCGTTTTCTAGGGTTGGAGTTCTCACCTTAATTCAACAAGAGAAAGCATGGTTCATGGAGGGCAGCCGCTGACTCCGGGATAGGCTCGACTCCGGTTAGCCATGTCAACATGTAGGGACCTACAAACATGAAGAAATACATAGAAGAGGTCGATGAGAGAGAGAGAGAGAGAGAGAGAGAGAGGGGTTAAAGGTCTCTCACCTCTTTATCAATGGATGTGTCGGTGTCTTCTTCCACCTTCGATTCAACAGAGACAGTGAAGTATTGACAAAGGGGATGAAGATCCTCTCCTTACAAAAATCTCATAATATTTACCTAATGACGTAATCTCATCCATTCAAATAATTCAATGGTTAAGATCTAATCTCTCTAACATAACCCTAATCATTTACTAATTTCCCCATCTCCTTCGCTACAATCGTTGTTTCCTCCACAACTCGTTGCCATCATTCCTGCCCCTCAGACCATCCGCAACCATAGGGTAACCTCTTTCCCCTGTTTTTCCCATCTTCCTATCACAACTTTACAGCTCATTATTTTTTTTGTTTAAAATAATTTTCACTTTTTCTATCTCTTTCTAAAAGGTTTTCCCTACCACCATGGGAAACCTCTTTTACATCTTTTCAAATTTATTTTCACTTTTTCTTTTCCTTTGTATATCCTTCCCTTTATTATATGTGTATCATCATATATTATTATGAATTATTTTTATTTATAATTTTGTAAATAAATAAATAAAAATAGCATGTAGTTAATATAAATATATTTTATTACATCTAGATTAAAATAAAAAAAAAAGTTAAAAACATTATAACATACATAAATACTAATCGAACTACCTATAAATTTGGATCATAGCCTTGGAGTTGGTTCCACAAGTACTCAACCAAATCATTCTTCAAATTCATATGAGTTTGGATCAAAATGCATATTTGGAATGGGTAAAGTATTTGAATCATTGTGATACATAGTTAAGAAAATATGTGCAACTACAATAGATAAAGATGATTGTATATATAGCGTAAAATTGGGCTCAAATTATAGAAAAAAAAAATAAAATTAAACCAATGAGATATTTTATTTTAAAAAATAATGAAATATAAATATATTTTTATTTCATTTTAAATACTACTCCCTCCGTTGCAAAATATAAGGGTTTTTGCTTTTTGGCACGTTTTTCAATGTGCTAAAAACTCCATGAAATGTTAAATTTTTATTAAAATTTTTTACATAGTATTATACATATTAACAATATGTATAATACTATGTAAAAAAATTTAATAAAAATTTAATATTTCATAGAGTTTTTAGCACATTGAAAAACGTGTCAAAAAGCAAAAGCCCTTATATTTTGCAACGGAGGTAGTATTACAATTAATAAATCTAAATGAAAATGAGAAGATCCTACTTTATCATTAACAAAAAAAAAGAAAATAAAATTAGAAAAGAGAAGAGGTTACCTCTCTCTACCAAGGTAACCCCTTCCCACCCCTTACCTTAGACCATCCGCAACCATGGGGTAACCTCTTTCCACTTTTTTTTCCCATTTTCCTATCACAACTTTACAACTCATTTATTTTTTGTTTAAAATAATTTTCACTTTTTCTACCTCTTTCTAAAAGGTTTTCTCTACAAACATGAGAAACCCCTTTTACCTCTTTTCAAATTTATTTTCACATTTTCTTTTCCTTTATATATTTCCCTTTATTATATCTGTATCATCATATATTATTGTGAATTATTTTTATTTATAATTTTATAAATAAATAAAAATATCTAGTTAATATAAATATATTTTATTACATTTAGATTAAAATAAAAAAAAGTTAAAAATATTATAACATACGTAAATACTAATCGAAATACCTATAAAAACATTATCCCGAATCAAAATGTTGTTAGTTTGGGAAAATAAAAAGGATTGTACACATTGGTAGGATTATGTGGGGTATAATTTGGATATTCGGGTGTTGGAGAATTGTTAAGCATTTATAACATCACTTGAAATTGAGGATTTTTGAAAAGATTTGAATCAAAATGCATATTTGGAATTGGAATGGGTGGAGTATTTGGATTATTGTGATCCATGGTTAAGAAAATAGTAGCAACTACAATAGATCAAGATGGGGTATATATATAGTAAAATTAGGCTTAAATTATAGAAAAATAAAATAAAATTAAACCAATGAGATATTTTATTTTAAAAAATAATGAAATATAAATATATTTTTATTTCATTTTAAATCCTATTACAACTAATAAATCTAAATGGAAAAGATGTCATCCTACTTTATTATAAAAAAAAAAATTAGAAAAGGGGAGAGGTTACCTCTCTCTACCAAGGTAACCCCTTCCCACCTCTTACCTTCAGGCAAATGCCACAACCATGGGTTTACCTTTTAGCAACCTTAAGGTAAGTAAAACTCATGGTTGCTCATGCTCTTAAGGTAAACCCCATAACCATGGGTTTACCTTTTAGCAACCTTAAGGTAAGTAAAACTTATGGTTGCTCATGCTCACAACTCATTCGTACCTTTTCTTAATTTGGATCTTCTCCAACCGCCGTCAACCTCCCGCAGGCCATGGGATGGCAAATCTTCGTCCGCTCGATCGCATCCCATTGGATATCAAGGACTGACCCATTGTACTCGTCAAATGTCATAGCTCTTTCCTCCTTCACATCGATTAAAACATTGGCACTTGCTTTAATTATCAATTTCCATAATCTCCGATAGTTAGGGATGAAGTTTTGCAGTTAAGTAATGGTATGATTTGTACATAATGGGTTGCCTATCATTTGAGATTACACTTGTACCAAAATATTTGAGTATTCAGTTGAAGGAATTTAACATTTGATTCTAGTACTACATTAACTTATATCAAAGAACTGAAGCATTTCTACCGAAAAAAACTGAAGCATCAAGGCGGGATTTTAATATTATGATTGTCAATTACGTTTAATATATGGATAATAATGCATTCAAGTAAGATATGATTTATGAAGATCATGAGTTCATTAGTCAATTCAAATAGTATTGAAGAATCTTCTTCTTAAATCTGAGTGCAACTGTGCAAGTGATATATATCCGATGGGAGAGGTCCTCAGATGGGTTGCAGGAGGACGATATTGGTTTACCACCCGATGGCTTGCAGGAGGTTGACGACGGTCGAACGGAGAGGATCTGGATTAAGAGAATGCGGGGATGGATGGTGAAGGATGACGAGAATGGCGCCAGGAGGAGGGCGGTGGAGGATGAACCATTACAGTGATGGAGATAGGGAAATTGATAGAGGATTAGGTTTAATCCCTTTAAGTTAAAAGAAGATTAGATCTCGACCCTTTAATTATTTGGATGGATGAGATTACATCATTAGGTAAATATTACGAGAGTTGTATTAGGAGAGGATCCTTATCCTGAGAGAGGAGGGATCAAGATGAAGTACGTGATGAAGTAGATGGGAGCCTAGGAGAGTGGGAGGCGTGTTCCCTTTCTTTTTTTGACCTTCAATTAGACATACGCAGTACGGAGTACTCCGTAATATTTTAGGCTTTCTGGTTTTCGAACCCGGAACCCCAATTTTGAAATCCCTCTTTCATTTCGAACTCCCTCCTAAAATTTTATTTTATTGAATTGAATGAATTCCCTCCTAAAATCCTATCATTTTCTTTTCACTCCCTAATTTATACTTAAAAGGAATCTAACAAACTTTTTTTTATGTTGAAAACATCATAATATTTTCAAAACCATTTTAATATGCTCAAAATACAATAATTTTGAATCTATTATTATTTAAAATAAATTTAAACTAGCCTACTAGTATTAAAATTTATTAAGGGAATTGATTGCATTAAATTTTACTAGTTATTTATTGCTTAAAAATTTATATTGACATAATATATGATAAAATTTATTTAAATCATCTATTACTTTAAAATTTTAATATTAAAAATATGGATAAAACTATATTGAAAATACATTCCTTTTAAATTTTACAATATTAATAATATTATAACTTTTATTCAATAAATAAATAGATGAAACAATATGCAAATCAAATTGTATTTAAGCTGTACACCATTTATTGCTTTATCAAATTTATTAAATTTTACATTTAAATATATTAGTGGGAAAGATAAAAAAATGTAGAAAAATATTTTTTAAAATTTTGAATTTTATTGTTATTAATAAATATAAAATATTAGATCCATAATTAAATGAACAGTCCAGTATGAAAAATATAAATAATGAAATATTAGGACAAAAACCCTTGAATGGAATAGTAAAAATAAATAAATATTTAAAGTATTAAATAAATTATATTTTAAAAATATATAAATAAACTTGTGTCATGTGACTCATGTGTGTACCATGGATTGGAGTGACTAGTAGTACTAAAATTGATATTCAGCTTAATTAATCTTCCTAAAAAACAATTGTGCTATATAGGCTCCTATTTTATGTTTATTTTTATTAGCATGTGTTATAATAGAACGAAAAATATGTTGCATATACAAAAGTGTTACATCAGTGTAAATAATGTTACACTCAGTGTAACATATTTTGTGCTAATGTAACAATTTACTAATAAAAGTTAAAATGTATTACAATAGATACATATGGTAACAATTTATAAAAATGTTGCATAAAAATGTTACATTAGGCCTTGAAATGTAGTAGTGAACTAGTTCAACGAGTCCTAAGGGGATAAGTTTGCTACTTTGGTTAAGGTTCGCAACGGAGAATCTACAAAACCCTAGCATTTAAATCGATTCTAACTAGTTGATCAGGTAAGATAGAATAAAACAATCAACAATAAAGCGCAAAGAAGTCGAAACATTCAATATAGAAAATAAGAAACAAGATTCAGAAACTTACAACTCAATTCAAACAGAGCTTCAAATTATAAGTAAAACGGAGCGGAAGAGTTTAGATCTCTGCAAAAATAAGACAAACCATAAATAGGATTTAGGAGTAAACTAGGTCAGTCGGCCGGTCTCAGTCGGTCACCGTGAACATGGCTCTCCTCTTTCCCGTATGAATATATAAATATATATATTGCAAACGTGATATCCTAAATAATATATAATCTCAATATGAAAATCTATCTAAATATATATATGGCTACGCAGCACTTGTTGAACACACGTACTGGAGCCGCATCTTCTCGACGTACTCCTCCTCCACATACGGTATTACATAGGCAGCCCATCTTTTGTTCTAAATTGCATAATAATTTCATAAGCTATGATCAACCTCCAAATTCATACGATCCAGTCCAAAATGTCTGAAATATATAAAAATACTCGTGTAGACTCCGAAAATCAAATAATACAAATTAAGCTATAAAATATGTAAAAATGTTCTAAACTAATATGCAAATTTATACTTAAAACATGACTAAAATAGACTCATCAAACTACCACATGCTTAGACTTTTGCTTGTTCCCAAGCAAACTAATCACAAAACAAAGATAAACTCAAAAAGAAAGACAAAAGACTCAAAGAAATTTCTATGAATGATCACTCATCAGTATAGTTGTCATGGCTTCATGAGTATTTATTATGTTAAGCTCAAAATAGTTAGGACACTAAGAGACTCGCATCAACCCTTCACACTCATTGTTTTAAACTTCGATTAGGTTTAGGGGATGCTTGCATTTAGAATGTATTGAGCAGTCAAAATCATTAAGCGCACTTAAAAATAGTAATAAACACTTATAGATTACTAGGCTTTTTCTATTTCAGAATTTCAATAAAACTCATATTTTTCCTTCTTTTTCGAAGTATATTTTTTTCCTCCATGTATGAATTTTATCCTCCACAAACACAATCGGTTACTAACCGTATTTTTTTTAATTCTTATGAGTGTCGAGTGAATTTTATCCTCCTCGAACATTGGTTTATTGATGATTCCTTTCACTCGAGTGATTTTTATCCTCCTTGAGCAATGTAAGTAAATTTTATCCTCCTTACACTCATCAACCCAACATATATCAAATCACATTAAACATATATCCAATCATATCAAATAAATGACCAAATTTACTAGTGCTTTTCATCAGGGGTTTAGACATACAATAGAAATCATGTAAAAGTTTTTAAAATTGTTCTAAACTGAACATCCAACCAATAATCAAGTTATAACTAAAGCTCATAATCCAGATTATCTATGGGAATCCCACAAGTGTCGTTATTCAATTAAAATTCAAGTTTATTAACTCTTAAGCCATGAAAAACCATATATCATCATCAAGGTCATATCAATCATAGAAACATCTCTCTATCACAACTAAAAGAAAAACTAACAAATAAATAAAATGAAGACTCAATAACTTACTACGACCATGGGATAATTATCAAATATAAATATCTATAATGCAACCTATAATGCGATGTGATGCATAACAAAAATTGAAAAAGCAAAAAACAAAAACCTAACATATATAAATATGGAACTACACTTGAATTCCTCACCCCATGCTTAAAATCTTACTCTGTCCTCAAAGTAAAGAAAAAGAATAAAATAGGTGGAGGAAACTCATAATGTAATCAGACATTCAGGCAAATCCTGCAGCTCAAGAAGAAGCCGTGGTGTAGCCTCTGAACAAACCAAGAAATTCAAAGCCAGTGGGGAAAAAGTCAGTGTCTCGATATTCGTGAGAGAGAGTGAGAGCGATTGTCCGTGCCCTGGCCCGGAGGGGCGGTGCTCCGTCTGGTTTGTGGCTGCTGTCATGGGTAGATCCAGTGGTGGAGGAGTCGGCGGTTCCAGGGGTGGTGTGAAACCCCTAACTAAGCCTATTCGAATCCTGAATTGAGAGGAGAAAGGTGCCCCGCGTTCAGATCTGGGCGATTTGCACGGGATGTATCCAGAGCCCAGATCTGAACGTGCCATTAATACAGACTTGAAGATGGGTGGGAGTGTATTTAATGCTGACGAAAGGGATTTAAATGCTAAGATGAAAGGGAAAGCTGTCGCTGGTGCAGAGGCAAATTTGAATCAAAGAGCGGAACAAGGATCCCAGAAAATAGGTAACTCTCATCGTTTTAATGTTCCTGGGACTGATGTGTCGTCCCCTAGGTCTTACCTGGATGCAGTGAAGAGAAGTTTTGTGTCAAGGGATGGAAGAGTTGTTGGTTCTGTAGCTGCGCAAAACCCGTTTCACAACAATAGGAACGTAGCTAAAGCCCATCACTTGAGAAACACAAGGATGTCATCAGGGGTCGTGTAGAGATGAGGCCGGAGGATGTCAGTGACTCAAAGAAAGAGTGGGCAGCTGTCCTCATAGGTGAAGCCACTGGGAATATGGTGTAGTACAGCAAAATGAAGGACTTTGTTGATACTCAATGGAATGTTCCGTCGGTAAGGGTGTTTCAAAAACAAAATGGAATCTTTGTGTTCAAATTTCAGGCTGCCGAGGACCAAGATTGGGTTTTGCGTAATGGCCCATGGTATATCGATGGATCTAGACCACTTATACTCAAAATCTGGTCGTCTAGAATAGCCATCTCTTGGAGTTCCTTTGAGTGTATCCCGGTGTGGGTGTGTTTACCTGATTTGGACCCAATTTATCTCAATAGAAATTCTCTGGGAAGAATAGGATGTGCCATAGGAGAGCCTGTCTGCATTGATGATAGAACTGCAAGTGGGGACTGTATTTCTTATGCCCGATTACTGGTGGAAGTTTCAGCAGAAGGCAAGCCGAGTAAACAGAGTGTAGTGTTTGAGTGGATCCCAAAGATTGGCAGGATATGTTGTAAGTTTGGTCATGATCAGATCAGGTGCCCAACTGCTAGACATGCTGAACTGAAGGATTTGAAAAGCAAGAAAGTGTGGGTACCGAAGGTGAGTGCTCAGAATGCAACAAGTGATGATCAGGTGGGCAACGCTGGAGTAGTATGAGTGGTTACAACTAGTTTTGCTGGTGTGACTGTGTTGGATCCCTCAAACCAGCACGCGGGAGAGGTATCTAATTCAAACACGGAGAGTAATATTAATTCAGATGTTGCTGCTGCAACGGGAAATAGACATGAGAATGAGGGGGTACAAGGTGAGAACGTAGTTGAGATGATAACTGTGATGGATCCAAACAATATGGCTCAAAAGGACCATGAGAATCCGAGTATGACAGTTGAGCAGAATAATGAGACCGATGTAGCAGAGTCAGTTAAGGAAGGGATGGACTGTGGTTATGACAGGAAAGGTAGTCAAGGGGATATAGAGGGCAGAACTATAGAGGGGGCGTGGTAAAGACCGAGTGGGAAGAAGAAAAGCTCGAGAAAGAAGGACAAAGGGAACGCAGGGATCAATAAGAGTGGGTTTGAGTACTCTTCTAGTGGAAACAGGTTCATATTCCTTGGAGAGGATGCCATTGGAGAAGTTGTAGGTGTCGGTTTGGAGAAAAAGATTCAGAATGAGTGTAGCACTCATGAAGAAGGTGCTGATGAATAAAATAAAATTTGGAGCTTGGAATATATGCGGTCTTAATAACCGTGTTAAAAATAATTTAATCACGTCATACTGCTGGGATAATGATCTCTCATTGGTTGGTCTGCTGGAAATGAAAGTATTGTCCAACAATGTTGATAATATCAGGAAAACCTTAATGTTTGGTTGTGATGTGGAAGAAAATAGTTGTTGTTGTGAGAAAGGTCGGATATGGGTAACCTGGAACCCGACTATCATGAATGTTAGGGTCATAGAGAAGCATAAACAGTTCATGCAAAGTGTTATAGAGTTAGTTGATGGGAAGTTTCAATTTGCTGCTACATTTATATATGCGGAGAATTATAAAAGAGATCGAGTGCCACTATGGGCTGAGCTGTTCAGAATTTCCAGACAGATTGACTCTTCTTGGGCTGTTTTAGGAGATTGTAATTGCATTTTGGAAGTTGAAGATTAATGGCCCACATATGCAGCTAAACATGACAACTTTGAAGAGCTTAAAAATCTGATGCTAGAATGCAACCTGTTAGAGGAAGAGTGTTAGATTCGGAAGCATATAGATGAGTTCTTTGAAGAACTGTTTTCTACGGAATCTAAAATGCACCCGTTTCCAAACATCAGAAAGGGGGCTACTGTGAATGCTGATGCAGCTGCAACCTTGATTGCTACCCCCTCTGAGAAAGAAATTAAAGCAGCGCTTTGGTCTATTGGTGTAAATAAGTCGCCAGGGCCTGATGGCTTTGGGAGTCAGTTTTTTAGAAAGTGTTGGAGTATGGTTGGTAGGGATTTCCAACGAGTTGTGATTGAAGTGTTTGAGCAATGCAGTGTCCTCAAGCAGCTCAATACTACATTTGTTTCTCTTATCCCTAATGTGAAGAATCCTACCTATGTTACAGATCTCCGTCCGATCTCTTGCTGCAACACTTTCATGAAAGTTGCGAGCAAGGTTCCAGTGGGGCGCATTAGACCCTTGCTTGCTGATCTAATTGGGGACAATCAAGGTGCCTTTGTTGAGGGGAGGTCGCTTGCTCACAATTGTGATGTGGCCCTTGAGATTGTCAATGGTTATGGAACTCAGAGAAACTCACCACGCTATACTATGAAAGTTGATCTGCAGAAGGCGTATGACTATGTCAGATGGGAGTTTGTGAGATTTGCGCTGGAGCAGCTTGAATTTTCGATAAAAAATTAATTGAGCCATTATGTGTTGCGTCTCTTTTACATCCTTTTCAATACTGATAAATGGCACACCAGAAGGCTTTTTTCGTGGGAAAAGAGGACTCCGCCAGGGAGACCCTCTCTCGTCATACCTTTTGTGATCTGTATGGAGATGCTGAATAGGATGATAAGGGAATCCGTGGAGAACCCGGATTTTAATTACCACCCTAGATGTGAGTGGTTACAGATTACTGATTTGGCGTTTGCAGATGATTTGTTGCTCTTCTATCGGGCAGATTCTGGATCAGTTCGAATTCTACAAGATTGTCTGGACAGATTCTTTGAGGCTTCTGGGCTCCAGATAAATGCTACTAAGAGTACACTCTACGTTGGGGGTATGTTCTCTGAAGATGCGGATGAGATGCGGATGCTCTATCCTCTCAGTTGGGGTTCCAGGTGGGAACCTTTCCGGTCACATACCTGGGTACACCTCTGCACTCGAAGCGCATTCGTGTGAGTGAATATAGAGGTGTATTTGAAAGAGTGGAGAGCAGACTAAATGTGTGGGTTAATCAGAAAATATCCTATGCGGGTAGGCTGCAAGTAATGAAATCGGTTTTTGAAGGAGTGTTTGCCTTTTGGGGTTAATCATCAATCCTTCCCAAGACTGTTCTGCATGAGCTAAATAGTTTATGTCGCCGATTCTTATGGAATGGCAATGCTACAGGGACCAAGTGTGTGGTTGCTTGGGATGCTGTCACCACTCCTTATGCCGAAGGGGGGTTGGGTTTGAAGCAAATCGATATGCTTAATAAAAGCAGATTTGTCAGCCTCCTTGGAGATGTTATTCTTGGTAGGGATAACATTTGGACGAGATGGGTAAAGGAGATATATCTCATGCATGAGGATATATGAGGGGTTCGCTAGAGAGTGAATGACTCTTGGCAATGGAAGGAAGTAATTGGGACTATGGACGAGATGAGTAATGCTCGTGTCCTTGGTCAGCACCTTGATATGCAATTAAATGGGAAAGGGGGCTTGGACTGTCGAAAAGTATATGATGCCATCCGAAGGAGAAGCCCGCTGGTTGACTAGGATGAGATGCTATGGTCTGGTGCTCACTCTAGGAAATGGTCATTTGTGGTGTGGATTGTTGTTCACAACAGGCTTCAAACTAGGCGCATAGTGAAGCATTGGAAGGGGCCAGAAGCTGCTATCTGTCCACTCTGTAAGAACAAAGAGGAGTATGAAAGTCACCTTTGGTTTAACTGCCCAATGATAGGGGATGCTCGTGATATTGTATGGGCATGGATAGGTCTCCCAAGAAGACTTGGTGGGATAGAGGATTGCTTGAGTTGATTTGCACAAGAGAGGTCCGCTATTAAGAGATCTCCAATGTTTCGAGCAAAGCTGCTGGTTTTCTGTGCTTTTATTTACTTCAAGTGGGTGAGTAGAAATGAAGTAGTATTTAGGGGGGAGACATGTACTCCCTCTGTTTGGCCCCAGAGAGTAATTCATAACTGTAAATCTCGTATTGCCCTGAGATGCAAGTGGAGGTCATCCAGGGATAGGAGATGGGTGAGTAGTATCACAAAATAGATTGACTAGTTGATGCGGGTCAAGATGGCCTTCTGTGGGTCAAACAACGATCTTGATCCAGGCAACGACTCGAGGACGAGTCGATTTCAAATGGAGGAGAATGATGTCATCCTCAAGCGGAAGAAGAAGGCTCCACCTTGGGAGTCGTTAAAGAAACGATGTTAATTATTTAATTAATTATTATTTTTATGCAATTTAGATATTTATGCAATTTAGATAAATAAGGTGGAAATTAATTATATCTCTTCTAGATATAATCCTTGGCCACCAAGTTATGAAAACATTTATCTTATTAGGATTTTATTTATCTTAGATTTATTTTATTTATCTCTAGATATAATAGATCTATCCAAACCCATTTCCTTTGCAAGGAAGGATTGGTAAGATCTTCCATAACTTTACTATATATTCATGTTTATGCACTTTGAATTAATCAGATTGAATAGAATTGAGAAACCCCTTTATAGGATTAAAGGGTTCTCGATTATCAATCCCAACCCACATTCGGTTCGTAAACTTTCTATTGTTCCGATCCAAAATTATTTTCATTGCAAATTAACTTTGTCCTCTACTGGTGATCCATTGCAATTGTGTAAAAGAAGCCGCAATTGCTGACCCACTGTTTCCATTGTCATTGACGTTCAACTCACTTGGGTGGCACCGTCACTCATGAGTGATATATAGGCTCCTGGTATTCAACAATTGGAGGAATTAATTGAAAACTTTGTCAATTAATTACTCTAAGCTATTTCTAAATCAAAGTGGGAGCGAGTTCGAGAGTATCCCAATCGTAGTCCGAGTTCGATTATTCCACGTGATCGGTATTCATACGGTGTCTACTCGTTACAAATTCGACAATTTCTATACATCAAGTGGTATTCAGAGACGGGTTATGCTACGCTCTTTGTTTCTTTGATGTTACTGATGTTTTGATTTGATGGCTTGGGAAATTTGGGGAGACGTTTGGGATGATGATCCCGATCCATGGGCTGCACAACAACGACGCCGACGAGAGCTCCAGAGAAGAGCTTTGCATCAACAACAAGCTTTAGAACAACAACGAGAGGCTCAAAGGCACCGCCTTTGGCTTCAACATCAACGCGAAGTCAAAAGACGCCAACTTTGGCTTCAACGTCGAGAGGAGGACTTGGAGGAATTGGCGAAGGCCATCTCGGATAGAATTTATCAAGAGGAGGAGGAACGTCGCCGAGAGGAGGACTTGGAGGAATTGGCGAAGGCCATCTCGGATAGAATTTGTCAAGAACTTCCTTCAGCCCTCACCCCTGTTCCAGCGGCTATAGTTGCCTCAACCGACGACGAGGTAATTGAGCTTAAGGAGCCTTTTGTTGATTTCGTTGCCCAGAAAACAGCACAGCGCGTCGAACTTGTTTCGCAAATTCCCGTTGACTCCAACCTTAGAATTGAGTCAACTCAGTCTTGTTGCGAAGCTGACTCGACGAGCTTTCCAACGGTGGTTCACACGCTGCAAGACTCTCCCGGAAGGATCTCCGAATTTGTGTTGCAAGAAGACTGTGACAGTGTTCTGCAGGACGATCATGTTGATTCCGTTGACGAGGATGAGGTACTTGATGACGTGTCTCAAGAGTTAGCGATTGTACCTCTTGGGCATGTTCATGAAGTTCCAGCTGCTGAGATTTGTGTGGTCATTGATCCTATTCTTGTTGAAGATCATGTCCGTTCAACGATCGCGCATGAAGGTGTTGTTTTTGGGGTTCCTATACCTCGAATTCTCCTGGCACCTATTCCACTCGTTCCTCCATCATCTTCTTTGAAAGTTGCTGCTCCTTCCTCGCTGATCATTGCTGACTCGATTCGAGGACGAATCGAAGATAAGAGGGGGAGAATGATGCGGGTCAAGATGGCCTTCTGTGGGTCAAACAACGATCTTGATCCAGGCAACGACTCGAGGACGAGTCGATTTCAAATGGAGGAGAATGATGTCGTCCTCAAGCGGAAGAAGAAGGCTCCACCTTGGGAGTCGTTAAAGAAACGATGTTAATTATTTAATTAATTATTATTTTTATGCAATTTAGATATTTATGCAATTTAGATAAATAAGGTGGAAATTAATTATATCTCTTCTAGATATAATCCTTGGCCACCAAGTTATGAAAACATTTATCTTATTAGGATTTTATTTATCTTAGATTTATTTTATTTATCTCTAGATATAATAGATCTATCCAAACCCCTTTCCTTTGCAAGGAAGGATTGGTAAGATCTTCCATAGCTTTACTATATATTCATGTTTATGCACTTTGAATTAATCAGATTGAAAATTAGAATTGAAGAAACCCTTAACGGAATTAGGGTTCTTCGATTATTCAATCCAAAGCTTTGTGTCTTGTGTTCTTTCGGCAACCACAAAATCATCACCCTCACCTTGTTGAATCTCCATCGGCAAAACCAACAACAACCCTAAATTCCAGAACTGTCGCAACAGAGGAAAGCCCAGCCCTTGGTGCAACTCGCGGGCAATCCGCTCCAGCGAGCGCAGTCGCTCCCAGCGTCGTCGCTCCCGCACCAGTACTCCCAGGCGCGCCCGCGTCCGCTCTCGCATCTCTCGCTTGCTAGCACGTCCGCTCCAGCGAAGTGCCCTGTCCTCGCGAGTCCGTCCGCGCATCACTCGCACACCCTGAGGCCGAAGGCCTGTGTGTCCAGCAGACGCGCAACACATCCCGCTCACCCTCGCTGTTCTTCGTTCCTTGTTTCCTGTCGCTATATCTTGTTCTAGTTGCTGAATTTGCCTAAGTATTATTCTGTCGCTAAATCAGAATATTAATCACTTGTTTGAATTGTTCCAAATCAGGAGATATCAAAGAGCATTGCAAGATCGGAGCAAATATACGACGTGGTTCTTGATCTGAAGCCCACATGCGAAGGATCGGGGATTCCAAACGTATCACTAGTAGTAGAAGAATGGGGGTACAGAGTAGGGGAGGTATACTTTTGGAGATAGATGTTTTTTGTAGGAGTTGGACACACCGGGTAGGCTAGGTGTGTGTGGTAACCTACTTTGACAAGGCTCGTTGCATTGTCCTTTTGTAATTACGTATTACATTCTATAGATTTAACACTTCCAAAAAAAACCAAGAAATTCAACAACTTCTCAAAGGTATAGGACCTGTCCAACACCAAAACAACAGCAAAACAAGAATGGAAACCAACATCAGATTCAATTTAGTGACAAAGAAATATCAAAAGCAGAAAATTCGGCAAGAGAGATGACTATTCCTAAGTACTAACACCCTTAAAACATGATAAAAGAGTAGAAATTACAGCCCTGGGTGTTCAGCCACGGCTGGATACAATTGGCACTCGTGAACCTTCTTGGAGTTGGATAAATATAGGCCTATCCTCTTTACAAAATGCCTGGCCAAGACACAAAACAAAAAGAACGCACCACAAACAAAAACATCCAAGAAAAACATATAATCCAAAAATGAAGAACAACAAAGACCGGTAAAACACAAATCAAGTGATTGAGGAAGTCATGCTCAATCACTTATGTCAATGGAATTCAAGTGATTTCAGGGAGCATGAGACAAGTAAGGGGAGCATAAGAATGTACACAATCACCTCTCAACATCAATTAGTCTAGCCATTAGTAGAGTATTTCACAATCAAGCAACTAAAGCTTCCAAGAAAAATGAGGTGTAAAACACAACCCAAAATCAGTAGCTAGAGGGATGAATTCAGCTCTAAAATTCAGTTGATTCTACACACATGGTTTAGCAAAAAGCTAAGGTTAACTCAGGCATGGAATCAAAACTATATGGGACAACCAAAGCATAAAAATGGACAAAATCAGGACCAACACAGTAGCACAAAGGTGTTGATGATCAAACAGACTCACAATGACAGCATCACATGAAACACACATTCAAGTCCAGCAGATTGATCAAAAACATATAATAGATCCAAAACTGAACTCAGTAGCTACTATGCAACCAGAAAAACAAAGCAACAACCAATCCATTAATTTAAGAAGATCTTAATCAACCCCACACCAACAATAAATCCCAAACAATTAACAGTAGATTTCACTCCACCTTGACATATAATGGACAATGCAAATCGGCAAATGATGCAAGCAACGAGAATTGATAATAAGGTATGAGCAATTTCAACAAAATCAATTCATCATCCTCTTCTAAAAATCAATAGAATAAGCTAGTCAATGAAAGGGTAAAAAAGATGAAATACATGCACTTACCCGAGGGAAATCACGGTCTTGAAAATTCAGAGTCGCCTAGATAAAGGTGAATCAAAGGTAATTGGGCAATAGCGGCGACTAGGAGTATAAATTTTGAGAGGGACCGGTGCTGGGGCAATGCTGGCGGTCGGCAGGAGATCGGCACGGCAAGGCGATGCAGCGGTGGGAGGCTGGTGTGTAGAGGTAAAGGTCGAGCATTATCGGCAGCGGATTAAGAAGCGTTGGCTTAGGGTTCAGGCTAAGAGATGGGCGAAGTCCCAGCAAAGAGTGGAGAGGTGATGAAGTGGTGGTTGCTGGCGGCTAGCGGATCGTGGAAGGAGGAGACGGGGGCGACCATGAGAAAGAATGGCGGCTTGGAAGAAGAGAGAATGAAAGTGGAGGCGAGGGCTAAACTCTGAAGTGAGAGAGAGTGAGACAGAAAAACTAGATTTGGGATTTGGAAGAAGAAGAAATAGAGTTACGAGAGAGATTTCAGAGGGAGATAATGGGAAATTTCTTCATATTCATTGTTATCTGTCAAAGAAAGCTCAAGGGCTTTTTATACAGATATGCCTAAACGGCTTTAGTAAACCGGGATCAAACTGGTTGAAAGGAAATTAAAGGCTAACCGGGATTGAACCCGAAGTTTATTACATGGAAATCAGGAAAGGGATGGGAATCCTGCAACAATATATACTCCCTTCTTCAGCAATCCTTGTCCTCAAGGATTATAAGAATTGCAGCCTTGACAACTTCGGTTCGGACATTCAAATCAACACCCATCTTCCTCATTTCAAATTTGTATGCACTTGTCTGTACTCTCAACACCACATACAACTTGAGTGTAGATACTACCAAGTCACACAGTGTATCTCCTTTTCCTCCAGGGTCAAAAATCCACATTCCGACACAAACGCCTACTATAATGACCGACAATGAAGAGCAATCTGTAGAGAGGTTTGCTCTATGAAGTAGACTTCCATGTGTGGCATGCTCCTTCTTAGCTAGTTGATCTTTGTAATCCTTTGCCGAACCTTGCATTTTCGATCTATCAACAATGCCTTTGTTGATTTCAGAAATTAGGGGAAGGTTGCCCACAAGCTTCATTGCGCCTCCATGATCAAAACTCAAGGTTTCTTGTTCCTTATTTATGCTTGTTGCACTCTTAGAACACTTAGTTTCTGTAGGGAATGCATCAAACAACTCAATTCCCTTCTCCATGAATTCTGGCATTTCGTCGAACACCTAGTAGGCAGCTAGATCGATATTCTTTGTTGCAACAATCTGATTGTCGTCAACCTTCAAGTGGCCATTCTTCTCATTCCATCTCAATAAAGGGGCTTCTTGATCTAGAACCAACACCTCATATTCCTTAGGGACTGCATCTAACAACTCAAGTCCCTCCACAAATAACATTGACATTTCATCAACCACTTTGTGACCAATAAAGTGTGCGATATCCTTTGCGACAATCAACTCATTCTTCACCTCAGTTTGTACCAATTGACTGGAGATTTTGTATCCTGCTTCTCCTTCATCGATTAACTCATCAGTTTATTGTGAGGTTTCAGCAATTGTATACAACTCCTTGTGTGTGGTGTTATGAAATTCATCGAACACCTTCTGAACATGAGATCTAATCACCTCATTCACAGAAGAGACCTCAAATCTATAACTCTCGGAAAAATATCTCCCATTATAGAAATCGAATGCACAATGAGCGGCATAAACATCTCGAAAACAAATTCGATATTGAAATCCGCTCGGAATCGATATATAGCTAAACTCCTCAATCCGTCCAACTTCAGAGAACACTTGATACACTAAAAAGGAATCGTTGATTGGATATTCCTCACCATGAACCTTGACAAGAATGGATCGATCTCTTATCTCGTCATCCACGGCTGGCAGATATGAGAACCACGATTGGTAGCATTCGGCGATGAATTGCTTGATATCTAATAGTGTAATATCCTGATTTGTGCTCATTTGCGCAGATTCTATGCTCGAAATCATTCCAAGACCGATTGCTCTGATACCGTTGAGACAGGAAAACTAGATTTGGGATTTGGAAGAAGAAGAAATAGAGTAACGAGAGAGATTTCAGAGGGAGATAATGGGAAATTTCTTCATATTCATTGTTATCTGTCAATGAAAGCTCAAGGGCTTTTTATACATATATGCCTAAACGGCTTTAGTAAACCGGGATCAAACCGGTTGAAATGAAATTAAAGGCTAACCGGGATTGAATCCGAAGTATATTACATGGGAATTAGGAAAGGGATAGGAATCCTATAACAGAGAGAGGCGGCGCGGTGAGGAGCGGGCAGTGAAGAAAGGGAGATGGAGATAGTCTAGTGGTAGAGAGGAAAGGCTCAACTTTTTTTTTTTTTGAAACCTGCAGTTTAATATGGAATATTCTAAAGACAAAAAGTACTAAAGCTAATCTACGGAGTATAACGCAAAAAAAAAAAACACAAAAAAAAATCTAAAACTAAACTAATTTATCAAATCTAAAACCACTGACCTTCGTTCTGGTCCACCTCTAAGATCTACTCTGACATCGCTAACGCTCTCAGTAACTTGTCAAATTCCTGAGCACACATTTCACACAAGTATGTATAATATATTGATAAATTGAAACTAAATAATATTGCAGACAAAAACCGTTTCAACTTATTGAACAAGCAAGCATGACTTTCTGCAGAGAGTATGTAATACCACCAATTCAGTTCCATTGGTGACTTCTCAAAATATGCACTCCTCTCTCGCCTTCTTGTAGCTCTTTGTCCGTGTGCGCCCTCGTCAAATTCAAACAAGAGAATACCCATTGTGAAGCTTTCCTCATCTTGCTCATCTATCCATTCTTCTAAGATCTCCTCGCGCAGTCGTCACTGACAACCACCTCAGTCTGCATAGGAAAAATCTCAATAATAATTGGAATTGTAATTTGTTGAGCCATTTGGATCCGCCTCATCTCGTTATTGAAATCAATTTGGATCATTATAAGTTGGGAATCCATTGCAGCAAAGTGCTCTTCCAATCGGGGCAACATGGACGATTCTTGTGATGTTTGCAGAGCCAGACATGGAGGTTCTAATTGTCCGATTTGAAGCTCTAATTGTGCAATCTCATGTATGATATCCAATTCGCGGGAAAGATGAGTTTTGCACAAATTGTATACTTCCTTAACCTTTTCGATCGGAACCCTAAACACCAAGCAATCTTTAAATATATGATTAGAAACTCCGCAGAAATCACAATATAAACCATGGGTCATCTTTAGATGGAATCACCTAGGCACACAACACAAACACAAATATCTCTTACTATGTAGATGAGTTAGTAGCACGGGTGTTATAAATCGTAAGATAGGCTCACAGCAAAATTAGTTATATACAATAATCGGCAAACACACAAACAAAGAAATAAACTTTGACTCCCCGGTAACGGCGCCAAAATTTGACGGGAGGAAATCGTTGTGTCTCCTGTCAAAAGTAAAACTCAAACTTACAAACTAGTATAACAAATAAGTAAGAGGTTGATCCCACAAAGAATCAAGTATTTCTAAGCAATCTGTATTTACCAATTAGTAGAAATAGGTGTTTTGGTTGATTGAAATAGAAAGAAAACAAAATAAATTATAAAACAGAGTTGATGCAAAACAATTTAGAGAAGATCGCTCTACCTACAACTATCCACTTTATCTGGTTGAAGTGATATTGTAACTTTCTCTTGTCCTTTTATTCTTCCTATTGATGTCCTTGTCCCGACCTAATATAGTTTCTAGTTCAATGAGTCCTAGAAACCCTTATCTCATGAACAGTCCCTCAGAGAAGAATTTAACCCAATCGATAGCTTTAAGTTCAGAGATTAACCAAGGTATTTGCAATCTCTCAGAAAGGGATTTAACAACACATTCAACTTCCTAACCATCCAATTAGTTCAACGAGTCCTAAGGAAATAAATTTGCTACTTGGTTTAAGGTTCACAACGGAGAATCTACAAAACCCTGGCAATTGAATCGATTCTAACTAGTTGATCATGCAAGATAGAATAAAACAATCAACAATAAAGCGCAAAGAAGTCGAAACATTCAATATAGGAAATAAGGAAAAAGATTCATAAATTCACAACTCAATTTAAACAAAGCTTCAAATTACAAGTACAACGAAGCGGAAGACGCTACAACAGAAAAGCCTTTTAGCGACCAAAATTTTAGCGATAAATTCTTTTTCCTCGGCAAATGTGGGCTTTGGCGACGAACATATCCGCTCCTCATAAAATGGTGCGTGAACTTTAGCAAGAAACCTATATTCCTCGTTAAAAGTGGTATTCAACAACAAATTTTTTGACTCGTCGCTAATTGTTAGTATAATGTGGTCGCATAAACCATAAGTAAAATAGCAATTTGGAGCATTTATTGAGGAATTTTTTCATCGCTAAAAATAGATTCATCGAGGAATTTTTAATTTTGTCGTTATTTGTGTGGTGGGAATTAGGTAAAATTTGCCAAATTTATTAGCGACAAAGATTGTGATTTGTCGCTAAAAGTATATGTATTTCGAGGAAAAAAGTTGTCGCTAAACATATTAATCAACGAAGAAATTCCATTTTTATCGTTCTTGGCTTGGATGAAATTGAGAAAATGGTTCAAATTCATTAGTGAGATAAGTTAAAATTCCTCACTATATGCTCACGTTTTATGAGAAATATTTTTGTCATTGTAACAACCATCTAACGAGGAAATATCACTTTGTCCCAACTTGTATAAGGAAAAACACACCACATTTATTAGCAACAATATTGTAATTTCTTGCTAAAAGTACGTGTTTCTCAATGAATAAATGTGTCACTAAAGATATCAATTAGAGAGAATAATGACCAAATTTCAACGGCGACAAAAGTTTAAACTCCTCACCATATGTTCTTGTAGCGGTCTTTTATTTTTCTCTCTTTCTAGAAAAATAAAAAGAGAAGAAGAAATATATTTTGGTAAGAATAAATATACACAAATATAAAATAATACTCCCTCCGTTCAACAAAACTTGACGTTTTACTATTCATGCACGCTTTTTTAGGAGCTAAAAACTATATAAAATATCGACTTTTTAAATAAATTTTTTTAACAATTTCGTAGTTATTATTAATAAGTACAAACTTGTTAAAAAATAATTTTAAAAAAATGAATATTTTATATAGTTTTTATCATTCTACAAAAGCGTGCGTGAATAGTAAACGACAAGTTTTGTTGAACGGAGGGGGTAATTATTAAACTATTTATGGTCAATATATATTAATATAAATAAGAAAATAAAAATATATTTTAATATCTCTTTGGGGCTGAAAAGATTTATGTATGATAGTGTAACCAGATTACAAAGGGTGACAAAGACCAAACCAAGGGACATGTCAATAAGAAAAGAAGGGAATAACCACACAGGGCCAAATAACACCTCCACTTTCTACCAAAAATTACTCTGTAGAAAATGAGCATTTTCTGCATTTTCTAATAGCGATAATCGTCTCTTAATTTCTACCTCAGCCTACAATCAGTCAACTCCCACCAATCTACTTTCTCATATGAAAGCTCCTAAACCACTTTCTCATACTCTAGATCATGAGCATTTTCTGCATTTTCTATTCCCATACTTTTTCATCAAGGCATCTTTAACGAGGAAAGCAAAGTTATCTCCCGTATTACTTAGTGGTTGTATGCTACCCTTGTCTTCGAACACCGCTGGCGTGGACTGATCACAAAGAAACTCCTCTTCATCAAGAATCAACAACACCATAACAAGCTCCTAAGCCCCCTCTTGTCCGCTCTTCTCCTGTCACATGGATTTGGCTTATGCCCATTTGCACACGACTATGGGGACAAACGATGGGCAGGGCTTGAGAGCTCATCAGTAAACTCATCCCCTAACACCACTTTGTGCTATAAGGGCAGAAAACAACAGAATCATGCACATCATGCTGTTCATTCACCAAATCCCCCTCCAACAAAAACTTTCTTGTTGTATCCAGTCCCTCATATTTTTTTCTTAAACTCCTTGTAGTGCTGCGCATTCACCCAACTCACACACTGTTGCACAGGCTCCCTATCTGCCACACTTTTCTTTTCCCTGTGTTAAGATGTCATACTTTCCGCTCCCACTTTACCCCCATTAAAATTTGATGTCATACTTGCAGTTGCACTCACCTTTATTGCGATGTCATCTATAATATTATTTGCTTCATCCTTCTTGGCCTTCCTCTCTTGGTAAAACATAGCAGCACTGGTATTTTCAGCTTCTTTTGTTGTCAAAACCTCAGCAGTCACTTCAGCAGTCACTTTTTTAGCATCTCTTGCAGTCATAACCTCAGCAGCATTGATTTCTTCCCGTCTTTTTTGATTTTCTTTTATTTCCTCCTTGTTCATTCTACGCCCCTTTGTTATCAAAAACTTGAGCTCCTTGGTTCACTCATTACTTTCAGATACACAGATTATAAAGATTTTATTACATGCTAACAAAGTAAAATCATATATTTTATGATAAAAAAAAACATAATATGGATTCACCTGTCGACTAGTGTTGTGTGATCTAACCTATACAAAGATCAATGCACCGGAGATAGTATCAGAAAAATGTTATACCACAAGAGCCTTGCATACCTCAACCAACTGAGATAGCTCTCATGCTGCCTGTATATAATATTGATGTGAATAGAAAACTCCAAATAAAACTTTTCATAATTCATTAATGTCTACATGCAAAACCAATCAAAAGGTATCATCAAACTAATCTTCCTACAAAAATAATAATCGCTGGATTACTAAAAAAGCGATGCATCCAACAACGTAAGAAATAAACAGAATTACAGAACATGGAATGATTTAATTGGGAAGAATAGGAAATGTTCCTATTACTTGATAATAGGGACAGACACAAGCGATAGAGATAAGATATGTGGAGATTTGACCCCTTTTTTGCATACATTATAAAGTATAACATTTGTTGACATTAGATTTAGAAATACATACCTTTGCGCCCTTAATTGAGTGCCTCAATTTCTAGGAATTTTATTATGTTGGTGAAGATTGTTACTAATCTGTAGCAAGGTACCTCATCCTGAGCTCATTAACTCCTCTTTTGTTGATGTCCTAGATTTTCTTCTATTGTGGTGGGGGAACATATCTAGTTGGTTTTTTCTCCTATTTTCTTTTATTCTAAGACTCTTAAAGGATTTAGCAGTCGGTGAAAGCTACTACATTGAGCCATCAGGTACAACCTAAGCTACTTAGCTAAAAGGTGAATTCTTCCAAGGAATTTTTAGACAATAGACAGAAGAGAACATTGGCTAGAAAAAGGAATAAGAAAAATCCATGATTCTTCTTTTATTAGATGCTTGATGGACTGAGTATCTGAAGGATAACCATGTCACGACTAATGACATCTGGAAATAAATCAATTGAAATGCAAAGCCAAAACATGATTAAACTAGTCTTATAATCAAAATAGAAACAAGAGAAGTATTTGTTTCTAATGGTTCCCTATTGGGCATTTTGTCAAACAGGTTAAGTGCATTTCTAAATTTCATATGTAAACCTTAAATTTGAAGATTTTATAGTCCACTAATAGTCTAATATCCAGATAACATCAAACATAAATAGACAGAGCTCAGAATTTCATCAATTTCTGAAGTATTAAACCTAATAAAATATCAGCACAATGGAAAAAAAAACAAACAAGAATGAGAAACTTACACAATGGTATAAGGAAGAATGAGCTTCATGTTGTTCATTGCAAGAAAGGCGGAGATGATTCAGAGGTTGATGCAATGGCGACGTCGAAGGTGGTGGTGCCGATAGAGACGGACGGTGTGGCCATCGAAGGTTAGTGGCACAGTCAACTGATGGTTCACACGATAGGCTTTTGATTTTAGAAAATGAAAAGCAGTAGTTACTTATGAACAATCTTATGTGTTTGTTATTTCTGTAGGTGACTTTAAAATGTTGCTATTACTATGACATTTATAAAATAATAGAGATACTAAAGTATTTATTATCCATATATAATCTATCGTTTTTATACTATTAATTTTTTTACCACTCTCGTATCTATTTGATCATAAGCTTATAACTAGTATGATCCCCGCGCCATTGCGCGATTTTTTATAAGTAAAATCTTACTAATATATTAAATTAATATTATAACATAATTGTAAAAGTTCAGACAATTAAATATTTTGAATTAAACTCATGAGTTGAGAAAACGATTAAAGTAGTATATACGTGTGTGTGTGTGTATATATATTACTAATATTAATTTTATGTTTTCTTATTTTTAAATTTATGTTTTGAATTAATCCCATTGTTTTTTAAAAACTACTTAAATTATAATTTAGGCTAAGATCAATGTTTTGAATTAAGCCCAATAGTTAGTAAAATTAAATCAAAAAGAGAATTAAAGGAAAAAGAAGAAAAAAATTAGAATTAAAGAAAAGCAAAGAAAAATAGCAAAAAAAAATGATTGGCCAAGACTCCTAAAATTTCTCTAAGCTTGACACATCATCCTAAACTCTTCTAAATTAAGAGTTTATATAGATAGTTAGTAAAATTAAATCAAAAAGAGAATTAAAGGAAAAAGAAGAAAAAAAAATTAGAATTAAAGAAAAGCAAAGAAAAATGGCAAAAAAAAAATGATTGGCCAAGACTCCTAAAATTCCTCTAAGCTTGACACATCATCCTAAACTCTTCTAAATTAAGAGTTTATATAGATTGTTTTTTAGAAAAAAAACTACTTAAATTATAATTTAGGCTAAGATCAATGTTTTGAATTAAGCCCAATAGTTAGTAAAATTAAATCAAAAAGAGAATTAAAGGAAAAAGAAGAAAAAAATTAGAATTAAAGAAAAGCAAAGAAAAATGGCAAAAAAAAAATGATTGGCCAAGACTCCTAAAATTTCTCTAAGCTTGACACATCATCCTAAACTCTTCTAAATTAAGAGTTTATATAGATAGTTAGTAAAATTAAATCAAAAAAGAGAATTAAAGGAAAAAGAAGAAAAAAAATTAGAATTAAAGAAAAGCAAAGAAAAATGGCAAAAAAAAAAATGATTGGCCAAGACTCCTAAAATTCCTCTAAGCTTGACACATCATCCTAAACTCTTCTAAATTAAGAGTTTATATAGATATATAGATAGATAGTTAGTAAAATTAAATCAAAAAGAGAATTAAAGGAAAAAGAAGAAAAAAAAAATAGAATTATAGAAAATCAAAGAAAAATGGCAAAAAAAAGATTGGTCAAGACTCCTAAAATTCCTCTAACACATCATCCTAAACTCTTCTAAATTAAGAGTTTATATAGGTTGTTTTTTTAGAAAAAAAAACTACTTAAATTATAATTTAGGCTAAGATCAATGTTTTGAATTAAGCCCAATAGTTAGTAAAATTAAATCAAAAAGAGAATTAAAGGAAAAAGAAGAAAAAAAATTAGAATTAAAGAAAATAAAAGAAAAATGGCAAAAAAAAAAAAGATTGGTCAAGACTCAAGACTCCTAAAATTCCTCTAAGCTTGACACATCATCCTAAACTCTTCTAAATTAAGAGTTTATATAGATAGTTAGTAAAATTAAATCAAAAAGAGAATTAAAGGAAAAAGAAGAAAAAAATTAGAATTAAAGAAAAGCAAAGAAAAATGGCAAAAAAAAAAAATGATTGGCCAAGACTCCTAAAATTCCTCTAAGTTTGACACATCATCCTAAACTCTTCTAAATTAAGAGTTTATATAGATATATAGATAGATAGTTAGTAAAATTAAATCAAAAAGAGAATTAAAGGAAAAAGAAAAAAAAATTAAAATTAAAGAAAATCAAAGAAAAATGGCAAAAAAAAAAAAGATTGGTCAAGACTTCTAAAATTCCTCTAACACATCATCCTAAACTCTTCTAAATTAAGAGTTTATATGGGTTGTTTTTTTAGAAAAAAAAAACTACTTAAATTATAATTTAGGCTGAGATCAATGTTTTGAATTAAGCCCAATCTATACAAACCTAAAAGCAGAAGCACTCCTCTCCTACGTGGCTTCATCAGAGAGCAGCATTCCACGTGTCGAAAGGATGAAGAGCGCTCCTCATTTACCTCTCCATCTCACGCCAATGTGGCACCAATGTGGCAAGGGTTCTTTTACACGGTGGCCTCCCACGTTCGCTTCTTCAGACGCTCGGCCTCCCACGTTCTTCACTCCTCCATCCATAACCGGCGTCCCACGTTCTCCACTGCTTTGTAACTTCTTTGCCATCGTCGGCTTCAAGGAGGGTGAATGGTACGCTTTTCTTTCCTTCTCTGTGCTAGGTTTTTTTTTTCTTCTTCCTTCTCTAACTCCTAACCCCCTTTCTCTAATCCCCTTTCTCCAATCTCCAGGTCGTCGTCCGATTTCTGGTTTCCGCTTCACCAGGCCACTGTCGAATAGGCGCACGCATAATGAGCTTACGTGAAGCCTGGAATCGGGTAATTTTGCTGCTTCTGGATATATCAAGAACACTTCCTGCACTCGGCCCATTCTTCGACTTCTCTAGATGGGTGCATTTGAGGTTGGTTTTTTGTTTCGGTTTTTTTTTAGTTTTATGATTCATCTTCTTCATTATAAATTAAGCAATTCTTATTATTGAAGTTATCAGTTTTGTCGAAAATAAGGGCCTAGGGATTCAATTTGGGGATTTTAGAATTAAGCAATTCTTATGGTTGACGCTATCAATTTTGTCGAAAATAAGGGCCTAGGGATTCAATTTGGTATTTCTCTTGGCCTATTTACATGTGTTTGATGACATCTAAAGATTAGACGAATGAAAGCTCTTGAAATTTATGAGTTTGAAATATCATTTAGTCATGCACTCCACCTATTTGATGAAATGTCATAGAGAGAATCATGAAAAAAACTCAATGGTTTTGTTTTAGTTCTATAATGCATATCAATCTCTAGATCGAGGAGCGTCGTTCTTTGGTAGTTGATGCGCATTCAAGGGTGTAAGTTGTTTGGAGGGGGGGCTACGAGGTTTTGTCTTTACTTAAATTTATAGGATGAAATTGATCGTTTATATGCATTCCTTTGATATACAGGGTGAAATGAGTTCCATCCATAGCGCAATTTCTGCCATAGATTGGAGCAGAGACACATGGTAGATTAGGGGGAAAGTAATAGGGTTATTTCGAAAGTCATTTAGTTTGTTGGAGCAAATTGAAATGGTGGTTCTTGTGTTCATGGATGTGGAGGTAATCTCTAGATATGGTTTTTTAGCATGATTTTTGTTTTTATTATATATTATGACAGTTGGGGATTCAAGTTTATATAGATAGATTGTGAAAATGCTATATGAGAGATGCCCAGCTGGAGTTTGCCAGTAATGGAACACAAATTCATGCTTGAGTTTGTGTTTATATGCATTCCTTTCATCTGGAGTTTACCCAAACTCAGCTGGAGTTTGCCAGTAATGGCCATTGGTTATGTACACAAACTCAATGGTATATGAGAGATGTGTAAGTGTGTATAGTAAGTTGTTAGTTATATTTGTCTATGAGTTTGCCAGTTATATAAATTTTCACAAACTCAAGCTGGAGTTTGCCAGTTATAGGGTGAAAGGAATGCATATATAAATTTCGAACCATATAAACACAAACTCCAGCTGACTCCTCACAATCATTTTGCTCATCTTGATCTTTCATGCCCTCACAATTTTCTTATTTCATCTATTGATTAAATTATTTGTCCCTACAATTTCTTCAAACTTAATAAGCTTCTAGGTACTCTCTCCCCCTCTCTCTGTGATGCATCCTCTTTTGTTGCTGCTGTGTCGTTTTGTATCATAATTTACAATCATGTGAAATCATAGGAAATACACTTACTATTTTGGTTTAAAATGCAATATTGATTTCCCATAACATTTGCATAAACTGAGAATAACACCACAATGAAATGTCAATATCTGTCAGTTTCTGTTTCAATTCAATCTACTGCTTTTTTTTTATTTGATGTTGCTTGCTGACTTGAATGCAAACTGAGGGGTGATTGTGAAAGTTATAAGCAAAAATTATTCCTCGGAATTTGGGTGAATGTTGTGGTGCATGTACTAATTAAGATGCCAAAAGGTGATATATAACACAACCTCTAAATTTCGTTCCTTCTAATTAAGATGCCAAAAGGTGATATATTGGAACGGAATCGTATATTTATAGTCCGCATTCACTGAATTTATAGTCCGCATTCAATCTTATGAATCTCTCTGGCTCCAATTATACTCTTACATATGTTATGTACCAGGAATCGATCATCCACGAAATAAACACTCACCCGCATGCTGGATGGGTGGCTGCCAAGAACGACAAATTTAGTGACTATATTGTAAACCCCCTTTGTCTATCCTTTCATAATGTTCATAAAAACATTGATTTGTCGCTTGTAGTAAGCTGTTGTCTCATTTTACTCCTTTTTTTTGAACTAAAGCTTGGCCAATTCAAGTACATTCTTGGCGCTAAAACTACACCTGGGAGTGTTAAAAGATCAGGTAACCAGCTTATCAACAAAAGATCAGGTAAACAGCTTTGCCTTTTCCTTAATTAATTTTCTCTATTATGCACTATATTGACAATAAACTGCAAATCTACAATACAGTGGAGTTTGGTTGTGATATTTTGACTTGTCTTATGCTATTTAGGGCCATTGTGCTTCTTGCTGGGCATTTGGTGTTGTTGAATCGCTCTTTGATCGCGTCTGCATTCATTTTCACTGCAGTTTCATGTTTGCAAATCGCGTCTTTGAGTCTTTAATCCAGTGCTATTATTGTAGGTTTGTCTAGACTAAAGTTTGTGTCTTGGAGTCTATAATCCATTGCAATTGTTGTTGAAAATGTTTAATCTGTGAGCGACCGTGTTAATTTCTGGACATGATGATTTCATTTTGGGGATGTTTTCTATGAATGAATCCCAAATCAAAGCATAATGCCTAAAACTCTATTTATGGAGATGCGCTATGGGGTATTTGATTTTCTATTTTTCTGGTTTCATGAAGGAATGAAAAGGAATAGTATTACTTTGTGTTTATTCAAATTTGTTGGTTTTATTCGCAGTTTCATGATAAGCTGCTAATTGCAGATTCCTTCAAGAAGCTTCGCAAGGGTTTGGTCGAGAAAGAGTGGTGGCAGGGGGATGCAGCGCCGGCTGTTGCCAACATCGTCCTGCCTTGCAAGCTGGGCAATGGTGGAAGGCGCGCGGGTGGAGCCAAAGGCGATACCTAGCTTCAATTTTCAGGCCCTGACAAGACTGGTAACAAAAAGCAATTCATCTACTACATTTTGTTCTCCATCTAATTCAGTTGACAAGGAAATGGCATGGTTTTAATTTCAGTTTTATTTATGCAATTACTCCTAAAAAATATCTGCCTTGTCTTTATTGCTTGCAAAATTTATATGATCATCCTTATGCTTTAGATTATATATGGTTTTAATTAAATGTGTCTTGGAGTCGATAATCCATTGCAATTGTTGTTCAAAATGTTTAATCTGTGAGCGACCGTGTTAATTTCTGGACATGATGAGTTCATTTTGGGGATGTTTTCTATGAATGAATCCCAAATCAAAGCATAATGCCTAAAACTCTATTTATGGAGATGCGCTATGGGGTATTTGATTTTCTATTTTTCTGGTTTCATGAAGGAATGAAAAGGAATAGTATTACTTTGTGTTTATTCAAATTTGTTGGTTTTATCCGCAGTTTCATGATAAGCTGCTAATTGCAGATTCCTTCAAGAAGCTTCGCAAGGGTTTGGTCGAGAAAGAGTGGTGGCAGGGGGATGCAGCGCCAGCTGTTGCCAACATCGTCCTGCCTTGCAAGCTGGGCAATGGTGGAAGGCGCGCGGGTGGAGCCAAAGGCGATACCTAGCTTCAATTTTCAGGCCCTGACAAGACTGGTAACAAAAAGCAATTCATCTACTACATTTTGTTCTCCATCTAATTCAGTTGACAAGGAAATGGCATGGTTTTAATTTTAGTTTTATTTATGCAATTACTCCTAAAAAATATCTGCCTTGTCTTTATTGCTTGCAAAATTTATATGATCATCCTTAGGCTTTAGATTATATATGGTTTGAATTAAATATTTGATCATCTTGATTATGTTTAGGATGTCAACACTACACTATTTACATGCTATGAACTTGCAGGTTTTATGACAATTCCATAATTTTGCCACGTCATTGGATTTTAAAAGAAGGCAGATAAAGCAAACATCATAAAGGCTGCTATGGTGCATTGACTTTAATTTGTAACCTATTTATTACATACTTGCTTTTTCTTGAGGGATTTTGGGGCCTATTTGAACAAGCCCTCCTGCTATTTAGTGATACTGCTCCATTCTCTTGCCTATCATTACCAGTTTAAGATTGGATCAGTGAAAGTGAAAATGTTTGGAGATTAAAGTATTTTTTGTCAATTTGTTTGCCACTGTTTTCTTATATGAGCTGGAATTTCCAGAATAGGTTCAAACTTGGCAATCGGTAAGGTTCTGTTGCTACTTAACTCCTTACTATTTCCTTGCATCCACCAATTACAGCTGCTGGGAGTGACGGATCCTCCTCCATATGTACTACACGCTTGACAATATTACCAACGTACAACAAGCTCTGCATTTAATTTCATATTCATCATATATAGACATCCTTAATTGCAAAATAAAAATGCATTCTCGAAAGAAATGAAAACAAGGACATGTATCCAAATTTTCCCACCTGAACTCTTTTAAAAATGCATTTCCTTGAACTTGATTAGTGAATCCTTCAACTCGCCATCAAAAGGGCTTAGTGACCATTTGGTTTGACAAAGAATAATCAGCATTTAAGTGCCATGAGTGGCAGATCTATTTGCATCGATTCATTTCTTTTCCTTTTTATCATTGTGCTTTGGTGTTAGATTTAGCATATATGGGCTTTCATTAGCAATTGAAGTTTTTGGTGAATTGAAATGGAGGATTTGTAAATCAAGGATTGTATATATTTTTATGTATGAGATGCAGAGACGACAAACCGAACTTGCATTTCATATTTGGACTGACTGGCTGGCTTCATATCTGCAGGGCTTAGGAGCTGCTGCTCACAGCAAGAATTTTTGTTTGCCAGACTGGTTCAATAGGGCTGTAAATCGCCCCATCTTACTACCTTGGTTGTATACCAGAAAGGAAAAATTGCTTTGAATATGTTAAGGTATGGTTGTTCTTGCTTCTTCTCCTTCTGTTAGGGGTTAATTATTTAATTCAGTTGTAAATATTCTTTTCAAAAAGCAATTTTTCCTTTATAGAAAATGGGAAAAATCTTGCATATGTTGTAAGTGGAGATTGAATTAGCTATGGCGTTCATCTGGTTGAGTGAATTTGGGCCTTTTTTTTCTCCACTTCTTGCAAGGAGGCATTTTTTTTTATTGGGTCTGATCTTTCCAACAAAAGGCTATAACGTTCCTTGGTAGAACTAATATGAACTTTGAAGAAAAATGCATTTTCAGATTTTTTTTTCTTTCTTTAAAACAAATAGAAAGAAATTTACAAGGTTTACTGATTTAATGTTTTTTTAAAGATTGCAATGAGGAGGAATGGTGCCACAACTGTCTCCTCAACCATGTATTAATTTGCTTCTATGGTCAGTAGATGTTCTTTCCCGAAATTTCTTTGTTCCTTATGTATTCGAAAGATGGTTCGATGAATGAAGGACCAATCTTCGGGCAATCAGTAATTCGTTTCAGGGTAAGTGGCAGCTTCACCCGTTGGGATTAGAGGAATGAAGGCCCTTGAAATATATGGTTTTCAAATGACATTTACTCATGCACTCTAACTGTTTGATGAAATGTCACACAATATATGGTTATAAATGATGCTTGATGCCATCATTCGGTATCCTTTTATATGATGCCATCAGCATTTATTTAAGTTTATTCTTTGCATTTGCTAGCTCAGACAAGTAGATCAAGAAGTTTTTTTCATCTTAATGAATGCTGATGGGATCAACCAATTTTTTTTATTGCCGCAGGTGACAGATTTTGATTGGTACTTGATCAGCTGCAAAATTTAGCCTATACGAATTTGTTCCAAATGCTAAATTTCAGCAGGACTAGAGGTCAAGCCAGAACAACCAAAGCTCCTTTAGGCGGTAAGCTTGCATCCTTTTTTCATGCTCATATTAGTATTTTTTTTTTTTTTGTCAAAAAGAGGGATAGGGCCCGATATGCTCATAATAGTTTTGTATGCGCTATTTGTACCAGTTTCAGGGTACAAACACACATACAATGCAGAGAAGGTCACTTCACTTGAGAATCTGTTATGCTGTAAGTTTTCAATCGTCAGTTTCTTTCTGTATATTGTACTTTATTTTGCATTCTAAAGAAATCGATTGTTTGAGTGAACTATATCATTATCGACTCATTTGATTTACTTGTAAATTATTTAATTATACAGCTCTTGTGCGTCTATTTGCTACATAGTTTCTATCAATGAGCAGGCCAAACCAGAGACATTTGATAAGGTCTGCGCAATAGTGGAAAAAGCAACTGGCATTGCCTGAAACCTCTGAGTTTACTGGTGGATCTACATTTACTACCCTTAGAGCTGATTCTTTGGACACCGTAAGCCAATTTATACACTTGCCCTACTACTGTTCTTCTAGATCAAAGTCTTGACTAATTTACAAAATTGTGCATTCCTTTCGTGTGTTGGAAAATTGTTTCATTGAACGATTTGATGATTGCTATCATTTGCATGGCAGGTTGAGATTGTGATGGGGTTTAAAGAAGAATTTGATATGAATGTCGAAGAGGAGAGTGCCCAAAGCATTATCATTCAAGATGCAGCTGATTTGATTGAGAAGCTATTGGAAAAGAAGTAGAGATCAAGTGATGTAAATCTCTTATGTTATTTTATGCAAGTGCATAGACTGAGAGTAGATTGATTTCTCTTAGCAAATCATGTTTTTTTAGGTAGGGAGTTGATTTGTTTATGTTGGGCAGTTGGAAGAGATTCGACAAAAGAGGGTGGCCCAGAGCTTGAGGAAAGTCTCATATATATGGTTCCAATCTGAGTACTGCCTTAAATCCTTTAGGTTTGCATTCTTCTTATTCAAATTATTTCATGGCTTTTCTCAACTTCCTCCGTTTATTTTAGCTTTGCCATTAGGGTTTTGTTCAAATTACATAGTTTGTTATGGATATCTACGTGGCTTTGGTTGAATTAGATATTGAATTCGTAAATTGGATGCCTTTTTCTTGGTCTAATCAATGTAGGCGATGTCTTTATTATTATGAATTGTTTTCCCCTCTCTTGACGTATTTGGTTGAATGTAAGAATGTTTGATCTGATTTATGAATGAAGACGGATGAAGTTGCTCTTAGTTTAGAGACCGATGTAAGAATGTCTCAACTATGATGAATAAGTTGGTCTTAGAAGAGATTAAAACAATTTTAAGACTTGAGTTAGTGTTATCAAAATGCTGAAAATTTATTTGTATTCTAATTTGGTGTTAGAAAACGCGGTTGAATTTTAGACGATCCCTAATTGATGGGTTGCTTGCATCGGATCTATGTTTGACAGATATTAATATCTAACTTTGGTACTGCTGTATTATGATTCCATCGTGAGGATGGATAGCTTTATGGGTTCAGCTGACTTATTCAATTTGAATGATTGTGCTAGGGAGATCAGCAAATGTATGGGAATCACCGAAGGGCTGCCTTCTGTTTTCATACACTATCGAGATGGAGGATGGGAGGATAGTTCCTTTTTTACAATACATTGTATGTTTAGCTTTAACGGAGGCCATCAAAGATGTCTGTGATATAAAGGTGGTGGATTCTCTTGCTTGGGATTTGATATGATGTATTTCATGCTTATATTTTGCAGATGTTTGAAATATGAGTGGATAGGGGTACAAGATCCATGCCTTTTTGTGTTATTGATTTGGGCATCCTTTTAGCAATGGCTGTTTGGCTGTCTTGCGCTTCCACATTTTGCAAGTATTTTCGTAGTCTATGGTTTTACAGTGTAGTAAACCAAATACTATGTTTCTCCCTAAAAGGGTTAATCTTGGGCATATTCATTGCAGGGCTTACCACAGTTAAGTGTCAGAATAAAATGGCCAAATGATCTTTACTTGAATGGCCTCAAAGTTGGAGGCATATTGTGCACCTCCACTTATAAGTCAAAGAAGTTCAATGTTAGTGCTGGTAAATTCTGATCACAAGCAAGTTCTGGTTGTATTTTACTTTTAGCAAGCCTTAATGAACTTTTTCTTCATCTGACTTTCTAGCCCTTACTCGCTTCAGGTTATTTTGTTCCATGCACAATACAATATCACCCAATAATTTTTTCTTGATCAAATCGGTTTCAACTAAATTCACCATTTCTCCATTTGTAGGAATAGGATTAAATGTAAATAACCGGGAGCCTACAACATGCCTGAATGCATGCCTGCAAGAGCTAACCTCTGTCACTTGCCAACTACAAAGAGAGGAAATCATGGCATCCTTCTTTAACAAGTTTGAGGAGTTTTTCGATATTTTCATACTTCAAGGTGAGTCATTTGCCTAAGATGAGTGAGATTTTAGTGACCTGGCATCCTTCTTTAACAAGTTTGAGGAGTTTTTCGATATTTTCATACTTCAAGGTGAGTCATTTGCCTAAGATGAGTGAGATTTTAGTGACCTTTAGTCTTGTAAAACTATGGAATCATACTGAAAGAACTCCACTTCATTTTGTTCGCTCTTTGATTAATCTTAGTCATTGAAAGCGATAAACTATCCCAGCAAGAAGATAAAGAAAATTGATTCATTCTGCTGCAGGTTTTCAGCCTCTGGAGGAAATGTACTACAAGACATGGTTACACAGGTATGCGGTACATTATGAACTTTATCCTCTACCACCTCCCCTTTATGTAAGAGGCATTTGCATTCTTTTGCCTGCTGGAATCCATGAAGTTTCTTGTAGATTCCTACTCCATCAGCCACTTTCATCCCAATGTTCTCCCGTTAATTGATCTCCTTTTCCACTTTCTTTCCCACTTAAAAAAGTGGGCAGCCTGCCACTCTCTCTTATTCTTGCAGGCCAAACCCCAACCTCTATTGACTTCTCTCTCTTGCTATCTACACTTGCAGTGAAGATTTACTTCACTAAGGTTCTGTTGAGAATTCCGTTTTGAAGATTTGTTCAAAACTAAATTGCTCATGGTTGCTTAAACTAATCAATTGCTCATGGTTGCTTAAGGTAATCAATTGCTCATGGTTGCTTAAAGAGAAATATGAAATGTGTGGGTTTTAGGCACATAGCATTTCATTTCCATTCTTCAGGTAACTTGGGTGAATTAGTGGAGTAATGTGAGGGTTCTCAACCCATATTTCTAAAGATTCAAATGACTTCAATTTCTTGGCAATGTTGATCCATCTTTTATGCAAAATGTGAAGGTTTATCGTTTCTGATCTGCTAAATGCTACACGCTTTTGCTATGTTAGTTACTCGCATATACGGTCTAACATTTTCTTGTCTAAAATTGTGTGACAGCAGCAGTGTCTGAGTAGAGCGATTGAGTTGGAAACTCAGATATCCGAGCTACAGGATGCTCTGAAATAGGTGAAGGAACAGCTGACTGCTTCAAAGGCATTTAAGGAAGAACTATAGTTTTCAATTTTCAAATGACCCATAGTGTGTAAAACGGCCACTATATGGCATGTCACAACGTTTTGTCATGGACAGATCAATCCAGATGCTTTATTGTACCCTTAAATTGATGTGAGTGGAATGTTAATCCTTAACATTATTAACCATTCATAAAAATCTGATATTGAAATTGCTTACTTTCCTGTTTTCTGTCAAAATGCCTCTCTTAAATCAGAATAGCAGCTGCTGCTTGATTGATTTCAAATGTTGCTGAGCTGCTCGCGTAATTTGTCGGTAAGAATTGAAAGGATACTTTATAAATTTCACCTGTTATGGTCTACCAAAACTTTTCATAGGTTGCGCATGCCTTGTGCAACAGAAGAGGTAAAACTATACAAAGTTATCAATTGCAATCTAATTACTCCACTAATTCACCCAAGTTATCAATGTCTAACGTAATCCCAATTACCCCACTAACTAACGGTTGACAACTGAAATTACTCCACTAATTCACCCAAGTTATCAATTCTAATCCCCTCATCAATCCCCACTACTTCACGTGGACATTTTGAGTTCATCACTCCCCACTACCCACTCCCCACTACTTCACGTTGGACAATTTCAGTTGCTGCAGTGCTATATACAATTTTAGTTGCTGCAGTGGTATATAAATTCAAGTGCAATTAACGTTTTTCACCATTGGCATTCACAAGTGGTAGTAAGTATTGTGTATGGAGTTTTTGGTTTCAATTACCTCTATCTACCTTTTTTTTTCAATATGTTTCCTTCATATTATCTATCTGACTCATATGTGAAATTGTGATTCTGTAGTTTCAAGCAATGGCGATTCCACGGCGGCACGCATTGGGATATCATTCTACCATCGGTTCATACTTCGTTCGCATCGTAGGATCACCGTCTTCTTCATACGGAGATAGTACACTTGCCATCTCCTATAGTATCATAATCAATGGGAACATTGATGAGAATGCAACCACTTTGCGTTGGAATGGCATTCCAATGAATTGGCTTCGATGCCAAGAGGTCCTAACACAAGGTGGTATTCCATTTATTATTCAAACTCAAGCTGCTATACCGCTGTTAATGACCTCCATGGGTCATTGGTTCGATCATGGGGCTGAGCTCGTGGAGTACGGGTGGGCTCCAAACATCCGCGTCGAAGTCGTTGTCATCCCGATTGTTGACATGTATGTGGCTCAACCGCCCGCGATTCCAGCCGTCGTCGACTCCCTTCAAGAGGTCCATCTAAATATCCCAAGTGCAGAATCTTGTGTCATTTGCCTTGATCCGTTGGTGGGTCTCAATCGCCTCATTCAAATGCCGTGCCAACACATATTTCATCGTCATTGTATTAGAACATGGTTAACTTTTAATCATGTATGCCCCGTTTGCCGCTCGGCATTGCCACATTAGGCAATTTATTAAACTTTTAGCATGTTAGGTACTTAGTTAGGATCTATCATCTTTGTATTTGACAGTATTATGATGTTATATTTCATTTCTTTCCAAATGAGTTTCATGGTGTCTTAGTATTATGATGTGCTATTTGACAGTATTATGATGTTCTATTTCATTTTCCTTCTTATTGACAAAAAGAAAGTTTTCAGGCTTAAGATCCCTATGCATTACCCCATGCTTTTGTCTATCATCTATCTAATAGCTGGCGTCCCAGGTGCCTATGTGTTGTGGTATCGACCACTTTATCGGGCTATGAGGTAATATGCCCATTCATCAGCCTCTTCTTCTTCTACCTTGATACTTTAGGCATGTAATGTGTTTTAACTTAACATCTTAAGCAGTTGCTTTACATATCTTTTAATATATCAGCTGACCATTCAAAAAAAAAAATTGTGCTCATTTACAGGACTGACAGTGCATTAGAAGTTTGGGTTGTTCTTCCTTGCCTATGTGGTAAAAAAAAAATTTATCATACTGTACGTGAATTTTGAGTTGATTTTTTTTATAAACTGAACTTCTATCTCTGTGCTAATTGTAGGTTCACATTGGCTTCTGCATCTTAGCTACTGTTGCTCCACCTATTATTTTTGAGGGAAAATCATTAACGTAAGATTTCAACTTTCAGATTCAGGATAATTTTACAAGCTTCCTTCTAAATAATGACAAATAATGATTAGAAAAGCTGGCATCATCCATTTCAAATTATATAATTTTGATAGTGTACTACTTACAAAATATTGCTTGGAAGTCTATTCGACCTGTCTAGATCCTTATCCATCCTGGACAGATTTCCAGATATACTTGGAGCTACAAAAACACTGAATAGGTTTATATCCTTTTTCCCCTATGGACTTCCACCAGACATGGAATTTTTAGCCACTTGCTCCTTTCCTTTAGTCATATGATCATCTCTGCTTTTGGCGATTTCCTATCAGCTATTGCATATAGTGCTACATTGTCACTAGCAACACCTCTTCCATTTTACTTTGCACTTATATTCTGGACACTGCTGCTGATACTGGCATCCCAGGGGCCATGAAAAGTTCTATATCCCAAACCCCAAGGAACCATATGCCTCTTATAACCCAAGAAGCTACAATATACTGAAAATGTTTTTTTTTTATGTATAACTTCTATGCATGATTGTTCGGTTGTCCCTGGTGGGCTAGGTATAAATTTCAGAGTTTTCATTTGGAATGTTGTTACTATATAGCTAGGTGTGGTTGCAAGTTGTAATACCTTTTGCTGACAGATTTTCTACCTGGTTGGATTTGCAATGTTCTGCCTGGAAACACTACTTAGCATTTGGGTTATACAGGTTAATTTCCCTATTACCCTCTGTTACAAAATAAATTTCAGCAGTCTGTAGGTTCCCCTTCATCTGACGCCTTCTTCGTATTCCACAGCAAGTTTACATGTACTTCCGGGGCAGCGGCAAGGCTGCAGAGATGAAGAAACAGGCTGCACGGCAAACAATGATGTCTGCATTCTGATCTGGCGGAACTGATCACAGTAGTTAAACGTACATACCAAAGGTCTTCACTTGAAAGGAAACACTTTCTGAATACTGCCTATAGTTAAATGTTCCATTTCCGGAACAAATTTCTCTATAATCTTCACACCAACAGTAAGAACAGCACTCATTACATAACAAATATCAGGATGCAAAGCATCTAGAGTTGCTTGGGTGCAACTGAACTAGATCAAGTGAAACTCAAACGGATGAATAGACAAAGCAACTCACACTTAACAGATAAAAAGACACAAGAAGCATAGTCACAGCTCAATAGCTCACATGAAAGACACAAAAGAATTGCTCTCTGCGCTAAGTTAAAAAGGATAAAACTATGCAAATATTGAGTAAATCCATTAACTTCAAAGTACAACCTTTTAAGAAAACCATATAATTGCATCTTTGATCAGTCTTCAAGTAATCTACAAACAATTTCAGTTATGGCAGTTTATATTTTTATAAACAATTTCAGTTTTGACAATTGTGATTTAAAAAAATTAATTTTTAAAAACAGCTCCACCTCCACTATCTCCCCCACTCTCTTCTTCTGTTTCACAAACATTCCTACTAATCCTTTCACAATCGTTTCCACCAACTGCTGTCACTCCTGATGCTGATTTTCATTTGGATCTTCAAAGAACCGTCGCCTAGAAGGTGTTTGCTGAAATTTCCTAAAGAGCCACTTCCTTTGTAAGTTGCATATCTGGTTTGTTCTTCACTTGTATCTGCAAGTTATAACTATAATATAGTTGACACACATATTTGCAGGTTCAATTCGCAAGTATTCTCGATACATCGCCGGTCGATCCGTACTATTTTTCCTCCATCCAGATTTTCAATCAACAGTTATCATTGAGTATGAACATATTGCTACTGACAGTAACTGATCAAACAAAACACATATATAAAATTTTGATGATTATCGAAAGCTAAGGTATGTGAAGGGTGACCTTTTGCTTCTCAATCAAGAGTTATAATTAAGTTATCATTGACTAGAATCTACAAATTTGATGATTTTATATTATCCTGTAAAGGCTTCTTTTAAACTTACTAACTTATTGTATCAAATATGTGCATTATCTTAAAGGGGACATATAAAATGGCAGTGGGAGGTTGGGCAGTATATTTCTCATTTTGAAGATTCTTGCGCTAATTTTGTGATTGTTTTAAGCTTTGTGTTCGGTATGTGGTTTTGTAGGAGACAATTATGGATTCTTCAACGGAATTGCCACCACCTCTGTCTGAGCAAATATATCATCTAACGTATGGTACCGTTTTTCTTAGGGTTTCCGGATCGTTTGCTCGTGGGCTAGGTCGACAGGTTATAGGACAAGGGGGTATTCGTATTTCCATCCATGATCTGATAGGTCCAAGGTGGTTTCAACGATCATCATCGTTCAATTGGGATGGCCAGGTCCTTACGGTGCAACGGTGTATAGACATGTACACCGAATGTCATGTTCCTCATGCTCTTCAATTTGCAGCGGCAAGATTATTACTTAATTATACCGACCGCTGCTTGATATCGGATGTCGTGATTTATTCCGAATATGTGCCAAATATTTTGGTAGAGATAATCACGGAGGATACTTTAGCCGATATTGAGGTTTGTATGATGGACCCGATTTATCAGCAATCCAGACAAAGTGCATCAGCGTCTGCAATACAGGAGTCGGGTCACTTTGAGAATGATGCAGAAGTGGGTGACCGATGCCCCATATGCCTTGAATCCCATATTGAGCCAACCGTGTCAACAATTCTTCCATGTGGTCATGGATTCCATCGTCATTGCATATCCTATTGGCTCCAAAGCCGGCAAACATGTCCGATTTGTCGTTTTGCTATTCCACCGGTAGGTTATTATTAAGTATTCGGAGTCAATAGTTAAAGGTGATGGACCATGTTATCAACTATCCTCTGTACAATTGCCTTTGTTTCGATTTGGCTTCTGTATTTACATAGCCTCTTTTTTTTCCGCTATTCGAACACTATTTTTGTGTTTCAAATGAATTCTATTTTATTAATTTTGCCTTTGCTTTAGTTTTGCTTGATTTAAGTGCTTTTAGAGTTGAAAAAAACAGTTGCGAATAGTTAAAGGCGGTTGTCTATAGTGCTATTTCGCATAATATGTGAGTAAAATTTGTTAATATCAAAATTTAATATAATTAATATATTAAAGTCAAAATAACTACAATATAATAATTGACATTGATATACTTTTAAAGGTATATAACTAAATATAATAACTAACTATATAAAGAAGAGGCTGATTGGGATAAGCTTACTTTTTTTTTAATTATCAATATTTAACATAATGAATACAGTAAAGTGCAAATTAACTAAAATAAAATACTTTATGTTGATATAATTTTATATATATACTTCATATAATTTAGAATATTAATATCATTTATTTGTAAATTTTATGTTTATACATAAAGTTATAACTATAATGTAGTTTATGTTGATTTCATTTTATAGTTAGATATTAATATAATTTAGAATATTATTATAATTTTTTTTTGTAAATATAATGTTTAAATATATAGTTATAACTATAATGTAGTTGTTGATATAAATCATAATTATCATATAAATGTAATTTTTTTCATAGTAATACCAAACGTTAAATATTTTCATTAAAAACGCTAAATATATTATTTATTTTATTTTTATTAAATATATTGAATATTTATTTTATACGACAAAATCAGTTACAAATGCGCTATATAGAGTAGCTATTTTAGAACATACAATTTATAAAAGCTACAAAAATAAGTAAGAAATAGGATAACAGATAACTACATATAATCAAGAGGCCCAATTAGGATAAGCTTTGTTTTGTATATTTTTTTTAATTATACAAATTTAACATGATGAATACATTTATGTCAAAATAGCTAAAATAAAATAGTTTATGTACGTTGATTTGATTTTATAGTTATATAATAATATAATCTAGAATATTTTGTTATTTATTTATAATTGTAATGTTTATAAATATAGTTATAACTATAATGTAGTTGTTGATATAAATCATCTAAATATAATCAATTCATATTAAAAAACCAGTAAATATATTATATATTTTATTCTTTATAAAGATATAGAGTATCCATTTTAGAAGATAAAATAATTTACAGATGAGCTATATAGAGTATCTATTTTGGAAGATACAGTTTATAAAGTTAAAAAATATATATAAGAAATAGGATAACAGATAACTAAATAGGATAACACATAAGTAAATATAATGAAGAGGCGTAGTTGGGATAAGGTTTTGTTTTGTATTTTTTTTAATTATAAAAATTCAACATGATGAATACATTAATGTCAAAATAGCTAAAATAAAATAGTTTATGTACGTTGATATGATTTTATAATTATATAATAATATAATCTGGAATAGTTTGTTATTTATTTATAAATGTAATGTTTATATATATAGTTATAACTATAATGTAGTTGTTGATATAAATCATATACCTATAATCAATTCATAATAAAAAACCAGTAAATATATTATATATTTTATTCTTTATAAATATACAGAGCATCCATTTTAGAAGATAAAATCATTTATAGATAAGCTATATAGAGTAGCTATTTTAGATGAGACAATTTATAAAGCTAAAAAAAATATAAGAAATATGATAACAAATAAGTACATATAATAAAGAGGCAAACGTTGTTTTTTAATTTTTAAAAGAGATTTGGGTATTTGATTAAAAAAACAAAAAAAAAGAAGATAGAATAGGGTTGTTCCAAATCTTCCGGTTCCACTTCTACCTGCGTCTTCCTCCGTTCACCCGTGTTCTCGCACACACCTTCTCTATGTGCAGTTGGAACGGCACACCCACTACAACTGCTCTGATGGTGGCTCGCACCCACGTTCTCCACACAACTGCTCTGATGGTGGCTCACATCCACGTTCTCCTCGCACACACGTCGCCGCATCCACGTTCTCCTCGCACACACGTCGCCGCATCCAATCCAACTGACGGACACTCAAAACCGTTCTGGTTTGCGGTTCAACCGAGTCCTATTTATCTGTGTATTGGATTAGATAGAGGCTTCAAGCTCGGAGCCCTACTGTTTTCGCCTGGGTCAAATCATTGCAGGGTAAGTAGCTCCTAACTTGTGGTTTTCATTTCAGACCTAATTGTTCGATTTCGGAATGATATTGAGCCCTAATTTCTGAGCTTTTTTACTGGACAGGCTTCAAGGGACGCAAGCAAACAAATTCGCAGTTCTCCTAAACGGCATGTCTTCTTTCTTAATTGAGACCTAATTTCTTTGTTTTCTACAATTTGTTCATTGTTTATGTGGATCCCAGTTGTAATTAGATCCAGATTTGCTCGGTTTATGAAATATGGATGTTGGTTATGTATATGCCATTGGTAAATAGGGATGGAATGGATATTGATTTCAAGTGTGAAAGTTGTTTAGAGGTCGAGCTATGAGGTTTCGTCCTTACTTAAAATTATAGGGTGAAATTGAATGTTTATTGATTGTTTATATGCATTCCTTTGATATGCAGGGTGAAATGAGCTCTATCCATAGCGCAATTTCTGTCATAGATCGGACTAGAGACACATGGCAGATCAGGGGGAAAGTAATTGGGTTATTTCGAAAGTCATTTAGTTCATTGGAGCAAATTGACATGGTGGTTGTTGTGTTCATGGACATTGAGGTAATCTCTAAATATTTTTTTTTAGCATGAATTTTCTTTTTATTATAGATTATTACAGTTGGGGGTTCGGGTTTATATAGATTTCTTTCTTCATACCATATGCTTAGAGTATGTTTTTTTTTCTTGGATTGGTATTTACAAGGGCAACACAATTGAGGCAACCATTAGGAAGAATATGATTGCAAGATTTTCCGAGCAGTTGATTCTTGGGCGGTCTTATGCAGTCAAACTGTTCAATGTCATTGAACAAAGTGGAGGTTACCGATATTCGACACATCCTTTTAGGATAAGCTTCAATTTTCTCACTGCATTAATATTCCGAGAAGTGGCTTTAAGTTTGTGAAATTTGAAGATATTGAGGCTAACAAGCTTGATTCCAATTACTTAGTGGGTGAGTTACTTGAAGCTGAATTTAACATTTTGCAAGCAGTCACTAATTGCATTTATACTAATATTAGATTGCTCTCATGTTGTGTAGATGTTATTGGTTTCTTATCATATATTGGAGACCTTGAGATCATTGAGGGTCATGGGATACCTGCGAGAGTATCTCATAAAATTAATTTTGAACTGAAGAGTATTAGGTAAATTTCGTAACCACAATTACAAACCCCGACGTTCCGTTGTCTAATGGAGTATTCTTTTTGCAGCGACACTATAATCAAGTGTACTGTTTGGGATAATTATGCTCATCAACTAAAGAATTACTACGATGCAAGTACCAAATCTGACATTGTTGTCATTGCTCAGTTTGCAAAAATGAAAGAATTCCGTGGTATATGATTTCATTGCTTAATATGTCATTTGGTGTTATCATTTTGAATATGCATTTTATTTCATTATACCTTTATAGCCAACTCTCAATGTTTATCATTTTCCTTTTGTTTGAAGGGCAAACATTTATCAACAATGCTTATTCTGGGACTACATTGGTTTTAGACCAATCGGTTGCTGAAATTGTCGAGTTCAAGGAAAGGTTTGTCGAATAGTTATTTTTTGTTGTACCTTTTTTCCTTTTATGGGTACTAAACACACTCTTTGTTCAAACATGTATGTTCTTTCTGTTTTGTAGGGCTGAAGTTGCAGGTTCATCTTCTCCTCCAATTTCCCATGGTAGGCGGATCACTTCTATCAACAAGTTTGAGGATGCCGTGGCCAAAACAGTGACTGAAATCATGAACACTAAAGAGGTTATTTCATTTACTATTAATACAATTATATTATAGGAGAAATAGCATATAGATATAGACACAAATGTAATACATGAAATGTTATATTGTCTATAGTGTTACCTTTTTCTTTTTTACCAGCCAAGTTCTTGCGTGACCGTAGCAACCATTAAAGCAATTGAAAACAAAGAGACTTGGTTTTACACTGGTTGCAAAAGATGCAATACAAGATTGGAGACACAAGAAGGGAAATTTTGGTGTCGAAAGTGCAAATCTGCGCTGGCTTTTCCGAAACAATGGTACATGTATATCCATCTAATTATTATTGACACGAGCAAATTACCTTCATTAGATTTAATTATAGGTTTACATTTTATCCATCCCATGCTCTATGTATCATCGTGTTAATTTGACTTGTCCTTTTCCATTTTATAGCTACGTCTTGTATGTGCGTGTTGAGGATGGATCCGGAAGTAGCGTATTTGCAATGTTTGATGCTGAAGTCATTGAAATGGTTAAAAAGTCTGTAACCGACTTACTTGAGGGTGTGGCTGAGGTATCCTTTACATTCATGTTGTAACCCCCCCCCCCCCCCCCTCATAATAAATTTTAAATTTTCCTCATTTTCGGATGTATGTTTTTCCAGGAAAGCCGAGGAGATTTTCCTACTGAATTAAATGGACTAATTGGCAAAAAATGTGTTTTTTTGGTCCAAGTCACTGAACTCAATCTTAAGAATCCTGGATTCACTTTTATTATCAGGAAGTTGAGTTGTGATGAAGCTTGTATCAATCAGTTTGAGATTACTCACCAAGAGGTCGAGGTATGTATATTGCTTACCATAGCTTATATTTCTACTATATATATATATTGTAGCATTAATGAATTTAATTATGTGGCATTCTAATTATTTCTAAGGTTGGTCTTACTTCCGAATGCTCTACAAATGACATCTCCACTTCAGAGTCAGATAATCTTGTCACTCCAAGTAAGCGGCGCCGTTTTGTCGTCGAGTTGGACAGCAGTGATGATGACATTGTGGACAATGACCCGTCCAAGAACAACGTGGTTGTTAAGCTTGAGAAGGATGCTAACAAAGGAAGTGTTTAGTTGTGCATATAATGTTTGCTTATATTTTTATGCTAGGTAGTTTCAAGACTTTGTTATGGTAAATTTAATTTCCCAGTTGCTCAGATTTTCATTTCCATCCTTCGGTTTTCTATTTGGCATGTAATTAGTGTTGAACACTTTATGAATATGTTTTAAGTGTTTTATATTTGGAGCGATGTTTTCTATATCCGTTTCTGAACTTTGCAATGGTGCAAAGTTAATGCATATACAAGCGACATTGAAATGTCGCCTTTGTAGGAGCGGTCAGGTTGTGGAGATTGCAAGGTCACGCTTCCATAGGACTCTTAAGAGGTGGAAGTGAGCACCAAGAGATGTGCTTCCAAGAGATGTGCTTGAAGCTACAATTTGGACAAATGAGCTGCTCTTTAAAAAATATATTAAAGTCTGGATGTGATACTTGATAGTATCACAACACATGGGAAATAGAAGCCACTATGAATCTTACATTACGAATATATTAAAAGGTGTCACCTTATGATTTAAAATTTTAGAATCTCAAACCCATGTTTCACAAATCATAAATGAAATCATAAAACAAAGTTTTAAAGAAAATCAGCCAAGACAAATAAATGAAAATCCAATAATTAACATCTCCTTTTGGAACAATGAGCTGTTACCATCTAAATCACTAATCGGAAGGAACATCCTTCAGTTCCTTCAGTTATTAGCTATCTGTAAATTGAAGGCAGCCAATCTGTATAATTAAATAGATGAACAATCACAATCTGGAATAAGGTTTTAACTTTTAAGTCAATATTGCTTGCAAGACTAACCTCGTGCTTCAAAAGAGCACTTTTAAATCCCAAAGAATCAATGATGGCAGAAACAACTTTCTCTCCTCCATGGTTCCGAAGTGCAAAAAGAGCAGCGTATCTCTCATTCATGCCCTTATCTTCATCAAGAAGCACCTCTCTTTTGTATTCCATGCATCCAGGAAAGAATATGATCCCTAAGATTAATCTCCTAATACTATATAGCAGATGCCTCTTCACCAGAAAAATAACACCCTGAGCCCCCAAAAAAGAAAAGAAAAAACAGTTATATATAGAATATATATATGTTTCATGAAAGTACAGACTACAGACCTTAGTTGGGATACAGAGGAACAAGATGCAGGTGGAGATGGATCAACTGACAAAAAGGGCGATGCTCCTTTTTCATTGATTCCTGCATTACTAACTTCTTCTATCCTATGCAGTGCCAGTTCACATGTTTCTCGGATAAGACTATTAAAGATAAATGAAAAATTGCTGACATTTGTCTGGAAGTTACACAAGAAGTGATTAGTGATTGAATTGGTTATTTCAGAAACTATCGTAGGCTAGCTGGTAACATCCATTAGCACTATGATTCCTGGAAAAAGACTCAACAGTGAAGGTGGATTTATGAAAATATGGAGTTATATAATAATAATAAGGGTTAGAAGTAGTAACTCTTAAACAGATTTGTTTGTATGTCAGATGTTTAAAGATATGCATTTTCTATCTCCTTTTAAAGCTAATCCAACCTTGGCAAATGATTCGTCTATTGAGTTGATGATTATGTGGCATGTAAATAACAAGCATGTTTCTTGGATTCTTATGCTTTTATATATTGCATCAAATAATGAGTTGTATACTTGTCCATCTCTTTGCAGAAAACGCAAAACGCCAGTACAACGTGCTACCTATGGATATCTCAGAGGCAAAGTTTGGGTCTGTTCCCGGATTATAGGAAAGAAGCTGAAGATCTTCTCTCAAAAGCAGTATGCTAGCATAAATTGTTACCTTTAAAGTCTACATCTTCTTTTTCTATGGAGCTCACTCATTCGCTTCTTTCTGTCCCTTATTCTCTTATTTGTGTCGGGTTAAGTTAAACCCATTTCTATCAGATGCTTGGCTATGTCGGGTTAGGTATTGGTATTGGTATTGATGGACAGATTTATTGTTTTTAGCAGCGCGATTCTGAGAAGGCGAATGCTTCTAGACTCAGTGGCTCCTCCAGAAGAGCTGCAGTCTCAAGCAGGCTTACCTCTACCAGCAACAACCTTTCTACAACGACCCAGAGACTCCAGTAGGGGGTTGATACCCGGCACACATAAAGAGCTCGTGCTTCAGGCACAACAAGAAGCACCCACAATGACCAGATTCGCAGCTTTGAGCTCCTCTCACTCCGAAAGTAAATAACAAGGGAAAGGGGAGCTCTCACTCGCTGCTCAGCAATTGACATGCAAGTTTTCTCTATGGTTTCAACCAAGGAGTATTTCGATCATCTTCATCTTCTCTCCTATGACTTCAGTGATTTGTAATGATAGTTCCTCTGACTTGAAAATAGTACTTTGTGTTGGGCACATAAATGAGCACTGCTGTAATTATTTTCCTTCTATAGCATGACTTATAGAATGGCAATAATGGCAATGAAAGGTTTAGCAACCGTGTATATATTGCTATTTTTTTTTATAACTGTCAGTTGTTCTATTTCGTCGTGTTTGGCTTGGAGGATCATGCATGGAAGATAAAAGTGTATCTTTCATGCTTTAATGACTCTACAACATACTGAAGCTTCCATATGGTGTGGTTGCTGGAGGAAAAGCATCAACTCTGCTGGATGACAAGCTTTGCCAGAGAAAGAGCTGTTGTGATCAGTAATCATTAACTTGACAGACATGAAGTCACATGAAGATCTTCTATTCAAGCACATCTCTTGGAAGTTGTGGTACTTTGTTCATGAACTTTGCAATGGTGCAAAGTTAATGCATATACAAGCGACGTTAATATGTATTGTACCTTCTATGTATTGTAGCTTCTTAAGAGGTGGAAGTTATGGCCTTCATTTGTCCAAATTATATAATTACAGATAATTGGTTTTGGCGGGAACAGTTAGCCCACCAAATTGAAGGAGTATTTAACTCACCCACTTCAACCACCCACGTTGCCACCCACGTTGTATTAATTTGCACTCATCCTTGACTCCACTTCAACTTGATCCGCAAGTTCTTCCTCAACTTCCTGGTCTCGACTCCGGCATCATCAAAAACGTAGGATTCATTCATTGGGCGGACCTTCAATCAAGACAGCAAATTCGGAGGCAAAAGCACTCGCATCAGAGAGAACCGGACTGAAATTGAGCGCCAAAGAGAGAGATAGCTACAGCTGCAATCCATGGTGACTGTGAGAAGTCCAGCTTGCGGGGATCGAGAGAGACGATTGCAATTGGTGTTTCTTGAGAAAGCAAGAGATGGATTTCAGTGGCGGGAGATGAATCGATATGGGTTGCTGATACGCTGTATATGAAATTTGGGCTTCCAAGTATCCTTCATCATCTTTGATTCTGGCTTCCCATTCCTACGAGGTATTCTGAAACGAAGAAATCAGATTTGATCCTTTTCAAGTTAAGGTATGGTCTTCTAATTTGTCAGGGCTTTTAATCAGTTTTGGTCCTTTTCAAGTTAAGGTACAGATTATACTAATTTTCTATATGCTACACATTAGTTCTTACATGTTGTGAAGTCACTCATGTATGCAATTAAGCGTTTAGGAAGCCACTCTTAGCTATGTTTTCTTTATTTGGTGTGTATTAGTCTTTACGGTTATACTGACATTGATGTATCTTTAGTATAGATGACTCCGAACCCCGAAGCCAAACTGAATAGATTGAAAAGGAAAATTGCAATGAAGGAGAAGCGATCTCGATGTGCAAATAATAAAGGTATTTTCATTTGTGTCAAATGTTAATCTCGGTATTATTATTTTGATTATGATGTTCGTTGTAAATTCTTTTGTTATCTACCTAATAACATTAGGTATGTTTTGTGATTATTGCAGAAAATGAAAGTAATGATAGTAATCTATCAAGCCATGGTCACAGTGCTCTTCCTTTTTTCCTTTCCTCTTCATAACACCTATTGTCATATTTATATTACAATTCATTAGTGTTCATATACATCTTTTATTCATTTATCAGACCCAAAATATAATAGAATGAAAAGAAAGCATATCGTCCAACAAGCTCGATCTCGGTCACGGGACAATCCAGGTATGTTTGTTCTCTGTCATCCTTTTTCATTCCCCTCCTTTCACCGTCTAACTTATAGTACTTTCGTGTTATACATGACCATGACATTTGACGGGATTCCTTATTTAAGACGTTGGAAGCTCTTCTTTACACACATCTGGGCACTTGCACCGATCTCCTCTTAGTGAAATGACAAATAGTAATATTGCCTCTACCTTATCTTATATTTGTTAATTTTTCTTGTATCTCGATATAACTTATATTCCGTTTGTGTTATACTTTGGTCATTGCATTCTTTTGTTCAGCTGTTGGAACCTCTGCTAGACACACATTGAGCCAGTTGCGACGATCTCCTGTGATTGAAAGGACAAATGGTAATAGTCCCTCTGCCTTTTAATCTATAGTTCAGTATTCGCCATACCTTAGAGTGTCCACGTTGGCCTATTCTACATTTATATAATATGTGCACATTTTAAATTAATGAATGGTAATGCAGATTTTTATGTGGAGAATGATTCAACCCCACTGGTTAACCCTGGTAAGATATAGGATTGATCGCCTTTATTCAAGTTCATATATTGAACATTTTTTCACTCGTAATGTTACTTGTATCAGATTATTATGATATTGGGGATCCAAACTGCATTTGTTCTTTTTGTGGTGCATCGATGTGGTATGCGGAACGGTCTGAAAAAAGTAGACGACCGCGGAACCCACAATTTTCCTTATGTTGCATGAAAGGCGCTGTTGAGTTGCCTCTTCTCAATGCTCCTCCCATGGTTCTTCAAAATCTGATGAAGCACGATGACGCTAGAAGCAGACATTTCTTCACAAATATTCGTGCCTATAATAAAATGTTTTCGTTTATTTCTATGGGAGGTCAGATTCAAAAACCTTCGAATGGCAGGGGTCCGTATGTTTTCACATTGCATGGCCAGAATTACCATCGGATTGGTAGCTTATTGCCTTCGACAGGAGAAGAGCCCAAATTCTCGCAGTTATACATTTATGACACGGAAAATGAAGAATCAAATCGGCTTAGACCATTTACGTAAGAATCAAATCTCCCGTTCTATTTGTTTTTATATTGGCTTCGTATATGTGAATTGAGTAATGATTTTTGAATACATATATATGTGGAGATTATTGGGATGCTAACAAATATGTTGTTTTTCTTCTTCCATTGCAGATCTGATGGGGAAACTACTTTGGATTCGTCCATTATTTCTGATTTGAAATCAATGATTGATGACCACAATTCATTGGCAAAGGTTTATCGGATCACTAGAGATTGGTTTGTTGCGGACCCATCCCAGAACTTGACACTTAAACTCAAAGGAAGCAGAGGACATGATGCGCGGGTGTATAACACCCCCTCTGTTTCTGAGGTCGCAGCTCTGGTTGTTGGTGATCTGGGGATAGATTCTGAGCCGAGAGATATTATTATTCAAGGCAGAAGTAAACAGTTGGAACGAATCAGTGAGTTGCATCCTTCTTATCTGGCACTCCAGTATCCATTGTTATTTCCTTTTGGAGAAGATAATTTCTCGATTGACATCCCTTTGAGTCATTTGATGGAAAACTCGGGGAGAAAGAGGCGAACCATCAGTATGAGGGAGTTTTTTGCCTTTCGCCTTCAGTATCGTAAGGTAGAGATGTCACTGCTTCTGTATTCTGGCAGGTTATTTCAGGAATTTGTGGTTGATATATTTACTATGATTGAGTCTGCTCGATTGGCCTACCTTCGATTTAATCAAAAGAAGTTGCGTGCTGAATCGTACAAGACCTTAGCAGAAAAGTCTACTGAATCAACCAATGGAGATACATGTGTAGGTAAACGTATTGTTTTACCATCATCTTTCACAGGCGGCGCTAGATATATGATGCAGAATTATCAGGATGCCATGAGTATTTGCAAATATCACGGTCATCCAGATTTGTTTATTACTTTTACATGCAATCCCAAGTGGCCTGAGTTAACCAGAAATGCAAAACAGAGAGGTGTAGACCAAGCAGATTGCCCCGACCTGACTGCTCAAATATTTAAAATCAAGCTTGATGAGATGATCCATGATATACGAGTCAAGCAGATATTTGGAAAAGTCAATGCTTGTAAGTGAATCCTTATCATTACTTTATTTTACTTATGCCTTTACGGAAAAGGCTACACATACACTTGGTGTATGTATACACCAATTTATTTTTTTTAAAATTTAGGGTATCATTAGTGGTTATTGAAATTTTTAAGCTTTATTCCTTATAATATAGGTATAATAGAGTTTTATAGAAAAATTTTAGGGTTAGTTTTTACAATTTTAAAAGTAGTGGATAAATTTTACTAAATTTTACACATGGAAAAAACATACACCAAGTGTATGTGTATCATCCTCCTGCATTTACTACATCACATTTTGTGCTCCACTCCCTACTCCACATATTTATTTTAATATTTACTTAATCTTAAAAAAATGTAAAAAATTATATGTATATTTCTCACATTTGTTTCTATATATTTATAAAATTTTATTTTAAAAAATCATATTTTAAAATTAAGAAGGCAATATTTTACATAGTATAATTATTAAAAAAAATTAAAATATGAAATGTCAAAATATTTTATTAAAAAAATATAAAAGTAGAGATTAGGAAGATAAATTTTAAATTTTAAATTTTTTATAAATTAAATAAATATTAACATAAATAGGTGGAGTAGTTAGTATTGTAGGAATTGTTATATAAGATCTTCACTCCACACACATCACTCAGCTATTCAGCATGAATCACCATGATTCCATACTCCAAAGCACTAAGTATAAACATCAACGAGAAGCAAAAGGTCACCCACCACGTCTAACCAAATTTTGCTATTGAGAGCAATTCAGCATAAATATACTGTCCTTCCTGGGTTGACCAATTCAATTTGTAAATCAAATAATTCCATAAAATTGAGAGTAGTTTAGCGTATATATATTGTCATTTCTTTGTGGATCATTATCATTTATTTGTTGATCAAAAAAAATTTATCATTTATTTGTTTTGTAGTGGTGTACACAATTGAGTTTCAGAAACGAGGTCTCCCGCATGCACATATCGTGATATTCCTTGCTCAGAACGACAAATTATCAACCGCAAACGATATTGATCGAATCATTAGTGCAGAGATTCCAAGTGCATCCGAAGAGCCTGTATTACATGAAATTGTCAAGGATGTCATGATCCATGGTCCGTGCGGTCTTTTAAACACTAAGTCTCCATGTATGAAGACCGGCGCATGTAATAAATACTTTCCCAAGAAGTTTACAGACGCAACCACTTTTGATGAGGAGGGTTATGCTCTGTACAGGAGGCGTGATAATGGGGTAACTATTCAGAAAGGAGATGTTACCGTCGACAATCGGTTTGTGGTTCCTTGCAATAAGGCCTTTCTCTTGAAATATAATGCTCACATCAATGTCGAATGGTGTAATCAAGCTAGATCCATCAAGTATTTGTTCAAGTACATTAGCAAGGGGAATGATAGAGTACGTGCTTATATTGATTCTGGGTCTTCGGCTTCCAAAGATGTCGATGAGATTGACAGATACTACAACTGTAGGTACATCTCCCCCTGTGAAGCAGTATGGCGGATATTTGGATTTGAAATCCAGTTTCGTACTCCATCAGTTGAGCGATTATCCTTTCATTTGCCCGATGAGCAAAACATAGTTTTTGCAGATGATGATTCCATTGAAGCAGTTCTCAATAAGCCGGGTGTAGGGAATTCAATGTTTTTAGCATGGATGGAATACAATAACAAATTTAATGATGGCAAGCACTTGACATATGTCGAGTTCCCAACCAAGTTTGTCTGGAATGCCCAGGGCAAAGAATGGTCACCACGAAAGAGAGGTTTCTCAATTGGCCGTCTTTATCATATTAACCCTGGTGCTGGAGAGTTGTATTATTTACGGTTGTTATTGAATCAAGTTCGTGGAGCAACCTCCTATGTCGATCTCCGAACCGTGAAAAATGTTGTTCACCCCTCTTTCAAGGATGCTTGCTATGCATTAGGGTTGCTAGATGATGAACGAGAGTACATTGATGGGATCATTGAGGCAAGCTTGTGGGGATCTGCTCATTACTTACGAACTTTATTTGTCATGCTGTTAGTATCTGGTGTCATGTGTCAACCCGAGCTTGTGTGGGCTAAAACTTGGCATTTGTTGTCCGAAGATATTCTTATCCAACAAAGACATCACCTCAGGATGCCAGGTTTGCATTATCCTTTTTTTGCCATAACTATTGGTTTCCTTAATATCTTAATTTTATCATATAAATATCTACTAATATTTTTTCATTTCAATGTAATATCCACCCACGTTTTGGAAAGATGAAAACTAAAATACCCACCCACACACATTTTGTTTTTTTTTTTATTCGGAAGTAACAACCCACTTTCTGTAAATATGAAATACATTACCCACCCACCCACATTTTGTTTTGTTATTTTATTCGGAAGTAGCAACCCATGTTCTGTAAATATGAAATACACTACCCACCCACCCACGTTTGTAAACATTAAAAAAACTACCCACCCACCCACCCATGTTTTGTAAAGATTAAAAAAAACTATCCACCACGTTTTGTACAGCTTAAAAACAACTATCCACCATAATCAAAAGAAAAAACTGGAACGTACGTAACCACCACGTTTTTTTGTTGCTTTTTACTTATCTTTTCAATTTATAATATTCTATAATGAATTTGTATGCTCATATATTACTTTCATGTAGATTTACAACTATCCGAAGAACAATTGAAACATTACGCATTAGCAGAGATTGAGATGTTGTTGCGAAGAAATGGTAGCTCTCTAAGGCGATATCCTTCCTTACCGCCCCCAAATGATACCTTGATTGCTACTGGTAATAACATTCTTATTCAAGAGGAGTTGCGCCATAATGTTCCCGAGTTAAAGACAGAGCATTCACGATTATTGTCCAGTTTCACAGAAGAACAATGGTGTGTTTATGATGAAATTATGGGTGCTACCATAGCTGAGAGGGGGGAGTTTTTTTCCTGTATGGTTATGGAGGAACTGGGAAGACATATATTTGGAAAGCACTTACCGCTGCTATTCGAAGTGAAGGCCATATTGTTTTGAATGTGGCACTGAGTGGCATTGCGGCACTTCTACTTCCTGGGGGAAGGACTGCACATTCTAGGTTTGCCATTCCCTTACAAATACATGAGGACTCTATGTGTGAAATTCGTCCTGGTACTCCTTTGGCGGCATTAGTTGCAGCAGCGAAACTTATAATCTGGGATGAAGCACCTATGGCTAATAGATTTTGTTTTGAAGCTTTGGATCGAAGCTTACGAGATGTCCTCAAGTTTTCCAATCCTCACAGTGAAACACAACCATTCGGGGGAAAGGTTGTGGTCTTTGGTGGTGATTTTAGGCAAATATTGCCCGTTGTTGCACGAGGAAGTAGACAGGACATTGTATCTGCTACAATAAACTCTTCCTATCTATGGCGTGATTGCAAGGTAAATACTTTTTCCATAGCTACTTACGTTCATTTATTAATTTCGCCAAATGTTTCCTATTAGATGCACGATTCATCTAATAAAAGAAAGTGTTTTACAACTACGTAGGTACTCCAATTGACTAGGAATATGAGACTATCTTGTGGCCAAGTTCATTCTGATGTGGAAGAATTGAAGGAGTTCTCAGATTGGGTGCTACGAATTGGTGATGGAGTCGAGGGTGATGATAATGATGGTGAAGCTATTGTTCATTTTCCACCCGATCTTCTTATTCCTTACACAAATGATCCGATTGGAGCCATTGTTGATGCAGTATATCCAAATGTATCAGATCATTTGATGGATTGTACTTACTTCCAAGAAAGAGTCATCCTAGCCCCAACACATGAAGTCGTGGATAAGGTAAATGGCTATGTACTCTCATTAATCCCTGGAGAGGAGAAGGTATTTTTGAGTTCAGATAGCCTTTGCAAGTCAGATGTTAATATAGAAGGACAAGGAGCTATTTACTCGGCCGAATATTTGAACACTATCAAATGCTCAGGGATACCTAATCATAACATCACACTGAAGGTAGGGGTTCCTGTGATGTTACTTCGCAACTTGGATCAGTCTCTTGGCTTATGTAATGGAACTCGGCTAATCATTACACGATTGGGAAATCGTATATTGGAAGCAAAAATTATGTCTGGGACGTATGCTGGTCATAAGGTCCCTATACCTCGCATGGTATTATCACCTTCGGACACATTGCTGCCATTCAAGTTTCAACGCCGACAGTTCCCATTGATGGTTTCATTTGCTATGACCATTAACAAGAGCCAGGGACAATCTCTTTCACAAGTCGGTCTCTTCCTACCGAAGCCAGTTTTCACCCATGGACAATTATATGTAGCTGTGTCTAGAGTTACTAGCAGATCTGGATTGAAAGTCTTAGTTTCTGACAATGAAGGTAATGCTACATCTACTACCACTAATGTAGTGTATAAAGAAGTTTTTCAGAATGTATGAGGAGTAATATACAACCTTTTGATCTCATGCTATGCCAACGGTCATTTTCTATGTGATGGTTTTCGAATTGGATAATTTGTCGTGATTTTCTCCTCATCTTTATTTATATGACATTTCTTATTGATTTTCTATTTATAATGCTTTAGGAAGTGTTCTCGCTATTGGGTTGAATTGCCGGTTGTGGTACTTTGTTTGAATATTCGACATTTCATAAATATTATATCGTTTCAATTTTAATGGTCTACAAAAAAGGAATAGAGATCGGACATAAAATATTGTATATATTTTTATAATATTACATTGTAGTATATAATCAAAATATTTCATACCCGTGCCTAAGGCACGGGCCTTACACTAGTAGTTAGTAAAATTAAATCAAAAAGAGAATTAAAGGAAAAAGAAGAAAAAAATTAGAATTAAAGAAAATAAAAGAAAAATGGCAAAAAAAAAAAAGATTGGTCAAGACTCCTAAAATTCCTCTAAGCTTGACACATCATCCTAAACTCTTCTAAATTAAGAGTTTATATAGATTCTACTAGTTTGACTACTCGTCCATTGTGCGAATTTTAATAAATTTTATTATATAAAACATCTTTAAATTAATATAAATTACTGTAAATTTATAGATTGAGAAGAGTTAATCTCAATATTTTTGATAATAATAGTTTTAAATATCAAATCATTTTTTATTCGGTTAGACATGGTTTAGGTTTTCAAAATTCTATCATCGATGGTTATTTATCAATTTGAGGATCTCATTCTTAATTCCTATATGGTCAAGATCGATTGACTTCATCTATATCTAGATCTATTATATTATATTATATTATATATAATAAAAAAGAAGTCGTCTGAGACACATGACGGGTTCTCCTTGATCGTAGTCGTATGAACCAATCACAATTTTTTAAAATAATCAGTATATGCATAAGATAAAATTTGATCTAACTCTATTTAATCAATATATCTATATATGCATAAGATAAAATTATAAGATAAAATTGTATTCCAAGTCTATTTAATCAAGGGGCGATTTGCAAAATTGCCACAAAATGATGTCTAATTTGCGAAATGGTCGCATTTTGGGACAATTTTGAGAAATAGCCTAAATATAAACCCCCTCCCCCCTACGCGCGCGCTCTCTCCCAGTCTCTCCTACGCGCTCTCTCCGGCGATCTGAGAATCCGAAGCGAGTGAGGTCGAGCGAGCGGTGGCGGTGTGCAGATCCGGCCGAGATCTGGAGCATCGGAGATCTCGGCCACTTCCTTCTTTATTGCCGCCGGAGATCTCCTGGATCTGCTGCAGAACGAGAGATCTATGGCGGAAAACTTCGGCTTCTTGCAATCGAGGGCGGCCGGATCTGAAGCCCTAATCGAGCGCCAACAAGACAACGACCTCGGCATCAGATCTCCGGTGGCGGCTTCATGTCCGGTAAGCTTCCGCCAGTACTCGCTACTCGAATTCCATTAATCATTGACGTTTATGAGAAAATTCTAAAATTTGCGCCTTCGGCGCAAATTTTCTTCAATCGATCGAAGATCGATTGATAGATTGCTTCCCTCCTGGCCTTCGATTTTGCTTCTGCTGACTTTGCTTCTTTGCTTGCAGGATCACCATCGATCAATCGATCGAATCGATTGATAAGGAGTTTTTGAGGTAATTGCTTCTATATGTAGTGTTTGAGGCTTTTAGAGTTTTGACTGCTAATTAACGAATTAGAATTGGAGGATCACCATCAATCAATCGATCGAAGATCGATTGATAAGGAGTCTTTTGAGGTAATTGCTTCTATATGTAGTGTTTGAGGCTTTTAGAGTTTTGACTGCTAATTGAACCAATTCTTCGATTTGTTGACGTTTCTGAGTAGATTCTGAAGCATACATGTGACAGATTTTGCTTCCAACTAAGCGATCTTTGCTTCCGACTGTTTTCCTTATCAATCGATCGAAGATCGATTGATAAGGAACACGATTTTGTTTGTGATGGATTGCAATTGCTGAACGAAATCTGAAATCTTGTTGCAATTATAGATGAAAAGGTCCAAAATCTTGCAATTTATGTGGAGGGATCCTATATTTCCCTATCTGAAATTCATATGACCATTTTACAATCTAATTCTGATGTTTATTGTGACGCTGATATCAAATTTTTGATAATAAATTGTAAATTTGGTGTAGGACTTGGATTTATCTCAAGAATAAATACTGCACAATGCAGATGAGCAAACTGTTCGCAGTCTTAATGGCTGTAGAGTTACTGATCAAATATTGCGATTGGTGCCTAATGTTCAGGTTTTGCCTAACTCAACATCTATAATATATTTCAGTTGATCTTAAGAAATGATGACATGAGTTTCATAATTGATTTCTTTTCTCAATACTATTGTAACTAAATACTTTCTGTGGTGCAGAACTTTCGCACAACACTAAGATGCATGAAATATTGGGCAAAGCGCCGTGGTGTATATTCAAATGTATGTGTGACCTCTGACTTCAGCTAGGACCAGTTCTTATCATGTTAGAGGAATACATTTTACTGTAGTATTTTACCCCACTGTTTTGTGATCAGGTTTCAGGACTTCAGCTAGGACTTCTGACTTCAGTTGTGAATGGTAAATACAGTAGCATTTACATGCATAATGTCTCTGTCAGATCTGTCTGTGTGACCTATTTTAAGCTAGTGATTCGTGAAACTTTGTTTTGTATCTATGAAAGGGGGGTTTAGAAGAAGTTATGAGTCGTTTGTTATTTTAGTAGACTGTGATTTTGGGTTTTCGGTGAATCCAGTTTTGTGCTGATGCTTGTCTAATTTCTGGCTTGTTAGTTGGTTGGCCGGCTTGATAACAGCGCGGTTTCTGCTGTTGGAGCGAAGTTGGCCTTCAAATCTAACGAGGAGGTCGCAGTTCAAGTGAAGTCTATACCTCTTGATGAGGTTATCCCAGAATCCGAACCCTTATTTCTGATAAAAATAGATGTTCAAGGATGGGAGTATCATGTGCTCAAAGGAGCCTCAAGACTGCTATCAAGGAAAGCATGTGAAGCTCCCTACTTAATCTATGAGGAAGATGAGCGATTGCTGCAGGCGAGCAACAGCAGTGCCAAGGTGATCCGTGAATTTCTTCAGAGTGTTGGTTATAATCATTGTGAGAATGTTGGAACCGATGCTCACTGCACTAAGAAATCTTGAATGTTGTCTCCATACAAGACCTGATCAAAAGGTCGGAAAAAGAAGCTGCTGGATTCTCACAGGTCAAGATGTTGCTGCAGGCGAGCAGATGTTGCTGCAGGCGAGCAACATCTTTGCTTTCCAACCTGCTTGTGTGCGGATTCTCACAGGTCGTGCAGAGGTTGTACTTATTGCTGCCTATGGAAACCGCTGCCGAGCAAAGGCGGATGAAGCCAGAATAGTGCAGGAATTGATAAGTTAGGGGAATCATTATGCAAATTCATGCTAGGAATTGCATTACTTGGCAGGTTTCATGTATTTTAGATGAGATACCTTGTCCAATTGTTATAACATGTAGCATTTGTGGTCCTGAGCTTGAGCATTCAGAACTTGGCTCTGTACATTGTAAAATGTTCAATTGTTCATCAATGTTGCTATTTATTCATTAAATGATAATCATGAACTTCATAAAAGAGTGGACTTGGAGGTTTACTGACAAGCTGATGAAGCTTAAATGTCACCACATGTGACTATACATCAAAGCTTAAACTAGGGATAGATATCCCAAACAACAAGGGATTAGTGCTTGAACTGCCCTGGAGATCTGAAGAAATCATAGGCTATTTTTATGCATTGGGGTCAGTTCAAACCCAAACTACCTTCCTCAGCCATTCACACATCTTTCTGGGTCATCTTCGAAGCTGACCAAGGAAAGCTTCAATAAGATTTGATATTGGCCTTCACAACTGCAGTTGGAGCTGTAAAAACTAAAAGCCACAAGTTCTCAATCTAAACTTTAAGCATTTGTGAGGAGATGGGCACTCCAACGTAAGTGAAAGACAAACAACCCCAGCTGAAAACCAGTAAGATGAAGGATCTCCTCTCTAATATGATGATCAACTCCTTGTATGAAGCATGACTTCTTACAACAGAGTCGTGCAACTCTTACAAGAGAGTCGTGCAACTCTTATAAGAGAGTCGTGCAACTCTTAAAACAAGAGTCGTGCAACTCTTACAACAGAGTCGTGCAACTCTTACTACAGAGTCATGCAACTCTTAAAGCAGAGTCGTGCAACTCTTAAAACGGAGTCGTGCAACTCTTAAAACGGAGTCGTGCAACTCTTACAACGGAGTCGTGCAACTCTTGAAACAGAGTCGTGCAACTCTTAAAACAGAGTCGTGCAACTCTTACAACATAGTCGTGCAACTCTTTAAACATAGTCGTGCAACTTTTAAAACAGAGTCGTGCAACTATTACAACCGCGTCGTGCAACTCTTACAACAGAGTCGTGCAACTCTATAAATCTAAATTATTATTCTTGCACCGTCATTTTATTATTATGATGCCCAAATAAAGGACCATTTTCATTTATTATTAGGTTGGATTATTTTATGATGATAAAAACTATAAAACAATATCAATTTTTTAATTATTTTTTTTATATATAATTTCATGCTCATCAGCAATAAGTATGAAATCCTATAAAAAAAAGTTTATATTATATAGTAGCTTTTAGTTTCGTGTAGAGCAAAATTTCACCAATCCCCCATGTTGTGCAATTTTACTCTATTGATAAGCAAAAATAAGACCGTGTTGTGCAATAATCTATTAAATAAGTATAAAATTATATTTATAAAAAATAAGATTATGAAGAGACACAATTTTACAAGTCTCGATTATTGTGCAAAAATAAAGAATTGTTGAGCAAAAATAAGAGCATTTTGTGCAAAAATATTTCATTTATTATTAGGTTGGATTATTTTATGATGATAAAAACTATAAAACAATATCAATTTTTTAATTATTTTTTTTATATATAATTTCATGCTTATCAGCAATAAGTATGAAATCCTATAAAAAAAAAAGTTTATATTATATAGTAGCTTTTAGTTTCGTGTAGAGCAAAATTTCACCAATCCCCCATGTTGTGCAATTTTACTCTATTGATGAGCAAAAATAAAACCGTGTTGTGCAATAATCTATTAAAAAGTATAAAATTATATTTACAAAAAATAAGATTATGTGGAGACACAATTTCACAAGTCTCAATTGTTGTGCAAAAATACAGAATTGTTGAGCAAAAATAAGCGCGTCGTGTAACTCTTACAACAACGTCGTGCAACTCTTACAACAGAGTCGTGCAACTCTTACAACAGCGTCGTGCAACTCTAAAATTTAATAGTGTTATTCATGAAATTTATAGTTTTATTCATACAAACTAAAATCTAATTTGATTCTTCTTAAACTAAAAATCTAATTTGGGCACATTATAATATTATTCTTGCACTTTTTAATCTAATTTGGTTCTTAAACTGTATTTTAAAGTTGCACAACCATAGTTTAGAGTTGCACAACCGTAGTGTCAACATCTTTTTCTATTTTGTTAATCAGAGAAAATAACTAGTGTCAACGATATTTGCAATTTTAGTGATGAAAATGTATTGATCAATTTTATTTCTTTATAACTCTGTCAGCATTAAAATTGCAAACACCGCTGACACGACCTTTAATTTCTAAAAAGATGCTGACACAACCCTTAATTACAGTTGCACAGCTGCATCTTAAACGAGAACTTGTAAACGAGAAAAGGCGACCAATCAAATAGAAACACCTTTGAATGGAGATGAACACAACTCTGCCTTAGAGTTTCACAACTCTGTTAAAAGAGTTGCACAACTCTTTCTGTTAAAAGAGTTGCACAACTCTGTTAAAAGAGTTGCACAACACTATTTTAGAGTTGCACAACAATCAAATTCCATACCTCAAGCTGCAGTATATACCTAAAGCTGCAGTATTTTAGAGGCAAACAGAAATTTGCAGTTACAAATACAACATACATGAACAACTGATTTTATTGCAAGCAAAATATTGCACATATAACAATTTCTGTCAACACAACACTTTCTGTCAGCACAAAATCCATGACAACCCAAACAAAATTAGCAATCCTCATATGCAACAAACAACTAAAGAGAGCCTAACTATCGACTAAAATGTAAACTTCGGCTTCTAAGCAGAGTTCTGTTCCTTTCTCGACGCCCTCACACGTGTGCCGATTTCTCAAAGCAGCCGCGGAATTGCACTTGCTTCTAGATGATTTTGACTTCATAACATGATCACAATGCAAAGCACCACATGAATCAGCAAAACACTTGCCTTGACTCTGCAGTCACAAGCAACTATCATATGAGAATCCCCTTAAATAGTACCTTCTTTCTTGCAATATCCACAGCGCCATTCACTCACATCTACATTAATCTTTTTCTCCTCCTGATCTCTAAACATATCATTATCTGCATGAAGCCTGCAACTCCTTGGAATAACATATTTTTCACTCTCCGCAAAAGGCATCAAATACTGTTACAGGAATGTGCATTAAGTAACCTTGACAATCAAGCTTGAGGAAACCTCCAAATCTAATATCTGATTAATGTGACTCAGTTAAAAGAATGAAGTCAAATGAGATCGATATGTCCTATTGGAAAGGTACCCAGTACTCATATGAAAGGAATAAGGCTCAGGTAATAAGCTTTATAAATTAGGATATTATGGCATTCACCTCTATTAGGAACAAAAATATAGACATGCGGTCAAAAATCAAAATGCTATTTGAATCATTTGGCATGCTCACGAATCGTGCACAACCACAAGTTACAGTTTTAATGGAGCCTGCACATAAATATCATCAAAACTTTCATATTTCCTCAAAATTTCTATTGGAAATAAAGTGATTAGACCGGGTATAACAAAGTCGTAGTTCTAATCAAACTTATGTCAAGCAACATACAAGACCAAAAAAGTCTTTGACCCTATAAATGAGCCTTCACGAAGTAATAAACAGGAAGCATTTGAATAAGCGGCCAAAATATCTAAGAAGGAAAGGCAAAAGTGCTAGAAAGAGATATTTCATTGGTACCAAACAAGTGTATATTTCTAAGTGCAACAAAAGGCAACAAGATAACATTCATTACAGCACAAGTTACCAGCAGGGCTACAAGATCTGAAAATGCAAGGACAAAGCAAGAACTGGAAACTGACCTCATCAACCTTCTCGTAAGACAGCAGCATGAGGTTTGGAGTTTTAGGAATGGAAGAACGCACTACCACTCCACCAAACACAAGGCGCCAATGAGCATCATCTGACTCATAAAAATCCTAATCAAACCACATCAAAAACCTAATTTCGCTTCCAAACCGATAATTCACAAAATTCAATTCAAATTCTCCTCTCTGTAACAAAGAAAGCATGGACATGAATGAAGCACAAAAAAAAAAACAACGCCAAACAACAATTCGAGCAAAGGAAGATTGAAGGAATGAGGAGAGAAAAAGAGCGAGCAAGTAGAAGATCAAACCAGGAGTAGCAGAGGAGAAGGTACGCCGGCGCTGTTGATGCGAGGACGGTCGGATCAGCACCGATTGCGCTCTTTCCGCCGCTCCCTCCCCTGCTCCTTCCGCCGCTGGCTCCCTCCCTCGCTCGCACCGCCGCTCGCTCGCCACCGCCTCCGGCGCTTCCTCGATCTCGCCAACAGACAGTGGCTCCGGCGCCAACCCCACTGGATCTCGCCGCCATAGATCCATCGAGATCTCGCCTCCAAAATCGCCTTCAATCGGGAGCAGAGAGAGAGAGATTGGAGAGAGACGATGGAGCAACTCTCAGGGGAAAAAAAAATAAAAAAAAATTGAGAATTAGGTATATATAGGGGCTATTTCGCAAATTTGTCCAAACCCGCCTCTATTCCGCAAATACGTCCACTTAATGTGCCCATTTCGCAAATTTTATCTTTAATCAATATATCTATATATGCATAAGATAAAATTTGACCATCACAAATATTTGAAATAATCAATATATGTATAAGATAAAATTTGATCTAACTCTATTTAATCAATATATCTATATATGCATAAGATAAAATTATAAGATAAAATTGTATTCCAACTCTATTTAATCAATATATCTATATTTGCATAAGATAAAATTTGACCCAATTTAATTAGATATGGATATATTTTTATAAGATATTAACTAATTTTAAAATATATGCATAAGATAATTTTTTATGCTAACTCTATTTAATCAATATATCTATATATACATAAGATAAAATTTGACTCAATTTGATTAGATATGGATATATTTTTAGAAGATATTAACTCATTTTAAAGACTATTATATAAGATAAGATTTTACCTATTTTCACTATATATGAACATATTTTTAGAAGATAATAACTTTATCAATATTTTACATAGTCATACTAATTAAATATATTGACAAAATTGTGATCAATTCATGGAATTCTTAGATATAATTTTGGACAGAATTGATTAGATGTGTCTTGGATAAAGAATATGTATTTTTTTAGATATAATTTTGGAAGAGGTTAATCATAATTTTTTTTGAAAGATCTACCGTGTTTGCGAATAAAGAAATAAAATTTTCCTATCTTGAAGGTATTGACATATTTATGAGATATATTTTTGGATTTTATACATATATAATTATGGAGATATTTTTAGATCTTGACTTATATATAATTTAGATTGTTAATGTTATTTTACAAATGTTGACGTTTTCTCCCTTCTTTTTGGCGTTGTTATTGCAGGTTATTTTACGAATTTGTTTATGATTTTCTTGGTAAGCATTTCGAAATAACGTGCTGATTGTTTAAAATGTATGATATTTTGTTGTTTCCACTAATATATACTAGCTTTTCATATGTAGATATATTGATTAAATAGACCTAGAATAAAATTTTATCCAAAAATATATCCATATCTAATCAAATTGAGTCTAATTTTATCTTATACATATATTAATTATTTCTTTCGAAAAAAAATTCAAAAAATGTGATTGGTTCATACGACTACATTGAATGAGAAGTCGTCACGTGCCTTAGCCGACTTCTCTTTTATTATATATAATTTTAAGGAGAAGTTGTCATGTGTCTCAGCAGACTTCTCCTTTATTATATATAAATATATAATAATAGATAATAGATGCTTCTCATCTACAAATTTTATAACTCATGAGCACAAATCCTATATCCTATATCCTATATATTATATCCTATATAATAATAGATAATATATGCTTCTCAGCTTTTGGTTAATTTTCGAATAAAAAAGGTTTTTGGTTAAATTTTTTTCCGCTCATTTTTTATCCACTATATCTCTGCCATGTGTAAATAATGTGTCATCTATTATTCCATTTTATTGAATCATATATCATTTTATGATTCTATCCATTTTTTACATGTATATATTAGTATACAAGATTATGTATGGGCAATATTTTTAAAAAGTAATAATTTTTTTTAGTATTTATAGAGTTTTTAGCTCTTTAAAATACGGGCAATAAAGTCAAATGACCTGTATATTTTGAGATGAACGGAGCATTAACTTAATACATGTCTTTCTTGATTTTTCATATGATTAATTTTTAAATTTTAATTAGTGAGCATGCAATATAAAATCGATTGATGGTTGTTAACATGGTTAGAGATGACAATTTAAATTATGAAACTTTATCTGTAAAAAAATTAGACCTATTTTGTATGGTTTTCGACATAACCAAATATGACATTAAGTGAATTGGGTCAATTTTAGTTGAATTATTTCACTTTGAATCAATTCATTATAGATTGATGTGAACTATAATTATTGTTTAAGTCATGTGGGATTAAGTTGAATGCAAATTAAATTAGGTGAAAAATATGGTAATGGATTTTTATTATATTTTAATTTATTTATTAACTAAGAGCTTATTAGTGCATAATGAACTAGTTGCAAAACAAAAATTCTATATTCCCACCATAATTTACACCAAAATCTTGAAATTCACTAAAAGCATCTCCAATAGTTTTCCTATTTTGGGGATTTTGGAGTTTTTGGGGAATTTTAAGAGGTTTTTTAGTCCAACAGATTCCCCATCAAATTCTCTAAAATGGAGAACCAGCAGAAAAAATGGAGAGGATTCCCTAAATCTGCAGCATTCTTCAAACTAAATAATTCTCCAAATCTTCGAAATGGGGAAGTTATTGGATTTAAAGCAAAAATAATTTGGAGAATATGTATTTTGTTTCTCCATTTTGGAAAAATTTTAGGGAAGCTGTTGGAGATGGTCTAATAAATATAAATTTTAAAAGTGATACATTTTTTTATCTCAGGATATAAAAATGATAGATCAAATATAGGTTGCAAATTTGTAAAATTTTAAACTAAAATTCTATATGCCCACCAGGCCACCACCAAACCAAAGTGCCAAAATTTGAAATCACCAAAAATTTTAAATTTGGAATTACAGGCGGCAAAGATAAAGTTTTATTCCCCTACTAGTGTAATATCCGTGTCTTGAAGGCACGGGAGCTTGATTTATTTTAATTTGAACATCATTTTATATATTTATATAATACTATATTAATGGCCAAAATACCAAATTGGTATTTAAAACTGGCAATGTTGGACAAATTGGTATTTAAAAAAACTCCGGCGCCAAATTGGTATTTAAAAGTGCACCGATGGACAAATTGGTATTTTTTTGTAGCCGGAAATTCGGTTTGGCCGGTTTTCATGCACCAAACCCTTTTTTTATTTAGTTTTGCCGGTTTTCAACCCTTTTTTAATTTAATTTAGTCGGTTTTCATGCACTGAACCCTTTTTATTTATTTATTTCACACATATAACTCCCCTAATTCAACAATATAACCGCACATATATAAAAATCCCGAAATGGTTAGTGACAAATCCCGAAAGGGTCTTGATTATCTCCCGAAAGAGATTGCAGGTGCGCTCCTTGCGAAGGTGGTTCTCGACGGTGTTTCTAGTTGTTCTTGGCGGTCCTAATTTGAGTTGAAGCTCTTGCGTCCGGTGTCGGGTCTGGCTGGGGTCGTGGCGGTGGTAAATCCATAGTGGATTTACCATCATTAAACACTGATGGTAAATCCACTATTCAATTTTATATGTGCGGTTATATTGTTGAACTAGGAGAGTTATATGTGTGAAATAAATAAATAAAAAGGGTTCAGTGCATGAAAACCGACTAAATTAAATTAAAAAAGGGTTGAAAACCGGCAAAACTAAATAAAAAAAGGGTTTGGTGCATGAAAACCGGCCAAACCGAATTTCCGGCTACAAAAAATTACCAATTTGTCCATCGGTGCACTTTTAAATACCAATTTGGCGCCGGAGTTTTTTTAAATACCAATTTGTCAAACATTGCCAGTTTTAAATACCAATTTGGTATTTTGGCCCTATATTAATATATACACGTGTTTAAAACAAAAATATGTATAAAGTATTTTTTATAATTTATAAATTAGTTGGAAAGAGATACGATACAAATTTTGAAAATGATTTAATAAGGAAATGTATGTAGACGAATTATGAGAATATTGCAATCGGAAAAAAAAAATGGAAACATGTCTCAATATTTACGGCAATATAACCGAAAATTAAAAAACAGGGAATTGATTCAAATCATATTTAAAATATGAAAAAAATATTTTAAAGTTTCCATAATAATATTGACCAATAAGAAAATCTCATTATAATAAAAAAATTCAACTTTAATTGTGGGCGTGACACGTCAGCAAAATGCTAGCAGAATTAGTAATATATATATTGCAATCGGAAATAAAAAAAAGAAACATGTCTCAATATTTACGACAATATAACCGAAAATAAATAAAAAAGGGAATGGATTCAAATCATATTTAAAATAGGAAACAAATATTTTAAAGTTTCCATAATGATATTGACCAATAAGAAAAGCTCATTTGAATAAAAAATTCAACTTTAATTGTGAGCGTGACACGTCACCAAAATGCTAATAGAATTAGTAATATTAATAGATAGATAGATAGATAAATAAATATTGCAATCGGAAAAAAAAATGGAAACATGTCTCAATATTTACGACCATATAACCGAAAATAAATAAAAAAGTGAATGGATTCAAATCATATTTAAAATAGGAAACAAATATTTTAAAGTTTCCATAATGATATTGACCAATAAGAAAAGCTCATTTGAATAAAAAATTCAACTTTAATTGTGAGCGTGACACGTCAGCAAAATGCTAGCAGAATTATTAATATTAATAGATAGATAGATAGATAATAGATATATTGCAATCGGAAAAAAAAAATGGAAACATGTCTCAATATTTACGACAATATAACCGAAAGTAAATAAATAAAAGGGAATGGATTCAAATAATATTTAAAATAGGAAACAAATATTTTAAAGTTTCCATAATGATATTGAACAATAAGAAAAGCTCATTTGAATAAAAAATTCAACTTTAATTGTGAGCGTGACACGTCAGCAAAATGCTAGCAGAATTAGTAATATTAATTAATAGATATATTGCAATCGGAAAAAAAAATGGAAACATGTCTCAATATTTACGACAATATAACCGAAAATAAATAAAAAAGGGAATGGATTCAAATCATACTTAAAATAGGAAACAAATATTTTAAATTTTCCATAATGATATTGACCAATAAGAAAAGCTCATTTGAATAAAAAATTCAACTTTAATTGTGAGCGTGACACGTCAGCAAAATGCTAGCAGAATTAGTAATATTAATAGATAGATAGATAGATATTGCAATAGGAAAAAAAAATGGAAACATGTCTCAATATTTACGACAATATAACCGAAAATAAGTAAAAAAGGGAATGGATTCAAATCATATTTAAAATAGGAAACAAATATTTTAAAGTTTCCATAATGATATTGTCTAATAAGAAAAGCTCATTTGAATAAAAAATTCAACTTTAATTGTGACTGTGACACGTCAGCAAAATGCTAGCAGAATTAGTAATATTAATAGATTAATAGATAGATAGATTTTTTTAAAACCCTATTATATTCAAGACCAATTTGCATAACTAGACCAAAAAATGGGCCAATTTGCTAAACTAGACATGTCCTTGTTTTTTTTGCTAGGGGTAGAAAGTGGCCATTTTTTGCAAATAAAAAATGCAACCGGGAGAAGAAGTTGCAGGTGAAGGTGAGGGACACTGTAGCTACATTGTAGCTGTCAGTAGTTGTCAATGACATGTGGCACCAAAAGGCATCCTCCGTTCATTTCAGAAAACTATAGACTGCCCATCTTACCAATAGAATTAATTGGTCCTACCAATGGGCTAAACCTGTCTTTCCATACCTGGAGATATTTTGGAAAGAATCTGGAGTGGATTCACTGTAGCTAATTTGGCGGGCTGTTAGTGTAGTTTTGGCGCCAAAAAAGGGTTCCTCCTCTGAAAAAGGGGGAGCATTTATGAGGGGAAAATGCAATGATTGCATTGATGGGTGTCCCCCAAGAACATATATAAGCTTGAGAGAGGGATCTGAAATACCATAACATGCTCTGCAAAAAGTGAGGCAGAATAGGAGAGAAGCGGAAAGGACGGGGAAAAGGTTACCCGTTCATTCCAGGAAACGATACAGTCCCCATCATACCAAAAGAATATTTCTGTCCTACCAATAGTGTCCAACTGTCCTTTCATGCCTGAAAAAGTGCAAGAAGTTTGTCCGATGACAATGGCAGCGATGGGTAAGTGATCTTGTACCTATCATTTGTAGTTGTTCCTTTTTCTTATAACAGAACTACCCCAAGGTGACGGTTTCACGAGACCAGTTGCAGAGAGTTCGTAATTTACACTCTCTTTTTGATCAATTGCATAACTTGCAAATTAAAATTACAAATTCAAGCGCTATTTTTGCTTCCTGCGAAATTATCACTTCTTGATGCCTAGACGATCATAAGGACCCATTGAAAATAGTCTATTAGCTCAATTGGTAGAGTGTTTTGTTTGCACACAAAGATGTGAGTTCGACTCTCACATAGGCTAATACGGAGTATGTGTTCATGAATCTCTCTAAACTTATACAATTATGAACCTGACAGAAAATATAGATAATAATGACAGGACAAATTTACGAACATGTTAGGACAAATTCATAAATCTCTCTGAACTTATACGATTATGAGCTTGACAGGAAATAACTTCAGTCTCTGCCTGTGGAGCCTTCCTTCTCCTTTTGCTTTTCTGAGATTCATGTGGAAGTAAATTTTTTTTCGTAAAGTCAATTATGCATTTAAATTTTTCCAATAGTATAAATATATCGTACCATCAGTGTGCATCTATCCTACCATTAGTGTCAAGTTATACAGGAATTACTGGGTTTCCATTATGATCTTATCAATATCGTTGTTTTCTCCTACCATTAGTTTCCATCAATCCTACCATTCTGATCCTACCGATATTGTTGTTTTCTCCTACCATTAGTTTTCATCTATCCTATCATTTTTGTGCATCTATCATACCAATTTAAATAGCTTTGAAGGAAAATCAAGCTAGAAATCGTAGCAAATTATGTTCCACATTTTTCAGAAAAACAACCAAGGGTAGAGGGTTTCCAGTCTACAACAGAAGATGAAGGAAACCTAAGTAACATTATATCCAAGAGTAGAGGCTCTAATTCGGTCGTTCTAGCATTGAATTAGATTGGATTCATGAATTTTGATTGATAGAAATTGAATTGAGATTGAGATTTATGGATTAGTAATTGAGATTGAGATTAGGGACAATTCACGCCTCAATAATTACTAGTATGGGATTTGTGGACTGGTCAATATTAATTCTACTTCTTTGCCAATAGTACAAATATATCTTACCATTCGTGTACATCTATCCTACCATTAGTGTCAATTTATACACTTAGGAATTTCGGTGATTACATTTCTATCATACCAATATCGTATATTTATCCTACCAGGTTCACAAATTTGTCCTACCACTAGTCTATGTATTTCCTACCAAGTTCATAATTTTATAAGTTCAGAGATATTCATAATTCATAAATTTGTCGTAACAGATTCACAAATTTGTCCTGCCATTAGTGTATATATTTCCTACCATGTTCAATCGTATAAGTCCGAGAGATATGAACACATACTCCGCATTAGCCTATGTGAGTGTCGAACTCACATCTTTGTGTGCATACACAATGCTCTACCAATTGAGCTAATATGCTATTTCCTACCGTGTTCAATCGTACAAATCACTAAGCTTTAAGCTGGTTGTTTGTCAAATTTGTTTTGATCAGCTAACATTGTCTTATCTAAAGGTGATCAGCTAACAATATTGTACAAATCACAAGCACTTGTGAGCCACTACTGGAGAAGTATTTCCTGGCAAAAGCTTAACAATTTCCATTTCTCTGTTAATCTTTTCCTTTATGTTCAATTCCCTCTCCTAAACCAAGGAGTTCCATTTGTCAGAGTCGACTATTTTATCAGCAATGACAATATTTAGAGATTCTGAAGCAAAGGGTAAAGATCACTGCAGACATTCAGTATAACACTCAAACGATTAAAGCTATTTAGTCTCATGCATTCCAGATAAGCAATTCAATCATTTAAAAGTGGATTGCCCTCCCTTCTCATAACCGCCACTCCTCTCTCATGTTGATTAAATCAACAAGATAGACATACTATATTTCATGATGAGAGAAACAAATGCCTGTATTCATTCTTGTATATTTCATGATGAGAGAAATAGTTCATTAACTCTATGATTAATAAGATAAAAATCATACGAACCATCTAATTTCAATCTCTCAAATCATATACTTTAAATAGGCAATGAAACGACGTTGAGATTCTGAAGACATAACGACCAACCCTATTTAGCTCTACTTAAAAACAATATTTATTTAGGTGTTGAAGACATATCTTCCTACCATGTTCAATCAAATTCATATACAAAATTTTAATTTCCATTAAAATTCATGGGGAATGATCTCCTCAAGGGGTTGTTTCTAATCCTTACCATGTTATGAGTTTTTATGGGAATATTTGTGTTTGGAATCGAATCCGCATCAATGTATAGCCAAAATCATACTAAGTCTTATAGATGTATCATTGCTCATCATAAATTTAATATCAAAACTTCATTAAGATACCCACACTAATCTCTTAGATCAACACCAATTCTAACCAAACATGGGTTGAAACCACTGTCCAACGAATCAAAGATACCACATAACTCTAGGAAGCTATAAACATATTATAGTCCCTAAAATAACAACATATGTTTGTCGTCGATAAGAACCATTCAACCATAAGACTTGGGAGCAAAATTGCATATTTTTTCATAAATTAGCACAACTACTATTTCAATAAGAGATCAAAATTGACGAAATCAGTATGAGAAGATGGAGATTGGAGATAGATTGCTCCACATAAGAGGTTTTGGAGATAAAATATCATGTAGCCAAACAATGTCAATTTGGCACGGTTAATTAGTGCCAAAATCATGGCATTCCAGGACACAAGGACTCTCTTAGACATTTCATCGAACACCTTCCATGCACTACCCATTGCCCCACCCTCACAATAAAAACTAATCATGGAATTCTCAATTCGTTGGTCATCTTCCATACTAATCTTTTAATTCACTCCTTGTGCACAACTCATCAACAAATTCTAGTTAAGCCCTAAAAACATCAATAGATTTTCAAATCAAACAAAATCTGAAATAGAAAATCCTTGAATTGAATTGATAACGGTTGAAGAAGAGTTGAGAACCTGAGTAATTGAAAACAACTCCACAGAGCCACCGTTGGCGTAGATTGAGACACCACAGTCATCAGTGCCCCCATTCGCTCCATCTGCATCCGATCTGCAATCGATGAGGAGTTAAACCGATATTCTGGACTTAAATCAATCTCTGCTGATCCCTCTGCTTCGTGAGAGCTTCACCCTTATCATCGGGGAGAAGAAAGCGGCACTGGAGGAGAAGGAGGCGTCGTGAGAGCTTCACCCTTGTCATCGGCGAGCAGAAAGCGACACTGGAGGAGAAGGAGGCGTCTGTGTATTATCTCTCTCCCAATTGCCCATCCCCCTCCTCACTTGTTATACCCGGTTGCCAACAGTGCAAAATTACCGGTGTTTTTTTTTTTGCTTGGGGTAGACTGCAATTATTGGGTGTACTATGTGTTTTTTGCAAATAGGCCCAAAAATTGGTCTATTTGGTACCATTTCCTCTATATTCAATTATTCATCCCCAAAACCATACGGAGTTTATCTCGATCTCTGTCTGCTAGTCCTTACGGAGTACTGATGTTCTCTTATTCGGTTCGACGCCGGCTAATGTTCTCTCATTCGGTTCGAGGCTCCGCCACTATGGTCCTCTTCAACGCTCCCTCGCTGCCTCGTGTCTCCAGTGGTTCATATTGCTGCTTATTCGTTCCCTTTTTAATCAACACCAGGTTTGAAAATTACATCAAAGTTTAGGTTTATATTTTTAATGTTTTCAAATTCGATTTGGTCCGTTTAGTTTGTTTTATTTCGAAATTCAGATTATATAGTATGTTGATGCTTGATTGACCATATGTGAAGAATAGTAGATTGAAATCTCTTCAAATTTCAAGTATGGACATGTGATTCAATGATGCACTCTAGGTGTTCGACAAATTGTCTATGAGATTTATAGGGGAATCCAATATGCATTTTCCTATGAACGCCACATTTGCCTAATTTTTATTCAATTTGATACCATATTTGAAGAGGATTTAAAGTAAAATGAGAATGAGAATTAGGATTACTTTGACAACTAAGGAATCACCAAATATGATACCAAATTGTTAATGCATTTATACCAAATTGAGAGTGATGATACAAATCAGACTATGGTTGTGTTTTTATGGCTTTGTGTATTTCTCACATCAGTGACATATTAGAATTCAGTGTAGGTTAGCTAGCATTGAATATAATAACTACAAATCACCTATAGTTAAGAGGAATTCAGATATAAAATGTCAAAACTGAATTTAATTAGACTTGTAGAGTTTCACCTTCAAGCTTTAGTATTTTTCATCTTCATCTTGATCCCTTATTATTTCTAAATTGTGAAGTGGTTATTTCTCTATATACATACCTGCTGCCTATTTCTATATATCCGAACCGTTATATTGTTTGATACTTCATGATATTCCTTATTTATTTGCCTATAACTTACCATCATACTTCTTCTTTATCCCTTTAATTTCTCTAATCCCGTGTCGAATATGCTATTGGGTTAGCCATTTTCCTCATACAAAACCACATGAACTGATCAAGTGGCCCTTGCTAGTCCCTCTCTTACTCAAATCTCCATTTGTTTATTTATCGAACGGGAAAGCAAAGACATATGGTTAGGTTGTGTACTGTTTTGCTTCTTGATTTTTCCTAGCCCCTCTTTTACTCATATTTCCATTTGTTTTACCTTTTGTTCTATGCTCAGGGCTTATGAATACCTTGTAACCTTGTTAATGAAAATGAAATGAAATCCTGGTTGCTTAAATTTCACAAAATAAAGTTTGATGTCAGATGGGATAGTTAAGAACCGTATCCTTAGAGGTGTTGCTAATCTGTGCACATTCACTCTCACAAACTATACCCTCTAGTATCCTCTACATCTTCTAGTACATTTATTAGTTCAGACATTTAATTGATACATTTCAGCTATCCGAGTACAATATAATTGTCACTGGCTTTATTAACATAATATACTGTCGTATAATTGTGTTTTAAGTCATTATTAACTCAAAACCCGATATTGATGATGATCATAAGTGAATCTGAATGCACATTTCAATTCTAAATTTTGTTGGTTTCCAAGCTTTTCTTCTCTACAAAACGCTGGTCGGTTCCCTACCTCCCCTCCAATTGAAAGGCAGAGCGTTCTAATGTTGTTGCTACATTGTTTTTACCTCGTTTTCTTCCTGTTGTTCTCCTTACAGTACTTATCTATTCCAACTGCTTTTTAGTATGTGATTTACACCTAGTTAAATAGCTGCAAGAACACATAACGGGCTTACCAATACCCCATCTTGTGTAATGGTTTTCATCAAAACACGGGGCTGCCCTAATGATATGCTATACATTCCCTTGGAGGAGTAAATCAATCGTTTCCCGGAACTTGGATGACTCAATTAGGGTGCTAGGCATTAGCTGCAAGTGCCCTCACTAAGCATTCATTGGACATGTAAGCACTAGCTTGTGATTAGTTCTTTATCTGACTTGTGTAAGCACCAGCTTCTTATCATGCCACTAGTGTTGGGCAGAGCAACATAGGAGGTTCTCAGCTTGATGATGGTAAGTTGCAAGAATGGTTCTGTGAAGACATCTCAGGTAAAGCTCTTCATTTTTTGCCCTCTCTGGTTTGATTAAGTTTGTAGATAAAATTTTCACTTTGTTGTTGACTGGTTGAATAATTTACTTTTGTTGAATGTGAATTTTCATATCATATCAGTATAGCATTACTTCTGTTGAATTTGAATTGCTCAGTCGGTATGAAAGGGAAGTCTACTCTAACTAGAAGTTCCTTATTTCTTTTCTTTTTATCAACTTGTGCATGTCAACCATCACTCGTTTTCTAATGGACTTGTTATCTTTTCCACTCAGCGAGTTCTATGTACCTAGAAATTGTTACCTTTAAGTATGCTTGACTATATTTGCAGGATGAAATGGTGTTGCTTTGAACCAAGACAACTCGAGAAGATGGAACTTGCACAATGAAGAAATCGGGATACATCAAAGGTTGTGGTTTTGGACCTCGACTAACACCAAGTAAGCCTTCTCAATTGTTGTTACATGAAATGTATGAGAAGAATAAAGCCTTGGAAGATAAGATCAAAGCCCTGATATTTGCATTAGAAGAGACGGCGAAAATGGTGGAAGAGCTGATGGCAAACTTGTTGGCCAACAACTAGATAATTAGAAACTTTTGACATATTTTTTTTTTAGAATTTATTTGGTTTAGCACAATTTCTAGTTAGGTTGGACGTTCAATACATACTTATGTCAAAGTATTGGTTGGTCATTTTTATTTGTTCAATCTATGAGAGTTTGAATTTTTCCCCTGAACGACGATTAAAAGTATTGCTTGAGGACAAGCAAGCTTAAGTATGGGGTGTTTGTTGTGAGCTGAATCTGCCATGTTTTACAGTAACTTTTATATCGATTTCTGTATACATTGCATTCATTTGGGTTTAGATAGTACAGAATCTATGTAGTTTATGTTTATTTGCCAAATTATGGAATCTACACCAGTTTCTGTTTAATTCGCAGAAATCGAGCCATTTTACAGCAATTCTACAGAAGGTCGGAAAAGCTCGGAAAACCACTACAGAAGTCCAAGGTCAAAGCAGCGGAACCAGTATGAGAGTCAAGGCTACTCGATCTCGAGTTGGCCCTACTCGACATAGACGAGCATGTCCGAGCACAGCCTTGTCGACAGAGCCTGATCGAGAGCCAGACCAACCCGAGCTCCGGAGCCTTACTCGATCTCGAGGACCACTAGTCGAGGTCGACGAAGCCCAGACGCCACACCCGGAGTCGACAAGGAAAGAAGCCGAGGACGACCAGGAGCACTCGCTGCCAGCTACTCGACTCGCTGCCGCGGAAAAAAACCCGCTGCCAGCGGGAGAGCCAACTCGCGGAAGCGGGAAGGAAGAGCCCTACTCGATCTCGACGAAGCTTGGTCGAGATCGACAAGTCCCTGAGTCCGGATCCAGGCTTGTCGAGTAAAGCCACCCGAGAGCACCTGGTCGGCAAGCCACCTTACTCGAGGTCGACGAGTGCTTGTCGAGGTCGACGAGCCCAGGAAGCCATGTCCGAGCCACATCGAGGAGATCTACCCGAGAAGACCTAGTCGGCGAAGCCAGTCTACTCGAGGTCGACTAGGCCTTGTCGAGGTCGACGAGCACCGTGAGCCAGAGTCCGAGTTTGTCGAGCACCCGCTAGCCGAGACGACGAACCGAGCCAGTCGACCAAGACTTCTACTCGAGGTCGACAAGAGCCTTATCGAGGTCGACGAAGCTTCCAGAAGCTGTTCGACGCGGCTTGACGAATCCTACTCGGTTTTGCATTCCTTGGGCATGAAGATTTCCGATTCTATCCAAAACTATCAAGATCTACCATGAAGAGAAAGATTCTATCCATTGAAGACATTTAGATATAATTCCTATTTTAGATTTAATTTCATTATGTCTTTTATTTATCCTTAAGCATTTTAGATATAGATAGATATCTTCTTTCCTAGAATAACTAGGGAATGAAGGCTATAAATAAGGCCCTAGGGGGGCTCAGTTTTATTCATTCGAATTCACAGACAATTAGTTAGTTCCACAGAGAAGTTTAGGAGTTCTAAGGTTTTTAGGGTTTTGGCTTTCTGCGAAAGTTGATTGCCGGAATTGTAAAGGCTTTTTGAATTTAGTTTTAATGCAATTTAGTTCTTTTTATACATCAATGTCTGTTATTGCGATGAGGCGTGAGTAGTCCACCCACTTCTGGGGCTGGGGTGAGCCCGACGGTGGCCATGTGAGGCAGTGCAGATAAAGGTCAGATCTTTTGTGCAATTCATCTTCTAGCCCTATGAGCATGATTCTTTTGCGAGAGTTGAAGGTGATCTTTGTTTGTGTTATTGAAGCGAAAGTGATCTTAATGCAACTTGGATTAATTATGTGAAAAGGGTTAGTAACAATTAGGGTTTATGCGAAAGCCTCTATTTGCCTATTTGTTAATGACGAAAGTTATTTGATGGAAAGCATGATCTTTTATGCCTTTATGTGTTACTTTGCATGGTTATCGTTGTGGTGTTGATACCCTGGCCTTGGAAGTCTTTTAATATATTGAAGTTTATTTCTGTTGAAAATCTGCATTTGTCTTTAATTCTGCAATTTTAAGTTTTTCTGCATTCTTGTCTAGATAGACGAAAGCTTTGTCGAGATCGAGTTGCATCTAGTCGATCTCGAGGAGGTCCAGTCTTAGTCGAGTTGAGTTTCCTGCTTTTGTTGTCGATTTTCAGTTTCTGCTTGACTTGTCCTTGTCGATCTCGAGTAGTGCTCGTCGAGATCGAGTACACTTGTCTTCGTCGAGTTGTTTGCTTTCGTTTTTGAGTTTCTGTTGTCGACCCACCCTAGTCGATCTAGAGGACAGCTTACTCGACTTCGAGTAGCTTCTGTGTCCTCGAGTTACTTTCTGCTTTGCTTTGCTTTATTTCTTGCTTTGTTCTTTGCTTTTGTTTTGTTTGCCCTTGCCGGGTTTATTTGTTTCTTTCCTTGTTTTTGTGTTTCTGTCTTTCTGCTGCTTCTGTGAGAATTTACAGCTACCTGAGAACTGCTGACGTGCTTACTCGTGGATTCGATCCTGATTTTCTCTTACTACAACGGGAGCAAGTCTTGTATTTATTTGCTGAGACAGGGAAGTCAGTCTGAACTATATTTTATATTCATTTTAATACTCGATTTACTCCTGCAAGTCAACAGTCGTTGATAATTGTCTTTAGCGAGATAACTTTTTGTCACTTCATTGATGTATATAGTGATGAAAAATATATTCTCTTGCCAATGAATGGTTTTAAGCGAGGAAAAACTTCTTCGCTATATCATGCATTGCTCGACGAAAAATATTTCATCGCTAAAAAATTCCTATGACGACATATTAAAATAGACGATGATAGTCTTTACCAACGCAACATTTCATTGCTAAAATGATATCTACAATGATGGATTCAACCTCATCGCAATAGCATGCTTATAACAACAATAAATTTCCTCGTCAATGTATTTTTCATGTTGAATTTCATTATTGTAATCCATCATTTTCGAGGAAACTAATATATTAGCGACGAATTTTATGTTATCGCTAAAAAAATTTTAGTGACTATTTTTTATTCCTTTTAACATTTTACCGATGAAATTATTTTTTTTTTATGAAGAAAATATAAGTCGCGAAATAATATCGGGCCAATTTAATATCATTAATAGCGAGAAAATATACAATTTTGCGAGGAAATAAGGTTGGTCGCCATGTGCATTCAACGACTAATATTGAATCCCTCGACATATTCAACGACAAATATTTTTACCTTCCACGTTGAATTTAATAGACGCTAAAAACATATAGTGACAAATATTCATTTCGTCGCCAAATGTTTTTTGCGACGATATTATTTTTCCACACTAGACTTTTTTGTGACGAGATTTCAACGACCACTTAAAAAGGAAGAGTATTTCCTCGCTAAATAGTTTTAGTGACGAAATGTCACCTTCTAGCGAGGAAAAAATTCATCGCTAATAACGCTTTCTGTTGTAGTGTTTAGATCTCTATAAAAATAAGATAAAATATAATTAGGGTTTAGAAATTAGGAGTAAACTAGGTCAGTCGGCTGGCCTCGGTCGGTCCCGTGAACCCGGCTCTCCTCTTTGTCGTATGAATATATATATATATATATATATATATATAATGCAAACGTGATATCCTAATCTATCCTAAATAATATATAATCTCAATATATGAAAATCTGTCTAAATATATATGGTTACGCAGCACTTGTTGAACACACGTACCAGAGCCGCGCATCTCCTCGACTTACTCCTCCTCCACATACGGTATTACATAGGCAGCCCATCTTTTTTTCTAAATTGAATAATAATCAAATAAGTTATGATCAACCTCCAAATTCATACGATCCAGCCCAAAATACCTGAAATATATAAAAACACTCGTCTAGACTCCGAAAACCAAATAATACAAATTAAGCTATAAAATATGTAAAAATGCTCTAAACTAATATGCAAATCTATATTTAAAACATGACTAAAATAGACTCATCACCTGGCTTTTGTTTGAAAGTCGTGATCTTATGTCTGAGTTGCGCCGTCTTAGTTGGAGAGAAGAACTTGTAGAGGAACAAGTCTTTGAGCTCATTTCATGTGCGGATGGATTGTGGAGACAAACCCTCGAACCAATGTGAAGCTTTCCCTGCAAGCGAACAACGAAAAACATTTAGTTTTAGATATTCTATATTAGCATCATCAACAATAGTTTCGCATAAATCTAGAAATTTAGTGATATGTTCTAAAGGACATTCATTGGGTTTCCCCTCAAATAGATTCCTCCTAATCCCAGAAATATAAGAAGGACGGATTTCAAAAGAAACGCGCACTAGTAGAAAAATGGCCTTTGGCGACACCTGATTTACCACGGTTCCGTGTCTTTGTGTGGTAAATTTGCAAGGTTGGTAAAATTACCACGGTTCAAAGAAGAACCGAAGTAATTTAGCACCAAATTTACCACGGTTCCGTGTATTTTCGTGGTAAAATTTCAAGGTCAGCAAATTTACCACGGTTCATCTATGAACCGAAGTAAATTATTATCAAATTTACCACGGATTTCGTGGTAAATCTTCAAAGATAGGTAATAAAACCCTTAACCGCATCTTTATCCATCCGCCTCCGTATCAGTATTATTGAGATCTGAAACCTAGCTTCCCTTTGCTCAATCTCTTAATCGATCTCCTCAATTTATCCCCGTCTCTCAATCTCCCTCTCGAACTCCTCGATCTTGCATCTTCTTTGTCCCTCTTACTACTCTTGACGTTGATGCTAAAATAGACCTTCGCTTCCATGGCTAAGCCCGGCACGAAGTAGACGATGCTGCGAGTGCCATCCCCCTCCTGAATCTGCCGATGCCGACCAGGAGTCCCCTTAAAAGCACGAGCGAGTCGCACCTATCACCGATCAATGCTCGACCAGTGATGCACGCGCCGAATCTAGTTCCTAAGACACCGATGCCATGCTTCTTGACATCTCTCTCCTCCTCTAAATCAACAAGAAGGTATAAATCACACTCTGAAATTATTATTTGTTTGTTGTTCATGCTTTGGGGTTTTTTTTTTAGTTTTAATTAGAGTTCTTAGTGATTACATTTGTTGAATCCTTGATAATTGGATTCAGGTCTAATGCTATTGGCGAAGCCAAGAGGTTATGTTCGAGTTATAGTTCAACAAGTCAGTGTGGGTGCATTTTGTTTAATTTCAGTTAACCCACTGAGTAATTTTCCTCTCTTTTTCCTTCATCTGTTCACTGACATCAAGCTGTATACTCTTTGATCATTCAACCAAAATTTCAAAAGGTATAAGAGCTTATATCTACTGAAAAGAAACAGGAATTGAACAAGTACAGGCAGCAATTAGGTTTCCTGATCATGTAAAAAATGGATGAGCTTCTGCTGTAGAACCTTAAATTCTAATGTCTTTCCTTTGTAATGTATTATAGTATAGCAGTGCAGACTGTAAGAATCAGTTATGACTTCAGTTACATGTGAAATTGGACTGATAATTTGCTTATTGTTTACCTAATAGATTAGAAAACAAGTTTGTTCTTCTCTGAGTGATTTCAGTTAGATTTACCATAAGGTAGAATATTATTTGTAAAGTTAGATTCTTTATGAGTTAAATGTAGCCAGAGCTGCTAAATTGGTCATAGAGGATGCTTAAATGTAGCCATAGCAAATAAAATTGAGGGGAATAAAATTTTTGTTCACATGATTCGTATGCTAGAATAATATTGCTATTTTAAATCCCAAGAGGGCTGTTTAGTTTTTACTCCAATTTGTAATGCACACTTCTGTGCCTCCCACATAACTTGGAAGTGAAATGAAATTGAAGAGGGTCTGCCCTAGTAATAGGATCGAGAAAGTGAAGAGGCCAAGTGGGACCGTGCTAAGAATGTTGGCATTCTAGGTGTTAGGTTCCTGAAAAATTAGATGAGTTCTTTGCCATGTCATTTGTTATTCCATGTCCTTGATAGATTCTAGACTTGTGCCTTCCAAAAAAATTATTTGCAATTTAACAAGAACTATATGTCTAACAAGGCTATGATTTCAGTTTTTGACATTTCCAGCCATTTCTAGGAGTAGCCTTATTAAAAAGTAGATGGCTCTCATTCACTTTCCGAAAATGGTTGAAGACCCCATGTCATGTTTATTTCAGTTAGCATGTAGTTTCAACTGTTTACTCCAGTTTTTTTCTCATGAAGAGTTTTGCATCTATTTTGCAGATTTTCTCACTATGGGCTGTCAGTCCGCGTAATTTAGGGGGGCTAAGCTACTCAACTAATGACGTTGGTGAAATTCTTTCCATCACCGGTATGTTATTTGTATACTGTGATGTTGTGTCATGCCTGCTTAACATCTTCATAGACACATAATTCTGTTAGCTGCATTCTTTAACTGATTTCAGCAGCGCTGAAAACAGTACAATATCAAATATGATACATTCAAATAGATAGCTTGTCAATAAGCCAAAACTTTTTAATTTCTCATTGTTAATATGGTGAACAATATCTGTAGGTGCCAAAAGTTCAGGAAATGTTGATAATGTTTGCCGCAGTTCCATGAATTCTAATGTCTTGCATAGAAGACCAACTGAAATAATTAAGATGGAAGCCGGAAAGAAAGAAGAATCAATTGTGAAGAAGGTTCCATTGAGAAATGCTACATCTGAATTATAATGGCACCATCGAGTGGTTTAAAAACTTCAGAGGTTAGCTCTTTTTCCCCTTTTAAATGGTCTTATATTTTCTATTTGAATGTTGTTTTTCCTATCATTTTAAATGGTCTTACCATTATCTCTGCTGCTGCTGCTGAGAGCAGCTATACCTTTTCCTTTTTTATTGTCATACAAATGGTTGCAAGCATATATCTCTTCTAGGATATGACGCACTTCTGGAGCTCAGTTTAGATGGAAAATTGAGCAGTTTAGATGGAAAATTGAGTCGTGCCAAAAAATTATCTTTTTATCCTCGTTTAGAATAAGTATAAATGATAAAAATATGATTTAATTTATGCAATGTAGTTGATAATTATATATGTCATTGTAATCTAGGAGGCATTGGATGCTTGCTGTTATTTATCCTTATGCACAAACGGTATTTTGGCTTGACTCAGCTCCAATTTGTAGTGGTGAACGTAAAGTAATTAAAGTTGACATTAAACATGTTATTGATATGTAAGTTCTTTATTACTTATTAGTTTATTTATTTTTTTATGGATATAGCATCATGATTTTGATAATTTCTTCATCATCTTTAATTCAACTAGGGCTTTGAAAATTTGGATTGCTAAATCGAAGCTAAACAAATCCCACTCGGCAACCAAGTGGCATGTGTTAAACGTAAGTTAGTGTCCGGGTTTGAGTAGTAAGAGTACGCTTTAAGTTTTCTTAGTTTATCAACCATTGTCAATTCATACATATTTGGTTTCTTTTATAACTCCTTTTTTTATTTTGTAGTGTCCTTCTCAAACAAATGCAATTGATTGTGGATATTATGTTATTCGATTCATGTGGGAGATCATCACTAAGGACTCTCTTCCAAGAAAGGTAAATATTATATTACCTTTGTATTTCATCCATATTGTCACTTTTGTTTGAGTTTTAAAAGACAATCCATGTAATTGGATTTGGTATAGCATTATGTATCTGCCTAAAATCATGTCAAACGGTAAATTGCCTAATAGCAATTGTTCTGTTGAAAAATGTGAGACCCGATTTGAAGATTATGGATAATAGTTTCAATATTAATTGACAAGGTATCCACTCAAGTGATATTTTTTAAAATTAATTCCACCTTTAAAATCTAGAGAGCTACTTAAGTCATTGGTATGTCAGGGCACAGCCCGCCCAATGATAATTCTAGGTGGTTGAGTCGAGATCATTGGGCAAATACGAACATATTTAGCTTATTTATTTACTTTTGCAATTTATTTACACTCTAATTTAACTTATTTATTTTTGCAGGTTTATATGCCAATCGTGGAGTCGGTACCACATTATAATCAGATCATGTTAGATGAGATTCGAGATCAATGGGCAACTTTTGTGCAACAATTCATGTAGCATGTCTGGACAAATCATAGGGTAGGGTAATGCAGATTGTGTTTTATTAATCAAATATTGTCGTTGATACTATATTTTCTTTTCCATTACTAGCTAATGTATGTTAAATGATATTTTTTTGTGAATTTATGTGTGTATATATATATATTTATTTATATACAGGAGCTCTTTCATATTTATTTATATAATTATAGCTACCTCGGCTCACAAATTTACGACGGGCTATGGTTCGATTTTACTTCGGTTCTACAATTTACCACGGTTCAAAACCAAATACCACAATACATATTTACTTCGGTTGAAAACATAATTACCACGGTTCAAAATATTTACCACATGACCTATTTACCACGGTTCCCACTTTTACCACGGTTCCACAAGCCTAGCACTACGAACAAATTTACCACGGGTGTGTTGTTTTACCACGGTTCAACATATTTACCACGCGACATATTTACCACGGTTCCAAAAGCCTACCACTTCGACCACATTTACCACGAGTGGCTATTTTACCACGGTTATGCTGACGTGGTAAACAGATTTACTATAGCCACTTTTACCTCGGTTCAGAACCGTGGTAAACTTTGCACACGGAACCGAGGTAAAACCGGCTTTCTCTACTAGTGGCGAGGGAGAACAATAGGTGATTCTGGAACTTCCACAGTAGGGTGCAAATATTCATTCGCATTCGCAGGGATGTGCTGAAGTTGTTCCTCAAGCTCTCGTCGGGCTTGGGCCTCGCGATCCACCCTCGCCTCCCACCTTTGTTGGTTTCGTGTATATTCTACCTCTTGCCGGGCATATTCTGTTTGCCTGGTGGTGAGCTCTTCTACTTGCCTTCGGAGCCTTTCAAGCTCTTGCTGCGGTGTAAGACCTACCTCGTTCTCGTTGTTTGATGACATGAGTTTTGTCCTAAGTCTTCGTTGAAGACGAAAGAAGCGTTCTGGTTCAAGAAGAGGATCGTATTTAGGTGTGCAATCAGTTCCTCACATACACCTGTAAAAAAAACAAAAAAGAAAAGAGCGTAAAAAGAAACTAAAAAGGGCGCTATTGATAGCTTCCCCGACAACGGCGCCAAAATTTGTTAGGAGGAAAACTAGTCGAATAAATAATTATGAATTAAACCAACTCCCTGTCCATGCAAATAAAATACAAGAATCTCTCCCGTTGTAGTGGTAGGGAATCAGGATCAAATCCACGAGGAAGCATATCAGCGCTCGCCAAATTAGTTCCAAAGTTGCCCTGATTTCGACTCCAGCAAACCACTCGATATCGACTGTGTCAATCAATTTTCACTCAAAACCTGCACAACAGAAAACAACTAGAGTCGACGTCGAGTGTGGGGCACTCGATCAATATCGAGTGAGATGGGCTCGATATCGACCAGTTCTGGTCGAAATCGAATGTATGCAGTGACTCGAAAAATGCGCAAAAATACGCAAATATGTGTCGGAAAAGTGCGTCCGAAGAAATAAAGGATGGATAAGAATATGTATGAACAGAAAAGATCACACATTTGGGGTTTTGAATTCAATAAACTAAAGACTTCTAAGATTGGGGTTTCATGCCACAACAATAACCATGTAAGAATTATGCCATGTTTATAAAACAATATGCATTTTCATCAAATAACTTTCGTCATTAACAATTAAAAATATAGAGGTCTTCACATAAACTCTAATTGTTACTACCCTTTTTGATAATTAATCCAAATTTATATTAAGATCACTTTCGCTTCAATAATACAAATAAGGATTTACCTACTACTCTCGTAGAAGAATCATACAAATAGGGATAAAACATGAAATCGCATATAAAAATCATACCTTTGGAGCAAAAACTCACATGACTATCGTGGGGCTCACCCCGACCCTAGATGTGGCCGGGATGACTACTCGCTTCTCATCATGATAACAAACATCAAATTTATAATAAAAATAACTACTTGCATTAAATTAAACGAAAGCTTACAACCGAACAAATCCAAAACTTCTCTCCTTGCTCCAACCTCACTCGGCCTTAGCGCTCTCTCTCTCTCTCTCTCTCTCTCTCTCTCTCCATGGTGCACAATGGCTTGTGGAATGGAATGAATAAAAACCAGCCCCCTAGGGCTTTCTTTATAGTGCTCAACCCTAGCTAATCTAGGATAGAACAACTCTATCTAGTTCCTAAGATAAAATATCCTATTTACTTAAGATAAAAAAAACATTGTTTAAAAATAATGGAAATAAATAAAATTCCCTAGGTAAATTAGGAATTCACCATAAGGGATAGATGTCAAACTCTTGATAAAATATCTCTTTCTTCCAAGGCAAGTAAAGCCCACTCAGAAATCGGACTTGAATTCGGCCTCTGTGATCCACTCGGTTTCGGCTCCGGTCCGTCTTCACTCAAATTCGGCTCTGATGATGCCCATGTCGACTGCAACCCACTCGATATCGAGTGTATGGACTCGATATCGACTCTTAAGGTGTGGCTCAGTCGATTCCTGGTGTGCATGCACTCGATGTCGAGTGTGTAACACCCCCTTTTTAAAACTAGAGGATGATACAGCGCGAGTAGTTACTTGGACGGAAATGCCCTCCTGACTACCTTAGGCTTATAGGGACATGTTACCATGCTCCCATAAACAAGATAATACAAGTATAAAATATAATAGCGGAAGTCTTTATAAAAAGATTCAAGTTATTACATCAAAATATTAAACCAAGTCTTAGCAAATAAAAAGTTCATAAACCAAACCAGCGGAATTCATATCTTTTACATTATTAAAACATCCTATACAAACGACTAAGAAAGTAAAGTCATAAAAGAAGATGATTCCGGATCCAAGTGCCCAACCTTTGATGACAACGCGCTTACCCTAGACCTGCGGGTCATGGCCTGATATCCGAGGGATACCAGCCATCCAAAAGAAAGGACGGTTAGTTCGCGAGAACTAGGAAATGACGGCTCAAAACTGGGACTTCTTCGGATTTAAATCCATTGACCTTTAATGGTGTGAATTTAAATCCAAATGCGATTATTAGAGTATTTTAGTGGGTTGGTGAATTAATGACACGACTTCTAGGACACGGATAACCCCGAAGGGTTGAATGAGAAAGTGAAGTAGGTGACGAGCACCATAGGAACCATATCCCGATTACGGATGGGATATGATATAGCTTTAGAAATGCTTTTTATGATCACCATGAAAACATTTTTCTTATTAAGTTCGGACTCGATATCGGATTATGAGGTACTCCGTGTGGCTCAAATCCGTCCCGCTAGTAGTTACCCAGACGTTAGGGAGAGCCTACTATTAGGAGTGGGAAAAGGGTTGACTTTGTGTCCCCCGATATCATGTCTAAACAAAAACTTTGGCCAAATGAATAAATATTATTCACTCACTATCTCACATTGCATAGCTTAACATTATTTCTTTATAAAGAAACACATTTTTGAATAATGATACCGGCCCCACTTACTAAAGTGGACACGACCTAAAACCTTTTTATTTGGTAGTGTAACATTCCGATTAAATGATATGTATATGTGCGCATTCGGAATGTGTGAGTTTCATGAAACTTTTAGACCGGGGAATAACGGCCCCGACCTCGCATTATACTACATAGCTTTTATTTGTATTTACTCTTGATGCAATTGAGTTCCACGTACTACTATTCCAACACATTGTTAACTAGTGATTAAGGCCAACCTAGGTGATCACGCATGAAAATTAATCCATTTTAATAAAAGTAAAATGGATGCCAAGACCGTAAATAACATGCATGGAACATAAATAAAGGCAGTTTACATACCTAATAAATTGCATGAAAGGATAAAGAATAAATCATGCATTTTTATAAAGCGGGTATTTACGTTATTGTTTTATAATAAGGTCGAATAATAACATTACCCGGTTACATGCCAATTCCAAAAGAACGGATAAATAAATTACACAAAGAGAGTGATTGTAATTTATTTTTAATCGAGTTGGCATGCATGTCAAGGAAAGAAAACAACAAGACACGAAGGTACCAAGTGAGTGGAAATGCTCGGATTGTCACTTGCCTTCTTGTTGTTCTTGAATTGGGGAAGTTATACGGTTGAATTTGGTGGCGTCGAACGGATCTACACCAAAATCCCAACACACAACGAAAGATATTTGTTAGGTGGTATTTTGGTCAAATACGACTTTTATTCAATTTATAACATAAATCGAATGAGACAAAGTCGTTAAATAAGACCACTACCCACCTCTTGAAAGACTTGCGTTGGAGTGTGCGCGTAAGGAGGTTGGTGAAAGGCTGCGATTCAAAGGAATAAAGATATTAATCAACTACTTAATCCAAATAAAAATTACAGCCATAATCTGTAATTTTTATAACTTAGAAAAGGGCAATTATTATAGAAGCAGGAAGTATGGGTTAGTTTGTGTAATAAGCCCTTCTTCTTCACCGAATCGTGGCGGCCATTTGTAAACTTCACCTGCTACTAGAATGAAACCATGGTGGCTCGACGCAACTGGCTCGGTGTGGCTCGGTGGCTCCGACTTCCGTGGATGGTGGCTCCGAACTCAGGCGGTGGAACTCCGATCGACACGGTGGTGGCAAGGCGGCGTACCGGTGGTCCAACGACGGTGAAGAGGGCGGAGCAAATTTGTGGGTTTTGGATTTTGAATGTAGTTTAATTAACAAATTGTTGAAATAGAATTGCTTCTGGGGATGTAAGGAACACAATGGAATAGGAGAAGAGCTCAGATTGTGAGTGAGACGGATGAATTGCACTCGGAAAGGTAGAGGGTGCTCCCCTTTTATACCGAGCTCACTCGGAGTGGATAACCACCGATTGACGACGCAGTTATCTCCGAATTCACTACCCAAATCAATTTCATTCATCATTGATGTGTAATTTGTCCATTAACTCGACTGTTACGACCGAGAACTTCGCAAAACGTGGGGAAATGACGTTAATGATTCAACGGCGAAATCAATGAGACTCTATCGATTGGAGCTTCCAGCACAACGTCCTTATCTATAGCAGTTAATGGGCATTGATTTCCTCAATTATTGGGGCGAAACCGTCGATGAATTACAAGCTTGAATTCAGCCTTCCAAAGCTTGAAGACGGAGTTGACTCGACTGAGTCAATTCGGCTGGCTCTCAATCAGCTCAAGGAATTCTTGAGTGGGCTGGGCTTCCGTATGTACTGATTCTGTTGGGCCCAATCTCCACGCTGGTTGCTTTGTTCTTATAATGGTGTGATGGGCCTTTGCCTATCTAATTTTTCAAGGAAGAACGTGTATATATACTATATATACATACGTATCCTACATATATTTTATATAATATATGTACGTATATATATTAGATATAATATATAATATAACATACATATGTATGTATCCGTATATATAATATATAATATATGTACGAACTTCCGTTATAGTATATATATTTATATACCTAAACTTACGGGTTATATTTTATACCCTTAAATAATATTATAAAATCAAATAAGTATTTATTTAACTTTATAAAAATATCATAAGGTAAAATTAAATATATCCTTTGGGTTCAAGATTCCCAAAATGTCGAGAGACACTTTTATTTAAATATTCAAGATAGAGAATTAACAATTCCCTATTCTCATACATCCCAAATTATTACAATATACTTTTATTTAAATTTATCCAATTTAAATAACATGAAATACTGTGGGGTATTTCATACCTTCCCCCTTAAAATAAGTTTCGACCCGAAACTTAGGACAAAAACAACTGAGAGAAACGTTTCTGCATATCTGCTTCAGTCTCCCAAGTCATTTCTTCTGTCCCATGCTTTGACCAGAGCACTTTGACGAGAGGAACCACTTTAGTCCGAAGCTGCTTGTCTCGACGCTCCAATATGCGGACTGGTTCTTCCTCGTATGTTCCCGTGGGTCGTACCTCAATGTCCTCATAACTAAGGATGTGAGTCGTGTCATGCACATACTTCCAGAGCAAGGAGATATGAAAAACATCATGAACTGGATGAGCTGTTGGTGGCAAAGCTAACCGATAGGCTACAGTTCTGACTCGCTGCAGGATCTCAAAGGGTCCAACATATCGAGGATTTAGCTTTCCTGGCTTCCCAAAACGAAAGACTCCTTTGGTGGGAGATACCTTTACGAACACCTTCTCACCCACCTGAAACTCCAAGTCTCGCCTCTTCCCATCAGCATACGATTTCTGCCTGCTTTGTGCGGTCAGCATCCGTTGTCGGATCATAGCTACTTCCTCTGCAGTCCTCTCTAGCAGCTCGGGCCCCAAAATAAGAGTATCCGTCGGATCATCCCAAACAACCGGTGAACGACACTTGCGACCATACAAAGCTTCAAACGGAGCCATCTTGATAGAGTAATGCCAGCTGTTATTGTAGGTGAACTCGATTAGACTTAAACTGGTTTCCCAATCTGTCGGTTGGTCCAGCACACAAGATCGCAGCATATCCTCAAGAGTTTGAATAGTGCGCTCGGATTGCCCATCAGTTTGCAGATGAAATGATGTGCTAAAGTCCAATCGGGTCCCCAAGCCACCATGTAGTTTCCTCCAAAAATCGGATATAAAACGACCATCCCTGTCTGAGACAATGGAGTTTGGTATTCCATGGAGATGGACTATATGTTTCATGTACAACTCTGCCAGCTTTTGTGGCTTCCAGTCGGATCGGATGGCTATAAAATGCGCACATTTGGTGAGTCAATCTACGATCACCCAAATGGCGTCTTTCTGCCCTTGAACTTTAGGCAGCCCCATCACGAAGTCCATGGAGATTTGCTCCCATTTCCACATCGGTACCGGAAGTGGTTGTAGTGTACCCGCTGGTCGTCGATGCTCGATCTTGACTTGTTGGCACACTAAATAACGAGCAACATAATCTGCCACTTCCCTCTTCATGCCCGGCCACCAGTAATTTATCCTAATGTCTTTGTACATCTTACTAGCGCCCGGATGTACTGAGTACGCCGAAGAATGGAATTCTTGCAGCAATGTCTGACAAAGTTCTGGAACGTTCGGAACACAAATGCGGTCCCCAAACCATAAGGACCCATCATCCCTCACGGCAAATCCTGGGGCCTTACCCTTATAAAAATATGCACAGAGTTTGATCAACATCTCATCGTCACTCTGTCTATTCTTAATCTGAGTTAGCAAATCAGACTGAATATCCATCCTGTTCAACTGGCCCCGATGCCGCTCAAACCATACTTCCACGTCCAACCTCAACAACACTTGACGCAATGCTGGTTGCGCTCTCAAACACTGAATCATAGCCTCTTGTGGAGGCTTCCGACTTAAAGCATCAGCCACCACGTTTGCCTTCCCAGGGTGATATAGGAGTTCGATATCATAATCCTTGATAAGCTCCAACCATCGTCTCTGACGCATATTCAACTCCTTCTGAGTGAACACATACTTAAGGCTTTTGTGATCGGTGAAGATTTGGCAACGAACTCCGTAGAGATAATGTCGCCAGATCTTTAGAGCGAATACCACAGCAGCCAATTCCAAGTCATGTGTAGGATAGTTCTGCTCATACGCTTTCAATTGGCGAGATGCATAGGCTATGACTTTGCCTTCTTGCATGAGCACACAACCTAAGCCTTGCTTTGAAGCATCACTATAGACCACATAATCTTGGAAATCCTTGGGAAGGGCTAGCACTGGCGCAGTAGTAAGTCGTTTCTTCAATTCTTGAAAACTTGCTTCACACTTTTCATCCCATACAAATTTCTGAGTCTTGCGGAGGAGTGAAGTTAAAGGCTGAGCTAACTTGGAAAACCCTTCTACAAACCTCCGGTAATACCCCGCAAGTCCAAGAAAGCTCCTTATCTCCTTCACATTCTTTGGTTAAGTCCATTGCTGCACTGCGGAAACCTTTTGGGGATCAACCATGACTCCCTTCTCGGAAATGATATGACCCAAGAAAGCAACCTGCTTCAACCAGAAGTCACATTTTGACAACTTTGCTAACAACTGATGTTCCCGTAGTGTTGTCAAGGCAATTCTCAGATGCTCCGCATGTGCCTCCTTGCTCGGTGAGTATATAAGGATATCATCGATAAATACCACAATGAACTTGTCTAAGTACTAATGGAAACAACGGTTCATCAACTCCATGAAAACTGCCGGTGCATTAGTTAGCCCGAAAGGCATCACAACAAACTCGTAATGCCCATAGCGCGTTCTGAATGTTGTCTTAGCAATATCTTCCTCCCGCACCCGCAGTTGATGGTATCCCGACCTCAAATCCACCTTGGAGAATACTCTCGCTCCTTGAAGTTGATCTAACAAGTCATCAATCCTCGGAAGAGGATACTTGTTCTTGATTGTGACTTTGTTCAACTCTCTATAATCAATGCATAGTCGGAAGGATCCATCCTTCTTCTTCACAAATAGGACTGGAGCCCCCCATGGGGATGCACTAGGTCGCATGTAACCCTTTTCTAACAATTCCTCCAACTGTTTCTTCAACTCTTGCATCTCTAAGGGAGCCATGCGATACGGTGCCTTCGAGATTGGTGTAGTCCCTGGCTCCAAGTCTATTCTGAACTCAACAAAGCGCTGTGGTGGTAGTCCGTGAATTTCATCAGGGAAAACGTCAGGAAATTCCCGTACTATCGGTATGTCAGTGACTTGGACCGGGCCATTTGGGAGTTCCTCCAAGTAGCATAGGAAACCGGCACACCCTTGCCGTAACAGTTTCGCTGCTTGCATCATGTTAATCACTCGACCGTCTTCATTAGGGATACGACCGCGGAACTTACACACACATTTCCCGTCAGATGCCACGGTCACAGTCCCTCGTTGAAAGTCAATCACCGCGCCATGTTGGAATAACCAATCTTACCCAAGTATGATGCCCTGCGGAATAAGTGGAATCACCACTAACTCGGCGTTGAGGGCATGACCCTCGATTTTGATAGGAAACTTATGCAACACCTTGTTTCCTATGATTTTCTCCCCGTTTGGAACCCTAACGATAAACGACTCCTCTAAAGTCTCACATTCCAGTTTTAACTTTTCTACCGTAATTTCAGTAATAAACGAATGCGTCGCACCAAAATCAAATAAGATATCAATGGGTTCTGAATAGTGGTAAATAATACCTTGGTTCATAGGGGCAGTCACAGCATCAGCTTGCCTCGTCTCATACAGTCGTGGCCCTTGCTTTGAGGTACTTGCAATACCTTTTCCCTTATCGAAAGTAGGCTGCGATCCCACGGGACCCTGGTTCCTCGGCTGATACTGTTGTTGTGACCTTTGATGCGGCGGAAAACCGCCTTGTCTTGGATTAGGGGCTCGGGGGACAACAGCCGAAGCCTGATGGGAACGATCTTGGCCACCATTAGTTGATCTACTGAACTTGACCATGTGACTTGTCCGGTTACAGCCCCGGCAAGTCCGCGGTGCTTCAGTGCAACTAGGCTTGATGTGTCTAGTCTTCCCGCAGTTATGACAAACAACAGCTTGCCTATCACGCGGGGTGCTCTGCAGGGATTGTTGACCACTGCGGCCACTTTTGGAAACAATTCCTCCTGAGGGCGCAGACGAGGCAGCTCGCTTAGTTCCTGAATACTTCTGCTTGCCCTTTCTCCTTTCTGCCAGCTCAAAGTTTCGCTTCCCCTCATCTAATGTTGCCTCAACTCTATAAGCAGCATTGATGTAATCATCAAGAGACTCATAATCCCGGTGCAACATTTGTAACTTCAGCCGGTAGTACGTTGCCTCATGGAAATAACGAATCTTATCCTCCTCAGAATGTACCATATCACCAGCATAAGGAAGCAGATTGTAAAACCATGTCACCAGCTGTGGCATTTTCATGCCCTGAGTCTTAGGGTACAAGAATTCCCGCCTTTTCTCTAGCCTGAGAGAAGGGACGAAGTAATGGTTGGTGACAGTCTCCTTGAAAGCTTCCTAAGTCGGGTTGGCTTCCCAGGCATGACGTGCCACCTCCCACCATTGTCCCGCCTCCCCTTTCAAATATAAGGCGGTGATGTTGAACTTGTCAACATCAGTACATGGAACACCCCTAAATACCTTCTCAATGTGCGTCAGCCACTGTACCACTTTGTAGGGTTCACCGGTGCCATCAAACCCATCCGGTTTGTTGGAATTGATTGCCTTAAGAGCTCGGGTGTATGTCTCTCCCTATCCCATAGTTTGGGCAAGTCTCCCTTCTAAGTTACCTCCTGGAGGTACAACTCCTGCTAGTGGGATCCGGGCAGCTGACCCTACCGGCCCGTTAGGTAGGGGATTCACTTGTCCTGCCATAGCCTCTGCCACAACACTTTTCACCAGCTGGTTCAAAACATGCATGATTTCAGATCCCAGACTACCCTCTGGACCTTGGGACTGTCCCTTCTGTTGGCCCGCATTTGCCTGATGGGCCTGAGTTCCACCATGCACTGAGTGCTCACCAATCTCTTCCCGATCACTTGCTAGTGGCGCTGGATTCGGCCTAGGCTCGGGGTTTTGTGGGGCTCCTAGGGCAGTGATGTTCATGCTGGGGTTGCGGCTCCTTCTAGCCGTTGGGTTCAATGCTGCTTGACGACGCACTCCTCGCTTGGTCATGATATACTATTGGAAAGATGAAAGATTTTTGAGGTTAAAATACTTAACCGTGCACACCTACGTATGCTTAGGCCACAAATCAATTCTCATAGATCATGACATTACTCTTACACAATGCTTTGTTAGAGTTTGATTGGCAAGGGTACAAGCTAAAGCTCTTAGGAGCGTTGATGTCTCTACATACCGCTCGTCCGTTTATTTCTAATCTTCAATGCTATGAGTTGCACTACTGTCAACTCTCAACCCGACTCTTCTTGAGTGTACCCTACCCATCATACGAAAAATTGCTAAGTCTATCTTTTTCCTTAGCAAGGTGGAAATCCTATATCACTTGAGGATAAGTGATTGGGATTGCCATTACCATTGCGGACTTTCCTCGTTTTTGGGTATGTGGGAACTTGTGGAAATTCATGCAATAAATAATACTTTCACAAAAGCATTCTAAGGACAGGAATATTATTGCATAAATCATAAATTACTGAATCCGAAAACTAAATTGTTCCCAATCAACTAACGGTGAAAGAAAGAGTGCGAGAAAGGAAAACAATCTGTTCGAAGGGAAATAAACTGCGTAGATCAAGCTATTAAAGGAAAGTCTAGGGATGTTGGGTTCTCCTGCCGGGACCTGAAGTATGCTGCTTCTTGGGTCGGGAAAATTTTGACGGAGGGAAAGTCGTTGATTTACCTCGCCAAAAATATTTCTCAAACAAACAAACTAGTATAGTATGCAAGTAAGGGGTCGAACCCAAGAGAATCAAGTATTTCTAAATATTGTGTATTTATCAATATAAAAGATAAGATTTTTATGAATCAAAATAAAAATAAAAAATATTGACAAAAGCAAATAAAGGATAGAAGAAAAGCGTTTCCACCTACAAGTTCTCGACTTTGGTTGGTTTTATTGATCATCGAATCCTTTTCAAGTTATTATATTTTCCTACGAATTCCTCTCGTCTTGGTTTATATAGATTAAAGTCCTACGAGTCCAATTAATCCCTTACATCTCAATGCAACCTTAACACGGTCAAGATTTAACAAAGAGATAGCAAATAGTCCTAAGAACTTGAACATATAAATAACACCAATTAAACACGGTAAATCAATGTTTAAGATATATGTCAACTCCCTACATAATCATGCTTCAAACACGGAATCCACAATCTTATGCGTGCTACTACGGAAATAACACAAATACGAAAGTATTAAATCCTATCATGAAATCAATATTATCAAGGTCGCGAATCGAGATAACATCAATAACATAATCAATATCACACAAAGAAGTTGAAAGAATTAAAAAGGAAAAATAACTTGAATTAGAAACTCACAAACCACCAACCAAGTCTCGAAAGTGTAGGCGGAAACTAGAAAATTAGCCAAACATGGCTTACCTAAGCTTTCTTCTCTTTAATGGTGATTTCTCTACTTGGAATTAATTAGAAAACTAACCTTAGAACATCCTATTTATAAGCCTAATGTCTTCCATAAACAAGGTAAAAGATAGATAAACTAGATAAAAACTTCCTAAACAAACTAGATAAAAGATAGACTTTCCTAATTTAATTCAGCGTCACATTCCGCTGGCAGGGAGTCACCATTCGCTGGCAGCGACTCATGTTGCTTGCTCGCTGACTCTTAGGCTGACTCGACTCGCTGGCAGCGAGTTCCCATTCGCTGGCAGCGAGACTTGCTGGCTCCAGGACATCCTCCCGCTGACACTACTCGCTGGCAGTGAGATTTCATTCGCTGGCAGCGAGACGTCCGGGCTCCTGGACAGGATCCCACTGACTCCACTCGCTGGAAGCGAGATTCCATTCGCTGGCAGCGACAGATGCCTAGATGCTTGTTTTGTCTTTATTCTTCCCTCCTTCTTTCTTGCCTCTTTTCTTTCTTTCCTTAGCTTGCTTTCTTGACTTCACTTGGAAATATTGTTCACCCTTCCTTTTCTTTCCACCATGTCGGATCTACGATTCTGCACAATTCAACCAAAATAGCGTAGATTCCGAACTTTGCCACGAAAAGAGTTTAATCTAAATTGACACTAAACATGCATAGTCTACAATGCAAATGCATCTAAACTACCCTATAATGCCCATTAGAAATGTGCATTATCAAACTCCCCCACACTTAACCTTTTGCTTGCCCTCAAGAAATGCAAAAACAAGAGCAAAACCATCATACCACAAATATGATCTTCAAGCACTAACCTTGTCAAAAGCAACATCAAAAGGAAGGAGCCATGAGCATGAAAGCTAACATCATAGCAAGTATATGAGCGATTCAAAGTTAAAGGCACATTTAGTCCAACCTCACCGGGATCATGTGCTTACTCTCACTCTCATGTGTTTAGGCTTAACAATGTATCTATCAACTCAATCCAAAATGCAAAAAGCTACATAGAAATTGACACATATATCACATATTCTCCACCGCGGATGCCATCACTTATAAGAAACATCAAGAGGTCTTTTATCAAGGTTGTAATGGGGCTTGGTAAGGAATTTAAGGTAGGAAAATATTTAGGCTTGTGGTGCTAAAAATCCGGAAAAAAGGGATTCCTAAGAACAACCGGAAGAACATCAAAAACCAAATACTTTCAAAACCAAAGTAACTCAAACTTTCACTCTCAAAACACTCAACAAAAGAACTTTTCACTCAACCATACATATTTTTTCAACTCTCACATACATAATAAAATAAAAGGCTCTTATTCATCTTTTTTTTTTTCCTTCTTTTTCTTTTTTTTTTCTTTCACTTTTTTTTTCTTTTTTTTTTTCAATTTTTCTTCTAGAGCCAAAAAATACAATAATGCACAATGTGAGGAATAAAACTAAAATGACATAATCATCCAAAACTTTTAACTCTCTTAACAACATTTTCTTTTTCCACTCAACTAGATCAATCATTCACCAACTCTAATCCAAATTCCCGGATAGGGTAAGGCTTATCATCGGCTAGGATAAATTTTTGTGGAACTTCAAAGAAAAGGCTAAGGCTCAAATTCGGTTACAAGCAAAGGATACATATGTAGGGTGGATATGGATAATAATATCGCTAAGAAAATCATGCCTCTATCATTTGAAACTCATAAGTAATAGACATATAAATTCGGCCTCAAATATAGATAACAATGTCAATCTCAAGAGGTAATTGCATAAGGAGAGTATAATATCACACAACAAAGCAAAAGGGAATAAATATGATGAAAATCCCTATAAGGCCAAAATTCTCACTAGGACAATATTTTTGTTGGATTTCAATAATGGCCAAGACTAAGAATCATACTTGCTCAATTAAACTAACAAGTCATGCTCCCATAAAAATCATCTCAAGTATGTGACAAGCCTAGGCAATTCAATCATATTATGGAACATATATGGTAAAACTCATAAAAATAAAATAGAGGACAAACTAAGGCAAGATGAGTATTTGAATAACACATATATGCAATGCATGATCTTTTTTGGATTTTTTTTTCTCAATTTTTTTTATTTTGTAATGCAATAAATTAACGGAAAAAAAACATAAATCGATGAATAAAATAACAACAAAATAAACATGAATGCATGAATATATGAATGCAACCCTCACCCACACTTAAACTCTTCATTGTCCTCAATGAAAATCAAAGACAACAAATCATAAAAATATGAGAGAAAAAAAAATGGGCGAAGAATAACTCACATTGTGGAAAATTTTCAATGGCAAAGATGATGAAGCTCGGAAGAAGAACGATGAAGAACTACAATGAATTTATCACATACTCTCTATTCTTCGGTCTTTTCACTTTTCCCTGCATGGTTAGCTCAAAGTCTCCGAAAGCATCAATCTACCATATAAAATAATTAGGAAATTTCTAATTTATTAAACAACAAAACTAATTAAATAACTAGGAATTGAAATAACTAATTTAGGAAAACTTACCTCGGGTTGCCTCCCGAGAAGCGTCCTTGTTTATCGTCATCGACTCGACGGTTTATTTGTTTGCACATTCAAGACTCAATAGGACATCGCTAACGCTCTCTTTAGCAAATCAAAATCCGGTGCACATCATCTTGTTCGGGAGCCACATAAATCGGTTCCGGACTTGGTTCCTTAATTGATGAGTTAAGGATGATTTCTATAGGTGGAGTAGGTGCCAAAATACATGGTTCCTCACGCGTGCACTCATAAGACTCCATGTCAAGGGGTATCGGGCACCTTTCTCCATCTTCGATTGAACCATTGATGCTTGCGTCTTGGCTTCCCTCATGTATCTCTCCCGCCATTGCTTTGAAAGGTAAGGGCATGGATGCCAACTTGTAGTCTTCTTCCACCTTCGCCATGTCACACATGCAAAGGAAAAGATCCCACAATTCCGACCAATCCAAACCGCAAAAGCCTTCATCATTCAATGATTGGGCGAATTCTCGTATCTCGGGAAGCATGCCATCTTGAACGCAAATTACTTATTCTTTAAAATCATCTTGGATACCCCGTGAAGCACGGTCGTCCACTAAATCTTGCACTCTTGCGAGGTAATGGTGAAAGTATTCTCCTTGGTATTGCCATAACTATAACTCCATTGGAAATAATCAGTAACGAGGTGTCCTGGACCGTAAGATAGGTCCACGACGGGGATATATATATATATATATATATATATATATATATATATATATACAAATATTAATAAATACACAAAACAAAGAAATACACTTGATTCCCCGGCAACGACGCCAATTTTGACGGAGGGAAAGTCGTTGATTTACCTCGTCAAAAATAATTCCCAAACAAACAAACTAGTACAGTATGCAAGTAAGGGGTCGAACCCAAGAGAATCAAGTATTTCTAAATATTGTGTATTTATCAATATAAAAGATAAGATTTTTATGAATCAAAATAAAAATAAAAAATATTGACAAAAGCAAATAAAGGATAGAAGAAAAGCGTTTCCACCTACAAGTTCTCGACTTTGGTTGGTTTTATTGATCATCAAATCTTTTTCAAGTTATTATATTTTCCTACGAATCCCTCTCATCTTGGTTTATATAGATTAAAGTCCTACGAGTCCAATTAATCCCTTACATCTCAATGCAACCTTAACATGGTCAAGATTTAACAAAGAGATAGCAAATAGTCCCAAGAACTTGAGCATATAAATAACACCAATTAAACACGGTAAATCAATGTTTAAGATATATATCAACTCCCTACATAATCATGCTTCAAACACGGAATCCACAATCTTATGCGTGCTACTACGGAAATAACACAAATACGAAAGTATTAAATCCTAGCATGAAATCAATATTATCAAGGTCGCGAATCGAGATAACATCAACAACATAATCAATATCACACAAAGAAGTTGGAAGAATTAAAGAGGAAAAATAACTTGAATTAGAAACTCACAAACCACCAACCAAGTCTCGAAAGTGTAGGCGGAAACTAGAAAATTAGCCAAACATGGCTTACCTAAGCTTTCTTCTCTTTAATGGTGATTTCTCTACTTGGAATTAATTAGAAAACTAACCTTAGAACATCCTATTTATAAGCCTAATGTTTTCCATAAACAAGGTAAAAGATAGATAAATTAGAGAAAAACATCCTAAGCAAACTAGATAAAAGATAGACTTTCCTAATTTAATTCAGCGTCACATTCCGCTGGCAGCGAGTCACCATTCGCTGGGAGCGACTCATGTTGCTTGCTCGCTGACTCTTGGGCTGACTCGACTCGCTGGCAGCGAGTTCCCATTCGCTGGCAGCGAGACATGCTGGCTCCAGGATATCCTCTCGCTGACTCTACTCTCTGGCAGCGAGATTTCATTCCCTGGCAGCGAGACGTCCGAGCTCCTGGACAGGCTCCCACTGACTCCACTCGCTGGAAGCGAGATTCCATTCGCTGGCAGCGATAGATGCCTAGATGCTTGTTTTCTCTTCATTCTTCCCTCGTTCTTTCTTGCCTCTTTTCTTTCTTTCCTTAGCTTGCTTTCTTGACTTCACTTGGACATATTGTTCACCCTTCCTTTTCTTTCCACCATGTCGGATCTACGATTCTGCACAATTCAACCGAAATAGCGTAGATTCTGAACTTTGCCACGAAAAGAGTTTAATCTAAATTGACACTAAACATGCATAGTCTACAATGCAAATGCATATAAACTACCCTATAATGCCCATTAGAAATGTGCATTATCAACGGTCCTGCCTCAGAGACGAAGGTAGGAGCGCTCAATGCAAATGGTGGGGTGTCAGGCTTGGTAGTGGCAAGGTGGGCGTCTGAGCGGGCATGCTGAAGGAGATACCTCTCATACTTTTCTTTGCATAACTTCTCCTCCAATGCCATCATCTCTGCCTCCAAGAGGACTATTGCTTCGTCCTTCTCCTTGATCTTACGATCAAAGAAATGAATTGGCTCTATCATCCTCTTGCGTTCTAGTCCCTTCAGAAATTTCTCCCCATCCAATTCGGAGACCATCCTTAGAGAAGGATAGCCCATCTCACTTCCAAAACGAGGTGGCTCCTGACCCATCTCGCGTGCCATGCGCCGAAATTCCTCTCGAGCCTCTTCGCTCGAATACTCCTAAAATCCCCCATTCTCTCCCATGTTGATGCCTTCATGGTTGAGATATAGCGAGGAGTTTCCATTCTCCTCAGCTGTTTCCCTCACTAGCTCATCACTCGGATCTTCAAAGGGTTCCGACTCCTCCTCCTCATCCTCCAGAACAATGATCACTTGAGGCTGAGGTTGGCTTAGCACAATCGGCTCCATGGGGGGAAAATCCAGCTCATCCGTTAACTCCTCATTAGCTCTCTTCCTTGAGCCCCATGAGTCGATCTCGCGTGCTGTTTGGCGGTTACGGTGCTCCATAGCCTCAATGATCTTCGACCTTAGGTTGGTGTACATCTGCCGCAGAGGTAGGAGGATGTTAGTACCCCAAATGATGGTAAGGTACCTGAAGGGTTTATCAAAGGACACTCTAAGATACACTCAAAGGTCTAGTTGGGATGCCGGAATCATTATTGAAAACAATTTCATTTCACAACATAAATTAAGGATGTCTAAAAAATAGGAGAACAATTCAAAACTTGGTAAAAACTTTTAAAACATTATTTAAAAACCTGGCTCTGATACCACCTTCTGTAACACCCCTTTTTTAAAACTAGAGGATGATACAGTGCCAGTAGTTACTTGGATGGAAATGCCCTCCTAACTACCTTAGGCTTATAGGGAGATGTTACCATGCTCCCATAAACAAGATGATACAAGTATAAAATATAATAGCGGAAGTCATTACATCAAAATAATAAACCAAGTCTTAGCAAATAAAAAGTTCATAAACCAAACCAACGGAATTCATATCTTTTACATTATTAAAACATCCTATACAAACGACTAAGAAAGTAAAGTCATAAAAGAAGATGATTCCGGATCCAAGTGCCCAACCTTCGATGACAACGCGCTTACCCTAGACCTGGGGTCATGGCCTGATATCCAAGGGATACCAGCCATACAAAAGAAAGGACGGTTAGTTCGCGAGAACTAGCAAATGACGGCTCAAAACTGGGACTTCTTCGGATTTAAATCCATTGATCTTTAATGGTGTGAATTTAAATCCAAATGCGATTATTAGAGTATTTTAGTGGGTTGGTGAATTAATGACACGACTTCTAGGACACGGATAACCCCGAAGGGTTGAATGAGAAAGTGAAGTAGGTGACGAGCACCATAGGAACCATATCCCGATTACGGATGAGATATGATATAGCTTTAGAAACAATTCCCTATTCTCATACATCCCAAATTATTACAATATACTTTTATTTAAATTTATCTAATTTAAATAACATGAAATATTATGGGGTATTTCAGAGTGTCTGGACTCGATATCGACTCCATGTGTCGAGTCGAACTGTTGCCTTTGCTCCGCTTGATTTCCGGTGTTCAGCTCCACTCGATATCGAGTTGTATGGGTTAAAATCGAGTGCCTTGATAGTTCTCTTCCTCTTCTCCGAATTGCTCGTAAAATGGTCCGATTTCTGTGAAATTAAACAAGAATTCGTGTAGATCTCCATAATTGATAAATAAGGATAAACTACACAATTCCTAAATTATTCTAACCCCGAAATATAAAATGTGGACAGAAATCGATATGAAAATTAATGAAAAACATGGTAATTTGAGCGCACATCAAGCTTCCAAATGTGGAAAGCACCTCTGGTGAACAAGAGCTCTATCCAATCTTTCGTAAATGTTGTTTCTTATTGATTTGTTTTTCCTCAGGTAAATGAAGGGCCTTTAAAGGGGACAATTTGCAAATTCAATTCCTCCTTAATCATTAGGCCGGAGTCGTTGGAATCTGGCTAAGGTGATCGAGGGGGTTACCCCTAGTTTTTGGAAAATGTTTGAGATCCCTCCCTGGTAGTCTACCATGCTGACATAGCATCTTATTATCAATAAATGTACAAAAAAATAAGGGTTAATTGCACTAAATATCCCGACCTTTGTAGATAGTTGCGCTTAATATCCCAACCTTGTAAGATTTCGCAAAATATCCTGAACTTTGTTGTTAGTTGCGCTCTCTACACTGGATGAGTTTCTTAAATTAATAAAATCACTAACATAATATGAAAAATACACAAAAACACCAATATTTAAAAAAAATATATATATAATCCCCCATTTTAATCAAAATAAAAAAGGAAATTTATGTTATACATATAAAAATGCGTGCTCTAAAAGAAATTAAATAAGATAAATTACTTAAAAATAAATTTATGTCTTATCATATCTTCTTTTCCTTAAAATTATATTTTATAAAGCGATTGTTTTAATTTACGTAAGATTAATATGTAAGTACCATATTATATGCCCAATTAATCAAGTTTCCATGAGTATATACCCAATTTTTCCTATTTTTAATTTATGTTTATCATATCTTTATTAATTATAAATAGTTATCATACATTTTAATATTTATTTTTTAAAAATATATTTTATTTTTTTTTTAAAAAAAATTATATTTCATCTATGTATAGTTAGCATTTTTATAGAATCTTTTTTAAATGATATGGAATTTATATGAAAAATATTTTAAGGTTCAATCAGAAGATAACACATAAGATGTTATGCATTAGTTTTAGCATATATAAAATAATATGGACCAAAACACACACACACATATAAATAGAGAGAGAGAGAGAGAGAGTAAATGTACAAATCCACATTTATAGATAGGTATATATATAAATTTAGATTTTTACAACATATTTTATTAAGAAAAATAATTCAAATTAATTATTTTCAATAATTATATTAATTATTTAAAGGAGTAAATTTGCTATTTTTCTATTTTAAATATATTAAGGGTACATTGAAAATATTTTATAGATATGGGTGATTTTGTGTAATTTTTGCATCATCTGTATAATTTTTAAATTTGATAAACTTATATAGGGTAGAGAGCGCAACTAATACCAAATGTTAAGATATTTCGCGAAATCTTACAAGGTCGGGATATTAAGCGCAACTATCCATAAAGGTTGGGATATTTAGCGCAATTAACCCAAAAAATAATTCTGCAATACTCCACCGCTAATTCCCTAATTTAACCTGGAAGCATTAAGTAATTTGAGTTAGTTCCCATGTCTTTTACATACAATTAGGAGTATTTTTTTTAAAATTATTTTCAACATCCGTTTTTTTTTCATGGAGTCCGTAATATATTTTTAACATGTCATATTAAGTTTTTACAGGCAAGCAGGTTTACATTACACCCCTTGCAATTTTTTTTCCAGTAGTTTAATTTAAACACTTCGGTCTTCAAATTAATTTGATCGAAGACCTCATCTTATTTTCAGTAGTTTTTATTTTTCAATTTATTTTAATTTAAAAACTGTTTTAATGTTTCTTTTTTATTTCATTTTAATTAAATTCATTTATTGAGCTAGGTGAATTATATTCATTTAATTGTATATTTTAAAGAGTGATTGTAGTAAATTAAAATTTATAAACACGACATTGGTTTATTTCGTATTTTCTTAATCTTTGAATATAGGTAATTCATATTTTAATCATTACATTTTTTTTCTTAGCTTAAAATTATTGATTTTTTTAACATACGCTCTAAGAACATATGTTAAGAAATCACATTGAAACAAATTCCTAAAATAATGCATTGATACTAGACCTGTCAATCGGAAGGCTGGCCATCAATCGGAAGTCCCATCAGATCACAGGCAACATCGTGGAGCGTGATGGTCATCTCGCCCCATGAAAAGTGGAAGGAGCTGGTCTCTGGGTGCCAATGCTCCAAAAAGGCTGTGCAGGTAAACTCGTCGACACACTGCCAGTAGAGGGACCTCAGCTAGGGGATGCCGGATGGGAGAAGATCCTGCACCCAAGTCCCAGGGCCCTCAAATATGTAGGGCTCGAAAGGCTAAAGGTGAGTCGCCCGGTGGTGGAACTTCAGCAGCGGCAGCTCCATTGTAGGATCTCTCCACACCTGATACGCGCGGTGATGCCTGTAAGACACAAGCAGCTCTCCCGGCGGCAATAAAGAGTCGACCTGCACAGCCGGTGCGGCAGCCTGCGCAGGGATGGGCTCGGGCTCTACCTGTGGGCCCCCCTTGCTCACAGCCTGCCCCTCCTGACCGTCGTCAGCCTCCTCAACGACGTCAAGGATCACATCATCTGCAGGGCCCAAGGAGATCGCCGCTGGTGTGGGGGAGGTCGAAGGCTCGGGCTCGTGTGTGCCGGATGTAGTAGCCTCTGGCACGACTGAAGTAGAAGCCTCCGGCACGGCTGAAGTAGAAGTCTCCGGAACGACTGAATTAGATGCCTCCGGGATGGTCGGTGGAACACGAGTAGGCGGTCTACCCATGTCGGCCCGTCGCCCAACGACTACGTCGGTAATACAGCTACTCAAAACATCAGCGGGCTCTAAAGAAGGCTGCAACCCCATCATCGCATCGCCAGAAGGATCCCAACCTGGCAGACCCTTCCAGAAGCTGTCGTGCTCGTCGGCCGGGGGCGTCCCCATCGACGGCTGTAAGCGCACTACAGACACAAGTAGATCGTCGACTGTCTGATCGGGGGGTGCCGTACACTCCTGTACCTGGCTGACTGCTGCCCGGTCGCCGAACCTAATAGGTCGAAGAGTATCATCCCCCCTCACGAGCCTCCCTGCCTGTTATTATGATCCAGTTGAATATTAATGTCTTTTCAGTATATTTTAATGTTAGTCTAATGTCTTTTGATGTATTTTCATATGTTTTAATGTCTTTTATTATATTTTAATGTTAATTAAGTATTACAAACATATTTTAATTTTTTTTATTGTATTTCAATATTAATTTATTTTTATGTATTTGAATATATTTGAATATATTTAACTATATTTTAATGTTAATTAAATAATTTATTTTTAATCTCCATCGCCGCCGCCAGACGCCGCCCCACCATCACCACCCTCCTCCTCCGCCAAAGCCGCCATCCGCACCGTCTCCTCAGCCACCGGCTCCACCGCCACCGCCTCCCCCGATGGTCCACCCCCACCACCACCCTCCATCGTCGTCGCACCACCACCACCCTCCGTCGCCGCCAGCAGTTCCGCCTCCATGGCCGCCACCGCTGCCTCGAGCTCTCTCTCTCTTTCTGTCTCCATCTCTCTACTGCGTCTCTCTCTCTCTCTCTCTCTCTCTCTCTCTCTCTCTCTCTCTCTCTCTCTCTCTCTCTCTCTCGATTTCTCCGTGACGAAGACGAGAAGACGAAGAGGCACGTCCTCTTCGCTATTAGAAGACGGGCTTGCACGTTCTTAAGGACGTGCAGCACGTCGTCAGGGACGTGCAAGCACATTTTAAAAAATAAAAATAAAAACGTGCTTGCACGTCACGTCTCGGGTGGCTGTCACCCCCCTTGCACGTCCTTTAGGACGTGGGGATTTGCGGTGTATATAACCGAAACGTTAATTTTTAATATAAATATTCAATATGAGTAGTTAAAAAACCTATTATTTTTGTTTATCACAATTAAAAGTATTTTACTTGAATTGTTTTACACGATCTTTTTATACTTTATATCTAAGTTAAGATTCTTACCAATAATAATAATAATAATAATAACAATAACAATAATAATAACAATAATAATATATAATAATAATAATAATAATAATAATAATAATAATAATAATAATAATAATAATAAGTTTATTCGGGAGTGTTAAATCTCTTTGTGTAAGATGTTTTTACTACTACTACTAATAATAATAATAATAATAACAACAACAACAATAATAATAATAATTTTTCTTTTCGAATCTTTTTTATAAAAAAAAACTAATTCTTATTTAACTGTCCAAACTTGTAAAGAAATCAAAAGTTAAGTATTGATCAAGTAAAAACAGGGAAAGAGTGTGCACTAGTGTAGAGTAGTGGGGGTTGAGAAGATAATTAATTATTAAGAGTTTAAAGATAAAATTGGGTAGTAATTACATGGATAAATGTATTAATATTAATTACGTTTTTTTTACTCATTACTTTTTTTTTAATTCGATGACATGGCAGGGGTGGTAGTCTACCACCCCGGTATGCCAAACATGGTCCCTAGTTTTTCTGTGTCATTTTCATTCTCGTTTAGATCGCCCATGATTATAATGGATAGCTGATGTATGAGTTTTCGTGATTATTTCTTCCCATAATGTTGGAGGACTGGTGCATATACGAATAGGATTGCAAACTGAAGATCCTTATGTGTTGAGGAGTAGCCAAATACCACCACTGTACCCAATAAATGGGATGTATAACCTTCTTTTCTTATGTTTATTATCAAAGTCCGACTCGGATCGATGACTGTGGGTCGTGTACACGGGCGCACATGCGCTAGTAGTCTACCACACAAGCCGAGTGAGGTTCCATTCTAAAATCAATTGGCAATAGAAGAAGTAGCTCACCGACTCATATACTAGGGTTTGATATGTTCAACTTTCCGATGTGGGACACTTTGATATCATTCACATCTCTAACATGCCCCCGCAAGTCCAACTAGGAATGACCATCTAGTTGAGACTTGGACAACTGGGTAACCCAGACCAGGATCAAAAGACGGGACGTTAGGCTAACCTCTCTGATACCATATCAAAGTCCGACTCGGACCGATGACTGGGGGGGCGTGTGTACGGGCGCACAAGCGCTAGTAGCCTAGCCCACAAGTCGAGTGAGGTTCCATTCTAAAACCAATTAGCAGTAGAAGGAGTAGCTCACCGACTCATATACTAGGGCTTGATATGTTCAACTTTCCGATGTTGGACACTTTGGTCTCATTCACATCTCTAACATTTATGTCTGTGGGTTCGATAGTAGATTTGGTTTCCGTAAGCACTAATAAATCGAGCTTATTATATTTAGAGACGTGCATGCAATTTCTTGCCAAATGAGGGGTTTCCCAGCACCCCTAATGTTCCAATATCCGATGTTAATCATGATATTTATGAAGCGATCACCAAAATTTAAGGTATTTTGTGTCTTTCAATTTTGAGGATTGAGGATATTTTATTACATCCGTCAGGAACCAAGACATATCCGGCATACAAACGGGCAGCCATATTCGACTATAAGGGGCTTTTGAACTAATTATTAAGGGCATGTTTGGTAGGAGCGTTTTTAAGCGTCAGATAAAGCGTTTTATCGTCCCCGAGGAAAATGCTTTCAACCTGTGTGTTTGGCAGCACACAACGTTCTTCAACACGCCCAAATTCCATCTCTCCCGTACGCTTGCTGAGCTTTTCATCCACATCTCCCACATGAAAGCGTTCGATGAAATTGACGAGCGTTGGAGATGTGAAAAGTCTGAATTGTTCTTCTCTCTCCTACTTCTCATCTTCTTCATCTGTCTCGATTGGAGTCTCCGCTTGCTCCTGCCATGAGAATCTCAGGGCGTCGAACTTCGATTTCGCGGGAGGTTTCCAATCTTTGCAATTGATTCAATATCTTGATTTTCTTTTGAAAATCACTGATTTCCACTTGTTTTTATTGGCAGGGGCTCTTCTTAGGTTCAATTTCTCCACCTTCACTAAGCTCTGCTTTCGTGTTCTTCTAGTAAGAGATCGCTTTTGCCCTCTCGTCTCTATACAATTTTGTCTTGCAACAAACCCTAATTTTAATTTTTCGTAGAAACCTCCCCTGAAATTTTGGATTTGCAACAAACCCTAATTTTCTATTTAAGAGTCATTTTTAATTTTACCATATTATGTGAGCATTTTCGTTGAATCACTACACCAGCCAGGAAATTAAATTTGGATTAGCAATATACTATGTATAATCAAACATATAGTTCAAATTACAACTCACGAAAGCTAAATTAAACTGATCGAAGAATGATCTAGTTTCAGTGCAAATCTTCAATGCATAGCTTAACTGTCAGGATAGTCTTCTAATTTAAAAAAAACATAGGGTGTTATCTATCTTATATTTTAACAACAACAACAACAACAACCCAGTAAGTCCCGCGATAGCGCAGGGTCTGGGGGGTCAGGATGTACGCACTCTTTCCCCGACGAGTCGAGAGAGTGTTTCCGAAAGACCCACAACAATAAGCTACTTAAAGCGCATGTAGACAAGGCAAACAATAGATAAGCATGCACATGGAGGCAGAAACAATAAGAAGGCACAAGGAGGCAGGTTGGAAGGAAGAAAGAAGCAGAAACAACAAGACCCAACGCCCAGACTCGGATAACTAAACATGAGGAACCCGAGTGCGCCTCTTCCAGTGGTCTCTATCTAATGCCATATCTTCTGAGAGGTTCAGCAAATTGAGATCATGACGGATAACCTCCATCCAGCTCTTCTTCGGTCTACCTCTCCCTCTACAAATAGCACCAAGATCCAAACTCTCGCACCTACGCACAGGGGCTGAAATAGGTCTCCTACGAACATGCCCAAACCACCGTAATCTGGACTCCCGCAGCTTGTCAACAATACTCGCAACTCCAACCTTACTCCTAATGTCTTCATTTCTGATTCTGTCCAATCTCGTGTGCCCACTCATCCATCGCAGCATTCTCATCTCAGCCACTGACAACTTCTGTAATTGGGCTTTCGTAATAGGCCAGCACCCTTATATTTTAAAACTCTTAAAATTATTAATGTTTAAATCTGATTGAAGAATTGTCTTATTTCTTTATTCTTCTTAGTTGCATCATTTTCATTTGAATATTCTATAGGAATAAGGGGAAGTGCTGATTTTCACTATGAGCTATTGATATGCTCAATTCAAATACATTACTATTGTTTGGGGTGTGTTTTTTTATTGCTTAAGTTGTTAGGAATAGAAGTGCATTGTTGCTTTTCATTGTTCTTGTCTGAATTAATCCTGTGAAATTTGAGTGCTTATGGATGTCTTTCGATCAATTGTGACTTGTTATCAAATGTGATTAATGGTATCAAATGTGCTTATGCTGGTATTCTTGTTAAAAGATTCTCTCCTTCAATTTGTTAATTGGATTGTGTCTCTGGAATCCAACTATGCTTGGAAAAATTAGTGGATTGCATTTGATTTCTTCATATACGCTTCCAATTTGGCTAGAGTGCATTTGATGTTTTGTTTGTAATCTTGTTTCCTTGGACTATGTTACTCTTGTCACTATATACTATATAGTATATACACGTGCAGTCCTGTCAAGCTTTTGTCTGAATTGCTAGGGCTGGAGTGAGTGATTACTATTTTTGACTTCTGCTATCTGTTCTGTTGTAGTAGTGATATTATATTTGTGTTTGTTTGACGACTCAACTTTCTGGTAAATTGCAAATCAACTGAAAGATCTTAAACACTGAATGAGCACTAGTGTGCTATAACAGTGTCGAAAACATAAGTGTAGGAAACCAGCAAGTATTTGGTAAGTATGTTGAGCATCTTTTCAACTTTCATTTAAAGTTTTCATGAATGCTTATGTTATTGTTTTCTACAGGGCTGTAGAAAGGTGGGATGCAAAACACTTCTACTCAGTTAGCTGGAGGTAGTGATCCAGAGGGTTTGCGAGAAACAAGTGAAACAAATATATCTATATCAGAGGATCAAAAGGTATCTTTCTAAGCCTACAAAAGAAGATATAGCTTTCTGATATGGGTTCCTCTTAGGCTCTTTTCACCTTTAGCTGCTGGTTTGAAAGTATGTACTAGAATGTTAGTGGACACGTTATGGATTGCTCTCATGGTGACTTTGATTGTGGCCTGCATTTGTTGTTGAATGCTTCTCAATTAATCTATTGTGGCCTTGTAGGCATATTTCATCATTTAATTGATCCTTGATGTGACACCAGAATAAAGGTTAAAGATGCATTCTTGCTGCATGGCTTTGCTTATTCGATTCTTTTTGCCTCTTGTATAAGTGTGTTATTCAGTTATTGTGCATTTTATGTTATCACATCCTCAGTCACCTTATAGGCTTATACAAGAGTAGTATATATTTACCCATATGCCTTTTTTTAATTGTAAAAGTAGCCACCATGTTTGGCTTTTATAAAACTTTAGTTATATATAACATATTATATTTTAGTCTGATGGAAGATGTCAGCTAATTTTTTTTGGTTACTTGTTCTGGAATTCCTTTGCTAGTGTCTGCATTCCAGGAGATGACCAATTCTATTGGAAAATGCCTTTGAACTTCTTGAGCTCTTGTGAATCAAAAACCTTATCTCAATGAATGATTCAAGAATTACGAGATGCAAAAAGAACGAGTGATTCAAGAATTTGGCTACCAGTTCGAAAATTTGTGATGGTTTAAGTACTGATGAATGCAGTGAAGGTTATTCCTCGGAATCTGTAGGGTTTCTGTTTGATCTGATGTAGTAAAGGTTAATGTCATTCAGTTCTGTTGTGTGTTGGCTCCGGATGTCTTTAGAGTTGGGAAAATGATATAATTTGAATCTTTGAGATGGATTTGTTTATAAGGTCATGAATCATGAATGAAACTCCAATACTTCAATCTCTTATGTTGCTCAAATGTACTGTCATGGTTACTTAACTATATGTTCAAGTATAACAAGATGATTACTACTATACCAACTCTTTGTGCTGAGTTGAAGTCTTTCCTAGCATCTGTCGATCTATCATGGTTACTTAATTGTATGTTCAGATTTATGATGAAAGCTCGAGTTAGTCTAATTACTTTTTTTTTTTGGTGAGAACGAGTTAGTCTAATTACTCGTGAGACGAATATGATCACAAAACCAAGCTCGATAATAAAAAAATATTACTCATATTGATAATGTATGATTTTGGTTTCATAGTCCGGACTTGTTACTAGGCTATAAAGTCATGTATTTCTTCTCTTTTATAAAGGAACTTTATAGCCCGGGCCAAATATAACCGGACTCTAAAGTCATGTATCAAATAAAATAGATCCATTTTAGTAATTTGACAATTTAATCTCCAAAAAGCTTGGATAATCAATAGTCATGCCAAACAAGATGTTCAATTTTAAGCTAGATTATAATTTAAAGCTAGATTAAAATTTTCATTTAGATTATAATCTTAATCTAGATTATAATCTTAAGCTAGATAAAAAAATGTGCATGTCATACCCTAAGTTGGAGAGGTAATGGATTGATACTTCCGTCTTACAGGAATAGTTATAGCTTGAAATTTTTGTATCATAAATGTTGAGCAAAATGTTGGATGAAGATTTACCCACCACTACCCCGGAACAAGGCCGTTGGGCGGGGTTAATACTTAATAGGGTCGAAATTATTGATTGTTAATTCATCGTTAAAATGTAGGAGACACACATACCTTTGGTGAAAAGTCGACCATTTCACTGGGGAGCAAGCCACGAAACGCCAAGCAGTGGCCATCGGTTGTAGTGTGCACCAAAATACCAAAGTGCCCTTCTATGTGTTGATAACACATTCCACTTGGTTGGTGACGAGAGGGTTTCTCGACCAAATAAATTTATAGTCAAGACCCCGCTATAGGATAGTGGAGTCAGGTTCGTCCTCAGGAGAGAAGTCAGCGGTTCTAGGTTTAGTGTGTTTTGGGGTTCAGGGATAGCGAGAAGAGGTGATGAGGGTTGCTGTCGACGTCGACTAAGACTTGGTCGATGTCGAGGGAATGGTAGGAGAAGAGGTGGTCGGTGTCGGGTAACTACGCAGGATAAAAATAATGAAATAAAATAAATAAAGATGCAAACTTCCAAGGTTAGGGATCACCGCAACAATAAACATATGTGCAGATCATAAATCACATAAAGATGCATGCTTTATATCAAATAACTTTCGTTATTAACAAATAGGAATATATAGGCTTTCACATAAACCCTAAGTGTTACTACCCTTTTCTTAATTAGGATCAACCAACTTTCGCAAGAAAAGCCTAATTACTATCCAAATTCATAATTAATTCACTTTCGCTTCAATATCATGAACAAGGAATTTCCTCAACTCTCGCAAAGGATTAAGCACATAAGTAGATGATAATAAAGACATACAAAATCATGAATTCATAAATCAAACAAACATATCTATGTTGGGATCACCCCAACCCTAGAAGAAGGAAATTAGAAACAAAATATAATGAAAGAAATTAACTTTAACATAAAATAAACTAAAACTTACAACCGTTCGTCTCCTTTCTTCTCATTCTCTCTTGCCTCTCCTCTCTCTCTCTCTCTCTCTCTCTCTCTCTCTCTCTCTCTCTCTCTCTCCATCCTCTCTCCTTGCGCTTGAAGACGGCTTTGCTTGAATGAATGAAAATCAGCCCCCTATGGCTTTATTTATAGGCTTTATTCCAAGCTAATCTAGGAAAGAAACTCTATCTATATCTATATCTATCTATCTACTTACTGAAGATAAAAACTTGATAAATAAAGGAAATAAATCTAATAATTAAATAAGAAAAATATCTAATGTGGATAAATCTTCCTTGAACTTGATAGATCTTGATAGAATTTGGTCTCGAAAATATCACCATTGGCTTCGGGATAAAAACTTAACAAGATGTCAGTTAAGCTCGAAATCCGCTTCTGGGTCAACTCAATATCGAGTAGGATTGCTCGATATCGAGTAGCACTTTTCTCGTCTTCTGCTCGGCAACTCGATTCCGGCTTCCATGAGCAAAGTCGACTTGATTTTTACTCGATATCAAGTAGATTTCTTCGATATCGACCAACTTTTCTCCGTCTTCAGCTTCTTCGTCGATCTCGGCTCCCAGGATGCTTGTCGACTTGATTTGTACTCGATATCGAGTAGATTTCCTCGATATCGACTTGAATGTTCTTGGCTCAGCATCCTTGTTGATTTATGGGAATCTAGCTTGATTTGGGCTTCGTCGATATCGAGTAAATCTCTCAGCTTTCTGTTATGTTCTTAAAACGCACTTTCCCGAGTCCTCGTTCGTCGGATTGACGCATATGACCATGCGTTGGAAATCTCTTTTCGAGGGATACAATTCTCATGAAGACGTCAAAGCTTGATTCAGAATGATGAATACCGAAAAATGGCCTTTTTTCCAGCTGCACCATCCTTAGCTTCTCCATGACATTCCTTTAAGCTCCAAAATGTGTCCGATTTCTCCGAAATATAACAAAAACTTGTGTAGACCTCCATATATTGCAAATAAGTGTAAACTACACAGATTCTGTATTATTCTAACCCAAATGTATGAAATGTATGCAGAAAACGATATAAAAGTAAGTATAAAACATGGTGAATTATGCTCACAACAAACACCCCATACTTAAGCTTGCTTGTCCTCAGGCAATACTTTTAATTGTCATACAGAGGAATTAATCAAAACTCTCAACATATTAGATTCATTCTCATATGTCCCTGCAATTAATTACCATCCTCGAAAAGGTACTAGTGTCACAAATCCATACATGTGCAATTTAAAAGCAACATCTACTCACAAAAAGAGGGTTATGCAAAAAACAATTCATGTGACAAAGCATTAATAATCAAGAGGACTTTAATTTAAGCTCAAATAAGGAGTAGATTGGTAAAAGGCTAAAGGTGGGCAATTTTTGGCAATTTGGTGCTAATGATCCGGGGAAATTGAGTATTTCCAAACTTTCTTTACCATATTCCTTCTTCATAAGAATCATCACCTTTCACATTGCTTTTGTCAATAATAATGCTTTTACCTCTCTAACCTCAACATTGCCTTCTCGCGAGTCGCAAATATGGGTGTCATGAATGGCCCCGGATACTTAGTGCTTTGGACTCCTCACAATGTGTCCCATCTCGCCAAACTATTATCTCAGCGAGCAGGGTCGATCTACCTTTATCTCCTGAGGTGATCGGATTTTCTTTCACTCATTAAATTTTCCATATTTTTCAAACAATTTCCTTCCAAACTCCATATATGATATATAACAACACAAACACCATATGATAATCTCCATAATGTAACATCATTCTCAACATAATCCCCGGATGGAAATAAGGTAAAGAATGGGTAATATTTAGTTCATGTGGAGCAATATATGAAATAAGGTATATTATGACTTTTGTGATGCATAAGCATAGATATGGCTAGGATATAACAATATGAGCATTATATGGAAATATAAAGTTCTCCATCCTTTTATCACGCAACATGTCAAAAGCAACTTCAAATTTTACCTCCTTTCATGGTTTTCAATAAATAATGCGCTTCATTGTGACTTCCCTTTACTAGGCAATTTCATGTTATATCTCTAATGAATCTAATTTTGCATCGTCGAGTTCAATATAAAGCTTCCATGACATTAATCAAAATTTTCAATGGGGGTCATTTTTTCAAATTTTTGGAAAACATGCATATAAGCACATAAATTAATAACGAATTCCAAAATAGCCATGTATAAGCAATTCATGAAATAAATTTTAAAAATGCACAAATATGGTCAAATAAAGCCAAATATGCATAAAGTAAGCCATTCCCCCACCCCATACTTAAACATTACAGTGTCCTCACTGTATAAAAACAATGGTAGAGAAAGAAACTCACTAGACAAGTCTGCATGATCGTCAGAATCGAGTGCTATGCTGCTGGGCCTAGTCCGATTTTAGCTTGCTTCTATCCCCATGGTCCTGAAAAATGTAGAAGAGAAATACCCACAATAGAAAAACTAAAAGTTCAAAACCAAAAACAAACAAAAAGCAACAATGTCCAAAAATCCCAAAAATAAATGTCTATTTACAAGCTCTAGATTTTATAGTCGCTAGGCCGACTTCTTCATTAAGCATTAGCCTGACTCATCTTTGTCCGGAGGTATAGGTGGATCTGGTGGTTCCTCTGGTGGTGGGAAGCGTGGGATGTCATCCGGGGGCATCATGTGAAGAAGCTTAAACCTCCCCGAGTGGACGCTCCATGGCTCCACCCATTCATCTTCCCTGGCTCGAGCTAGCATGTATAAGGGAAGATATAAAAGAAAATATACATACCTCATCATCATACTTCTTCCGCTTCATAGGCTGACTTGGTTGCGCATCTCCACCACAGCAAAACGGTGGAGTGGGAAGAGATATTTCCACCTCATCATGCGGAGCTTCATGCCACTTTGCTAGGACCACATACTTGAATATGAACATCGGTTGCTCAAAATTATCAGGGATAGCCTTCACTTTGTAAGGTAAAAGCGATCTTGGAATGCCCTGGGCAACAATGTCCAACTTCTTCTCTTCTAGTGCTTCTTCTTCTTGGGGTCCTTCAAATGATTCATCAACAATATGTAGCAAAGTAGGAATGAAATTCGAGGAAGGACATACCTGGTTGTCGACATCGAGTGGGTCAATTGGCTCGTCGAGAGGAGGGCATGGTCCTTTAGACTGAATGGAAGCCTCAAGCCTTTGGATTTCGTCATCCAGCCGAGCTATTTCCCTTAATCGTGACTCCTCCACTGCGATCCTATTTCTCCGTCTCAAATCTTGAAACCATTCTTCCCATGCAGGATTTCCTTCGACAAAATCTTCCATCTTTGTACCTAAGCTTTGAAATCACAATCAAAAACATAAATTAGTGGCAAAAGCTTGGCACCCAGTTGTTACCTATGAGGTAGGTGGTGGTAGGGTATGTGATAGGGTAAGAAAAAAGGATGGGCTTTTCAGAACCTTAAACACAATTAACTAGGCGCGATTGATATCTCCCCAGTAACGGCGCCAATTTGACGAGAGGGTTTCTCGACCAAATAAATTTTTAGTCAATACCCCGCTATAGGATAGTGGAGTCAGGTTCGTCCTCAGGAGAGAAGTCAGCGGTTCTAGGTTTAGTGTGTTTTGGGGTTCAGGGATAGCGGGAAGAGGTGATGAGGGTTGCTGTCGACGTCGACTAAGACTTGGTCGATGTCGAGGGAATGGTAGGAGAAGAGGTGGTCGGTGTCGGGTAACTACGCAGGATAAAAACAATGAAATAAAATAAATAAAGATGCAAACTTCCAAGGTTAGGGATCACCGCAACAATAAACATATGTGCAGATCATAAATCACATAAAGATGCATGCTTTATATCAAATAACTTTCGTTATTAACAAATAGGCTTTCACATAGTATTACTACCCTTTTCTTAATTAGGATCAACCCTAAGTGTTACTACCCTTTTCTTAATTAGGATCAACCAACTTTCGCAAGCAAAGCCTAATTACTATCCAAATTCATAATTAATTCTCTTTCGCTTCAATATCATGAACAAGGAATTTCCTCAACTCTCGCAAAGGATTAAGCACATAAGTAGATGATAATAAAGACATACAAAATCATGAATTCATAAATCAAACAAACATATCTATGTTGGGATCACCCCAACCCTAGAAGAAGGAAATTAGAAACAAAATATAATGAAAGAAATTAACCTTAACATAAAATAAACTAAAACTTACAACCGTTCGTCTCCTTTCTTCTCATTCTCTCTTGCCTCTCCTCTCTCTCTCTCTCTCTCTCTCTCTCTCTCTCTCTCTCCTTGCGCTCGAAGACGGTTTTGCTTGAATGAATGAAAATCAGCCCCCTATGGCTTTATTTATAGGCTTTATTCCAAGCTAATCTAGGAAAGAAATTCTATCTATATCTATATCTATCTATCTACTTACTGAAGATAAAAACTTGATAAAGAAAGGAAATAAATCTAATAATTAAATAAGAAAAATATCTAATGTGGATAAATGTTCCTTGAACTTGATAGATCTTGATAGAATTTGGTCTCGAAAATATCACCATTGGCTTCGGGATAGAAACTTAACAAGATGTCGGTTAAGCTCGGAATCCGCTTCTGGGTCAACTCGATATCGAGTAGGATTGCTCGATATCGACTAGCACTTTTCTCGTCTTCTGCTCAGCAACTCGATTCCTAATTCCATGAGAAAAGTCGACTTGATTTTTACTCAATATCGAGTAGATTTTCTCGATATCGACCAACTTTTCTCCGTTTTCATCTTCTTCGTCGACCTCGGTTCCCAGGATGCTTGTCGACTTGATTTGTACTCAATATCGAGTAGATTTCATCGATATCGACTTGAATGTTCTTGGCTCAGCATCCTTGTCGATTTCTGGGACTCCAGCTCGATTTGGGCTTCGTCGATATCGACTAAAAGTCCTCGATATCGAGTAAATCTCTCAGCTTTCTCTTCTGTTCTTAAAACGCACTTTCCCGAATCCTCGTTCGTCGGATTGACGCATATGACCATGCGTTGGAAAGCTCTTTTCGAGGGCTCCAACCCTCATCAAGACATCAAAGCTTGATTCAGAATGATGAATACCGAAAAATGGCCTTTTCTCCAGCTGCACCATCCTTAGCTTCTCCATGACTTTCCTTTAAGCTCCAAAATGCGTCCGATTTCTGTGAAATATAACAAAAACTTGTGTAGACCTCCATATATTGCAAATAAGTGTAAACTACACAGATTCTGTATTATTCTAACCCAAATGTATGAAATGTATGGAGAAAACAATATAAAAGTAAGTGTAAAACATGGCGAATTATGCTCACAACAGTTGGTAAGGGAATCACCAACTTCAGACGACAGGGGGAGTCTTATGCTTATAATTAAAGTGAATGTTAAGACAATGGCCATACATCTTGATATTCTAGAGATAGTTATTGATCCATCAAACAAAATGAGGGCTAACGCTCTAGGAGATTAGCAAGCCAATACATCCGAAACTAAGATTACACCGAAACAAGTTCCAAACACTACGGATCTTAAAACAAACAGTCATAGTAGTAGGGAGATAACAAATAGTGCAAGTAGAGCTGGCAATTCAGTCGTTCGGGTCGGGTTCAGGTCAGGCTTGCTCGGGTCGGGTCAGTTCAGGTAAAATTTATGATCGGATACTGTTCGGGTCGGGTTCGGTCATATTGAATTTTAGATTGATCGGGTTTCGGGTTAAATTGGGTCATGCCCATTCGGGTTCGAGTCAAAGAGGGCCGGGCTCGTTCGGGTTTCGGGTCAAGAGGCGGGTCGGTCTCATTTGAGTTTCACTACTAAAAAAACAGAAAATAGCTACGGATTCTTAGTGACGAATTTCAGCCGCCGCTGTTTTGGTTGCTAATAGCAATGACATTGGCCACGACTGTACTTGACTGTGGCTAATTTTGTGACTGGTGGTCACCCAAGAATGCCACGTCATCAAGTTCGTTGCTAATAGCAATGAACACAATGGTTGTGGCTGATTTCGTGGCTGAGGAAGTGGGTGATAGTAGTGATTAGCCACGACATTAGCTACGAACGTTGATTCCGTGGCTGTGTTCGATGCTGATTTGGCAACAACATCAATCTCGTGGCTAAATCCGTTGCTATTCAGCTTCAGAAATCCGACGATGGAATGGACACGAGGTGAGTGGGCTTGGATCTGTTATTGGGCGGGTCGGACATGGGGTGAGTGGGGTTGAATCGTAGCTGAATCCGTGGCCAACGAAAATAACAAATTGTTATGGGCTCGGCATGGATCAATAGCCCATTAGAAATGATGGGCCCAATTACCTTATTAGCCCGTCGGAAGAAATGTGGAAATAGCAATGACTTTATCCGTGGCCAAATCCGTTGCTATTACGGATGAGGTCGACTTTAATGCGCATTGTCCTTCACCTGTCTTCTAGTAGTTGGGTGTAGTAATTGGGGCCGGCCCACGTGTTTGTCTTCTAGCTTGGGTGAATTGAACATTGCCATTTGCAATTCAAAGAGAAGGACACACATTGCTTCTCTTCAACTTTTAAACCTGCAAACTCGATAAATCAGTACGAGGTAAGTTTATAATTTTTGTCTTAATTAACTTACATATTACACTATATTATTCTTTTTTGAACTGAATTTCAAGAGAGTATATATATATATATATATATATATATATATATATATATATATATATATATATATATTGGTACGTTATATAGGTAATTAATATATAATACGTTATATATTCAAATTAAACGTAATTATATATGGGTTTTGAGTTTAATATATTGGAAGAATTAAAAATGTTTATATATATATGTAATGTAATATAAAATTTTGATGGAAATTGCATTTTTGATATCAATTTACAATTTTATTGAATATTATATAGGTAGTTATTTGAAAGTGGGGGTTTTTGTAAATGTTTCTATATATGTACGTACGGTTGCATTGAAAATTTAGGGAATGTTGAATTTGTAATATATGTGTACTTATAATGAATTGGAAATTTAGGAATGTTCAATTCAATTAATTTGTAATGTGTACATATGTACCGGATAGGTTGATTGAGAATTTGATAAAATGGATGATGATCGTACATGGATATATGACATGTACTTGTCGGATCATGGAGGATTAAAGCCTGAATACTATGCAGGGGTTGATCAGTTTATAAATTTTGCTTGTAGTCAAGTGCATTACGTCGATGAAGGTAAGATAAAGTGTCCATGTCGGAAATGTGTGAATTGCAAATTCGAGAAAGTAGATGTTGTGAAGGCGCATTTATATAATCGTGGGTTTATGTTCGGTTATCATCGTTGGACAGCACATGGTGAAACTATTGCACCTACATACCATGATCAAATGGTAGGGGGCAACCAATGGGCTATGTATGATCAGTTAACTGCATAACAGAGGATGGTATTTGATGTTGCAGGGCCAAGCTTTGTTCCTCCGTCATGGTTTAGCCCATATATTAATGTCGACGATGTTCCGAATAATGGGGATGGTTTTGAATTCCAACCAACTGAAGAAGAAGTTAATGAGGTCGATGAAATGAGGGAAGACCCGGTGGAAACCGAGGAGGCTAATCTGTTGTCCACACGGTTTGCAGATGTGTTGAGAGCAGCTGATGAACCAATGTTTTTTGGGTGTACGTCACATACACAATTGTTTTTTGTGAGCCGACTTATGAGCTTGAATTGCGAACATAATGTTCCTCAAAGTCTGTTCAATGGTTTTGGGCAATTGTACGATGAAGTGCTACCTCATGACCACAAGATTCGCACCAGTTACTATGAAACTGAGAAGATAATTCGAAATTTGGGGCTACCGGTGGAAAGAATAGGAATGTGTCCCAACGGTTGTATGTTGTATTGGAAGAGTGATGCGAATGAAGAATCATGTAAGTGTTGTGGTCATGCAAGATATGTTGTTAGTGCTACAGGGAAGCGTCAGGAACAGAAGGTTTTATTCTACTTGCCTTTAACTCCGAGGCTACAGAGACTATATGCTTCCGAGGTGACAGCCAGCCAGATGACTTGGCATGCAGAACACGTAACATATATATATATATATATATATATATATATATATATATATGTTACGAGGGAAGAAGAAGTTAATGAGGTCGATGAAATGAGGGAAGACCCGGTGGAAACCGAGGAGGCTAATCTGTTGTCCACACGGTTTGCAGATGTGTTGAGAGCACCTGATGAACCAATGTTTTTTGGGTGTACGTCACATACACAATTGTCTTTTGTGAGCCGACTTATGAGCTTGAAGTGCGAACATAATGTTCCTCAAAGTCTGTTCAATGGTTTTGGGCAATTGTAAGATGAAGTGCTACCTCATGACCACGTAACATTTTATTCATGCTTATATATATATATATATATATATATATATATATATATATATATATATATATATATATATATATATATATATATATATATATATATATATATCTTGCTCAACTTTATTACGGTAAGATCTTTGAGACTGCCATGGGGGATAATGTTGGAGATGACCTCATTGAAAATGAATTCGCGAACTAGTTTAAGAATTATGTAAGTTTTATTAAACTACCTAAATGCTTACATTAATTTGTTCATATGTTTAAGCTTCACAAATGTGTATAAATGTGTTATGTAGGCCTTAGATAGAGGAAATGGAATTGGTCATGGAGAGCTACTGTGGAGTTTGGCATGGGGTCCTAACGTGAAAGCGATTTCTTGGCCAGCATACTTCTCCAATGGGTATAAGTTCCACATTCTGCAACATGGTGCTGGGAAATCAACAATGAATAGTGGGGTTTGTGTTCGAGGGTCCAACTACGCGAGTCCTGAATCGGATATCTTTGGTCTCCTCGAAGAAATCATCGAGCTTGAGTACCCTAGTGCACTTGAACATCCGCTGAATGTTGTCCTGTTCAGGTGTCGATGGTTTGATCCAACGACATGTGGGACACAAGTTCATCCAATCTACCAGTTTGTCGAAATCAATCAGAAGAAACTGTATAGAAGGTATGAGCCTTTTGTCCTCGCACAATGATAGCATGCATTTAGGTAGGCATATTAGGATGCATTTAGCATGATTTAGATGTGCATAATGCATAGTTTAAGCTAGATTTGCATTTATACTTGTGTTGTTGGTGGAATCGGAATCTACACGCTTTTATGGATTATTTCAGGTATATGTGGATCCGACTAGGAATGAGGAGGCTCATGGATGAAGGAAGAGTGAAGAGGAAGAGGAATAGTGAAGAGCCTGGGAGCGGAATCGAAGTTAGAGAGCCTAAGTGAAGAACAAGTCAACAGAAGTTGTCGACAGACATGCTGAACTTGTTTCACACTTTTTGGAAGCCTCGGTGGTCCGATTGACTATTATGACCATGCGTTGGAAAGCTCTTTCCGAGATCTACATTTTTCATGTTGACATCAAGACCAAATTCGAAACGGAAAAATTACTATGAAAAGTAAAAGCTGCCCCGCAGCCTTCACAGAAACGCCGATTCAAGACTGGACTTTACTTAGAGTTTTTCTTAAGTTATTTGGCCGACTTTCTCTAGACTATTTAAGGCTTTTCTAGTTATTCTTTCATTAACCTTATGCACATTATTCCATTGTTGAGAGCGCCGTTGAGCATGAGCAACTAAACTCTCAAGGTTTCGCCTACAGTTTGGATCGTTAATTGTTGAATTGTGAGTTTCTTAATCTAGTTCTTATTCCTATTGCAATGTTTTGACGTCCTTGTGCTTAATTGCTTGAATGTGTTTTATTCTCTCTGGCCCGATCAACTAGTTAGAGTAGATTCATTCAATTGCTAGGGTTTTGCAGATTCCTCGTAGCGAACCTTAACCCAAGTGGCAATCATATCCCTTTAGGATTTGTAGGACTAATTGGATGTGTAGGAAGTTGAATACATGTTGAATATCGACTCGTAGCTTGATATTATGTGTACCTTGGTTAATTCATAATATTAATGCTATCTCTAGTTTGAATCTTAACAGTGTTAGGGTTATTTAGAGATAAGGGTTGCTAGGACTCGTAGGACTAGTAATTTACCTAAGATCTGGACAAGGACATTGATAGGAAAAGACAAGAATTAGAGGCTGAAACAAGGATCGAATTCATCAATCGAAGTGATAAATTGTAGGTGAACCTATTTCTCTCCACTGAATTCTACATTCTATTTACTTTGTTTGCTTACATCCGCTTTGATAAAAGGCGGACCTTTTTCACACCAAACCCCCCAATTTCTCCTCTTAGCGATTAGAATTGACACTCGAATTGAATAGATTTCCCTGTGGATCGATCTCTTGCTTACACACTATACTAGTTGTGAGTTTGAGTATTCTTTGGCAAGAACAACGACAGGTTTTCCTCTTGTCAAATTTGGCGCCGTTGCCGGGGAAATTCTTATTAATTTCTTGTGTTTAATTTTAATCGCTAACTTTTGTATATATTTACATCTAACCCCGTCGTGGACCTATCTTACGGTTCACGACACCTTATTACTAATATTTCTAGATGTTGAAGTTATGGTAGTTTCAGGGAGAATATTTTCACAACTACCTCACAAGAGTGCAAAATTTATTTAACATCCGTTATTCACGGGGTTTCCGAGATAGTTTGCGAGATGTGGTGGTTTGCGTTTTTGAGGGCATGGCTCCTCAGACCCGAGAACTTGCCAGGTCCATAAACAATGGAAGCTTTGCTGATTTAGGAGTGTCGGGATTATGGGATCTTCTCTGCTACATGGGTGACCAATCGGCGAAGGAAGAATCCTACACTTCGACGTTTCAACCAATGGAGTACTCTGACCCATCCATGGAGGAATCAACCATTGTCTTGATGGAGCAAATAGGGCAATTACATGAGATAGTGAATCAAAATGGGGAAGCAATGAATCAAAATGGAGATGCAATTATCCGTTTTTCTAAAACATTGAAGAAGTTGATAGTTCAGCAATGTTCTATTCCTCAACTTGATGAAAGCCAAGATGCAAGCAACGATGAATTCTCTGATAATGAAGAAGAGCGTCTAGTGGTTATCGACACAAAATCTCAGGAGACGTCCCTTGAGATTGAGTGTGTTTCGATGCTCCCTCCATTCGTAGAGATCATCCCCAACTCGCCTATCAAGGAGCCAAGTATGGAACTAATTTATGTGGTTCCCGAAAAAAAAACTGGTACTTTTTGCAAATTGGGAGATTTTGGTGATTATGTCGATCCATGGAGCCACTACTTCAACAAACCACTAGCAGAACTGTGTTGGTGGTCCTACATACCCTCGAGGGAGAATCAAGCTCGAATGAAGGGTAAGTTGGTAATGGTTCTCATTGCTATATTTTTAATTACCAATTGTTTCATCTTTAGTGTGCATTCGAATATCGGTTTGGCACGAGAGTTTGATTTGCTTTTGAGGGCGCTGACGATGTCCGCTTGAATCTTGAATGAGTGGATGAATAAACTGTCGAGCCAACGACCTTAACCAAAGGCGCTGCTTGGGAGGCAACCCAAGATCATTAGATTTTGATTCTATTAATTGCATTAAGTTATTTTTTTTTGTTTTGGGTTTTTGTTTGTTTTCATGGGGTGCTAACATCGCAGGCTGAAAAGACGAGGAGAAAAGGACACAGAGGAAAGGCCGCCCCGCGACTAGGTCGTGTCTCCAGCCGCCCCGCGGCCTCTGACGAGACTGACAGGTTTCCCTTCCTCCATTCCCAGACCTACCAACACTGCAATTAGCATGTCAGTTTTCTCTCTTTCCTTCATATTTTGATCTTTTGTTGTTTTTAATTTATATTCATTGAGGACAATGAAAGATTTAAGTGTGGGGGAGGGATTGCATTACATATAGACATATTTTCCACATCATGTTTATTTATGTTTTCATATTTATTTTTACTCATATATTGCATTTTTACTCATATATTGCATTTGCTTTAAAAAAAATCCAAAAATATCATGCATCTCATAAACTTCAGGTCTTATTTTTCCATATATGCTACTTGTCCTCTATATTTATCTTATCATGTGCCCCATGACTTCCTTGAAGTGTTTGAAGCTTTGAATTGTTTTTATAGACTTTTTGGGAACAAGATTGATGAGAAAATTGAGCATGTATAGTCTTTGGAATTTAAGTGGTATTGAAGTTCTAACAATTTGACCCTGTGAGTTATTTTGGCCTTATTAGGACTACACATATATGTCCTCTAGTTTTTTTTTTTGTGTGTGTTTGTGAATACTCTCCTTGATTACTTCATCTTTAAATTGCATTTAGATATCTTTATTGAGGTTGCATTTACATGATTTTTGCATGTAACTTTAAAGTGATTGAGACATGATTTTCTTTTAGCCATATTATACTCTACCCACCCGTACACATTATCCTTTGCTTGAAGCCAATTTGAGCCTTATAAGCCTATTTTGTTAGCTCCACAAAATCTTCCTAGCCAATTATTAGCCTAACCCATCCGGGAATTATGAGAAGAGTTGGTGAATATCTTGACGTATAGATGGAGTTGCTTTGAGTTGAAAAGTTATGTTGGGTGATTCATTTGTACTTCATAGAGATGGTTTATATGGGCTTATTACTTGGGACCTAAGGAGGATAAAATTCACTTAGGGGTAAAAGTCAAGAAAATAAAAAGAAAAAAAGAAAAAAAATCATTATCAAAAGAGAAAAAAAGAAATGAATGAGTTTGTGTGGATATTGGAAAATTGTGTGCGAATTTATATTGTGAAGGAGTACATGTTATTGGAATGGTATACGAAGTGTTTTGGTGTTGGTGTTTTTCTGGTTGTTTACTAACCCTTTTTCTCGGATGTTTAGCACCACATAACCTAAATAATTTCCATACCCTATGTTTCTACCATGACCCCATTACAACCTATACAAAGACCTCATGATTTTGGTTGCATGTGAAGTCACTAGCGGTGGAGATTTAGACCACTGACGCAATTTTGTTGTAGCTAAGTTTTCAATGATTGAGTTTGAGCGTGAATGTTTAACCCTAAACACATGAGCGAGAGTGAAAATACATTTTCCTGGTGAGGTTGAATGAATATGCTTGCTTTATTCCTTGGATTGCACCTATACATGTTATGACGTTAATTGTCAATCTTCGTTTCCCTATTTTTAGCTTTTAAATGTTTTACCAAAGTTATTACATGGATTGCTTGTTTGTGGGGAGTTGATTTGATTAAGGTTTTAATTGCTTGAGGACAAGCAAAGGCTTAAGTGTGGGGGAATTTGATAGCATGCATTTAGGTAGGCATATTAGGATGCATTTAGCATGATTTAGATGTGCATAATGCATAGTTTAAGCTAGATTTGCATTTATACTTGTGTTGTTGGTGGAATCGGAATCTACAAGCTTTTATGGATTATTTTCGGTATATGTGGATCCGACTAGGAATGAGGAGGCTCATGGATGAAGGAAGAGTGAAGAGGAGGAGGAATGATGGTGCCCTGATTTCGTCGCATCTCCTCAAGGATCAGGTGCAGATCATCCTTCCTTTCATCCCTTTCTGGATGTCCTGGAGCTCTGTAGGGTGGAGGATTCCTAGGGGGACCTTGGTTCCATTGCTGTTGATAAGGCCTTTGATCCCCCATATAGCGATTAGGCCCTCCTGCGTAAGCTGCATCCTCATGATGTTCTGCCATCCTGACTTGCTCTGTGTGTGGGCACTCAGTAGTGGTGGTCGAAAACAGTGGCTCAAAATCGAAAACGAAGCAACTCGACAAAGGCAAGTCAACTCGATCTCGACTACCCCCTCCTCGAGATCGACAAGAATCAGCAAAGACAGACAACAGCAAATCGACAAAGGGCAGAAACTCCAACTCGACCTAGACCAGTTCTCGTCGAGATCGACAAGAACCGTACTCTATCTCGACCAAGTCCTACTCTATGTCGACAAGAACTGAAATTTAAAGGAATGTAAATTGCAATTGCTCAAAACCCAAACTCAGCTTTTTGACGGAAAATAAACTCAATATATAAAAAGACTCCCAAGGCTAGGGTTTCAACACCACAACGGTAACCATGCAAAACAACACATAAAGACATAAAAGATCATGCTTTCCATCAAATAACTTTCGTTATTAACAAATAGGCATATAGAGGCTCTCGCATAAACCCTAATTGTTACTAACCCTTTTCACATAATTAATCCAAGTTGCATTAAGATCACTTTCGCTTCAATAACACAAACAAGGATCACCTTCAACTCTCGCAAAAGAATCATGCTCATAGGGATAGAAGATGAATCGCACAAAAGATCTGAACTTTATCGCATCGCCTCACATGGCCACCGTCGGGCTCATCCCAGCCCCAGAAGTGGGTGGATTACTCACGCCTCATCGCAAACTCAGACATCATCGATTGATGAAAAGAAACTTGAATAAAACTATATTCAAAGCCTTTTACAATCTTGGCAATCAACTTTCGATGTAAGCCAAAACCCTAAAAACCTTAGAACTCCTAAACTACTCTGTGGAACTACTTACTTCTCTCTAAAATTGAATGAATAAAACTGAGCCCCATGGGCTTTATTTATAGCCTTCATTCCCTAGCTAATCTAGGAAAGAAGATATCTATCTATATCTAAATTTCTATCTAAATTGCTAAAAGATAAATAACTTGTTTAATGGAATTAAATCCATAAGGAAAAGATAAAACTAATTAGGTAACATGTCTTCATCTTGATAGATCTTGCTCTTTGATGGATAGACTTGATAGATCGGATAGATTTCAGCAACTTCGGATAGAATTTTCCGCCTTCGGCATCAAGGAACTCCAATCCTACTCGGACAAGGCTTCGTCGAGCAGCTTCTGGAATCTGGGTCTAGTCGACCTAGACAAGGTCTCCTCGACCTCGAGTTGGGTGGCTCGGCTTGGCTTGGTTCTGCTCGATGTGGCTCGGACTCTGGCTCACTGGTGCTCGTCGACTTCGAGTTGGCCTCGTCGATCTCGAGTAAGGTTGGTCATCGACATGGTCTCCTCGGGTTGGTGTGCTCGACTGGCTCGGACATGCTCGGACATGTCTCAAGGTCTTCGTCGATCTCGACAAGAGTTCGTCGAGATCGAGTTGGGTCTTCTTCCGCTTCCGCGAGCTGGCTCTTCCGCTGGCGGCGGATGGCTTCGTCCGCGGCAGCGGATCCTCCTTTCCGCGGCAGCGAGTCTCCTGGTCGTCCTCGGGTGGATCTCCTCGGCAAGCTCGGCTCTTCTCCTTGTCGACTCCGGACATGGGGACTGGGCTTCGTCGACCTCGACCAGGGCTTGTCGAGGTCGAGTAGGGTCCGGAGTCTGGGTGTCTGGCTTGCTCGATCAGGGTGTGCTCGACCAAGGTTGCTCGGCCATGGCTCGTCTAGGTCGAGTAGGGTTACTCGATGTCGACTAGACTTGACTCTCCGATTTGTTCCGCTGCTTTGACCTTGGACTTCTGTAGTGGTTTTCCGAGCTTTTCCGACCTTTTGTAGAATTGCTGTAAATGCCTCGATTTCTGCGATTTAAACAGAAACTGGTGTAGATTCCATAATTTTGGAAAATAAACATAAACTATACAGATTCTGTACTATCTTAACCCAAATGCATGAAATGTATACAGAAATCGATATGAAAGTTACTGTAAAACATGGCAAATTCCGCTCACAACAAACACCCCATACTTAAGCTTGCTTGTCCTCAAGCTATACTTTTACTTGTCATTCAGGGGAAGTAAACATAAACTCTCAACATCTTAGATTCATTTTTATATAACCCTGCAATCAATTACCATCCTCGAAAAAGTACTATTGTCACAGATTCATGCATGTGCAAATATGTAAAAGCAACATCTACTCACAAAAGGAGGGTTATGCAAAAACATTCATAAGTGACAAAGCATTGATAATCAAGAAGACTTTAATTTAAGCTCATGAAGGAGTAGATTGGTAAAAGGCTAAAGGTGGGCAATATTTGGCGATGTGGTGCTTTTGATCCGGGGAAGTGGAGTACTTTCCAAATTGAATTTCCACATTCCTTCTTCCCTTTGATTCATCACCTTTCATAATGCTTTTCTCAATAATAATGCTTTTACCTCTCTAACCTCAGCATTGCCTTCTCGCGAGTCGCAAACATGGGTGTCATGAATGGCCCCGGATACTTAGTGCTTTGGACTCCTCACAATGTGTCCCATCTCTCCAAACTATTATCTCAGAGAGCAGGGTCAATCTACCTTTATCTCCTGAGGTGATTGGATTTTTTTTCACTCATTAAATTTTCCATATATTTCAACAATTTCCTTCCAAACTCCAATAATAATAACACAAACACCATATGACATCTCCATAATGTAACATCATTCTCAACATAATCCCCGGATAAGGTAAAGAATGGTAATTATTTGGGAACATGTGGAGCAATATTTGAAATAAGGCATAACATGGCTTTTGTGATGCATAAGCATAGGTAAGGCTAGGATATAAACAATATGAGCATTATATGGAATTTAAAGTCCTCAATCATTTTATCATGCAACATGTCAAAAGCAATTTCAAATTTTACCTCCTTTCATGGTTTTCAAGAAATAATGCACTTCATTGTGACTTCCCTTAACTAGGCAATTTCATGCTATATCTCTAATGAATCCAATTTTGCATCGTCGAGTCCAATATAAGTTTCCATGACATTTTTCAAAAATTTCAATGGGGTTCATTTTTCAAGTTTTTTGGAAAACATGCATATAAAAGCACATAAATAAATAATGCATTCCAAAATAGTCATGTAGCAATTCCAAGAAATAATGCACACATAATGTCAAGTATGGAAAATATGCATAATGTAAGCCCTTCCCCCACCCCATACTTAAACATTACAGTGTCCTCACTGTATAAAAAAAACAATGTAAAGGGTAAAGAAAGAAACTCACAAGACATGTGTGCAGAGCTGCAAAATTTCGAATGGAGCACCTCTTAGTCCGAGTAAGGTTGTAGCTTGGTTCTATCCATTGACCTGAAAGGTAGAAGACATATACCCATAATAGAAACAACAAAAACCAAAGAAATATTCAAAACCAAAAAACCAAAAAACAAAGTTTAAATGTCCTAAAAAGTCTATGTACATGCTCTAGATTTTATAGTCGCTAGGCCGACTTTCCATTTAGCTCAAGGTGGCATCTGCAGGGCCCATGTAGCTTGGGCCTCAAATAAGACTCCATTCTTGTCCATTAGCTGTAATCCCCCAGAATGGATCTTGTTCACCACGAACGGTCCCATCCGCTTCTTGTTGAATTTGTTTGGAAACCAATGATCCTTTGATTTAGAGACATAGAGTTTGTCTCCAACTTCATACTCCTTAGGCTCATCATTGGAAATCCTGCACAATCGCACATACCAAGGCAAACCTCTCCCATGTATAGATAAATCCTTAATGGAAATAGGAGAAGAAAGATCCATACCTTGACTTACCTTTGCGGAAACGGAATCGGGGACCACGGTGTTTGGTCGATCTCGACTAGGGCTCCTCGAGATCGACGAGACTGCAGGCTCTGGTGGTGTCCTAGTCGAAGAAGCAGAAGTCGAGGAAGAGGGTGGCTCGTCGACCTCGAGTAGGCTACTCGACATCGACAAGGAATTTGCTCCTGGCGGGTGGCTCATCGAGGAAGGCATGTCTGGTGGCACTGGGTGGTGGTCGACCTCGATAAGCCTAGTCGAGGTCGAGTAGGGCTTTGGTCCTGGAGTCACCATCGTCGAGGAAGAAGAAGCCGAGGCCGTCAAAGGGTGGTCGATCTCGACAAGACCCTTGTCGATCTCGACTAGAGATGGTGCGTCAGGCGGCTTCTGTGTCGAGGAACCAGAAGTCGTGTTGGCTGGGTTCTTGTCGACCTCGAGTAGCCTACTCGAGATCGACGAGGGTGTGGCTTCCGTCTGGCTGCTCGACGAAACTGGCTCTGGTGGAGTCTCCTTGGTCTGGTCGAGATCGACTAGGGTTCTACTCGATGTCGAGGAGCCCTGGTCGATCTTGACCCCATACTTAGCTCCTGTCAAGGCATCCGAAAAATAATGAATCCACAAGGACTTACCTTGGTATGTGTCAATGGGATTCTCCGTGTTTTCGTTGAGGATTGCCATGATCTCCTCCACCTGGGCCTCCATGTCCCTTTTTTCTATCTCCTCAGGGGTCATATTTCTGACCTTGGGTTCCCCGCAGGTGATGTAGCCAGCTGAGATAGATTTGACCTCTTCCATTGGACCTGTATGTCTTTCAGTTTTATTAAAGGAATACTCAATTACCTCATCGCTGATGTTGAAGGTGAGCACTCCTTTCCTTACACTTATGTTGGCATCCACAGTCGCCAAGAATGGTCTCCCTAGAATAATTGGACAAGCAGGATCTTCTTGCATATCAACAATTAAGAAATCAGCAGGAACGAAGAATTTACCTACTTGTACTGGGACATTTTCCACCATGCCTGTTGGAATGACCACCGTGTTGTTGGCCATGTAAAGTCTAGCATCCACAGGCTCCAGGGCACCTATCTTAATCTTGGACCAAATTGTTAAAGGCATAATACTAACACTGGCTCCAAGATCACATAGGGCATTGATTTTGTATGGACCAAATCCAATAGTTATAGCAAACTTACCTGGCTCCGGCCTCTTCTCCAATATGTCCAGATGGCTACACTCCTCTGTGATTTCCGCCATCGATCGCTTTTTGCTCAGAATCTTCTTCAGGAACTTGACGTAGGACGGCATTTCATTGAGAGCTTCTGTAAAGGGGATAGTGACGTTCAGCTTCTGAAGCATCTTGATGAAGCGCTGAAACTTTTTCTCCGCTGGGTCCTTTAGAGATTTTGTGGGGAAAGGCAGCTTCTTTTTCTGCGTCGGAGCCAGAACAGACGTCGGAGTTGCCGCAGATTTCTAGACCGAGGGCTCCTCGACATCGACAAGGCCTTTGTCGACATCGACCAGATTGGGCCCAGTCGAGTTGTTGTGTGGTGCAGACGAAGATTCTGGAGATTTCTCCTCGACCTCGAGTAGACCTTTGTCGAGGTCGACTAGGCTCTGGTCGAGATCGACGACGGGTTTGTCGACCTCGACTTGCTGTTCCTTGTCATTCTGCTGCTTCCCGACCTCTGGCTCTTGTAGTTGATGCCCGCTCCTGAGTTTTACAGCAGCTATGTGTCCAGTCTTTCCCTTAGGATTTGGTTCTGTTTGCCCAGGGAGCTTGCCGGACTGTCGTGGGATCTGCGCAGAAATCTGTCCTATCTGCGTCTCAATTCCCCTTTTCCAGATGTCCAGTTCTCCAAATTTGGTGGTGATGTTCTGGAACTGGTTGTTGATGGTGCCCTGATTTCGTCGCATCTCCTCAAGGATCAGGTGCAGATCATCCTTCCTTTCATCCCTTTCTGGATGTCCTGGAGCTCTGTAGGGTGGAGGATTCCTAGGGGGACCTTGGTTCCATTGCTGTTGATAAGGCCTTTGATCCCCCATATAGCGATTAGGCCCTCCTGCGTAAGCTGCATCCTCATGATGTTCTGCCATCCTGACTTGCTCTGTGTGTGGGCACTCAGTAGTGGTGGTCGAAAACAGTGGCTCAAAATCGAAAACGAAGCAACTCGACAAAGGCAAGTCAACTCGATCTCGACTACCCCCTCCTCGAGATCGACAAGAATCAGCAAAGACAGACAACAGCAAATCGACAAAGGGCAGAAACTCCAACTCGACCTAGACCAGTTCTCGTCGAGATCGACAAGAACCGTACTCTATCTCGACCAAGTCCTACTCTATGTCGACAAGAACTGAAATTTAAAGGAATGTAAATTGCAATTGCTCAAAACCCAAACTCAGCTTTTTGACGGAAAATAAACTCAATATATAAAAAGACTCCCAAGGCTAGGGTTTCAACACCACAACGGTAACCATGCAAAACAACACATAAAGACATAAAAGATCATGCTTTCCATCAAATAACTTTCGTTATTAACAAATAGGCATATAGAGGCTCTCGCATAAACCCTAATTGTTACTAACCCTTTTCACATAATTAATCCAAGTTGCATTAAGATCACTTTCGCTTCAATAACACAAACAAGGATCACCTTCAACTCTCGCAAAAGAATCATGCTCATAGGGATAGAAGATGAATCGCACAAAAGATCTGAACTTTATCGCATCGCCTCACATGGCCACCGTCGGGCTCATCCCAGCCCCAGAAGTGGGTGGATTACTCACGCCTCATCGCAAACTCAGACATCATCGATTGATGAAAAGAAACTTGAATAAAACTATATTCAAAGCCTTTTACAATCTTGGCAATCAACTTTCGATGTAAGCCAAAACCCTAAAAACCTTAGAACTCCTAAACTACTCTGTGGAACTACTTACTTCTCTCTAAAATTGAATGAATAAAACTGAGCCCCATGGGCTTTATTTATAGCCTTCATTCCCTAGCTAATCTAGGAAAGAAGATATCTATCTATATCTAAATTTCTATCTAAATTGCTAAAAGATAAATAACTTGTTTAATGGAATTAAATCCATAAGGAAAAGATAAAACTAATTAGGTAACATGTCTTCATCTTGATAGATCTTGCTCTTTGATGGATAGACTTGATACATCGGATAGATTTCAGCAACTTCGGATAGAATTTTCCGCCTTCGGGTTGGTGTGCTCGACTGGCTCGGACATGCTCGGACATGTCTCAAGGTCTTCGTCGATCTCGACAAGAGTTCGTCGAGATCGAGTTGGGTCTTCTTCCGCTTCCGCGAGCTGGCTCTTCCGCTGGCGGCGGATGGCTTCGTCCGCGGCAACGGATCCTCCTTTCCGCGGCAGCGAGTCTCCTGGTCGTCCTCGGGTGGATCTCCTCGGCAAGCTCGGCTCTTCTCCTTGTCGACTCCGGACATGGGGACTGGGCTTGTCGAGGTCGAGTAGGGTCCGGAGTCTGGGTGTCTGGCTTGCTCGATCAGGGTGTGCTCGACCAAGGCTGCTCGGCCATGGCTCGTCTAGGTCGAGTAGGGTTACTCGATGTCGACTAGACTTGACTCTCCGATTTGTTCCGCTGCTTTGACCTTGGACTTCTGTAGTGGTTTTCCGAGCTTTTCCGACCTTCTGTAGAATTGCTGTAAATGCTTCGATTTCTGCGATTTAAACAGAAACTGGTGTAGATTCCATAATTTTGGCAAATAAACATAAACTATACAGATTATGTACTATCTTAACCCAAATGCATGAAATGTATACAGAAATCGATATAAAAGTTACTGTAAAACATGGCAAATTCCGCTCAAAACAAGGACTCGTAGGACTAGTAATTTACCTAAGATCTGGACAAGCACATTGATAGGAAAATACAAGAACTAGAGGCTGAAACAAGGATCGAATTCATCAATCGAAGTGATAAATTGTAGGTGAACCTATTTCTCTCCACTGAATTCTACAATCTATTTACTTTGTTTGCTTACTTCCGCTTTGATAAAAGGCGGACCTTTTTCACACCAAACCCCCCAATTTCTCCTCTTAGCGATTAGAATTGACACTCGAATTGAATAGATTTCCCTGTGGATCGATCTCTTGCTTACACACTATACTAGTTGTGAGTTTGAGTATTCTTTGGCAAGAACAACGACATGTTTTCCTCTTGTCACACAACAAGCACTTCAGGTTTATTATCTTCAATATCCAAGAGCCACACGGGAGCGTATGGAATGGTGGCATATGTGCAAGAGAAGGCCTCACAACTGGATTGAACAACGATGGAATGCCGAGGGCCAAGCCGTCGTAGATGCTTACCAGTCAGATGAAGTCATCACCCCGGAATTGTCCATCAACATAGAAGTGGACAAATCGCTAGCAAACTTGCAAGATCCTTCAGGTGCAACCGAAGTCTGGGAGGACACCGACGCTGTGGGGCTTGACCACGTCGAGGATGAGTTTCATGTTCAACAAGAAGAGGACGTATTTGAGGCCACAACAAGCTATGAAGATTGCTCTGATTGACAATATTGCGAGATCATTCATGTGACGCTTGCTAGCTGTTTGTTTTATTGACTTCGTCAAACTGGATCAGATTTCATTTTCAGTAACAAAAAATCTGCTAGCTGCTTGATATCCTTAATTATTACTTAGCTAAAAATGCCATAAGTAAATCAGAAATGTGTAGAATGCAATCAGAAATGCCATGAGTAAATCTTCCAACTTTATTTGGCTACTGTCTGAGTTTTACATATATAGATAAAAGCTTCATTCTACTGATGACAACATGGAAGCTACTAATATTTTCAATTTTACACCAATTCCCTTAAGACATAATGCTAATACATCTCTTCAAATTTTCACCAACACAATGAACAAGATAACCAACATGACACCTACTACGATTTTCAGCACGTCATTCTCCCTTTGAATCTTCGCAAAATCAGTGCTCAACTTAAAAAATTCTAAGGGTCCATGATCTTCATATGTGATAGAAACACCATAACTCTCTCTTTGGATCTTCATGCTCTTGTTAGTGTCATGAGCATCATCAAACTCTCAAGACCACTCAGATTGAATAGAAAGGGAATAAGCTGATGTAGATTATTCTTTGTAAAATAGTTTTGGAATGATACATGGAGAGATCTATTTATAGAGGAAGGAGCACACACAGGTGTTGTTGTACATAGCCTTCTTTCTGTTATAACAGAAAAATGATAACATCGGCTCCTCGAACTAGCTCTGAGCTACGTTTAACACAGATTATGAAACCAACAGTCTACAAATAATCATTTTCCAGCCAGATCAAAGTATGCAAGCATATCTGAAAGATGTATACATCCGACAAGTCCATATTATGCATATATACACCTCTTTTGACAGAAAAGTCTTGTGACAGTAAAGTGTTATGACAATCTACCAAATATGTAGCAAATATGGAGCAATTATCTTCTGACAGTCTACCAAATATGAAGCAAATATGAACATGCATATATGAAGCAAATATGAAGCAATTCTCTTATGACATAAAACTCATACAAGTTAGGTTATCTGAAAGATGTACACAACCATTTTATGCATACACCAGTGCGATATCAAACTGACAGAAAACTCATTCTACAACCATATTATGCATACACCAGTACTTTCATTCTACAATTCATGAAATCTGAGAAAATCTGAGAAAACTTGTACAAACTCAAGGCGATAATGGAAAACATAGCAACTCTAACACAAAATAACAACCACAGTACGTATGCATACACCAGCTTGATATCCACAGTGGAAATCAAATTCGAAACCCCTCACAGATTCCCCAATTCAAATAAATTTTGAAAACCTGTACAAACTCAAGACGAATTTGAAATGCCAGTTTCCCTAAACGTTTCCCCAATTCAAAAACCATAAAATTGAAATCAAATTCGAAAACCCTAATAGTTTCCCCAATTCGAAAGGCCAGAATTCAAATTTGATCGAACATGGGAGATAAACGAAATATTGGAATCATACCTTCCATAATGGACAAACATAAAATTGTCTACCCGAATTTCTAGTGTATTTGCAAGTTTGCAATCTCGCAGGGAAGCCATGCTTGCACCTTTCAATTGAAGCTTCGTTGCCGACTCTTCTCCGAGCATTTGATTTCATGGATGAGGTTTGTTGTCCCCAGCCCTCCGTCATCCTTAGAAAGCCTTTGCCCTTTGTTGTTCGTCCCCAACCCTCCGTCGTCGACTCTTCTCTTCTGTAACTGCTAGATCTCTCCAGCCAAGCTTAGTTCGTCTCTATACATTTCTCGATCTCCGGCCAATCTTCGTTCTTTCATTTTCCTCTGTAAAACAAATTGTAAAAAAAATTATGACATGGCAAAATGGTAATTTCTCCAACGTATAGTAGGTTCAATTGGAAAAAAAAAATCAGGGTTTAGGGTTAGTGTTAGGGTTAGGGTTTAGGGTTATGGTTTAGGGTTTAGGGTTAGGTTTTAGATCAAGGTAGATCACTCAATAGATTGAGTGGTGATCAATATAGTTGGTGTTGCTTGTCTATTTGTAATTATAAGGCAGCAAAAATGGACGCCACGTGCGTTTTCCGACGTCCATTTGGCGTGTTTTTCGGTTTAGGGTTTAGGGTATAGGGTTTAGGGTATAGGGTTTAAGGTTAGATGAAGATAGATCACTCAATATATAGATCGATCGAGTGGTATAGTTCATCCTCCAACCTCTAGTGGTAAATATGATTCTTACATTTCTTTCCGAGTTATCGTAATTCTTACATTTCATACACATGCCTCAAACGTGATCGTGATCAAGTTAGTTTGTTTCGTTATGAATAAAATATGCGCTTCTTATAAGGTTGAAATAAATAAAAGCATTTTTCATGGACATTTCTTATATTTGGTGTTGTGATCGTGATAGTTTTTCCGTTCTCACAAAATGTGAGTTGAATTGTTTAGAGTTTACATTTGTTCTCCATTCACCGAGATAGTTCATTTGGTCGAGGTAGTTTCGATCAACATGCATAATAAGGTGGAGTGTTGAGTATTCAATTAACGTAGAGATCAATATACTTTGTTTCGATCGTGGAATCTCGATCAAATGTATAAGCTTTTATACTTAATTAATATAAAACTTAAAGTAACTTTTCAAACCTTTCTTTTGAAAAAACTTTAGGAATTTAATTGATATATATAGGGATAATCAATTGTATATTACAAATGCTTCTTATGTAATTATGAAAATAACATAAAGTATTCATTTAATGGTGTTGTGTTCAATTGTGATTTGTATATATAACGACTTGTGTATATGTATCGAATGCCTTTTACAAATTTGTGAAAGTGAAAATTTGGGAGGGAAAGTGAAAATTTGGGAGGGAAGTCCAAAATCCAAATTTCGGATAGGCCCAATTCAGAAAAAGCGTTCTCTCCATCACTGTCCACATTTCAGAAACCCTAGCTCTCTCCTCTCTCAATCGCTCTCTTCTCTCTCTTCTCTCTCAAGCTCCCTCTCCATCCTCCGAATTTGAGAAACCCTAACTCTCTCCTCTCTCAATCGCTCTCTTCTCTCTTAATCATGCGAGGAGGTGCACCCCGGAGGTCTTCTTGCAATAATGCAGGCTCCAGACCACCACTGGCCCCGACCAGTGCACCGATTAAGCCAGTACGGCCGACCTCTCCACTAGCTACTTCCTCTCCAATGGTCGCCTCTCCTACCAGGGCTTCACCTCGGAGACATCAACCAGTTGCACCCTTTCCATCGGTTAACCCTCCCACTGCGGCCAAACCACTGGTACGCCCTCCTATTAGATCGTCGCCCCGAAAACCTCAACCCACTGCTCCCTCTCAACCGCTAACCCATGCGCCAACTCCACTGATCAACCCACTGCCCCCTACCACAGCATCACCCCGGATACCTCTACCTAGTTGCCCCTCCCCTCCGGTGACATCTCCTTCCCTCATGCCGTCTCAACCCCCACTGAACAATACCAACCCAAGGAAAAGACCCACTGCCCCCTCCCCACAGGTGACATCTCCTGCCCTCACGCCGTCTCAACCCCCACTGAACAATACCAACCCAAGGAAAAGACCCACTGCCCCCTCCCCACCGGTGATGTCCCCTTCCCCAACGGTGAGCTCCGAACCTTCTGCGCTAGCCTAACCCACTTCCTCTCAACCTGGGGCCTCCACATCCTTGGCGACAACTCTGCCGACCTCCCAATCTCAACCCGCGCTGGTGTCAGACAACAATGAAGATGAGTCATCCTTAGGGACAGAGAAACCATCTTCTGAAAACAAGGACGACTCAGCTGCCGCCGGAAGTGAGGAATCTTCCGGGTGGAACAGAAAAGTTTCAATTCAGCTTGTTAATGGAACGTAAGTGGGATGGAAGTTTCTCTTCTTACCTTTGTTATGCGGTTTCTGAATTTCCAATTAAAAGTTCAATGTTTGTTGCTTATGATCAATGTTTGTTGAATGATCATTGTTATGGTGCTTATGTGTTTCATGTGTTATGGTGCTTCTGATTAGGGGTTATGTCTACTGATTAGGGTTTATAGTTGGTGTTGCTTGTCTATTTTTATTTATAAGAGTTGAAGTTTAAGTGTTCATCTGTTGTTGTCTGTATTTGTTTGTTGTCATGTGCTTCTGATTAAGGCTTATGTGTTTCTATGTGAGTTTGGTTTTCATCTGTTGAACGATCAAGTAACCCCTATTGCTTATGTGTTAGGGTGCTTATTTGTTAACCTCTGTTGCTTTGGTTTGGTTTTCATTTGTTGTTATTTCAATCTCTGTTGTTATTTCATTTGCTTTGGTTTGGTTTGGTTTTCATTTGTTGCTTTGGTTTGGTTTGGGTTGGTTTTCAAGTGCTAGGGTGCTTATGTTGTTATTTATGTTTGGTTTTCATGTGTTAGTGTTTTATTTGTTCATTCAACTAATGCTAGTATAAATACTTGTATGATTGGATTCATATTATTAGCCATTTTTTATGTGTGTTGAGCAAGTGACCAATGCTAATACATCTCTTATTTTCTCTGTATGACTTGATGAAGATTCGATGCAACCAATCCTGCATTTGGAGTCCTCACGCAGATTATTCATTCACATTTTGATGGTCCATACATACGTTGGAGTGATGTTCCTGAACCAACAGTGGAGCTATGGTGGGAGTTGTTCAAGGTATAAAACAATTACATAACTTGATACTTTTATTACTTTTATTTGACTGAATACATAATGTATATATACCGGCTCATTATTTCTCAATATGTTCAGCATCGGTGTACATGGGATGAAAACATATACCTAGATTCAGTCGTTCGCAAGGCTTTCAACACTAGGGGAAGGGACCACCTAAGGAACGTTTTCGGGAAGGCACGCACTAGAAGAACAAAAAAAAGCCTACGTGGGTAAAGCAATGTATATGGGTGAAAATGTGGGAGGCATGGAGAAAGGAGGACAAGTTTCTACACCAATCTGAAGTGAACAAGAAGAACATAGCTATAGCAGCAGAGAGGGGTAGTCCAATTTTCAGTGGCGGTTCGGTTTCCACAACCGTAATCAAGGATCGGCTTGTATGCACTATATGTCCTCTGTCCTCCTCTTGTTTTCCCTTTTACTATCTATGCATTTTATTTACCTAGTTATCTAAACCAATTTTCTGTTTTCACAGAAGAAGGAGCTTGGAAAGGACCCCACACCAAAGCAGACCTTTGAAATGTGTCACAAAAAAAAAAGCGATGGTTCTTGGGCGGGCGCTCAATGCCAAGAAACTGGGGTAACTTCATTTTTAACTGACCCTTTATTTTCTTAATGTTTTTTGTTGTTTGATGTCCACAATCTAAACTGGCCTTGTTGTTATTGCATTTCATATCGTAATGTTGTTGTCTATTACAAACCCAAATGATATGATGTATCATTGGTGTTGTCCTCTTTTCTTGTTGTACACGTGTTTCATGTTTGGCTAAAACTGGTATTTGGTATTGTCCTCTTTGATTTACTTAGCTACTGTATTGTTGTTTTGTTTCTGAACTGGGGGAGGGTGTTACTGCATGTGAACTGCTACTCTTGTTGTCTCTTCCAAATCCAAATGTTGGGTCACCAGGAACTGGAACTGTCATCTCTTTGTTGTTGTTGTGCATGTGTTTTATACTTGGCTATAGGTTAATTCATGTGATGCTACTTCCACTGGTTTATGGTAAGTTAGAAAGCACCAAGTATGACCAGCTGGTTGTGCCTGTGTTTTATACTTGGATATAATGTGATGCTACTTCCACTGGTTGTGCATGTGTTTTATACTTGGATATAATGTTGGGATCTATTGTGCTGTCAATTGCATTGCAATCTACTCAGTTGATGAAAGCAAGTATTTATGTTATAAGATACTGCCTTGGTTTGGTTGTTTATTTCATTTCCATTTCTTTTATAGGACAAGTATGACCAGCTGCTTGAAGAAGAAACATTGGATGATGATGCAGTCTCTCATAATGGATCCCATTCGGTTGACACGAATCAGCTTTGGCTCAAGGCAACAGGTGGTGCAAAGAAAGGCCGGGTTCACGGCATGGGATCGGAGTCGCAGCCCATCTTGCAGTCAGGCAATTATCCACGCACTGGTCGCCACCATTCTGCAGCTGGTTCTAGCAAGTTGAAGGACTACATGATGTCTGAACTGTCAACAATCAAAGAAGACTTGAGAAAAGAAATGGTGGAGTTGGGGGATCAAGTGCAGACACAGGTGGCCACAAATCTCAGGGAAGAGATGACATTCTTTGGAGATCGAATGCAGGAGATGCTTATTAGCACCATGAGGGATTTGTACAAGGGCAAACGCCCATCAAAATCAAAGTAAGCAGGCTTTAGTGCAATGTGGTGGTTAAGACTTTTTTTGTTTTGATTGTGTCTTGTAACTGTTTGGATTTGGATGTTTCTCTTCTAGAATGTCGAAAACTATGACCGGCTCAATTTGTGTCGTTTGCTGTCGAACTACTTTTCTAGACTTCTGTTTGTTGTATTGGATTACTGTTTCGTTTGATGTATTGTAGTGACATTAATTATGACTTTTATGAATATTTTCCGTATCATATATATATATATCAGGCCAAGAAATATGCTACATGAAAGTAGCCTCCAAAATAGCAACGGTAAGATAACTGGCGTTACCCACAACCTTAGCAACAACATTAGCAACGACCATGGCAACCACTTTAGCAACGACCCCACCAAGACACTAGTAATGGCCTTGACATCAACTTTAGCAACGGCCTTAGCAACGAACCAAGCTCGATTCATCACCAGTTTCTAGCTACGAACCCACCAACGAACTTAGCAACGACTCTAATTTTTGAGGTTGTTTACAAACCGGGTTCGTAGCCACAGCCACGACATATGTCATCTACTATTAGCCACGTCAATAAAATATTCGTTGCTAAAATCCGTTGCTGACGCCCGTTGCTATTAGCTGCGAGGCATATAGCAAGGGATGGCCCGCCCGTGGCTGATTCCGTGGCTAAACTGGTTGGCAACGGACATTCGTGGCTAAATCCATTGCTACTGTCCGTAGCTATTTCCTGCGTTTTTAGTAGTGTTTCGTATCAAAGTGGGTATAGTTTGTTTGAGTTTTCGGTCAAATCATATTCGATCCGATTGGATAATTAGGTTGATTTTGACTCGGTTGAATACTTAAATATGTAATTTACATAAAATAAATGATTTTGAATCGATTGAATACTTGAATATGTAATTTTGACTCAGTTGAATACACTCATTGTCATTGACTCGTCGGTTGTCGACCGATTTTCAAAAAAGCCATAATCGAAAATTCGGTATTCGACAACAATTAACAAAAATAATTGGTGTTTTATATGTTAAGTATAATAAAAAACTTGTGTTAAATAAAACAAGCATTTAACATTCAAGCATTAAAATGTTGATGTTTGATAGCATGCATTTAGGTAGGCATAATAGGTTGCATTTAGCTTAGTTAAGATGCATTTCATTGATGGATTAAGCGTGATTTGCATATTAGTTCTCTATGTTGTCGGAGTCGGAATCTACACGCTTTTATTGATTATTTCAGGAAATGGTGGATCTGAGGAGGAGACATGAGTTGATAACGCATTGGATGAGAATGTCTAGTTGATCGAAGAAGCTTACATGAAGATCTCAAGAGGTTCTGAGAAGAAGAAGCGAGCCTAAACGAAGAACAAGTCTGCAGAAGTTGCAGCCAGACATGCTGAACTTGTTTTGCACTTTCTGAAGGTCTCGATTGTCCGATTGACTATTATGACCATGCGTTGGAAAGCTCTTTCAGAGAGCTAGAACTTCCCTGTTGAAAAGAAGGGCAAATTCGAGATGAATTTTCCGGGAAAGACCGATGCAGCGGTCGTAGCATGGATGCAGCGGCCGCCGCCAGTACCGTCGCAGCGGGGTACGAAGGAACAGAGTGCTGCGGCCGCAGCATATATGCTGTGCCCGCAGTATTGGTCGTTAGTGTTTCTGCGCAGCGTTTTGAAGAATTAAAAAACCCTAGATCTATTTGTTTATTTTGTGGCCGACTTTGGATGTTTTAAAAGGCCATGTTTTATGCTATTTTCAAGACTTCTATTCTATTCTACTCTTTTCATTCATCAGACACTTTAGAGATTCTGAGCGATGTCTTCCATTAGGAACTAAACTCATCTATTTTGCCTGCAATTTGAAGCTTTATTTGGTTGATTATGAGTTTCTAATTCTCGTTCCTTATTTCCTATATTTGAATGCTTCAACTTCTTTGTGCTTGATTGTTTATTGTTTTGTTCTATCTTGTCTGGCCAACTTGTTAGATCAATTCAATCGCTAAGGTTTTGTAGATTCCTGGTTGTGAACCCTAACCTAAGTGGCAAACATTTTCCTTTAGGGCTGGTTGAACTAATTGAATGAGTAGGAAGTTGAATGTGTTGTTAAATCCCTCTTTAGAGACTGCAAATACCTTGGCTAATCTCTGAACTTAAAGCTATCAATTATGTTAAATCCTTCTTTAGGGACTGTTTGATTGATAAGGGTTGCTAGGACTGGTTGGACTAGTAACTATATTAGGTCGGGACAAGGGCATTCATAGGAAACTTAATAGGACGAGAAGAATTTACAAGGATCGCTTCAATCCAATAAAGTGGAAAATTGTAGGTAGAATTGCTTCTCCAAATTGTCTAAAACAAATTCATTTACTTTGTTTTTTTTTATTTCACTTTGATAAAAAGGCGAAACTTTCACACATAAAAACCCCCTTTTTGGTTACTTGATTGGCATCTAAATCACACTTGAATAGCGAATTTCCCTGTGGGATCGACCTCTTGCTTATTGCTATACTAGTTATAGGTTTGAGATTTACTTTGACGGATCAATGACAGGTTTTCCCTCCGTCAAATTTGGAGAGGAATTCTGTATATATAGATGCATATAGGAGATCATATTTAAATTTCTGCACCATGCTTAATTTATTTCATTTTTTTAATTAATTTCTTGTTTATTTTCGTAATTAAAAAAATCGAAAATTCCAAAAATAAGCATGCATTGCATACATATGTGTTTTTCAAACACCCATCTAGCTTAGTTTGTCCTCTACATTAAATTTCAAGCATTATCATATAAATCTCATGGAGTTTTGGATGTTTTAGCCTTGTTTGTATTTGATTTTTGTGGAACATGAGCTAGCAAATATAACTGAACATGTATGATTGAGCTAAAGTATGATTGAAGTCCTAAAAACATGACCCTGTGAGAATGTTTGGCCTTATTTGAATTCTTTTGCTCAATTGTGTGAATTATTCTCCTTGTGTCGCTACCTCTTGGCATTGACTGCAGTATCTATTTTTTTTTATAAAAAAACCGACTCACATGGTTGTTGCTTGCGGAGTTTATGTTTATATTTTGAATTTTTTGTTTGAATTTGTACATATTTAGAGAATAAGGTGGCAATGGTTGATGCATTTAGTAACCGGATCTATGCATGACACCCATGGGTATGATTCACGCAAAACAGTATTGAAAACTATCCACTAGGAGAGAAAGCTTGATCATTGAGTAACTAGGTTCATTCATGACACCCATGTTTGCAACTTGCGTCAAAAGATGTTCAAGTAGACTTCATATTAGTAGGTTGATGTGTTGATAGACCGGGGCCATTCATGACACCCGTGTTTGCGCCTCGCGTAAGGAAAACACCAAGGAAAGAAAAAAAGAAAAAAAAAAAGAAGAAGAAAAGAAAACAAAAGAAAAGAAAAAAAAGAGTGTCACATTTTATTTAGTAGTCTTTATTGTGTCCCGCAAGTAATGACATTTCGGTAGATATTTGGTGATATGGTGGTCAATGTCTATGAGCTTAGTGCATTTTGGATTGAGTTGAGAGTTGTACCTTAAAGCCTAAACACATGAGTGAAACACATATTTCTGGTGAGGTTGGATGATGTCTACTTCTAAGCTTTGATCACTGAAATACATGCTATGAGGTTTGTTTGCTTGGTTTATGTTTTCACCTGCTATGATGTTGTTTTTTGATGAGGTTGAAACTTGAAGGTATTTCCTGTGGGATGCGTTGATTCATGTTCATTCTATCATTGCTTGAGGACAAGCAAAAGTTAAGTGTGGGGGAGTTTGATAGCATACATTTAGGTAGGCATAATAGGCTGCATTTAGCTTAGTTAAGATGCATTTCATTGATGGATTAAGCACGATTTGCATATTAGTTCTCTATGTTGTCGGAGTCGGAATCTACACGCTTTTATTGATTATTTCAAGTAATGGTGGATCCGAGGAGGAGACATGAGTTGATAACGCATTGGATGAGAATGTCTAGTTGATCGAAGAAGCTTACATGAAGATCTCAAGAGGTCGTGAGAAGAAGAAGCGAGCCTAAACGAAGAACAAGTCTGCAGAAGTTGTTGTCGGACATGCTGAACTTGTTTTGCACTTTCTGGAGGCCTCGATTATCCGATTGACTATTATGACCATACGTTGGAAAGCTCTTTCAGAGAGCTACAACTTTCTTGTTGAGAAGAAGAGAAAATTCGAGACCGATTTTCCGGGAAAGACTGATGCAGCGACCGCAACATCTATGCAGCGGCCGCCGCCAGTACCGTCGCAGCGGGGTACAAAGGAACAAAGTGTTGCGGCCGCAACATATATGCTGCGCCCGCAGCATTGTTCGTCAGTATTTATGCGCTGCGTTTTGAAGAATTAAAAAACCCTAAATCTATTTGTTTATTTTGTGGCCGACTTTGGATGTTTTAAAAGGCCAAGTTTTATGTTATTTTCAGGACTTCTATTCTATTCTACTCTTTTCATTCATCAGACACTTTAGAGATTTTGAGCGATGTCTTCCATGAGGAACTAAACTCATCTATTCTGCCGGCAATTTGAAGCTTTATTTGGATTGATTGTGAGTTTCTAATTCTCGTTCCTTATTTCCTATATTTGAATGCTTCAACTTCTTTGTGCTTGATTGTTTATTGTTTTGTTCTATCTTGTCTGGCCAACTTGTTAGATCAATTCAATCGCTAAGGTTTTGTAGATTCCTGGTTGTGAACCCTAACCTAAGTGGCAAACTTATTCCTTTAGGGCTGGTTGAACTAATTGAATGAGTAGGAAGTTGAATGTGTTGTTAAATCCCTCTTTAGGGACTGCAAATACCTTGGCTAATGTCTGAACTTAAAGCTATCAATTGGGTTAAATCCTTCTTTAGGGACTGTTTGATTGATAAGGGTTGCTAGGACTGGTTGGACTAGTAACTATATTAGGTCGGGACAAGGGCATTCATAGGAAACTTAATAGGACGAGAAGAAGTTACAAGGATCGCTTCAATCCAATAACGTGGAAAATTGTAGGTAGAATTGCTTCTCCAAATTGTCTAAAACAAATTCATTTACTTTGCTTTCTTTATTTCGCTTTGATAAAAGGCAAAACTTTCACACACAAAAACCCCTCTTTTGGTTACATTATTGGCATCTAAATCACACTTGAATAATAATTTCCCTGTGGGATCGACCTCTTGCTTATTGCTATACTAATTATAGGTTTGAGATTTACTTTGACGGATCAACGATAGGTTTTCCCTCCACCAATGTTAAATAACCATTTAGGTCGGGTCGGGATGAGAGTCAAGTCGGGTTTAGAGTTGAATCGGGTTCAAAGTCGGGTCAAGTTTAGAATCGGGTCGGGTCGGATCGGGTTCGGGTTCGGGTTACAGATGATTCTAGATTCTCGGGTTTCGATTGGGCTCGGGTGAGTCGGGTCGGTTTTCGGTTCGTGTCAGATTTTGCCAGCTCTAAGTGAAGGGCTGGTTATTGATAACATAGCAGGGATCTCACACAGCTATGGAAAGACGAGAGCAAGGTTGATTCATGTTAACCGATCTTCTTCCTCATCGACTTCTTGAGGGTTGGAGGTGATGTTTCTGACATAGGGGAGTAACGTATATATAAATAAAATATCAAGCAACCCAACTCCTAGTTCTAGCAAATAAAATTACAATATATATAATGAAAACTATTTTTATATATAATAATCTTAATTTTTGGATTTTCACCCAATCAATCTAATCTACATAAATTTTTAAATAATAAAAAATTTTAATATTTTTTTAACCAATGAGATTTACCTATTCGAACTATTAAATAAGAAATATTTTTGTTTAGATGCCATAATCATTTCAATTTTACAATTTCCTCTCAATCAACTAAATCTAGGGGAAAAAAAATCAAACTAATGAAATTGGTACACGTTTATATATTAAATCAATCTAGTTATATCAACATATTAAATAATAAGCATTTTTTATTAGGTGTTATAACCACATTTATTTTAGGATTTTAACTCAATGAAAATATTCTGTTTAAATCTTAAACTCGTGTAATTTTTACACATTTTCATAAATATTTTTATTATTTTTTACTTAATTATCAAATCTATTTTTTTCTATTTTATGTTAACGTTCGATAATAGTTTATCGTAGTAATTTTTTATACTTCTAAAATTTTATTTATTGTCTAAAAAGAAAAATATGAGCCATGACATGAGGATTGTACTAGTTTTCAACCAAAATGTTAACAAATTCGACAGATGAGCATTTGGAGAGAAAAAATGAGAACCTCAGGGGCATTTGGCGAAAAAAAATATAAATCTTAGGGGCATCTAGCAAAATATGTCAAACTTTCGTACACCACGCGAATAAGCCTTAACTTCAGGGGTATTTTGTGAAAATTCCGTATTTTTATTATTTTTTACTCAATTATCAAATCTATTTTTTTATTTTATGTTAACGTTTGATAGTAGTTTATTTAACTTTATCATAGTAATTTTTTATACTTCTAAAATTGTATTTATTGTCTAAAAAGAAAAATATGTGACATGACATGGGGATTGTACTAGTTTTCAACCAAAATATTAACAAATTCGACATATGGGTATTTGGCGAAAAAAATAAAAATTTCAGGGATATTTGACGAAAAAATAAATAAAAATATCAGGGGCATCTAGCGAAATATGTCAAACTTTATGTTATGCCTTGATAGTATAAGTAGTGGCTTTATACATAACTGAAGGAATTGAATACAGAATACACATACTCCTTTACTCTCTTACTCTCTACTCTCTTCTATCTCTCTCTCGAACTTCTAACTGAATTTCCCGCCCAACCACGGGACACAACAAAACTAGTATCAGAGCAAACTCTCCGACGAACGCACGACGACGACAATGATGGAGGGGACACGGTCTAAATCAATGGAGCTGCAACTTCAAGAACTCAGGGATGACCTGAAATCAATCGCAGCTTCCACAATGCAATTCGTCAACGATTCGCAGATGCACAAAACGGAACATGCGCGAGAAATGCTGGAATTCAAGAAGACTATGGAGGAGCGAGCCAAGGAATCTTGGGATTTCAGAGCGGCAATCGATCGCGGGTCGGAGCAGATGACTGAATTGATTAGGCATCCTCCTCGGCGAGAGAAATCGCCGGAAAAGCCAGATCCAGGTGGACGAGGAAAGGAGCATGATCAAGGATCGGGATCCAATTCAGGAAGCCGTGATGAATGGAGATCTCAGCGAGGCACCGAGTATCACAATCCCAGCAATGATCGTCCTTTTGAAAGGGGAAGCCATGGACATCCGTTTCAATTCGGCAACACAAGCGAGAATTTCAGAGGTAATCGATTGCCGAAAATCGATTTCCCTAACTTTGATGGTAAGCGGCCCAGAAATTGGATTAGAAAATGTGAGAAATTTTTTTGAATCTTTATGATCCCGGATTCCCAGAGAGTAGAACTGGATGCAATGCATTTGAATGATAAAGTTGACATTTGGTTATAAGGTTATGCGATTCAAAAACCAAGAGTGGGGTGGATTGAATTTTGTGATGATCTGTGTATGAGATTTGGTGATAGGAGGGAAACGGAAATAGTAGCATAATTCAACAACATTGAGCAGGGTGAGGATTTGAAGGACTATAATGAAAGATTTGAGGATTTGAGAGCTAGCATGTTAGCTTTCAACCCACAGTTATCCGAATCTTATTTTGTGTCTAGCTACATTAGTGGATTGCGCCAAGAAATCAGATCTTTAGTTCAATTGGGTAGGCTTGCAACTATGGCGTCAGTAATGGAACAAGCTAAGCTCCACTACAGCGCAGTTCAAGCTTTGGTTAGACTCACAAGAGGGCAATGGAAGGGATCCTCACGTGGCGACAGTAGTAGCAGACCTTGGTACCTTGAAGGGAGATGCAAAAGAGCCAGGGGTGACTGTTAAGACAGTGACTCAACAGCTAGCTGAGATAAGCCTCGAGAAAGGGAATGAAGGGAAGAAAGGTCTGTGCTACAGGTGTGGTGATAAGTATTTCTATGGCCACAAGTGTAAGCCATCTACACTGCACAGTTTGGTAGCACATGAAATGGATGATCAGGATGGGGTAGAGGAGCTATTACCACATTCCTGGAAGGAAGCAGATTCAGAGGAACAGGAGGAGCAGGAGATCTATGTGCATGCCTTAACAGGGGGTGCATCAAGGTCTACAATTAGAGTCAAGGGAAAGGTTAAGGGAACTAAGATCACTATCTTGATAGATATTGGTGCTACTCACATCTTTTTAGATTCAAGAGTTGCACAAGAAGCTGGCTTTGAGATTGCTAAGGCACCTTTAATGCAGGTGAGTACCTTGAATGACACAATGATCAGCAGCAAGATATGCAATCAGTTTGAGTAGGAAATGCAGGGCAGCAAATATGCATTTGATATTAGAATTCTCAAGATGGGAGGTAGTGATATGATATTAGGATCTGATTGGCTTGTAGTGTTCAACCCAGTTCTATTTGACTTTTTAGAAGTAAAAATATCATTTCTCATGAATGGAAAGAAAGTGGTGATCAAACGGGTTAGGGACCACAAAGACAGTGAGCAGGCAAGCATCAGGATGCTTACAGGAAGGCAAACACAGAAATTACTTTTGAGAGGGGACCACGAAATCACAACTCAATTAGTGCAAGTGTGAAAGGTGAAAAAGTGTTGTCAGAAACTCCTATGGAGATACAGCAGGTTTTGGATGAATTCAAGGAAATTTGGAAGAACCAAAAGGCCTGCCACCAGAAAGAGGCCATGAGCATGCCATTTTCCTGAAGGAAGGTACCCCGCCCTTAGCTTCTCACCCTTTTAGATATCCTCATTTTCAGAAAACTGAAATAGAAAGGCAAGTGACTAAGATGCTCAACAATGGGGTGGTTAAGCCTAGTCATAGCCCTTTTGCCTCACCTGTCCTATTGGTAAAGATGAAGGATGGAACTTGGAGGATGTGTGTAGACTATAGGAAATTAAATGAAGCCATTCTAAAAGATAAATTTCCTATACCACACATTGAAGATTTACTAGATGAGCTTAAAGGTGCTTCTATTTTCTCAAAATTAGATTTAAGATCAAGCTACCACCGAGTCAGAATGATTGATGCTGATATTGAGAAAACTGCTTTTCGAACTCACCATGGACATTATGAGTTCAAGGTGATGCCATTTGGTCTTACAAATGCTCCTGCAACATTTCAAGCCCTGATGAATGATGTGTTTGCTGATGTGTTGAGGAAATTTGTTTTGGTCTTCTTTGATGATATTCTGGTGTATAGCAGTGATGTGAATTAAACCACCGTTTTCATTATGTTATACATACACTAAGTATATAATCTATATATATATAATCTATACAGTGTGTGTGTGTATGCATACACAATACACTAATACTACTGCATTCCAACAAAAAAAAAAACTAATGCTACTGTATACGTGTGTGTACACACACTAGTGCTACTGCATTACATTCAGTGTGTATGTATACACACGTATCTATATTTATATGTGTGTATGTATATATACAGAAAAACCTGTAAAATATATATAAAAAAATTTATAGATTTATATGTGTTACGTCTTTGAAATTCGCAAATTATATAGGAATTTTTTTTAACTTTTTATAAATTTTTTTTATTCGAGGTACAAGGCCCGTCCCGATCCCGTCTCGCGAGGGACAAGGCCTGTGTGGAACGAAGAAAAAAAGAGTAAATTCCGTATCGGTCCCGTCCCGCAAAAATTACGCGAGACGGGACGCGGCACGACCTCCGTCCCGTCCCGCGCCCACCCCTAGTTAAGTAGATCTTTTATGACCCTCACAATTCTTCATACCCCACTAATTTTTTTTTAACATTTATTTAATCTAAAAAAAATCATATCTATATTCCTAACATCTATTTTTCATATTTATAAAATTTTATTTTGAAAAATCATATTTTAAATTTGGGTAAATTGCAACTAATATCCCAACCTTTAGGGATAGTTGCTTTTAATACCCTAACCTTGTAAAATTTCACAAAATATCCTAACATATACCATTAGTTGCACTTAACACCCTAGATGAGATTCTTAAATTTAAAAAATTTCCGATATCATACCAATATTATAAAAAATCACCCATATTCATAAAATGTTTTCAATAAACGTCTAATATATTTTGAAATTTGAAATAAAAAAAAATATCTTACAATTTAATCCCACCCAACCCACAATCCAAAAATAATTATAACATGTATATAAAATCTACTCCTTTAAAAATATAATGTAATTATTTTAGCATTTACTCATTTAATATTTTAATATAATTACTCAAAATAATTAATTATTTATCTTAAACATAATACTTTTACAAAAATAAAAGAATGTAGATTTTATTAAATAAATGGTATGAGATATGATAACCATTTGTAATAAATAGTTACATAATAAAGATGCATTAAAAATAATCTGGTAAAATTATTATTTTTTACCATATTATTTTTAATATATCTTTATCATATAATTATTTATTGCAAATGATTATCATATCTTTTACCATTTATTTTTTTAAATCTACTTTATTTTATTTTGTAAAACTATTATGTTAAACATTTCTTATAGAATCACTTTTTTAATACCATGGAATTTATGTGTGATACATTATAAGATGTTATGTATTAGTTTTAGTATATATATAACATAGTATTAACCAAAAAGGCAATATATATCGTATCAAATAATATACAGGGAATATATAGATGTACAAATCGGCATGTATTGAGACATACTTATATAAATTTATATTTTAATTATAATGTATGTTTTTCAGATAAATAATTAATTATTTTGATTGATTAATATATTAAAATTTTAAATGAGTAGATGCTAAAGTAATTATATTATATTTTAAAGGGGTATATTTTATATATATTATAATTATTTTTTGATGATGGGTCGGGTGAGGTTAAATTGTAAGAGATTTATTTAATTCTCATTTTTTATAAATGTATTAGGGGTTCATTGAAAATATTTTATGAATATATGGGTGATTTTTTGTAGTTTTTGCTTGATGTGGGTAATTTTTAAATTTAAGAAACTCATTTAGGGTGTTCATCGCAACTAATGGTATAGGTTAGGATATTTTGTGAAAATTTACAAGGTTAGGGTATTGAAAGCAACTATCCCTAAAGGTTGAGATATTAGTTGCAATTTACCCTTTAAATTTTTTAATAATTATATTTTATATAATATTGCCTTTTTAATTTTAAAAAATTGTAAAACATGATTTTTTAAAATAAAATTTTATAAATATATAAAAATAGATATTGGAAATATAAATATAATTTTTACAATTTTTTTTAAGATTAAATAACTATTACGAAGTGAATATTTTTGTTATGTAAGAAGAGGAGTAGGCAAACTATTATAGGGGATCTTGACTGGTCACGGGTGTTTATTTCCAGGACGACCGACTCTTTGCTTGGCCCTTCTCAAATCTCAAATCCACTTCCCGTTAAACTTCCATACAAAATTACAAATACTGTATATAATATAATATCCTAGGCCTTGTTTTGCATTACATGTATTATTATGAAATATATATTTCTCATCGATACACCCGGTTTAGTCATTTTTAAATTTAATAGAATTTTTGTCAAATACTCTTGAAGTTAAGGCTAATTCGCGTGGTGTATGAAAGTGTTGTGTCCCGTGGTTGGGCGGGAAATTCAGTTAGAGGTTCGAGAGAGAGATATAAGAGAGTAAGAGAGTAAAGGAGTATGTGTTTTCTGTATTCAATGCCTTCAGTTCTATACAAAGCCACTACTTATACTCAAGTACATCAAGGCATAACAATGCTTCCCCAATTCAAAGCCTTGACTCAAGGCTTGTATACATCAATGCACCCCCCTGTCAAGGCACCTTGGCTCAAGGTTAGATCTGGAAATCCGGGAACTGGTGTAGGATGTGCGTAGCTGGCTCCCAGGTGGCCTGTTGATCATCCAAGTTGCACCATTTAACCAGCCATTCCGTCACTGGATCCCCATTTGCTAAGTAAGACACCCGTGTGTCTAAAATATATAGCTTGTGGTTGGATGTCAATTTCCCCTTCCTCATCAGTGCTGGGAAGCTCAGTTGACACCAGCTGCTCACTCCCAATCTTCAATTTGAGTTGAGAGATGTGAAAAACAGGATGAATCCTGGATGCCGGTGGCAATTCCAATCTATAAGCCACCTTCCCCACTTTAGCCAACACCTTGTAAGGACCATAATACTTTGAGCTGAGTTTGAGATTCTTGCGTAAAGCCACTGATGTCTGCCTATAGGGTTGGAGTTTAAGATACACCATGTCATTGAACTGCACTTCACGCTCCACTCTATTCTTATCAGCAAACAACTTCATCCTAGCCTGAGCTTGCTGTAAATGGAACCTGATCTGGCCCAACATGTGTTGTCTGTCACGGATCCAATCAGTAGCTACACGGGTATTGGACACCATTGGAGAGATCCCAATTTGTGATGGTGAGGTGCCATATAATGCTACAAATGGTGACATTTTGAGAGCTGTATGGAAGTTAGTATTATACCAAAATTCATCCAAACATAACCACCTTGACCACTGCTTAGGATGGTATGAAGTCATACACCTCAAAAATGTTTCTAAGCACCTATTCACACGCTCAGTCTGACCATCAGTTTGTGGGTGGTAGGTTGTACTCATGTGCATTTTTGTACCCAAACTCTTGAATAGGTGTTGCCAAAATTTACTCAAAAATACCTTATCCCTGTCAGAGACTATGCATTCAGGGAGGCCATGTAGCTCGTAAATTCCTTCCATGAACACAGAAGCTACCTTCTCAGTTGTAAAGCGATGGCTAAGTGTCATGAAGTGAGCATACTTAGTCAATATGTCCACTACCACCATGATAGTGTCCTGTCCTTGAGACTTAGGCAAGCCTTCTATGAAATCCATGCTCACATGTGTCCAAGCAGCTTCTGGGATAGGTAAGGGCTGTAGTAACCCAGGTGAGACATGCTCACTCTTGCTTCTTTGACATACATCACACTCCTTAACAAGCTTGGTAACATGTTCCTTCATTGCTGGCCAGAAGAAATACTGCTTGATCCTCTGATAGGTGCCTTGAATGCCAGAATGTCCCCCTACAGGATTCTCATGCAAGGCAACTATCAATTTGTGCTGTAATTTCTCCTTGTTGCCAATGAATAACCTGTGATTGTACCTCAATAGTCCTTTGGTAATGGTCCAATCACCAGTTGAGTCATGGACTGCTGCTAACAGGAGTTGTTGTACCACTGAATCTCCCACATAATTGTCCAACACCTCTATCATCCACTCTGGTTGCACAACTAAGATGGCATGGCATTCTCCTTGCTGAGCACCTTCCCTCCTAGATAAGGCATCTGCAACCTTGTTCTCATACCCTTTCTTGTAAGAAATGGTGTAAGTTAATCCTAGTAGCTTCCTAGCTGCCTTCTTTCGCAGCTCAGTAGTGAGCCTTTGCTCTAATAAATGCTTCAAAGGCTGGTGATCAGTTTTGATCATAAACTCCCTTGGTTCAAGATAATGCCTCCATTTCTCAACTGCTAAGAGAATTGCTAGCAACTCTTTTTCATATGTAGAGAGCAACAAATTCTTCCCTTGTAAGGCCTGGCTTAAAAAAGCTAAGGGCTTCCCTTGCTGCATTAGGATTGCCCCAATTCATGTCTCACAAGCATCAGACTCTACTACAAAAGGTACTAACAAATCAGGTAATGCCAGCACTGGAGGAGATGTGAGGGATTTCTTCAAGTTTCTGAAAGCTTCCTCTGTTGCTACAGACCAAACAAATGCATCCTTCTTCAACAGGTCAGTCAGAGGTTTGGCTATAATACCATAGCCTCTAATGATCCTCCTATAGTACCCAGACAATCCTAAAAATCCCCTCAAGGTTTTTAAATTTTTTGGGACAGGCCACTTCAACATTGCTTCAATCTTCCTTGGATGTATAGCCACTCCATGTTGTGAGATGAAATGCCCCAAAGATTCACTACTAAAAAAACAGGATTTAGCAACGGATACTTAGCCACGAATACTGGGCGTGGCTATATTCGTGGCCAATAGCAATGACATTGGCGACGACTATTAATAGTCGTTGCTATTTTCGTGGCTGGGTGGCGTCTTGGTATGACACCTCTTCAAATTCGTGGCTAATAGCAACGAATATATGTCCGTGGCTGGTTTCGTGGCTAGAATGGTCGGCTGGGCTGCTAAAAAGCCACGAATATAGCCACGACCGTTAGATTCGTGGCTGTATTCGAAGCTGGTCCGGCCACGATATTATATCCATAGCTGAATTCGTGGCTATTCGGTCCATCAATCGTTAAGCATTTGACCATGTAATATGGGCTTGGTTTTAAATAAGCCGGATGACTTATAAGTATCTCTCAATTTTTTTTTAGATTGAATATGTCCATTCAATAGGGTGTTAGTGAAACCGGATGTGAAAGCCCATTAGCCTATTAGAATTCAAAGCCCAATAAGCCCATAGAATGAAAGGGTATTAATGGGCTTCGTTAGCGACGACTGCATCCGTGGCTAAATCCGTGGCTAATACGGATGTTGTCAAAATTCAATGTGCTTGTACTGTACCCACAGATGGGGCGACACGCGTCCATTCCCTGCATAATTATGGTTGAGAGTATTTAATGGGGCCGACCCACTTTGCATATCGTCTTCTAGCTCCATAATCCACTTGCAATTTGGAAGGCTTGGAAGTGGTGGAAGTCCGGCCTCAGCTCTGTTCATGTACCAGGTATGTAATTTTTTTTTGTTTAACTTTAGTTACATACTATATATATAATATATATACTTCGTATTACATATATATATAATATATATATATACAAATGAAAAGGGTTTTATGAAATGGTAAATAAATTATATAATGGGTATATGGAAATGGTGTATAAATTAATTAATGGGTATTATTTTGTTATTGAAGAAATCGATTGAAATGGGTATTATATATACAAATGTGAAAAGGTTTTTTTTGAAATAGTATATAATTTGAAGAATATATTTGTAAATGTGATATGTAATAAAAAAAAATTGGTTGTAATTGATACATGTATATATATATGTTCAATTATTACAATATATATTTATTCAATATATGTTTAATTCAATACGTAGTTTATTATTAATTTATTATGATTATAGTATCCATACAGATCGATTGATCGAATATGGGCGATCGTTCCTGGATGTATGATATGTACTTGGAGGATCGTAGAGGATTAAAGCCTGAATACTATGCAGGGGTGGATGAGTTTATAAATTTTGCTTGTGCTCAAACTTATTATGTCGATGAAGGTAAGATAAAATGCCCATGTCGGAGATGTGAGAATTGTTATTTTGAGAAAGCAGATGATGTGAAGGATCATTTATACCATCGTGGGTTTATGTTTGATTATTATCGTTGGACGGCACACGGCGAACCTATTGGACATCCAAACCATGATTAGATGGTAGGGGGCAACCAGTGGGCTATGTATGATAAGTTAACTGGAGAGCAAAGAATGGTGTTTGACATTGCAGGGCCGAACTTTGTTCCTCCTTCATGGTTTAGTGTTAATGTCGATGGTAATCATGATGAATTCCAACCAGCTGAAGTGAATGAGGTCGATGAAATGAGGGAAGATCCAGTAGCGACTGAGGAGGCTAATCTGTTGTCCACGCAGTTTGCAGACGTGCTAAGAGCCGCTGATGAACCTGTGTTTCCAGGGTGTACTACACATACACAGTTGTCCTTTGTGAGCCGACTTATGAACTTGTAGTGCGATTATAATGTTCCCCAAAGCCTCTTTGATGGTTTCGTGCAATTGTATGATGAAGTGTTACCTTCTGAGCACAAGATTCCGACCAGCTACTATGAAAATGAAAAGGTAGTTCGAAATTTGGGGTTACCGGTGGAAAGAATAGCCATGTGTCCCAATGGTTGTATGTTGTATTGGAAGAATGATGCCAATGAAGAATCATGTAAGTTCTGTGGTGAAGTAAGATATGTTGTGGGTGCAGGCAGACGTAGGGCACAGAAGATTTTATTCTACTTGCCTCTTATTCCGAGGCTACAGAGATTATATGCGTCGGAGGTGACCGCCAGCCATATGACTTGGCATGCGGAGCACGTAACAGAGGAGGGGATGATGTGTCATCCTTCAGATGGAGATGCATGGAGGATGCTAGACATGAAGCATCCTGATTTTGCTTCTGAGCCTCGTAATATTCGGTTGGGTTTATGCACAGATGGATTTGCTACATTTAACAAATCTGGTCAGAATTGTTCCTGTTGGCCTGTGATTGTCACTCCTTACAATCTTCCACCTCATTTGTGCATGAGGTCCGAGTACATGTTTATGTCGTTGATAGTGCTAGGTCCTCGAAACCCAAAGAAGTTAATTGATATTTGCCTCCAACCTCTTGTTGATGAGTTGTTGCAGTTGTGGGACGTTGGAGTTGCTACCTATGATGCCTCGAGGAGAGAAAACTTTATTATGCGTGCAGCACTACATTCGCCCCTCCTGCAACATGAATTAAACCACCGTTTTCATTTAAAAAAATATTGTTACCATCCAGTCACTACATTCGCCCCTCCAAAGGTGCTAGTGGCCCAATGTGAATAAAACCATTTCGGAATGGCTCACCGTAAAGAATTCGTGAGTAGTACCTATAGGTCTTCGGTTCGAATCCCGGAATAACTGTTCTTTATTTACCAATTCAAGGCCCAATGTGAACAAATTTTCCTACTATATTTTTAATTCACATGTCCTAATAATTATTTGTTTGAAACAAACACGGCCTGATACTCAACACTGTGTTTATCACAAATATGGTATGCCAAACTCATCTTAAGGCCAAAACGCCCCCAGTACAAAGTCCCTACAGGTTGAGTTTACGTTTGACATGATTTCAACCTGCTTATTTATTTATTTATTTATTTATATATTTATAACGATTTACCCCGTTATTCATTCGTTTTTTTTATATAAAGTACAAGAATTCGATAAATCATGCATCAAACTACATGAAATCTCGATAAGTTGTGGTGGAGGGAGATTGTCTCGCGATTGTGAATGCGATCAATGGTGTGTGGTCGACTTTCTGAAAGATCAAAATCCTTATGTCGGATGCTCTTCGTCTGCTTTACTTGTTCGAGACGTTTTTTGTGTCCCGTATTTTTAGGGAGGCAAACAGATCAGCTGATCGACTTACTCATATGGCTTTGGAGTCCGACTCGTCATCTTGCAGTTCTGACTTAAGGTTTCAAACTCTTGTCCGTAGGAACGCTCTTGGGTGGTGGTACAACCGTAGTTGACAGTTGACACCCTCAAATTATCGCATGTATAAAAAAAAATCTCGATAACTCAATGGATAAGTAGATGAACTAACTAACATGATACAAGTGTTCTAAAAATCATGCCTAGGCACCGTCTAGGTGCCGCCTAGGCGCTAGACGGGAGAGCACCTAGAAATTTTCACGCCTAGGCGGGTCCCTAGATGTAAATCCACCTAGGCACCTCTTCGGTGTTGCCTATACCCCGCCTAGACCCACCTAGGCTTGTGGCGCATTATGGTTGATCCTAGGAGGAAAATTTAATAAAATAATATGTTGGCATAGTTTATAGAAAGTTATATAATCCACAATCTATCTAACTATATTTTAGTTAATTGATAAAAATATAAATAAAAAATATTTCATAGTTATACTTACCAATAATATTAATAGATAAATATGTAGTATTTGAGAGGTATTATTTTATTTATATATATCTAGATTATTTTTTGGTGGAGATAATTATTTATATCAAAATTAATTATTTAATCATTGTTATTTTATTTATATCTATAACGTTTTTCGAGGTCAAAATCTTCTTTTCGATTATAAATGATCGAATCGTCTATAAATTATTAAAATACTAGTTTTATCGACCGCGATCTTTGCGGTTTTTTTATATGACTATTATTATTCATGCACAAATTGTGTAAGTTTATAAAATATTATGTTTTAACCTTTTAATTTCCTACTTATTATCAATTTATATTATTTTAATCGCTAAAATATTATAAAATACATACTTTCTCTTCTCCACCTCATATATATATATATATATATATATATATATATATATATATATATATATATATATATATATATATATATATATAGGGTGAGGTTAAAGTGAAAAAGGGGCTTAAGATGAAAAATTTGCTTAAAGTGAAAATAACCTAATTTTAAAACAAAACATCGTTACTGGCGGGCGGCCCAACAAAACAACTATCTGACTCTCTCCCCTTCGCTTGGAGCAATGGCGCCGTGAAGCACCCGACTGGGACTGTCTTCGGCCACATGGAGGTCGACGCGTGGTGGTGCCGAGGGATGTGGTGGCTGCCACCGTTGCTGGTGCTAGGGAGAGGAGGCACCTTTCCGACGGCGAAGATGTCGTTTATGGAGATGCGAGTGGTGGTGCCGAAGGATGTGGTGGATGCCGTTGCTCACTGCCTCCGGTCCTCTGTCTCCAATCCTCGATCGTCGCCATCGCTCGCAGCCTCTAGTCCTCTGTCCTCGTCGCTTTCGCACGCATTCTCGCTGAATCTGAGGCGGAGCTTCTCGGAGAGATCATCCATGGAGAGATCCGGCCTCCTCCGTCCGAGCCACCTCCCACAAGCCACCCCACGCCACCCACGAGCCACCTCCGGCCACCAGTCACCACCTGCTCGAACCCCCTCCCTCAGGCGCACCCCCCGAGACCGGAACCCCCATGGTTCGAGCCCAGCCGAGCCTACACCGAGCCCATCTTCCCCAACAGCGCTAATCGGTGCTTTTGGCTCGGAATACCTTCGAAATCCCAATTTTGCTCCTTGTTTCCACTCGAATTTGGTATGATTTCTAACCCTAAACTTGTTTATTACAACTATTTAGATTGTTTGAATGATTTAGGTTGAGATTGAAAACCTAGGGTTTGATTTAGGAGCGGAATTTGGGGCTTTTTTCCAAAAGTCAAATTGATGATATGGTTGTGTTGTTGGGTCGATTTTGAGCTAATTTCATGTTCATATCATTGTCAAATTGTTTATAGATCATTAGCAAATTGGATTTTAGAATTTTATATTGCGATATGTTTTATAATTTGGGGCTTTTTGCCAAAAGCCAAATTGATTTAAATTGATGATATGATTGTGTTGTTGGGTTGATTTTGAGCTAATTTCATGTTCATATCATTGTCAAATTGTTTATGGATCATGAGCTAATTGAATTTTAGAATTTTATATTGCGATATGTTTTAGAATTTGGGGCTTTTTGCCAAAAGCAAAATTGACTAAAATTGATGATATGGTTGTGTTGTTGGGTTGATTTGGAGCTAATTTCATGTTCATAGCATTGTCAATTTGTTTATGGATCATGATCTAATTGGATTTTAGAATTTTATTGCGATATATTTTAGAATTTTGGGTTTTTTTGCCAACATCCAAATTGATTGAAATTGATGATATGGTTGTGATGTTGGGTTGATTTGGAGCTAATTTCATGTTCATAGCATTGCCAAATTGGTTGTGAATCATGAGCTAATTGGATTTTAGAATTTTGTTGCGATATGCTTTAGGTCGATTAGGTTCTTCTATTTTAGCATGAAAATCATAATTTAGCCTATTAGCTCAATTGGTAGAGCAATGTGCGTTTGCACAAAGATGTGGGTTCAAATCCCACATAGGTTACATAATAGATAAGAGCGCAACAATCGCAAATTGTTAATCATGCACATTATAATCTTAGTTATGCACAATTGTATACTACTTTTGCACAATCCTATCTTACTTTTGCACAATTGTATTATTAGATATGCACAACATAATGTTACATTTGCAAAACATAGTGTTATATTTGCACAACTTAAAGTTATATTTTGCACAATATAATGTTATATTCGCACAACATAATATTATATGTGCACAACGTAACATTATATTATTAGATATGCACAACATAATGTTACATTTGCAAAACATAGTGTTATATTTGCACACCTTAAAGTTATATTTGCACAATATAATGTTATATTCGCACAACATAATATTATATGTGCACAACGTAACATTATATTATTAGATATGCACAACATAATGTTACATTTGCAAAACATAGTGTTATATTTGAACACCTTAAAATTATATTTGCACAATATAATGTTATATTCGCACAACATAATATTATATGTGCACAACGTAACATTATATTATTAGATATGCACAATATAAGGTTACATTTGCAAAACATAGTGTTATATTTGCACAAATTAAAGTTATATTTGCACAATATAATATTATATATGCATTATATCATCTTATTTGTGCACATTATCATTTTATTATTGCACTTTATAATCTTATTCATGAACGGGAACACAAAAAAAGCAACCATAAATAGCCTGTGCGGGATTTTTAACTCGAACCTTTGTGCATGGGCACATCACTATACCATTTTTTGAGCTAATAGGCTTTTATTGGCACATGTTGCATTAAAATACAAAACTGCCATAAAATAGCGGTGCATAAAGAAAATTTTTGGTATGACACATTATGAAAATGCACATTTATTAATAATAACATTTATTATACTATTTGTTCACTTTATATTTTGTAATCTCATCTTTTTCCCTTTTTAAAATAAAGACAAAAATTGTGATGTAACATTCTTGTTGTATTTTTTTAATATTATAGTTGCCCCTAACAATATTATTTCAAATAAAAATTACATGCTAAAATCTGTAATTTTCATAATTGAAATAAGGGCAATATTCGTATGAATGAAAAGTTTGGGGGAGGCGTGTGAAATTTACCCCATAATTAGGGTCATTTAACTATTTTCCCATTTACTCATAAAATTATGCCCATTTACACCAAAATTAGGCCCATTTATTCATTACTCGTTTAATTAGGTCCATTTACCTTTAAATTAGGTCCATTTACATCTAAATTAGACTATTTTCACTTTAAGAGGGATTTTCATCTTAAGCCCCATTTTCATTTGAACCTTTACATATATATATATATATATATATATATATATATATATATATATATATATATATATATATAGACACACACACACAGTTTAACATCACACGCCTCTATAAAATTAAATTATTTTTATAGAAAAATAAAGATATAATTATATAGAATGATTGTTTATATATGTGTGTGTGAATACTTAATGGTAAAATTTAATCTATAGGCTGGATTAAGGACATTTAATTAAAAAAATTTATGATATAATTTCATTATTCTTTTTCTAATATTTTTTCATAAAACAAATTATTTTGTCGTGAAACAAAGCAATATGTATAATGGATCTAATTGTATGTGATCATTTTTAAATTCACAACAGATTATCTATCTATCTATCTATTAATATTGCTAATTCTGCTAGCATTTTGCTAATGTGTCACGCCGATGATTAAAGTTGAATTTTTTTATTCAAATAGTATTTCTTATTGGTCAATATTACTATGAAATTATTTGTTTCCTATTTGACATATATTTGTTTCCTATTTTTCATACAAAGATTATTATTTAAGGGTTTTTTTGCTAAAATAACCCTATTATCCGAAAGCTTTGCATAAATAATCCAATCCGGAAAAAAATCGCTGAAATGCGGATATCCGCTTGCAAGGTACAGCAAGTAGCCCGTTGCAAAGGAGAAAGGAGAGAAAGGAAAGAGAGAAGGGATCGGAGGCGGGCGAGATATCTTCCCCCGACCTCTCTCCATCGCCATCGACCTTCGATTTCGCCTGTGTCAAAGCTCGCCGTGAGGAGCCCCCCTTGATTTCGCCTGAGTGTGTCTCAAATCAGTGGCTGCCTCGGTGTACTGCTGGTTTGCGCTTGAGAATAGGGGCCGCCTGAGTGCCCTCGAGAATAGGGGCCGCCTCATCTTCCGAAGGTTCTGGACACTCAGCCGGAGAACTGGCAAGCCGTTGTTCAAGCTTTTGAGAGGATCAAGAAGGTATCTTTTAACCAATTTGGTTTCATCAGTTTTACATTCTGTATGGATTATCAATTATCTGCAAGTAATCTCCTCCTTGACATTGGCTAATTTCGCTCCTTATACTGAGTACATTTAACGAAAGGAAGAGTATTTTCACCTGCTGAAGTGATTCCTCATAATTTTTATCTGTGAGTTTCATTTCATTGGCATTTGCATCAACAGTTAAGTAGGAATGAAACTTTTTTCATCATTTTAGTTTTGACTGATACATCTCTTGCAATCTTGATTATAGAACCCAATGGTTGTGAGCATTCCAACTTCTGGGCTATGAGATTTTATCTCTTGTAATCTTGATTAAAGAATCTCCTGACAATTGACACTCTTCCCTGCATAAAAAAATACCAGTGCAAATGAACCCATAAGCTGGCTAGTTCTATAATGAAGGAGCTATGTATTGATGTTGCTTTCCACAGATCAATAACCCTGATTCATCAGCTTCTTAAAGGGATTATGTCACTGGCTAATGCTTTTCCCTTGGAATTTGGAATGTATTGTAGTTATCATTTTTTTCAACTAAAGTCAAAAGACATGATAAAGATAATCTGAAATACATTTTCTTTAACTGAAATATGAGATCTTTGTGTATTTTAAAATTTATTTGAATGCCTCATTGTTCTTCTAGTCTTATCCATGCCTATGCTATTGGAAGGGATATGGAAGAAGCACTAGCTTGCGTGAGAAAAATGAAGGAAGAAAGAGTTGAAATGAGCGTGGTTACTTATAGTATTCTTGTTGGAGGATTTGCCAGAGTTGGCAACGTCGAGTGAGTAAACATGAACATGTGAAATGGTTCAGTCTGCTAATATCTAGTATTCACTGAATTATATATAAGTAGCCAAAAAAGGCCCAGAATTCCCCACAGGTTAGATTGCAGTGATATTTATTTGGTGGTTTAGTACTTGTATAGTGATTTGCTTTTTATTCAGTTAATTCATCCATGAACATTAGCCTTGGTGAAGTTTATGGTTTAGTTTAGTCTCTATATATACCTATTTGCTTAAAGCCTTCTTTTCATCCATTTGAATCCTGGTTCCTGATTATGTCAGTTTTGCAGTGTAATCTGCCTTACTGAAGTTTGCTTTATGCTTTAGTTTAGATGCTTTTAATTCAGTCAATTCCTCCTGTATTCTGCCTAGTAGAAAGAGAATAATATATAAATTCTGATGCATTCTTTTTGTCTTGTCTTTTTTTCTAGCATTAATGATATAAACATGATTGCATATTCTGTAATTTTCTGATATAAACAATGTATGTTCATGACTACATATAGAGATGCTTGACAGTTTGAGCAGACAGTGCTCTAAATCCTCTTTTCTCTCACTCCTGCATAAAATCCTCTTCTTATTTTTGCGGCTGCTGGTTTTGAAAATCTCTTGCTTTTCATTAGCTTTTTCCAATAAAGTTCTGCTGCATCCACTGTATTTTCATAAAATGATGCATTTATTGTATTTTAATTTTTAAATATATTTTTGGCAGCTTCATCATGTTAAACCGTGAAGTATCTTTATAATGTTATGTTTTAAACTATGAAGCCAATTTGCATATGAATGTAACGCAATATAATTTGGTTTATGTAGCTGGCAAAATGATGTCTTTGTGGTTGCTGAGCCTGGAGACCTAGCAGACAAGTTCTTAAGGAGTGTCAAATTCAGCTTGCTACCAATGATGCGTGGTCTCCCCAAAAGAGAAATCACAAAGTTGAACAATATTTCAACTATTGCAGAATTGGTATCATACAGGCCTTGCTTCCAAATTGGTTGTATTGTTCATCGATTCATAGGTCGTCAAACTCAGGTCGGTTTTTCAATGCGCTTCATTGTTCTGATCCTTTTATACTTCAGAATCGAAATCCAGGTTTTATTATCACTTTCTAAAACTTTGAAGGTTATGGAAGATGACCATGAGATTGGTGCAATATATGTTCCGCCGAACAGTCCCTTCTGTACACTTGACAGCAGAAGATGTGCATTTGATGGTATGTTACTCTACTCATGGATCAACATTTTTGGAGTCTCAACAGACCTAGTTTGAGGTTAAGATGCCTAATTGTGCCTTTTTAATTTTGTGAAATTAAAGATTAGCACAAGTGGCATACATTAGTGAAAATAGAAAGCTTTAGCAATTTTCCTCGGTGGATAACTGAACAAAATAAATTTGAAGCCAAGAAATCCATATGAAACTACTCAGAATAGGGTCTTCCAAGAATTTTTGTTCACCTTGAAATAATGAAAGACATTCGCCCGATGAACTTTCATCCTTCAATAACTCTTGCTGCTGAAATTGTTATGGTTGGATTCTCATTATTGGTCTTACTTGGATGCTGATGTTACCATTTAAATTTGTATCTTAATAAGGTCGGAACCTGGAGGGACAGGATAATAATCTTCACCGGAAGACAAGGGGTGGAGATGAGATCTCGCACAAAGCATAGGCTCGAGGCAAGATCATGGAGTTGCTAGCAAGGCACAACATCGAATGAACAAGGGGGTTGCAATGTGACTATTGAAGCTGCTGTTTGTGCTAGCGCTGCAATGATTTGCAATGCGTTTTCTGCTGTTGGTGTAGTTGACCCAGGATTGATCGTTTTTTATCTTGTTTTCATTTTCTACATGTGTGCTGGTCACACTTGATCCCATCTTTAGTAACAACTTTTGTCAGCTAGTATAAAAGGGAAATTGCTCATTGTAACAAACCCAATTGATGATCAATCAGAAATGACTCTTCTCTCTCCTTCGTCTTGCTCTCTTTGTCTCTCCTTCTTCCATGGTTGCACTAATTTCAGTGCTTCGTTTCTCGATCTGATTGATCAATGCTTTATCGATTTGCCTATGATATAAAATAACATGACAGTTTATACTCTTCAACATGACATGTTATACCCTTTAACATGACAGATGATGCGAATCGATCCTCTTCTCCTTAATAAAAGAAAATAACATGACAGTTTATACTCTTCAACATGACAGGTTATAACCTTTAACATGACAGGTGATGCGAATCGATTCTCTTCTCCTTAATGAAAGAAAATAACATGATAGATAATGCTATTAACATGACAGTTTATACTCTTCAACATGTCAGGTTATAACCTTTAACATGACAGGTGATGCGAATCGATCATCTTCTCCTTAATGAAAGAAAATAACATGACAGATAATGTTATTAACATGACAGTTTATACTCTTCAACATGACAGGTTATAACCTTGAACATGACAGGTGATGCGAATCGATCCTCTTCTCCTTAATAAAAGAAAATAACATGACAGATAATGCTATTAACATGACAATTTATACTCTTCAACATGACAGGTGATGCGAATCGATCCTCTTCTCCTTAATGAAAGAAAATAACATGACAGATAATGCTATTAACATGACAGTTTATACTCTTCATCATGACATGTTGTAACCTTTAACATGACAGGTGATGCGAATCGATCCTCTTCTCCTTAATGAAAGAAAATAACATGATAGATAATGCTATTAACATGACAGTTTATACTCTTCAACATGACAGGTTATAACCTTTAACATGACAGGTGATACGAATCGATGCTCTTCTCCTTAATGAAAGAAAATAACATGACATGTAATGCTATTAACAAAACAGGTTATGCTCTTTAACATGACAGGTTGTTTGACCTAAAAGTTCTTAGTGTTCCTGAACCAAAACTTGTGTATCCAAGAAATGAAAGAGTTCTTGGTGCTCATGAACCAAAACTTGTTTGATCAGTGCTTTATCTATCTACCTTCTTTATCTATTCCAATTATTCCTTCTTTATCCTATAACTTTATTTATTTGCCTTATAAATAATCTTCATTTAAAAAAAATATTGATTGTGAAAAGCTTGCCTTAATGAAAGAAAATAACATGACATGTAATGCTATTAACATGCCAGTTATACCCTTTAACATGACAGGTAATGCAAATAACATGACAAGTAATGTGAATCAATCCTCTTCTCCTTAATGAAAGAAAATAACATGACAGGTAATGCTATTAACATGACGGTTATAACCTTTAACATGACAGATAATGCGAATCGATCCTCTTCTCCTTAATGAAAGAAAATAACATGACAGGTTATGCTATTAACATGACAGGCAATACCCGTTAACATGACAGGTTATTTGCTGATCTGCAATCTATAAGCTTATTCAGTAAAAGAGAGACATTGTTCGAGTTAAAGTAGGCAATGACTAAGATGGAAATCAAGTCTCATTTGAAGAGGGTTTATTTGCACCAATCAACCACATAGTCTTCCTAATCTCATCATAGCTGGGCAGATATGTGACAATGTAACATAAACGAAAGAGAAGGAGATAAAATGCTTTTGTTTTTCTGTAAACTGTATTGTGTATGATTACATGATACGGGTATGTATTTATACCATCACAAGACCACTGTTCAGCACTTTCAATATAACAAAATTGTGCTGACTCATCACTAAGGCAAACCATAGTCTATAGGATCCATGATGTGAGCAACCATATTCTGATAAAAGCTGATTCTTTGTTGTAACACTGGGAAGGAAGTGCTGATATGATCAGTAGCAAGTTACAGAAAAATGCAGCACATCTTCCTTGATGGATTCTTCATTCTCAAGGAGCTCCCCTTCCGTATTACGCATCATGAGGATAGCATTTTTGCTCTTCGTTCTTTCACATTTCTATAGAACAATGAAGATGTCTCGATCCTCGCCCATTGTGAGCCAATGGAGCTTAGCTTTTTGAGATGTGAGGCTAATCAATTGTTTGTTAATATCCATACTTCCTCCCATGTACAAGTCAGAACTGCTCTCGAGACAAAACATTGAAAGATACATGAATCAACAAGTACGCAAACCGAAGCATCCAAGGTCAAGACATTAATGAAATGGTAGAATTTGAGATGTGAGTTTTATTTTTTATGCAGCAATGTTACAAGGAAGTGCTGAGCACAGCTATCTGCAAACAAAATACTTCATTCATCGGTGTAAAACACGGATAACTAGGTGATACTTTCATATTGAGACAAATAGTAAACTCTATTTGGGATTCATGTAGACTAACTTGGCTCTTCTTCTTTCTCCATGATTGCTCTGGACAGAACCACTGAATCTGGATTCCCAAAATGAAATCGTTGGAAACTCAAACTCAAGGTTGGACTTGAGATTTTACTTGCATGAGGCGAGTTACAAAAATTTTGGCCTCACAAATATAAAAAAATGAACACCAAGCCATCATTGACAATTTGATTACTAGTGAAATACATCTTCATTCAATTCATTTGCTAAGACAATTGCTTTCTCATATGCACCTTACTAGTGTATTGCTGAAAAAAGATGACTAAACTTTGTTCCTTGATCAATCAAGTGTATTGCTGATTAAGCATACAAGGAAATTAATACCAACTATGAACAATTTCCATGAAAAAAATTATTCCTAACCTCAACTAAAATTTTCTTCTGAATTTGGTTTCAGAGAACAATTTCGACACCAGTCAGTGGGAATAAGTTCAATCTCAACTCCGTCGTATGATGAAATCCAAACATTTAAAAACAAAAAATTTGAAATTGGTACTAGACACCAATGCATGGTAAGTTTAACAAAGCAATCAAGAGAACAAACTCATGATGTAACATACAACCAATGCTCAAGTATAAGGAGAAGAACTTACCACAACAGCAACAGTGCTAATCATTCATACTCCTATGGGTGTTCAGCAATCAGTAATCCCAATTTATAAGGGTCCCCATGAACACCCGAAATAAGCTTAGCTTTAGCTGGATTAAACTGTTTCAGATTATTACCATAGTTTGAATTGATTAAGCAAATCAACAACGAATATGTACAGAAGCATATCGGGGGGCTCTCGAGATCATCCAAAGCAAATAGATAACAACTAACAACTGAACAACCAAGTGATTAAGCAAGCCAACAGCAAATAGATAACAAATGAATAAGTAATCCAACTCTCCATAAAGCTCATCTGGACTAAGTCTTATAGCGATTATGTGAACCCTAATCATTGAAGAGGTGAAGAGAAGTACGAACCTGAGAGCTTAATTGATCGACCACATCGAATTTGTACAGAAGCAGGCCTCTGAACGACACCGGTGAAGGTGGAACCCCGAGGAATTGGAGAAGGGTGTGGCCGGTTCACCGTCTCGATGTCCTCCGCCCCTGCCCAGAAAACAGAAAACAGATGCCAAATCCCATAAACTATACAAATCCCCCAATCTAAAGCCTAATTGCATCACAATGGAGAGAGAATTGAATAATTGAACACAGAAAACACAAATCATGGAGAAGTAAACGAAACTCAACTGAGCCAAATCCCCCAATCTAACGAACCTGTAACTGCTGGAGGAAAGCCGAACATCGACGAGTGTTGCTGCCTATTGGAAGAAGAAGATGAACATCGCCTCCTCCTACGTCCTCTTTTTGCTCGCAGCCCGCAACGCCGACATCGCCTCCCACGGACCTCCGAGCGCGGCGCAACCCCTCCGGCGACATCAGCAGTCTCGTGCCTTCCATTCAAATCTCGCCGGAGGCGCGGCTTCAATTTCGCTCGATCCCTTTCCTTCTCCCTCCTTTCTCGCCCGCCCTCCTTCAATTTCTCGCGTTGATTCCGCTCTCAATCTCTCTTTCTCGCGTTGATTCCGCTCTCAATCTCTCGCCCTCCACTCTCAATCTCTCTCTCTTTTTCTGCCATCGCCATCGATTTGGGGCAAGAGCGAGGCAAAGGAAACCGGTTGCTCTAGGTAAAAGATTACCGCTTGGGTGCAATTTTTTGAAGGCGGAGGGTTAGCCCTTGCAAATAGTTTCGGATAGGGGTTAGACTAGCAAACTTTTCCGGGAAAAGGGTAATTTACTTTCATTCCCTCATTATTTAAATTGATTTGCTTATAGTATTAATTTTTGATCTATTTTAAATATGTTTATTTCCTTTTTCCATATAAAAGATTATGTACATTGATACGTCGGACAACAATTTTGGATATTATCATTCTGTGTGGTCTTTTATATCATTATTTCATTAATATCATGAACTTCTTTATACATTTCATTCATGACTTTCTTTATAAATATTTTTAAAATATTTTTGGAGATAGAAGCAAAACATCATTAATTTTAAGAAGAAATTATTTTTTCACCTGTTAACCTTCAAAATTTGAGGAAAATAATTATCCAAAATGAATATTTTAAATATATACTTACTCTGCACATTCTACATGACATCTCTATAAATTTTTAACAAAAGATTTTTTAGAGATAAATTAAATTTATTTTAAACATCTTAAATGACTATTTGGAATACAAAAAATAACATTTTAAGATCTAAAAACCAAAATTGAATAATTTTGAGAAAAGAAAATGTGAAATTTGCATATATTATCATTTAAAAATAAATAAATAAACACTCTTTTGTGATTAATTTTGGTTGTTTGGCTTCAAATATTGAAGAAAATAAATATTTATCCCCAAAATGAATATTTTATATCTATATTTATTTGATACACCCTAGATGTCCCTTATTATAACTTCAATAAGACCTGCAATTTTTTTTACATATAAATTTAGTAAAAATAATTAATTTGTGAATATTTATTCGATTTCAAAACTTAACTATAAAAATCAATTAGAGCCAATTTTTTTTTTACAATTTACTTATTTTAAAAGTTAATTAAGACCTACAAGCATTACTTATTTTACATCTTAGATGAGGTGCCTTAAATCTTTTTTTTTTTACCATCTTACCTTTATTTTCTCTATTTATTTTTTCCTCTTTCTAGCCATCTTTCTCATGAAAATATTGAATAAGTTATGTATATCTTCATAACTTCCAAAGTATTCACATAATCACGTGCTTGTGATTTTTTTAATCATTATATGGCATCTTATATTTTTCTTTTTAGTTTTATCCTAATGATAATAATTATATATGTATTTCAAATTATAATAGGTGGCATATTTTTTTTATTACTAATTTACCTTACTAAATCATTTCAAAAATGATATTGTATCTCTTTCCAACTAATTTATAAGTTAAAAAAAATACTTTATACATATTATTTTTTTTGTAAACAAGTATATATTAATTAATATAGTATTATATAGATATATAGAATGATGTTCAATTTAAAATAAATCAAAATCCCGTGCCTTGAAGGCACGGGTGTTACACTAGTAGTTTACTAAAACTAATGTCAATGGAAAAAAAATGTGGAGAGCTAGATTTGATCAAACAATAAATTAGATCAAATTGGTCTATATACATGTTTATTATAAATTTGCAAACATACGTACTTCCCCTAATCCAAGATTTTAAACTTATGAGCTATATTATTTTGATAAAGTTTGAAGTTAGATTGATTTCTTTTCTAATATATATTCCATATAAATATAGGTATAGATATAATTGGTTTCATCTCTTTTTTTTTTTTTTGAAAAATTAACATATTGTAGTAGCATAGAACAGTATGAATAATATTTAAAAGCATACAACTACATACATATAATATACTTTTTTGGCATATAATATACTTTTTTGGTCTGTCATACATATAATATACTAATATCATATTTCACGAAGGGTCATCATTCAATGCATAATGCTAAAAACTCTCTTTTGAGTGCTCCCCCAAATCCCTCGTCGCCAGGGGCAACCATCTCCCTCCTTCTCCGGTATGGTGGTACAACAACACTGATGTTTCTTCTGGTCGACTCACCATCTTCTTTGAGGGACCTTTACACTTCATTCGGGAGTTCTAAATCTCCTTCGGGAGCCCATACCCACCCTCCGGGGTCTAGTACGCTTTCCGCTTGTCGGAGCTATCTTCCGGCGTGGTTCTGGTCATTCTTCCAGGGCCCTCGTGTCGGTTTCCCATCATCTTCCTCCCGCTTCCGGCCTCTGGCTCCACCTCCTGCCCCCTTCGGCGGATTTTGGTCATCGGTCGTGGTCCGTTGTTGGTCAGGTTTTGCGTGGCTCGCCGGAGTTCTGGCCGGTCTTCCCCCAATTTCGCTCAATTTATCCCGTCGCTCTCGGATTCGTCCCGTACGCCTCCATCCTCTTCCTCCTCCGGCTTCCGCCGTCGCACCAGGCCCCTGGATCCTCCGTTCTGGGTTGACTTGGTTCGCCGGATCTGGAATTGCTTGGCCCCTTCCACCGTTAGCCTTTTTCGACTTGCTTCTCGGTCGGTGCCGCCTTCGTCCGCCCTGATCGCTGCCGGCGCTTTGCTTCGCCGTCGTTGCCGGTGGTTCTGGATTGAGATTGGGCGCCTCATTCCTGCTCGCCTTCTTCCCCCATCTCCCGGGGTGGTCGGCGGTATTCTGGTCTCAGCTCGCCTCTGCCACTTTGCGTAGTGGCTGCGTGAAACGGCGTCCTGTTCCTCTACAGGAGTCATGAACCCTAGGTTTCTTTGGGCCTGAATTTAGTGCTTTGGGCCCAAGGCTTTTCCTTGGGCCCTAAGCTGGCCCGAAGAAATGTGGAATATTTTAAATTAAAAATAAAAACTATAAATCATAATTAATATCTTAAAATAAATAAATCCCGACCGGATTAAGTAAATCTCGTTAGGGTTTTCGGTTAGGGTTTTCGGTGCTTTCGATTCAGGCTATTTGAGGTTCTTCGTTTGGCGTGGCTAGAGTTTCTTCTCCTCGTGATGAGGTTCTGGCAGTCGGAGTCGGGACAGGCTGGGGTCGTGGTAGTGTGTGTTGAGGCGTCTCCTTTTCTCCGGAAGATTGTTTCCTTGGAGGTTCGTCTTCACTGCCCACAGGTGACTCCTAATGTACCTGTAACGGCCCGGGATTATGATTCCCGGGTTACGTTTCGAGGGATTTCATTAGGATCTTGCGCCCCGAGTACAGGTTGAAGGTTTCCAAACCTACATTAATGTTTTCAAGGGGGATTTCATACCCAAAATCGAAGGGATCGTTGGAATCCCCGGGGAAGTCCCCTATACCTGTCGTAAGTCTAAGCGTGGAAATCAGGTATCGTGCGACTAGCGAAAACAAGTGTAATACAAGAGGGTGCCACGGCAGAGCCGGGTCAAAACGGAGTCTAAAGCGTAAATCCAAAAATATAATCAGAGTCAGGTGAAGTCGATAACTCCAGCGCTCACTCTCCGCCGACAAAATAACCCGCGCAATAAGCAAACACCACCGATAGGATGAACATAAATAATACCTAAAAAATTGATATGGGGCGGGATCAGATCGATGCCCACTTTAGCTCTGCATCCCAACCATAAGCACACATATACGTTATACCTAATAAAGATGCTTCTAGATGCATGGCGGAATATTAACACACTAACATGCTCCTAAGATCAGGTACATAATAATAATAAGGCCTTAGCACAGAATACCAAGTGGTATATCCCTCTCCTTCCTCCACCCCTTCCGATAGGTGGAGACTGGCCAACTCGTGAATGCATTCATTCATAATAGGGCGGCACGCATGCCTAACCCGCTCCACAATAAAGCCCTCGGGCATCTCATAATATAAGGAAGTGCATGACTCGATTGACTCAGGACGGGACCCGATGAGACTGGGTCGTCCTATGACCCTAGCAATGACTCTAGCTACTTCACAGATAACGGCCGTTCTGTTTTCATACACATAAAGAAATAGAATGCTCAACGATCGATGCAACCTAGCATGGTACTACATGGCATGCTGATCATGAATGCAAGCACCTAGTATATCATGCACCTAAAGCAGGGAATACCTCTATTCAATCTGAGTAAGCTCCGAAGAGACTTACCTGGCGGTGCAGAACAGCATAATAGGAAGTCTGGCACACATCAATCATAGCACAAGGTATCGCCTAGATACATATCGGAACACATATATAAGTCTATGTCTAATCATTCAAGCACTCAAGCATACATCATTCAACGAGAATAACAACCATATCACAATCGTCATTTCGTCAAGTTCAACCATTCATCCACATTCATATATTCATAACCATATATTCGCATATCACATAGCTTGAATGCATCATATTCATCATATCTCAACGCATAGTTAACGATACATATTCTTAAGATTTCATCATGCTATTAGTCAACACAAATCATGATATTAGTCAACCATTCACATCAATCATGCTAGTTAGTCACCAATCACATAATTACCGAGTTAGTCCCGAAACAGCTTTAAAATCTGAATCCACTAGTTAGTCACCAATCACATAATTACCGAGACGTGAGGGCTGCGCTCTCGCTCGGCCTCTAGGCTCGTCCGGCTGCTGCTGCTGTTGTCGGTGGTTCCGGGGAGGCGTCAGAGAGCTTCTTATGGCATCCCGAGGTGGAAGGAGAGAGGACGAAGTGGGTGGAGCTATGAGAGCTTCTCGGCAAACAGGGGAAGAGGGATTTGAGGTCGCGACTTCGACGGAGGTGAGAGATGGCCGACGGTGGTTGCTGGTGGTGGCAACGGCTGGTGTTGGTTGTGGCGCGTCGAGGTCAAACAGTGAGCATTTGAGAGGGGCTGGGACAGAAATGAAACAGAAGGGGTGGGAGATTCCAAATGAAATTAGACAGAGGGGTTTATGAAATTGAAAATCAATTGTGGGGAGAATGGGTTAGGTTCTGCCCTCTTTTTTTTTTTTTTTGGAATAGATGGACCAGGTAGAGGCAGAGTCCTTGACTAATTCAACGAAAGGTGTTGTTTGTTTGTTAAAAGTAGGAGGATCAAAAAAAGAGGGAGGGGAGGAGAAGATAGAATTTACCCAAAGGAGGAGAAGATGAGTTGGATGTATAATTGGATAAGAATTGGTGATAGGGGGCGGAATTCGCTTTAAGAATTATGAAATCCGAGTCAGTTAGTTTTCCGTTAAATTCCGCTTTTAAATTAATTTTGATTTTTTTTGTTTTTTTCCGCAAAATTAGGGTTCAAACAAAAATAAATAAATAAATAAAGGGGATTGTTATTTGCACGGTCATTTTTTCGCGTTTTACACGGTATGCGACCGCGCATTGCGAGTGCGCGGTCGCGCTTTTTTTTTTTTTTTTTTTTAAATCCGCGCATGCGCAGTGCGCAAACGCAAATATTTTTTTTTTTAAAATCCGCGTTTGTGTGATGCGCGGACGCCGATATATTTATTTTTACCGAAAATAAATCAGATATATACGAATCGAAATAGGATAGATAATGATATGTACACGGAATAAAATAAGACAGATAATCGAAAGATATATCCTATATATTTAGATATAGATATATTTGGAGATAAATGTCAATAGATATTTTTTTTCCAATAATAAAAGATGATGATCTCTATATATACAATACATGTTTAGGTCACAAATATGAAAATTTTGACACCTCTAGTAAAGCTAATATTTCCAAGATCCTAAATTTCTCCATATGTCGTCGCCAGTTGAAGATGATCTACCATTCAACCCATACGATTACAGCAATCCGCAAGAACTTCTAACTCATGTCGATGTAAGTCTAAATACGATTGTACTAAAATCTCATGTATATATCTTCCATGTTTCCAATATTTTTGAATATATAGTTGTATATGTCAATATTAGAGAGATTTATTTAACATCTACTATATTGATTTCACAATACTTGGGTATTTTAGATGGTAATTTGTGCTTCAAATTAGACGATGTTAGATATTTTATAGGTAGGTGATTGTAATAATTTGTATTGTTTTGTGTATTGTTTACTTTTGAAAATATTATAATTGGTAGAAATGTGTAGTGGGTATATAAAAATAATAATATTTGTGAAAAAGTTAGTAGAATAATGATTTTTTATAAAAAAAAAGTGAGGTGACAATGTATTATGAAACGGATGGATTATATGTTTTGAATGTTTTTGTTTCCAATGTGTGTGTATTATATCATCAATATGTTTCGAATTGTAGGATCTCGCCGACTTTTCCCTAGAAGAGGGTACCGATTATTCAGATATGTTTCGGATAGATGGATATTTCTTTGACTCCAGGAATGCAAAGGAGTGGGCTCGTTTTATGGGTAGAATTAGAAATATGGTGTTAATAACTCATAGGTCTTGGAAGAACAAGCGAAACGGGTTAGGTGTCTTTCGTTTGGTTTGTGAGTACTATGGCTATCCTAGAGATGCGGCCGATGTGGATAAGGATTTTCCACCATCATCACACCGAGAGAAACCATCGAAGAAAATTGGATGTCCATTTGAGCTCGAGGGTCGTGAGTACAAGACAGGTAAATGGAGAATGTTTGTTATATGTGGTTCTCACAACCATAATCTTCCAGACAACTTGTATGGACATACCTTTGCCGGAAGGTTGACTGATAAACAGCATCATAAGGTACGACGCGGTGCAATGATTGGGTTAAAACCTCGACAGTTGTTGAGTATCCTTGAAGATGAAGATTCCCAATGTGTGACGAGTATCCGTCAAGTGTACAACTCTGTTCAGAAGATGAAGAGGGTAGAGGCGGAGGGTCGTGGAGATATACAACAAGCATTGCATTCACTCGAAGGAAAGCAGTACGATTTCTTCGTACGTAGAGTGCACGGGTCTAATCAGCTGAGTGATTTAATGTTTTCTCACCCAGACTCACAACGTTTATGGAGGTTATTTCCATACGTCATCATGATGGATGCAACATACAAGACAAATGAGTACGTGTATCCTTTTGTATTTATTTACTGTACAAATAGATTTAAATTTTGTCTAATTAGTTGCTCTTGATTTATTGACTATCTCCCTTTCATGTAGGTATAAGATGCCATTGCTGCAAATAGTTGGGTTCACTAGCACAAAAAAGACATTTGCGATAGCATTTGCATTCATGACGAAGGAGACCACAGATCACTACAGCTGGGTGATGCAGACGCTCCGAGATCTCTGTAAACATAGAATGCCAGATGTGATTGTCACAGATCGAGAGTTGGCAGTAATCAAAGCCATCAAGGAAGTGTTCCCAACCGTGAAGCATTTATTGTGCAGGTGGCATGTAATGTCAAATATCGAAGTGAAGGCAAAGATCACACGATCAAAAACTAAAGAAAATGAGTTTTACCGTGATTGTTATGCCTTGGTAGAGTCGACATCAGAATTAAGCTACAAACGACGTCTTCAATCAATGCAGACCAAGTGGGAAGGGCGTTGGGGCCTCATGGAATACCTTGAAACCACTTGGCTCAAGGACTTTAAGGAGGCACTTGTTAGAGCTTGGGTTGATTGCTATCCTCACTTTGGGACTAGAACAAATAACTGGTAAGTATTTTGGATGTTTGTACTAGTGAATTAAGGTTGAATGTTATTTTGGATAAATAGATGTTTAACCGCCAACCTATTGAAAACCATGCAGTTGTGAGTCGCAGCATGGGAAGCTGAAGGATATGTTGAACACGTCAATAGGGGGGTTTGAAGACGTGGTCAAGTGCATCGACAGAATGGTCAACGGGCAGATCAAGCAAATAAAGGGTTCCCTTGAGATGTCACGCATGAATGTTCTTAGGAGTGTTTCTAGTAACCCACTATTGGCTCCCCTCGTTATGAAGGTGACAGCTGAGTGCTTCAAATTATTGCTCAACAATTACACCACGGCGATAGGTAGACGCACTGATGACGGGGTCTGCCGGGACAGGTATTGGCGAGATGTGTATGGCGTGCCATGTGTTCATGATTTTTTAGAAGCCATATCCACCCGTACGCCGATAAGCTTGAGTCAAATTCATCCCTTTTGGAGGCAAGTGATGTGGAGTGGACCTATTATGGCAGAGGAGGGCAGCGAACCTGTGGAAGATATAGACCAGACCAGGTTAACGTTGCTCAGGTTGAAGAGAAGGCTTGAGGCAGATGATCTCACTCCTCAACAAGCTAAATTTCTTGCAACAGCTTTCATGGACATGGAGAATCCCGGAGAAACTAAAATGACAACACCACCTATAAGCAATCCTAGAGGTCGACCAACAGGGAGGCGATCAATGATGCGCGAACCAACGGCACTTGAGCATGCAGTACGACGGTCAGCCACCCGAGGTCGAGGGAGCGGTCGAGGTCGTCCAAGTGGTCGAGGTCGTCGAAGCGGTCGAGGCGAGCCAATGACACTTGACCCCACGACATTTTTGTCCGTCCATGTGGACTGGTTTGTCCCACGCTATGTTGATCGCGTTCAAAATGTGATTTCAGATGGGCATTGTGGGTATCGAACGCTTGCAGTGTTGCTTGGATATGGGGAGAACCAGTATATGAGGGTCCGACAAGAGATGGCTGATGAGCTGCGTAAGAACAAGGATTTGTATCAAGAAGCATCGCTGTTGAACGATATTGAAGGGCTTATCGGTAATGTTGACATCAAGGATCCCGGTGAATGTAGTCCGACGAGGTGGATGGAGGCGCCGTTGGTTCCTATGGCAGCCGCGACACGATATCAAGTTATTGTGGCCGTCCTTAGCAAGGGTGGTCCGCATACATGTATCCCGATGATGGCACCTACAACGGCCGCAAGGCCACCGACAGATATTATTGCAATGGCGTTGATTGGCGGAGTGCACTGGGTACCGGTTAGTGAACTTCCACCCTTACTATTACTATTCCTACACATTGTATGAATTGTTAATTATTGTATTTCATAACAAATTAAATAGGTATGGCTTCGATCAGACTCACCGATCCCTCCAAAAACTCCAGAATGGGATCATTTCCACCACCAGAGCGTAAACGGTTGGGATGGACCATTTAATACAAGGATGGCAGAGTACCTCAACCTTCGACGTGCTGATCCTGATCGTTCAGGAGACCAAGACGGCGATAGAATATATCATAATATATCAGATTGAGAAGTTTATGCTAAACTATTTCATATTTCTTGTTATCAAATAGATATATGTATTTTGCTTTCAAACTTGAGTAGAGCATAAAATTAAGTAATAAACATTTTCTTAACTACAGTGCATGACATCAAACATATCTGAAATACATAAACTCCCTAACATTGAACACCAAAGTATATCACAGTTGCCGTTGTGATGCCCGAACTTGAGTGGGGGCGCGTGGGATTGGGTTTGCCATTGCCTCCAAGTAGTAACTGAGAATCTCTTGATGGCTGTAAAACTCCTCACGACGGTCTAGCATTTTCCGGATGTTCTCCCCTAACACGTACAATCGCTATCATTTGCAAAAAAAAAACACATTGTGACGATCACAAATGCAATACAGGTAATGAAATATTTAAGGCACAATTCATACCCGAGCTTGTATTGTGGAAATCGGTGTCGGTTCCTCCTCTATAGGTTGGGCCTCAACTGTACTCTGTAGAACATAGGGATGACCATGACGACTGAACCACTCCATATAGTCGGGCGTAACCAGATACCCCTCATATGCAACAGGCAGGTTGTGAAGGTTCAGCAAATTAGCGGGGCTGTGTCGCTGATCCCAGACATCGAACATATCCGAAAAGGTCAACTTCAAGCGGGCTGTACCAGTAGGCCGAGTCTCAATAGTGGGTGGGATACGGTCCATGGGTATGCTTTGCACACGTCCGAACTGTCTTAATACACGGTCCGGCATGTATGGTTCTTGGATATCGTAAATGGACAAAACCCCTCTATATCGAGAAACTAGAAAGTCAGCGTCGAAGTTAATGAACCTATCCTCGTACGGCATGAACCTTACGTCCTCGGCTCTCATCGTGTCCAGCTGAGTGGTAATGTTGTGTACCCTCTCCAGAGTACGCGGTGGTGTCGCTCTATGCGTCCACCGACAAGCCCACCTTCGATCAATTTGGCGGGTCCGCTCCTCAGCCATTGCAGGGGCAAATGCCGGAAAATGTGCCCAAATCCAAAACTTTATACATATAAAAGAAAAACAAATTAGTCTAATTGATTGAAAGCACGAATTTTGTATGTAAACGTTATAAGAATACCTGAACCAATGCAGCGCACCCACCCATGGTTCCCACCCCTTCCCTGCTCGCGATGCCCAGGGCTCGATACAAGAGGGCAAGCATGGCAACACCCCATGAGTACTGCCCCGTCATAGCATGATTGTAGACTAAGTCAACTGCCCACAAGGGTATGTGTGTAGTCGACTTATCATTGATAAAGATCGCCCCAAGTACTATCAATAGATACCCGGTCGCAACAGATTGGGCATAGGCATCGCCATTAGGAATCATCGCCTTCATCATCTCCTCTAACTTTGCCTGACTGAAGCGCGCCCCTCGACTGCTCATGTCTGCAGTGGATATGCCAAGTCTGGTGGTGAGGAAAGACCGGCGTTGCACATCGGTCATAGGTGTACGTGGGGCAACTCCGTCAATCTGTAGGCCAAGTATGATGGCTACATCATGGAGGGTGATAGTCATCTCACCCCAGGGAAAGTGGAACGTGTTCGTCTCGGGGTGCCATCGGCAGATAAATGCTTGGATCAAAGAATGATCCACCGTGCCAAACTCGACGTCCTCCAGATCTGTAAGGCCACTTAGTCTTGCAAGCCCGAACCAACTCATAGGGGTAACAACACGAGGCAAGCTTCTGAGGAACTGAATGTGGGTGTTGCGTCGAATGCATCGAATTACATTGTCCTCCTACAGGGGAAAAACACATAATTCTTTAGGTAATAATTAAATATTTAATTTAAGTAAGAACTTTCACAAGAAAATATAAATGAATACATACCTCACCCATCCAAATAAGTCTACATCTGTGCGTCCTATACCACGTCAATGGTTGATTCTCTAGTGGTCGGCCGTCATTGGTAACTGGTGGTTGTAGTTGTTCCTCATCTATGTGTTGTGCCCCTTGTTGTGGTGGGTCCTGATGGACCGGCTGCTGATGCGGATGCTCTTGTTGCTCATAATAGTGCTCGTAGTCATAACCAGCATCCGTCGCCACATTGTGGTAGTCATACGGTTCGGGACCGAATGCCTCCTGATTATCGCCATCATCTGTGTTGGCGTCCTCAAATTCCTCTTCATCGGACGCATCTGACCCAGCTGCATCGTCCGACTGAATATCCTCGAGCCCTAGTGTCCCGCTCGGGAAAGGAGACGGTGTACGCTCTGAGGAGGAGCGTCTCAGAGTAGGTCGACTCGGCCCAGGCGACCGTGTCCTATCCCTTATAATTGATGTACTCGCCCGAGCGGGTACAGTAGTGGCGGTAGCTGGAGCATTCTCTTGCGCCTCCTCAGCCCTTTCATGTTCACCTCGACGGGCCGAAGCCGTGGGCCGTCGCCGCTCCAATGCCGTAGAAATTTTCTATCATATTGCATAACAAATAAACAAGGTTACAATTTGTTACGAGTACAAATATCCAAAAACTAGTCCGTACACATCAATTATGTTTATCTATTCCTATAAGGTTATAATTGATAAATACAAATTACTTTTTTTCCATTTATCTAATTTCAGTGACCTATTTTAAATGGTATTTTGTTTACCTATTTTCATTGGTATTTCATTTACCTATTTTTGGGTTTAGGGTGAAATCTTACATTTTTTTTTAGCATTTACATTTCTTTCATAAACATTTAATATGACGCTAACTATACTGTTGCTTATATATTTCGAAATTAATTTTTCCTATCTTTGTAACTCCTAAAAACCTTTATTTCGCTGACCTATTGTCAATGTAATTTTATCTAACTCATGACATAAAGAATTTTGATCATATATTTTCTGTTGCTTATTTCAACATAAATGATACATACAAATTCGTATAAAAAAATTCTTTCAACTAAAATGAACTAACTAAACATTATTACAATTCCTAATATTTCATGGAACTTTTTTCATCGTCATTACATCTTACAATTTCTAATATTTCATGGAACTTTTTTCTTTTCACTAAACATTATAAATATCATAAAATTTATCAAAACTAAAATGAACTTACTCCTCTCGCTCTCTGACGCTCATCCTTATCTTGTGAAGATCGATCCCCTCGAAGCCAACCCATGGCACTACTTGCAACCTTCTTCATTTTGGATGTCATGATTCCCGATTATCTACACATAAATTTAATTAATGTAAGTCATATGCAAACCTAAGGAAAATAAATGATTTCCGATTAACTAAATGTAAATTTAATTAGTGAAGATAATACATAAAGAAGAAAATTACTCTTACCTTTATGAAGATGGGATGAACAGCTTGATGAACACAATGAAAAGGATAAAATTTCAGAACAAAGTTTTGTGAAATGGGAAAGCTGTGTGGTGAAGGGTATATGCTTGGGGTCGGATTTTATAGGAGGAGATGGAGCATTGTATCTCCGTGAATCGCGAGTGCAGCGAGATTTCCGGAAACACGCAACAGGAAGATTCTCTCCCGTGACTGTGTGGTCCAATCGACGTCCCTTCCAGCCTGTCCATCGGCGCACGCGCTTTGCGCAGACGCGGGCCCCACATCCGCGCATCCGCTGTGCGCAGCTGCGGAATCTTCCGCGCACGCGCTGTGCGCAGCTGCTGACCACCTTTTCCCCTCCGCGCATTCGTAATACGCAATCGCGTTTTGATCCGTGCAACTTGCGAAAAATTGACCGTTCGTATAGCAATTCCGTAAATAAAAACCCGAGCCTTTACAGTACCGCTGGTCTGCGGTGCTGCGTCTGGTAGTGCTTGGCTTCGTCCTTCGTCTACGTCCCCATCTCGTCTGGTTTAGTTTGTGTTTAGTTTCGCCTTTGTAGAACGTTCTTGCTTGTATTTTGCACCTTTGTTGTATTTTATATTTGTTTAGACGGTTACGCGTCTGCCGACTTGTCGGCCTTCGATGTTCAGATTTGTCCGACCTCGAATTTTTTTCCTAATCAAAAAATAAATAAATATCCCACGAAGGAAAAAAATATTATACTAATAAATATTAATACCGAATATTTATCAATTAATTAATTAAAGAAACTCAAAAAATCGTTATCATAATTAGTTATATTCTGATAACCTTTTCTGATTTATTTAAATTAATATAATTGAACTTGATAAAATTTTGAACAATTAGTAATTACATAGTATATTTAATCAATGGTTGTTAATATTTTGTGACCCATATTTTATTTATATCTATACCGTTCTTCGAGGTCAAAATCTTCTTTTCGATTATCAATGATCGAATTGTCTATAAATTATTAAAATATTATGTATCCACATCCATTCGAGATATTTTAGTAAACTAACGTAATAAATATAAATTGTATTTTGAAAACAATTATTTATATATAATATGACGAACTAATTTTATTTATATTTATATTATTTTTTCGTGGAAAAAATTATTTATATTTAGATTATTATTTTTTATTTATTAGAATCTGTAAAGATTATTTATAATATTGTATTAATGTATTCTCCGTACACGAGACGGGACATAAACTAGTTAGGGCTCGTTTGTTTAAAGGCGGTAAGTACAATTCCCGGGAACTTACTTCCCATGAATTGAATTCCTGTGAAATGCCCTTCCCATGAATAAAAAAAAAGTTGTTTGGTTGAATTTTGGTTTTAGAAATATAAATAGAAAAATATATTAAAAATGGTGGAAGTTAAACTTACCTAGTCCTCCTATGTACTCATTTGGATAAAAGGGGTAAATACAATTCCTGAAAATTTAATATATGAGAAGTCTAATTCCTTGGAATTGAAATTACTGGGATTTTTAAAAATATGTTTGGTTAACTTTTAATTCTCATGTATTAAATTACCACATTTAGTTTGGTTGCAGAAGAGAACTTTATGGGAATTGATGTGTAATTACTATTTTAACTTTTATCTATGAAGGATGAGATATACATGGAGTGTAAAAATAGGGATTTTATTTCTTGGTAAAAAAAAAAGAGATTTTATTAAAATCAAAAGGGTGGAAGAAATCTTACCTACTCCCCCTTGGTGATTCCACTTCCTGTATTTTGGAGGAAATAGAAATCCTAGGAAGATAACTTATAGGATTTCTTAATTTTTGTTTTTTTAATCCAAACACATATTAACGCCGCCTTTATGAGATATTGCAATTCCTGGATTTTCTAACCCTATCCAAACAAGCACTAGGTAAGTAAACTCCCTACAATTTGGATAAATTGAAATTCCGAAAAAGTTGAATTCATATGTCATTTTATCAACCAAATGCAGAAATATATCTTATTTTCTGAATTTTTAAATGACTAACCAAACCGAGTCTTCAAGTAAGTAGAACGGGTGAATCAGGGAAAAGGGATGCCCAATTTTGGACTGTAATTCAGTAATGGGCTTAAAAAAGGGGAAAATAAGTAAGACCACATGAAGTGCATCCTCAGCTGAAGACTCTTCTGAGTCTTCCTCTCCTTCTGCTTCGACCCTTCTGGAAAGTGGAAACTGCAACACGCCCTTCGCCAGTCGCCTCGCCGGTCCAACCAACCACCCAACCCCTCCTCTGCCCTCTCACAGATACCAAGATTTCAGAGAGAGTCTCAATTTGACAGCAACACAAACCTCATCCATTTTTCAAAGGTCAACACAACTTCCATTGCCTTACACGTACAGACGTACTTGACTTTTCTCCGCCGGCGACGCCAGTCAACGTCCATGGCTTCTCCGCCGCTCACCGTCGAGGAGGAGCTCTCCTTCCCTATCCACCTCTGCGACCGCATCCGCAAAGCCGCGGCCGAGGCCACCTCCTTCAAGCTCGACTGCTCCGAGGTTTCCAGCCACGTCGACCGCCTCTCCCACATGCTCCGTTCCGCCGTCCGCCTCTCCACCTCCTCCGCCTCCGCTGCCTACGACCGCCCGGTCCGATGCGTCGCCTCCGACGTTTCCCGCAACCTCTCCCGCGCCCTCACCGTCATCCGCAAGCGCCGCCGCCGCAGCCTCCTCCGTCGCGTCGTCGACATCGTCACCGCCGCCGATTTCCGCAAGCTCTTCTCCCTCCTTGATTCCTCCACGGCTGACCTCCGGTGGCTCCTCAGCATCCTCGACCACGAAGGCGGCGGCGGAGGGATCGTTCTCTCCCTCCCTCCCATCGCTAGCAACGATCCGATCTTGGCCTGGGTTTGGTCCTTCCTCTCTGTGGTCCAGAGTGGCCAGTTGAGCGATCGAATCGAAGCCGCCAATGAACTCGCCTCTCTAGCCCTAGACAACGACCGCAACAAGCAGATAATCGCCGAGGAAGGCGGAATTCCCCCTCTTTTGAAGCTCCTGAAAGAGGATTTCTCACCGGCCGCGCAAATTGCCGCCTCCACCGCCCTTTTCAACCTCGCCAACGACCGACAGAAGGCCAATTTGATCGTCAGGCACCACGGCACACCATTAATCGTCCAGGTTCTGCAGAATTCTCCTATGAAGGTTCAGATTAGCGTCGCCAAACTAGTATCCAGGATGTCGGAATTCGATTCCCTTGCCAGAGACGAATTCGCGAGGGAGAACGTCATTGGACCTCTGGTTTCCCTCTTATCCCATTCGACCTTCGACGACGACGAAAAACTGCAATCAGGAACCATCCGGCAGAGGCAAAGTATTCATTCGATTGTTCAAATAAAAAAGGAAATCGTGAAGAAGGAACGGAGGGATTCATCTTCATCGCTTTCCTATTCCCTCTCCAACTCTAACCTTAGGTTTGGTCCTACATTGTCATTCCAATCACTATCGGACAGTGGAAGCAGCCGGGGAGGGCCTCTGCTAAAGAAGGAGAGGGAGAACGAAAGCCCCGAGGTTAAGCTTCAGCTGAAGATCAGCTGCGCGGAGGCCCTGTGGATGCTCGCAAGGGAGAGTGTGCTCAACAGCACAAGAATCACAGAGACCAAGGGGCTTCTTTGCTTGGCCAAGCTGGTGGAGAAGGAGCATGGGGATTTGCAGAGGAACTGCTTGATGGCTGTCATGGAGATCACTTCTGCTGCTGAGTCGAACCAGGATCTTCGAAGATCGGCTTTCAAGACCAATTCCCCAGCCGCAAAGGCAGTGGTGGGCCAGCTTTTGAGGGTGATAAAAGAATCTACCAATGACCCTTCGGTGCAAATCCCTGCAATCAGGTCAATCGGGTGTTTGTCGCGGACCTTTCCAGCGAGGGAGACCAGGGTGATTGGCCCACTGGTCGGCCAGCTGAGTTGTAAGGACCAGGAGGTGGCTACTGAAGCTGTGCTGGCCTTGGAGAAGTTTGCTACCCCGGCTAATTTCCTGTGCATTGAGCATTCCAAGTCGATAATCGAGTTCAATGCTGTTCTGCCGCTTATGAGGCTGCTGAGAGGGAATGATCGAATACAGTTGCACGCGCTGGTCTTGCTGTGTTACCTCTCTATCAATGCTGGAGACAGCGAGGAGTTGGAGCAAGCGAGGGTGTTGACCACCTTGGAAGGCGCTCACCGATCAGCTGCTGCCCAGCAGCAACCGGATTTGAAAGAGCTTATTAGCAGAGCTGTTTACCATCTTAGAATGTACAATGGTGGTGTCCTTGTTCAAGGGCAGTCGTTCTCCTTGTAAATGCGAGTCGTCATTGGGAGGGTTTGCTCCAACCTAGTCCATGTAAACTGTAAAGGAACGAGACTTTGGTTTGTTTGGTAACCCAGCATTGATATCATCATAGAAGTAGGCACAAGTTTGATCCAAGCAAGTAGATGCTCAAACCTTGTTTTTTTTTTTTAGCTTCTTTCAGATTCACAATGAAGTGAAGGGAGTCAATACATCTATGAGTGGCTTGGTCTGTATTGATTAAGCGTACTAATCTAATTGATAATTTAGTTGAAATTGCAAGATCGCTTCTTCTACAGATAATGGTATGGCCTCTGCAGGATTCGGCACTCGAAAATGGTGATATGGGATGGCCGGTAGAACAAAACCAGGCTGGAGGGGGGCTAGTGCAGGAGCATATTTCACGTTCTTCGCCTTCCTTTTTTGGCCTAGCAAAAGTGAACATACACGTTATAGTGCGCCTGATTCCATTTTTGCATCTTTTCTGGCATCAAGGTTTAACTCAAAAGAGGGCCATTTTATGAGGATCAGAACTGTGATTCCTACCTTAAAGATGTGGCTTGAATTGCTGTCTATGTTGACAGTTCCTATCACCATACCCCAACCAGCTCTTAAATTAGGCCTATGTTGACAGTTCCTATCACCATACCCCACCCAGCTCTAAATTAGGTCGTCGTTACTTGTCCAACATTTTGCTTGCTTTTTCTGCGCAACTTGATATGTGAGGCCCTTATCACTGACAGTTAACATCCTTTGCAATGGTGCGTGTATTGGGAGTACAGAGACTTTCTGCGCAACTTGATATGTGAGGCCCTTACGGGGGCACTTAACATCCTTTGCAATGGTGCGTTTATTGGGAGTACAGAGACGGGAAGACAAAATGCAGGAAAAATAAAGTATAATGGGAATCTGAATATAGAACAAGATTCCAAATTTTACATTTCTCAACTCAGACCTGGGATTCCACAACAATTGAGCCGAATAAATACAATGTGGTATATTTCATATGATACATCAGGAATGGACTTATTGACCTCGCAGCACAACTATCCCTTATCCACTGTATATGGTAACATGTTTTCTACAGATTTCTCACACAGGAAAACCTAGGCGCAACTGTTGAGCCTTCCTGTCAAGGGCAGGGTCACATCAACGATCCTTCATACCTGGAAGCTAAGTCGTACAACCTGGGAACACCCCTGTCATTGTACATCAGGCACTTGAGGAACTATCAACAGTAGGCTGATATCTGTGGTTTGTGGAGCAGCAATCTTGTTCAAAGACGTAGCGATCCACTACCATTAGAAGCAAATGTTGGTTGCCTAGGTCACCGGGATGAAGGTAAAGCACGCCAGTTGTCAGCAAGAATCATAGCATGATGGCGCGAAGGCTCTGAAATTTGTTGGAGAATAACGTTCTTGACAGGCAGCGCAGCAGATTCACCGGCACGGCTCGCAAGCTCCAAGTAGACAATGGCTTTAAGCATCTCCCCATCCTGAAACCCCGCTTCACTCTTTCAGAACTTTCACTTGGGAGGCAGGAAGCCGAAAAATAATGAACTGAACTACTGAAGTAAAGGAAAACATGCACACATTAAAGATACTAATATGGTTTATTAATAAAGTATTACATACCACGTAAAGACTGAGTCCATGCTCAAACTGAGCTTTACTATGACCATGATCAGCTGCCTTCTTCATCCATTTCTTGGCCAGCCGGTTATCAACATGAACACCAAAACCCCCCGAGTAGCATAGTGCCACATTGTACATAGCACGTGCATAACCGCCTTCTGCAGCTTTAAGATACCATCCAGCCTGCCCCAAATCAGAAACATCAATACTTGCCAACATTAAGGCATGTGAATTCGGCTAATCAATTTGTAATCAGAGAAAGTTTCAATAATATAAAAAAAAAGTGGCTTACTGCTTCCTTCAAATTGCGGTTCACCCCACGCCCTTGATGCAGACAGAGAGCAAGCTGGTACTGTGCACGGACATAACCAGCACTGGCAGATTTTAACAACCAATTGGCAGCCTCTTCAACCTTCGTAGGTTCAGCTGCAAAAATATTGATATTTGCGTCAGGCAACTGGAAGTTGATGAAAGATGCATGATGCAATCTGAGAAATAATCACACTAGTAAGTAATATATTCATCACACTATGAACACAACTCAAGAAGTTAACAGGACCAAACATTTACAAGTGGAAAAAAGTGGCTAAGGCCCTAAACTACGCTGTTAGCATAAACAGACTTGGTTAAGTGATCTGCAAATAAATCACAATGACATCCATAAAAATCGTCGATATGATTCCTTTGTGATTGCAGCATCTCAAATAATCAAACCAGTATTATCATCCAACTGTTTACCAAAAAAAAAAAAGTATCATCATCCAACCTATGAATTTGCTTGTTTAGCATCCATAACCCATTAATTACAAACAATTTCATCATGAATATGATATTCTATGTTTTTTTTTGAAGTGGTAAATCTATAGAAAGTAATCGTAATTACAAAAGAGACAAGAACAAACGTCAAACGTCTTCTCGCAAAATGGCTAAAGCCTAACTCACACCCATGCCAAAAAGGATGGATATACCCAAAAGTGTTGCTCTATCTACCCACTAACTCTACTATACTTCCAAATTTCTCCCAATTTCTCGCATCAACCCTTCATCGCGTTAGTTTGCCTACCCATCTAATCTCCTTGGGTGACTTGCCTTTGCATCTCAAGGAGATTCTTGATTTACAACTATAATCACACGGTGTGTCCATTGTTTCGGATCCCATTTCCCCCCTACAGCGATATTCTATGTTCAATTGGATTTGAAAACTCGGGATTAGGTTGTCACAGACTCACAATCATATATCCAACTCCAGGGTTCAACAGGGAAATAGATGGCTTAAATTCAATTCAGAAACATGAATACAACCCCCAATCGAGTCAGGTATTGCTTAAAATACGCGACAAAATAACAGCCAAAAATCCACAGAAACCCTAGGTTAAGAACCAGTCGAAGAAAGAAAATATGTACCTTGCAAATAAGCAATCCCCAAATTACACTGGCCAGCCAGATCACCAAGCTCAGCAGCTCGCCGGTACAACGCGAGACCGTCGTGTTTCCTTCCCATCTCCCAATAGACAAGGCCGGCGTCGACCATGGCCATGGTCGAGCCCCGAGCAGCGCCCTTCAAGAAGAAATCGAGCGCCTTGTGACGATCGGCCGGTACACCGCCCCTGCCGTGCTTGAAGCGCTTCCCGGAGCGGAGGAGGAGCATCGCTTCCCTCAGCGGCAGGAGCGCATCGTTCCACGACTTGCACACCAGCGACGCCGCCGTCAGGTTGGGGTGGGAGAAGGTCGCGGCTATCTTCATAAGCACGTCGTCCGGCAGAGCGGCGAAGTCACGGCGGTCGGAGGCAACGGCGGAGGGGGTCAGGATACCGAATTTGGGGGAAATTCGGGTTAGTTCGGGCATAGAGGGCCTCTTTGAGTACTTGGATATGGAGACGGCGAAGGCGGAGAAGCGGGAGCCCGCAGATCGGGAAGGCCAAGTCGGCGACCGGTGCTTCATTTGGGCGAAGGAGGCGGCGATGGAGATGCGGTGGCGGAGAGAGGGGAAACCTTCAGGCGATTGGGAAGAGAGGTAGTTGGTTCGACTGGACAGATTTAGACCGTGTGATGCGACATTTTTTTTTTACTCCTCCGAGGAAATATTTTGGCTGACCATTAAAGACAACCTCTTGCTCATTGAGATTTGAGAGTAGTGCTGTTATATGAACTGAACAATTCGACTCGACCTCACTCATTTATTTAAACAAGTCGAGTCTAAACAAAACTATAAGCTCGGTTGAAAGCTCGGCTTCGAATTTTATGAAATTTCTTTTAAGTTAACATGTTATAACCAAGTAGAACTACTTAAAGCTCGAAAAAAGCTCGACTCGAGCTCGTTCATTTCCTAAGCAAGCCGAGCTTGAACAAAATAAAAAGCTCGTTTAAAAATCAGACTCGGCTCGGCTCGAGCTCGTGGAAAAAACGAACAAGCTTGAACATGCCAAGCTCGACTCGTTCGGCTCGAATAACACCCCTAATTGAGAGAGAGTATTGTGACAGTCGAGGTCGAAAAGACTTGAATGATTCGGGTCGAAGGTATGCAACTAGATCTGTCAATCGAATTATTCAGCTCGAGTTATTTCGGAAAACAGATTCGGATAAAATGGGTTCCGGATATATTCGGGTTGATTTGAACTCGAGTTTAACCCGATTTCTGGTCAAATCATGTTGATTTCGGGTTTGTCAATTTCTTTTCCGTTTTAAATTAAAAAATAATGATTTGGTAATTTTGCGAAAATTTTAAAATGCTAAAATGAAAGTTGTGGTTCATAAGCTCTAGTACTTGTAATTATATAATATATCTTATATAAAGTACTTGATTTTTATTATTTCTCATAATATTTAATAAATTTTAAAAATATATAAAATATCAAAATTTTAAATTGTTTTTTAAAAATAATTTCATGCAATTAGTAATAAGCATAGAATTGTTTTTAATATTTTAATATTTTTTAGAGTTTCAATCTTCTTAAAAAATGTGATTAAAATCAAAAATCAAATACTATCGATTGGAGGGAGTATTACACAATACAAATAAATATAAAAGTTGATTTTAAAATGAAAGATCAAGTGATTATAATTATAAAAGGGTAAGCTGCAGAAAAACCACCCCTTAAATATATGATATTGCTCAAAACCACCTCTTATATTCATAATTGCCAAAAACCACCCTTTATAACTATTCCGTTAACAATCAACCACCCATTTTATGTTTCTGTTAGTAACTCGGTTAACTATATAAAATTACATAATTACCCCTGCTTTTTTAATGTAAAATAATGTGAAGTAGCAGATAATTACAAAAATAATATTCTAAAATTAAAATAAAAAACAAATACTGCCTTTCTTCTCCATAGGTCAAAATTGCCGATCAACTTTTCTTTGTACACAGTCATGTCATACTTCGAAATACTCCATATCCATGGCGGAAGTGCGACCACCCGATCGGAGTCAAGTTCAAGGAAGTTATGTGCACCAAACAAGATAATGAGTCCACCGGTTGGTACCAACAAAAAGCACGAACAACACCCGTTTGCAGCACCATCAATCGAACTCAACAAAGAAAAAGGCACAAATTGTGTACTTCATCAGATGCTAAAATCCTCCAAATCAGAAATTGATCTCGAAATTAAGGGTGACAAGGAGTATTATAAGCAGTCTAATCAACCCCTCAACCAATTCAGGCGAAAAAGCTTCAAAAAAGTTGAATCCAAAAATTAGGGTTTGTCCTTCGAAAGAGAAACTAGTCTAGATCTAGGAAGCTACTGATTTTTGGTGTTATTTTCCTTAGATCCAACCCAAAGAGACCACATAAATCCTTCAGGTTTCAGGAAATCAAGAGTCGCACAATCTGGAACCTCCGATGACGGACAACGTAACCTGCCAAGAGGAGAAACAACGGCGCCGCCGTTTCTCACAAAACAAGTGGATTTCCGGGCACTGATTTTAGGAGGCCAACCTTGTCCGTTCCCGTCTGCGGCTCCGTCTGCTCCATTCTCAATCGTTGGCCTGCAGGAGTCCACCATGGCTTTCATCCAACCATGGCAGACCTTGGAGAAGAGTCCTCCGTAACTAACTTAATCGCCATCAAACGATCATTCACACGCTCCACACGCACAACCCGATCCTTCCAAAGCTCTCCGACCATGATGCCAACTCCATTCCTTCTTCTGTTGAGACCCGAGTACCACAACTTCCACCCATCCACCTGACACGCTTTACTCCTCACCCACTTAGTTTCCTGCAGACAAGCAATATCAACCTTTCTGTTCTTCAGGATCTGGACGAGCTCAATAGACTTACTCATAAGGGTTCCAATATTCCAGGAACCAAACCGAATGGAGGGCACCCTCTGAGACGGACGAGCACGAGGGACTACTACACGGGACATAAGTGCCCAAGAAGTACAACACACAACCAAGAAACAGAACACAAAAGGCTAAACCACCACAAGCAAACAAAGAAAAGGGACAAAAGGCCACGAAGCTAACAACCGGCTAGCAAGTAACTAGGCAACACGAGAAGGCAATAAACACTACTCGCTAAAAAGCAAGGCCAACAAAATAATAAAGCAAACAGAACTAAAAGAGCACAACTAAGAGCACACCATTGGAAACTAAACGATGCTAACAACCACCAAACAGAGAAGCAATCAGTTTGAAGCAATCTAGACCACCACTACCCGGAAGGCAATCTAATTAAAAAAGGCAAGGGGCTAACTAATAGAATGTAGTAATATAACACTAAAATTTTAATAACAATTGAAAATAGGTAGACAGAGTAGCCGATAAAAGAGAAAGGGTAAAGAACGAAGGTACCGCGCCCCGTAATCGGGGCCGACAAGGCGATGCTCGATCCCTACTAGAAGCCACTGTAGGTCGGGGTAAGGGTAATGGCTGAGGGCGGTCAGAAATGGTGGCAAGGGTCGAGGGCAGGCTAAAGCCGGGGTAGAAGGGTGGTCAGGTATAGTTAGGGTTTGGGTCCTATCGCCGTCTTGCTAGGGCTAGGCTATAATTAGGGACGTGGGTAGGAGGTTGGGGTAGTGGTGGAGGAATTGGAATTGGGGTTAAGGATTAAGGGTTTACAAACGCTACAGGGTCAGGGGCAGGGCGGTCAGGGTTTGGTCGGAGGCGGAGTGGTCGGAGGAGGGGTGGATCTGGCAGGCCACGCCGAACGGACGGGTGAGGGAGGAGGGTCGGGGATGTGCGGGGCAGGGAAGGCTACGGGGTGGAGGAGGAGAGAGAGAATGAGAGGCTAACTTGGAGGGGGTGCGAGGTGAGGTGAGAGGGGAGGCTAACCTGGAGGGGGCGGGCTAGGGGTGTGTTCGGACGGCGGGCGACGTGTGGGGCCGGCGGGCTACGACCGGAGTGCTTGGCCATCGACGGTGGAGGGAGCCCGAGCTTTCAACGCACGTGGAGAGAGAGAAACGCGAGAGAGAGAATAGAAACCCGAGCTTGGCTCATTGACATGAGACATTTTTTTGATAAAGTAAAGATTCGAGATTAGACAAGCCTGATTCTCGAGAGGCCGACAATTCAATGGGTAAAACCGCCCAAACATACAGTACAAATAGAAAAAAGACGCACCGAAAGAAGCAGAAACAAACTCTACAAAATACGACCTAAGTAGAATTACTCCCAATAAGTTGAGGATGTCAACGAAGAACGAAATCAAGCACCACCAAACAGTAGCACTTGAGACATTTTATTTATTCTCATACTCAAGGATATGGCTGTTTTTGAGGTATTTTTACTTGATAATATTTACCAAAATATTTTGTGGTTATGCTACAATTTTCCAAATAAGTTTCATTTAAATGGCCTCATTAATGTTTTTTTTTTTTTACTTTCTAAGTCCCAACCCTCCTTTATTTTTTTATTGACAGATTTTGTCCCAGCTAATGAACGGTTTATAGGTTAGATATTTATTCTAAGAAAGTTCTATTGACTTAATCTATTTCTTGGTGAATGCTTATCGGAAATGTGAAGCTTTGCGGTATAGCAGGGTCTTGAGCTTAACCTTAGGAAATATTCGATGACTAAGTTTTTCGATCATCCGGTCTTAGATGCTTTAGGTATAGCAGGGTCTTGTGCTACCCTTCTCGAGAATGGGGGCCTTGGCCATTTTATTGTTATGCATGGGCTGACCTACCCGGATTTGATTCGAGAGTTTCTGGCGACCTTAGTTGTTTTTGAGGATAGAGACCATATTGAGTTTACCGTATTGAGACGGACACATATGAGGAATTTTGCACAGCTGAGATGTTACTTGGGTATCACTCGACCTCGTACTCCTAATTGGAGGCGCCAGATGATGATGATCCCCTCACTGACGGAGACCTGGGAGGCTGCCACTGGTTCCCCTTGGATCCGTAGGGGAGGGAACTACAATTACACCATCACCCATCCTGCACTTAGACTCTGCCACAAGGTGCTGAACAATACCTTCTTCGGGCAGAACGAGCTAAACAAGGTATCCATGAAGGCATGGGCGGTGATGTACTGTTTGACCCTCGAGGCGGAGGTTACTCCTGACTGGCTTCGATTATTCTTGAACGCCTATGATGATATTCTGATAGGGGGAGCTTAGAGAGATACCATGAGTATTGGGTTTGGAGGATTGATCACATTAATTGATGTGCGCTGTAGGGTGAGAGTGATTGAGTTAGTGCCTATGGACGGAGAGTCTCGCATCTCCATAGAGATGTTGACGAGGATGAGGCACCTAGAGTGTGATTAGGCACCGTTTATTTGGCATGCTGGTTGTAGGGGTGACCATATTATTCGTCTACCGGCTCAGCTTCCGATTGGACCGACGATTGTTGATTTCAACTTGTCGTCGAAAGCCGTCGACCTTTCTGATGATGATGATGAGTATGGCGATGATGATCACGATGAGGGTCAGGCCCCTGTTGATGTTGGTGGGTGGGATGTCCCACTTGCTACCTTCGTAAGAGGAGAGTCTAGCCAGGCCCAGGCTTCAGATTCTGACACTAACATGAGCTATGCCCCCTCTTCCTCTTCTGGTCACTATTCTCAGCAGTTGGATGAGATTAATCAGCTGCAGTTGGCTCAGGGCGTGGAGTTCAGACGGTATCACCATGATCTGCGCCAGCGCTAGGATGAAATGTTCCAGAGGAAAGAGGAGCACACCCGTGCTATCTCCGGACTTCAGAGCAGCTTCGACTCATTCTTCCAGCAGTTCCAGCAGTATTACCCGTTGCAGCCGCCGCCATAGTGAGTGAGTATGTTACCTTCCTTACACTTCGTTCTGTTTATTTGTTGTATTGTCTGTCGTGTTTCGACATTGAGGACAATGCAATCTTTAAGTGTGTGTGTGTGGGGGGGGGGGGGGGTTATGAGCTGTTTTATGATTTCTTGGGTTGTGTTGAGACATTTGCTATATTTTCCTTGGATTTCGCTGTACTTTTGTTGGTTTGGTGTTGGTCTGTACTTTGATTTGGATATTTCTGTCGTCTGGATGTTTGGATATTCGTATCTTTATGTTTGGATGGCGTATGTTTGGATATTCTGTCTTAGTTATCGTGTTTGTGTCTTGTGTTTTGAGTTTTTGTCACTTAATGTTTAAAATCCCAAAAATATTTCTTGGATTGCCTAGTATGTCATTATTCAAACAACCATCTTGGTTGAGCAAAACTTTGAGCTTTTGATGGCATGAAATAGTAAATCCTACGAAAGAGTTGAAGTGTCTGACCTTATTTGCTTTTCTGAAAATGTTTTCTTATGAGGGATGATTTGGTGATATAATTGAGCATGTATCATCGAGATGGAAGTATGATTGAAGTCCTACACAATATGACCCTTGTGAGATTGTTTTTTTAGCCATATTGGAATCATATATTTCCTTTTGCTATCTGTGTGATATACTCTCCATATGTTGCTACCTCTTGATATTGACTTCATTAGTTATTGTCAAAGCCGACTCACATGTTTGTTGCTTGCGGAATTTTATGCTTTTATGTTTATATTTGACTTTAGTTTCTTATTTAGTGTGTTGAGTGAAATAAGGTGGCAATGGTTTGATGCACTTAGTAACCGGATCTACGCATGACACCCATGGGTATGATTCGCGCAAAACGGTGTTAAGAATTATCCATTGAGGAAGGAAGCTTGATCATTGAGTAACCGGGTTCATTCACGACACCCATGTTTGTAACTCGCGTAAAAAGATGTTCAAGTGGACTTTATTCGAGTAAGTTGAGGTGTTGATAGACCGGAGCCATTCATGACACCCATGTTTGCAACTCGCGTAAGGAATACACCAAATCCGAAAGAAAGCAAAGAGAAAAAAAGAAGGAAGAGCCGAGAAAAAAGAGGAAAAAAAAAAGAAAAGAAAAAGAGAGTGAGATCTAGAGCCAAGTTGTCTATTTTTATGGTGTTTCCGCAAGTAATGGGATTTCGGTGGAGATTTGATTATATTGTTGTCAATTTCTATGAGTTTAGTTGCATTTTGGATTGAGTTGAGAGTTGTTCTTCAAAGCCTAAACATATGAGTTTAAGTGAAACACATGTTCCTGGTAAGGTTGGATGATTTCTGCTTCTGAATGCTCTGATCGTTAAATACATGCGACGATGTTTGACACTTGATCTTATGTTCCTTGAAAGTTTGTGTTTTGGGTTTGTTTTTGTAAGGCTGTTGTGAGCCTAATTCGCCATGTTTTACATTAACTTTTATATCAATTTCTGCATGCATTTCATACATTTGGGCTAGAATAATACATAATTTGTGTAGTTTATGTTTATTTGCAATATATGGAGGTCTACACAAGTTTTTTTTATATTTCTCATAAATCAGACGCACTTTGGAGTTTAAAGGAAAGTCAAGAAGAAGCTAACGATGGTGCAGCCGGAGAAAATCACACTTTTCACCATTCATCAATCTGAATCAAGTTCTGACGTCTTCATGAGAGTTGTAGCCCTCGAAAAGAGCTTTCTAACGCATGTTCATATGCATCAATCGGACGAACGAGGATTCGAGAAAGTGCGTTTCAAGAACAGAGCAGAATGCCGAGAACTGTCAAGAAGGTCGATATCAACCTTACTTGGTCGATATCGAGTTGAGCAAATCGATCAGAAATTCCAGAAATCGACCAGAGTAACTCGAGCAACACAGAAGAGGTCGGTATCGACTACCTTCGGTCAATATTGAGTAAAGACAACTCGAAATCCATTCCAGAAGCCGAGATCGAGTGAAGCTGAGAAGAAAGGTCGATATCGACTTAACTTGGTCGATATCGAGTAACCCCCAGAAGCCGATTTCGAGCAGTTCGAGCTGCATTTCTTCCACATGAAGGAAGAGATATTCTATCAATTCAAGTGAAGATCTATCAAGACAAAGGAGGATTTATCCACTTTAGATGTAGTTTCCTTAGAGATTTATTTCTTTTATTAAAGTTTTATCATAAAGTCTTTAGATAGAAAGTTTTAGGTATAGATAGATTGTTCCTTCCTTGGATAGCGGGGATTGAACACTTTAAATAAGGCCTTAGGGGTTGGTTTTTAGAATCATCCAAGCCATAAGAAATTGTGTTTCAACAAGTTATATCGAGTAGGAGAGAGTTAGAGAGAGCTTGGAGCCGAGTGAAGTTGTATAAGGCGAGAGCGGATTCGGATTTATTCGGTTGTAAGTTTTTATTTGATTTAATGCAAGTTAATTCCCTTTTATTATTGATGAGTTTCTTGATGATGAAGAGCGAGTAGTCACCCAACTTCTAGGGTTGGGGTGAGCCCGACGGTAGCCATGTAAGGCAATGCGATAAAGGTACGATCTTTTGATGCGATTTCATCTTCTATCATATATGCATGATTCTTTTGTGAAAGTCGAAGGTGATCCTTGTTTGTGTTATTGAAGCGAAAGTGATCTTAATACAACTTGGATTAATTATGTGAAAAGGGTTAGTAACAAATAGGGTTTATGCGAAAGCCTCTATATTCCTATTTGTTAATAACGAAAGTTATTTGATGAAAAGCATGATCCTGTATAACTTTGCATGATTCTTATATGGTTGTCGTTGTGGCATTGAAACCCCGATCTTGGAAGTCTTTTAGTTTATTGAATTAAATTTCTATTCCGATGTTTTTTTATTTATTTTTCTGCAAATTTTGAATTTCTGCACTAGTCAATTTCGACCTCTGATAGGTCAATATCGAGTATACTAAGGTCGATATCAAGTGCCTCTGTACTCGATTTCGATTCTGTTGCTTCTGTTGTGCAGGTTTGAAAAAATTTCGACTGACTTCAGTCGATATCGACTAACTCTTGGTCGATATCGAGTGGTCCCTGAGTCGATTTTGAGGGTGATTTGGAACGAGAAAGACGAGCGCTGACAAGCTTCCTCGTGGATACGATCCTTAATACCCTACTACTACAACAAGAGGGTTTCTTGTATTTTATTGGCTGAGACAGGGAGTCGGTTTTGATTTTATATTTCGATTTATAACTCATTCATAATTATCACCAATTCACCATTGTTACTTTTACTGAGTTCAGTTGTTTTGATATTCAATCACTCTTTGATATTGTTCCTTTCTGATAGCGATTTGGTAGACATGAAAGGTATTCTCTATGTGGGATCGACCCCTTACTATTCCATTATACAAGTTACAAGGTTGCTAGTTGAGTTGTTAGTTTGGGTTACTCTTTTTGGTGTTGTAGAAAGGTAACGACGTTTTGCACCGCACCAGTTGCTTATGATTTGCTTTGGAGTATTTTGGTGGAGATAATGTTATATAAATGTCAATTCTTAAGATGATTTTCGCATAATGAATTGAGTGACCTTAAAGCCTAAAGACATGAGAATGAGCGAAACACATTTTCCCCTGTGAGGTTGAATGGATAAGGCATACGGGCTGCTTGATCACCTATATACATGGTAGGACGTTTGACTACTTTACCATTGTTTGCACTTACTCGAGATGTTGCTTTTGACAAAGGTTATCGCATGAAAAATTATGTTTGTGGGATATATTGATTATGTCTTGAAATCTATTTTGCTGGAGGACTAGCAAAAGGTAAGTGTGGGGGATTTGATAATGTATGATTTGAATAGGCATTTTAGGTAGTTCTTCTGTAGTCTAGGTTGCATTTAGACATGTTTTTAGTATAAAGCGCATATATTAATTGTCTCTTAATTTACAAAGTTCATAATCTACGCATTTTATGCCTATTTATGTCGATTTTCAAAACCAAGCATAAGGAGAAGAGAGAAGCTACTCTTTGGAGATATGGAAACCTAAGAAGAGTCAATAATAAAGATAAGAGAAGAAGCAGAGAAGCCAAGACAAGAAGAAATGAAGAATAAGAGTTCTGCAGGAGTAGCGCCTGCGACCAACTAGCGGTGCCTGCTAATCCTGCAGCACCCGCGGAAGATCCTGAACATCCGATGAGTCGGCAACTGACGAGAGGGTTTCTCGACCAAATAAATATATATTCAAGACCCCCGATATAGTATAGGGGACTCAGGTTCGTCGTCAGGAGAGAAGTCAGTGGTTCTAGGCTTAGTGTGTTTTGGGGTTCGGGAATAGCGGGAAAAAATGCAAGGTTGTTGTCGACGTCGGCTAAGAGTTGGTCAATGTCGGGGGATGGAGAGGGAATGGTGGGTTGATGTTGGGTATAATTTGTGTAGAAATTAAAATAACAAAAATAGAATAATAAAAGAGCAAACTTCCAAGGTTAGGGATCACCGCCACAATAAACATATGTGTGGATCATGAATCACATAAAAGAGCGAGCTTTATATCAAATAACTTTCGTTATTAACAAATAGGAATATAGAGGCTTTCGCATAAACCCTAAGTGTTACTACCTTTTCTTAATTAGGATTAGTCGGCTTTCGCAAATAAACCCTAATTACTATCCAAATTCATAATTAATTCACTTTCGCTTCATAATTGCAAATAAGGAATTGTCCTCGACTGTCGCAAAGGATTAAGCACATTGGTAGATGATGATAAAGACATACAAAATCATGAATTCATAAATCAAACACACATATCTATGTTGGGATCATACCAACCCTAGAAGAAGGAAATTAGAAAGCAAACATGATGAACAAAACTAACTTTAACATTAAACTAAATCTAAAACTTACAAAACCTTCCGAACGTTCCTTCTCCTCTCTCTGTCCTCCTTCTTGCGTCCTAAGACGACTTGACTTCGAATGTATGAAAATCAGTCCCCTAGGGCTTTATTTATAGGGTATAATTCTAGCTATTCTAGGAAGAAACTATCTATCTGTATCTAATCCTATCTATCTAAAGCTTAATGATTAAATTTGCAAATAAAACAAATAAATCCCTAAAGGAAAGTAAGACTAAAGTGGATAAATCTTCTTTCTCTTGATAGATCTTCATGTCTTTTGACAGAATCCCACGAATCTTGGCTTGCAAGTAACCCACAATGCTCGGACTCCACTCGATCTTGGCTCGGATTGCTCACTGGGAGTACTCGACATCGAGTAAATTACTCGACGTCGAGTACGACCTTCTTCTCCTCGAATTGCACTCGAGCTCGGCTACATTCTGGACTCGACGTGTGCACTCGACATCGAGTAACCTACTCGACGTCGAGTAGTTCTTGTCCTCTCGAGTGTGGCTCTGCTCGTGCTCGACTTGCTGAATTCGACTGGATGTACTCGACATCGAGTAACCTACTCGACGTCGAGTAGAATTGTCGGCTTTCAGCATTCTGCTCCGTTCTTGAAACGCACTTTCCCGAGTCATCGTTCATTTGATTGATGCATATGAGTATGCGTTGGAAAGCTCTTTTTGAGGGCTAAAACTCCCATGAAGACATCAGAATTTGATTCGGAATGATGGATGGAAAAAAGTGGGTTTTTCTCTAGTTGTACCATCCTTAGCTTCTTCATAACTTTCCTTTAAGCTCCAAAGTGCGTCCGATTTCTGCAAAATTAAACAAAAACTAGTGTAGACTCCATAATTTGGAAAATAAGCATAAACTACGTAGATTATGTAGTATGCTATCCCAAATGAATGAAATGTATGCTAAAATCGATATAAAAGTTAAATATAAAACATGGAGAATTAGGCTCACAACAGCAACCACCGATCTTGTATTGTTGTGAGCCTATTGCCATGTTTTATAGTTACTTTTATATCGATTTCTGCATGCATTTCATGCATTTGGGCTAGAATAGTACATAATCTATGTAGTTTATGCTTATTTGCCAAATTATGGAATCTACACCAGTTTCTGTTTAATTTCACAGAAATCGAAGAAATTTACAACAGTTTTGAGAAAGGAGAAAAGCTCGAAGTCAACTACAGAAGTCCAAGGCCAAGGAGTAGCGGAACCAGGAAAAATCGAGATGGAAAGAAGAAAACCGAGTCAAAACACACAACTCGATATCGAGTACTGCAAGTCGATATCGAGTAAGGTCAAGTCGATTGCCACTGAGTTGACCGGAATCGAGCAAGATGAGGAGGGTTGGTCGATATCAAGTAACCAACATCGAGTCAATGCCTCGGAATTGAGTCAAGAAGCTGGAGCTGGAACATGCAAGTCGATATCGAGGAACTCTACTCAATATAGAGTAAAAACTAGGGGTGGGCGCGGGACGGGACGGGACGGGATAGGGGTCGTCCCGCGTCCCGTCCCGCGCAATTTTTGCGGGACGGGACCGGGACGGGATTCACTACTTTTTTTTCAATTCCACACGGGCCTTGTCCCTCGCGGGACGGGACGGGACCGGGACGGGACGGGCCCTGTCCCTCAAATAAAAAACATTATAAAAAAAAATCTAAAATTCTTATACATTTTGCGGTTTTCAAAGGCGTAACATATATAAATTTATAGTAATATTTTATATATTTTACTATTCTCATTATTTGTATATACATTATACATATAATTACACACAATATATATATAAACACACTATATAGAATATATATTACTAAGAAAAGTTGCTAATTACTAATATATATACACTTTGCACACACATATACTAGCTACTGTAATATAGTCTGTGTAAATTGTAATAGTAATTTCACAGTGTGTAATTGTGTATGCATGTAATCTAATACGTACTACCTCCGTTTCACAATACATGTCCTTTTACTTTTCAGCACGTTTTTTAAGGAGCGAAAAACTATATAAAATATTATTTTTTTAATTAATTTTTTAATATAATTTGATACTTGTTACTAATAAGTATCAAATTATATAAAAAATTAATTAAAAAAAATATTTTATAGTGTTTTCCGCTCCTTAAAAAACGTGCTGAAAACCGAAAGACCATGTATTATGGAACGGAGGGAGTATATAGGAATACAGTGTCGATCTATATATGTAATACAGTATGTATATTATATATAATATATACTGTATAACATAATATTATACATATATATAGAATTAAAATATATTAATATATATATGCGGGACGGGACGGGATTTGCGGGATTGGGATGAGTCGTCCCGCGTCCCGTCCCGCATAATTTTTACGGGACGGGACCGGGACGAAATTTACTTTTTTTATTGAAATCCCACCGGGTCCGAGACGGGACCGGGACGGGCTCGGGACGGGACCGGGATTTGCGGGATTTGTGCCCACCCCTAGTAAAAACCAAGTCGATATGTCTTCCTGGAGCCGAGATCGACGAAGAAGCTGAAGACGGAGAAATTCTGGTCGATATCGAGTAAACTGCTCGATATCGAGTTGACCCCCAAAAGCCGAAATCGAGTAGTGCAACTCTTGTTAAGTTTCTATCCAAAGTCCAATGGGGATATTTTTGAGACCAAATTCCATCAAGATCTATCAAGTGCTATTAAGAGGAGAAGATATTTACCTACTTTAGATATAATTCCTTTAGAGATTTATTTCTTTATTTCCATGTTTTAATCTTAATAATTTAGATAGATAGATATAGATATAGATAGAATTTCCTTCCTTGATTAGCAAGGATTGGAAGCCTATAAATAAAGCCTATAGGGCTGGTTTTTATTCATTCAATAATACAATTCAATTCTAGAGAAGGAGAAGAGGTAGTAAGTAGAGAGAGAGAGCTTGTAGCCGAGACGAGTTGGAGTTTGCGAAAGCGGTTTTGGCTTCGATCGATTGTAAGTTTTGGTTATTTTTAATGCAATTTAGTTATTTCCTGAAATCTTTGATGAGTTTATTCATGATGAAGAGCGAGTAGTCCACCCACTTCTAGGGTCGGGGTGAACTCGATGGTAGCCATGTGAGGTGATGCAGTAAAGGTTTGATCTTTTTATGCAATTCGTCTTCTATCCCTGAAAGCATGATTCTTTTGCGAAAGTTGAAGGTGATCCTTATTTGTGTTATTGAAGCAAAAGTGATCTTAATACAACTTGGGTTAATTATGTGAAAAAGGGTTAGTAACAATTAGGGTTTATGCGAAATCCTCTATCTTCCTATTTGCTAATAACGAAAGTTATTTGATGAAAAACATGATCTTTTATGCCTTTATGTGTTAATTTGCATGGTTATCGTTGTGGTGTTGAAGCCCTGATCTTGGAAGTCTTTAGTTTATTGATTTATTTCATTGAAAATCGTGTTCTGTATTGCGAAAAATTGCAATTTTAGTTTCTGAGTTACTCGATCTCGAGAAGGTTTGGTCGACGTCGAGGTAATTTGTCGTTGTCGAGTTGATTTGTCGAGGTCGAGTTGAGTTTACTGAGTTTTGCTTTCTGTTAGTCGATTTCGTGTATTGTTGGTCGATTTGCTTAGTCGATATCGAGTAAAAGTGGTCGATATCGACCAGTTTTCTGTGCTTTGCTTTCTTTTCTGCTTTTCTCTGTTATTTCTGTCTCTCTGTGAAATTTGCCGCTACCTGAGATCCGCTGACACGCTTCTTCGAGGATCGATCCTGACTTCCCGCTCCTACATCGGGAGGAGGTCTTATAATTATTTGCAAGGGGCGGAATCTGGTTTGCTTTACTTTATTTATATTTTGAATTGCAAGTCTCGATATCCTCCTTACAACACGTATCTTCATAGATTTTCTCAGGGGCTGAATCCGTCCCATTGGGCTTTGCTTCTACACCAAGAAATCCGACTCCTAGGGTTCTAAGCACTATAAATAGAGGCCTCTCCTCAAACATCTCACATAGCATCGCACACCTCTCATATCTCTCTCTTTCCTTTCATCTATTTTAGCATTTAGGTAAGCCAGGCTCGGCTAAACCTTTTCTATAGTTTTGCTTATATTCAATGCATTGGTTTAGGACATGCGAGGGTTGTTTCTATACTATTCTATAGTTAATATATGGTTTATGCATATTGGTTATTCATTACTATTTGTTCTGCAAATGTTTATACTATTTATTCATCTTAACCAGCCATTAGGATAGAGAAGCAACGTGCTAAGGATTATAGCTACTTCCCCTATTGCGGGCCTTAGTCCTTTAGAGTAACCAACATATCTTGAGGAACAGGTTGCAAATCATGAATATGTAAGAGTATTGATAGGGGATTAAGTGTTATTATTAGCGGAAGCGATAGTTGTATTGACAATTAACCAGGTGACACGTCATATATGTGAGAATTACATGAGTTACATGCTTAGATGATTAGGGACTTATTGCTTCTCAAACCCCATGTAAGAGTTGAATAGTGATCGAATAGGAAGTTATACAACTCTGTGTACAAATCGACACTAAGATAACCAAGTATAACCAAAATAACATGATGATCATGAAGTTACCAATGTTGCTATTATAAGTAGAATTATATTCACATCATCATTATCTCTTATTACCATCATTGCTACTATTACTCTCATCTCTCACTTGTTATTGTTAGGATTCTCTTGCTTACATACTACGCTTAGCCAAAGTCGCACGCACTCTATGTTGGATCGACCTTTACTTACTGCTGACACTAGGTTATTAGTTGAAGGTAGAGATATTACTATTTGGTAGTTAGAACACACGACATTCTAGCAGCACTGGTGCACGTTAGAATGTCGTGTGTTCTAACAACCCAAATAGTAATTATATACCCTAGCCTAATAACGAGTATTTGCAGCAAGTACATGTCGATCTCACAGAGAGTGCGTGCGACTTTGACTACACGTAGTAAGTAAGCAAGCAGTTTGTACGAAGAGTAATAATAATAAGCGGAAGGACAATTAAAGAAAGTAGTGGTTGAAAATAATAATATGAAGAGAACTATAGTTCTACTTATATTCGCAACACTAGTAAATTCATGATCATCGGTTTGTTTGGTTATTCGTGACTATCTTAGTGTCGATTTGTTCACAGAGTTGTATATCTTCCTGATTCGATCACTATCAACTCCCTAAACTCTTTCATGGGGTTCAAGAAGCAATAAGTCCCTAATCACATAGGCATATAATTCATGTAATTCTCTCATATTCGACGTGTCACCTGGTCGTCAATCCTGCTATCGCATCCGCTAAGAATTACATTAACTATCTGTCATTGCTCTTTCATATGCATGAATTCCAACATGTTCATCAATATATATTTTCTACTATATCAGATTAAGGCCCACAATAGCGAATTTAGCTATAATCCCCTAGCACGTTGTTTACCTATCTTAGTGGCCAATTAAGACGAATAAACAACATAAACATGTAAAGAACAAGAGTAACGAATAACCAAATATGCATAAACCAAATATAAACCATACAATAGTATTCAAACAACCCTCACATGTCTTTAACCAATGCATAAAATATAAGCAAAACTATATAAAAGGCTTAACCCAGCATGGCTTACAGAAAATGACGAAAAAGGGAAAAGAGTGAAGTGATGAATGAATTATGAGTTGTGTGTTGTGAATGGTGTAGAATGGGGATGAGGAGAGCTGGTTTTATAGACATAGGAGAGCCTAAGAGTAGGAGATCTTAAGGTAGAAGCAAAGTCCAATGGGCCAGATTTTGCCCTCAGAGAAAGTCTTCCAGAATTTGCATCGGCGAGCGCCGATAAGGCATCGGCGGGCATCGATCCCTTGTATACCGCAAAAGTCTTCAACGAGTGCTGAGAGTCAGCGGGCGCCGATTCATGGTCGCGATGGCCGCGTCTACAATCTTCATATTAATTTCTTCTTCTTCTTGTCTTGTATTGTCTTGTCTGTTTCTCCTTTTTTTGTACTTCCTCGACTAATTTCTATGTTTCTAAGGCTTCGTATTATAGCTTTCCTCTTCTCCTTTATCTTAATTTAGGAGAATCTACATAGATTGGCATAAAACGCGTAGATTCTGAACTTTGCAACTTTAAAGACAATGACCGTACTTTATGCTAAAAACCTATGTAAATGCAACATAATTGACTTAAGAATGACTTAGAATGCCTATACAAATCATGCATCATCAAATCCCCCACACTTACCTTTTGCTAGTCCTTGAGAAAAATCGTTTCCCAACATAAGCATTGTATCCCACAAACATATATAGCTTTTAGATGATTTAGCCTTTCTCAAAAGCAACATCGTAAGTAAGTGCAAACAATGGTAAAGTAGACTAACGTCCTGGCATGTAAATGTGTGATCAAGTAGCCCGCATGCCTTATCCATCCAACCTCACAGGGAACATGTGTTTCACTTGCTCTCATGTGTTTAGGTTTTAAGATCATCTCTCAACTCAATTCATTATACAAGAATCATCTTAAGCATTGACATTTATATAGCACTATATCCACCTAATACTTTAAAATAAATAAGTAACATCAAGAGGAATCTCGCTCAATGGAAGACTTCAAAGAAGACTCCATTCGGCGGGGTTGTAATGGGGCTTGGTATGAAAATAAGGGCAAGGATTTATTTTGGGTATGTGGTGCTTTCAATTCCGAGAACTAAGATTCCAATACTTTTCAACATTAACCAAACAACTCAAACAAACAAGCTTCCATAGGCTTTAAGCACAAACTCTTAACCAACATTTTATCCAACTCTCGCATATAAAATGATAAACTATGCACTTTATTTCAATGTAGATTTATTTTCTCATTATTTCTGATTTTTTTCTTCTTCTTTTTTCTCTCATTTTTAGAGCCACCAAATACAATGTGAGAAAAATAAGCACACAACATTATCTTTGAATTGAAACTTTTCAAACATTATGCATAAGCTACTAGCTTTTCTTTTCTCCCATTGAATCAACCATAACCAACGTTAATCCTAATACTCGGAGGGGTTGGGCTTATTATCGGATAAGGACATTATATTTTTGTGGCATCAAACAAAGGTATAACATAGGGTAGATATGGATAAATATGGCTAAAAATATGCCTCAATCATATGAAACTTATAATTGATGAATAATTATTATAGTAGGCCACAATGATAAATAACCATGTCAATACTCATAGATTAATGCATAAGAAGAATAAATTACACAATAAAAAAGAAAGGAAAAAAATATAATATCTCTCTAAGGCCAAAAATTGTCACTAGGACAAGTTTTTGCTCGATTTCAATCATGCCTAGGAACTTAGATCATACATGTTCAATTATGTCTACTTAATATGTCTCACATAAAAATAAAATTTTAATAATAAAGGCTAATAAATCTAAACAAGTTATGGAATTTAAATGATTAAAAATGAATTTGAGAACTAACTAAGATAGATGGGTATTTGAATAATTAATGACACAATTTTATGCAAAAATGCATGATATTTTTGGTATTTTGACATTTTTTAATTTGATTTTCTAATAACATGCAAAAATAATTTAAGTATGATCTAAATGTATGAAAAAATAAAATTGAATAATCTAGTGTAACGGGCCGCGTTTAAAACTCCAGAATTACTCTGTGATGCCTCTGCTAGTTTCTGGGCTGATCTAGAGAATTCCGGAATGTTCTAGAATCCTGGAGAACCTTATGGAGGTCTCCACCCATGTATAGAAGTCTCCGGAACCTTACGGAGACTTGTAGAGACTTAGGGACTAGAAGAGAGAATTCTAGAGACCTAGGAACCCATCTAGCCTAGGAAGGATCTAGAAACTCCTAGCCATGTTTTGATCTAGAAGTCTCCATGTACATGGGGCCTTGGCTATAAATAGGAGCCACCCCCTCCCATTTGTAAGCATCCAAGCATTCAAGCAATCAAAGCATCCAAACTTCCCACACAAAGCCTTCCAACATCTTCCAAACACCTTTCGAAGTCCTTAGTCATCTCTCTTCCACAAAACTTAAGGCTTGACTTAGTCACTTGATCGAGAGAAGTGCCTAAGAGATGCACGATTAGCGTCCGGAGAAAGTCGAGTCATGTCAAGTGGTATCAAAACAGGTCCGACTCCGCTTTTATCCATGACCAAGCGCTTATGCCCAAAGTTGAGTAGGCAGGGCGGAGCATAAACCCCGTAGAGGGCACGGAGCCGGTGTGCACAATGCGTGAGGGCTGGGACCCGGTTGCTCCTAGGTGCCGAGCGCTTGATGATTAAGACAAGTAGGCAGGGACATGGAAGCCTGTTGGACAATCTTGAGGACCTCCCATGACCACCCGATGCCTCTGGATGTACTGGCACGGGAGAGTGCGCGTCTTGCTGCTGAGGAAGGGGCAGTCGGACGTCGCATCTGGGTAGAGGCAGCGACGAGGGTGTCGCTCGAATGGGTGGGGGAGTTTGACACGATCTGCGACTTCGTGTACGGACACATGCTGGCGGATGCTCGATATAAAGGCATGAGATGCTTCAGTGGTGTTGTGTTGGGAGTTAAGGTGATGACCCTTCGGATGTCCAGGCAGGCCGACCCGGTTAAGTTTGGGGAGCTTGTCGCTAGTCAAGGACTTGACGGTGATGAAGGGTATGTTGGCCATTCCGCTACACAACTGGTTGGAGGCTGAAGTTGCTCTCCTAATGAGCCTAAAGCAGGGTGAAACCAGTAGTGTCGGTCGCATAAGGCTAGCCCCTCAGGGATAGGGGCGTTGCACGAGCTTCGTGCATGCTGACCCATGACATATGGCCTCCTCCACTGATTCTCGCAAGGCCCTATTTGCAGTGTCTTCATAGTGCTCGATCATGTCCTTGAATTGCCACAAAGACTCAGCTGGTTCCCACGACATCTCGGACTCTGGTAGCCCCTTCCATCAGACTAAGTACTCGAGCCTCGGGCGTCGGTACTTTTGGTGCCCCTCTTGATCGGATACGATCTCTTCGATCTCTCGGTCAAATGATGCCTTGACGCCCATGGGTGCCCGTTGGTCTCGGCCTCGAGAACGATCATCCTTGTCTTCGTGATAGGGCTTGATCATACTCACGTGGAAGACCGAATGAATCTTGAACTTGGGCGGCAACTCTATCTTGTAGGCGGCCTTGCTGATCCTCTTAAGAACTCTAAAAGGACCCTCGTACCGCCGTATTAAGGTGTTGTGTAGCCCCGTATGCCACATGATGAAGTGAATTTTTTTTAGTACCATGTCACCAACTTGATACTCGATGTCCCTTTGATGCTGATCTGCTCACTTCTTGGTGCGCTTGTTGGCCTTTTGAAGGCAGGCCTACGTGAGATACAACTCCTCTTGCCATCCTTTAGCGAACTTGTATGTCACGGGAGTTGGACCCTTATAGCCCGAGTTGATGGTACTCGGGGTGCTCGACTGGAATCCCATCACGATCTCGAAGGGACTTTCCCTATGGACTCCTTCTGTTGGAGGTTGAACGAGAACTGGGCAACATATAGGAGCTTGGGCCAGTCCTTCTGGGATGCGCTCACACAATGTCTCAAGTATGTCTTGAGCAAGTTGTTGGCCCTCTCGGTCTGGGGACGGAAGGACGTGCTGAACCTCAAGTCGGATCTGAGTAGTTTGAACAACTCGGTCCAGAATCGCCCCGTGAACCGAGCATCACGATCACTGATAATGGTCTCGGGCAGCCCCTAATACTTGACGATGTGCTTCAGAAAAAGGCGGGTTGCTTCCTCAGCAGGGCACTCTTTGGATGCCGGAATGAAGGTAACATACTTGGAGAGTCGATCCATGATGACTAGGATGCTCCCATATCCCTCGACCTTGGGTAGTCCCACGATGAAGTCCATGCTGATACATTGCCCAAGGTCACTCCGGCATGGGTAAGGGCTCAAGTAGCCCAGTAGGTAGCCGCGGATCGATCTTGTCTTGTTGGCTTACAAGACACATCCGGACTTAAAGCTCCACGTCATCGCGGAGCTACGGCCAATAGTAGCGCTCCTCCACAAGTGCCAAGGTGCGAGTAACTCCTGGGTGTCCGGCCCACTTGGAGTCATGGCAATCCTTGAGGACCTCCCTCCATAGTCCTCCAGAGTGGGATACATAGACCCGTCGTCCCTTCGTGCATATAAGGTCTTCTTCGATCCAGAATCGCCTCGTGTTCCCTTCTTGAATGGCTTCCTTGAGTGATCTCGCGGTTGGGTAAGGGCTCAAGTAGCCCAGCAGGTAGTCGCGGATCGATCTTGTCTTGTTGGCACACAAAACACATCCGGACATAAATCTCCACGTCATCACGGAGCTACGGCCAATAGTAGCGCTCCTCCACAAGTGCCAAGGTGCGAGTAACTCCTGGGTGTCCGGCCCACTTGGAGTCATGGCAATCCTTGAGGACCTCCCTCCATAGTCCTCCAGAGTGGGGTACATAGGCCCGCCGTCCCTTCGTGTATATGAGGTCTTCTTCGATCCAGAATCGCCTCGTGTTCCCTTCTTGAATGCCTTCCTTGAGGGATCTCGCGGTTGGATCATGATCGAGACCTTCTTTGATGTGCTCGTCCAAAGCCCCTTGTGGCCTGCTAATGACAAGTAACTCAACGTTTCGGCTTAGAGCATCGTCCATGATGTTCGCCTTGCCCGGCTTATACTCCAGCTCATAATCGAACTCCGCAAGGAAGTCTTGCCACCTTGCTTGCTTAGGTGTCAGCTTCTTCTGGCTTTGGAAGTAACTTGTGGCGACGTTGTCCGTCTTCACCATGAATTTGGACCCGAGAAGGTAGTGACGCTAAGTCCTTAGGCAATGGATGATGGTCGTTATCTCTTTCTCCTGAGTGGTGTAACGCCGCTCAGTGTCATTAAGCTTCCGGCTCTCGAAAGCTATGAGATGCCCCTCTTGCATCAAGACTCATCCGATAGCAAAGTCGGAGGCATCGGTGTGAACTTCGAAATGCACTGTACAGTTAGGCAGGGCTAGAACGGGCTCATCAGTCATAGCCCTCTTAAGTCGGTCAAATGCCTCTTGGCACTCCGGACTCCACGCCCACATTACGCCCTTCTTGAGCAAGTTTGTAAGTGGGGTGGTGATGTGCGAATATCCCTGTACGAACCGACGATAATAGTTGGCTAGCCCAAGGAAAGAGCGAAGCTCAGGTACCTTAGTCGGCGGCTCCCAGTCTACGATTGCCTTAATCTTCGCCAGGTCCATACGTAGACAGCCACTTCCCACAATGTGGCCAAGGAAGGGCACTTTCTTCTGGGCAAAGGAGTATTTCTCCCTCTTCACATAGAGCTCGTGCTCCCTGAGTACTTGGAATACTTGTCGCAAGTGCTCCACGTGCTCCTCAAGGTTGCGACTATAGATGACTATGTCATTAAGGTAAGCCACCACAAATTTATCAAGGAAATGATGGAGTACCTTGTTCATCAAGGTGAAGAAGTTTGTCGGTGCATTGGTCAGCCCGAAGGGCATGACTAGGAACTCGTATGCCTCGTATCGAGTCACGCACGTGGTCATCTCCTCTTCACCTTCCGCGATCCTCACTTGATAGTACCCGAACCTCAGGTCGAGCTTGGTGAACCATCGTGCATCTCCAAGTCGATCAAAGATCTTGTCAATGAGAAGGATCGGGTACTTGTTCTTGATGGTCAGCTTGTTCAGCGCCCGGTAGTCGATGCACATCCGGAGACTACCATCATGCTTTCGTTGGAACAAGACGGGCGCTCCATAGGGGGACTTGGACAGACGGATGTAACCGACATCGAGTAAGTACTTTAGTTTCTTCCTTAGCTCCTCTAGCTCCGGAGGGGCCATGCGATAAGGTCCTCGAGTAGGAGGGTGAGCGTCGGGCACCAACTCGATCTTTTGATCGACTTCCCTCTTCGGAGGAAATCTCTTCGGGAGTTCGGGTGGCATCACATCTTGGTATGCTTCAAGGATTGCACATACCTTGGGTGGAACCTCAATCCCCTCCACGGTTGACTCTTCCATCTCGAGAGTCACTGACAAGAGGAAAACCTGTCGTTGTTCTTGCCAAAGAATACTCAAACTCACAACTAGTATAGTGTATAAGTAAGAGATCGATTCACATGGAAATCTATTAAATTCAAGTCTAATTCTAATCGCTAAGAGAGAAAAAGGGGGAGTTTTTAGTGTGAAAAGATCCGCCTTTTATCAAAGCGGAAGCAAGTAAACAAAGTAAATTGATTGTAGAATTCAATAGAGAGAAATAGGTTCACCTACAATTTATCACTTCGATAGATGAATTCGATCCTTGTTTCAGCCTCTAGTTCTTGTCTTTTCCTATCAATGTCCTTGTCCAGATCTTATGTAGATTACTAGTCCTATGAGTCATAGCAACCCTTATCTCTAAATAACCCCAACACGGTTAAGATTCAACCTAGAGATAGCATTAAGAGTATGAATTAACCAAGGTACATATAATATCAAGCTACGAGTCGATATTCAACATGTATTCAACTTCGTACACATCCAATTAGTCCTACGAGTCCTAATAGGATATGATTGCCACTTGGGTTAAGGTTCGCTACGAGGAATCTGCAAAACCCTGGCAATTGAATGAATCTATTCTAACTAGTTGATCAGGCCAGAGAGAATAAAACACATTCAAGCAATTAAGCACAAAGAAGTCAAAACATTGGAATAGGAATAAGAACTAGATTAAGAAACTCACAATTCAACAATCAAAGATCCAAACGGTAGGCGAAACTTTGAGAGTTTAGTTGCTCATGCTCAACGGCGCTCTCAATAATTGAATAAAGTGCATCAGGTTCAGTGATAGAATAAACTAGAAAAGTCTTATAAAAGCCTCCCAAAAGTCGGCCAATAAAATAAACTAAAACCCTAATTAAATTCCAATTCTGAATCGGCGTTTCTGCGAAGGCCGCGGGGCAGCCACCCTAGGCCGCGGGGCGGCTTTTACTGTTCACAATAATTTTTCCGTTTTGAATTTGGTCTCGATGTCAACATGAAAGTTGTAGATCTCGGAAAGAGCTTTTCAACGCATGGTCATAATAGTCAATCGGACCACCGAGGCCTCCAGAAAGTGCGAAAAAGTTCAGCATGTCTGTCGACAACTTCTGTTGACTTGTTCTTCACTTAGGCTCTCTAACTTCGATTCCGCTCCCGGGCTCTTCACTTTTCCTCCTCCTCTTCACTCTTCCTTCATCCATGAGCCTCCTCATTCCTAGTCGGATCCACATATACCTGAAATAATCCATAAAAGCGTGTAGATTCCGATTCCACCAACAACACAAGTATAAATGCAAATCTAGCTTAAACTATGCATTATTCACATCTAAATCATGCTAAATGCATCCTAATATGCCTACCTAAATGCATGCTATCAAATTCCCCCACACTTAAGCCTTTGCTTGTCCTCAAGCAATTAAAACCTAAATCAAATCAACTCCCCACAGACAAGCAATCAATGTAATAACTTTGGTAAAACATTTAAAAGCTAAAAATAGGGAAACGAAGATTGACAATTAACGTCATAACATGTATATAGGTGCAATCCAAGGAATAAAGCAAGCATATTCATTCAACCTCACCAGGAAAATGTATTTTCGCTCTCGCTCATGTGTTTAGGGTTAAACATTCACGCTCAAACTCAATCCTTGAAAACTTAGCTACAACAAAATTGCGTCAGTGGTCTAAATCTCCACCGCTAGTGACTTCACATGCAACCAAAATCATGAGGTCTTTGTATGGGTTGTAATGGGGTCATGGTAGGAACATAGGGTATGGAAATTATTTAGGTTATGTGGTGCTAAACATCCGGGAAAAAGGGTTAGTAAACAACCAGAAAAACACCAACACCAAAACACTTCGTATACCATTCCAATAACATGTACTCCTTCACAATATAAATTCGCACACAATTTTCCAATATCCACACAAACTCGTTCATTTCTTTTTTTTCTCTTTTGATAATGATTTTTTTTTCTTTTCTTCTTTTTATTTTCTTGACTTTTACCCCTAAGTGAATTTTATCCTCCTTAGGTCCCAAGTAATAAGCACATATAAACCATCTCTATGAAGTACAAATGAATCACCCAACATAACTTTTCAACTCAAAGCAACTCCATCTATACATCAAGATATTCACCAACTCTTCTCCTAATTCCCGGATGGGTTAGGCTAATAATTGGCTAGGAAGATTTTGTGGAGCTAACAAAATAGGCTTATAAGGCTCAAATTGGCTTCAAGTAAAGGATAATGTGTATGGGTGGATAGAGTATAATATGGCTAAAAGAAAATCATGCCTCAATCATTTTAAGGTTACATGCAAAAATCATATAAACGCGGCCTCAATAAAGATATCTAAACGCAATTTAAAGAGTAAGTAATCAATGAGAGTATTCAGACACAAAGAAAGTAGAGGACATATATGTGTAGTCCCAATAAGGCCAAAATAACTCACAAGGTCAAATTGTTAGAACTTCAATACCACTTAAATTCCAATGACTATACATGCTCAATTTCTCATCAATCTTGTAATCCCTCCCCCACACTTAAATCTTTCATTGTCCTCAATGAATATAAATTAAAAACAACAAAAGATCAAAATATGAAGGAAAGAGAGAAAACTGACATGCTAATTGCAGTGTTGGTAGGTCTGGGAATGGAGGAAGGAAAACCTGTCAGTCCCGTCAGAGGCCGCGGGGCGGCCGGAGACAAGACCTAGCCGCGGGGCGACCCGTACAAGTCGCGGGGCGGCCTTTCCTCTGTGTCCTTTTCTCCTCATCTTTTCAGCCTGCGATGTTAGCACCCCACGAAAACAAACAAAAACCCAAAACAAAAAATAACTTAATGCAATTAATAGAATCTAAACCTAATGACCTTGGGTTGCCTCCCAAGCTGCGCCTTTGGTTAAGGTCGTTGGCTCGACAGTTTATTCATCCACTCATTCAAGATTCAAGCGGACATCGTCAGCGCCCTCAAAAGCAAATCAAACTCTCGTGCCCAACTGATATTCGAATGCACACTGAAAATGAAACAATTGGTAATTAAAAATTTAGCAATGAGAACCATTACCAACTTACTCTTCATTTGAGCTTGATTTTCCCTCGAGGGTATGTAGGACCACCAACACAGTTCTGCTAGTGGTTTGTTGAAGTAGTGACTCCATGGATCGACATAATCACCAAAATCTCCCAATTTGCAAAAAGTACCAGTTTCTTTTTCGGAAACCACATAAATTAGTTTCAGACTTGGCTCCTTGATAGGCGAGTTGGGGATGATCTCTACGAATGGAGGGAGCATCGAAACACCCTTAATCTCTAGGGACGTCTCCTGAGATTCCGTGTCGATAACCGCCCCTGGCGTCGGGCGGGCGCAGCATGAATACCGCCCCTGGCGGCGGGCGCAGCAAATTATGCGGCGGGCGCAGCAAACTATGCGGCGGGCGCTACATTGGGTTTTCCCGAAAATTGCGTCTCGAATTAGCTCTCGACGTCAACATGAAAGTTGTAGCTCTCTGAAAGAGCTTTCCAACGCATGGTCATAATAGTCGATCGGACAACCGAGGCCTCCAGAAAGTGCAAAACAAGTTCAGCATGTCTGGCGACAACTTCTGCAGACTTGTTCTTCGTTTAGGTTCGCTTCTTCTTCTCAGGACCTCTTGAGATCTTTATGTAAGCTTCTTCGATCAACTAGACATTCTCATCCAATGCGTTATCAACCCATGTCTTCTCCTCGGATCTACCATTACCTGAAATAATCAATAAAAGCGTGTAGATTCCGACTCCGACAACATAGAGAACTAATTTGCAAATCATGCTTAATCCATCCATGAAATGCATCTTAACTAAGCTAAATGCAACCTATTATGCCTACCTAAATGCATGCTATCAAACTCCCCCACACTTAACCTTTGCTTGTCCTCAAGCAATGATAGAATGAACATGAATCAACGCATCCCACAGGAAATCCCTTCAAGTTTCAACCTCATCAAAAAGCAAAATCTCAGCAGGTGAAAACATAAACCAAACAAACAATTGTCGTAGCATGTATTATAGTGATCAAAGCTTAGAAGTAGACATCATCCAACCTCACCAGAAATATGTGTTTCACTCATGTGTTTAGGTTTTAAGGTACAACTCTCTACTCAATCCAAAATGCACTAAGCTCATAGACATTGACCACCATATCACCAAATATCTACCGAAATGTCATTACTTGCGGGACACAATAAAGAAAACTAAATAAAATGTGACACTTTTTTTTTCTTTTCTTTTGCTTTCTTTTCTTTTCTTTTTTTCTTTTTCTTGTCTTGGTGCTTTCCTTACGCGAGGCGCAAACATGGGTGTCATGAATGGCCCCGGTCTATCAACACCTCAACCTACTAATATGAAGTCCACTTGAACATCTTTTGACGCAAGTTGCAAACATGGGTGTCATGAATGAACCTGGTTACTCAATGATCAAGCTTTCTTTCCTAGTGGATAGTTTTCAACACCTTTTTGCACGAATCATACCCATGGGTGTCATGCATAGATCCGGTTACTAAGTGCATCAACCATTGCCACCTTATTCACTAATTATGCATAAAATTAACCAAAAAGACTCAAGATATAAACATAAACTCCGCAAGCAACAAACATGTGCATCGGTCTTCAAAAATAGATATTGCAGTCAATGCCAAGAGGTAGCAACAGTAGGTGAGTAATTCACACAATTGAGCAAAAGAATTCAAATAAGGCCAAACATCCTCACAGGGTCATGTTTTTAGGACTTCAATCATACTTTAGCTCAATCATACATGCTCAATTATATTTGCTAGCTCACGTTCCACAAAAATCAAATAAAGACAAAATCAAAACATCCAGAACTCCATGGGATTTTTATGAATCATGCTTGAAATTTAAAATAGAGGACAAACTAAGCAAGATGGGTATTTGAATAACACATATGTATGCAATGCATGCTTATTTTTTGTTTTTCCGATTTTTTATTTTTTTTTCAATCCGAAAATTAAAATAAATAAAACTAAACAACAATTAAACTAACCAACAACTTAAATAAACTTAAACATGGTGCAGAAATTTAAATATGATCTAACTATATGCACTATATAAATAGAACTCCTCTCCCCCACACTTGAAGTTTTCATTGTCCTCAATAAAACATTAAAGACAACAAAAGTAAATCACATATACTCAGGGTGAAGGACAAGAAAAAGGAAAAAGAAAGAAGAACTTACCTCGGGTTGCCTCCCGAGAAGCGCCTTTGTTTCAAGTCGTTGGCTCGACGTGATGGCCCTTAATTGGCCTATGTTCCTCCACCAGGGTCACCAACGCCTGTTATTTCATTCACAAATGTGGGTACCCTTGAAAGGTGTAGCTTCCTGTTCCAACATTCATCCATTACCCTTAGCTCCTCTCCTTGAGCTATTCCTGAGGGTTGTCCTGGAATCACAAACGGGTTCAATTTGTTAGGAGGTTCAAATTTGCACATACTATGTTCCACGGTTGTTTCTAACAAATCACGCAAATGATTGTTGTGATCAGTATTGTTAGCAATAGGCATATCTAGAGAATTTTCAGGAGAAAGCTTAGCATGATTAAAGAGAGAGAACTCTATCTTTCTTCCATCAAATTCCATAGTCAATAGACCCTCACAACAATCAATTTTCGTTTTTGCAGTTTTCAGGAATGGCCTTCCTAGTATGATGGGTGTTTCAGGGGCTCCCTGCTCCATATCTAAAACAAAGAAATCAACAGAGAAAAACAAATCATCCACCATGACCAACACATCTTCAACAACACCTCTTGGCCTGATTTGTGATCGATCAGCAAGTTGCATTGTAACCCCAGTCTCATTCAGAGCACCCAACCCCAAAGACATGTACATGTTATAGGAAATAACATTAATTGAGGCGCCTAGATCTAGCATGGCTTGTTTGAATCTAGTATTCCCAATTGCACATGGAATTGTAAACATACCTGGGTCTCCACATTTTTCAGGCAATTTCCTTTGCAACATGGTAGAAACATTTTCATTCAAGCTTACCTTTTCCTTCTTTTTCAATCTCTGCTTCTTCTTGATGGTGCACAATTCCTTCAAAAATTTAGCATATCTAGGAATGCTCTTAATTAATTTGAGTAAAGGAATGTTTACCGCACACTTACCGAATGTCTCGAAGATTTCCTTGTCATTCTCGTACCTTCGTGTGTCTTTCAAGGCTTCCGGAAAAGGCGGAATGGGCTTTGGAGTCTCCATAGGTAAGGGAGAAGAAGGAAAAGAAGAAGAAGGAGGAGAAAGAGGAAGAGAAGAGGAAAAAGGTAGGGAAGAAAACGTACCAGGAGAAGCATCGGCGGCGGGGTCACCTGCGGCGGGCGCCGCATGTTTGCTGCGGCCGCCGCTTGCTCCCTGGGCATCACTTGCGGCGGGCGCCGCGTGAAATCCGTCTCTGGCGGCGGGCACCGCAGTGGTGCTGCGGCGGGCGCCGCATGGTTGCCGCGGGCGCCGCAGCACTGTTGCGTTGTTTCCGTCTTCAATAATTTCTAATTCTTCATCCATTATCTCCTCATCGTTCTTTTTATTTGTGACAACCAGTTCCTTGCCACTCCTAAGCGTTATTGCACTTACATTCTCCTTAGGATTTTCAACCGTTTGCGATGGAAGCTTACCTGAATCGTTTGCCTTCCTCGCACTTAAGATTTGAATGAGCTGACTCATTTGATTCTCAAGATTTGTCATCCGATCTGATTGCTGCTGCTCTAGAGTCGCCATCCGCTCTGTTAGTTTCTGCAGTGTACCCTCATTATCCCTATTTGATTGCTGCTGACCTCCCTGTCGAGGTTCATATTGTTGGTGGGGTCTTGCCTGTTGCACACCTTGCTGATTGAAAGGTTCCTGGTAGTTTCCATAACCGTTACCTTGCTGATAGCCTCCATTGTAGTTATTGGTAAAGTACCCAGGATTGCCAAAGTTGCCTTGCCTAGGCCTTTGTGGAGCGAAATTCCCAATTGCATTCAACTCAACACTAGGATCTTGCAGAGTTGAGTACATATCCATATGGTGGGATGTATCGCTATAGGATTCACAGGCTTTCAACTGCTGAGATGCTCTGTCCACTACCAGCTTCTTAAGCATATCTTTCACCTCTGCCATATCAGTCTGTAATGCAGCCACTGGAGCATCAATAGCAAGTACACCTCTAGCGCGAGTGCTCTTGTTGAACTGCCTAGAGCCCTCAGAGAGCTCCTTAAACACTTCCCAAGCTGCGGCAGGCGTCTTATTCAGCATGTTTCCCCCACAACAAGAATTCACCGTTTTGCGCTCTCCATCAGTAAGCCCGTTGAACAAGAAGAGAACAAGATCCTTCTGAGCGTACCCATGGCATGGGCAGCTAGCGCAGAGTTTCTTGAAACACTCAAAGTACTCATGAATGGACTCCGTCGCGTATTGCTCAATGCTGCTGATTGACCTTTTCAAGGCATTCAGCTTTGTTGCAGGGAAGTACATCTCTAGGAAGACTCTTTTCATCTCAGCCCAGGTAGCAATAGAGTCAGGTGGTAGATAGAAAAACCATTCATTTGCATCATCCTTCAAAGTGAAGGGAAAGGCTCTCAGCTTGATTTGTTCTACAGTTACATTCTCTGGTTTCATCCCAACCACCACCCTATGGAATTCAGAAAGATGCTTGTGGGGGTCCTCCCCACTCAACCCATGGAACTTGGGTAGGAGATGAACTACCCCTGACTTCAGCTCAAAGTTGACTCCTTCTGCTAGCGCAGGGTATTGGATTGCCAGGGGTTGCTGTGCAAGATCAGGAGCAGAAAGCTCCTTAAGAGTGCGGTTCGCCATCTCTGCAATGCTTTCTACAGAGAAGAATTAGTAGCAAAGGTATGGACCCTATAAGACGGTCCACACCAAGATCAACACTAAAACACACAAGAATTTAATAAAATTCCCCGGCAACGGCGCCAAATTTGACGGAGGGGAAACCTGTCGTTGATTCCGCCAAACAAATCTCAAACCTATAACTAGTATAGAAATAAGAAAGAGGTCGATCCCACAGGGAAATTATTATTCAAGTGTGATTTAGATGTCAATCAAGTAACCAAAAGGGGGTTTTGATGTGAAAGTTTCGCCTTTTATCAAAGCGAAGTAAAGAAAACAAAGTAAAGGAATTTGTTTTAGACAATTTAGGAGAAGCAATTCCACCTACAATTTTCCACTTTATTGGATTGAAGCGATCCTTGTAACTTCTTCTCGTCCTATTACGGTTCCTATGAATGCCCTTGTCCCGACCTAATATAGTTACTAGTCCAACCAGTCCTAGCAACCCTTATCAATCGAACAGTCCCTAAAGAAGGATTTAACCCAATTGATAGCTTTAAGTTCAGAGATTAGCCAAGGTATTTGCAGTCCCTAAAAAAGGATTTAACAACACATTCAACTTCCTACTTATTCAATTAGTTCAACCAGCCCTAAAGGAATAAGTTTGCCACTTAGGTTAAGGTTCACAACCAGGAATCTACAAAACCTTAGCAATTGAATTGATTCTACCAAGTTGATCAGTTGAGATAGAATAAAACAATGAACAATCAAGCACAAAGAAGTTGAAGCATTCACAAATAGGAAACCAGGAGCGAGAATTAGAAACTCACAATCAATCCGAATAAAGCTTCAAATTGCAGGCAGAATAGATGAGTTTAGTTCCTAATGGAAGACATGGCTCAAAATCTCTAAAAAGTCTAATGGATGGAAGAATAGAATGAATAGTTATGAAAAATAACATAAAAGTGGCATAATAAAACATCCAAGTCGGCCTCCAAACAAACATAGAAAACTAGGGTTTTTTTTTCCTCTACGCGCTGCGCGCTGACGGTCCGTGCGGCGGCCGCAGCAAGGTTGCGGCGGGCGCAGCAAATTATGCGGCGGGCGCAGCATGAATACCGCCCCTGGCGGCGGGCGCAGCAAATTATGCGGCGGGCGCTGCATTGGGTTTTCCCGAAAATTCCGTCTCGAATTAGCTCTCGACGTCAACATGAAAGTTGTAGCTCTCTGAAAGAGCTTTCCAACGCATGGTCATAATAGTCGATCGGACAACCGAGGCCTCCAGAAAGTGCAAAACAAGTTCAGCATGTCTGGCGACAACTTCTGCAGACTTGTTCTTCGTTTAGGTTCGCTTCTTCTTCTCAGGACCTCTTGAGATCTTTATGTAAGCTTCTTCGATCAACTAGACATTCTCATCCAATGCGTTATCAACCCATGTCTTCTCCTCGGATCTACCATTACCTGAAATAATCAATAAAAGCGTGTAGATTCCGACTCCGACAACATAGAGAACTAATTTGCAAATCATGCTTAATCCATCCATGAAATGCATCTTAACTAAGCTAAATGCAACCTATTATGTCTACCTAAATGCATGCTATCAATATACAAAAGTTAGCGATTAAAAAAACACAAGAAATTGATAAGAAATCCCCTGCAACGACGCCAAATTTGACAAGAGGAAAACCTTTCGTTGTTCTTGCCAAAGAATACTCAAACTCACAACTAGTATAGTGTATAAGTAAGAGATCGATCCACAGGGAAATCTATTAAATTCAAGTCTAATTCTAATCGCTAAGAGAGAAAAAGGGGGAGTTTTTAGTGTGAAAAGATCCGCCTTTTATCAAAGCGGAAGCAAGTAAACAAAGTAAATTGACTGTAGAATTCAATGAAGAGAAATAGGTTCACCTACAATTTATCACTTCGATTGATGAATTCGATCCTTGTTTCAGCCTCTAATTCTTGTCTTTTCCTATCAATGTCCTTACCCAGATCTTATGTAGATTACTAGTCCTACGAGTCCTAGCAACTCTTATCTCTAAATAACCCTAACACGGTTAAGATTCAACCTAGAGATAGCATTAAGAGTATGAATTAACCAAGGTACACATAATATCAAGCTACGAGTCGATATTCATCATGTATTCAACTTCCTACACATCCAATTAGTCCTACGAGTCCTAAAGGGATATGATTGCCACTTGGGTTAAGGTTCGCTACGAGGAATCTGCAAAACCCTGGCAATTGAATGAATCTATTCTAACTAGTTGATCAGGCCAGAGAGAATAAAACACATTCAAGCAATTAAGCACAAAGAAGTCAAAACATTGGAATAGGAATAAGAACTAGATTAAGAAACTCACAATTCAACAATCAAAGATCCAAACGGTAGGCGAAACCTTGAGAGTTTAGTTGCTCATGCTCAATGGCGCTCTCAACAATTGAATAAAGTGCATCAGGTTCGGTGGTAGAATAAACTAGAAAAGTCTTATAAAAGCCTCCCAAAAGTCGGTCAATAAAATAAACTAAAACCCTAATTAAATTCCAATTCTGAATCTGCGTTTCTGCGACGGCCGCGGGGCAACCACCCTAGGCCGCGGGGCGGCCAGCGATCAGCGAAGTCGCTCGTCAGAGGTTCGAGCCGCGGGGCGGCTTTTACTGTTCACAATAATTATTCCGTTTCGAATTTGGTCTCGATGTCAACATGAAAGTTGTAGATCTCGGAAAGAGCTTTCCAACGCATGGTCATAATAGTCAATCGGACCCGGGCTCTCGGAAAGAACTTTCCAACGCATGGTCTCGATGTCAACATGAAAGTTTTAGATCTCAGAAAGTGCGAAAAAGTTCAGCATGTCTGTCGACAACTTCTGTTGACTTGTTCTTCACTTAGGCTCTCTAACTTAGATTCCGCTCCCGGGCTCTTCACTTTTCCTCCTCCTCTTCACTCTTCCTTCATCCATGAGCCTCCTCATTCCTAGTCGGATCCACATATACCTGAAATAATCCATAAAAGTGTGTAGATTCCGATTCCACCAACAACACAAGTATAAATGCAAATCTAGCTTAAACTATGCATTATGCACATCTAAATCATGCTAAATGCATCCTAATATGCCTACCTAAATGCATGCTATCAGTCACTAAGTAAGTAGGCTCCTCAAGCCTTAGCCCCTTAGCAAGTTGAATAGCTGAGACAACATGGGGACTCGGACCCATCTCTCGCCGGACTTGCACTACACATTGGTGCTCCGGGTCCAAGATGCATATGCAGTTGGTGAATGGCACAAGGAGATCATGGATACGATCGAGGAGGTTAAGACCGATAACAAGATCATAGTCGTCTAAGGGGATCACCTCGATCGGGACCTTGCTGCTCCAGTCGCCTAGCTTTATCTCGACTCCTCGTGCGATCCCAAGGGTCGTCACTTCCTTGGAGTTCACGGCCTTGATCCACCCGTTGCTTTCGGACACCACAAGTCCTAGCTTCTTAGCCGTGCCTTCGTATATGAAGAAGTCAGAAGCTCCGGTGTCTACCAAGGCTCTAAGCTTCGTCCCCGCTACCACAGTGTCCACGAACATCAATCCCTTCTTCTTGGCGAACCCCTTCGCCTTGATGGAACTCAACATCATGGCGCCCAACTTAAGTCTCTCCACCTCAGGCTCTCGATCTTGCGATGCTATAGTGATTAACTTGGTCTTTGTCGGACAGTCCCTCATCAGGTGGTTCCTATCGTAAAGGAAGCATGTCAAGGGTTGTCTCTCCGGTCCCTTGTCTTGGACTCCGTCGACTCCTCGTCGCTCCTTGGGGACTTTGGCTTGCTTCGCTCACGGTCCCTATCGGTACATCCCTTGTTCTTCGAGGAGTCCTCGCTCTCCTATCCCTTTGTGAACTCGAACAAGGAGTCAGCAGTGGTCATGGCGTCGATTATGTTGGCAACGTTCCAATGATGGAGCTCTACCTTAGCCCACGGCTTGAGTCCATCCATGAACCCAAAGAAAGCCTCCTCATCACCAAGGTTGGTAATTTGGAGCATGAGCTCCGAAAACTCCTTGACATACTCATGCACAGTCCCTCGTTGCGTGAGCCGATGAAGCTTGGCCCGAGCTTCATCTTTGGCATAGGGGGGGTAGAATTAATTCTTAAACTCGGCTTCAAAGTCGGCCTAAGTTGTGATCGGGGCACCCCCAGCCCAGTCACTTGTTCTATGCCTCCACCAAAGTAGACCTATATCGGAAAGGTAAAGGGTTGCGGTACTTACCTTCCTTTCCTCGTCCGTGATCCCCACTACTCGAAAGTATTGCTCCATGCCCCAAAGGAAGTTTTCCACATCCTTTGCTGACCGGCTCCCCTTGAACTCCTTTGGCTTCGGTGTCTTCACCTTCTGAGCGGGCATGATGGTTCCTCCAAGCATGCCGGCACCCACTGCCATCTTGCATGCCTCGAGCTCCTCTTGATCTTCTCCATCTTCTTGCACATTATCACCATCAACTCCTCAAAAGTTTCCCTGGTCACGGCCACCACCATGGCCTCGAGATCATTTTCCTTCTTGGACAGATCTTCATGGGCACCCTTAAGATCATCAACGGACTTCTCCATGTCGTCGACCCTTCCGATGGTGTCCTCGATGTTGTCACGAACTTCTCGCATGGATAGCTCTATCTTTTCCAAGCGAGCCTCAAAGCTTTCCACCACGTCCTTAGAGGTCCCATGGGTGGACTTCTTCTTTAAGGTGCTTGCGTAAAAAACGTCGGGTGTAGGAAGGTCGGCCATCTCGAGAACCTTAAGCTCTGATACCATATGTCACAGGTCAGCACGCACGAAGCCCGTGCGGCGCCCCTATCCCCGAGGGGCCAGCCTTATGCGACCAACACTACTGGTTTCACCCTTCTTTAGGCTCGTCAGGAGAGCAGCTTCAGCCCCCAATCAGTTGTGTAGCGGGATGACCAATATACCCTTCATCACCATCAAGTCCTCAACTAGCGACAAGCTCCCCAAACTTAACCGGGTCGGCTTGCCTGGACATCCGAAGGGTCATCACCTTAACTCCTAACGCAATGCCACTGAAGCATCACATGCCTTTATATCGAGCATCCGCCAACATGTGTCCGTACACGAGGTCCCAGACCATGTCACTAGACTTAAGATAAACCCTCTCCCCCACACTTAAACTTTTCATTGTCGTCAATAAATGAATAAAATAAAATAAAATAAATAAAATGAAAAAGAAAATAAAAGACTCAAGGGGAGAATAAGGGTGACTAATCGCTTCATTAGTCTTTAGGCGCTGGGGTCCTAAAGTAGTCGACCCAACTGTCCATTATTCGGGATAACTTGTTGAAAGCCATGATGTGTTGCTTATTGTGGTGAAGATATTCCTGTTGAAAGTTCTTCAAACCTTCTTGACCTCTTTTATTGAAGCTTCTAATTCTTCGAGTCTTTCATCAACGTGCATCAAGCCTGCTTCTGGGTCAATATTCGGGCCCTCCATGTTAACTTCTTGAGAATTTTCGCCTTGATAGTCCGGGAATTCATCCATGTGACCTTTATTTTCATCCGTATCTTCCATAGGTTCACTATCTTCTTCTATGTCTGCAGGTATAAAGAAATCATGCAACGTAGAACCATTCAGGATGTTTCTTGGAAGGGATAGAAGATGAGAGTAGGTCACCCATTTGAATGGGCGAAACTCTCCGCAGATGCAGCCCATCCTCCATAAAGATTGTAGGTCCAGTAGGTTCGAGGTCTCTGATAGCGGTACAAGAACTTCCAATGAGACTCATGCTTTAACTGCAATCACTGTGATCAGGTCGCCGAAACTGATTTGGCGAGCATTCTTGCAAGCTGCAATTTCTTGGAAAGATCGTAGAAAAAGCTTTCCCCAGTCTGGAACCTTTTTTATTCCCGGGAGTAGACAAAATAGTCAACTCCAAGAATCTAGACATGAGCAAGGGTCAAGGGTCGACTCGGACCCGACGGGTTTTGACCCGGCGGGAACCCGAAGGGTTGACGATCCGGCGGGTTAGGGTCACAAGGGTCAGGGTCGAGGCGGGTCAAGGGTTAGGGTTAGGGTCATACTGATTTTGACCCGCAGGCCCGGCTGGTTGAACTTGAAGGGTTGACCCGTAGGGTCAACCCGCCGGGTCATCTAGTTTTTTCAAAAAATCGAGGTGAAGAGGAAGAGGAATTCAACATTATAGAATGACGGAGCCATCTAGAGAGATCCCAATTTCCTACTATGTAGGCAATCACTCGTCAAATATTCACCGCTCCTTGCTCAACACTAGCGGCGGAGCAACGTTTTAGCCAATGTGGTCAAATATTAAGCGAGAAGAGATCAAGAATCTTACCTGAGACTCTGGAAGATCAAGTTTGCCTAAACGATTGGAAGAGGGTGGAGATGTGAATTCAAAATAAGACCACTTAATCGAGTCAGACTCGAATGAAGAACTCGACGATGACACAATGGTCAAGAGCTCAGATGCAAAGCAAGGAGAAGAGTCCTAGCATGGGATAAGGTAAATAGGGATCAGACTCTTCTTCCTTTTTCTATTTCTTTTTATTTTAACTTTAAAAACTTTAAAAATAATAATTTAAATGACATGTCATGACCAGACGGGTCAAAGGGTCGACCCTTGACCCGACGGGTCACCACAACCCGTTGACCCATGGCTTGGAAGGGTCAGGGATATCCCGACCCTTGACCCGGCGGGTCAGACCCGTCAACCCGGCGGGTCCGACCCGTGCTCATGTCTACATGAATCTATAGATACCATCGCAATATCATCCTTCCATAGGAAGGCGCTGTCAAGAACCATCTGACAAATCCTCAGCGGGGGATGAGTGATGCAAGTGTTGGGTTTATCTCCGTTGTACACTTTCTTTTCCATCACCTCTACTCTAGTGCTTGCTGGATGTGGGTACTTTGCAGCCCATCTCCATTGGGGTGTGGGGGTTGAAGACATTGCTAAGGTACGTCCCACACTCTCGAGGCTTCCTGTGTAAGATTGTCCTTGTAGCTTGAAAGTGACGTGATTATTTCCATGCAATTTCACTGTTGCAATGAATTCTCTTGTGAGGTCGGGGTATGTAAAGCCCTTCTTCTGCATAAATTCCCCAAGACCTCCCTTTTTAAGCAATGCTTACGTGACTTCAAAAAGATCCAACAACTTTAAAGTATCTTCACATAGAAATTTGGTTGTTGCATATTTATGAACTCCCAATCTTTGCCACCTTCTCCTTTCGGCTGAGTTTAAATTTTCAAGTTCAACCATATCTATATATCTATATAAACTCTTAATTTAGAAGAGTTTAAGATGATAGTTCAAGCTTAGAGGAATTTTAGGAGTCTCGACCAATCATTTTTTTGTCATTTTTCTTTGATTTTCTTTAATTATATTTTTTTCTTTTTCCTTTAATTCTCTTTTTTCTTTAATTTTACTAGCTATTGGGCTTAATTCAAAACATTGATCTTAGCCTAAATTATCATTTTAGTAGTTTTTTTTCTCTAAAAAAACAATTTATATCTATATAAACTCTTAATTTAGAAGAGTTTAGGATGATGTATCAAGCTTAGAGGAATTTTAGGAGTCTCGACCAATCATTTTTTTTTGCCATTTTTCTTTGATTTTCTTTAATTCTATTTTTTTTTCCTTTTCCTTTAATTATCGTTTTTCTTTAATTTTACTAGCTATCTATATCTATATAAACTCTTAATTTAGAAGAGTTTAGGATCATGTGTCAAGCTTAGGGTAATTTTAGGAGTCTCGACCAATAATTTTTTTGCCATTTTTCTTTGATTTTCTTTAATTCTATTTTTTTTCCTTTTCCTTTAATTCTCTTTTTTCTTTAATTTTACTAGCCGTTGGGCTTAATTCAAAACATTAATCTTAGCGTAAATTATCATTTTAGTAGTTTTTTTCTCTAAAAAAACAATCTATATAAACTCTTAATTTAGAAGAGTTTAGGATGATGTGTCAAGATTAAAGGAATTTTAGGAGTCTCGACCAATATTTTTTTTTGCCATTTTTCTTTGATTTTCTTTAATTCTATTTTTTTCCTTTTCCTTTAATCCTCTTTTTTCTTTAATTTTACTAGCTATTGGGCTTAATTCAAAACATTGATCTTAGCCTAAATTATCATTTTAGTAGTTTTTTTCTCTAAAAAAACAATGGGATTAATTCAAAACATAAAGTTAATAATAAGAAAATATAAAATTAATACTAGTAATCTATATCTATATCTATATATATACTACTTTAATCATTTTCTCAACCCATCAGTTTAATTCAAACTATTATATTATCTGAACTTTTACAATTATGTTATAATATTAATTTAATATATTAGTAAAATTTTATTTATAAAAAATCGCGCCATGGCGCGGGGATCATACTAGTTTTCATCATTAGACATGATTAAAAAGAATAGAAAATGAAGAGATAGGAGCGATCCTCTCCAAACTTCAAGTAAAAACTTGAAAGAAACAATCTACAGCAGGATCGACGGGCGTTGATGGGGTGTCGGCGGGCACCAATAAACTGGGTTTGACCGTTCTTCATGTATTCGTTGAATTCCAACGAAGAAAACTTCAATTCTTCTCTTCTTCTCTCAAAATCAGCATTTTGCTCTGATTTCAATTAACCTGCTGAAAGCTCTAAAACTCAATGAAATTTAAGTTAGGGCAGATTAAAGTGGGGTGAATTATATTTATCGGAGATAAAAGATAGAACTTTGAAAGAAAAAGACAGAGTTTAGTTTAATCATGCTTAATCTACAAAGAATTAAGATAATTCAGAGGTAAAAAGATAGAAATTAGCCTCCTTTATCCGAATCTGAGGGATTAATCCAAGATTGGATCGGATTTTCAAAGAAAAATATATCAATTCAGCGTTTCTGGGCTCATCGGTGGGTGCGACGTTGTTAGCGACGGGCACCGATCCTTGGAGTAGTATCAGTAGGGGCAGCGTGGGTAGTGGCAGGCGTCAATCCTTTGGATCTCGTTTTTCTTCGTTTTTTCTTTCATTCTTTTCTTGTGTAGCCTTAATTTGAATAATCTCAACACCAAACACAAAGACTTCTCTTCCAGCGAGCTAGAGTTTTATTAGTGCATAATATAAAATTTAAAATGATTGAAATAAAATGCTAGGATTGAATAGCAAAAATAAAACTTAACTAGTTCGGGTTGCTTCCAGAGAAGCGTCTTTGGTTAAACGTCGTTGGCTCAACGTTTTCACCCTCTACTGGGTCTCTTCCGCAGCCTTCTCTTATGGATTCACTACCACTTGAAATGGTAGCTTACCTGTAGCTCGTGCCTTCAGTTCTCTGATTTACTATGCCATCTATCATATGACCTTTTCTGTATATGTGAACTTATCCAGAATGAGTCGCATGGTTTCGTCCTGTTGGGGTTGAGTAGCTGGCATGGGATTTTGAAGTCTAGCTTCGAACTAATTCCTTCCTTGGCATTGAGCTTAAGCATTTGGCTTGTTTCTGAACCCTTGATAAAAATTAGAATTGAAATTAAGGTTGAAGGAGTTGTTACCATAGTGTGGAGGATCATAGTCTCCAACTACATTGACTTCCATTACTCCTTTTTGAACTTGAGGACAGATATCGTTTGGGTGTGACGGATGTCCGCATACTTCACATGGTCTGGCTGGTGATTGAGTAACATGAGTCGCTAAGCTTTTCACCAGTTCCGTCAGCTTACTGATCTCATCCTGCTGGATGAGACCGGAGATTGCATTTTTGACAGAGTGTATTCCTTGAACTCCTTACGTCATTCCGTATTGTTGTGAGGCATTAGCAAGATCTTCAAAAAATTTCATTGCCTCAGCTGGAGTCTTATCCAGAACATCTCCTCCGCTGGTTGCATTGATTACTCATCGCTCTACATCCAACAAACCCTCATATAGGTAGAGAACGAGATCATCCTCTATGATCCCATGATGCAGACAGCTAGCTTTGAGCTTGTTGAAGCGTTCAACGTACTCATACAATGATTATGTAGGAGATTGCTTGACACTGGATATCTCCTTTTTTATTTTACTACGCCGGGTAGCTGGAAAGTACTTGTTCAGAAATGCTTTCTTCAATTCTATCCAAGACTTGATACTTTTCGTCGGCAGATAGTACCACTATTCATTTGCAGTGTCCTTGAGAGTGAACGAGAATACTTTGAGCATCATCTGGTCGTTAGTGATTCCATTGGGTCTAACTCGATTGCAACCCATAGTAAATTCCGCCAGATTTTTGTTTGGATCTTCTCCGTTTCTTCAATGAAAACTGGGCAACAATGATGCCCATCCTGACTTGAATTCAAATTTTGAGCCTATTGGGAGATCGGGGAGCTTGATGGCTAGCAGTTGTGATGTAAGAGTAGGCCCCTTAAGTTCTCTCAATGTTCTTTTCGGTTGATCTTCATCATCAGCCATTTAGCTTGAGCTTTGTCTTCTTAACCCGGAAAAACTTCGTTCAATTTCTGAATCACAAGGCACTAGAGAAAGATTAGTAGAACGGGTGTAAAAAATACAAGATGGTTGCACTCAAAACTTACTATTGCCCTTATTACAAACTTCTTGCTTACATAATACTCTCTATGGGATCAACATGTACTTACTAATAATATTCGTTGTTAGTTGAAAGTATAGATATTACTATTTGGGGTGTTATAACACAAAACATTATAACACACACCAAAGTGGAAATAGCAATCTTATCATGGGGGCTATTTTTGCAAATGTAAAAAGTGACCAGCTGGGGTGGTAGCAGGTCAGAGAATGGAGTGACTGGACTACACAAAGAGAGCACAAATTGAAGGGAGTTTTTGGCGCCAAAAATGTAATGGGACACCCATCAAAAGGACATGCAAGGGGATGTAGGGATGTGATAAGGGGATTTTTCAAACTTTTGCAATCTATAAAAGGAGGGGAGAGGAGAGGGCAATCAATTGCTTCCTCAACATGAAAAATCTCACAAATTAGGGATGGAGAGGAGTGCCACCATGGAAGAGGAGCCGAGATTTTACAATTCCAATTGCAGAACATATGTCACCCTGATTCAGTGTCTTTGTCAAATTCAGTTCCAATTGTAGGTCCCGTATTCGTCCCCATCTATGATGAAAACTACAACCCCAACACGTAGTTTTCATCCCTTGTTTCACTTTCAGGTGGCAGGGGTTGGACATGATATCCATCAGTAGCGAGACAGAGCCCATGGAAGAAGGCAAAGTGGCAAAGGGGGGAAATAAGGTTTGATTTTCGCAATTCTTTCATTGATTTTTTCCATATTCTTCTCAAATCTCATATATTGTCCCCTTCTTGTCAAATCAGAGAATCAGAGAATTTCTTCATCTCCAATTCTTCTCAAATATGAGGTTTTTTTTTTTTAGAATTGGAGCTCGTGGAAAAAGAAGGCAAATTGGCAAAGGGGAAGAACAAGGTTTGATTTTTGCGATTCTTTCTTGATTTTTTTTTCATATTCTTCTCAGATCTCATAGTTTGTTCCTCGTTTCATTTTCAGGTGGCAAAGGCTTGGTCTTTCTTACTCTAATATACGATTGCCACCATAGAAGATGAGAAGTCGTTCTGATGTTGCAGTTGTAGAACGTCTGTTACCCTGATTCATTGTCGTTGTCACTCAACACGTACAATGAATTAACATCATGTATGTTGCGTGTTTGTATACCCGTGTCACCTAAATGATTTAACGTGACACTTTGTTTGTTTGCACCAAAACAAGTGAAAAGCAAACAAAATCAAACAAGTTCACAAATACAACATTTAAAACAACTAAGGACTTTGGGATCTGATGTTCGCGTTTGTGTGTGGGGAGTAATGTGAATGAAAAACAAATTTGTGAAATTGTGGGTAACAAACAGGTTTTTGTAACTGAATCACATGATTTTAAGAGTAACATGTATGGGTTAAGGGGTGGCACGCATAGGTTTTTTACAATGCAAAATTCTCATGTTTGGAAGTTGGTTTCTTATATTGCTATAGTATTAACTATTTAAAGTCTATTAGCTCAAGGTAGAACAATGGGTGTGTATGGCTGCCAAATTCAACTATGAAAATTATAAACTTTGTAGCTGTTAAAATTATAATCTGGTTTAATTGGGGTATGGGAGGCAAAATAAGTAAAAAACCGGTTAAAAAAATGGTTTGAATATAAGCCGGACAATTGACGGAGGGGAAACCTGTCGTTGATCCGTCAAAGTAAACTCAAACTTACAACTAGTATAGCAATAAGTAAGAGGTCGATCCCATAGGGAAATTCGTTATTCAAGTGTGATTTAAGTGCCAATCAACAAACCAAAGAGGGGGTTTTGAGTGTGTAAAAGTTTCGCCTTTTATCAAAGCGGATTGAAGCAAACAAAAGTAAATGATTTTGATTTAGACAATTATGAGAAGCAATTCTACCTACAATTTTCCACTTTATTGGATTGAAGCGATCCTTGTAACTTCTTCTCGTCTTATTAAGTTTCCTATGAATGCCCTTGTCCCGACCTAATATAGTTACTAGTCCAACCAATCCTAGCAACCTTTATCAATCGAGCAGTCCCTAAAGAAGGATTTAACCCAATTGATAGCTTTAAGTTCAGAGATTAGCCAAGGTATTTGCAGTCCTTAAAGAGGGATTTAACAACACATTCAACTTCCTACTCATTCAATTAGTTCAACCAGCCCTAAAGGAACAAGTTTGCCACTTAGGTTAGGGTTCACAACCAGTAATCTACAAAACCTTAGCAATTGAATTGATCTAACAAGTTGGCCAGACAAGATAGAACAAATCGATAAACAATCAAGCACAAAGAAGTTGAAGCATTCAAATATAGGAAACAAGGAAAGAGAATTAGAAACTCACAATCAATACGAATAAAGCTTCAAATTGCAGGCAAAATAGATGAGTTTAGTTCCTCATGGAAGACATCGCTCAAAATCTCTAAAGCGTCTGATGATTGAATAGAATAGAAGTGCTGGAAAATAACTAAAAGTGGCCTTAAATATCATCCAAAGTCGGCCATAAAATAAAGTAATATGTCTAGGGTTTTTTAATATTTAAAACGCCGCGTATCCGCGCTGATGACCAATGATGTGGGCGCAGCATAGGTAATGCGCCCGCCGCACACTGCAGCGGGCTTTGCGGTGGCCGCGACACGCATGCTGCTGCCGCGGCATCTCTTTTGTCGTGTCTTCTTGTTTTTCTTTGCAGGTATCTCCTCTTGTCTTGCATCTTTCCTTCCTTATTCATTCCAATGTTTCTTGTGTTCCTCTTCAAGATATTGCATCTCCCAAATGTGTTCCGATTCAATCTGCAAGATAAACACAAATTTGCGCAGAATCCGAACTCTTCCAAAATAATCACAAGATGCAATTTAGCAACAAAATATGAAAGAAATGCAACCTAACTAAACTAAAAATGCCTATAATGCCTATCTAAGATATGCATTATCAAATTCCCCCACACTTAACCTTTGCTTGTCCTCAAGCAATGATAGAATGAACATGAATCAATGTATCCCAAAGGACATCCCTTCAAGTTTCAACTTTATCAAAAAGCAACATCATAGCAGGTGAAAACATAAACCAAGCAAACAAACGTCATAGCATGTATTATAGTGATCAAAGCTTAGAAGTAGATATTATCGAACCTCACCAGAAATATGTGTTTCACTCATGTAATTAGGCTTTAAGATACAACTCTCAACTCAAACCAATCATGCACTAAGCTCATAGACATTGACCACCATATCACCAATTCTCTACCGAAATGTCATTACTTGTGGGACCAAATAAAATGCGACATTTTTTTCTTTTTTTTTTCTTTTTCTTGTCTTGGTGCTTTCCTTACGCGAAGCACAAACATGGGTGTCATGAATGGCCCCGGTCTATCAACACCTCAACCTACTAATATGAAGTCCACTTGAACATCTTTTGACGCAAGTTGCAAAAATGGGTGTCATGAATGAACCTGGTTACTCAATGATCAAGCTTTCTTTCCCAGTGGGTAGTTTTCAACACCTTTTTGCGCGAATCATACCCATGGGTGTCATGCATAGAGCCGGTTACTAAGTGCATCAACCATTGCCACCTTATTCACTAAATAGTCACAAATTCAAACAAAAGACTCAAAATATAAACATAAACTCCGCAAGCAATCAAACATGTGCATCGGTCTTTAAAAATAGATATTGCAGTCAAGGCCAAGAGGTAGCAACACTAGGAGAGTAATTCACACAACTGAGCAAAAGAATTCAAATAAGGACAAACATTCTCACAGGGTCATGTTTTTAGGACTTCAATCATACTTTAGCTCAATCATACATGCTCAATTATATTTGCTAGCTCATTTTCCACAAAAATAAAATAAAGACAATAATCAAAACATCCAGAATTCCATAGGATTTTTATGAATCATGCTTGAAATTTAAAATATAGGACAAACTAAGCCATATGGGTATTTGAATAACACATATGTATGCAATGCATGCTCTATTTTTGGATTTTTTATTTTTTTTAATTCCGAAAAATGCAGGAAAAAATGCAGAAAAATTAAATCCGAAAATGCAGAAAAAATAATTAAACTAAATTAGACAATATTAAATAAACTAAACTTAACAGAAATTAAATAAACTAACTATTACAGAACATAAACATGTTGTGCAGAAATTTAAACATGGTCCTAAAAATGACAGAATTGACATAATATACATATAATCTCCTCCCCCGCACTTAATGTTTTCAGTGTCCTCACTAAAACAGTACAGACCACCAAAATAAAACATAAAAATTCAGAGTGAAGGAGGCAGAACTAACCACACATTGAGGCGGCGGCTGGTATAGTGGCGACTGGTACGGTGGGATATGAGGGTACTACTGGCGGAAGTAATAAGCTTGCTCTCTCCGCAACTCCTCCATGTGATAGTTTGTCTCTCGCGTGTTGCGATCGATGTCTTGGAGAGTGAACTCGAAGGAGTCTTAGCGCAAGGACCTACGATGGAACTCGGTAAGCATGTGGTCCCGCCAGGTGTCATCCTTAGCAGAAGAGAAGCGAGGTTCCGCAGAAGAGCCAGCAGCATGTTGTGCATCCCCCATATGATAGTCTGTCTGCACAGGGGTGTCCGCCTCAGCCTCGTCATCATCATCCTCATCATCCTCATCATCATCCTCTACTTGGACTGGATCAGCTGCAATGTATAGGGTGTTGTTGGAAGGGACATAAGGTAAGGCCCTAGGAAGGCTCAGTCGGTGCTCACTATGCTTCCCCGACTTCCAAATCCAGGCTGGCATATCAGAGCCCTCAATCACGAAAGCCCTCCGGAGCTGCTCTGTCGTATAGGTGTACCTACCAGTCATGGGTGCACCGCATTGTTCAGGCTCCAGATAGTGGTAGGCAATGAGGCTGATCATGCCTCCCAAGCCAAACCTCCCTGACTTCTTCCCTTGAATCTTCACGCAGCTCTCCACAAAGATCTCAACCCAGTCCGGCGTACCACGGGAATGGGGAGCGAGCAAAGCTCCACAACCAGGCTAGATCACCAGCAGGCACCTTGTTCACGTCGCCTTGGCCGTTGAAAGACATGGCCAAGACCTTGTGCACAAGACGAAGGCAAGGGTGGACGAAATTGTAGTTATACTCTCCCTTGTGGCCGTCAAATCTGGTTCTAGTCGCCGCAAACCAGACATCATGGCGTTGCTGCTCTATCGCCATGAAATACCAATCTGGAGTGGGTGCCTGATAGATCCCAAAAATCTATCTCAGCTGGTCATGTGTGCAAACGTGAGGCTGATCCAACAAGTTGAACCTAATCCTCGAGTTATCCACCTGCTGAAACGTTGTCCGAAACTCCCATGCCAGCTCAGGATACGTGGGGGCACTTCTGTCTACAAATCCCCCCAAACCGCCATGGGTGAGCATCCGCCATGTAACATCCAACATGCCCAATGTCTGTAAGGCCGGGATATGGAAAAACTTTGTATGTACGAATCGTTTCGGATCGAAGTTCTTAAATATCTTCCTCTGTTCGTCAGACGCATTCCTCAATCGGCGCACCATGTTTATCAAATTTCAGCAGTGAAATCAACCCAAAAACAGATCTAGAATTCCACCTCAAGCTCAACAAACTCAAGCAATCCACCAAAACCAAATCAACTCACCACAAATCTCAAGCTAATAAACCACAACCAAATCAGCCTACGACCACAATTATTTCTCAAGTAAATCACCAAATTCCAAATCTTCAATCAACAAATCCCAAATTCACAATAACCCAAGATCTCAAATTTCCAACTTCAACCCACTACCAAGAACCAAACAATATCTCCACAACACCAAGAATATAGATGCCACGTCTCAAACAAACACTAGCACCCTAACAATTAGAATCAATAATCCAAAGAACCAACCTTGTGTGCAATGACCAAAGGCAAAATCTCTCGGCGAGTAGAGAGGCAGCGGGCGCAGCAAGGTTGCGGCGGCCGCAGCAGGGACCTCGGCGGCGGAGTGGCGTCGGTACAGCGACAGATCTGGTGAGAGAGTGGGTGCGAGAGGTCGGCTCCGGGGTGGCCTGTGCTTGGTGGGAGGTTGGATCCGGCAAGGAGGAGGTGGGGCGGTAGCTAAGAAGGAAAGAAAAGGGAAAGCTTGGGCTGGCTATGGTGATTGGGAAGGAAGAAGAAGAAAGGAGGACAGCAATGGAGTCTTGGCTCTTGAAGGTGGCGACAAGAAGAGAAGGAGCTTGAGGTAGGGTTAGTGAATAGGTAAAAGGCCCCATGACATAACATGTATGTATTGTATTTGTTTTCTACTTATTTTATTTATTTATTTTTAAAAAAAAAGACACGGACCTGATGTGCGGCGAACGCAGCATATGCTGCGGCCACCGCATCTCCCCCCGCCATGGATTGATATGCGACGGCCACCGCATTGGATGCTGCGGGCGCCGCCAGTGAAGTGGCTGCAAGTTCATGTTTCCGTCTTTTATTCTTTTTTTTTTTGTTTTGTTTTTATAATTATTATTACCACTACCTATGTTAACTAAGCCTAAAAGTTCCACAAAAATGAACTAATGAAAACTACCTAAGAAAATAATAAATATGAGCAAGAAAGGAGAACTTACCTCGGGTTGCCTCCCGAGCAGCGCCTTTGTTTCAAGTCGTTGGCTCGACGTGATGGTCCTTGAAAGGCCTAATGTGTTGGTTCAGCAAGCACCAACTCCTCCTCTTCGTTATGTGGAATATTCTCAAAGTATGGCTTAACTCTATGACTGTTAACCTTAAAGAGCTCATTAGACTTAGGATCATAGAGTTCAATTGCTCCGTGAGAGAAAATCCTTGAGATGGTGTAGGGTCCCTCCCACCTTGATCTAAGCTTTCCAGGGAAAAGTTTCAAGCGTGATTTGTATAGAAGAACCTTATCTCCTATTGTTAGCTCTTTCCGCAGGATGTGTTTGTCATGCCAAGCCTTGGTCTTCTCCTTGTAGATCACTGCATTATCATAAGCATCCAGGCGCAATTCCTCCAGCTCTTGCAATTGAATCTTTCTGAATTCACCCACTTCATCCAACCTCATATTGCAATTCTTTACAGCCCAATACGCCTTATGTTGAAGCTCTACAGGGAGATGACATGCCTTTCCAAAGACAATTCGATAAGGGGACATACCAATGGGAGTTTTATAGGCCGTCCGATAAGCCCAAAGAGCGTCATTCAGCCGTAGACTACAGTCCTTCCTGTTAGGTGCCACTGTTTTCTCCAGAATGGTTTTTATCTCTCTATTTGATATCTCCGCTTGACCATTGGTCTGAGGATGATAAGCAGTTGACACTCTCTGTGTGACATGGTATTTCTTTAACAAGGCAGTGATCGTCCTGTTGCAGAAATGTGTCCCTCTGTCGCTAATTATAGCCTTAGGCACCCCAAATCTTGCGAAAATGGTGTCTTTTAGGAATTCTGCAACTACTTTAGAATCATCAGTTCTGGTGGCCTTTGCCTCCACCCACTTAGAGACATAGTCCACCGCAAGCAAAAATATATATATTCCCAAAAGAACTAGGGAAGGGACCCATAAAATCGATACCCCAAACATCAAAAATTTCACAAAATATGACAGTTGTTTGTGGCATTTCATTTCTAGCAGATATGTTCCCCACCCTTTGGCATCTATTGCATGATTTACAAAAGGCATTAGCATCCCTAAATAAGTGAGGCCAAAAGAAACCTGCTTCTATAACTTTCCTAGCAGTCTTTTGAGGACCAAAGTGGCCTCCACGTTCATGAAATCATGAGCATGATAAAAAGTAAGGACAGATTGTACCTCATTGTCCGGAAGACACCTCCTGATTATCTGATCAGCACAATGTTTCCAAGGGTAGGGGTCATCCCAAACATAGAAGCGAGAGTCATGTCGAATCTTGTCCTTCTGAGCTTTTGTGAATTTCGGTGGAAATTCTCCCGTGACCAAGAAATTCACCATATTGTCAAACCAAGGTCGAGGAGTATGGACACCCATCAACAATTCAGGAATATCAGGACTTACCTCGTCGGATAGGAAGGAAAAAGACTGAACGGGGGGCCTGAACAGCTTGCGGCGGGCGCCGCATATTTGCTGCGGGCGCAGCATCATTGATTGGATGCGGGCGCCACAAGGGTACGGCGGGCACAGCATCCTCCGTTTTCGTACATTCCTGCAGCTGCGAAGAGAGGGTGTGAGTTATATAAAATAGTGTATCGTCAGGGAACTCACCGTGAATGAGTCTTTGATCTTCCGGCTTGTCCTCTCCTTGGACAAGTCTGCTGAGGTGGTCCGCTACTAAGTTCTCTGCACCTTTCTTATCTTTGATTTCAATGTCAAATTCACTCAAAAGTAAAATCCAACTAATCAATCTTGGTTTCGCTTCTTTCTTAGTCAATAAATAGCGAAGAGCAGCGTGATTAGTGAAGACAATTACCTTAGCTCCTAGGAGATAAGAGCGAAACTTCTCCAGTGCAAAGACCACAGCCAGGAGCTCTTTCTCAGTGGTTGAGTAGTTTCGTTGCGCTCCATTCAGAGTCATGGAGGCATAGTAGATGACATGAGAGGTCCTTCCTTCCTTTTGTCCCAAAACAGCCCCCACAGCATAATCACTAGCGACACACATAATCTCAAAAGGTTGAACCATATGGGTGCTTGAATTATAGGAGCGCTAGTCAGGCGACCTTTAAGCTCATCAAAGGATGCTCTACACCTGTCATCAAACTCAAAAGCTACTTCCTTTTTCAGTAAATCACAAAGGGGTGCAGAAATCTTAGAAAAATCCTTAATAAACCTGCAATAGAACCCTGCATGGCCTAAAAAGGAGCGAATTTCGCGCACATTGGTGGGGTAAGGTAGAGACTGAATGACATCAATCTTAGCCTTATCCACCTCAAGACCCCTGCTAGACACAATATGACCCAAAACAATGCCTTGCTCAACCATAAAATGACACTTTTCATAATTAAGGACTAAGTTGGTGTCTACACACCGCCTAAGCACAAGTGACAAATGATGCAAGAAAGTATCAAAATCATCTCCATGCACAGTGAAGTCATCCATAAATACTTCTATAAAGCGCTCTACATACTCAGAAAATATGCTTACCATACACCGTTAGAAAGTCCCAGGTGCATTACATAGCCCAAAAGGCATTATGCGATATGCAAAAGTGCCAAAGGGGCATGTAAATGTCGTTTTTTCTTGATCTTTCGGTGCTATTGGTAACTGAAAATATCCTGAGTAGCCATCTAAAAAGCAATAAAAGAAGCGGTCGGCAAGGCGCTCAAGCATTTGATCAATAAAGGGGAGGGGGAAATGGTCTTTGCGAGTAACTGCATTCAATTTTCGATAATCAATACAGACTCTCCATCCAGTTTGTACCCTGCTAGGGACCAATTCACCATCCTGATTCTCAACAACAGTAATACCTCCCTTCTTAGGGACAACCTTAGTAGGACTCACCCATTTGCTTGCAGATATGGGAAAGATCATACATCCATGAAGGAGCTTCAACACCTCCTTTTTACCACTTCCATCATAGGCGGGTTGAGTCTCCGCTGAGGTTGTCTAGATGGCTTGGCATCATCCTCCAATAGTATCCTATGCATGCAGAGGGTAGGACTGATGCCCTTAATATCTGCTATCGTCCATCCTAATGCCTCCTTGTTCTCCTTTAGAACCGTCACCAATCGCTCCTCCTGTCCAAATGTCAATTTGTTAGAAATAATGACAGGCAGAGTATCATTTTTACCAAGAAAAGCATATTTGAGGAGATTAGGAAGTTGTTTTAATTCAACATCAGGTGCTTGGACAATAGATGGAAGAAGCTTTTCAGTAGGAATGGTTAGCTCGATGCGGTCTCCCCTTGGTGGCACATAGGTGGGAGATCGATGGTCTAAAGCTACTATAGTCTCCTACAAATCAGATGACAATACATAATCTCTAGCAATTTCATCTATAGGAGCCTGTAAAGCAACTTCCATCTCATCAACACACTCCAAATCAAAACAATCTTGTGACATAGTATCAATAATATCCACAAAGCATAGAGAAGGATCATGAGATGGAAATTTGATGGAATCATAAATATTATATTCAACTCTTTGACCATCAAATTCCATAGTAAGAGATCCTGAATAGACATCTATCTTAGTCCTAGCAGTTTTCAGAAAAGGTTTGTCCAACAGAATAGGGCCTTCATTATTACCAGGACCCATGTCAATCACAAAAAAATCAGCGGGGAATATCAAATTGTCAACCATAACCAACACATCTTCAACGATCCCTTTCGGGTAGATAGTAGATCGATCAGCAAGTTAAATTACTACCCGAGTATCATTCAGAGGTCCCAACCCCAAAGCATGATAAACATTTGAAGGCAAAACATTAATAGATGCTCCTAAATCTAACATGGCTTTGTCAAATTTAGTATCACCTATCACACATGGAATAGCAAACATACCAGGATCACTACACTTTTCAGGCATACGCTTTTGAAAGACAGCAGTGACATGTTCGCTTACCTTCACCGTTTTCTTACCTTTTAGCTTCTGGTTCCGCTTGATAGTGCAAAGTTCCTTCAAGAATTTAGCATATCTAGGAATGCTTTTGATTAAATTAAGCAAAGGAATGTTTACCTCACACTTACTGAATGTCTCGAAGATTTCCTTGTCGTTCTCATACCTTCTTGTATCCTTCAAGGCTTCCGGGAAGAAGGAGGAGAAGGAGAAGAAAGAGGAAGAGGGGAAGAAGTAGTAAGAGGCGTACCTGACAACGAGGAGGCGGCGGGCGTACTGGCGGCGGGCGCCACAAGGTGTTGCGGGCGCAGCAAGATTGATTAGTCGCGGGCGCCGCAAGGTTGCTGCGGCCGCCGCACGTGAGTCGTCCCATCTTCTTCTTATATTACTTCTATCTCCTCGTCCATTATTTCCTCTTCATCCTTTTGAGGTGTGACAACCAGTTCCTTGCCACTTCTAAGCGTTACAGCACTGGCATTCTCCTTCGTTGGATTCTCGATGGTCTGTGATGGAAGCTTTCCTGAATTGTTTGCCTCCTTAGCACTTAAGATTTGAATGAGCTGACTCATTTGATTCTCAAGATTTGTCATCCGATCGGATTGCTGCTTCTCTAGATTTGCCATTCGCTCTGACTGTTGTTTATCATTCCTCATGACCAATCGTGACAGTTTCTGTAGTGGATCCTCATTATCCTCATTTGATTGTTGCTGACCTTCCTGTCGAGGTTCATATTGTTGTTGAGGCCTTGCCTCTTGCCCCCCTTGCTGATTGAAAGAAGCTTGGTAGTTCCCATAGCCTTGCTGATAGCCTCTGTTGTAATTGTTGTTGTTGAAATACCCAGGATTTCCATAATTGCCTTGCCTATGCCTTTGTTGAGTGAAATTCCCGATGGCATTCAAATCAAAATTAGGATCTTGTAAAAGCGGGCACATGTCCATAGGATGAGTGTATTGATTGCAAAGACCACATGCCTTCAATTGTTGAGGAGTTCTATCAATAACCAATTGTTTCATCATCTCCTTTACCTCTGCCATATCAGTCTGAAGTGCAGCCACAGGAGCATCAACAACGAGTACACCCCTAGCATGAGGGCTCTTATTGAACTGTCTGGAGCCCTCAGATAGCTCCTTAAACACATCCCAAGCTGCAGCAGACGTCTTGTTCAGCATGTTTCCTCCACACGCAGAATTCACTGTTTTGCGCTCCATATCAGTTAACCCATTAAAGAGAAAGATCACTAGATCCTTTTGAGAATACCCATGGCATGGGCAGCTGGCGTAGAGCTTCTTGAAGCGCTCAAAGTACTCATGTATTGACTCTGTCGCGTACTGCTCATTGCTGTTGATTGACCTTTTCAAAGCATTGAGCTTTGTTGCTGGGAAGTACATCTCCAGGAAGACTCTCTTCATCTCAGCCCAAGTAGTAATAGATCCAGGTGGCAGATAGAAGAACCATTCATTTGCCTCATCCTTCAAAGAGAAGGGAAAGGCTCTCAGCTTGATTTGATCTTCAGTTACATTCTCTAGTTTCATCCCAACAACCACTGTATGGAACTCAAACAGATGCTTGTGGGGGTCCTCCGCACTCAACCCATGGAATTTGGGTAGAAGATGAACTACCCCTCATTTCAGCTCAAAGTTGACTCTTTCCCCTAGCGCAGGGAATTGGATTGCCAAGGGTTGCGGTGCCAGATCAGGAGCAGAAAGCTCCTTAAGAGTGCGGTTCGCGCCGTTATCCATCTCTGTTGGAGGTTCTTCTTGATCAAAAGGGAGCTCGCGAAAGCGATCACGAGTTTCTCGCCTTAGAGCGGCAAGAGTCCTTTCAATCTCTGAATCAAACGGCAACAAAGAAGAATTAGTAGCACAGGTATGGACCATATAAGACGGTACACACCAAGATCAACACTAAAAGCACACAAGAATTAAATAAACTTCCCCGGCAACGGCGCCAAATTTGACGGAGGGGAAACCTGTCGTTGATCCGTCAAAGTAAACTCAAACTTACAACTAGTATAGCAATAAGCAAGAGGTCGATCCCACAGGGAAATTCATTATTCAGGTGTGATTTAAGTGCCAATCAAGTAACCAAAGAGGGGGTTTTGAGTGTGTAAAAGTTCCGCCTTTTATCAAAGCGGATTGAAGCAAACAAAAGTAAATGATTTTGATTTAGATAATTATGAGAAGCAATTCTACCTACAATTTTTCACTTTATTGGATTGAAGCGATCCTTGTAACTTCTTCTCATCCTATTAAGTTTCCTATGAATGCCCTTGTCCCGACCTAATATAGTTACTAGTCCAACCAGTCCTAGCAACCCGTATCAATCGAACAGTCCCTAAAGAAGGATTTAACCCAATTGATAGCTTTAAGTTCAGAGATTAGCCAAGGTATTTGCAATCCCTAAAGAGGGATTTAACAACACATTCAACTTCTTACTCATTCAATTAGTTCAACCAGCCCTAAAGGAACAAGTTTGCCACTTAGGTTAGGGTTCACAACCAGGAATCTACAAAACCTTAGCAATTGAATTGATCTAACAAGTTGGCCAGACAAGATAGAACAAATCAATAAACAATCAAGCACAAAGAAGTTGAAGCATTCAAATATAGGAAACACGGAACGAGAATTAGAAACTCACAATCAATCCGAATAAAGCTTCAAATTGCAGGCAGAATAGATGAGTTTAGTTTCTCATGGAAGACATCGCTCAAAATCTCTAAAGCGTCTGATGATTGAATAGAATAGAAGTGCTGGAAAAATAACTAAAAGTGGCCTTAAATATCATTCAAAGTCGGCCATAAAATAAAGTAATATGTCTAGGGTTTTTTAATATTTAAAACGCCGCGTATCCGCGCTGATGACCAATGCTGCGGGCGCAGCATAGGTGTTGCGCCCGCCGCACACTGTTTCTTCGTACCCCGCTGCAGCGGGCTTTGCGGTGGCCGCGGCACACATCCTGCGGCCGCAGCATCTCTTTTGTAGTGTCTTCTTGTTTTCCTTTGCAGGTATATCCTCTTGTCTTGCATCTTTCCTTCCTTGTTCATTCCAATGTTTCTTGTGTTCCTTTTCGAGATATTGCATCTCCCAAATGTGTTCCGATTCAATCTGCAAGATAAACACAAATTTGCGCAGAATCCGAACTCTTCCAAAATAATCACAAGATACAATTTAGCAACAAAATATGAAAGAAATGCAACCTAACTAAACTAAAAATGCCTATAATGCCTATCTAAGATATGCATTATCAACAATGCAGCTTATTTAGGAGTTTCTTTTTCCATAATTACAAATTTACCCCTAATATTTTACCAAATTCACCAACGTGCCAACCACACCTGCCCAGTTATTTCAGAGAGTCTTCTTCAACCTCTCTTCCTCGTTCTTGTCCAGTCCTCTCCACCATCTCTGGCTTGCTCTCTATTCAGGCATACTTGTGTTGATTCGATTTGTTGTTTTTCGATCTATTCGAGCTTGTAGTCAAAATTCGGGGCTCGAAAATTGGGGTTTCTTAGTCCTTGTCGTTTTCGAGATTGGGTCCGACTGTTTGTGGCTTGAATTCGAATCGGTTGAGGTTCGATCTTGCTTGCTTTGATAGCGGTTGTGATCAATAAAGCTTCGATCGATTGATCTTTGTGGTCCATCTTGAGGCACTGATCTGATTTTCGGGATTGTTATTCTTCGGGAACGCAAACCCTAGATCTGAAAAATATGGGTTTTTGAGGTTCAAATTTGGGGTTCGTGCTCCTTCACGGAGATCTCCTCCACAGATCTGAGGCAGGGCGACGCTTTGCTCGCCACCGTGTTCCTTCGACGTGACACTTGGAGGCGATGGTGCTGCTGCCTAGGGTTGTCGGTGGTGAGGCAAGAGGTTGCAGGCGCATCTGCTTTTCTCACCGGATTCTCTAGCCTGCAAATCACCCCCTTTAAACACTTGTTCTATTCACAGAGAGTGATTACAATATTTGATCTATCGAGAGTGATTACAATATTTTCAAGATGGTCCTTATTACGACGTAGTCATCGCAGACATTCCTACGTGTAATTATAGGATTGCTCATTGTTGTAAAATTTATCAAAGGTTATCCCAAACTATTAAGCTAAAAAATCAAAACACCCTTTTCACAACTACTAAATTCATATATCAAAATTAAAACACTTGTGCCCGATACGCAGCTTATATTGCAGTTTAAAATTTTAACTACTTTTACCATCTATTTATAAATTTTACCTTGTTTATAATTTTAGTCAGTTTATTACCCCCGTCCCATATGAACCCAATGTGTTTTTTTTATATACAAGTAGAGAAATATGTTAAATACACATAGATGTATTTTCGTATCTTACATAAACTGTTAACATCGTAACATATGTGACAGGAAGAAAACTAATATTTGAAGAAGTGACAAGATAATCTAAACGAGTGACAAGAAAAAATAGCATTTGACACGCAAAATCCTTCAAGTGACACGACACGATTAAAACGTAAAACACTATGCAAGTTTTTAGGACTGGATTATTTATGTTTGATTTTTTTCTGCGGGAATTTTTTTATTTGGCGGGGAAATTTTTTTACTAAAGTATTTAAGACATTTGTATTTTCCCCATTTTTAAACCCTTTTCTCTCTCCCTCTTTTTCATTTTCCGATTTGACCATTTGTGTTTTTCTTTTTCTTTCTTTTTTGTTTTCGGTTTTTTACCTGCTCTAGTTAGAGCTAGCGATTCCTGATCCGACCCGAGAAACCCGACCGACTCACCCGACCCAAAATCCGACCGAACCCGAAAATTTGGCGTCATGCATAACCCGAACCCGAAACCGAGCCCGACCGATGTTGACCCGAAACCCGAAGTGACCCGAATACAGACAAACCCGACTCAACCCGAATTTGACCCGAATTCCAACCCGACCCGAATTTTAACCCGACCCGACTCCCGAGTGACCCGACTCCCAACCTGACCCGAATATCCTTAAATATATATATATCTATTATACATTTATACTATAAAACAAAAAAAAATTATTGTAATCTATTATCGAGCTATTGATAGTTAATGTTATTTCTAAACAAAATAAAATTTTCATTGATCAAAATGAAAATTTAAAACCATTAGTGCGTAAGTGCTTTCCATTGAACGAAGTTAAATTTACCATAACTTGTAAATTTGAGGACAGTTTAGAAAAAAAAAAGTTAATCAGATTCAATCCATCTTTAACTTTAGCCACAAGCGTAAGTTAAATTTAGCATAACTTGTAAATTTGAGGACAATTTACCATAACTTGTAAAGTTGAGAGGACAATTTACCATAACAAAGTTAAATTTTTCCATTAGTGCGTAAGTGCTTTCCGTATCCTTGCTTCTGATCCCACTATGTAACGAACACCATCTCTAACTTTAGCCACAAGCGGTTTAATTAGATTCAATCCATCTTTAACCACAAGATTCAAAATATGAGCAAAACATCGAATACGACCATATTTGCCTCCACATACCATGTCCTTGAACACTCCTTGTTTCAAGATAGATATCATTTTTGTAACACCCCCTTTTATCACCCAAGGGAATGTCACAGCGCCAGTGATTACTCGGACTTTAATGTCTTTGTAACCACCTTAGGCTTCATGCAACCATGCTCCCATAAACAAGATGATAATATTAAATACTTAAATGAAATACAATTAAATCGCGGAAGACTTTAAATGAAACAAATACTAAGTATACTACAACATCGTTACAATTTGTCTTGATAGCAAATACAAGATAATATTTAAACTCTTGAATTAAAACAACGGTAAAATACTAAAAACATTTGAAGACGATTCCGACTCACATTTCCGACCTTCGACCTTGTAGTGCTTTATCTAAAGCTGTGGAAACCAACCATCCAAACAAAGGACGGTTAGTTCGCGAGAACTAGCAAGTGACGGCACGAAAGCAGAGACAACTTTGGATTCAATTCTTCACATTACTTTACAATTTTAACTGTATGATTCACATTGTTTTTGATTGGTTTGGATTCAATTTAGTTTCACTCGCAACAAACGATCCTCACATTATTACTACATATTTACAACATTGATCACAACGAAATAAATAGAATGGATACATAAAAGAAGCATATCCCCCTTTCTTAACAGTTAGCATGAAAGAACAAAATAAATCATGCTTTAATAAACATGTGGGTATCTATGTCATTATTAGATTTAAACTTGCCACATTCAAACTGACGGTTGAATAAATCACACAAAGCGGATGGATTACAATTTATTTTAATTAATTTGGCAAGCATTCCAACGGAAAGAAACAACTATAGACACGAAAGACACAAGTGAGCAGAAAGGCTCGGAAGGTCACTTGCCTCGATGTGGAGTTGCAAGCGTTAACGGTTGGTCGGATTCGAATCCTTCGGTAGCGGCGTAAGGGTAGCCTAGATTGGAAGCAATTTATGCCCATACAAAACAGTGGTTAGAATATGTAATTATAAAAATTGGAAAGGGCACAATCTGGAAAGAATAGAAAGTAGGGGGTTTTACGTAATTACGTTTCCTCCTCCTTCCTCTCGACAGTGCTTCAACAGAGAGTTCAGGACGAGACCACGGCTCCACTTCGGCGAGGCACTGGAAGCGACACGGGTCACGGCGGTGCACGAGGCTGGCGGCTACGGACTCGTGGTGACTGGGCGCTCCTCCGGGCGGCAGCTGGTGGCTCCGGCAGCGGCGGACGACGGCTACCGAGTTGCTCCGACGAGGTTACTCGAAATTGGGGGTTTTGGATTCAGGATGATTTTCTGATAACTTTGTGAAGGGAAACGTTGCTAGAGGCGTTTAGAATGCCATGGAATAGGTTGAGAGCTCGGAGATGGAGAGGAGTGGTGATGGTGTGCTTCGAAAGTATCCCGAAAGGGGGTATTTATAGGAGGATGATTAGGGGATGAATTGAATTAAAATAATTCCACAAATCGATCAGATAATCACTCTTAACGCTATCCCGATCCTCAATTTGGTGAGATTCGGCCTGACTGGAGCGGATTGGGGTGATTTTCGAAATTGGGGATAAGCTCGTTCGGTTTCAATTCGATCCCGAATCTTCAAATTTGTTGCATAAATCTCATTAGCATCGGATTAAGAACGTTCTAGAAACAAAATCGTTGAGCTTCAGGCGAGATTTGAGGAAGGTTAAAAATCACCCATTTCAACCGCGTGTAACAGTAAGCTGAACGTAGGAGAGGAAGAAGAAGGGTTTAGCCCACCCGGTTCAACATTTTTTTTAAATCCGGTTCGGTTCACCCAACTCAAAGAAAAAACCGGTTTAGCCCTTACTTGTTTATAATATATGCATATATAGATATATCCGAATAAATTTTTATTAAAAACCCACACAATTTAAATAATGAACTAACAAAACATTAACTGAAATACATTTTATTTTATATACAATATTTTTCCTAAAACCTCATATTACTTATATTTTACGGAAACTAAAATAAATTACACCTCTTTATTTGAAGAAAAATATGCACTTGTTTTAAAATAATATGACTTAAAATAATTAAGTTATTTATTAAAATTTTCACTTAATGAATAAAAATGAAATGTGTCAAAACAATTACAAACTGTATATACATTTAATTTCCAAAAATCATTATTAAGTTCAAAATAAAAGAACTTTTATACAAATATATATTTTCTTAAAACGAAATCCCCAAAAATACTTTGGGGTATTTCAATTTTATCATTATTGGTGGCATTATCAAGAGTCAAAGAAAATACCTTCTTCTCAATTCCCCATTTCGAAAGTGCTTGTCTCATCTCTTGAGCTAATTCAAATCCACCATGCGGAGGGGGGCAATGACGAAAGCAAAGGACCTTGCTTTGAATCTTCCAATCTTCATCGATGTACTGGGCAGTGAGACACATATAACTTTTAGTGTTTATTGCAGTCCACAAATCAGAGGTGCAACATATCCTTCCAGGAAGATCTTTCAATAGAGCTGGCAAAACCCGACCCGAACCCGAAAACCCGACCCAATCCGCCCGAAACCGATCAACCGAATCCCCGAAAATTTGTTAACGTACAATAACCGAAAACCGACCCGACCCAACCCATTTAAACCCGATACCCAAACTACCCGAAACCCAAATCAACCGAAACCCGAATCACCCGAAACCCGAATCACCCGAAGCCCGAATCACCCGAAGCCCGATAACACCCGAAACCCGAAGTAACCGAAATTGAAAAATATCACTAAAAATTGATAGAATAACCCCATTTAAAACAAATAAATAAATAAATACTATAAATAGTTCTTTAAACGATCGCCCCCTGCTCCGATCACTTCAAAATCTTCTCCTGTACTCTTTTATCCATCATACACCTTGCAGATCAGTAGACAGTAGTTCACATCCCATAATGTAAATAACAAAACTAAAAACATTCATTCATTTAATTCTTGACCATTGACATTAGATCCAGTCAATTTACTGTAAGTAGATTAGTATGTACATGTTAATGTTTAATTAGATAATACAAAATGAAAGCATACTCCCAAGTCCCAACTCATGCCAAAAACCAAAATCTTGATCTTCATCAACACGAGGAGTCACCATACTGAGCGTTCTACCGCCATATCAATATGCTTCAAAGTTTTAATTACCTGGAAATAGTAGGTAATTATTGAGTAATGTAAAGTAAAAATAAATAGTAAATAAATAAAACACATGGAATAAATATTTCTAATCACAATATTTATACCTACGGTGCCATCATTCCATACATCAAAAAACAGTAGGGCCTTCATCTCCTAATCTTCACCAAAATATACCTAAAACGATATGCAAATGCAATCCATATAAACACACATTTTCCTGTGGAAAAAATCAGTAACTTTAGCCTGTAAGTTCATCAATTTACTACTATATATATGTTCACATTATGCTAAGAATCATAAATAATAAATAGTTTCAATCATGAGAAAGTATATATATATAAAGGGCACATTAAACTAACTTAGAAATACCATTTGTAATCACATTTCCTCATGTTCAGATTCATATACAATGTCATTTGACGTCTTCACCGCAACACCCTCTTCTCTGAAATCTAAACAAAACGAAGGACAAAAAAAGTTCAAATTATAAATAGAAACTAAGATCTTCTAGAGAGGATTCAAAATTACTTCATGAATAATAAATCATATGCAACTTAATGTGTTACATACCATCATAACCAGTCAACCAATGTTTAGTTGTAGCCAAAAACTCGACATGTTTGGGCAACAAGGAGCTTCTCCATTTGTTTAAAATTCTTCCACCCATGCTAAATGTTGATTCCGAAGCAACGGTGGATATGGGAATGGCTAAAATATCTCTAGCCATGGAAGCAAGAACCGGAAAGCGAGGAGCATTCAATTTCCAATATTCCAATACATCCACTTTAGCTGAAATCGCTTCCAACTTCTCACTCAAGTACAAATCAATTTCTGAAGCACATTCTTGGCTAGAAGAAGCAAATTCTTGTAATAAATCATGATATGTTTTAACAACACATATAAATATATAATACATATAGAGTTATATTTATAATTATCAAATAAATTTAGTCATACCTCAATACCATCTAATTGACCATATACTTCATCCGTCATCTTTTCTCTCCACTTTGGAACACCAACAGATTGATCATATTCATATTCTTTATAAAGCTTATTAAACTTGCTTCTGATTTCATTAGCTTGCTTATCCCCTTCCTTTTCTCCATGAACTTTAAGCAAAGCAAATTTCACAAATTGCAACTTGTAACGTGGATCAAAAATCACACCAAATGCACGCACAACGACATGTGGCCATATAGAGTCATCCAAAGTCACCGTTGAATGGTGTATTCAATCAAAATTCTGAATAAATATTAAATAAGGTTGTAATGAACTCCCGCATTTATAAATATATAACTTTTACTAATTTTGCATATTTTCTTAAAATAATACAAAAAATATATAAAATATGTCATGAGTCATGATCAAAATAAACAAATTCAAATAAGGAATTGCTATTAATAAAAAAATTCAAAATAATCAAAATTTTAGAAACTGAAATAACCAAAATCCGAGACAACCGAAACCCGAAACAACCGAAACCCGAAACAACCGAAACCCGACTTAACTGAAATCCGAGACAACCGAAACCCGAATAACCGAAACCCGGACAACCGAAACCCGAATCCGACCCAACCGGAACGAAGGCATTACCCGAAACCGAAATGACCCGAAACCCGAATACCCGAACCCGAACCCAAACCGACCCGCCCGATTGACACCTCTATCTTTCAACACCTTCTTTAGCATCTTCTTCTTTAATTTGGGAATCAATATCTTCCTGAATTTCTCTCACGGGTTCATGTTCACCCATTGCAGAATTTTCAGCCATTGAAGATGTTCTTGTACCTAGAAATTTAGAAAAGATGTATTGTAAATTTGTAACTAACTCAAAAATCTGAACAACAATAGCGATTAACAAGAAGCCATTAACATGAAGTCATTAACAAGAAGCCTAAAAATATAACAATAGAGCACAAAAAAATTGAGAGCAGAGGTGATAACAAATCGTTCAGATTTCAGAAGAGGTGATAACAATGACAGCAGAGGTGATAACAAATCGTTCAGATTTCGGACAAAAACAATGACAGCAGAGGTGATAACAAGAATTGTTCAGTAGAGCCGTAGAGGTAAAGAGCACAAAAAAGAATAGTGCGGGACAAGGCAATGGAGCAAGATAACAATAGGAGCCATTTCAGAAGATAACAATAGAGCAATATAAGTATTCCGAATAGGAGCCATGATAGCAAAGAGCACAAGAGTTGCAGCATGAGGGACGAGTATTTCGAATAGGAGCCATGACAGCAAAAATCGTTCAGTAGAAGTGATAAATAACAAGAAGCCATTACAGATTCGGAATACTTACCTTCAGTATGAGGTTCGGACAAGGAAATGGTATCTACTTTCTCCATGAATACCGACTACAAACTGTTGCAGCAGGAGGGACGAGTTGCAGCACAGGTGGGCGGTGGCGGTGGCGGTCGGACCGGACTGGTGGGGGTCGACTGGTGCGGTAGCAGCGGGACTGTGCGGGCGGGGCTCAAATCGCTAGCCGCTACTCGCTTCGCTACTGTCGGGCGTCGGCTGTCGCTAGACTCTCTACTCGCTAGGCGGATAGGGTTGTTTACTTGTTTCAATTAGAACTTCCGTATCATTCATTTCATTTTTATTTTTTTACCATTATACTATTTTATTATTTTTTTTACTTTTATATTTCCCTCCTATAATTTTCTATCTTCCCTCCTCAAATTTTATTCCCTCCCAATAAATTTTCTTTCCCTCTTATTCTTAACCATCAAACCCTTAACCCTAAACCCTAAACCCTAAATGAATTTTATATCATCTACTTAAATACTTAATAATTAAACAAATACTTGAATATAGGTTAAATTTAAGTTACAAATTTTTGAATATATAATAGTTTTATAAGTTGTATTCGTAATTTTATATTACTTTATTTTCCAAATTTTGATGAGGGATGAAAGAAATACTTTAAATGCATCGAATATTCGAATCCATCAAATATTCTAATTCATCGAATAATCGGAGATGAATTTATATATGAGGTTTAAGGTAATCTTATTTAGTTATTTAACTTATTTACATATAGGCAATAATTTGTTTATCAGTACTTAATGATGAATTTATATGTGAGGTTTAAGATATTTGGATCGAAGAAGGTAATCTTGAAGATTAACTCACAAAGGAATCGGTTTACTAGATTACTCAAAACTACAAAAGTCATCAACTCATAATATATTCATATAGATTGATGTAAATCATTACTCGTTTACTCATTTAATGACGAATGATCGACTTGAATTCAAAATTCTCATTGCTCACTAATAAAAGATGAGTCTAATGAGGATATTATAACTTGAATCATATACGTAGTGAAATTTATTTTGAAAACTACTTTTTGAAAGACACAAATAACAATATAATAACGTGAATTATATTTTAGATAAGGAATCAAGTATGATTTTGATAACAATATATTTCCAAATTTCAATGACATTAATGATTAATAGAACGAGCTTACTAACCGCATGGATTTTTTTTTAAATAAAGTTAATATGTTTAATATTAGATAAATATTATGTTAAATCATAAAAAATATCCATAAAGATTGTAAAAATTTAATCGGGATGGATTTTCCATTTTTAGATCGTAGGATCGAATTGAATTTTTAACAACAATGGAGCTTACGAGCCAATGACTAGATTATATATTCAATCATATTTAATTTTACTAAAATAATTTTTGAAATACATAAATAACATGAATTACATATTCGATTTAATAAAATTGATTACCCGAAAGAACATGATTTAAAAAATTAAATTAAACGATTAAAAGTTCAAAACAAATGTAGACCTCACCTGCTTCTACTTGAAACCTGAATGAGACCGACCCGAGTACCGACCCGAAACCCGAATGAGACCGACCCGATTCTGAACGAAAACCCGAATGGGTCCAACCCGATTCTGACCGAAACCCGACCAATCTGAATTTCATTTTGACCGAACCCGACCCGACTAAGACCGACACAAAAATTTTGACCCGACTCATCAGTGCCCGACCCGAATGTGATCGACCCGAACCCGGCCGAATGACCTGAATTGCCAGCTCTAGCTCTAGTAGGTTAGAATATGCACTTTTTTACATTTTTTTGGGATTGTGGATTACTTTTACAATTTCCAGGGAATGAAGACTATTTTTGTAAATCGGCTCTAAATGTGTGGTATTTACCTCCCTTCTCCTTTTTATTTCGTCATTGCATTTTGCAATCATTATTAATTTACTTTACATGTCTATTTTTACGCAAAACCCGTATTAAAGAAATGGACATGTGTAACAAAAACGAAATGCACCCATCCAAAAGACAATTAATATGGAGCTGAGATCCCATAGAGTGCGCGCAACTCCATATTATGTGTGAGAATTACATACAACAAGCACTATAAATTGTACAATTACCTTGAAACATAGTAAATTTAGTTATCAAGTTCGTTGTTCTGCATTGCATTTCAACCTTCCTCTAATGGTCTACATTCTCGAGTAGCCACGGTTGTCCTCGTACTCCTCCATGAACTCGTCGTTGAACTTCTTGAAGCTCTCCATAATCGCCGGCATCTCTTCTTCTGCTGGCAGTATAGTCGTCCTCAAATGAAAGACCCTGCACGAGTCGACACGACATTAGAGTGCTTGAAGTTCCTATTCTAAGCGTAATATTTGAGAATTCGGGTTACATACCCTTCTTTCTGGCCGAATCCTGAGCCAGGGACGGTGGAGATGCCGGTGGCTTCCAAGAGCTTCAGGCAATAGAGAACATCAGGTTGCTTTCCAAGCTTCTTCGCAGCCTCTATTGCTCTAGGTGGCAACCGTATTTGAGGAAATGAGTACATTGCACCTGAAGATGGAAAAGGCCTAGTGTTGTTAAAAGTCTATAAATAGGCACGAGTTGAGCCTATTGATTCGGGTGGGTGGAGGGTAGTGTGTATGTACCTTCTGTGAAGTTGCAGACGATGTTTCTGCAGCTGTTGAATCCATCAGTCATTATTTGAGCTCTCCTCCTCAACGACTCCAGGATCCCCTTGCTGCATCATTTTCACAAGTGGGTAATGGTTTATATCATAAGACGTTTCAGCTTGTGCTCAGGATGGAACTAAGACCCGATGTTACCTCTCTTGAGAATACTTAAGGTATGATATGTCTCCGGGTCTAGGAGGATTAACCATCAGTCCTAGCTGTACGAAGAAACCAGACCTTGGTATAAGAAGAACTAGAACGTACTAAGAAAATGGCAACTGGTCTCAAACACACTTACAAATATCTGGGCAGGCACGTTAGGACTCAGCGATATGGATGCGACTTTGTAGATTTCCTCAACACTCTGCAGTTTCAAATTCATGAGAATGAATTGATTGCCGGAAGGACATGAAGAATGAAGAAAAGACAGGAAGGAAACGAACCCTTGGGGAAATGTTTGTCATCTCAAAGTAGCCACCACGCTGCCCACATTCACCCCAGTATCCTTTCGACACCGTGTGGAAAGACACAAGTTCAAGCTCCTTGCTCATAGGGGGGCCCATGTCCATCATCACCTTCCACCAGGATAAGGGAAATGTTGCTAAATATGCGAGACACGACACACAATAAGAACTAACTAGTGCATTCATATAGATGCCATGTCATACCTTCCTTGCACTAATAAAAGGGCGCTCGTCCTGGTAAATGTTCTGCTGATACACCTCATCAGCTAGCAGAGCCAGATTGTTTTCGATGCAAAAGCCTATAATTTCCTTCAGGTTAGCTATACTGAGACACTGTCCAGTTGGGTTTCCAGGGTTGATGATCACCATTGCTTTCACCTAATAAAAACAGTCGAAAAGAAGTTAAGACAGCTGGCGCTGTGAAGATGATGCTATGTCGCATGTAACATATGTCATACTGTCTCAAATGAGTTACTTAACATAAGGAGTAGGATAGAAGGAAATGGCATACTAACAGTTATGCCCTTGAAGGTAGCCTGACGAACTGCATCACGAAGGTTGTCAATGTCGAGACCCCAATTTGCCGTCTCCTCCAAGTAGTAAGGAACCAGGGTACCTCCAAGTAACGAGATTGTTGCTGAATAGAGTGGGTATTGTGGAACCGGAACTAGAATCTGGGGAAATGAAAACACCATTGAAGTAACAAAGAAATCGCTTAGATTCCCCAACTTACACTGATACCAGTGTTTGAGATAAAAGGAATGCTGAATGAATTATAACAAGAATCACTACCCCATCATTGTCACCTCCGATAATAGCGTTCAAGATTTGTGCAACTCCTTTGCTGGCACCATCAGTGAGAAATATCAGCTCGGGATCACTGCCAAGAACGCGTAAACGAACTGTTTCGTCACTTCTAACAAATGATAAAGTTTAACTCAGCAATTGAACTTGGAGCGAAGTATCGTCAAATTTCATTACCTAGGATACCCATCACGCCTTTCAATGAACTCAGCGATCTCCTTCCTTATGCCAGGAAGACCTCTTGAGTCACTGTATGCACCTAAATCAATTAAGTAGAAAACACAAATGAGTACTTGCAGTATTTATCAGTGAGATCAAAAAGCTAATAAGCTATGGTTACAAAGACTTGTTTCAGTGAACTGACACACAACGGACAAAATATGTGATTACAATAATGTTCCAATAACCACCAAGATTTAAAAATGGGTGTTATACTACCGCATACCTAGACCACCAGTAGTCATTGAGAGATAACGTTTAGCTCTTGCGATTGCATCAGCTGGGAAAAGCAGTCCTACATTCGGATCATCAAGTAGAAAAGGAGCTTGACACAATGCAATCACCTGCAACATAGTACTTGTTTTAGATGAGAGCACCAAATAGGCATGGATCAATCATAACATGCCCAGCTATTCAATTCAATTTGGTAATACACATGAATTATGATCAAGACGAACCTGGCGGGGAAAAGTCAATGGCTTCTGCCCTAACGCGTGAGGGTTGCCAACATTTGTGAAGATAATCTACAGAAAATGAAAACAATAATGAGAAAAATCTCATACTGAAACACATAAGACACTTAGAAAGCAGAGCCACACACCTAAAAGGCATAAACTACCAGCGAAATACAATGATATGAAGTTCATACACCACCAGTATTGAATTGGATTTTTTAGGGGTCCGTTTAGCACGTGCAACTTATACATTATAAGTATCTTAACAACACCTTTACTCTTGAACAACATAAATACACACCTTATCAATCTGATAAAGTGCTTCAGAGACTTGAAAGCTGATAGTATTTAGTAGATATGTCAGTAACTCTATGCATCTTCCTAGGAAAAGTAAAACCAACAGTCGACAATCAATTATTCCTTACTTTCTCTATGAATTTTCCAAGCAAACGCTTCAGCGTTTTATCTCAGTTGAAAAATATAACAGAACAGAAAAAAAAAAAAAAAAAAAAAAAAGAATCATCACATTCATCCAGCCTTATACTTAATCATCAAACTAGCTGAAATTGAAGTTTATTATGCACGTATTTGAAAAGAAGGCCCTCGTGTCTTAACTGAGACTAAGTGTCAAACTAAGCAGAAGACGACAGTATTTTACCTTCTTGCCTTCCAGTTGAAGCTCAGAAGCTCGAAGATACAACTCACCCCTGACAGCATACTGGCACTTCTTCACATTCGGGTTCAGTGATTCGTAGTCTAGTGCCTTTGGTGACATTTTCTTCCACTTGTAAACTTGACAATGAAGCTGTGCAGATGATATTAACTAACTCAACACCCTCACAGCTGGTGTTTTCTATGAAACCTGAAATTGCAAAGAAGATATTTGTGACGAGTGAGACTCGAAATCAGCCACAATAAAATAAAATAAGATCAAAGCTCAACAGTTTAGTTGAATTCAAAGACGATTCCATGGAAGGATGAAGTTTTAACCTGGTTCATTGTTATTTTCTATGGTGGGACTTGAATCAGATTGGTTTTGGATAACTAATACTGTAGCAAGAAAAATCCATTAAACCTTTGTTCTGTTAAAAGGTATACACAAATGACCAAACTTGTGTTGTCCATTTGAAAAGAATAATTAGCCCTTGTTTCTATTCTACCCCACATATATGGCCTCTTTGTCTTTTCCTTCCTCCTACACCAAATCAAATTTGGACTTCTCCATTCCTAGAAAAAAGGACTTGTAAAAGAAACTCTGTGTGGTGCAATGTTCTGATTCTCTAGACGGAGCATATAATGAATAATATATATATATATATGATCAGACCTGAAGCCTATATGTAAATTGTAGGGGGGGAAACTGAATCCGTGTTGAGTTTGAATAAAATATAAACAATCAACTAGAAGAACACAACAAAGGAGCGATTTCAAAAAAGCTCTCCAATATAATCTTTAACGAATGAGAATATAAATCCACTCAAATCTTGAATGAAATCAAACACGCGAAACCCAGATATCAAAATCACCTGAATCGACGAAACTGGAACGATCGTTTGAGAGCGTAAATAAGAATCGGCAACCAATTACAAAAGGAAAAGGAGAAATTGGGCAGTGCAAGAGCTAACCTGATAAGTTGTTGGATTGGGGTCGGATGAGAAGTAAGAGTCGCCTCTTCAATTTCCAAGAACGGAAGTAGAGTATAAAGAGGAGTTGAGTCTATTGTTTGTGGGCTTCTAAGTTTGTAATTTGTAAGCGCCCCACAACAACACAAAGACTTGAGATTGACGTGGCGGTAGGAGGGGGGGGGGGGGGGGGGGGGGGTTCGTTTGGTAATGGCACAGCACCACAGCCACCGAAATTCGATGGTGGTTTTGGATTTTTCATTTATTTTCTTCTTATTATTATTATCAGCAAAAGAAAAGGCGGGAGGGAGGGGATAAACCTAAGGCTGCGGGTGTGGCGCAGGTTTATGCTCATTTTTTCCTCTCTTTAGGATATAGAACCTCTGGTGTTCATCTACTCTCGCCTCTCTCTCTCGGGGATAAACTCCCAATAATCTTTTATTTATTTATTTTATTTCTGTCATTTTTAGAGGTCATATCATAGTTAGTTGGTACTTGGGGTCCAAAACCTGCCCCAAGCCCCCAACCCAGAAAACCCAACATTGATCCAACCCCAGCCCAAACCCGACCCAAATGACCGTTGTACGTGTTGTTGGTAACTTGTGGGAAATGAAGTGGCCACTCGGTTGATATAGGCAACTTCTGCATATCATATTCTTGCTCATTGACTGTCCAGTCCACAAAGAGCAAGGTCCCTTTGAGCTCAGAGTTTCCTACCAAGGCTTTATTTCTGAATTACAGAGAGATTGGAAGATCAAAAATAAAAATAAAAGTAAAAATCCAGAGTGAAGAATGTGGGTTCACAGCAATCACAGGCCTTTCTTATTACAACTTCGTTTTGCATAACCATGTCATCTTGAAAACACGAGCAACAAAATTTGTGTAAGAAAACAGCAAAGAAAACACAAGAGAAAAGCTTAGTTCGTGTACCTAAGCTTCATCTACACAACCCATTAACATAAATGATAAAGATGGACAGTGTTGAAAGTATACACTTGGGGGGAAACGGCACTCCAGGTATGTATACGTGTGTGTTAAAGCAGGCACCGAAAAGTCTCATTTAACCTTGTGAGAGATCTTGATGTAATTCAAGAGTCTCTTGAGGGCCTTACCACTGTCAATAGCCTCTCTAGCTCTGTCCAATGCTGCCGAAATATCTTCTGCCCCATTGCAACCTAGCAAATGATCCACCATGGCAGCATTTAATACGATTCGGTCATATGCTGGGCCCTTCTCTCCGCGAAGAGCTGACAAACCCAACTCGATATTCTTTGATACCTGCACATTGAAAATTAGTATTCTATTATTATGTTTTATGGCTTAATATGCAATTCATGTTGTTGTGCATAACAGTGAAGTACCTAGCAATGCAATGAGTCACAACATAGCCATCCAAATGAAGTTGGATATTACTTTAAAGATACGAGTTTTTTTCCTCAAGACAAAGGAGACCGACCTATTAATGTTGTTGCATCAACAGGAGATAGTTGATGCCAACTATAATTTTGTCATACATCCCATAGAAGCAAGAAAGAATTATAGCTAACATATTAGAACAATATAGAGGCAATTCCAGCTTGTTACCGATCTATCTGTCCTTGGAGTGTCAGTAGGCTCAAAACCGTAGTCCTTTGCATTAACTTCAATGCTGAAAGTCTCCCGTGAAACACCTGAAAAGTATAAAGAGAGCATCCTTAGAGAAGAGCTTGCCTTGACTCCAGGTGTGATGTCCAAGAAAGATAAAGTCAGTCTATAAATCCCACTTAAGAGATCTACACAACAGACCCCAAATAATGGGGCATAAAGCATAAAATAAGTTACCATAAATTTCATAAACAGCTGCACCTGATGAGCGAAATCCTGAACAATAGTTGACAGGCAGTCCGTTAGATGCATTTTGAGATCTTACTCTAGTTGTCATGGATAGAGCACCTTCCTCGCCCTACAAAATAGAACAACTTGAACTGTAACCTTAAAAAGACACACTATAAAAATTAAAGAAAACCCACGTCAAAATATAAGAGCAAATAGGCTAATACTAATACATGAAGATCAAATGCAAGCACAGGACCAAAAAGCACTACTAATACAAGAATTATGATTTTACCTTCACCACTAAACCAGCATGAACACCTCTTCTTTTCATTAGCATTAGCAATGGCTCTTCATAGCCTTCATGATAAAATCCGGCAACAATAGCTTCTCGGCCTCGTGCCTATGAAATCAATAAAGGAAAATGGTTTTTTTTCGTGTAAATAAGGTACATCTCCAACTAGGAAACTTGATTATAACTGCAGTGAAATTTAGACAGCATATGCAAAGGAGAATGAGCTCATAATCCGGTAACATTTTCATATACATGAATCCACTTCAAGTGTTGACGTATCATAAATGAGTTGAAAAGAACTATAATTCAAATCATAAGGGAAGCCTTTTTGTATCATGAATCTAAAGTCTAAACTCACCCTAACAAATTGTTGAACCTTCTCTGATGTGGCTAGCGGTGGCCGCTTCTTTATGTGCTCCCTCAACTCGACCAAAGAATACCTAGAAACGGGAAGTAGCACACACATTAGTTTTCCATTCTCCTTGTAATTATACTTTTTATGTAGGCTTTCTCAATTCAGGATTACCGTTTTAAGAACAGAAATGCGTCAAAATGTACGTGGCATCCACTCCCCAAAATCTAGACCAACCAACATATTCATAGTGTTTTTTTATTCAATATAAAAATTCATGGTAAGCAATAGCCGATATCTAGTCCATTGCCAAAGATTAGATGTATTTGCCAACCCCAAGACAACAGAAGCAATAGAGTAGTACGGCCATCATTTCATAAAACTATATTCCAGCAACCAAAGAGGAAGATACCGGCTTACATTGACGGACAAGCTTCTCGTTGACTTATGTAGGCAAAACCAATTTCATCATCCTGAAAATTGAGTTACCAAAAGTGGCACAAGAAATTTATTCCAGACAAGCAACAACAAAAATTGCAAGCATGAAAGCAAAACAATAGATAAAGCATTCAAACCTCAAGAAGTTGTTTTGCGTGTAAAGGTGTTAGATGCGTATTCGCTCCCATGAATTTCAACATTTGCTCTTCAGTTACACCTTCCTAGACAAAGGATAACACATTGACTTTCAAGTGTCTTTCTTGATACTTAAATCCATCAGTAGCAGTGGTAGACGAATAAAATTGTTTGTATCAAGAAGGAAAAATGTAATGAAATGTCAGCCAACCTTAGGTGGCATCCAGTCTAATCCATGAAGTATGCATGATTCACCGTAAGATGACCGCACAGCGGCAACAAATAATGTGCTTCTGAAAAAGCGTGTATTACCATCATAAGGCTCACCATAATGGGTCAAAGAATTAACATCAGCCACAGGAGTAGGTCCTGACAGCAATCCATATCCATCATTATTAAGAAATACATTAAAATCATAGATAAATCTACATATGCTGAAATATAATACATTAATATGCTAATAGATTTTTATTTACCAAGATCATCATCAAATGCAAGACAATATGCTTTTAGCTCCCGATGCGTCTCCCTATTCATCCGTTGACCAATCAAAAATGCTGAAAACAAGGATTCACTCGCTTGTGTTGATTGACTACCTAGTGATCCTAGTGGAAGAATGTCTTTTAAAACGCCTTGAACTTCTTCATATCCCAAATGGCCACCTGCCAAAACTTCCCTCAAGGCACCGACTAGCCTCATCTCATCGGCATTGTTCCCACTATATTGTGGCCCAATTGAACTTGACATTATAGAGCCTTCAGGATCAGCTATGAATATCACATCTGTTGGAAGAGCTTGAACTAGTTTTGGCCAGAAGGCATTCATAGCACGTCTTTCCCCTTCACTCCATTGTGTTGTTTCGGGGAAAGCACTGGCGCGAATTGTCATTGCAGCAAAGAAAGCACCGAGTTGTGATCTTGAAACCTCTTCTTCATTCTCAAGTTCTCCTGTGGCTACAAATCCACATTTCTATAGTAAGAAATCTTACATGATTACACATCAGAGGGCTAACAAATTCCAGATTCAAAATTTTTTACTCCGCATGAAAAAAGGAAAAGAAAGAATGCACCCTAACTTGATGGATCTCTGTCATTTCTAGACAGTTCACATTTGTCATCCGTTTAGGGAAGTTACTAGCATAACGGACAGATTGGCCTACTTAGGTCATACAACAACTACTATCGTCCCTACAACATATTGTAGTATGTGGATGTTGTAGTCTACAACATCCGCTTTTAGCGTGCATAGCCTATCCTAATCGCTTTCCAGTTTCAAAATAAAAAAGAGAAAGCCTAAACTCTAAAATATGATAGCCAGCTGGAAATGTCGAACGATGTATCAAATTAGATAAAGGCCATTAAATAAGAAGGTGAAGTAAAATTAGTGATTGCATTGTGTTGGAGTAATTCAAGGCTAGACACTATTTGAATTTAGGGTTGGGAGTAAAATCTGTATTTAGTAGAATCACATTGAAGATGCAGTATATATGGCATGGAGGGAAATGGAATAGCCTAACATGATTCAACATGATTCTACTAATAAAATGCCATCTAGGGGTTACTAGTCAACTAGCAGTCATTTCCCTACCTGCCATCTAGGCATCTACTGCACACTCAACATGATTTTACTCATAAAAGGATAGCATGAAATTCACATAGCATACAGCACCATCAAATCAATTATCCATAAAATACTCCAACATAAATTCCAATCACTGATTTTAGTAGCACTGCATATTGCTTGAGAGAACCTTTTGGTCCTAGTAATTGCTCAGAGGTAGAATAAGACATAGAGGTTTTTCCTAAAGACTTGTATATTAAACAAAAAAAAACAGAATCTTCCTTGAGATTCAATGCTAGGAGTATGCTGGATGACAAAACCACTTGTAATGTAAAAGTTCTTTTCACAATTTGGACAACAATCAAGGGGAAAACACATTTCTAGAAGGATCAATTCCGAGTCAATACAATTTAGTCAGCTGATGAGTAGAAGTCAATGCAAATAAATGAAAGAACTTGTGCATTTCTCTACATGCCATCTACAACACTTTTCATTGTGATTTTCTACTAATAAGTAAAAACTGATCTCAATCCAGCCAATTATTCAAACAGAATTCAGGGCCAGTAATGAATAATCCGATTAGATAAAGCTCAACAAATTGAGGAGTGTCTATACTCTATACACTTCACCAGTAACCAAAAAAAAAATTCAAAATGAAATGACCATAGTCAAGAAAAGGAATAAATTGGAATACCTGATTTCAAAATCGTATCCAAGACCTTAAAAGCTTGTTCCTCAGAGAGCGGCTTCGTCTGCGTAGGACCCGTACAAACCCTAGTTTGCGCATCGAGCACCGTCTGATTAGGCCTTTTCAGCTCCGGATTCCGATAACTAGTGGAGATCGCGGGGTTTCTGATTTCAGATTCTGCGAGCCCTAACTGATCAAGCGTAGCCGAATCCAACAGAGCTCTCAAAGCCAATCCATTTCTTCGAGGAGTCAAACGTTCACAGTTGTCCCCGAGTCGGAATCCAAATGAAGCCTTCCGAGTGGCCGAAAACGGTGAAGTCCGACTTTTGATAGAGTGGATTGGAGAAGAGAGAAAAAGCGAGCGGTTCGGATTAAGCAGAGCGTCCATGGATACCACCTTGAACCTTCTTCGCTAGTTAAGCCATCCGGGTTTTGCACTTTGGGCTGCTTCGCCAATCAACAATGGAGAAGCAGCAAAACGGTGATTTAATGTAATAATCTATCGAGTGAAAACTTGCAAAAAAGGATTAAAAAAAAAAAGATTATACGTAGAATGAGGACGGAAGGGTGCTTCCCAAAGTTCGGCAGTCTACGGTCAATATATCTAATATCTAATATAATATTAAAAGTTGGAGATGTCACATGGTGGATTCTCCTTAAATCATCATATGTGGCATCGTACTTAAATCTGGACTCACCTTTTATTTTAAAAAATTTATCTCAATTTAACCTTTAATAATCAAACTAATTTATTAATTTAACTAAATTTAAAAGTAATCAATTAATTCAAATATGTATTACTTATCCAAATCTTTATCAATCTCTAATAATTATCCAAATTTTCTATTTTATTAATTTAACTAAATATTTTTAATACAAATCTTTATTCGTTATGAAATCTTTACCGATTATTTTCTTATTTCAATTAGGATATTTAATCTAAAAATAATTGGTACTTAAATTAAATACTTTGAGCCAATACTAACAACTATGCTATACATTTTGTTTAACTTAATTACATAATAGGTTACTTTAACCTTAATTTTATACTACTTCATTTTTTAAAATGTTTAACTCAATCATTTTTGGACGTATTACAAAGTTCATATCGATCTTCAACTGATGGGATATTTAACTAATTTTTAAAACACTACGAAGCAATATTTTATTGTTAGGGAGTGTTTTGAAAATTAGTTTAAATCAATAAATAAATTATTTATTTACATAATGTTAAAATAAATTACGTACTTATCTCATTTTGATAGCTTTTTACTAATTTCTATTTAATCTTTTATTAAAAATAGGCGATTTAGTTACAATTAATTACGACTAAAATTAAGATGCTTTTTTTATAGATTCTCTACTTTAAATAATTAATTCACCTTAATTTTTTAATTAAATTAAATTAAAGTAATTGTATCTTATGTATTTTTTAGTGACCAGATATAAATTTTCATTTCTTTTTGTCATCAAATCTTAACAAAATAGGAAATCTTTTAATTTGTAATACATTTATTTGATATTTGATTTTATTAGAGATTTTCTCCAATTCAAACTATAGTCACACTTTTAAACTTTTCCAATTTCAATCTCTCTTTTATTGCAAAACTAATTCCATGAAAAAAAATATAATCTACCAATGAAATTTTCAATTAATTAATTATTATTTTTAATCAACAATTATTTATAATAATAATAATAATCCAATAGAAAATCCGATTCTTTGGATTTTTAGGTAATATTGTAATTTTTTGTATTGTTCATCTAATGAAGTTTTTAACCAATTTCCAAAATATTAAATATTTTGATGGAGTAAAATAAAACCAATTTATTTATCTAATCACTATCAATCTTGAAGGGAAGACTTTTTTTGAATATCTCTTTCTATATATAAGGGCTTGGGTTTTCATTCACATCATACTCATAAAAATTTCAACTCTCCACAATAAAATTCCGAACTCCTACTTTATATTTGTTGTAAATTGTGTATTTGAATTCAATTGATGGTTATGGAGTTTGTTTTGATTCATTCATGCATATATTTTCTTCTCATATATTACCATTTATATTCTGAAACTGATTTCGTGTTTTTTTAATGCAAGATGGTGATGACGATGAATGGTTAATTTCTATAACCGGCAATGATCTAAAAAGCAAATTAACATATATACTATACAAGATTAGAGTATGTATGCTTCAAAAATGAAAATTGAAGATTATTAGTATGATAAGAGTATGTATGTTTCCAAGTTCAAAATTTTCATTATCAATAGGTTATGAGCTCAATGCTCAATCCCTATTTTGTTTAATGGTGTTTCTTCTTTTTTTTTTTTTTTACAAATGAATTGAAAGTACAAGCTTGAGATCCAAAAGATTTTAATTAATTTTTTTTATTTGTCATATGTTTTATGACACTAAGCTACCTATTCAAGCTTTGGCCTAATATATAATAACAAAGCTTCTATTTATAGACATTGCAAATCATATCACATGCTCAAATAAAACTAATAAAAAGATAATATTTGATAGAGTTTTTAACTTCTTCAAAGTCAGGTATAAAAAATAAAATGGGCTATATGTTGAGGAAAGGATTTTTTTTTACTTTGAAGTTTTTTAATATAATATATCTTTTTTTATGTGCTCTCCATTCCAAAGTTCTGAAAATTCCATTCACTAGCGTTTGTGGAATGCGTAGTCCAACTACCAAATTATTTGGTTCTACCTTCCAACACATTTGCTCAACAAATGTGTGTTTAATGCTCAAAGTAATCAATCAGCTTACTAAAAAACTTAGAAGGCTAAAAAAAACTCATTATCAAACAACAGTGGTGACTCTAAACTTAGTACTACCTCTGTTTCAAAATATATGTCGTTTTACTTTTTAACACGTTTTTAAAAGCTAAAAACTTTATAAAATATTATCTTTTTTTATTACTTTTTAAAAATAATACTATACTTATTATTAATAAGCATAATAATATTTTTAAAACCCAATAAAAATATGATATTTTACAGAGTTTTTAGCTTCTTAAAAAATATGCCAAAAAATAAAACGACCTATATTTTGAGAGAGATGAAGCACTTTTTTACTTTTCAGTTTATTACAAGAATATTTATTCTCTAATATTTTTATGTGCTCTCCATTTAAAAGTTCTTAAAACTCCATTCACCTCGAGTTTGTGTAATATGTAGTCGAACTACCAAATTATTTGGTCTTCTTACCTTCCAATCCATTAACAAAACAAGAAATAATAGTAGAGGGCCACATTTTTATATCTTGCCCCGAGCATTTCAAATCTCAAACCCGACCCTGCTAGGAAGGTGAGACATTGACGTTTTGCCCCAAATATTATATATTGATATAATATAGGCATTATACTTTTTTATCCAAATTTATATTATTTTGCTATATCATTCATATTATTATAATAGTATAATATATCTAATATATAATGTAAATAAATTATAATAATATCTTCTATAAAATATAATATATTTTGCAAATCCCGTGCGTTACGCACGGGTACTACGCTAGTTATAATACTAAAGCAGAAGTCGTCTAACCATGTGGCGGCTTCTCCTTTAAAGTAGGAATTTTAATTTTAATTTTTTTTATCATAGGATTTGTTAATCGGTAAGATTTGTTATTAATTGTTAAGATTTGTTAGTTCGAAAATCTCATCTTATAAATATTAATTAGTAAGAATTGCTAATTAGTATGATTTGTTAAGATTTGTTAGATTTTTTTGGTAAATTATCCTTTTTTTTGTTAATTAGTAGGATTTATTATTAATTTTTAAGATTTGTTAATTAGTAGGATTTGTTAAGATTCGTTATTTTTTTTTTTGGTAAATTATCTTTTTTTTTGTTAATTAGTAAGATTTGTTATTAATTTTTAAGATTTGTTAATTAGTATGATTTTTTTTATTATCGATGACAAACGGATTAAGGGAAATCAAGTAAGACATTGATTTAATTTTAGATAATTATGATATGTCATATATATTTGCTAAAAGAACGCGTCCTCTAATTCCACCACAAAAGATTTGGGGTGGGCACTCAAAAAGGCTTTGTACTTCCGTGCCCTGAAGACGGAAGGGTAAATGGAAAGTTAATTTATACCTTCCGTTTTTAAAACACGGAAGTTCAAAATATAAGTTGTACTTCCGTGTTTGAAAAACAAGAGTACAACTTTTAGTTTTGCGTTCCGTTTTTAAAAAACGGGAGTCATAAAACTGAGTTGTACTCTCGTATTTAAAAAACGGAAGGAAAATGAAAAGGACAGGGAGCCTCGGTTTCCGTGAGAGAGAGTTCTGAGTGAGGTGCGTCGCTCGTGCCCCTGGGGCGGTGGGCGGGGTTGTCTTTCCGGCGGTAGGGTTAGGTTTTCCTCGTCGGAATGGGTAAGAGTTTCGGTGGGCGTGGTGGTGGGGGATCTAGGTTGGAGGTGAAGCCGCTGACGGCCCCTTTTCGAAATTGTGGTATGGGGCAGCGCAAGAGCTTTAATGGCAATTCCAGATCTGAGAAAGGGGACCATTCCCAGGTAGGTGAGGATGGGTCGAGCTCATTGAATGCGACTCCTAGGGAGAGTATAAATACTGGGGAATCGCAAGCGGATAAGGAACCAGGTGGCTCCTTGAGAGAGCAGAGAGAGGATAAGGTTGGAAAGGTTAAGGACGACCTGGTGGTGGGTGGAGCGGAGTCTCCGCTATCATTCTTAGATGCTATTAAGCAATCCTCTGTAGCAAGGGATAGACGAGCAGCAGCTGGACTTGGAGGATCTCTGTTTCGGGATAATCGCAGGATTAATACAGCTATGAAGTTGGAAAAACACCCGGATGTCGTCAATGGCAACGTCACTATCCGACCTCAGGACGTCGAGGAGAAGGTGAAGGAATGGGGTGCGGTTTTGATTGGGGTTGTTACGGGGAATGCTGTCCAGTACACCCGGGTGAAAGCATTTGTTGATGAAGAATGGAAAGTCTGCTCTCCTAGGGTTTTTCAAAAAAACAATGATATCTTTGTGTTCAAATTCCAGACAGAAGATGGTAGAGATTGGGTTCTTAGGAATGGACCTTGGAACATTGATGGATCTCGCCCTCTTATTTTGAAGGTTTGGGAAACTGGTACTCCTAACACTTGGAATGCCTTCGAGAGGATACCGGTCTGGGTATGTCTACCACATCTGGACCCAACCTACTTCTGTCAAAGCGCCCTTGGGCGTATTGGTAGTGCTATAGGAGACCCTATTTGTGTTGATGATCGAACTGCGTCAGGTGAACGTATTTCTTATGCTCGAATGTTAGTCGAAGTCTCACCAAGGGAAGCTATGCAGCGACAAATTGAGATTACTGACACAAAGGGGAACCCAGCGATGCAAGAGATTGTTTTTGAATGGCTCCCCGCATCTGTCAGGAGTGTTTGAAATTTGGACACCATGTGAGCAATTGTCCCATTGCTAAGCAGAAGCGCAAAGATAAACAGAGGAACTCTGCTCGTCCCGTGTGGATAGCTAAGGACCCGAAGTTTGTGGCTAGCCAGTCTGAGGAGCCATCCCAAGATGTGAACACCAGTGAGGCGAACCAGGGGTGGGGTTCTGAGGCTGCTACTAGCCAGTCTGAGCAACAGCAGGGGGGCTATAGACAGAGTTCGCCTAATGTCACGGGTGTTAGTTCTCGAACGCCCAAGTCTGAAGCTAACAAAGGAAAAGCGAAGGCCGATGAGGAACCTGCAGCCGACTCTAGGGGTTGGAAAACCCAATCTACTAAGAAGAGCAGGGGAGGAGGCAAGAAACAGAAGGAGATGGAGCCCAAGAGGGCTGTTACTATTAATGCTAGTTGTTTCTCGCCTATTGCAGAGGGTGGCTTTGATGAAGGGGAGAAGTATCTGTTTGATCAAGCGGAGAGGAGAAACTTCAATGGTGAGGGTAGCACTCACGAAGAAGTTTTTGATGAATAAAATCAAATTAGGAGCTTGGAACATATGTGGTCTCAATGACCACATAAAGAATAATCTCCTGACTAGTTATGTTTGGGAGAATGAAGTAGCTCTTATGGCGTTCCTTGAAACAAAAGTTAAGCAGGATAACATTAAAACAGTGAGAGATAATCTTATGTTGGGATGGGATGTTCTAGAAAATAGCAGCTCATCCTCAAAAGGCCGAATCTGGGTGATCTGGAACCCGACAATTTATGAGGTGAACTTGATCAGGAGTCACCACCAGTTCATGCACTGTACTGTGCAGACTAGGGACTCGAAATACAAGTTTGAGGTGACGTTTGTTTATGCTGAAAATTACAGAAGGGATAGAGTGGATCTATGGACAGCTATTCGTGCTATTGCTGCCAACATGAGATCTCCATGGGCAGTCATTGGAGACCTGAACTGCATATGTGAAGTAGAGGATAAATGGCCGGCTATTGCTGCTAGCCACGACAGATTCGATGAATTACTAGAAGTGTTGAATGATTGTCAGCTATCAGACCTTGAGTATGTGGGGGCGAGACACACTTGGAACAATAGACAGACTGGAGATGAGCGCATTGAGCGGAAAATTGATAGAGCACTGGTGAATGACTTATGGCTAGATCAATTCCCGAATGCTAAAGCTCTATTTGATGTCCCGGGAAGTTCTGACCACTCACCGGCTATTATCACTATATGCAGTGAGGATAAAAGGCGGAGATACCCGTTCAGGTTCAAGAATTTCTGGTGTGAGGAGGAAGCTTTCAAGCCCCTTGTGCTGAGCGCTTGGACAGAGCATGTTCAGGGGTCTAAACAGTTCATTGTGGCACAGAAGCTCAAGAATGTTAAGGAAGCAATTCGCTCTTGGGATAGAGCTGCGTTCCCGGACTTGCAAAGCCAAATAAAAATGGGCAAAGAATGTCTTAAAGATATTCAGATTCGCCTCCTCACGGAAAAGGGGGATGAAAGGCTACTGGAGAAGGCAGCTCAGACAGAGAAGGAGCTGAGAGATAATGTTGGTCGGCTTCTCAGTCTTACGACTCAGAAAGCTAAGATGCACTAGCTAACGATGGGGGAAGAAACCTCTTCTATGTTCTTCAGGAGTGTCAAAGCTCGCAGAGCTACTAATGCTGTACTGGTGATGCGTAATGATGCTGGGCAACTCATTGAGAAAGAGGAGGACATCAGAACTCATATTGTCAGTTATTATCAGCAGTTGCTTGCCTCGGAATCTTATCATGGTCCTCTTCCAGAGGTCCCAGTAGGGGCTAGGATCCATGAGGATGATGTCCCCTCCCTGACTGCTATTCCATCCGAAGAAGACATCAAAGCTGCCATGTGGTCTATCGGCAACAACAAGTCGCCGAGACCTGATGGGTTTGGGAGCCGGTTCTTCAAGCATTGCTGGGGGATTCTAGGAAAGGATGTTTGCAGAGCAGTCATAGAGGTCTTTGTTAGCAGAAAGGTCCTCACGCAGCTGAATACCACCTTTGTGACACTGATTCCCAAGGTCAAGAACCCCACTTTTGTGAAAGATTTCCGTCCAATCTCGTGTTGCAATACAATTATGAAGGTAATTAGCAAGGTTATTGTTCGGAAAATCAAACCTTTGCTCCCTCAGCTGATTGGGGATGGCCAAGGTGCTTTTGTCCCTGGCCGCTCGATCGCTCACAATTGCGCGGTGGCATTGGAACTTGTTAACGGGTACGGGACCAAGAGAGTTTCTCCAAGGTGCTTACTCAAGGTGGACCTTCAGAAGGCCTACGACTATGTTAGATGGGACTTCGTACAGTTTGCATTGGAGCAACTAGGCTTCCCCAAGCCGCTGGTGGATATCATCATGGAAAGCGTCTCTACAACATCCTTCTCCATATTGATTAACGGTGCTCCTGAGGGGTTCTTTAGGGGCAAGCGCGGGCTGAGACAAGGGGACCCGTTGTCGCCCTATTTGTTCGTAATCTGTATGGAGGTGCTGAGTAGAATGATGGGTGCAGCCACTGAAAATCCAGACTTTAATTTCCACCCACGGTGCAGACAGCTCAAGCTATCGAGCCTATCGTTTGCTGATGACCTGTTGCTTTTTTGCCGAGCTGATGTTGGGTCTGTCTCCATATTATTGAATTGTCTGAATCAGTTTCTCCAAGCAGCTGGGTTGCAAATTAATGAGGCAAAGAGTACTCTCTACATTGCTGGTGTCAAGGACCGAGATGCTGATGAGTTGGAAAGGCAAATTGGGTATCAGCGAGGATCATTTCCGGTTACCTATCTTGGGGTCCCGCTACATTCAAGGAGGATCAAAGTCGCTGAATACAGCTGCCTGTTTGAAAAGGTGAGTAGTAGACTCTTCTCGTGGGCTTCTAAGACATTTCGTATGCCGGACGGGTATAGCTTATTAACTCTGTGTTAGGGGGTCTGTTTACTTTTTGGGGCCAGCCGTTCATGCTTCCTAAAGCTGTGATCCGGAGCCTTAACAGCAAGTGCCGAAACTTTTTATGGTCTGGACATGCCGAAGGAAGAGCTAGCAGGGTTGCCTGGGATGTGGTTACTTTACCTCAAGCTGAGGGAGGGTTGGGTATAAAACAACTTCAAGCTTGGAATTATAGCATGTTTGCCAAGTTATTGGGAGATATTGCCCTTCACAGAAGAAGCATCTGGACTCGATGGGTGGAGGAAAATCACCTAAAGAATGGGAGTATATGGGCTGTCTCATAGAAAGTATACGATACATGGCTTTGGAAGAGGGTTTTGGCCATTAGAGATGATCTGTGCAGCCGACAGTTACTGGGTGAGGGGCTGGACTGCACGAACCTCATGAAAGCAAATGGCGCTCTGTCTAGTATTAAGATCTATGAAGAAATACGAGTGAAGAGCCCGCTTGTTGATTGGGGAGCGATGCTGTGGGGTGGTTCCCAATCTCGGAAGTGGGCGTTTGTCACTTGGGTGGCGGCGCTGAATAGACTCCAAACAGGGAGGATTGTGAAACATTGGAGAGGTCCCGACGCTGCTTGGTGCCCCTTATGTCGCCAAGAGGAAGAATCGGAGGGACATTTATGGTTTGAATGTGTTGCTATTAAAGATGCACAGGACATTGTGTGGTCATGGGCTAGCTTGCCTAAACGTGGGTGGCACATAAGTGAGTGGCTCTCATGGTTTGCTAGGGAAGATGACGCCACGAGGAAGAAGACTATGTTCCAAGTAAAGCTTATGGTGTTCAACGCCTTCATCTACTACACTTGGATGAACCGAAATAGTGTCGTATCCAAAGGAGAAGTTTGTAACCCGAGGTTTTGGGCCTCTCGTGTTGTTGAGTCTTGTAAGTATCGTATTTCTCTAAGATGCAAAGGCAAGTCACCTAGAGAAAAACGGTGGTTACGAAGGTTACTTGTATCTAGTAACTAGACTAGGAAGGAGTTAGTAGGAGGGGGTGAGGATACGAGGATAGAGAATTAGCTGGGAGGTATACTTTTGGAGTTCTACACGGATAGTTTTTGGGTGTGGACTAGGCGTGAGCCTCTTTTGCGGCGAGATACTCTTATCTTGTCTTTTTGTAACTACGTTTACTTTCTATTGATTTACCACTTCCAAAAAAAAAAAAAATGGAAGTACAATTTTAATTACACCTCCCAATTTTCAAACACATGAGTACAACTATTTTATAACTCAATACGGGAGTACAATTTTAAAAGTATTTTGAAAAGACAAACGAAAATAGAAACACACATAACTTTAATAAATAAATTGTAACGGTTACCCACGCCCTTGCGCGTTTTGTTAATAAATTATATTTTAGTATATCATATAAGAGTAAGTACTCTTCTTTACATACTGTTTAATATTTTTTCACTTATTTACCCAATAAAGAGTAAATAACCAAATTTATTGTATAAGTTACGTTTTGATATCCTTTAATATAATGTTTTATAAATATTTGATTTTTTTTATGAAAATTTGTTAATATAATAAATAAAAAAATCAAATAATAATATAAAATATATAATAAGTAAAATATAATAAAATCCATAAAATCCAATTAGTTACATTTTGATAATGATTTGTGATACTTTACAATAACATATATATATATATATATATATATATATATATATATATATATATATATATATATATATATTTTATGGATTTTATTATATTTTACTTATTATATATTTTATATTATTATTTGATTTTTTTATTTATTATATTAACAAATTTTCATAAAAAAAATCAAATATATATATATATTGATCCAAACAAACTCAACCAAAATCATGTCTGTAAAGACCGAAAATTTGAATTATGATTAATTAAGATTTAATTAATTTCCGAGGGATAATTCGATCAATTATCCTTCTTTTGACGATTTTGAAAAACCGGAAAAATTTAAAATTTATGGATGACATATTTTATATGGAAAGAGGATTACAATTCCAATCTATTGGAATTCGTATGATAAAATTCCGAGAAATATTAGTGAGGCAAAAGCCTTGTCATCCGTTTATTTCGGTAATTTTCGTAACTTGTCGCGACATTTCGGGACGTTGTTTTAACATTAAATTGCTGCCCAAACCACCCCATTTCAGCCCTTTATATGATCAAATATGAGCCATCATTTTGTTGATTAAAGAATAACCCCCCCCCCCCCCATGGATTGACACCTTTGAATGACCAAGTCCTATTCCATTCACTATGCTACCTAATACACACCAACTCCTTGACCACCCTTGCCCACCCTTTTGGATCTCTTAAGGACACATTTATGGCCTCATTTAGCCATTCCACACGCCAAAAATCAGAGAAAAGAAGAAGGAAAGAAAGAAAAAGAAAGAGAGAAAGAAAGAGAGAGCAAGTTGCCCTAGCAACCTTGCCAACTTCAAACCACCATAACTCCCTCCTCACTCAAGCGTTTTGGCTGATTCTTGAACCCAAATATCCAAAAAAGAGAGGCCTTTCCAACCATAGTGAGTTCACAAAAATCCAGTCCCATTAAGCCACCCGTTGAGCCCCGTTTCCGAGCCAGCTGTGCTGAGCCCTTTGTGTTCTTGAGGTTTTCAAGTGTGTTTGGGTGAGTCTTGGTTTCCTCCCCTTCAAATCTGATTTTATACTTGTTTTACAACTAATTTTGAAGGTTTTTGTCTAAGAATTCCTTTTATGTTTTGGTTTGGATTTGTCAAAAATGCTAGGTGTTTGGCGCAAGGTCCCGGGAAGCTTGGAGGGGTAATTTGGTCTTTTTCGAGAGAGGCTTTGAGGGTAATCTCTCATCCACCTTCCCCTATATAGGTTAGGATCCTTATGTGTAAATTAGGGCTTAGGAAGTGGAGCCTCTATGTGTTTTTGGTTGCGTTTTGTAGCAAATGTCACAACAACAAAATGGATATATATGCCTCTGTAATTTGGACTTTATTTCCAATCCAACGGTTTGATTCGACTGAAATCTTAATATGATGTTCATGGGAATGTTATCTAACTGTCCTTAACAAATTAGGGCGATCCAACGGTTGGATCAAGAGTTATTATAATTTTAGTAACCAGCGTTTATAATGACTCGGTTAGAAAACTTGGCTAAGGGAATGCTAAGAATATGGTTAAATATGTGATGGCATAACCGAAACTTAGAGCATATAAAATACAGAAATGAAGTATACCCATAACTTGGCTTATGATCCAATAAGAAGAAAATCGATTATGTGATAATACGATATAGATTATAACCGGTTAAGTCCGGATCACTTAACCAAAGTGCTTAATCTATAGAATCGTGAACCTTATGTGGATGTATGTTGATTATTAGGTTGGGTACATTGCATTAGAATACCACCTAATGAAAGCTTAATGAAATTAATAGGCTCTTGTTGATTGGATCCTTGGTTGTGCACTTTATTGCTTGCTTATTCTCCGGACTCCAGGTAAGTCCCCTGGACTTACTCATGATGGATTTATGTGATACTCTTTGTCTTATCGAGAGTCTTCATGCATCACGCGACCTAGTAACATGTTAGGAATATAAACTGGTAATATGACGTAGGATGAACTTAGTAAATCCAATAATTCATATGTATGCTATGTGTCTATGGTAGGACGGCCGTCAAAATCTAAATGAATGACTTATATTCGATGGAACACGAATGAAATAATGAAAGGCTTATGATGAGAAAGAATGAGTATGTTTGAGAAGGATGAGTACGTTTGAGAAGGATGATGATGATGATGATGATGATGATGATGATTATGATGATGATACGGGCCCTTGTGTGTTTATTTCGCATTTATATATATCTATACACTTGCTTATGTGTTGCATTTTAACATTCATGTAGTTTAAGTATGCCTCTTTATATGGCACGGAGTGTGCATATTTCCGATGATTGACCCCGATATATTTATTGTTTTTTAGATTCAGGTACCCCTTACCCGATATGACTTGCTTATGTGGATGGTTTTCGGGACAGACCTTTTGGACGATTAGAGTGAGGGAGGCGCTTGACAATCGTACTCTTTTGCTCATACTTTTATCGTTTTGACCCGGCGTGGCTGTGGCATTTTGTTGTATTTATGATTTCCGCTTTTATTTCTATTCGAAACGTTTTCGCGATAGTCTAGGACAGGTGAAGCCTCCAACGGGCTTACGATCTTTTCGGGGTTCGCAATCCCCATCTTTTGACAACTAAATCTTCCGCTTAAATGAACCTAATAATAACTCGTACTCGGTCGTAAGATCCAAAGCTCACGGAAGAAGATCAAACTTCTTCTATAACGTTCCCCGATAATCTAGTATTCCGAACCTTATTTACCTTCTAAGTAGGTTTATGGAGGTTAATTCGGGTATTTAAATTTCGGGTCGTTACAATGTCAAACTTGTATAAAAGTATATGTGAGATAAACCGATATATTCTCAAATAATTAACTTAAACAGAACATAAAAACAAAATAATTTAGAGTCTGTATAAAATAATGGGCTATATAAAATAATGGGGTTTCAATTTTTCTCACTAAAATAAATATAAATAAAACAAATCAAAACTTTATTTTTAAATGAAATTCAAAACCTATCATAGGGAACATTGAGCAATCAAGAGGAACAATATCATTAGGCTCAATAATCCTATGAATTTCAGAAGTCTCAACATTAGGAATATTCTCAAGAGGTACAATAGCTAACTCAAGAGAAGTGTCCCCAACGTCCTCATCGTTGTCGTCAGAAGCAACCAACACATCATGCGCAGCACTACAGTCCACTTGCAGCACAGATTCGGAGGTCTTTCTCGGAGAGTCTTGCAGCGTGTGACCCACCGTTGGAAAGCTCGTCGAGTCAGCTTCGCAACAAGACTGAGTTGACTCAATTCCGAGGTCGGAGTCAACGGGAATCTGCGAAACAAAGTCGTCGCGCTGTGTTGAATCTGGGGCAACGAATTCAACTATAGGCTCCTTAGGCTCAATAACCTCATCGTCGGTTGAGGAAACTATAACCGCTGGAGCAGGGGTGAAGGCTGAAACAAAAGCTTGACGAATGCGATCCAACATGGCCTTCTCCAATTCCTTCAAGTCCTCCTTGAGCTTCGCTTGAAGTTGTGCCTCTTTCTCTCGCCAACGTTCCTCCTCCTCTCGTCGTCGTGCCTCCTCAGCCTCTCGTTGTTGGAGAAGCCAAATCTGACGGCGACGTTGTTGTCGACACATCTCCTCTTCGATTTCCACTTGCCGTTGAAGCCAAAGGCGGCGCCTTTGTGCCTCTCGTTGTCGCTCTAAAGCTTGTTGTTGTTGCAAAGCTCGTCTCTGCAACTCTCGGCGACGTTGTTGTTGTGCAGCCCATGGATCGGGATCATCATCTCAATCGCCCCAGATAACGTCAACCATTGAATCAAATCGTAAATAACATCAAGAAAAAAAAAGAACTTGCGAAACCTACGGCTCTGATACCACTTGATACGTTTGGGATCCCCGATCCTTCACCTGTGGGTTCAGGATCAAGAACACCAAACTTGTTGATGACCCGATCTTGCAATATTCTTGATATCCTTGATGTTTACAAGTAGTTACAATAAAAGGTTTTGAACTATACTAAGAGGAAAGAAGAACAAGTAATTAAAACTAAGTAAAAGGCAATCAAGGAAACATAAGCAGCGACGACACAGTGGTGGCGACGGATGCTGCGGGCGCAGCAAGCCGCTGCGGCCGCTGCCAGCGACGGCTCCTGGGTTCTGCAGCGACGGATTCTGGGTTCCTTATGGTGACGGTTTCTGGACAGCTTTGTGTGTTTGTTGTGTTTGACGTGTGTTTGATGAATGGGTTTAGATCTTGTTTTGGTATCGGATGAGCAAGAACATAAGTTGATTGCGAAGGCTTTTGGATTGGGAATCGAGGGAACCTTTTAATCCTTAAAAGGGTTCCTCAATTATAATTCCAATCTAATTTTATTGAATGAAATACAAGAGTTTAAATAGAGAAATACCAATTCTATCTTGTGCAAAAGATAGAGTTTTGGTAACTAAAGATAAATCAAATAATCTAAAGATATGTAAATCTTTCCTAAGATAAGTAAATCTAACTAAGGATAGAAAATTAACAACTTGGTGGACAAGAATTATATCTAGAAGAGATATAATTATTTCCACATTATTTTCCTAAATTCATAAAATAATTAAATCTAATTTAATTAAATAAATTCGAAAATAATTAAATAATTATCTAGAAATTCGTCCAAACAGGGGCAGCTGTAAAGATGATGAATTTCGGCCATTCTCGAGGTCGATTCTGGAGAAACCTTCAACAGCAAAGTTGTAGATCTTTTCGTCCTCGTTCCAACAAGGTATGGTATGATCTCATCCGATAAATATGGACTCCGAACGACCCATTTTACTGAGACGTCGATATGCTGTCAACCCATTAAGAATGAACTCAAACTTGAACATTAGATCACCTTGCTCCTTTGAACCTTGTTCCATGGTGGAACCTTCTTCCTCCTTTTGAGGATGACACTCTTCGTCATCAATAGCCCTCGAATCGGTCTTGAGAGCTCGCCTGGATCAAGATCATTGTTTGACCCACAAAAGGTCGTCTTGATCTGCATCAACTCTAGTGAATTCTTATGAGCAAATGCTAAGTCTTGGAAAGAACCATCGGGACGAAGCCTGTGACTGAAAATGAATTTTTGATACGTGAGCATATTGTGGAGGTGTTGCATTGGGGTCATATTTTGCATCTCATTCTTTTTTATTCTCACCCTTGCATTATAAATTTGTTGTTTCGTGCTCAAATTCTCCTTGAAAATATTTTTCAATGTCGCAAGAAGGGGAATTGGCTTTACCCCTCCAAATGTCAAATCTTTCACTAATTGTATCTCCTCATTCGTCAATCGTCCCACCATCTGATGACCTTGCAGTCTAGGAGGCAGTTTATGGTTATGCATACCACACTCACTTTCAGCCGCCATGCATTTCTTTCCGCTTCCTAACCATACAACAAAAATGGACAATTTTTTTTAGACCTTCCATCTCGCAGGACTATTACTGGTACATCAACACCTCTAATTTTCTTCTTACGATTTCTATTTTCTCCATACTTTACACATCCAAGATATACTGGGCCGTATTGGGTTGCCGAGCTATTCCAAGATTTTACAATTGTGAGAACAAAGTTGTTCACAAAAGCAATCTACCGAGCCCATTCTAACATCGATTTTCTATCCTTCCATCAATAATTATTCGCAAAACAAGGCGAATAATCAAATCCAACAATGTTCATTCTATGAAACTGAAAACAATTGAAATAGAGTTGAAAATAATCAAATTTCACGAATTGATTCAATATTATCATTAAATTCTACTATAAAAGTTCATAACTACCTGAATATTATTGTTGACTCCTTCGTTACTATTGGATGTGGGGTTTGACATTCTTCTATGTAGTTCGGCGCAACTAGGGCAAAATACACGTTATCGAGCATATTCGTCATATTCATACCCCTTTTTGACCGAAAAATAAAATAAAATAAAAGCATACCCTTTCGTTTTCTAAACACGGAAGGCAAACAGTTATTTTCAACTTCCGTATTTCAAAAACGGAAGGCAAAATGTAGATTTGTCCTTTCGGTTTTTAAAAACAGAAGGCAAAAAGTAGTTTTCTTCTCTCGTGTTTTAAAAACGGAAGGTATAAAGTTGATTTGACCTTCCGTTTCTTAAACACGTATGTTATGTATTATATTTTCCAAAAAATAAAAACAAACAAATAATTAATATAGAACAACTTCCGTTTTTAAAACACGGAAGTGTAAAATCTTTTTGGGTGCCCCACCAACTTTTTTGTGGTGCGGTTAACAACACCCTAAAAAAATAGATAATTTAACGAAAAAATCTAAACTAATTTTATCCTAATTGTCGTTATTCTATATCTACATTTGTTGGGATAATCCTTTTGTTTCCGATATGCATCCTAATTGGCTTATCCTATATCTATATTTGTTGGGGTAATTATCGATATCTATCCTAAATGTTGTATCCTATATCTATATCTAATTGTCGTATCTTATCCGTGAATTTTTCCGTATATATCTAGATTAATTGCAGATATTCTAACTAAATAAAAAAATATGTTATATTTCTTCTCTCTATATATTGAATTAGTAATGTTATGTTATGACGTATGAAAAAAACAAATCTTAACTATTTATACTAAAAGATAAAAGCAAATCTCAACTATACCTAACAAATCACAATAAATAAATAAATAAATTTACTAAACATTTTTCAAATATAAATATATGTTCATTTAAATTGTTCCACAAGATAATTCAAATATGACAGATGCATTCAAACATGACAAGTGCATTCAACTATTAAAGGAGAAGAATAATAAAGAAAAATCATTTCAACTCTAAATAACGGTACATTGCATAAATAATTTATGATTATTTTTACATACATGGATTTGGGTACAAATATTAATTAACAATGGGATAATTTTTTTTCTCTAATTATAAATATTTAAAGTTCTTTTTACCGTTAACTATATAATAATTAATAATATTTAGATGTGAGGGGTATTTAGAGTTTAGTTCACTTACAACATTTTTTAGTATTATCTGTATTAATTTAAAAAAAATTGACCGCACAAAAGTGCGGGTAATAAACTAGTAGTGAGGAAGGTATACACAAACCCAACCATTCCGGAATGGCTCACCGGAAAGGACTTGTGGGTAGTACACATAGGTCCCCGGTTTGAATCCCGGAATGGTCGCTCTTTATTTACCTATTCAAGGTATACACAAACCCAAAAAAAAACCCCTTTACCCCAAAATGAACGCGCCTTACAGAAATAATCACACGCCCCTAATTTTTGAGCCCGCTCATCGATTGTTTCTCCATATCCTTGCTCAGGTCTTTACTAGGGATGTGTAGAAAAATCCGACACGACTTATACGACACGAAAAAACACGAAACCGAAAAGACACGACACAAAAATGACACGAACCGCTAAAACACGACATTAAATGGTTCGTGATCGGTTCAGACAAATCCCTTTATCGGATACCCAACACAAACCGTTTAATTTTTTAAATTTAAATATATATGTAATATAGAATAAGTATGTTTCAATCCTTTATAAGACACGATGCTGCAATGGCCCAATTGGTTTTTAACCAGGAGTGCTTGTAAGCCCAGGGATTGAATCCCTTCAAAAAGGTGCTTTTTAATTTTTTTTTATGCTTTTCATTTTTTTATTTAATTTTTTCCCCTTTGCCTTACATAACCCTAAATGAACAACCCTCATTTCATTTTCACACGCACGCCGCCTATTCCTCTCTCCTCTCTCTCCCTCAAACTCAAAGCCTCATTTCATTTTCACACACACCCCGCCTCTTCCAATGGGGGCAATTCTCCAATCTCCATCTTCGGCTCCTCCTACGACTGCAACGGTGACGAGTTTTTCTCCGATCCATCTCCAAAGGTCCGACGAGATGGCGAGCGGTAACTAATCTGCCAGATCTACATCTTCTCCAACGAGTTGTTCGATCTCCATCTTCGGCTTCTCTCACTGACGGTGACGGGTTGTTCTTCATCTTTGATGTTCTGACGAGGCGGCAAGCGGCTACCGTCTTCCCTTCTTTAAATTTTCTTTCTCTTCTCTCCATTTTCTTTAGGATTGAACAATTGTGTGGTGTTTTATGGATGCTACAGCAAATCAATCCAAGGATTTCAAGGCTTACGATTTGTGATTTTATATACATATATTATTACAATAACGAAGGAACAGAAACCCAAATCCCCCAATTGCATGATCTATTTGAGAATTTGACCAAATGGTTCGTGTGGGGTAATCCGGTATTCGACACAGAACCGTTTTGTGTTTTCGTGTCGGATACCCGGAATTAACCGTGTCGTGTTCGGACCGAAGATTTCACTTTTAACAGTTTCGGGTATCCGAAACGGTTAACCATGTCGTGTCGGATACCCGGATTTGCACACCCCTAATCTTTACCTTCCTCTTGAGATTCTTGCAACAATTTCAATTACTTCCCCTAATGAAGCGATTTAACTCATATCAACCTCACAAATCAAGCATCCCGGATCATCTCCTTAACCCTAGCACTGATACGTTTGGGATACCCGATCCTTCGCCTGTGGGCTTCAGATCAAGAACCACGCCGTATATTTGCTCCGATCTTGCAATGCTCTTTGATATCTCCTGATTTGGAACAATTCAAACAAGTGATTAAAATTCTGATTTAGCGACAGAATTAAACTTAGAAAATTCAACAACTGAAAACAGAGAAATAGCGACAGAATAACAAGCGAAGAACAGCGAGGGCGAGTAGCGAGGACTGATCGCGCGGACTTGGGCACACAGGCGTCGGCCTCAGGGTGTGCGAGCAGGTAGGAGCGCGCGGGATCTCTCGCTGGGAGCGAGAGGGCTGGCGGATGGTGAACGCGGGTGAGCGCACGAGAGCGCGGGAGTGAAGCGCTCGGGATCAGGCGCTGGAGAACGCGGAAGCTGGGGCGAGGCGACGCGCCTGGCTCCGCGCTCGCTGGGAGCGGGGTACTCGCGAGCGATGCCAACGACTGGGGTTCTCGGATGTGCTGTGAGGGTCTAGTAGAGATGCCGATGTTCTTCCTCGATGTCGACAAGAACAAGGTGAGGGTTTGGTGTTTTGTGAAGGCCGAAAATTATTAAGAACAAGAGCAAGATAACTTTTGGGATTGATAATCGAAGAACCCTTGATCCGTTAAGGGTTTCTTCAATTCTATATTCAATCTGATTAATTCAAAGTGCGAAACATGAATTTATAGTAAAACTATGATCTATCTAACCAATCCTTCCTTGCAAAGGAAAGGGGTTTGGATAGATTAATTCTATCTAATGATAAGTGAAATAACTTAAGATAAATAAAACCTAAGAAGATAGATATTTAATAACTTGGTGGGAAATTAATATATCTAGAAGAGATATAATTAATTTCCACCTTATTTATCTAATTGCATAAAATAATAAACTAATGACTAACATGGAACTCGACCCATCCATGAAGCCCACTCGGCCAAGGCCCATTCGGCCATGTCTTGATCAAGGCGGGTGTAGCCGAGTCTTCATGAGCTCCGAGTGTGGACGCAAGCTCACTTCTTGTGCTGGCGGTGTAACCTTGAGCCAAGTGATCCAGGGTGGCCTGAACCCTTGCTCTAATGTTCCATGGTGACGGACAAGAAAGGCCTTAGTTGCATTTTGAATCTTCTTGGCCCTTGAACGAGTGAGAGGGCCATCAAATGGAACCTTCATGTTGTCCTCAATGTCACCAGGAGTCATCGATATTTGAACTGCATTAAGCACTCTCTTCCCTGAGTCGATTTCTAGAAATTCTCTGATTCAGCTACAAGTTCGCTGTTCCCTTCCCTATATGAGTGCTTTCACGCACCGATATGGTGTTCGAGGGCCATCAAATCACCACAAGGCGTGCACCTTTTCTTGGTCTAAGGCTTCCGGTCTCGGGACTTTCAGGTTGAAGGTACGACGCTACAAAAATCAAAAAAAAAAAAGATGAAGATCGATGAACCCCTGATGTCCCTTCCCAATCTGATGCTCGTCCTTAGGGAGAGGGTGGCGTTTTGCATGCCTGGGGTGTCTGCTCTCGGTGGTTCTGGCTCTTAGCTGGCCGTTCCCCCTGATTCCCTCTTGTATCTGTCAGCGATGCCTTTTGCTTTGGGTGTTGATCTTGTTGGTGGTATCGTCTCCTTTTGGCTCCCAGGTGGAGTCCCAAATCAGGTTATATTTCTCTCTTTCAATCTCACCCTCTATGTCCCACGAACCTTGTAGAAAGAAATGGGAATATGGATTTTCAATCCTTCTACAAGCTGCCATCCAAATTAAAAACCAACCAAAAAAACTTAAACTGATTACATCCTTTGTGGACGTGTCTTCGGTACTCCGATTGAGGTATCCAAAATCCAAGCAAATTTTTTGTCTGATTGGCGTGGGCTGGTGGGTGTTGTTGAGTTATCCCACTTCACACAAAGACAAATCAAGTTTTTTCTAATACTATTATAATATGGACACCTAACATGGCAAGACTTCTCTCCTTTGCTAGAAGCTATCTCTTCTTTCGTTTTACAGGCCCATTGAACCATTATAACACGGAAAGAATCACAAGGACAAGATCAATCGGTCTCTACATGGGATCCTCTGTGGCAAATAAAGACCCAATCCCCTTTTCGAACTTGGAAGCATACTTGCGAAACCCACACTAACTATGAGAAAGGGACTAACACCTCAAGCAACTCCCTTGACCCCAACATTACTCCCCCACCAACTTGGAAGCATACTTGCGAAACCCACACTAACTCACCCCCTCCGAGTCATCTCAGTGTGACAAGAGCAAAGGGACTATGAAAATTTCTACCATTTATACCCATCTATCCAAAGGCAAAACGAATTTCAAAATTCATACTGACTCCACTCTATGTGGTAGATTTTTCAGATCTCATTTTGAGGTCTTGAAATTTCTTGCTAAGCTTCACACCACCAATAATTGCATATTAAATCATCCTAAGAAATACTCTAGTACATGTTTTATACGAATATTACATAAGTGCAATGCTATCAACTTTGTTTGGACTAACCGCTTGCTTATTAGTACCCCAGTCCTACCTTGGATTACTATTTTAAAAACACCTAACATCTACACATCACCTAAAGGGAAGCCCAAGGGTGAAACCCAAAACATCTATACTCCCTCCAAGTCCGCCAAGCGCGACAAGGGCAAAGGGAGGCTTGATATCTCTACCTTGTACAATCAACTGCTTTCACCTTTGATTTACATGATTTCAACCAATCCTATTCAACCAAATTCCGAATGGTGTTTTTGTTTTACAGTAAAAACTGATCTCTTGCATAACTTGTGCTATATCTCTTATTTTTTGAACAAACCTTCAAATATTGCTCGGGAGTTGTTCTCCCCTGCACCTCCCCCCTACTTGATAACAAATATGCATGCTCATATATCTTCCCTCTTGACGGACTGGAACACTCGGGTGATTGGCATCTACCTGTGCGGCTGTCGGTATAACTCATCCACTAGCATATTTGGTCTTCACCAGATTAAAGTACATGTAGTTGAGCACACCAATGCATCCTTTCTTCTAATAACCATTTATTTACTTTACTCAATTATTGGACTTATGTGTCTATATAGCATTGCAAAAGTTTCAAATTCAACTCATTTTAGTATTGCTGTTCTTGGCATCAAAATTTAGGGGTGAGCATTACCGGGTATCCAACACGAACCGGATAATCGTGTCGGATACCCGAAACCGTTTAGCATAAATAGGTCGAATCGTACACGAACCGTTATGAACCGGGTATCCGACACGGGAAAGCTATTCGGATCCGTGTCGGATACCCGTGTTATCCGATCCGAACCGTTAGGCTCTCCTTTTCTTTCTTTTTTTCTTCTCCCTGGGCCTTGTCGATGTGGTGACTGTTGTTGCAGCAATGGGTGCTGAGTCTCGGGGTCTCCGACTCCTCCGCCTCTCTCACCTGTGACCCTCGACCAGGCCTCCGCCTTCCAGTGCCACTACTCCGTCCTCGTCATCCTCACCGATGGCCGCCGCGAGCTCCACCTCACCCGCTACCTGCAATTCCCCGGCGTCCAAATCCAGGGCGGGCTATGGATGGAATTCGATTATGGTTACGACATCGGATGAAATTTATTTGGATTTTTAATCCGTGACAAAGAGAAAGGAGGAGTGAATTAGAGAAGATGAAGAGACTAGAGAGAGAGGTTTGAGAGAACAGAGAAGTCGGATTTGAGAAATTGACGGAGAAAGGAGACACTGATTGTGTTTGTTTAATTAGGGTTTGGAGACACTGATTGTGTTTGTTTAATTAGGGTTTGGTTTGGGCTGGCTGGGCTTTTTTTAACTAATGGGTAAAATTAAGTGGGCTGAGCTTTTTAAAGCTGCAAAAAAAAAGAGAAACAACTACTGAAAGCATGGCTCGAACCCGTACCTGGCCCTTCTTCATAAGAGACTCCACCGTCTGAGCTATGTCTTCTACGTGATTCATTAAACACCTATAAAATATATATTATTCATTTATAGGGATGTATATTAAAAAAAATAAAAAAAATAAACGGTTCGTGTCGGGTATCCGACAAGGGCATATGCCCGATCCGAACACGAACCGTTTACTGTCGGGTTTTATCGGTTCGTGTCATTATCGTGTCGTGTCTTTTCGGTTTCGTGTTTTTTCGTGTCGTGTTTTCGTGTCGTATCAGTCGTGTCGGGTTTTTCTGCACACCCCTATCAAAATTTATCTCTCAAGTATTTTTAACTCCTCATATATGAAATTAACTACCCAGTGAAACTTTCCATGACTTCCAACCCCTACTGTAGGCAGGTTAATTTGATTGACATATCACTACAATAATTAACACCTATTGTTGCATTTTTTTGCAGCGGTTGATCTAATGTGGCGGATTTTGCAACAATTTAGTCTATTGTGGCGGATTATGTGGCGGTTTTATAATAGATTACTATAGATCCTATTGTGGCGGTTTTTTTAATATATTGTGGTAGTTTTTGTAAAACCCTTTTTTTCACCCCTAATGAACCAGTTTTGTTATACTCCCTCCGTTCAACAAAACTTGACGTTTTACTATTCATGCACGCTTTTTTATGAGCTAAAAACTATATAAAATATCGACTTTTTAAATAATTTTTTTTAACAATTTCGTAGTTATAATTAATAAGTACAAACTTGTTAAAAAAATTTAAAAAAAAAATGAATATTTTATATAGTTTTTATCATTCTAAAAAAGCGTGCATGAATAGTAAACGACAAGTTTTGTTGAACGGAGGGAGTAAAAATTTTCATACTCCGAATTTTTTTTGGGGTTGATGCAACTTACAGTTGATTATTTTTCTTTGTTTTCTAAAAAAACCCTAGGTTCGCTCTAATTATAGATGGAGAAAGAGGGCGAAAGGGGGTTTTCTTCCCTCTTCTATATCAGATCTGCTTAATACTCCCTCCGTTAAGAAAAACATGTCGTTTTAGGAGTAAAATCTTGTTAAGAAAAACTTGTCGTTTTAGGTATTTTGGTGTTCACTTTCCAAAATTACCCTTGTTATGATTAGATGTTTGTTAGTTGTAGTTTTCAATAAAGTGGAAAAGTAAAGTAATAATTAGGGGTATAAGTGTATTTTTGTTTGCTTTTATTTGTTTTCTTAAATAATGTGCAAATGTCTAAAACGACATGTTTTGATTAACGGAGGGAGTAGCTTTTTCTTTCCCTCTTCTATCTTAGATCTAGCCTCTGGTTTAGGTTGAAGATCTATTCTTCCATTCATGAGTTGAAGCTTCCCAGTTCTACTTTCGTTCGGCCATCGAGCTCTCTTGTTCGATTTGGCTAGAGCGGACGAAGTTTGGGTTATTGGGTGAGGGATTCTCTTCTTCTTCTTCTCTTGTTCTACTTCTCTGTACATCTGTCCGGATTTTTTAGTTTGTGCTGGTTTTTAGGATTTGTTCTCGTTTGACCAGGTTCGACAATGACGCAGGCGGAAAGCAATTGGTTACCTTGAGCCTGCATCCAGAGAAATTTTGTCACACCATTAATTATTTGGAGAATCCACTAGTGAAGACAAGCCATAAATCGATCGATCTGCTCTCGGTAAAGTTTAAACTATGTGTTTTTTTTGGATTTAATTAGGTGATAATCTAGGGTTTAGCATTTTTATAAACGACTTTGATGGTTTAGCTTGGGTGTTTTCTTCTTGATTAATGTGTTAAAACCTAATTGAAGAGTGTTCGAAATCTGTCAGGCTTGTTAGCTTCAGGACGTCGTATTGTTTTGGATGCTCAGAATTGTGTTATTCGAATCTGGATCTGGGCTTTTGAGAAAAGTTAATTTCGGAAGTTTAGAAACGTTTGGCACTAGTTTCGTAATTTTTAAAGATGCCACTAATATTTGATGAATTTAATGGAAATAGTGTACAGATTCAACGACACCGACTTTGAGCAATTTTCATGAATTATTGGTTCATGATTTTTGCTTTCTACCACTTGGAGAATCTCCAAAGCTGATTAAAGGTTAGTAGATAATTTTTATAAAAATACATCAGGATTCGTAAAGTAGGGTTGTTAATGAGTTTTTGAAAGCAGATGTATAATGTCAAATTCTACTTTGAGAATTTAAGTTGATAATTGTCTGATTCTTCATTGGCATTGCGTCTTTGCGCATCGGTGGACATAACTATTTTGTTGGGAGGTATATCAATGGTATCGGACTTGCAACCTATTTGAACGGAAAGGGAAAAGATCAGAAGGAATTATTTCCTTTCTTTGCAAATTCCTTTTGTATTTTCTCTTCTTTGCTCGTTTGCTTTCTCCTTATGTTGTAGGAATTATTTGACCATTTATTTTTGTAAACTTGTAGACCAGCAAGTGTTATTGACCGATTTGAAGTTCAACAGTATAAGTACCATAAGAATGACTGATTTGGAAGCCAAAGTGAATAGGTATGTACTCATTATGTCGTCTTCATGTGAGCTAGTTGTCGCCCTTTCCTCTTTTCATGAATTGACTCTTTCTGTTGTCTTCATGTAAACTGACATGGAAAGGGAGATTCTATGTATGGTGAGATTTACTAATTCCATTCATCTATTGGTCTTATTAAGTGATCAACTGGCTATTATCGATCTCACTTAGATTAAACATCATTGTTCAATGAAGCTGATTTAGTATGTGCTCCCTCATCTCTATTCTTTTTTCTACTTTAATTTGCCCTTGATCAGTCATAAATATATGAGGACTTTAGTTGGATAGGGATTCTTTATTTGGAGGTCATTAGCTTGTTTTACTTGTTGAGTTGATTTTGTGCCCCTCATTTGATAAGGAATGTGAACAAACATAGACTAGGCAAGCAGATCAACTGTCAAAAAAGGGATTAGGAGGTGGGAAGTTGGAGACAAGGGAGGAAAAAGGAAATGTTTGGATTTTTCTTTCAAAATATTAGCTTATTCATTGTTGTTGCTATATTATTTCTTTTCTTTTCTTTTCCATTTTTCATGTTTAAACTTAGTTTTCTCATGAACTATATAGTTGCATGTACATCCTGTAAAATGGCGACGTAGGATTTTGAGTGGTAAATAAGAGTTCACTTGCTTCAGTTTGTGAGTAACTGGCTACTTCAATTCAGTTGGTTTATTTATTCAGCTTTGCTTCTTCAGTTGGTTAATTTATTAAGATTGGTTCATTTTTGTCGTCATATATGAGTATCTTTGGTGTTTGGCAACACTTAGTGTGAAAGTGTCTCTTTTAACATTTAAGCTTGGATAAAAATCTTGAACCCACCGTTAGAAACTGTGAACCTAACTATTGTCTAATCTTAAACCTAATTGCAATCATAAATCTTGGACCTATCGCTTTTTTAATCAAATGATTGGTTTGTATGCTGAATTTTCTAAGAGTGCACAACTTTGATAGAAAAGGGCTTATATGCTGAATTTTTGGTTTGAGCTGCTTTTTTTCTTTTTAATCAAATAATTGGTTTGAGCTACTGATCAATCTTCTATTTGGAGAGGAAAAGGTGATGAAACTTTGTTCTTGCAAGTGGGTTTCTAGGGGTTGTTTGGAACAATATATGCTCATTGGGTTTGTTTGGTATAGATAATACAATTGAATGTTTATATGCAGCCATACTTTTGATTTAATATAAATTACCTAAGCCATATATGTATAATTAACATCATTATTATTTTATTGTTTTAAATTTTTTTTTCCAGCTCGACACCTACACAAGTTGATTCCACTATACAAGGTGTTCACCCAAGCTATAAGCAGATGAATGCTTTCAGGACACAACTGATGCTACTCTTGAACTTAGTGTATATATTTTGAATGAGGATAACAATTAAATGTGTTCTTTTGTAAATGAATTTTAGATATTAATACCTTAGCGGGAATATTTTGGTGTTAATGGATTACTTTTTTTTTTGGTCAAAAGGGGAAAAAAAAAGTAAACCATGAATTACTAGTGTAAGGCCCGTGCTAAGGCACGGATATGAAATATCTTTTTTTATACTATCGATGTAATTTTATAAGAATATATGGAATGTTTCATATCCCATCTTTATGTTATATTTCCCTTCCTTGAAAATAAAAAGGTTCAATCTTTAACGAATGTCGAATATCCAACCAAAGTAGAACCAATTGGGCACACACCCAATTGGGTGTGTGGTCAACTGAATATCTTTTGAGAAGTAGCTACTATTCACCACGCAATTGGCGGTGGCCACTGCAGTCCTCTAGGTTTAGACGTTTAAGAGGTAGCTGACCTGGTCATCTCAGACACATGATACTTTTGGTCCACTCGCTTGATGACTTCCATTCCAACATAAAGTTTGTCAGTGATGCTGATTCTATTGTTGAGCTTTGTCTATTTGAGCTTTCCCAACAAATAGACGGTAAAAATATTCGGGCAAACAAACTGATTATAGGAAAAGTTCTACAACATATAATAGACGATAAAAATATTCATTGTATTAAATTTTGATAATTAAAAAAAATACAAAACGCCGCTTATAAAATGGCTACTCTATATAGCTCATCTGTAAATGATTTTGTCTTCTAAAACAGATACTCTATATATTTTATCAACTAGCGGTGGTTCCGCGTGCTACGCACACGGGTATATAGGCCAATTCAAAGTTTTTTGTAAGTGTAATTTCTTAACTCTAGAACTTGATCAGTTTGCTAGACAGTTACATCTCATTAGAATTGGTGATTCACAAAGCAGAAATCATGCTAAAAAATACAAATCAGCCAGATGCTTTTTTTATTCGAATCAGCTAGAGGCTTTCATGATTCATCACTCTCTTAATTCTGTCTTTTTCAATGTTCTCCATAGTCACATACGGTCTGAAATCAGAATCAAGCAATTAAGCAAATGAAAAAAGAAAAGAAAATTGGTTTGTTAGTGTAAAGGAGGGAAATTGAGAACCTCGACTGTATGCGAATGGTCGTCGGAAGCTTTGGCGCCATCATCCATGGCTCCTCCATGCCCTTCTTCTTCTTCCTCTTTAGCCAGATGGTCATCGGCTTCGTCAAGAACCAGTTCGATCTCCCATTCATGACCAATCAAGTCTCCAAGGTCTCAATCCTTTCAATTCCGCCATTTTCTGCACATCACACCTCTCTCACTCTGTTCTTGATTTTTCAGTATGCGCAGTACTTCATCTACCTGGGGCTTGTGGTATGTGCCTATTCCTATGCCGGTGAGAACCAATTCATCTCGTCCCCAATTTAAATCCTCTTTTTTTAATTATTATTTTTAATTTTTAGAGTGAAGATTTAAGTTTCAACTATACCAACTTCCATCAAAATTTTAAAAAATTAGGCAGATAATTAGAAAATTTTAATTTTAATCAATCATATAATAACATTTTACTAAGGAAAAGGAATAAACAAAGAAGATTCAACTATACTCCTAGAACTAACCCATTTTACTATTGTTTTTAACAAACACATTTAATAGACACAAATGTATATATCATATTAAACCACATATAAACATTTCCCCAATCTTTATTTCAACAATTTTAATTAGATTACTCATTCACATTCAAAATACTGGAGCACCTAGTAAATATAATATCATAGCATATTATTCACCTCTTCAATATTGCAATGATAATAGAGAGTAATAAAGAAAAATTAAAAAAAAAAAGAGAATGAACTTATAAGTAAGTTTGATCAAGGGTCCGACACAAACAAAAAAAACTAAGTTTGATTAAACGATTCAAAACAGCACTCATCCTTGTGACGTTTTAAATTATCAAGATTCTATAATTGAGAGTAGTAATCAACAATTATTTTGATGAACTGAATAAAAAAAGGGGGAGAATGAATTTACAAGTAAGTATGATCAAAAAGAACAAAAGATTCAAAACAGCACTCATTTTTATTAAAATCTTCAAATACTGAAACAACCTCTCTCATTAAAGGGCGTTCAGAAGGAGAGGCACTGGTAGGGTGATCTTCAACAATAATAAAACAAAATAAAGGAAACCCTAAATAAAATCGAAACTTTCCACTAAGCAAATATTATGACCCTGTCTTTTGCTCCAAGAGATTAACATAAATCATAAATTCAGTTTGCACTGAAAAAGGCAGTGCCAGCTTTAGTTTCAATTGCGTGCCACTCGAAGATTGCCATTTCCAGCATTTTTATTTTACTTGGTGCAATAATCTCATTTACAATCACAAATTCCACTTCTAAATCTCAAAATCATAAAATTAAATCTGAATTTCACAAAATTGATTATCAAAATCAGAAACCCTAACTTCCCAAATTGATTTATAAAATTAAAACTCAAAATGAATTCTCATATTCTATTCACAAATTGAATCTTATATCAAAAGTTATACTATAAATTAAATTTAGAATTGAGAGAGAGGAAGAAGAAGTTGCTGATTTTTGTTACGTTACGTACGGTGTACATAAGTCAGGAGGGGAAAGTGAAGGAGGAAGATTAACGCATGCGGACGGCCATCTTTTGTGTGCTATCACACAACTGGTGAGGGAACCGTTTGAACTGGAGCTTATGGGAAGGAGAGAAGACTGAGGAGAAGTGGTAGTGTTATTGACGGCGTAGATTTTGGCTGAGGTAAATGACTATTAAACGGAAGAGAAGAATAAAAAAACATGGGCAATGGGCAAGTGGTTTTGTATAAACATGGGCTATAGATATAGATTAGTTTTTAAAAAAGGCCCAATTAAATTAAAGACAAATAAAGGAGGGCCCAATAAAATCAAAGACCAATCTGATTTGGCAACGTATGAAATGGAAATACTATAAAGACCATGGCTAAAAACGTAATTTTACTGTTCAACATGGCCTTGCTCGCTTTTTATATATAGATATAGAAATAAATTAATAATATATTTAACCTTTTTTATTACTATGAATTGACTACATTTATATGATTTATATCAATAACTACATTATAGTTATAACTATATATTTAAACATTACATTTACAAATAAATTATATTAATATTCTAAATTAAATTAATATATAACTATAAAATTATATCAACATAAACTACATTATAATTATAACTTTATATATAAACATTACATTTACAAATAAATTATATTAATATTCTAAATTATATGAATTATATATAAAGATTAGCCAACTTAGACTACGTTTCGGCTATATACACCGCAAATCAACACGTCCTTAACGATGTGCATGTACGTCCTTGAAGACGTGCTTGCACGTCCTTAGAGACGGGCTTGCACGTCCTTAAGGACGTGCAAAAGTGCACGTGCTTAAGGACGTGCAAGCCCGTCTACTAAAGACGAAGCGGACATGCCTCTTCGTCTTCCCCATCCATTCCCTCTTCGTCTTCGTCTTCTCCAGAGAGAGAGATCGCCGGAGTGAGAGAGAGAGAGAGATTGCCGGAGAGAGAGAGAGAGACTGTCGGAGAGAGAGAGACTGTCAGAGAAGGAGAGAGAGACAGAGAGAGATGGAGCCGGAGAGAGAGGAGGTGGTGGCGCCCATGGAGGCGGAGGTGGTGGCGGAGGTGGTGGCGCCGGAGGTGGAGGCTGAGGTGGTGGCGAAAGTGGTGGTGCCGGAGGTGGTGGAGCAGGAGCGGGGGAGGCGTCCGGTGGTGGTGGTGGTGGTGGCAGCGACGGAGTGTCGGAGGTGGAGGATCCCCTATTACCGCCGCGGAAGCGGCGGACGATGGAGGTGTCGCCGGTCCCGACCCCACCGGTATGTTCTTTGATTTATTTATTTTGTTTGATTTATTTTTATAGTTTTATAATATAGTTTAGATAATAATATAGTATTATAATATAATTTGATAGATTATAATTAATTTTAGTATATAGTTTGATAGAAAATAATATAGTTTTAATTTGATGGAATATAATAGATAGTATATATTTTGATAGTTTTAGATTCGGCTTCGCATGCATGTGGGAGGGGGGTAGCCCCAGGATGACCTTGCACAGCGTCGGTTTCTCCACATAGGGTACCTGGCCATCGCTCTCGGCGCGACTTTGTTTGTGGACAAGTCGCAAAGCCGGATCCCATGGAGGATCTTCGGCCTTATTTGGGACATCCCGCGTACGGCCACACTTGCATGGGCTGCAGGTTCCCTCGCATGTCAGGGTATAGATAGCTGCACACCGATTCTACAGGTACGAGACCGTTGAATTAGAGTTTTAGTTTACAAATATTTATATTATATGCTAATGACATTCTTTTCTGTGTCAAGGCTTGTATATGGGCGTACTTCCCTCGCTTCCGAGGTGATTTCTCCAGCGATCCGGCTAGGAAGGATGACCCTCGCTACTACGCGAAGTTCTTCGGGTCGAAGGCGCCACAACGCATGAAGGACGCCGCGAAGCTGAAGAAGGTGAAGGAGTTGGGGGACGAGGTGGAGGCCTCGGGGGTCGAGAAATGCCTGCAGAACCAACCCGTTGCCATACGAGGAGTTAAGGGAAAGATTTGAGAGAGAAGAAGCACATGCTGCTCGAAATGCTGCTCGACATCGTCCACAAGTGACCTCATCTCGACGTGGACGTGATGATGTGTTCGGAGGGTTCAACTGGGGTCGAAACAACGTTGATCCCTTCATGCTCGGTCATATTGAGAGTGTGAGGGACACTGTTGGAGATGGTCATTGTGGCTACCGTGCTTTGGCAGCTTTGACGTAACCGATCGACGAGACTGTTTTCCCGGAACTCAAAACGTTACTATACAATCACTTGGAGGATCACGCCGATATCTACGCCGATATTTATACGGGAGAGTACCCATTCCAGCAGTTCGTCGACTACCAGAGATGGGCGGGACATGTGCATAGTGATAGGAGATGGTGGATAGAGCTACCCATCATGGGTTTAGTATTTGCAATGGTATATCAGATTCCTCTCGTTGTCCTAGCTTGGAATCATCCGTTCACATGTCTCCCCATGACCTCGCCGACACCTGCTAACAACCCTCAATCAACAACCCTTGGTGTAGCCTGCATCGGAAACCAAGACCATTTTTCCGCGGTACGACTTCAAACGTCTTTTTTTATTACCTATTCTTGCTTTTCATATATATGTCAATACTCTAACTCTAATTTTCCGTTCTCATAGATCTGGTTGCGTCCTAACACTCCTATTCCGCCACCTCCGCCAGAATGGGCCGCACATCATCAACCGAGCGTCAAAGGATGGGATGCTCCGTTTTAAGCTCAGTTTGAGAGATTTCGAGCCTTATGTGTCGAGTCCGGCCGCCCTTTACTATTTTCCTAGATTTTATTCCACCAGTTTTTTAAAATTATGAATGTAAACCTTTTTTTCCGTTCCTTGTAACGTTATTCGCATATTATCCGAATGAAAACCTTAACAATTATTGTTTTCTATTTAATTTGACCCTAAATCCTTCAACTCCACTAGCTAAACACTTCAATTTTTTCAATTAACATTACAAAACCCTCGGAAAACCTAAACCCTATACCCTAAACCCTAAACGCGAAACCCTAACTAGGGTTTGCACGTCCTTAACAACGTGCAAGTATTGCATGTCCTTAAGGATGTGCAAACACGTTGTTAAGGACGTGCAAGTGTTTGCTAGTGGACGTGCACAGTCCCAGACTTGCACGTCCTTAAGGACGTGCAAATCACTAATCATCATTTGCAGTGTATATATCAACACCCTTAGACTAAAACAAGTGGCGTTGATATTAATATGTCTAGTAATCATAAAACAAAGTGTATGTTTTCTCCTTGACATTTACCTTGAGGTTTCTCATTTGAAACAGATAACTAGCAGTGAAGAACATATTCTCTGAGCCTTTGCATGAATATACATGATTAAATCTATGAAAGGAGGTCAAACAAAAGAACAAAAAAAAAAAAGTTAAAACATTGGTAACAGAATAAATCCAAGAAGAATGTAAAAAATGCACTAAACTGGATTCCCCCTTAAGATACATCTTATGTGCTGAATGGAGAATTGGATCAACATCTTCCAGTCTCAAGAAATAAGAGTCCAATTCAGTTTTCAACTCAAAAGCAGAAAGCAAAATTTGAGCAATTTGTAATAGAGAATTGGTCTTACCTTCTTTGATTTACCATAGGCATTATAAAATTCATTTGAGTATCAACATATGAATTTTATAATACAGATCTTCTACAACATGGAAACATATCCTCCCTGATCAAGGTCTTAATTTGTCGCATCTGCAGGAAGCCACAAATCTGAAGCATGCCCTGGATCTACCTCAGGTCCTCATGCAAAACCTATAAGGCATATTTTAGAAAGGACATTGTCAAAATAAATATGTATCTCCAATCATATTACCGAACAGAGATGGAAGCTAAGCTACTACCTAAACTTGTGAGCGTTAGAGTAGGAGGAAGATGACCAGTAGAATGAAAAAATATTTTCCAAACGAGAGAGCCCAAATTATTTGAACATACAACGTAGACCAACTTCAGGCACACGGGAATCCTCTTCCTTTCTAGCAGCAAGTATTTAGGAATCCAGAAAAGGGGGTGTGTTAACATGCATTTAGGTAGGCATAATAGGTTGCATTTAGCTTAGTTAAGATGCATTTCATTGATGGATTAAGCACGATTTGCATATTAGTTCTCTATGTTGTCGGAGTCGGAATCTACACGCTTTTATTGATTATTTCAGGTAATGGTGGATCCGAGGAGGAGACATGAGTTGATAACGCATGAGATGAGAATGTCTAGTTGATCGAAGAAGCTTACATGAAGATCTCAAGAGGTCCTGAGAAGAAGAAGCGAGCCTAAATGAAGAACAAGTCTGCAGAAGTTGTCGCCAGATATGCTGAACTTGTTTTGCACTTTCTGGAGGCCTCGGTTGTCCGATCGACTATTATGACCATCCGTTCCAAAGCTCTTTCAGAGATCTACAACTTTCATGTTGACGTCGAGAGCTGATTCAAAACAGATTTTCCGTGAAAGGCCTCTGGCTGCGGCCGCAGCAAGCATGTCGCGGCCGCCGCCAATCAATTCGCAGCACGGGTTGTCAGGCGACGCCGTTTTGTTTAAATGAAACCCTAGTTTTTATTCTTAGTTGTTTTGTGGCCGACTTGGGTCTTTTATAAGGCCAAGTTTTATGTTATTTTCATAACTTCTATTTCTATTCTTTCTTCCATTAGACACTTTAGAGAATTTGAGCGATGTCTTCCATGAGGAACTAAACTCATTTATTCTGCCTGCAATTTGAAGCTTTATTTGGATTGATTGTGAGTTTCTAATTCTCGTTCCTTGTTTCCTATACTTGAATGCTTCAACTTCTTTGTGTTTGATTGTCTATTGTTTTATTCTATCTAGCCCGCGCAACTAGTTAGAATCAATTCAATTGCTAAGGTTTTGTAGATTCCTGATTGTGAACCTTAACCTAAGTGGCAAACTTGTTCCTTTAGGGCTGATTGAACTAATTGAACAAGAAGGAAGTTGAATGTGTTGTTAAATCCCTCTTTAGGGACTGCAAATACCTTGGCTAATCTCTGAACTTAAAGCTATCAACTGGGTTAAATCCTTCTTTAGGGACTGTTCGATTGATAAGGGTTTCTAGGACTGATTGGACTAGTAACTATATTAGGTCGGGACAGGGGCATTCATAGGAAACTTAATAGGACGAGAAGAAGTTACAAGGATCGCTTCAATCCAATAAGGTGGAAAATTGTAGGTAGAATTACTTCTCCTAATTGTCTAAAACAAATCAATTTACTTTGCTTTCTTTACGCCGCTTTGATAAAAGGCGGAACTTTCACACATAAAAAACCTCCCAATTTGGTTACTTTGGTTGACACTTGAATCAGACTTGAATAATAATTTCCCTGTGGGATCGACCTCTTACTTATTGCTATACTAGTTATAGGTTTGAGTTTTCTTTGGCGGATCAACGACAGGTTTTACCTCCGTCAAATTTGGCGCCGTTGCCGGGGAACTTTTTTAATTCTTGTGTGTTTTTAGTGCTGTTTTTTGCTGTGGACCACTTACATGGTCTGCACTCTTGCTACTAACATATGTTGATGGTAAGGTTATTGCAGTTACCTGGAGAGAATTTTCATCAATACTTTATCAGACTGCAGGAGTACATTAACGATGTTTATTCATGAGGATATCAAGCTAGTATAAGGGAAGTGCTTCTATGCATCTTTGATGGCATGACTGCTGAGACACGAAGTCTTGCCGAACGCCTGAGTGATGGAGGTTTATTAGATATGGGACTCTCGGAGATGTGGGAATTTTTCTGCTACATGGATAATCAATGTGCGCAGAACGAGTCACTTTCTCCGGTATCTCAAATCGTTGAGACCTCTGTTGCACCTCTTGAAGTCATTGTGGAAAATCACATTGAAAAGATTGAGGAAGAAGACACTCCATCTGATGAGATCATCCCTAGCTCGCCCATTGATGAATCAGGTCCAGAGCCTATTGCTGAGGCTACACAGCAGGTAAAGGTCATCTCCTGCACTCGAGAGAATATTGGTGAATACATTGATCCATTTGACTGCTACTTTGACAAGCCACCAGTAGAACTGAATTGGTGGTATTATATACCCTTTATGGGTAGTCAAGCTCATGAATACAATAAGTCTAAACGGTTCTTAAATGTATTATTATTTAGTTTCAATTTATTTGTATGTAGCGCATGCTTGTTTGTTAGTTGTGCACAAGAGTTTGACAGGTTGCTGAGGGCTTTGACTATGTCTGATTAGTTTCGTAAGCTTAAGCAAAATGTCGAGCCAACGACTTGAAACAAAGGCGCTTCTCAGGAGGCAACCCGAGGTAAGTTTTTCTTTCTTTTTCCTTTTCCTCTTCCTTCATCATGATTATATTTGATTTACTTTTGTTGTCTTTATTGTTTCATTGAGGACAATGAAAACTATAAGTGTGGGGGAGAGGAATTCTGTATATATAGATGCATATAGGAGATCATATTTAATTTTCTGCACCATATTTATTTATTTCAATTTTTTTTATTAATTTCTTATTTATTTTCGTAATTAAAAAAAAATCGATAAAAAAAAATCGAAAATCCCAAAAAAGAAGCATGCATTGCATACATATGTGTTATTCAAATACCCATCTGGCTTAGTTTGTCCTCTAATTTAAATTTCAAGCATGTTCATAAAAATCCCATGGAGTTCTGGATGTTTTGGTTTTTTCTTTATTTGATTTTTTTTGGAACATGAGATAGCAAATATAATTGAGCATGTATGATTGAGCTAAAGTATGATTGAAGTCCTCAAAACATGACCCTATGAGAATGTTTGGCCTTATTTGAATTCTTTTGCTCAATTGTGTGAATTACTCTTCTTGTGTTGCTACCTCTTGGCATTCACTGCAGTATCTATTTTTAAAGACCGACTCACATGTTTGTTGCTTGCGGAGTTTATGTTTATATTTTGAGTCTATTATTTGAATTTTTGCATATTTAGTGAATAAGGTGGCAATGGTTGATACACTTAGTAACCGGATCTATGCATGACACCCATGGGTATGATTCGCGCAAAAAGGTGTTGAAAACTATCCACTGGGAAAGAAGCTTGAATCATTGAGTAACCAGGTTCATTCATGACACCCATGTCTACAACTTGCGTCAAAAGATGTTCAAGTGAACTTCATATTAATAGGTTGAGGTGTTGATAGACCGGGGTCATTCATGACACTCATGTTTGCGCTTCGCGTAAGGAAAGCACCAAGACAAGAAAAAGAAAAAGAAAAAAAATAGAAAAGAAAAAAAAAGAAAAAAAAAGAGTGTCACATTTTATTTAGTTGTCTTTATTGTGTCCCGCAAGTAATGACATTTCGGTAGAGAATTGGTGATATGGTGGTCAATGTCTATGAGCTTAGTGCATGATTGGTTTGAGTTGAGAGTTGTATCTTAAAACCTAAACACATGAGTGAAAGACATATTTCTGGTGAGGTTGGATGATGTCTACTTCTAATCTTTGATCACCGAAATACATGCTATGACGTTTGTTTGCTTGATTTATATTTTCACCTGCTATGATGTTGCTTTTTGATGAGGTTAAAACTTGAAGAGATTTCCTGTGGGATGCGTTGATTCATGTTCATTCTATCATTGCTTGAGGACAAGCAAAAGTTAAGTGTGGGGGAGTTTGATAGCATGCATTTAGGTAGGCATAATAGGTTGCATTTAACTTAGTTAAGATGCATTTCATTGATGGATTAAGCACGATTTGCATATTAGTTCTCTATGTTTTCGGAGTCGGAATCTACACACTTTTATTGATTATTTCAGGTAATGGTGGATCCGAGGAGGAGACATGAGTTGATAACTCATGAGATGAGAATGTCTAGTTGATCGAAGAAGCTTACATGAAGATCTCAAGAGGTCCTGAGAAGAAGAAGCGAGCCTAAACGAAGAACAAGTCTGCAGAAGTTGTCGCCAGACATGCTGAACTTGTTTTGCACTTTCTGGAGACCTCGGTTGTCCGATCGACTATTATGACCATGCGTTGGAAAGCTCTTTCAGAGATCTACAACTTTCATGTTGACGTTGAGAGCTGATTCAAAACAGATTTTCCATGAAAGGCCTCTGGCTGCGGCCGTAGCAAGCATGCCGCGGCCGCCGCCAATCAATTCGCAGAACGGGTTGTCAGGCGACGCCGTTTTGTTTAAATGAAACCCTAGTTTTTATTCTTAGTTGTTTTGTGGCCGACTTGGGTCTTTTATAAGGCCAAGTTTTATGTTATTTTCATAACTTCTATTTCTATTCTTTCTTCCATTAGACACTTTAGAGAATTTGAGCGATGTCTTCCATGAGGAACTAAACTCATTTATTCTGCCTGCAATTTGAAGCTTTATTTGGATTGATTGTGAGTTTCTAATTCTCGTTCCTTGTTTCCTATACTTGAATGCTTCAACTTCTTTGTGTTTGATTGTCTATTGTTTTATTCTATCTAGCCCGCGCAACTAGTTAGAATCAATTCAATTGCTAAGGTTTTGTAGATTCCTGATTGTGAACCTTAACCTAAGTGGCAAACTTGTTCCTGTAGGGCTGATTGAACTAATTGAACAAGTAGGAAGTTGAATGTGTTGTTAAATCCCTCTTTAGGGACTGCAAATACCTTGGCTAATCTCTGAACTTAAAGCTATCAATTGGGTTAAATCCTTCTTTAGGAACTGTTCGATTGATAAGGGTTTCTAGGACTGATTGGACTAGGAACTATATTAGGTCGGGACAAGGGCATTCATAGGAAACTTAATAGGAGGAGAAGAAGTTACAAGGATCGCTTCAGTCCAATAAAGTGGAAAATTGTAGGTAGAATTACTTCTCCTAATTATCTAAAACAAATCAATTTACTTTGCTTTCTTTACGCCGCTTTGATAAAAGGCGGAACTTTCACACATAAAAAACCCCCCAATTTGGTTACTTTGGTTGACACTTGAATAATAATTTCCCTGCGGGATCGACCTCTTACTTATTTCTATACTAGTTATAGGTTTGAGTTTTCTTTAGCGGATCAACGACATGTTTTACCTCCGTCAGGGTGGAATACTCTTGGAAGGGAAGAGCATTAAAAAAAATTTGGCACAACTTTTAGCTTTAGTGGTTAGTCTTTACATGGCAAAAACTAAATGAGGAGAGATGTAAAACAATAACACTAAAAAGAGAATACAGATCATCGTCATGAAAATGTCGGTTTGAGAGCGTGATTGGAAAAAATTAAATACAAACATCTCGTAATGCAGACGTACTTGGATCTGATGAACATCTTCCCTACAAAATAACTCTGTAAGATGGTTAGATGGAACACTGTACAAAATAGTATAAGTAATTAGAAATGCAAGAGTTTTAAGCAACTGTAGAAAAGGTCTTTACCTCATTAGCTTGATAAAAACGTATTCGAACTTGTCCATGACCTGATACGAGCAACATAGGCCTCAAGTTTCTTTGCCAGTCAGCATACCTCTGCTGCTAATTTGATCTTGCATTAAACATTGAACGTTCTTTAATAATCAAAACAGGTGAATGATCACGAAGACGAGAACGAAATATATATGAGTAAGCAATTGATCATTATCATCACTATTAACGACTTAATGCTGCAGGAGAGTTATTAGACGCCCAAGTAGGTAGTTAGTTCATGATGGACCTGGACAAATATAGAATGTATGCATATGATTTAAAATTGAGACAACATAAGGTGCAAACTAAAGAAATAGGTAGGCAGAAGGGTGAAATATAACATTACTCATCAACCTGAACTGGTCTACAATCATATGACTATGAAGACCCTTGTCACATATGTCAACATCCAAAAGGTTCCTTGTTGAAACAAGGTAAAGCCTTCCTTGGAAACCTGTATGAAAAAAGTTTTAAAAGAAGCACCATTTTGAATTGACTAAAGGGTGAACTTCCAAAGATTCAAAATCTGCATGGTAAGTTGAAAAAGTAACAGTGAGAAAATTGGAAGAGAAGACCAGAGTTTTTAAATGTACAATAGATAAGCACCATACAAGTACTTATTTATGGAGACACTCCATTAATATATGTGATACTTTTTAACTTAAGAATTTATAATGTTTAAAAAGATTGTTGAAGACATCTAGGGGAGTCCGAGTCGTCTTCATCTTACTAATGCATTTCATGGCAGAATATATGTCCAAGGACTGTCAAGAGCACCTACATCATGATCAAGATCTGCAGAGCTTAGAAGTTAAGGACGATCAACATCTGGATTGATTAAGCTTAAAAGAGCTAGAAACATAATTATGACAATCCAAAATAGAATCCAGATATATAAAAATATATATATATTTAAAAAGAAGCCCTCCCACTGGATCATTACCTGAAGGAAAAACAGGAATGGATAGGATTACTCTTGGATGGGAAGAGCCTCAAATTTTTTTTTTGGCATAGTGATGCTTGAGAGCCCTCTCACACAAGCCTTAGATAGCTTAGCGTTTAACCTAAGTGGTTCTTCTCTTAAATGGAACAAACTAACTCAATAGAGCACTAAAAATAGGCACAATAAAAAGAGTAAAGTACATATCACCTCCAAGTTCATCTTTCGAATAAAACATTCTAGCGTTGCTCGCTTAATCTTGTAACCAACATTCCTTAAATATATTGATATACTAAAGGTGAACGGCCTTCAAAATGTTAGTAAGAGAGCACAATTGGTGGTCAAATAACTAATAAAGCATAAATGCATAATAATGGATTGTACGTGATCCGATCACCATCTTTGCAAAATAGCTTTAAGATGGAACGCTCTAAAAAATAGTATAAGTAATTAGAAAGGCAAGAGTTTAATATATTCTAGAAATATAAAGTTCAAATTTTAAACAATGCCGAAAAGGTGTTACCATCACCTGTTAGGACCAACATAAACCTCAAGGTCCTTTCCTAGCATTAATCATAGTACTGCTCTTTTTATCTTGCATAAAACATTGTCAATTCTTCAAGCAAAAAGAAACAGGTGAATGTACCATACAAACACTTTAGCAACTGATCATGATCACAATACTTGAAGACTTTGTAATGCAGCATGCGCAAGTAGCAGGGTTATTGGACGCCTTCAGCGGGTAGTTATTCGTGATGAGGCTGAACATATACATAACATAACCATATAATTTAAAAATGAGAAAGCATAAGGTAAAACTAAAGCTTATTCTTAAAATAATCCTCCATCTGCTCCAATGCAATTCAACATGACATGACTTGAATCCTAGAACAATATTATCCTATTGGAATCAGATAGTATACTGAAAGGACTTCAATGCGAGTGGGGATGCTCTTTCCAATATAGATACTTATATGGATTAATAAAGACAGAATAAATCTTCATAGTGGGCACAATAAATACGTTGTATCGACCATAAGTATCCCTGAGTTTTGTAGTCGTATCTAGAGTTGCCCAAATTACCCACCTTAATTTCCTGGGACATGTGTGGACTATATGCGATCTTTGGTCTGAAGGCATTCTGGTTGTGCTCCAATGTTGCTTCCACAACTTCTTGCCTAGCAGCCTCGTGATCCACATTGTTGTGACAGTTAATGCAGTTGCAACCGTCACAATAAGTTCCCGATGCAAAGCGCTCACAGTACCTATGCATAGCTTTGATTAGCCCAAGAAGAACTGAAATTCGGGGGAAAAAAACATATAAAATTAAAAGCACAAAACCAAAATGAAATAAACATAGAATATATACGGTAGAGTGGTAGACATCAAATTGCTGGATCATGTTGTATCACCACCAGATATTTTGGTACATAGTATTTATCTAGAAAAATTAGATGCACAGGATTAATCATTCACATGAGGAAGTTACACCCAAAACATTTAAGTCAACAAAACACCATCCAAATCCAAATTTTGAGATCTAACTTAATTGAATGCGGCGCTCTGCGCATCAACTATCAAAGAACGACGCTCCTTCATCTAGAGATTGATATGCATTATAGAACGAAAACAAAACCACTGAGTTTTTCTCATGATTCTCTCTATGACATTTCATCAAATAGGTGGAGTGCATGACCAAATGATATTTCAAATCCATAAATTTCGAGAGCTTTCATTCCGCTAATCTTTAGATGTCATTAAACACATGTAAATAGACCTAGAGCAATACCAAATTGAATCCCTAGGCCCTTATTTTCGACAAAATTGATAGTTTCAATCATAAGAATTGCTTAATTCTAAAATCTCTAGGCCCTTATTTTCGACAAAATTGATATCTTCAATAATAAGAATTGCTTAATTTATAATGAAGAAGATGAATCATGAAACAAACAAAAAACCAACCTCAAATGCAACCATATGGAGAAGTCGAAGAATTGGCAGTGCAGGAGGTGTTCTTTATATATCCAGAAGCAACAAAATTACCCGATTCTAGGCTTCACGTAAGCTCATTATGACGTGCGCCTATTCGACGGTGGCCTGGTAAAGAGGAAACCAGAAATCGGACAACGACCTGGAGATTGGAGAAAGGGGGATTAGAGAAAGGGGGTTAGGAGTTAGAGAAGGAAGAAGAAGAAAAAAACCTAGCACAAAGAAGGAAAGAAACGCGTACCATTCACCCTCCTTGAAGCCGACGATGGCAAAGAAAGTTACAAAGCAGTGGAGAACGTGGGACGCCGATTATGGATGGAGGAGTGGATCGAGAACGTGGGAGGCCGAGCGTCTGAAGAAGCGAACGTGGGAGGCCACCATGTAAAAGAAACCTTGCCACATTGGCGTGAGATGGAGAGGTAAATGAGGATCGCTCTTCTTGCTTTCTACATGTGGAATGCCGCTCTCTGATAATGCCACCTAAGAGAGAAGTGCTTGTGCTTTTAGGTGTAGTATAGATTGTGGTTATATATGTATGCTGGTTTATATATTTTGGTTAATCAAATATTTCAGTTTATTATTATATATTTTATTTAATTATAAGTCAAATTATTCATGAAACGTAAATATCAAAACATGTGAGAAGAACAATATAAAACCATCGCAGTAGCATAAACAACCATTGCAATAACTCTTTAAAACCGCCACATTAGACAAGGAAACCGTCACAATAGATAGGAAGTAACCGCCACATTAGATAGGTCTATTGTGGCGGTTTAATTACCTATTGTGGTAGTTTTTAACTTTCATAATAAACCGCCACATTAGACCTAATGCAACACGAGCAACAGAGGCGGGTAAAAACCGCCACAATAGGTCTTTTGTGGCGGTTTTTAGGCCTAATGTGGCGGTTTCGATCCGCCACATTAGACCTTAATTGTAGTAGTGGATTCACCCACTCTAATGAAAGTTTGTTGTTTTGGTCTATGGAAGGTGTCAGGGTCCTCTTTTGCACTCAAGATCGAGAAGATCCAATTTGTCTCTTCCAGCTTGTTTGGTTGGCCATGTTACCAGACTGGTTATCTAAGTTGTTACAATAGAACAAATATTGTAATCAAATGCTTTATACTTGATGGAACAAGATCAGGAGCTGTAACATGTTTACTATTTTCATGTATTTCACACAATAGGTAAGCTTGCAAATAAGCACTAGTATTCCACTAATCTTGATGTCATCCTCAAGCGGAAGAAGAAGGCTCCACCTTGGGAGTCGTTAAAGAAACGGCGTTAATTATTTTATTATTTTTTATATATTAGGATTTTAGATTAAAGTTTTATCTTCTAGGTTTATTTATCTTTAGGATTAAAATTATATCTTTATCAACCTAAATTCTATCTTGCACGGTAGAATTGATTCTTAGGTTTTCTATTTAAACATTGTAGTTCTGTTGAATTTAATCGGATTGAAATATAGAATTGAAGAAACCCTTAACGGAATTAGGGTTCTTCGATTATCAATCCCAAAAGCTTTCGTGTTCTTATGTTATTGTTACTTCAACCGAACCTTTACAATCCCCATCACCATTCACCGACGTCATCTTCATCCTTCACCATCCTCCGTGTTCTTCAACAGCAAGCCCAACACCATTCTTGAACTCAAGCCGCCGCTACAAGGAACTCAGCCGCTTGGTGGCAGCGCGACCCGTCTCCAGCGCTAGGCGCTCGCGCCCTTGCGTCGTGCGCGCCCCGCCGCTCGCGCTGTCTCGCTGCCTCGCTCACGCGCTCTCTTCGCCGACGGTCTCGTTCACAGGCCTGCTCTCGCCCCAGCACCTTGCTCCGCGGCTTCGCGCCCTCGATCGAGCTCGCATCCGCCCTCGCCACCAGCGATCGTTGCTGAGGCTTGACGGTCGCACACCCTGAGGAGACCCGCTCCTGTGTGCTCGGCGCTGCTTCCAGCAAAGCCCCAGTCCGCGCGCACCGGTCTCGCTGTCGTCGGCGTTCTCGTCCCCGCGCTCTCTCTGCCTCGCTTCTTTGTTATCTTCTACTGTTACTTCATTAGCCTGGGTTTTGTTATCTTCTACTGTTACTTCTTTTGCTTTTATTTAGTTATTAGTTAGTTTAGTTAATTTGTGTCAATTCACGGAATACAAGGAGCTAAGCAAGATCGACGGATTAGTTTAGCAATTGGCTGGCCTAGCCGATTGCTATACATTAATTGGTATTCAGAGACGGGTTATGCTACGCTCTTTGTTTCTCTGATGTTACTGATGTTTTGATTTGATGGCTTGGGAAATCTGGGGAGGAGACTGGGATGATGATCCCAATCCATGGGCTGCGCAACATCGACGCCAACGAGAGTTGCAGAGACGAGCTTTGCAGCAACAAGCTTTAGAGCGACAACGAGAGGCTCAAAGGCGCCGCCTTTGGCTTCAACGGCAAGCAGAAATTGAAGAGGAAAGGTGTCGACAACAACAACAACTCCATGAGCGTCAACGTCAAGCCGCAATTGAGGAGGAGAAACTACAACAATTTCAAGCCGGACTTACAGCCAAAATTCAAGCACATTTTGCCGTCGTGGAGGCACAACGTCAAGCCGAACGAGATGCCTTTAATGCCAAATTGATGGACGACTTCGAGAAATTCTCGGATGCTTTTCGTCAAGCATTGGAGTTACACTATCCCACTACTCCAGCGGTTAAAGTTGCCTCAACCGACGACGAGGTAATTGAGCCTAAGGAGTCTTTTGTTGATGTCGTTGCCCAGAAAACAGCACAGCGCGTCGAACTTGTTTCGCAGATTTCCGTTGACTCCGACCTCGGAATTGAGTCAACTCAGTTTTGTTGCGAAGCTGACTCGACGAGCTATCCGACGATGGGTCACACGCTGTCAGACTCCTCCGGGAAGACCTCCGAATCTGTTCTCAAAGTCGACTGCAGTGTTCTGCAGAACGATCATGTTGATTCCGTTGTTGAGGATGAGGTAATTGATGGCGTGTCTCAAGAGTTAGCGATTGTACCTCTTGGGCATGTTCATGAAGTTCCAGCTGCTGAGATTTGTGTGGTCATTGATCCTATTCTTGTTGAAGATCAAGTCCGTTCAACGATCGCGCATGAAGGTGTTGTTTTTGGGGTTCCTATACCTCGAATTCTCCTGGCACCTATTCCACCCATTCCTCCATCATCTTCTTTGAAGGTTGCTGCTCCTTCCTCGCTGATCATTGCTGACTCGATTCGAGGACGAATCGAAGATAAGAGGGGGAGAATGATGCGGGTCAAGATGGCATGTGGGTCAAACAACGATCATGATCCTGGCGACGACTCGAGGACGAGTCGATTTCAAATGGAGGAGAATGATGTCATCCTCAAGCGGAAGAAGAAGGCTCCACCTTGGGAGTCGTTAAAGAAACGACGTTAATTATTTTATTAATTATTATTTTATGCAATTAGATTAATAATGTACAAGATTATATCTCCTCTAGATATATCTTGTTCCCTAAACTTTAGAATTATATCTTCTTAGAATTTATTTATCTTTAAGTTATTTCATTTATCTTAATAGAATTAAATCTATCCAAACCCCTTTCCTTTGCAAGGAAGGATTGGTTAGATCTCTTAGAACTTTATTATAAATTCATGTTACACCCTTTGAATTTAATCAGATTGAACAGAATTGAGAAACCCCTTTATGGATTAAAGGGTTCTCGATTATCAATCCAAAAGCCCTCGAAATCTCACGTCTTCAATCCTACGTTTACATCTTACGTTCTAAAATCAAACACATCCCTATATACTCCAATCATCATCTTCATCCTCCGTTCATCACAATCACCGTCACCTTGGTCCTTGATCAAACCCACGAGCGCAACCAGGAAGAGGAACACCGGCTTGGTCCCTGGACACCGGCGGCCCGGCTTCGGCGGCTCCTGCTCCTGCGCGCTCAGGCACTCGCGCGTCCAGGCGTCTCGGGCTCCTGCTCTCGTGATCGCTGTCTCGATCTCGCACACGCTCGCTAATGCTGTCCCGCGCTCGATCGCCCCCATTCGCCATCAGCAAGCCCGGCACCGATCCGCGTCCGCACACCCTGAGGAGCTCTCTCCTGTGTGCTCGGTCGCGTCCCGCAAGCGCGCGCCAAGCCTCGCACCAGCAGCTTTCTTTCTTTACTCGCTTTAAGCTTGAGTTTCATTAGTTGAATTTGCTTAAGATAGCAACTGTTAGTTTGTTAGTTTTAATTTAGTTTTTCCATCGTTGTTAGCAGTTCAATTTTCTTAAGTTAAGACTAGTGACTTTGTTTAGTTATTAATTAGCTTAGTTAATTTTAGTCAATTCAAGAGAAATCAAGGAGTATAAGCAAGATCGACGTTATTAGTTTAGCAATCGGCCGGCCTAGCCGATTGCTATACATCAAATCTCGTCAGCTATATTCTTGGAGTTACGCTTACTGCTCTAATAATACCAAAAATAAGAAATAAAATTAGTTAATCATGAAAGTAAGTTTATGGAATTTCCGAGGCCTTTCCAAACGAAACATTTGGACTCAAACTGATTCGACATGCAAAAATGAACATATTCAAATACTAGCGCTTGCTGAAACCACTAGCTCTGGGAACAGAAACTCATGGTGGCTGAGATGAGTATTCTCAGGTGGATGTGTGAATTTACCTTGCGCGACAGAATCAGAAAGGAGCCTACCCGTGAAAAGGTAGGAGTGGCTAGTATTTAGGATAAGTTGCGGGAATCGAGACTCCGATGGTATGGGGATGTTCAGAGGAGAGATCCAAATGCGCCGGTGCGTAAGTGTGACAACTTGGCTATCGAAAGAGGTCGACGAGGAAGAGGGCGTCCAAAGAAGAGCTGAGGTGAAGCGATTAGAGATGATCTGACTACTTTGGGACTCTCGGAGGAGATGACACGCGACATGATATAGTGGAGGAGTGCTATCCGAGTTGAAGAACGCTAGTCAGGGGCAAGGTTTCTCACTCATGCTTCCGTTCTATCTCAACTTTCCTTGCGTGCATCCTTTCCTACTTTCCATCTTTGTCCCTATCCTAATTTCCAGTTTCTTGTCGGTGGTTTTCCTCTTTTCTTTGATGTCCAGTCATGGGTCACTCGGAAACACCCTCTCGACCTATTCGGGGCAAGGGTGCGTACATCTCGACCCCTCAGACCCTGCTCTAAGCAGGAGATACTGGGTTTTTTGTTGTTGTTGTTAGCGCTTGCTGAAACCAAGATCCAAAACCCGCTAAAAGAATCTCTTTGGTGTCGCACGGGATTCGATAACCTTTGTTGTTGTTGTTGTTGTTGTTGTTGTTGTTGTTGTTGTTGTTGTTGTTGTTGTTGTTGTTGTTGTTGTTGTTGTTGTTGTTGTTGTTGTTGTTGTTGTTGTTGTTGTTGTTGTTGTTGTTGTTGTTGTTGTTGTTGTTGTTGTTTGCTTGCTGAAACCAAGATCCAAAACCCGCTAAAAGAATCTCTTTGGTGTCGCACGGGATTCGATAACCTTTGGTTTTGTCCCTCTATTGGCCTATCAGGTGGCCTTTGCCTTTTGTAGAAATCATCCCATTTAAACAAAGATTCATTTACAGTCAACTCTTCAGGAGAACGATATATTCTGTCTGAATACCATAACAACAACCACAACCTAACATTTGTAATCTTATTTGCCTATGCACCCCCACACCATCACGAGACGCTAGCATTTTGGAACAAAATTTCTGCTATACTCCTACGCAACTCTCACCCATTTATCATAGTTGGAGATCTAAACGACATTTTAAGTACCTTTGACAAGAAAGGTGGAGCTATCCCTGCGCTCTCAAGGTTCCAAAGACTTACAGACCTTATTTTAAAACATGATCTCATAGATCTCCCCACGATTGGAAATCAATTTACATGGCGCAAAAGCTCTAAGGTAGAAAACAACACCTATGAAAAATTAGATCATTTTCTAGTCCACAAAAACATATATGCAACGCTCCCACATTTAACCACCAAAAATCACGCTTTCACAACGTCCGACCATACACAAATAACCCTTGAACTTTTCCCAAATGAACTACCAATAATACAACCTTTCAAGTTTGAATTAGCTTGGACTAAACACAAGGATTATGAAAAGTTGGTTAAGCAGGCTTGGCGTATTAACCCTGTGGGTTCCCATCTCTTTAAGCTAGTCAAACGACTACAGAAGCTCAAAAAGAAAAGTAAACTTTGGAGTAAACGAACTTTTGGGAACATATTCACACAAATTGCTAACACCGAAACTGAACTGCAACATCTACAAACTCAACTATTCACAAAATACGACAAAAACATAGACATGAAGCACAAACAAATGCTAAACAAATACAACCACTTGGTGAATTTCCAAAAAACCTACTGGGGCAAGACAACAAAGAGAATCCACATCAAGAACATAAACACAAACTCCAAATATTTCCATCGGGTGGCAACTGGAAGAAGAAACAGAAATATAATAAAAAAAACCTAGCCACCAAGGAAGGAATTAACCTCAGTATAGCAACGCAAATTAGGGATTAAATTAAGACGGATTTTCCAACCGTTTTTCTGCTACACCCCAAATTCAAGGGATGTGTCGTCTTTTAGACCACATTACGCCAACTATCACAGAAGCAGACAATGATTGGCTTACACATCCAATTACGAACTCTGAAATTAGGTTAGCTGTCTTTTCACTAGCTAGAGATAAATCTCTGGGACCTGATGGCTTCCCTGCGGGATTTTTCAGAACCTATTGGCACATTGTCGGCCTCTCTGTCATCAAAGCTGCTAAGGGCCTTTTCTTCAGTGGGAAAATTCTTAAACAAATAAACCACACCTTTATCACACTAACACCCAAATGCGATAACCCACAAACAACAAACGACTATAGACCCATTAGCCTTTGCTCAACTATTTACAATTTTTTTTCCAAGATCTTACCTACCAAATTGCGACAAATTCTTCCCAAAATAGTTCACCCACTCCAGAGTGACTTTATAGCTAAACACTCCATCCAAGACAACATTCTCGTCGCAAATGAGATATTCCACTCTTTTTAACACAAAAAGGGATTCACAGGTTGGATGGCTGTCAAACTTGATACGGAAAAGGCATTTTACATGGTTCGCTGGGAATTTCTGCCTAAAATCCTTGATAAATTTGGCTTTTCCAGCAAGTTCTGTTGTTGGATAAAGGAATGTATAACAACAGTGACCTACTCAGTCTTAGTTAACAACGAACCCACATATCTGTTCTCCCTATCAAAGGGGCTGAGGCAAGGAGACCCTCTACCCCCATACCTTTTCCTTCTGGTCTCCGAGGTCTTCGCTAGAGTATTGCAATCTGAAGCAAAGTTACCAGGTAGTCACCTTGGCATCGCAATTACGCGAGCGTGCTGCAAGATCCTCTTTTTGGCTTTCGTTGACGATATCATCATTTTCGCGTCAGCTTCAAAAAAAGATGCGACCAAATCAATGCAACAACATGAAATATTTTCCAACACTCGGGCCAACGCATTAACTTTCATAAATCAGCATTTTATACTACACTAAACACAAGCAACACAATAAAAAAATACTATAAAAAGTGAACTACAAATTCCATACACGACCAACCTTGGCAAATACCTAGGATGCCCGGTCATTACCAGTAAAGTTTCAAGCTTCACATTTGAAGACATTATAAACTTAGTAGAACCCAGCTGACAAAACGGACTGCAAACAATTTATCACAAACCGGAAGATGCGCCATTATAAAATCTAACCTGGCTGCAAAACCCTTACACATAATGCAATGCTTCCTTCTCCCGGTCCATATCCACAAAGAGTTAGACAAGATCAAAAGAAACTTTCTCTGGAACAAGGGCCCGAAACACAAACCCCTGAGTAACTAGTTTGAAGTATGTAAATCTCGTTCAAATGGGGGCCTAGGCCTACGCACATATGAAGTTATGAACAAGACTCTGCAACTAAAACTCGTTTGGAAAATACTAGCCTAACCGGACAACCCCTGGGTTAAATTAATATCTCAAAAATACTTGAAAGATAAACCAATTCTCAAATACGAGAAAAAAAGAAAAGTATCATGGTAATGGTCAAAACTAACCTCTCTTATCCCCCTATTTCAAAGTGGGCTTCGATTGGGCATTTCTAACGGGAATTCAATTAACTTCTGGCATGACCTTTGGACTGGGGACCACCCTTTATCATCCCATGTCTCTCAGCCAAGCCTAATCGACAACAACCTCATGGTTGACAATTTTATAACAGATAATCATCTTTGGGAAATCAATAAATTACACACTAGTTTAAATAACCTAGTTAGCAGGGAAAACCTTGGACAACATTAAACAAACACCAATTCCAAGACACATTCACCAAGACAGGCGATACTGGACCCCTAGCAAAAATGGTTGGTTCTCTACTACTTCGGCAGTCGAACTCATAAACAGGGCAAAAAATCATTCATTAACGGAGTTACACTGGATATGGACACTCGACGTGGCCCCCAAAATTTTTTTGTGGCGAATCACCAAAAATGGCTTACTCACATCTGCCAAACTTGCCTCCCGAGGCGTCAGCATTTCCACCGATTGTCCTCTATGCGGAATGAACTTTGAGGACACTAACCACTTTTTATTCTGATGCCCAATAACAACACAATCAATACAACAACTATCATCAAAAATCTATAAAACCCTTTGTATTGTCTATGATTCCACTTCCACCATCAACGAAACTCTATGTGCGCTCCATTCCTCTCTGAGCAAATCAGAATTTTCATCACTTGTTACTGCCTGGTGGTGTTCTTGGTACTTCATAAACATAACACTCTTTGAAAAAGTTAATCCTAACCCAAAAACAATAGTATCTTTCATCAAGGAACAATTAGCTAACTGAGAGAAAGCAAAAACTAATGATTTAAGTTCAGAACAGGACACCGATAAAAAAGAACCCAATCCCAGAAAAATGAGAAAACACACATGAAATGGATTAAGCCGAGACATAACTGACATAAATTAAATTTTGATGGAGCCTTTTCCCCTAACAATAACAACTCTTATGGATTTATTATAAGGGATAGTCTAGGTCGTACTCAATATGCCGAATATTGGTCATCACCACTTCTCTTTGTAATTCAATTAAAATGCTTTGGTCTATGGAGAAGAGTGGTTACATCGCTCGACCTAAAAATTCCGCGTATTTGCATTGAAGGCGATAATCTTAGTATTATCAATAGCCTCAAGGAAGGTGCGTCTTGCTTTAGCGCAATAGAGATGCTTGTTCCCAACACACTATGCGCCCTGTGTAAGTTCTCTGAATTTAAGATCTCTCATGTCTTTAGGGAAAACAATCTAGCTGGTGACCGTCTATCTCACCTTGGGATTGATTTCACCGGCTTGACTTGCCCCTCAGACGTAGTTCTAAGTAGCATCATCCGTAAGGATGCTCTTGGCTAGTTGGTGTCCCAATTCCAACTGCCAAATTCTTTCTTGTTAAAAAAAAATAGTGAGGAAGGTGTACATTGCTTTTTTTTAAGGAAAATGAAACTTAAAATAAAAATAAAGTTTGCTATCGAAATGGTGAATATTTTGCCAAACACACGTGAAATTCATCAGAAAGTCGGCAACAATCGTCGGAAGTCAAAGTCGGTAAGTCTTTCAAGTCGACATGTCTTTGTCATCCCCGTTATCATCAGAAGGCGAAGTCGGCATATCCGTCACCGACACTAACATCATATGTCGACATATCCCCTTGGAAGTCAAAGTCGAAAGTCTCGAATATGCCCTCGAAATTGCCTTCGAACACAAAATTTCAGGGTATTTAAGCTGGAAAATGCACTCGAATTTACATTCGAAACTATTTAGTCTCGAATTCAGCCTAGAATATGCCCTTTTAATTTTTTGAATATGAAAGGCAGAGACGGCTCAAGTGTTGCCGGATTCGACAGTCGGTAACATCTCATGTTTTGCTGTTCCTGGAAGCTGGTGTCGGCTATCCTCTTTACCGACATCGGAATCCGGTGAACGCACCGTGCATTTGGTGATATGAGGTCGTGCCAGTAGCAAGATGACTTAAAATAATATAAACTACTGTATCAAAGATGAACAAAAAAAAAAACGAAGTATGAACTTTCAAAATTGCATATTTATATACAAACTATATCTAGTTAAATCAATAACGATTCAATGGTAAAAACTCACAAATGTAAAATAAATTTGGACTCTAAATGTAATTAACAAAAAAAAAATTGGTGAAAACATTTAAAATTAAGAGGGAAATTTACTGTTCATCATCTTCTCCATCCTTCCATCCCGTTCCCTTCAAATCTCATCCACCTCAACCATAGTTCCCGTCGCTGCCAACATCACTAGTTACTAGAATCTACCTCAACACCATTAAATAGTCTTCTTTGTCTCCCCGTCATGGATGAATCAAAACCCACCATTTCCTTTCATAGATGAAGAATCAATGAAGTAGAAATCAAACAAAAATACATTTATACCCCTTATTATTACTCTACTTTTTTACTTTCTCAAAAACTAAAACTAACAACTATCTAATCATTACAAGGGCAATTTTGTAAAGGGGGCGACAAAATACCTAAAATGACAAGTTTTTCTTAACAAGATTTACTTCCTAAAACAACAAGTTTTAATTAACAGATGGAGAAATAGATATGGTCATATGACTCAAATTCTTTAGTTAGAGACTTGAAATCACATGTTATCGAAATCCCTCAACTAATTTCATCATTTGATCATGCATGGATGAGATCCTAAATCACTTCCATTCCAACAAAAATTATCTCCCATGGCAAATTTTTGAGAAACTTGCAACCAAATTTGTCCATCATCCCGTCAATTAGCCCTGATCCAATCATGAAAGGGGTAAAAAGGGACAAATCAAGCATTCAATCTTTGATAAAAAGTTGTCTTGCCACCATATTTTTTTTTGATTAAGAAAGAATTCAGAAAGTCAGAGACTAACTGATAGCATCCTTGAAAAAAACGAGCTAGAGAAAGATCTTCCAAAGGAGTAAAGCTTGGGGACTTAGTTTTCCCTTCAATGCCTTTTCCTCGTATAAATAGTAAACATAAATGACAGTGGAATAACTCAACTCTCCATGTCATGTTCTTTCTTGAGGCCTATCACAATTATAAAGATGGAGACTTTAACAGAGAATAGTCAGGCTCGTATAACAGTGGGCACAGAGTATGAGAGTAAGAAGCTCTTAAAACTTCAGAGATAAAAAAAAAATAGAACAATTCAACTACATGACAGTTTTTTGGAGGAAAATTGATCAGATTGATTTATCACGTCCATAAACTGTTAATACTATGATAGTAGAAGGCCCACCTGATCAAGCACCACTCCAATATCTCTATTTTTTCAGTTGTATCACGCCTTGTCCTTCTTGCTAGGCATACTTCATCGTATACACAATACACCCAAGAAAATGTAAGCTTGGCTAATAAAAGTGCAGCATATCTTACATGAATTGGAAATCTCCAATTTCTTAACTTAAAAATGTAAGCCTGACTGAAAAAAAAAACTTCAACAAAGTATGAATACGAGACTAGAAAAAAATCAATCAGCACTTGCAAGAGCTAAAATAGATGGATTAAGCATGACAAAGATCGAAAAATATAATCAACTATAAGATCTTGTATTTGTAAATGCCTCTTTGCTTTCATCTTATATCTTTATTCCAGTTACTTTGCTACTGTAAGGCTATTTAATAAGATATATGGAAATTGTCTAGGGACTTCCAAATGTAAAATCACTTCACTAAGAGTTTAAAATTAAAACTGCTATAACACACACAAACTACTAAAGCTAGTTCTTAACCAATTTTGAATGGATGAAGTGCCTCTTTTTTTTTGTTGAATTCTGGAAAATTTATAATATTAAATATGAAATTGTAGGCCACATGAAACATACAAAATAGACCATCCAACATTAATTGCCTAGAATTTTCTAAATCACATGGAACCATATTGCAAAACAAGATGCACACTACTTAAAATATCAGTGTTAAGGCATAAAAACGGTACTAAATTCATAGCACTAACCTAAATAAAATACTTCTTTACATTATGCAATTTCCCCAAATCACACATTCTGTAAAAATATAGAAAATTTAACATTACTTATAGTATGAAATTATTTGACTAGCTGTATTTTATTTTACAGACAACTAACTATATAATAGTAAAGCACTTAGCCAAGAAGTAAATTATCAGCTAATCGTACAACTATTATGTCCAAGAAGGCTACATAGAGATGAGAGAAGTATCAAGCTAAGAACACCCCTATACTTAACTTTGCAAAACATGTACAGGATGAGAGTCCAATATCACCAATTAACCATCAAAACGAGAGATAAATAATCAATGGATCGGAACATGTAATTGATATTGGAAATCTTTAGTTTCTCAACTGTAAACCATTAAAGCATAAAAATATCATCAATCTACACTCAAATATCGCCCAAACCTGAGAAATTCATGAGACATTATGAAACCCTATTTTCAACCCCTAGTTCACCAAGTGTGAAATCAGAGAGAGAAAATGAAATTGCACCAAACCACATATAGTTCATTTGAAAACTACATATTCAAATAGACAATCAATGGAACAATTTAACTCTAGAAAGGAAACGAACCAGGAAGGTCGCGAGACTTAGCAAGAGAAATTGAATGACAAGATGCCAATGAGAGATTGTTGGCAGCAAAGGGAAGAACTGAAGGAGTCATTGCTCGACAAAATACTGGAAATCGAAAGGTCACATTAGGGACGATTGATGGCATGGATTTGGAATCGAAGGCGGCGCTAGGAGAATCGCTCCACGCTCAGTAGAAAACTGACCTAATTTGAGGGATAAAGCGGTGGGAAGAACTTAAAAAAATTTAAAATTTTCCCAAGGCTGAAGCGCCTAATTTCCCCGCTTTGGAAAATTGAAGCCCGCTGCATCTGCCCTAAAAAACCGCTTCATTTGTTTTGTTTTTTATATTGTAGAAAACCGCCACATATTACAAACCGAACGGTACATGTTACTAAACAAACCGCCACATTAGACTATTGAAAACCGCTCCCTTAGCTTTTCAGATTAAAATGGGTCTAAAATGGTTATACATTGTGAAAACCGCTACATAAACCGCTACTTATATAAAACCGCCACAATTAGCCGCTACATTTGATCATTTATGTAGTAGTGAGTAGAAAAACTAGATGACTCGATAGAGTAACCAAGGTGTACGACCTTGTCAGACACTCAATTGCCAATGCGGGAAGCATGAGAGTATGAAACCTCTCTCATATTTGTTAGTAGAAGTTTGATATCCAATATGAGAAACTCAATTTCCCAAGGGAAAGGAGAACCCTTTTGTAGGTGATTTTTGATAAAGAGAGAGTCACCCTCAATATGAGTTTTGGGAAGTCTGAGCTCCAATGTTTTGGAGGCCTCAGCTTTTAGGGCCAAGGCTTCGGCCATGATTGTAGTTTGGATGCCAACCCGCTCACCCCAGATAAAGATGGGTTGAATAAACCAATCACGAATAATGAACCCGGTAGAACTGTTTCCATTTGACAAGGAGGATCTGTCAAAGTTTAATTTAAACCAACCAGTCCTAGGTTTATGCCATTTAATGTTATTTTTAGAAGTCGCAGGAGTATCATGCAGTGTTTTCATACTAGAATTTCTGGGATGTTGTTGTGTCGTGACGTCATGTGATTCCAACACAGAAGTTACATTCCATGCATGAATATGCGACCAGACAGAGACATTAGTCGCATTAGAAGACGGAAGAGGTTCATTCCTGAAAATGAGGTTGTTTCTTATCTTCCATGTGGTCCACCAAGTGAATGCAATTAACTATTTTTCCGAATTGGATAGTTGTTCCCCAAGGTTTTGAAGGAACAATTTTATATCCCTGGACGGAGGGATAAGTCCAATAATTTTGTGAATTATCTGATGACTAAGGATTGAACGGGATATGGAGGAGTGCCATTCAATGAACCAATGAAATTCATCTTCATAGCATTGGGTATTGCAAAATTCCGTTCCGCAAGGCGTTCTTTAGTTGGAAGACCATATTGATTAAGCTTCCATAGGAAGTTTTTTACTTTAGGTGGATCCGAGATTTTCCAAATCCAGGGATTTACGTCATCTGTAAGAAGGTGCTGGTTGGAGACAAACTTATATGCACTAGAGGTTGTAAACCAACCATTCTTATCCGACCACCAGAAAAGCATGTCTTCTAGATAATTTATCGGTAATGGTATGTTCATAATTTCTTCCGCGATCTATGGTGGCAGGAGCAACCGTAGTTTTTCTTCCCACCATTTACCCCCAATGATGTAGTCACTAACATGTTCATCGTCGCTGTGCGATAGGTGACGAAATTCGATTTAAAAAAGGCCTCCATTTTTAGTGGGACCCGGGAATAAACCCAGTGGGGCCTCCAATATTCCCAACGGACTTACCTGACCCGTATCGAAATGATCGATACAGCCCAACCTGTGCCGCGGGAATAATTTTATTTTGTGCTTTGACAGATTATCCCCTTATCGAGGTTTCCTCAGACGAAGTGGGAATCAACCACTTACCTGTCGCCGTTGGCTAGCTTGAGATCCAACAGCAACAAGTTTTTGATTCTTACTTCGGGCTTTCAAAGGGCATGGACGGCTTTAGTTTATCGGCAGAACAGTTCCTTCTCCTGAAAAAGAGTTCTCCGCATGTCCAGCTTTCTTTCCTTCTCTCTATCTTTTCTTTGCTCTTCTCAGGATAGTCGATCTAGGTCCGCTTGTTTTTCTCCTCTCTTGCCGTCCAAAAGTCCCTTCTTTGTATGATAGTTTTTGCTTTTATAGGTGATGGGCGACCTTCAAATGACTAGCCACGCGGGGTTTGTTGTTTGACATGTGTCCAACTCGTGGGGTGTGAACATGTCTGACACGTGCCCCTCTCTTCCATCCGCGGATGATATAACTTGTGTGAGTGATGGTTTTCTGTTGGATGCTCGTCCGCGGATGATCTTGGTAACTGTCTGAGGTGACGTCTGTGATGATTTTTACTATATTCGCCTATTGTTATGACTTTTTTTTAATGCCTATCCAGATGTTTTTATTATTCGTTTCGTCATAGCTCCTCGGGCTGGGTCGATTTCCTCAAGGTTTGACGCGGGCCGATAATTTTTTTTTAGAAAACATCTGACTCTCTGTGGTTGTCCCAATTTTGCTTTATTCTATCGATGATGGGTTTTTTACTTCTTTGTGTTGGCCCATTTAGGGCCCATTAGGCCCATTTCTGTCTGGAATTTCAACAGTCGGTAATTTTTCTATAAGTTACCCCGTTCCGTTCTCTTCACTTCACATTTGTCTTCTTATGTTTTTCCAAAGACTTTTGTTCTTATCTACAGCTTGGTTTTCTAGTGGCGGTCTTAGGTTTCTGGTTGCAGTTTGGTTTAAGTTTTCGGCGAAGTTCTTCAGAAATTCAAGGTATTTCTTCTCGCTTCGAATTGTTTTCTAAGTTCTTTTTCTTTTCAATTCCTCGAATTTCTTGATGGGTAGATCGTGAATTAGGGTGGGATTTTGTCTCTGAATCTGTTATTGAGCGAGGTTTTGTTTCGCGTAAGTAAATCTTCATACAATTTTCTCTAGTTTGTTTGGGAATGGCTATCCTCAGCGGAGAGCACGATGTGTTGGATGAATTTGAGAGAGGAGAAGGGTGGAGAGGTGATGTCGCTTCGTCTTCTCAACCGCGTCAACCTCAGGAGGTCCTTTCCTCTTCTTCTGAGAGTTTTTCTTCTAGCTCTGGTGGTACCTCATCGGGATCATCTTCTGCCACATCTACATCGACTCTGAATCGGGTTGGCCCTACGGGCAGCCCTATTAAGGTGAGAAGGCGCCGGAAGCGTACTGACCCTGATTACTATTCTTCTCCTTACACAGTTTCTTCTTCTTCGAAGGGATGCGCGGGGGATGAAAATTCTGAGGATGGGGGTGAAAAAGGTGCTTGCTCTTCTGAGGACGTGAGTCTTTCTTCCACTTCTTACCCTGTGGACGCTGATCAAGAGGTTGAAACTGTTTGGATTCCGTACAAAGCTTCCCCTATTGGCGTAGCAGAAACTCTGAAAAAGATCCCTTCCAAAGAAAACTTGACTGATTTGGATACCCCGTTGTATGACCTAAGGGATTTAGACACTTGTCTCTTCCTTGGAGATTTTAAGCTTCTGCCGCATCCGTCTGATCGCCCAATAGTTGTAGCTGAGGGGATGTACTACTTTACTCGGGTTGGCCGATCTTGACGCTATTTCTCGAGTTTTTCCATGGCCTGCGGGACTGGAGTTTTGCCTTCCTGAGGAGGGGGAAGGCTGTTTGGATGCTTATGAGGATTGCTTGGTTGTTTACGCGGCCAGCTTGTCTCATGGTTTTCGACTTACCTTACACCCCTTTTTCTCGGAGTTCTTGAGTGAATACAACTTAAGCCCTGCTCAGATTGTTCCCAATGGTTAGATGTTTTTCACTAGCTTTATTATGAGGTGTAAGGAGATCGGGGTTACTCATTCTTTGAAGTTGATGTTTAGTATATTTTCTTTGAAAAGGGGGACCCAGGACTCGAGGTTTTATCAGTGCAACTCTAGCTGTGGTTACATGGAGAAGCTTTCTAGCAAACCTAATTGGAAATATAAGTGGTTCCTGGTCCGCAACAGGTCTGGAAATGGTTTCAATTGTCGGACTGTCCCAGGGCGTTTTTGTCCTGTGAAAAAACCGATTGTTCCCAATCTTCCTGAGTTTAAACAATCGTTTTCTCACACACCTAGGTTTCCCTGGGATAAGATGCTCTCCGCGTTCCGGCTTGTTTTCTAGACACAATGGATTTGGACTCCCTTTTCAAGTGTCATAGGGCAAAATCTGAGAAGAAGAAGAAGAAAAGTTCAGACATTCATGACCCCTCTATCCCCCCTTCAGTCCCTGAGGCAGCTCCGATTATTGACATGACTATAGCAGGAGATACTGGTGCTCTTGTAGAGTCCTCTTCATTAGTTCTTGTGTCTCAGGAGAAATGTGTTCGTCCATTTGTCCCTGAGACTGCCAAGAAGAAGATAAAGGTTAGCATAGTTGTTGGGTCGTCTGCCGCGGATGAAACGGGGCTCTTTCTTGAGGGTGAAGCGACTCTTCGTGAGTTTCCCATTCCAGGTTTTGATATGGTTGGCCTGCGGGGTCTCGCCTTTCCAGCCAAGAAACGTTGCCTTCCTGAGCAAGGATATGTTAAGCGATTAGATGCTGTTAATCTTTTGACTAAATTTGACCGTCTTAACCAGTGGGTAAGTTTTTATATTCCGCGAGTTACTTTTTGTTTTTGTTTTTAGAAAAATCCGACGTGGTTTAACTCTGGCCTTTTTCTTCTTTGTCTTGTTCAAACAGTTTTCGGTTTCAGCTAAGGGTTATCCAACAGGACGTCGAAAGACGTTTGGTGTGCGGTGAAGAGAGCCTTAACAAGAAAGATGAGGAGATTAAGAGATTGTCTCACCAGCTGCGGATCCTTGGGAACACCGTTGGTGACCCAGCTGTGGTTGAGAAGTTTAAAAAGAGGTCCGTGGAACTTCATGAAGAATTGCAGACACAAAAAGAAGCTATGGAGGTTTTGAAGAAAGAGCACGGTGATCTGAAAACTTGTTTGGACGTTGCCATCTCCCGCGTCAAAGAACTTGAGGCCGCGAAAGGGTGTTCGCGGGAACTTCTTCAAGCAAAGCATGCCAGTATCGATAAGCTGGAAGAAGATTTTTCAATCCTTCGTGAGGTGCAATCTTTTACTAAACAGGAGCTTGATAATATCAAAGCGCGTTCAGACCAAGATGTGGCTCTTCAATGGCTTCAAAGTCGAGAGGGTTTGGCTTATTTGTCCTCTGAGTGGATTAAAACTGAGGCTGGTGCATCTTTCATGTCTTCTGTAGCCAAAGCTTGTCTCCAGACTCCGAAAGGCTCCAGCATTTTGAAGGACAAGTGTTTTAGCTATTTTCAGAAGGGGATGGCTGTGGGGATTAATCAAAGTGTAGTACGTTCTACGGCTAATCCTGGAGTTCTCTTAGAGAAATTTGAGCCGAGCATGACCAGTGCCGACAGGGGGCTTTCAAAGGAGGAGATGGTAGCGAAAGAGTCATACTCCGAGGATGAAGATGCCGAGGACACTGGTGATGACGCTGGAACGTCGACCACTACTATTTGATCTTTGATGTTTTAGCTTTAATCAGTAACTTGGGAATGAAACTTTTCTATCTTGAGAACCTATGATGGTTCCTTTTTGGCGCTCTATGTGACGTCTGTCTTTTGTGAAGTTGGGCTCAAGACTTCTTAGACGAAACTTCGTATTCTTGTATATTTTTTGCTCGTTAATGCTCTGATCTTTTTCTAAGTGTGGAAAGGATTAGTCCGAATGTACAAAGCCTTTTCCCACTTGTCTTTAATTCTCAACATTGGGATTTTTTTAAGGCCTCAAACCTCCTATCCTTTTTACTGCTTCTCATGTGTCGACAACTAATTGTGTTTTCATACGCGTCATGTCTTCGGGAGGTTTTAACCCTTGGGCCTTTTTTCAAAAGATTGAAAATGTGGATCAACTTTATCGACTAGTGAGTTTCCTTTGCTTTTCCTTAGAAAGTTTAGTCTGTCTTTTCCGAACTTTATCTTTTGTTTGCGCGCAGGTTATGCCTCCTCAATTTGAAGGTGAATATGGGCCGCTGCCGCCCAGATGGGCTTTTCTCTCATCGTATCTGGTTCGCGATTTCCCAGTGGCCGTTTCTTGGAGCGAGAACGGTCTTTTTCAAATTGACAGTAGATGGGACGAGTTTCTCGCCCTTCACTGCCTCGGGATAGGTAGTGCCATGATGTTTTTTCATAAGGGCAATGTTTCTTATAAAGTTTGCCCGCGTCGCAAAGTTGGGAATGATAACGAGGCTAGCCTTAGCTCTGTTTCCTCTTCATGTGGTTCAAACTGAACTTTTCCGATGATGTGTTTTCTTTCCTTTCTCTCTCTCTCTCTCTCTCTCTCTCTCTCTCTCTCTCTCTCTCTCTCTCTCTCTCTCTCTCTCTCTCTCTCTCTCTTTACTTTGCTCTTCTCAGGATAATCGATCTAGGTCCGCTTGTTTTTCCCCTCTCTTGCCGTCCAAAAGTCCCTTCTTTGTATGTTAGTTTTTGCTTTTATAGGTGATGGGCGACCTTCAGATGACTAGCCACGTGGGGTTTGTTGTTTGACATGTGTCCAACTCGTGGGGTGTGGGCATGTCTGACACGTGCCCCTCTCTTCCATCCGCGGATGATATAACTTGTGTGAGTGATGGTTTTCTGTTGGATGCTCATCCGCGGATGATCTTGGTAACTATCTGAGGTGACTTCTGTGATGATTTTTACTATTTTCGCCTATTGTTGTGACTTTTTTTAATGCCTATCCAGATGTTTTTATTATTGGTTTCATCACTAGGGATGTTTCTTTGGTAACACGACCATTAATGATCGGACAACCTAAGTATTTCTCAATGGATTTTTCATTCATGACACCAAGAATGCCTTGTATCTCCGTTATTCTAGTCCGGTTGATACCACTCGTGGTTTGGAAAGCGGATTTTCAGAAATTCACCCGCTGATAAAAAATCTGACAGTATTCCTTAATTGTTTTCTTGACCAGGCAAAAAGCGTCCGTCGAGCCTTTTGAAAAGATTAAAATGACAACTACAAAGGTTAGGAAGGGGATACAGAGCTCAGAACCTAGAATAAATAGAAACGACGAAATAGGATTGTCTTGTCATAATCCCCTCGAGGGATGAAATAAGGAAGTTGGACTGTTGTTAACCAGGACGGAGAATGAGACAGTTGAAATAAATTCAACAATCCAATTGATAAAGGTAGGGTGAAAACATAATCTTTCCATGACTATTTTGATGAAATGCCCGATCATATATGGTTTTTCCATATCGAGTTTAATACCTAGCCAACCTTTTTTGCCTCGGGGTTGACAGAAGGAATTGAAGATTTCATGAGCGATGAAAACATTATCTTGAATTGCCCGATCAGAGACAAATGCTCCTTGAAGAGGGTGGATGAGCTTACCAATAACTCTCTTCAGTCGTTCCACGAGAATTTTTGATATTATCTTATACACTGTAGAGCACAGACTAATAGGCCTTAATTGAGACGTGGTGGAAGGATTGTCACATTTTGGTAGTAGAGAGATGAATGTGTGATTAACTTGTTTAACGATTTTTCCGGAGAGGAAGAAACTTTTGACAACCCTGATTACATATGGACCGACAATATCCCAGTATTGCTTGTAGAACTCTGTTGTCATACCATCTGAGCCCAGAGATTTGTTATTTCCAAGACAAAACACAGACTTCTTAATCTCACCATTGGAGGGAATTGGAAAAAGCATGTTGTTATCGTCCTCTGTGATTTCATGATATATTAGTTGAAGGTGCTCCTAAAGAAGAGATTCCAAAATGGATTCTTTTTTGAAACGGAGCTCAAATTCCCGACATATTTCCCTTTTTATATTCTCATCACCACATATTTTAGTGTCGCCGGCTGATAAGAAAGAACGGATAATATTTCTAGAGCATCTACTAGAAGTGACTTTATGAAAGTAGGAAGTATTTGAGTCACCGAGTTTTAGGGGGCGCATTTTTGCCCGTTGATTCCAATATTGTTTTTGAAAATTTATAAGTTTCTCCTTCTTAAGAAGCAAATTTCTTTCTTTTCGAGCAATGTCAGAACTACCATTTTGCATAACTTGAACCTGTGTTTCGAGCAAAAGATCATCAACCTCTTGGAGTTGGCGAAAGATGTTCCCGAATGTTTTTTATTCCAGGCTTTAGCATGTTTTTTTTTTAAGAATTTTAGTTTTATGAGCAAGTTGAAACATGGAAGAACCATATGTTGATGATCTCCAAGACTGGGTTACAATATTTTTAAAATCTTCCGGATGTAGCCACATGTTCTCAAATTTAAAAGGAGGGATTTGGTGTTGAATGTTTTTATCGAGGTTAATAAAAATTGGGTAGTGATTGGAGGAAGAAGACGCATCATTTTTGGTAGCTATGGATGGGAAGAGGTTGGAAATCCGATGGGGGACAAGAGCCCGGTCCAGCTTTTCATACCTGTTATCCATACCCGAAATCTTTTGACGCCAGGTGAAGGGATTACCAAACGAAGGGATCTCAAGAAGTTGACAGTCATTTTTAAATGTAGATGGCCTATTGAACCTTGAAACGGAGGGGATAGCTCCACCTTTTTTTTTATCATTATAGTTGCTAGTTTTGTTGAGGTCACCAACCATGATACAAGGGAGCACTACTAGAAATTTGTGATTTAACATCGGTAATAACCAATGTCTTTAAAAAAAAAATCAATGTCTATGTGGGTGATGTAAAAAGTCAAAAGTTTTTCACATCGGCCAAAGCCCGATGTCTAAATAATTTATAACACCGCTTCTTTTTATAAAAATGAAATGTTTAATACTTTATATCATCACTTGTATAGAAATCCTACATATGTATATTCATTTTCTCTCTATAATTTGTAATGTTATTTTTCACCACAAAATGTGGCTATATGGAATAAATACAAAACCAATGTTATTGCGTATATTGAAATCATTTTTTGGTTTAAAAACAGTTGTTTATATATAGTAAAGACATCCTAAATTATTAGTGTGTCAGATGTGTTTAGTTCATAAAACTAGTGTGATTGTAAAAATGATGTGTTTAGTTCATAAAAATGACGTATTTAGTTCGTAAAACTGATGTTTTTTTGTACGTAAAGTTGATGTGTTTAGTTTGTAAAACTGATGTTTTTAGTGCATAACACTGATGTTTTTAGTTTGTAAAACTGATGTCTTTCGTTACAATAAAATGTTGTCTATTGCTTGTAAATCCGATGTGCTAGCTTATGAACCGAAGCAATTTGGTTCATAAACCCAATATCCTGTCTATATATATACACATACACCATACCACAATACCAACCAAAGAGAACATGTTCCTATCTATATATACACATACACCAGACGACAGTACCAACCAAAAAGAACATGTTTTCAAAACCTGTATATATACACATACACCATTACAAGAAACAATATGTTTAATAACTTTGCCTTGAGCAACAAACTGATCAACCAAAGTAGAAGCTCCAAGATATTAGCATAGTTGTTCATAACTTTGCCTTGAGCAATAAACTGATCAAATTGGAGCTATTTATGCATAAAGACAGTTATCTTGCACCTTTATTCATCATCTTATTTCGCTAATCAATGATGTTCTATATTTGGTCAGCCAATGCAGAGGCAGTGATTTACTCACTTTTGATCTCTTGAAAAGTGTTGTGTAGAAGTCATTTTCAGCTTCAGATTGTTCACACACAACGAGCCTAACAGTAGGTGGTAATGAAAGTATAAAACTGCACAAAAATAAAATGTCAGAGCTTGCTTCGAGTTCAATTGAGAAGCCAAGACAATTAATAGCAAGGATGCAAAGTGATCACCTTCCATCCTTGTCTTTGGTCTCCTTTGTTCTTCTTATCATTAACGGCTTCAAAAGTGCCTTAACCCATGAGAGACCTCAAGGATTACCAGACTCGTAAGGCTTCTGAATCTGATCTCGCCAACTGGACATAAATAGTTAATTGAAAACCACATTATAAACTTGATATTTTACAAAAGCCCATACAATACTAGTTGAAATGAGAAAACAACAATACGATGATCAGATAAATCTGATTTTATTCATACCAAGTCCCAGTTGCATCATGGCTCAACCTTTAAGAAGCAAATACTCATGGAATTTGCGCCACTGTACCTCAACATTATAAACTTCCACGGTACCAATAAGCTTATTCAAAGTAGCTTCAAAAATGGCTTGTTCAGATTGATCTTGTTTAACTTCTATAGCTTGAGCGGTGGAGACCATCTTACGCTTTACCAAAGCCTGACAACAAAAACATGCATCAACCTTACACAAAACACTAAGTTGTAAATGATTTTGTGATTGCTTTCTATTTTAAGGCCTGCACAAGTTAAACAAAAATATATTCTGTTGACTTTGTTCCTTAAATAGAGAAATGCAGAAATTGAAATATGACCAACATTCTAAAGATATCTACAATAGGGTCACCAAATTCGATTAATTTCAGAGTGTTGTGCAAATTTGATGAAAGCTTTCTCCTACTGCCTCTGCTGGCAGCATTCTATGGGGGCAGCAAATGGACATTTGCTGATCTGGATGCCCTAAGACTAGGAGTGCTTTGTCGAGCATTAACACCATTCTTTTAGCTAGACATCGACTCTTCAACAACTCTCCCAGCACTAGACCATTGCTTAATTATCATATGAATGATCTGTCATCCTCTCACTAGATTTGCCTAATCGGGATGTAATATGCCTAGAAAGACCAGGACCATATTCAAAGGTTGGGTGTTAGAGAGAGATTCTTGAGAGAGAACTCTCTTTTGAGAGTTCCTCTTCTCTTGGTTTTCTCTTCTCGTCTTGGCCCTTCCTACAATCCCTACCCACGATCTTCATTCCATTTGGGTATTGTTCTCAAACTCAAATCTATTTGGTGGTAATTACCGGGTTTATTGTAAAATTTTAGTGATTATCTTGGGGTTGAGTAGTTCTATTTTGATGTGTTGGTGTGAGTCGTTCCATTGTGGTTCGGTTCTAATGAATTGTCATGGGATGGTTTTCCGGCGTCATCTGCCTATATTTGGGCGGTGCTCGGCGGCTCGGGTCTGGATTTGAGAGTTTCAATGCGTCATCTTCCTTGTGGCTAGATCTGGATCTTGCTTTGCGAAACAGTAAGCTTTGCCCCCGGATCTGGGCGGTTTCAGTGGGATGGGTTCCGGTTCTGGGCATATTTCGGTGGTGCTATCTCGTCCTCGCTCAGTTCTGGTTCGTGAGTTCTTGGTTAGTGTCGTCGATGAAGCATGTGGGTGCTTGGATCTTGCTCTCTTGGCCGGATTTATTCTCCTCCCCGGTTCGTGAATTGAGTTTGGGAGGCGTCGGCTCAGATCTGACTTTGAGTTGTCGGATCTTATTTGCTTCCCCGTTTTATCGGCCTAGATCTATACTTGGGTAGCGGCGGCTTTCCTTTCAGGAAGGTTTGTCCGGTGGGTCATGGTGTGGTGGGCGCCCCGGGGACGTGAACCCGGCGTGTTAGGGCTCGTGAAGCATTTGGGTCCACCGTGGTTTGGCCGGGGTGCTGCTGCGTGCTGCCAGTCGTCTTCTCCTTTTTTGGTGGTAACCACCGTGCTATCTTTGTTCGATCTGGGCGTGTCGGGCTGGCCTTGAACCCCTGTCTCGGGCCATAATGGGTGGTGTTGGTGTTGTTCTTGGATGTGGAGGCCTGTGGAGAGGAGCCACTGCATTGGGCTCGGCCGGGTCTGCAAGGACACTCCTTTCGTGCATCTCTTCAGCTCAAGCCAGGTCGATCTGGTGTGAGTGGTGCTGAGATAGGTTATGTTTGTGCGGTGTTGGATTTGTGTCTGATTCGCTAGTGGTCGAGTGTTTCTTCCCTATTGCCGGCGGTGAGCAGCTCTATTTTAATGGTGGGTTTCATGTGAGTTCTTCCCTTCTGGTTACGCCGGAGAAGGCTTGGCGCGTGCAGCAAGGTGTGGGTTGGAGGCCTGTGGGTGACGTCACCTGTGATGCTTTCCCATTTGCTTTTTCTAAAGCTGCAATTGATTTTGCTCTTTTGGAATTGCTTTTTAGTGAAAGGTTCCTTGACTAAGTGTGTTGCTGTGTTGACAGGGCTGTGGAGGGGGGGGGGGGGGGGGGGGGGTCCCTCCTTTAGTTTATTATCTTGCAAATCTTTAGTTTATTATCTTGCAAATCTTTTGGATGGTAGTGCTGAACTCGGCAAGTAATATGTGGGAGGGGGTCTCGACATGTGGACCTCTTTATGATGGGTTAATTTTTTTTTTGGTAGCTTGAGACTGGTAATTCACGTGAGTGGTGTTTTATGAGATGATGTGGCATGTGAGTAGGAAATACGAGTGATGGTATTTTGTGGTGGGTAGCTTGAGGGATGTATTTTTACCGTGAGACTCTTTGTATGGTCTCGTGTTTTTGTTACTTTTTGACTTTCGCCATCATCTACATATTTACCTTTTCAGACCAGAACCATATTCATGATCCTCAGATTCTGCACCTAGGGGTTTCTCATGGACTATGTCCCGTAATTCTTCTCTTTGGGGTTGTTGGACATTCTGAAAAAAGAACACAAAATTAACCAGAAAGACATTGATCAAGGTATTGAAAAGATACGCGAAACTCGTGCATGTAGCTTGAAGGAGGGGTCACACCAATTCCTTCTGGTTCAAAGTCAAACGCTACATATTTTATCAAGCCTCTATACATCCTCGGTTGAATATGTGAATTCACCACTAAACACTTACCTAGCCTAATTGATGTAGACGCCTAGCCTCCAAATACTTTGGATTTACATGAATACTATATGGTTGACGCTGTGTTTGTGAATCAACCCTTGTAATTGTTGAAGATGACGAGGAACCATTTGCAGCATCCAGGAAGCCAAGTTCCCTTTCAATGATCTACAGAGGTTGAGGAGGAAAAACTCATTTCCAAGTCCCAAAAAGATGTTGCATACTATCATGTACTGGTGAGTCCACAAGTCTGTATGCCTTGCAAAAAACCTACCAAACAAAACCAATAACACAAAATGTAAACAAACAGTAGAATAGTTACAGAAGTCATATTTTTTCAGTTACCTTTTCTTGACAATAGACCTTTATGCAAAAAAATAAATAAATTGATCCATAAATTATTGACCTTGATTCATAATCCTATCAATATCATTAAGGAAAAGACTTCTCTGATGCTAGACATATGAGTAATAACAAATACAACAAAAAATATCAAAGATGAGCATGATCATCTAGTAGATACACCTGATGCAGAATAAAAATTCTAATGGAACTACAAATCATAAGTTATTGAAAAGCCGGAAATTATAAGGCTGAGGTACATACACGATATGCCATACGATTGCCATGAAAAGCACTTGATTCAGAATAAATTCTAACCTCGGGTAGTTTTGCAGCAAAATACTTGATGTAGTCTCTTCCAATATTCTTAACAATACTATCTAGCAGATAAAGTGATGGCAACTTTTGATCACTGGGAACCTGCAGGTTACGACAATTGACATCAGTTGTAAAAATCAATGACCAAGTCTTAGTAAGGTGGATAAAAAACCAACTGATGGATTTGATGAAAAAGTTTTCCAGACATAAAAAAAACCTATATCTAATACATCTATTTTATTGGATAAGCAAACCTTGATGAAGCAAGCACTGTGTGAAGGGAAAGAAGGCCTAAGGCTCCCCAAATTTATCTATAAATTGACATTAACAAGATATCAAATAAATTCTAAATACATAAATCCATTGATCTAGACCAGCCCTCGCCACAATGACTAGCTTCAATTACATCTGGTGATGTACAAGCCAAGAACAACCTGAGTACAATTTCTAATAAACACTTATACTCCATCGCACATGAGGTATACTATGTGTGCATGATTGGCTGCTATCTATGAATGTATGTATGCCTTACATAAGCCCATATAGTATTCCGCCAATCAAAATTTTTTAAAATTTGATCGATTGCTTGTCAAGTATTCTGTTTCATGGTGGTGAGATGTCAAGCTTACAGAACAATGAAGAAATAATAATTGTGAGAACTATCAACACATTAAAACAAGCAATCGATCAAATTATAAAAATATGTATTGAGGGTATAGTCAGTTTAATCACAAGCTAAAATGAGAAGTCACCCTCAGTTCAAAAGCCGACGAGATTGGTTGAGGAAGGGGCTAGGGGTGAACAAGGAGGAGTTGGAGGAGGAAGCCGGATTTCGCTGTCGCGGGAGGCTCAGTCGTGCTCGGGTTTGGAAGAGGGAGTGAAGGGTTTGGGGGTGTATTTCTTCTTTCTTCAAAATTTTCTAAGTGTTGAATTATTGCGAGTGTATTTCATATGGACGAGATTGCTTTTTTTTTTCTTTCCAAAAACTTCTTTTTAACATCGATCAAAAAATTGTGTGGTGTTTGTTTTATTTTCAACATCACAAATTTATCAACCGATGTCAAAAAACTGTTTTACATGGCAGGTTTTTCTGACCAACATTAATGAACCGATATTAAATAACAGAATTATAGTAGTGGGTAAGATAAAAGATATAAAGAATAAAAGATAAAAAGTCATAAATTGCCTAAAAATCTAAAAGACAGGGGAAAAAAAAATCTAATTTAAGCATTGAATCCTCCTATATTAGACTCCTCCACTTCAAAAGAACTAACTTCGAGTTCTCTAATGGATGTAAGACTCCGTCAAATGTTTGCACCTGCCCAAGCCCAACATCAACTCTCAAACTCGTTTCCTTGTATGCTACATCTTCATCCCTGCCATTCACACCTTTCTAGTTATTATTATTTTGAAGATACATGCGGAAAGATGTGAAATTCCTATGAGACGTCACTATTAAAGCAATCTTTATTCTAGAACTTGAAATTCCCGGTACGATCCACACAATCGGCAAAACCGTCTCCCATGCACAGAAATCTTCAAGCCATTAGTGAAACGGGCCACCTCCTTTACTAGATGGCTTTTGTCAAATTCACTTGGCTCCTGTTGTAGGGAGGAAATCGAGTTTAAAATATAATGAAATAGATCAAACCAGATTCGTGCCCACGCAAATTATTACAAGACCTCCTCCTGATGCAGCAGTGGAAAGTCAGGATCGATCCTCGAGGAAACGTGTCAGCGGATCTCAGTTAGTGGCAAATCTCACAAGCAGAAAATCAAACAAACAGACAGAAATAACAGAGAAAAGCAGAAAAGAAAAAAAAAGAAGAAATTTTGGTCGATATCGACTACCAGTACTTGATATCGAGTAAGAAAATCGACTACAAACACTCAATATCGACTAATAGAAAGCAAAACTCAGAAAAGTAACTCAATTTCGACCAACTCAACTCGACATCGACCAGTTTCCTCGATGTCGACCAAATCTTCTCGAAATCGACTTACACAGAAACTAAAATTGCAACTTTTCGCAACACAGAACACGATTTTCGACGAAATAAATCAATAAACTAAAGACCTCCAGGATCAGGGCATCAACACCACAACGATAACCATGAAAAATAACACATAAAGGCATAAAAGATCATGCTTTTCATGAAATAACTTTCGTTATTAACAAATAGGAATATAGAGGCTTTCGCATAAACCCTAATTGTTACTAACCCTTTTCACATAATTAATCCAAGTTGTATTAAGATCACTTTCGCTTCAATAACACAAACAAGGATCACCTTCAACTTTCGCAAAAGAATCATGCTTGCAGGGATAGAAGACAAATTGCATAAAAAGATCAAACCTTTACCGCATCACCTCACATGGCTACCGTCTGGCTCACCCCGACCCTAGAAGTTGGTGGACTACTCGCTCTTCATTATGAATACACTCATCAAAGATTTCAGGAAAATAAATTGCATTAAAATAAAATTAAAAAGAAAGCTTACAACTGAACAAGCCAAATCCGCTCTCGCCTTTCCACCTTGCTCTCGCAACAAGCTCTCTCTCTCTCTTTCTCTCTCTACTTCCTACCTCTTCTCCTTCTCTAGAATTGAATGAATGAAAATCAGCCCCTAAGCCTTTATTTATAGGCTTCATTCCCTCTCTAATTAGGAAAAAAACTATATCTAAATCTATATCTATCTATCTTTTATCTAAAGATTAAAACATGAAAATAAATAAATAAATCCAAAAAGGAATTATATCTAATGTAGGTAAATATCTCTTCCTCTTGATAGCACTTGATAGATCTTGATGGAATTTGCCCTCGAAAATATCTCAATCGGATTCGGGATAGAAACTTAACAAGTTTCGGACTACTCGATTTCGGCTTCTGTGGTCCAACTCGATATCGAGTAGTTTACTCGATATCGACCAACATTTCCTCAGTTCCAGCTCACCTACTCAATATCGGCCAACATGATGCATGTTGACTTGGTTTTTGCTCGATATCGAGTAGGGTTCCTCGATATCGACTTGCAGGTTCTACTTCCAGCTTCCTCATGTCGATGTCTGTGATCTTGCTCGATTTGGGGTACTCGATATCGAATAGAGCAACTCGATATCGACTAACCTTCTCAGCTCTGCTCGATTCTTGTCAACTTTGGTGGAAATCGACTGATGTACTCAATATCGACTAAGGGTGCTCGATATCAACCAAGTGGTGTCGAGTCAATTTTTCCTTGCTTCCAACTCGATTTGTCCTGGTTTCGCTGCTCCTTTACCTCGCACTTCTGTAGTTGACTTCGAGCTTTTTCTCCTTTCTCAGCACTGTTGTAAATTGCTTTGATTTCTGCGAAATTAAACAGAAACTGGTGTAGATTCCAAAATTTGGCAAATAAGCATAAACTTCATTGATTCTGTACTATTCTAGCTCAAATGTATGAAATGCATGCAGAAATTGATATAAAAGTAACTATAAAACATGGCAAATTAGTCTCACATCAAACACCCCATACTTAAGCTTGCTTGTCCTCAAGCAATACTTTTTATTGTCATACTGGGGAAGAAATCAAAACTCTCAACATATTAGATTCATTCTCATATAACCCTGCAATCAATTACCATATTAAAAAAGGTACTAATGTCACAAATCCATGCATGTGCAATTAAAAAGCAACATCTACTCACAAAAGGAGGGTTATGGATAAAACATTTATAAGAGACAAAGCATTAATAATCAAGAGGACTTTAATTTAAGCTCAATAAGGAGTTGATTGGTAAAAGGCTAATGGTGGGATATTTTTGGCAATGTGGTGCTGATGATCTGGGGAAATAGCGTATTTCCAAACTTTCATACCACAATCCTTCTTTATATGAATCATCACCTTTCTCTTATTGCTCCTTGCTTTTTTCAATTATAATGCTTTTACCTCTCTAACCTCAGCACTGCCTTCTCACGAGTCGCAAACATGGGTGTCATGAATGGCCCCGGATACTTAGTGCTTCGGACTCCTCACAATGTGTCCCATCTAACTGAACTATTATCTCAGCAAGCAGGGTCGATCTACCTTTATCTCCTGAGGTGATCGGATTTTCTTTCACTCATTAAATTTTCCATATATTTTCAATTTCCTACCAAACTCCAACAATGACAACAACACAAACACCATATAATAATCTCCATAATGTAGCTTTCATTCTCAACATAATCCCCAGATGGAAATAAGGTAAAGAATGGGCAATATTTAGATTATGTGGAGCAATAATATGAAATAGGGCTCAATATGGCTTTTGTGATGCATAAGCATAGGTAAAGGCTAGGATATAACAATATGAGCACTATATGGAAATATAAAGTCCTCCATCCTTTTATCATGCAACATGTCAAAAGTAATTTCAAATTTTACCTCCTTTCATGGTTTTCATAAAAATATGCACTTCATTGTGACTTTCCTTTACTAGGCAATTTAATGCTATATCCCTAATGAATCCAATTTGCATCGTCGAGTTCAATATAACTTCCATGACATTTATCGACATTTATCAAAATTTTCAATGGGGGTCATTTTTATAAACTTTGGAAAATATGCATGTAAACACATAAATATATAATGAATTCCAAAATAGCCATGTATAAGCAATTCAAGAGATAAACTCTAAATATGCACACATAATGTCAAATAAAACCAAATATGTATGAAGTAAGCCCTTCCCTCACCCCATACTTAAACATTACAGTGTCCTCATTGTATAAAAACAAAGGTAAAGAAAGAAACTCACTAGACAGGTGTGCTAATCATCAGAATCGAGTGCTATGATGCTGGGCCTAGTCCGATTTTAGCTTGCTTCTATCCCCATTGACCTGAAAAATGTAGAAGAGAAATACCCACAATAGAAAAACTAAAAGTTCAAAACCAAAAACAAAAAAAACAACAATGTCCAAAAATCCCAAAAAATAAATGTTTATTTACAAGCTCTAGATTTTATAGTCGCTAGGCCGACTTTCTCCATGAAGCTCGATCAAGGTGGCATTTGTAGGGCCCATGTAGCTTGGGCTTCAAATAGGACTCCATTCTTGTCCATCAGCTATAATCCTCCTGAATGGATCTCGTTCAACGTGAAGGGTCCCATCTTCTTCTTGTTGAATTTGTTGGGAAACCAATGATCCTTTGATTTGGCAACATAGACTTTGTCACCAACTTCATAGTCTTTGGGCTCATCATTGGAAATCCTACATAAGCGCACATACCAAGACAAACCTCTCCCATGTATAGATAAATTGTTATTGGAAATAGGAGAAGAAGGATCCATACCTTGGCTTACCTTTGCAGAATCGGATATCGGAAGCTCCTGAGCTGGTCGATTTCGAGTAATGGTAGTCGACATCGAGGAATTCTGCTCTTCTGGTGGAATCTCCGTCGAAACCGATGAGGATTTGTTGATTTGGGTTGATCGATTTCGATCAGAAGTGGTCGATATCGAGTTGTCCTTCTCGGAATCGGCTGGCAGTGGCTCAATAGGGGGAATCGATTTGGCAAAAGTTGGTCGATATCAACCAGGCTTGGTCGATATCGAGTTGTCCTGCTCGATATTGCTTTACTCGATTCCTGGGGGAGACTGCTCGACATGGAGAGGTCGATATCGACTTGTGTTGGTCGATATCGAGTTGATTTCTGGGCCCGTTGATTTCCCTTGGTCGATATTGACCCCATACTTAAGACCTGGCAAAGCATCCGAAAAATAGTTAGTCCAAATCGACTTACCTGGGTCTATGTCGATTGGATTCTCTGCTTCTTCGTTCAGGATGACCATGATCTCTTCCACCTTGGCTTCCATATCCCTCTTTTCTAGCTCTTCGGGACTCATATTTCTTACCTTAGGCTCCCCGCATGTAATGTAACCAGCTGATATATATATTACCTCTTCCATGGGACCTGTATGCCTTTCAGTTTTATTAAAGGAATACTCAATTACCTCATCGCTGATGTTGAAAGTGAGCACTCCCTTCCTCACGCTTATGTTGGCATCCACCGTCGCCAAGAAGAGCCTTCCTAGAATAATTGGACAAGCAGGGTCCTCCGCCATATCAATAACTAGAAAATCAGCAGGGACGAAGAACTTACCTACTTGCACTAACACATTGTCCACCGTGCCTGTTGGGATGACCACCTTGTTGTTTGCCATATAAAGTTTTGCATCCACATGCTCTAGGGCACCTATCTTAATCTTGGACCATATTGACAGATGCATTATACTTACACTAGCTCCAAGATCACATAATGCATTAAATTTATATTGACCAAATCCAATGGTTATAGCAAACTTACCTGGATCTGGCCTTTTCTCAAGTATGTCCATATGGATGCACTCATCTGCGATCTCAGCCATTGACCGCTTTTTGCTTAGGATCTCCTTGAGGACCTTGACATATGATGACATTTCATTAAGAGTTTCTGTGAAGGGTATAGTGACATTGAGCCTCTGAAGCATCTTGATGAAGCGCTAGAATTTCTTTTCTGCTGGATCCTTTGGAGATTTTATCGAGAAAGGCAGCTTTTTTTTTTCTGCTTCGGAGCCAGAACAGATGTCAGAGGTGTTGCAACGTCCTCGATGTTGACTTGATTTTCCTCGATGTCGACTTGATGCTGCTCGACATCGACCACTGTAGTCGATTTCGCGTTGGAGTGTCGTGCAGACGAATCTTGGCCAAGCTGTTGCTCAATTTCGATTTTATGTTGCTCGACATCGACCAAATTTTGGTCGACATCGACTTGCTATTGGTCGATATCGAGTTGTTTCTCAGCTTCGTCCTGCTACTTTCCGACCTCTGGCTCTTGTAGTTGGTATCCGCTCCTGAGCTTTACGGTCGCGATGTGTCCGGTCTTCCCCTTAGGATTTGGTTCTGTTTGCCCATGGAGTTGCCCGGTCGGTCGTGGAATTTGTGTCGTGAATTGACCCATCTGGGTCTCTATGTTCCTCTTCCAAATGTCCATCTCTCCAAATCTTGTATTGAGGTTCTGGAGCTGATTGTTGATGGCGCTTCATGACTGCTGCTGTTGTGCCTGATTCCGGCCCATCTCATCGAGGATCATTTGTAGATCATCCTTCCGTTGATCTCTTTCTGGATGTCCTGGAGCTCTGTATGGCGGGGGTTCCCTAGGAGAACCTTGGTTCCATTGTGGTTGCTGAAACCTTTGGTCCCCCATATAGCGATTTGGACCCACTGGGTAAGCTACCTCTTCGTGGGTTTCTGCCATCCTGACTTGCTCTGTGTGTGGGCACTCAGTAGTGGTGTGCCGCTGTGAGCCGCATTCGATGCAAGGTTGGTTGACAGAAAGATACTTGACTTGCTTGAGGAGCTTCCGATTCTGATCTCTATAGTACTGCTCCTTGACATCTAGGTCAATCTCCTTAGAAGGCTCATAGAGGGGCATCAATGGGGCCGGCCTGGCATAGGCATTCTCATCATAGTTTGTCGGAGTCCCATACTTATTGTCTTAGTTGGTAAGTTTGTCGAGGGTAGCCCATGCGTCAGCTGGTAGCATTGTCAGATACTAATAATGAGTATACTGGTTGATTCTATCCTTAGCGGCCAAATCAAGAGAATTGAAGAAGATCTCCTGAACGACATAGGGTGGTTGCCCATGTGTAGGGCAGGATCGCAGTAGATCGTTATATCGTTCCCATACTTTTGCTAGACGTGGCTCCCCATGCTTCTGTTTGAAAGCTGTAATCTTCTGGTGGAGGAGCGCTGTCTTGGCAGGAGGAAAGAATTTGTTGAGAAATTCTTGCCTTACTGCAGCCCATGTTGTGAGGGATCGTGGAGGGAGACCTTCAAGCCACTTCAATCCTAGACCGGCTAGAGGCCATCAAAAAGCTTTCATTTTGACATATTCTAGAGTAGTACCGTCAGCAAGAGTATGACACATGTCAGAAAAATTGGTAATATGTTCAAGAGGGCATTCGTTAAATCTTCCATGTAATGCATTATTTTTAATCTCAATCAGGAAAGGAGTGCGAATTTCAAAGTTATTTTCAGGGATTAGAATGGCCGATTCAGGCACGACAAGAGTCGGGTGCATGTAATCCTCTGCAGTGGTAAGGTATTGGGCAAGCTCAAGTTCCGCTTGCCTCCTTCGCTCAGTTTCATGTTCAGTGCGTGCTCTCTCAGCGGCGAGAGCAGCATTGTGGGCTTCTATTTCCGCCTTAAGCCTCTGTATCAGCTGTTCTTGTGTTTCTGCGGCTGTCATGGCTCTTTTCAATTTAACATGGACGTTTAGAAGGCATTCCGGGTCGTCCAAGGCGTCAAACTCAGGTTGTTGACCAGAATGGCGCATACACTGCAAAATCAAAACTTAAAGAAAAAGTGAGATCTAACTACCTAAGGCCCGAATGATTGCTTCCCCGGCAACGGCGCTAATTTGTTGTAGGGAGGAAATTGAGTTTAAAATATAATGAAGTAGATCAAACCAGATTCGTGCCCACACAAATGATTACAAGATCTCCTCCTGATGCAGCAGTGCGAAGTCATGATCGATCCTCGAGGAATTGTGTCAGCGGATCTCAGGTATCGGCAAATTTCACAGGTAGAAAATCAAACAGACAGACAGAAATAACAGAGAAAAGCAAAAAAGAAACGAAAAGAAGAAATTTTGGCCGATATCGACTACCAGTACTCGATATCGAGTAAGAAAATCGACTACAGACACTCAATAGCGACTAACAGAAAGCAAAACTCAGCAAAGTAACTCAATTTCGACCAACTCAACTTGACATCGACCAGTTTCCTCGATGTCGACCAAATCTTCTCGAAATCAACTTACACAGAAACTAAAATTGCAACTTTTCACAACACAGAACACGATTTTCGAGTAAATAAATCAATAAACTAAAGACCTCCAGGATCAGGGCATCAACACCACAACGATAACCATCTAAAATAACACATAAAGGCATAAAAGATCATGTTTTTCATCAAATAACTTTCGTTATTAACAAATAGGAATATAGAGGCTTTCGCATAAACCCTAATTGTTACTAACCTTTTTCACATAATTAATCCAAGTTGTATTAAGATCACTTTCGCTTCAATAACACAAACAAGGATCACCTTCAACATTCGCAAAAGAATCATGCTTGCAAGGATAGAAGACGAATTACATAAAAAGATCAAACCTTTACCGCATCACCTCACATGGCTACCATCGGGCTCACACCGACCCTAGAAGTTGGCGGACTACTCGCTCTTCATTATGAATAAACTCATCAAAGATTTCAGGAAAATAAACTGCATTAAAATAAAACTAAAAAGAAAGCTTACAACCGAACAAGCCAAATCTGCTCTTTCCTTTGCACCTTGCTCTCGCCACAAGCTCTCTCTCTCTCTCTCTACTTCCTACCTCTTCTCCTTCTCTAGAATTGAATGAATGGAAATCAGCCCCTAAAGCTTTATTTATAGGCTTCATTCCCTCTCTAATTAGGAAAGAAAACTATATCTAAATCTATATCTATCTATCTTTTATCTAAATATTAAAACATGAAAATAAATAAATAAATCCAAAAAGGAATTATATCTAATGTAGGTAAATATCTCTTCCTCTTGATAGCACTTGATAGATCTTGATGGAATTTGCCCTCGAAAATATCTCAATCGGATTCTGGATAGAAACTTAACAAGATTCGGACTACTCGATTTCGGCTTCTGTGGTCTAACTCGATATCGAGTAGTTTACTCGATATCGACCAATATTTCCTCAGTTTCAGCTCAGCTACTCAATATCGGCCAACAGGATGCACGTCGACTTGGTTTTTACTCGATATCGAGTAGGGTTCTTCGATATCGACTTGCAGCTTCTGCTCCCAGCTTCCTCGTGTCGATGTCTGGAATCTTGCTCGATTTGGGGTACTCGATATCGAGTAGAGCAACTCGATATCGACTAACCTTCTCAGCTCTGCTCGATTCTTGTCAAATTTGGTGGAAATCGACTGATGTACTCAATATCGACTAAGGGTGCTTGATATCGATGAAGTGGTGTCGAGTCGATTTTTCCTTGCTTCCAGCTCCATTTTTCCTGGTTCCGCTGCTCCTTTACCTCGGACTTCTGTAGTTGACTTCGAGCTTTTTCTCCTTTCTCAAAACTGCTGTAAATTGCTTTGATTTCTGCGAAATTAAACAGAAACTGGTGTAGATTCCATAATTTGGCAAATAAGCATAAACTTCATTGATTATGTACTATTCTAGCCCAAATGTATGAAATGGATGCAGAAATCGATATAAAAGTAATTATAAAACATGGAAAATTAGGATCACATCAGCTCCTCTGAGTATACTTCAAGGACTTATTATTCAAGGACCTCTTCTTGAGTCTTGAAGTATCTCCCTCTTAAGGACCTCCTCTTGGAACCTAGACCCCCTCTTAAAGGACCGCATCTTCCTTCATCAAACTTGAATTCCCTTTGACAGGACTGACTCTATTGTTCTCCCATAATACTTGAAGGACTTATTGTTCTCCCATAATATTTTAGACTTAAAAAAAATAGGAGAGACTCTACTCTAATAACACATGAGCCCTGACGCTACAAGAAAGCTTAAAAGATAAGTAAGCGCGTGCCTTTAATAGTGGAGGGCTCGTAGGGCAACGAAACCCTAGAACGACAGGTCTGAAATCCACTAGAAAGCATTCGAATCTGGCCACTATGGAAAACAGAAAAAACTCTCTGAATTGTATTCAACAATAAAATTGATAATAAGATTAATAAAGTTCTCAAACCTACATGTGTATTTATAGAAAAATAACACAACCCATCTTAGAAGCTAAAACTTATGTCAGAAACTAAGGAAAGATCAAATATATAAAAGATAAAAGATAAAAAAAAAAGTCATAAATAGAAAAAACCATAATTTAAGCATTGAAACCTAGCTTCTACATCAATGGAGAATGAAAACAGCAGTGATAATTGTTCAAGAGACAGAGATTTCAACAAAAAGTGGATCCAACTGATGGTGTCTACCCACTGGTTCTCTCTTCACCATATTTTTGAGGATATCTTCCAATTCTCGACAATGAACTATCACCAACTCTAGGGTTTTGCTTAAGGGGGTCGATGATTATTTGGTCCTCCCTAGCCCTCTTCAATGGTTTGGGTTGATGCATTGCTGATTTTTCTTGTTGTAGGCGCATGTTTGTACTCTTTCTTCTAGCCATGCATGTGCTTGGAACTTGCAAGCAAAATCCAAACACCGACTCAAGAAAACTTAATGAATGGTTTTTAGTTACGTAAGTCGTATCAAAATAAATTCAAACCTACTAACTAATGTAATGTGGTAAGCACGGGTCGATTCCTCAGAGAATCAAGTTATTCTTAAGTAGTGTATTTATCAATTAGTAGAAAGGGGGGTTTTGTGTGATGAAATTAGAAAGGAAACAAAATAAATTACAAAAAAATTGATGCAAACAATTTAGAGAATTTTTTTTTTTTTTTTTTTTGATGAGGTAAAAATTCGGGTGCGCACCAGGCGCTATCCGAGAGCATCCTTTCGGATGAGGTCCAGCAGACCTTGATCATTTAGTAAGTTAGGGTTATTGGAACTGCGTCCAAGGAAAGCAATCCTATCAGCGACACAGTTGCCAGTGCGAAGTATATGGGAGTATGATACTTCCTTAAACCGTTGCAGCATTATGGTGATGTCCGACATAAGAATCTCTATTTCCCATGGACAACACTTTCTCTTTTTAAGGTAGTTAATAATAATAAGAGAATCTCCTTCAATAAGAATTCTATCTAAGTTAAGTTTTTTGGCTTCAATAATGCCTAAATGCAGTGCTCTAGCTTCTGCATCTAAAGGAGATTGTTGCCCAATCCTGCTTACGTTAGAAGCAACCGGTCGTCCATTATCCTTTCTAATAATCAATCCACTTGTGTTGTTACCTTGTGTACACGAAGATCCATCGAAATTTATTTTATGCCATCCAAGAGGCGGTTTCTTCCATTTTGTATTCTTACCTATGCCTTTTCCTTGCGGACAAGTCCTTCGAGTCCTCGATGAGATTGTACCATCTTTTGATTCCAACCAGTGTGACGTAGCTGCCAACCAATTTTTCAGAGACTGCTCAGCTTTATGACGTACGTCCTCAATTGTTGGGACCTTTTCATTTCTAAACACATATTGATTTCGAATAAACCAGATTGTCCACCAGTTTAGTGATAATTGTTGCTTTTCTTTCTGAGATAAGTTATTTGAGAGGATTGTCATTATTGGCCTAATGTCGCGGTTTTTATGGATTGAGTCATTGATCAACCCTCTAGTTTTATTATTGAGGTTCTTATAGAAGAAACTGTACTTACATTCACAGAATATGTGCACCTCATCTTCTTCGTGGTGGTTACAGAAAGGGCAGGAGGCCGGGACTGCAACCCCCCGTTTAGATAGTCTTGATGCTGTTGGCAACCCGTTTTGACCGAGTTTCCAAAGAAAATTCTTTACTTTGGGGGGGGGGGGTCTTGTTTCCATATCCAGGAATTCTCATCGATTTTGTTTGTCGTAGATTTTGTGACGAAGTTATACGCACTTGATGTTGAAAACCACCCATTTTTGGCTGGCTCCCAGTAAAGTCTGTCTTCCAAACTCGAGGTAGGTAGAGGAGTATTCAGAATTTTATTTATGATTTCAATTGGGAGAACACTAGTTAGTCTGTCCCTACTCCATTTACCCTGCTCTATGTATGCAGCCACCGTTTCAGTCATATCAGTTTCCTAAGGAGAAATACAGTGTAGTGCCATATTTTGGACAGGTCCCCATCTGTCTTCCCAAAATTTAATACTTTTCCCATATCCAACGACCCATACCAGGCCGTTTTTGAAGGTAGGAATTAGTTTTCTCAATTGGGTCCATTGCCAAGAAGCACTTCCTTTTGCTAGATATGTTAGAATATGCTTTGTCTTTATATATTTATGTTGTATAATTCTTACCCATAAACTATTAGGTTCAGCCAAAATTTTCCATAATAGCTTCAGTTGTAAGGCTTCATTCATATTTTTTGATTTTCTTAGTCCTACACCACCTGCTTGCTTTGGTTTACAGATTCTGTCCCAACTAATAAGAGGCTTATGATTAGAACCTTTGTTCCAGAAAAAAGATCTATTTATTTTATCCAGATTCTGATGCATTTTAGGTGGTAACATAAAGCTCTGCATTGTGTATAAGGGTTTTGATGCCAAATTTGCGCTAATCAATGTCGTCCTCCCTTGCTGTGACAAAGTATCTGCTCTCCATTTAGATAATTGATTCTTAGTGCTAGACATTATATCCTCAAAGGTCGCCTCATTTACTTTACCATTTGTGATTGGGCAGCCTAAATATTTATCAAGTTTTATTTGGCTGGAGATGCATAGACAGTTTTCGATATCCGCTATACGGGACCTGGGGATACCAGAAGTGCACTGGAAAGCTGATTTATGATAGTTTACTTTCTGCCTTGAAATTTGACAGTAACGATCTATTGTATTCTTAACATTTTCGCAAGCGGACATGTTTCCTTTAGAGAAGATAATGATGTCGTCCGCAAAAGCCAAAAAAGGAATTTTAGGACCATCCCGTCCAAAGGGAAAGCCTATTCCATTACTAGACGATAGTGAATCCGAAGTCAGTTTTCTTGCAAGCACCTCAGTACCAAGTATAAACAGGAATGGTGATAACGGGTCACCCTGTCTAAGACCGCGTGACGGGTAGAAGATTTTCGTGGGCCCATTATTAACTAGGACCGAGAAGGAGACAATCGTTACACATTCCATAATTAGTCTAGTGAATTTTTCATGGAAATCAAATCTTCTGAGTACTAGCTCAGTGAAAGCCCAGTCCACTCGATCATAAGCCTTTTCCATATCTAATTTGATCGCTAACCAACCGTTACTACCCTTCCTAGTTTTAAAGGAGTGGAATATTTCATGGGCAATTAACACGTTATCCTGGATTGCCCTATCAGATACAAAGGCCCCTTGTAAAGGGTGAATTAATTTACCCATTACTGATTTTAATCTATTTGTTAGGATTTTTGAGATAATTTTATATATTGTGGAACAGAGGCTTATAGGTCTATAATCCGTTGTTTTTGTGGGGTTATTATTCTTTGGCAGGAGTGAAATAAAGGTATGGTTAATTTGCTTAAGAATTTTCCCTGAATGAAAAAAGGCTTTGACAACTCGAGTTACATCAGCACCAACAATATCCCAGAATTCTTTGTAAAATTCGGCTGTAATGCCATCCGGGCCAGGGGATTTATTTGTTCCAAGATTGAAAATTGCCGTTCTTACTTCGCTATTCGTTGGTGGGGCAATTAGTTTTAAATTTTCCTCCATAGTGAAGGATGGGGTGATAAGCTGCATATATTCATCCAAGTAGCTGTTATTGATTGACGCTTTGGTAAATCTTTTGACAAAATCATTTTTTATTTCCTTCCTAACATTTTCTTCACCCACAATTGGTGTTCCTTCTGCAGACGTAATATTTCTGATATATTTCCTGTTCCTCCTGCCTGATGCTACTCTATGGAAATAGGTAGTGTTTGAGTCCGCAAGTTTTAGATGTTTGGACTTCGCACGCTAGCTCCAGTATTCTTTTTGGAAAGACAGAAGTCGGTCCTTTTTTAAAATTAACCTTCTTTGCTTAATAACGTCATTCATCCTATTTTCGTGTAATTGTATATCTAAAAGTTCGTTTTCTATGGATGTTAATTGACGAAATATGTTTCCAAATGTTTTTTTGTTCCAGTCTTTTGCTTTTTGTTTAACAAGTTTTGTTTTAACCATGATTCCAAACATTATGGAACCAGAGCAATGGGCTCGCCATGCCTGGGCCACAATGTTCCGGAAGTCTGGTCTCTGGAGCCACATATTTTCCATTTTGAAGGGTGACAGCTTTATGACACTCGAAGATTTTAAATCAATAGTAATTGGACAGTGGTCTGATGATGAAAATGCACCATTATGCGTACAAAGTTCAGGAAAATTATCAAGAAAACTTCCTTGGACCAGAACTCTGTCTAATTTTTCTAAAATATTATCTTCCCCTTCCTCCTTTTTCCTCCAAGTAAAGCGATTTCCGGAGGTGGGAATATCTGTAAGCGCACACAAGTCCATCAGTTGGCTTAATCTGTATTTACGAGAGGGATGAAACGGAGGCCCTCCATATTTCTCACTACTGTGTGCAATTTCATTAAAATCCCCAATAACCATGCACGGGAGATCTTGGTCACAAATTAGTTTTGTCAAAAGTTCCCAAAACTGGTCTTTGTCCTTTATCTGTGGTGGTCCATAGATGAACAGAATAATACCCTTGAAGTTTTTTTCGAAATTATGGTATTCTAAGCCAATAATTCGTGGTAGATGGATTAGGACAGAGATTGTTTCATTTACGAGTGAGTTCACATTCCATAGGACACCAAGACCCCCGGCCCTGCCGTTACCCAGAGACCAAATAGAATTTGAAAAACCACTACTTTTCCAAGTTGTTTCTGCTGGAACTACCTCAGATTTTGTTTCTGCTATAGCTATTATCTTAATATGATCGTTAATCCGCATTGCATTAAGCCCTGTCCAAAAGGGTTTTTTGCCAAATCCACGACAGTTCCAATATCTGATCTTCATAAATAACAACTTTTATGTATATGAAGACCAAGTATTCCATCTTCATATACCTCCTTAGTGCTCAATAATTTGTTACAAGACACTCTAAGAGATGTGAACCCAAATTTTCGGATGCACTAGCCAACCCAAAACAATGTTTTTAGAGTACTATTAGTAGTGAACTCAAGGCTTATGAAGTTATGATGTGGGTAACTGATAAGTAGTGAATTCTCTATGTATAATAACACAATAATCCACGTATTGCCTCTTGTAAGGGAGGTGTAATTAATAGCCGAACCTTTGAGAGAGCCTAGGTTTATTAATACTGGCTTAGATTGTCCACCAATGCTGAGCATTGATACCCCATCGGCAAACAGATGTGATTTAGTCTCCATCGAATGGCACACAATTGAAATTATATAAGTAAAGTTTGATTTACCAGATTGATAGACACAAATGGATGCATAACCGTGTAAATGATTTTTATAAAACCAAGGAACATGCATGAACATCCATTTCCATTGATGATAAGCAGACATAATTTTACAAGAAAAGACTACCCATTGCACCCTACATTTCCGATTCCATCGACAACCAGTAGCCTGAAATTTACAAGGAAAGGCTACCACTTGCACCATAAACTGCCAGTGCTGACTACAACCAAAGCCATCAAACCACAAGACTAGGAAGAAAGGAATACATAAGTCTGGAGATAACATACAAAAACTATCATAATGAGCATGGCCAGACATGATCAAGATAAAACCACCAAAAGGACTTACATACTTAGAACATAACCTGAAAGATGATGGTTTCACATTTATCATGGCTTGAGGTACAGCACAACCATCAGTGAGTACCTCCACCAGACCACAGCTGGGCTTATCACACATGCTTCCCCTTCTTCTTGCTGCTACCCATCAGACTCACGGTAGAGCAAGTAGAGTCGCCTTCCTCGATCTTGATTTTGCGTTTGGCTGATTCAGACAGTGAGCTCACAGACATCTCAAGTTGTTCAAACTCACGAGCCATAGAAGGAGATGCATTTGGAGTAACAAAGTGCTCTTGCAGGGACTCAGCCAACTTACCCGGTTTGCTCAAGTCAGGCAATATGAACTCCACCGAAGGTGGCACATTGACAAGCATAGCATCAAAATCCGCCCGAGAGAAACCGGGATCAGCAAGCCCATCCTCTAGCAGCATCTCCTCCATAAATTCGTCTTCATCGAAATCCAGGTCTTCATCATCAGCCATCCACACAAAGGGATCCGGTTGCGCCTCTACTTTTGGAACAATAATCGCATCATTTGGGATCACTGCAGCTCGAATAGGGGAAGCATTGATGACCAGCGAGGGAGAGCCAGTAGGGACACCAGAAACCACCAGCACAGGGGCCGCCGGATTGGTCTCAGAGCCACCAGAAGAAATTGCAGGTGATTTGGAAGAAGATGAATCCGAAGAAAGAGTGACATTCTTACCGAAGCAAGAGAGTATATCAGACTTGACATGACCAAAGGAGGGAGGAGGGACCACCATAGGCCTTTTGCCAGCCACAGTCGACCACCCACCCTGACCATCATCGCCAGGAGCTTCACCAACTGGCACGGTGAACTCCACAGGTGGCTCAGCAGGATTGAAATTTGCATTGCATAGATGCCTCAACGGACAAGCTTCAAACAGGTGGTCTTCAGCCCCACAGCTGCCACATCCCTGAGGAAAGTCCTCAAACCAAATCGGGAAAGTTTCAACAATCCCATTCTCATCCACCACACAGACAGACCGACCATCAATCATGGTGACATCCACCGAGACACATACCCGAGGGTACCAAAAGCGAGCCCCTTTTGCATTGAAAGCAGCAATGCGAATCACCTCACCCAGCTTGTTCTCCTGGATGATGTCCCTAAGGATATCATCATGCACATACTTGGAAGGGAGACCCGGGAAGCGGATCCAGAGGTCCAGCTTTGTCACTGACTCCTTCCAAGGATCAAACTCAATGCACCAGGGCCTAAGAAGTATCAGCTGGCCAGAAACACGATAGGGGCGATTCTCCCAGACCAAATTGTGGTCGGATGCAACATCAAATCTCAACTCAAACCAATTGTTGGCAATTGGTATGAGTTGATAGCCGCCAGACAAGAATTTCCAAACATACCTCTCCCTCTTCCGGACCTCCTTTGCTTCAAGAGGATCGCCAATGATTGTTGCAAAGAGCGACGACTGATTGAGAGCCGAAATATTTTCTTGAACCCGCCCTTGAAGGGCCACAAGCCTTTCTCTGTTGATAGTCCGCCTCTTGAATTTTTTCTCCAGTCGGGCCTTTCTGCTCGACTCACCGGCCTCTTTGCCAACAGGGATCTGGTCCTTAAGGTTATAGCCCTCCGGCTGTTTGTTTTTCTCAATTTCCGGGGTAGGATCATCTACCACCAGAGGGCTTTTGCCCTTGTTTGCTTCAGATGAAGCCATGCTCAGAACACACACAAAGTAAGAGTTAGCAAGAGAAGATTGTAAGAAAGAGAAGATAGAGAAAGAAGAGGAGAAGATGTGAGGAGAGAAACCCCAATACCCACCGTTTAAATAGATGAGCATGGTAGATCTGGAGCGAAAGAGCGCCATCAAGCACCGCTCTCTTCCGTCGAGCAGGCCACACCACCCCATCCCCCAAATCGTGCAACAATAACCAAACTTTTCGACACCCCATCGCCAGAGCTCTGCACCAATGAGAATCGGACAGAAGATAGAATGAGGAGGGTACGAGCACCTCCAAATATCCCACGGGGGAGTTCGATTAGACCAAACCCCAACTAATCTGCACTTTTCAATCCGGGAATTGTACCATCGAGAGGATAAACTGAAGAGATTAGGGATTTGGAGACCCTTATACACAATCAAGGGTTTGGAGAACGCAGAAATCGCCCCCCATATGGATCCATCACCTAGATAATGATTGAAACTGGCTAACCCTAGAGCGATTTGGGTAGGGTTATCATCTAATTTCAGACGCAGAGATGAACGATCGCCTTTGATTATAGTACGGAAAAGCAAACTCAAGAGGAGGGATGTGAAGGGGTGTTTTCCAGAGAGCTTTCCAATGGGGGAGGGGAAGGTTTTTTTTCAGGCGCGTGGAGCGCGTACTAAGATGGCCATGGGGTTTTCTCGGGAAACAATTTAGAGAAATAGTTTTACCTACAACTAGCCACTTTATTCGGTTAAATTGATCCTTGCAACTTCCTCTTGTTCTTCTAGTTTTTCTATGAATGTCCTTGTCCCAACCTAATTTAGTTATTAGTCCAACCATTCCTAAAAACCCTTATTTCTTGAGCAATTCCCAAAGGAGGATTTAACCCAATCAATAGCTTTAAGTTCATAGATTAGCCAAGATATCTCCAACTCTTAAAGAAGGATTTCACACACATTCCACTTTCTACCTATCCAATTAGTTCAATGAGCCCTAAAGGTATAAGTTTTCCACTTTGGTTAAGGTTCGCAATAGGGAATCTATAAAATCCTAGCAATTAAATGAACTCTAACTATTTGGACAGACAAGATATAATAAAACAATAAAATATTTAAGCAAAAAGAAGTCAAAACATTCAATATAGGAAATAAGAACAAGATTCAGAAACTCACAACTTAATCCAAACAAAGCTTCAAATTACAGACAGAATGCAGAGAGTTTAGTTCCACATGCTGAACAAAACTCTCAAAATAAACTAAATTGTCTTCTATGTTTCTTAAAAACTCTAGGCTAAGAGTCCTGAAATAGTCATACAAACTGTGCTTTAGGATAAAAGATAGATAAAAACTAATTTAGGATAGAATTTGAATATTCCGCGTAAAATTCAGAATGCACTGTGGAAACAGGGTCTACTGTTATCGCGACAAGGTTGTTGCTGTCGCAACAACTATGCAGAAACTTTCCTTCTTTTGTCACGATCGAGGCCAACTCTGCTGCTGTCGCAACACTGTTCATCACAAAAAAGTTTGTTCGAATCTCGTCTTATCGTCAACATGAAAGTTGTAGGTCTAAAAATGAGGTTTTTTCAAAGCATACTTATAATAGTCAATCAGATAACCGAGGTCTTCGAAAAGAGCGAAACAATTTTAGCTTGCCGGGCGAAAACTTCTGCTGACTTGTTCTTCGTTTAGGCTCTCTTCTTCTTCGCAAGGCATCGTTAGATCTTTATTAAGCTCGTTAAATCAACTGACTTTCTCAATCAATGTGTTATGAACCCATGTCTCTTTCTCGGATCCACATTTACCTGAAATCACCAATAAACACATGTAGATTCCGACTCCACCAACATAAAAAATAAATATGCAAATTCTACTTAAATTATATGCATGTTATGCATCTTAACTAAGCTAAACGCATCCTATTATGCCTACTTAAATGTGTGCTATAAAAACCTTTGATAAAAAATGGTTTAATGATACGAAGGAACGATAAACCAAGTAGTGCCTTGGGCTAAGGAAAAATGGACCAATTGGTAGGGGAAAACAAAACCATTGTAACGGCCCGAATATAAATATCCAGGTTACGTTTTGAAGGTCGGATACCTTCGTTCGGATTTTGCAATCCATGTACGGGTAGAGGTTTCAAACCTCAAAGATTAACATTGGAAGCAGGGATTTCAAACCTTAAAAATAACGGAGGGTCTTTAGGAACCCATAACATGTCCTATAAACTAAGTCGCTCAAATTCGTTCAAAATGCAAAGTTACGTAAGACTAAAAGCGGATACAACTTGTCACGGCGGAGCCGGGTCAAAACCAAAACAATAGTAGTAAAATACCAAGTCTCAAAAGATAAGTAGAGTCTCTCGATCAGCTGAACGTCCCGAAGGAAACCCTCGTCATGGAATCACAGAACAAGAGAGACACATGCGAGCCCTAAAGACCCCGCTGAGGACATATAATATGCCTAAACCTAGAATAAAGGATGCTCTAATGCAGTACATAATTTAAACACGCAAGTCATGCTTATCAGGATATATAAATATAAGTGCAGAAAGACAGTAAATGTTCCCAATGAATGCCAAGGGGCATATCCCTCTCCTACCTCCAACCTCCTTCCCGTTAGGCGGAGCTTGGCCAGTACGGTAACCATTTCATCATGTTTGTGCACAGTATCATCACATCATCATATCATATCATACCATTATGCTCATCAAATAATCAAGCTCATGTTAGATGGTGCTGGTTTATCTCATGTATCGACAATAATAACGCAGGACAAACCCGATTGTGTTGGGCTATCCAATGACCCTAACAAAGACTTTAGGACTCACAGATAACGATCATTCTGTTTCTCAAACACATAAAGAAGACGAATGCTCGTTCATGTATGCAAGTACTGAGCATGATACTACATGGCATGCAATATGCAACACCTGCATACTATATGACACATCAAGCATGAGGTCCGGTCACTGAGTAAGCTCTCGTAGGAAACTTACCTCGAGAAGCGCAGAATCCAAAATTAACTTATCAATATCACAAGCAGATCCAGTCAGGTTACCTAGCAAGCATAATACAACATGAATAAGTCTATGTTTTAATGTATTGTAGATTAGGTTGATTAATTGAAAATAAAAAATTAAGATTATTATATATAAAAAAACAGTTTTCATTTATAACCCGCCCCCCCACCCCCCACCACACACAAAGATTTGTGCTCCGAAAAAAAATTCGTATATTTGGAACTATTAATTTTTTTTATAACTTTTGAATTAATCACATTTTTAAAAAAATAGCATGAAATGATATCATGTTATTAATACATAATGAAATAATATTGTATAGTTAATACTAAATTTATTTTAAAAAAATTTGAATTATTCACATTGGTTAAAAATGTAATATCAGATAATTTAGTTGCCATAACTAAATGATATTGTGTATAATAATGAAGTAATAATGAAGTAATATTTTCTTTTCCTTTTATTTTCATCCAAAATGTTAACAAATTTGACAGAAGGACATTTGGTGAAAAAATGAAAACCTCAGGGGCATTTGGCAAAAATAATAAAAACCTCAGGAGTACCTGACGAAATATGTCAAACTTTTGTACACCACACGAATTAGCCTTAATCTCAGGGGTGTATTTGGCGAAAATCCCGTTTTTTTTTTATTGAACTCTTGCTCATCGTGAATCATGACCAAGGCCCCGAACACTAGTTGATACTACCTCCGTCTTAAAATTGATATCCTTTTAGTATTTATCCTTTTTTATAAAAAATTTTTAACCATTACAAACTTATTATAAAAAAACATCTATTTTAGGACGGAGGGATTATTAATTAATAGTGAAGGATAATTGGTAGACTCGAGTTATTAGATATTTGATTGAAATAAAAACACTTGTATAAATCAATAAATTGAGACCTAACCATTCAAATAAACTAGAACTATATGAAGCAATTCCAAACATATCACTTTACTGCGCTCGATCATCTAATGATCAAGTGATGTTTGAAGTACCCTGACATCATTTTTCAGGGATCCGGCTAGCTGCAATATCATTGCCTGGCATGGATGCGTATTTGGAGTTGTGTTTACACAACTCCAAACAAACGAATCTTGTATCTTTTGACACGAAGAAGAAGTCATATGGCTCCGGATTCAACTGCCCGGCCTAGGATGTATATAATATTCAAGGGTAACACAAATGGAACATACATAACCATTCAGTTGAGAGATCAAAGATGAACCCCCAACCTCATCCCCAAGTTTTTTTTTTTTTTATCACAAAGTAAGGCCCAATATATAGGTATTCTATACTGCGGTTGCAGTTACATTGTCGCTAGCCTCCCTAGAAAGACATTGAAGCTCTCATCGGTGTCGAGAAGGCTGATCCTCATATACTTCTTACCAACCCCAAATCTCGGCCCTGATCTCGCCAGGATCTTAAGCTCTTTCATAAGAGCGGCTCCATCTTCCTCTCCATCTTTGCACTCCATCCACGCAAAACCTGTCACAGGAAAAAGTCAGTGGGCTTCGGTACTCTCACGCAGGTTTATTAATAATAAAAAATATATATATATAAGTAGCAATCAAGCGGGAGATAGACAAACCCGGTGTTGAGCAGGTGTATTTGCCCATGAAATTGCAGTAGCTTTCAGGGTACTCGAGGAGGGTGAACCTTCCATTGCACTTAACCGCTTCTCTTAGCTTCTCCCATCTGTCAGCCATGACACGGTATCCGTACTCGAAGAAGCCCTCTCTACCAGGAGAAGAGAAGTCGATGTAGCTGTCACAGATTGAATTGAGTACCTTTCCTGCTCGGAGCTGGGCTTCCTTCGATGTTCCGATAGTACTGAGCTCAATGAACTTGACCATCTTTCTTGCCACTGCTTCATCCTTGACAATTGCCCACCTTCATGAAACAAAAAAAAAAAAGAGTATCAAAACCACTGCGGGCAATGAGCTTTTCAAGTGCGATTTTCAGTTTTAGATTACCCGATACGGGATCCAGCATGACCGGTGCATTTAGAGACGGTGAAAAGCATTATATCATGATCAGCTGCTGAAGTAATGGGAGTATACTGTGGCCAGTAATAGGCCAAATCATGGATTAGCTTCCCTTCCCCATCGCCATTCTTAACCACCGGTTTTCGGATGTTACCATCGGGGTTGTTCGGAGAGCATACAACTTCAATGTAGGGACAATCCTTCTCGCTAACGAACAAATTCGCATCCCCTGCCCACTTGTACAGCCCCGACTTCAACATATCCGTAAGTTCGGGGTAATTCTGCAACCAACAATTAATTCACAAGTCAAAAATCGATGTGGAATTGAAATTATTTCAAGCATTGCCTGATCAATTTGCGAGTTTTTACCGAGTAGTAGGGGGCGGCACAGACAACGCTGAGGGGCAGGGCGTCATCGGAGGAAGTGGAGGAGAGGGCGTAGAGGGCCGCTTGGTAGAGATGAGATGATCCGGTTCCGACCACAAGGTATCGGTCCTCCGTGACGGCGTTGCCAACCATGGCGTGCAGCCTTGTGACGGCGTCAGCGAACGCCGGCTCCATGTACCAGCAGATTTTGCCAGGGCTCGAGAAGTAGCTCACCAGCTGCGACGCTTTGATCGTTATGCTGCACTTGTCGTCATTCTCCTTCCAGAAGGACGCGAAAAACTTTGGATCTCCACTGTCAATTTTACACCTTTGATCAGTTTCATCACTTTTATTTTGCAATATCTTGCAGCATGGTTTCCCGCCAAAAGTAACGGTCAACTGTATTTCAAGTGGAAATAATATGCTTCCGAATTTTAAATAAAATTCTCAATATGATCATCTCCATTTTGAAAAAAAGAAGAGAAAACTGAAATAAGATAATGTCAGAGAGTTGCAGGAGAAGTGTTTCAAACGTGAGATAAGGTTTTTTTTACCAGAAATTTTCTCTCTAAATTAGACTTTAACTGACATCAATTTTTTATTATTATTTATTGGGGTTGTAGATGCTCGTGTAGCCCAACTAATCCCCAAATTGTAGAACGGATCAATTTCATTTTGTGTTTAATTAACGGCCCATTTACTAGTTTATCACAATTAATGTATTTTTTATTGCATCTCACTATTTTGAAAGGGTAACAAAGAATACGAGCTTCCTTATAGCAATACTTGTGGTTATTTCACTAGTGTAGATCAAACAATTATATCTTTATTTTATAAAATCTTAACAATTGTAATTAATTTATAAAATCTTAACAAATAAAATATTTTCGTATCAAATAATTATATCTTTATTTTCAATTTAGGTTATTTTTCAAATTTTTATTTCAGATAAAATTTTATAAACAAAGTCTGCCTGATTGGTTCTACTTGAGGTCTATATTTTTACTTAGATATGTAGTTGTGAAGTATCCGACGAGCCATTAACATAGACAAACACATGTGGGATTTCATCAGTTTACTATTATTATATTTTTACAGTTATAAGATCAAGATCTCTAAACTTAATACAAAAGCTTAAATTATTGACCGTAGCTAGATCAATTTTTTTTTAAAAAAAAACTGAGTTTATATTGACAACTGAAAAAAATGGGATTATGTATCAAAACGCAATATTGTTGTTTTGTTTGGCTCAACTTCAAATCTTTGATTTGATTTGCAATTTCAAAGTAATTTTAAACATACAAAAAAACTTAAATTTCAAAACTAGTATCTAAAACGTGAAAAAAAAAAAGTCAAAATTGGAAACTCAAGCTCGAACCCCTTACATTCCGATGTTCTTTGTTTTCTGGCATGGATTAAAATTTGTCAAAGAGCAAAATTGGGGACAAAAAAAACATGATTAAATTATTTGTGTAAATACACATTGTGGTCGAGATCTATCGAGGAAATGGAACATACTGATCGAGATTGATAACAGAATCCATGGGAAGGTTGATGGGCTTCTGAGTGACGTCAGCATTGTCACCATTGCAGTTGCAGACAGAGCCATTGTCTCCTCCGGTTGCTGCAGTCTCGTTCCCTTTCACTCCGCACATTGTCTCTCACAATTCGAACTCGAATCTCTCTTCAGTATACTAATTGAATTGATAGCACTGCAGGGAGCAATGGAGTTGTTTTCTCCCTCGCCAGTTATTTATAGGCCGGAGAAGAAGATAAATATGAGGAGAGATAAGGTAGAAATCTTTTTTTTTTCTTGAAACATCTTTTAAAAATTATAACTTTTTCTTTAATTCACTCCTATGTGCATGAATTTATAGTCAGATGCAGATTATAGGCCAAATATTGTTAAGAAAGATACATTTTGAATTTAATTCACCTTAAAATTAAGGTCATACATTCTGCGTTTTTGTCAAGTAAATGCAGTGTATTTGAGTGTCATTAATTTTTTGAAAGAAAAAAAGATGGCATTCTAAAATTAATCTAAAAAATTAATTAATAAAAAAAATGTGAAATTTTAAGGGAATATGTCTTTCGTTCTTTTCCATTTTTTTTAGTAAACTAGTTTTACTACCCGCGCATTGTTCGATTTCTTTATAATTATACTATATATTTTTTATATTAAGTTTTTTTTATAATTAACGTGTGAATGTTAGAATATTTTCCTTGAAATATTTCAATGGAAGATTTCATCTATTTATAAACTAAATTGAGTGGTTATTTTAGAATTTTTTTTCGCAATATTCATAAATAATTAAATAATTACTAAGACCAAAACAAATTTAAATAATTACGAAAATATTCAACCTTTCAAAATAATTACACAAACATTCATTTTTTGCTGGTGGAGCAGAAAAACGCGAACCCAGATCGCGTTTTATTCATAGAGTAGGAGAGAGATATTGGCGCATGGGCGCATGGTGGTTTGAAATTTACGAAAGAAATTAAACACAGTCTGGGACCGCGTTTCCATTATAAAATAAAATGAAAATATTGAATAAAATGACGAAGCTTACCTGGCACTAGAAACGCGGTTCTAGACCGCGTTTCTAGTGTTGACTGGGGACCCACCGATCAACGGTTGCTGACTATGATTTGACACAAAAGAGAAACGCGGTCCCATTCCATGTTTTGCTGTTCAGATTTCAGGAAAAAAAAGAGTCAATAGGGGAATAAATGTGGTTGTTGAAGGATGCACATAAAACACGGAGCGGGACCGCGTTTTTAGTGCGTTAACCCTAAAGAAACTGTCCTCCTCCTCCATCTTCATCTTCTTCGTCCGTCCGGCTCTTTCTGTTCGTCTTCGAGGTCGAACACCCACAGGCGTTCCTCTCTTTTTCTTTGTTGTGTTATCGGCCTATTCCGTCTTCAAAGGTTATCCGTTAAAGGTTATCCGTTGGCCTCCTTCTTCGACTTCGATCACACATATATCTTCGAGATTCGAGGTTAGTTTTTTTTTTTTAACGATTATGGATCGTTGGTTTATATGGGTTGTTGTTTGTTTTAATGGTGTGGTAGTTGTGTGTTTGTGATAGTAAATCGAGGTTATTGTGATTTATTTATGTATTTTGTGTATTTTGAAAGGTTATGGATTTGGAGATGAGATGTTAGGGGTTGTTGTTTGACGAATGTTTGGGGTTGTTGATTAATTAGTGATTATTATAGATCCAAAATTGTGGGATGGTTGCATGTTGAAACAATTAGATTGTATGAATATGGGAGGAGAATATATTTGAAGTGGCATGAAATAATAAGGGAGTATATTTTAAGTGGCATGAAACAATTAGATTGTATGAATATGGGAAAGATTAGGAAGCTTTGATTGAGAACAAAATTTTTATAGTACAAAATAATAGTATAATATATTCTATATAAGAAAAAAAAATTATAAAAGAGTAGAATTTAATTAGGTTAAAAATATATAGAGGAGAAGAGGATGTAAATAATAGATTTTGATTGTTAAGCGATTGTAGGTTAAATAATTTTGAAATGCATGATAAAAAAAAATAGATTCAGTATGTAATTTATTTGTGATTCAGAACAAATTAAGTTCTTTGTTTTAGGAAGGCAAAAATGGCAATGCAAGTGAATCCCAGGCTGCTGGTGAATGAGGTGCTCCATAGACAGCATCTTCATAGGTCAACTGATGTGTGGAATCAGGAGGAATATGTAAGTACATATTGTTTTCATGACGTATACAATTAAATGAAATGCTACAAACAGACCAGATGCTTATGCTTGTCAGTTTTATATTTGTAGACGAATGGTGTGATCCAACATAGACTGCACTTGCGTAATTTTGGACGAGATCTAGCTCCAGACCGTAGAGTGATGTAGTACATAAAGGCGGCAGGATTTGAATGCATCTACAAGCTTGGATCTGGGTTTGAGCTAGACAACGACCTAATCACGACGTAGATAGAAAGATGGAGGCCAGAGACTCACACCTTCCACTTAAATGTTATGGATGCCACAATCACGCTCCAAGATGTTTCAATTATATTGGGGCTAGGTGTTGATGGTCTCGCAGTTACTGGAACTGCATGCTACGATTGGCCAACTGTCGCTGAAACATTGCTCGGGCAAAAGACCCCCTCCAAATTAGATAAGGGGTTCGTCGGTGAAGGTGGTCTGGCTTCGACAACTACTATTAGTGCTTACGAGAAGATGCGGCGGAACATGCAGTGCAGTGCCAGGCTATGGTGTACATTCTACTGCTACTAGGAAGTGTCAAGTTCGCTGATAACAGTGGCGGTCAAGTGCAATTACTGTACCTCCCACTTCTAGCGGACTTGAAGGCTGCTAGCTAGTACAATTAGGGTAGTGCAACATTGGCCTTCCTCTATCGACAACTTTGTAGATCTAAAGAACGGGAGAAAGTTGAGATCGTACGCCCCGTCATCTTATTACAGGTATGACAACTGCTTCATTGTCTGTTTTTTCAAATTCTGTAACTTGTTAACTTATTAACTTTACAATAACATCAGTTGTGGGCATGGGAGCGCATACCCATTGGTCGACCACGCTGCATTATCCCACTCGGTGAAGGTGACAACCAAATCGCAGCTCGAAGGGCAAGAAGGCGAGAAGCTAGGAAGAAGAAAGGCTATGGTTCCTAGCCTCCCCCATTTGGCTCCCGATTTATAGATGGGGAGGATTCTTTAGCTATGAGATGGCTTCATTGCTCATACTCCTATGGAACTACCACGAAGACGTTGATGTACTACTATGATGTATTCGATCTCCAAACTTCTGATCAGGTTAGTCAGTCTTTTCATTACTTTCTATCATCATTTATGTTAGAATGACCAACAATCTTAACTAGTCAATTTCACTACTTTCCAATCCAGTTTGTGTGGGAACCCTACTCCAGCGACGTACTAGCTCGCCTTGCACCCATCTGTCAGGAAGGTGAGAATATCTAGGGATCTCTAAGTGACGTGTCTCCCTATACAATCCATGAACCAAGCCCAACTATCTCTATTTATACTCTCCACAACTGCAAATGCCAGAGGGAAAATCTGATCATTTGCATCCATACCCATTGTCATTAACACAACATGCTTGTACTCTCCATATAGATGGGTGCCATCGATCGATAACAAAGGACGACAGTATGCAAACCCAGCAATGAATGCTGCAAAAGCCCAGAATACACGACAGAATATCTTCTCTTGTGGATTTGGAGAATCCAGATGGCACCATTCAACCACTGTTCCCGGATTTGTAGCTTGTAGCGCAACCATGAACCTTGGCAACTCTGTGTACGACTCCTCCCAATCACCATAGATCTCTGCAATAGCTTTCTGCTTTGCCCTCCAGTCAGATGCTCGAGTATAACACTTGGCTTCGTGTCTTGATCCTAGCAAAGAAACCCAAGAATCTCACCTCTAATGAAACTGGAGGTGACGTTACGATTATAAAACTGCAAAACCTCTCCAGCACAATTGGTTGCATGAGGCTCATTGTAATTGACGACCATCCACATATTAACATTTCGATCAACATGATGAGCAGATAGTCGCCATGTGCATCCACAACTGTCCTTCCTATCAAAAACAACTGTGTACAATTCTGGACTCACCTATTTTGTCATGTATGACTTACTCCTACGCACAGAATACTCGGTCAAATCACATTTCAGCTCTTCCCGCGAGTTGAACATTTGTCCGCGAAAAAATTGTCTTCCATCATCTAATTGGACGTGTGAATTTAACCCCTGCCATGAAGTTGTTATCATTGGATCAGCTTCAACTATATTCCAGTTGGGATTAGAGGCATCTCCCCTAATCGCCGCCTCTCTAGTAGCATCATCGTCCTCTTCAGAATTATCCAAGTCGTCTTCGTGATCATCACCAAGAGCATCAACATAGATCTCACTCAGTTGTTCAAACCCTTGCTGAGGTATGTAGTTATGCTCATTCATCCTATATTTTCATTAACATTAAGTTAGTTCATCAACAAATATTAACTGAATAATCCTACAAGTTCAACAAGTTATTCATGATAACAAGGACAAATTCATATAAATCCATATAATCCTCCAACAATAATAAAACAACTACATTCTTGAGCATATAATCTTACATCTTACTCACGATAAAGATTCAAAACACATAATCTTACATCTTACTCACAATAATAACTACGTAATCCTGCGATTTTTACTTAAGGATTCAAAACACATAATCGATCTTAAGCACAAGTATGGGAGAATGAATATTAAAGATTTCAAACATCTTAATCATTCAAATAAGAGCGAAAAAAGTCTAATAAGAGAGTGAAACTAACCTTAACCAAATCTTTAGGCAACAATGTGAGAGTATATAGATTGAATAATTGATGGTTTCAACCGGCACTATTTTGAGAGCTTCATGCGAGAGAAGGAAGAGCAAAGGTATGATGAATAGGAAGGGATGAAGTTAAGTTTGCGTGATGTATATACCTAAAAACGTGGACAAAGTCAGCGTTTTAATGCTCAGATTCAGATTCCCCTAACCTAGTAGGGGGAAATCGTTGCAAAGGGCTATGGGCCATAGAAACGCGGTCTGGTCCCGCGTTTTCCTTATAATAGCCCTAAAAGAACTTTGACCTTTTTTTTTTCCTGAAACCGAATAGATAAACGCGGTCCGCGGCCGCGTTTCCCTATTTATCCTATCCGACTCAACAACAGTTGATCGGTGGGTCCTCAGTCAACACTAGAAACGCGGTCTGAGACCGCGTTTCTAGTGCCAGGTAAGCTTCGTCATTTTATTCAATATTTTCATTTTATTTTATAATAGAAACACGGTCCCAGACCGCGTTTCTTTCGTAAATTTCAAACCCCCACCCAAGCGCCAATTCTCTCTCCTACTTTATGAATAAAACGCGGTCTAGGTTCGCGTTTTTCTGCTCCACCTTCAAAAAATGAATATTTGTGTAATTATTTTGAAAGGTTGAATATTTTCGTAATTATTTAATTATTTATGAATATTTCGAGAAAAAAAGTCGTTATTTTATTTCACCAAATAAAGTAGATTTTTTCTTCTTTTGGGTCAATTTTTTAACTATATTATTGAGAAATTCTTTCAAAAATGAAATTACTACATTTAGTTACTATAATAAAAATATATATTTGCATTTTATCTTTAAATCATAAGCTAAAAACCTATGTAATATTTTATATAAAAAATTAAATTAATATTCCATATAAGATAAGTATATATTTTTTAAAGAAGAAATTATTTTCTTAGATTTATATGAAAAACTTCATTTTGCCAAACATTTTTTAGTTATTTTAATGGATTCCTTTCTAAAAGGACGATTATGTTGGAAACATGGCTTCTAATGTCTGTAAAAAATGATTATATTTATCTAAGGGAGTTTATATGTCTGAACTAAAGACATTTTTTAGTTTTGAAATGATTTAAAGTTGATATTATAGCATTAGGATCGGATGGAAACATTATTCTTGTTATCCATCTACATTAGGATAGTTAATTGGTCTTTAGGTTTACCTAATTCGTATGGCAAACACACCTCTATTCCAGCTTGTATTACCCAATTTATTGGATTTGGATCCTCTCCTTATAAATTTTTTCCTAATATTGTCCTAATAAGCAAATCTTAACCATCCAAATAAATGAAGGGCCGAGAATATATCCAATTAATTAAACCCAATTCCCCTAGCCAACACTCCCATCCCATTCCATCCTAAAACACTATTATATGGAACCCCTTGTGCGTTCAGTCTCAGACTCCCCGCTTACATCTTCCATTGTCTATATCTTTGTCACAAAGCAATTGTTTTCTTTTTTTCTTGTCACTGATTTTCTA